>OZ017796.1:23780910-25056193 GCA_963969395.1 Pseudoscleropodium purum
CAGTCCTAGTCTCATCTGCAACCTATCTACAATGCTCTATTCCCTTTGCAAATTACTTAAGTATTTCTTCGCTACAAGTATAGTCCTAGTCATAGGGTTGTATAGGGATATAGTGAGAGATGGGAGATGCTATACAACAAATCAATATCTAGAACTCCACTGTCAACATGCTAAGAATCTTCAACATGATCAAGTGAACACAATGTATAATGGTCGACCTACAGAGTATGGAAGGAATTAGCATCAAGACCTTCATATACAAGTCTCACTACATGATCCTAAAGGACAACAATCTCTCTAGCACTTTTTGACACGAAAAATCAAAGCGTCAACAAATGAGACTGGAAGATGACTCAATTGACCAGTTAGCTCCTCCAATCCCAACCTTCAATCCCTTCGAGGTAATGAACGGCGAGTCCCTGCCACAAAATATGCAGTGCAATTAGGCAGACCTATTCATTAGGTCCCACAAGGTACTCCTATAATTTGTCATCAACCCTTCTACAATAACACAAGAGTCCTTCTACCTTCAGATTCACGTCATTATTGCTAGTTTTGTTGGAAGAAGTATCAATCACCATGATATCCCCACATGTTATTGTTGATCTAGATAACTTCATTGCCCCACACCATATTATCCTCTACAAACCAACAAGCAACGGATACTTTTACCTCAAACTAAATAATAGAGAGGTTATAGACAAGGCTCTAAACCTTCAATTACACAAGTTCTCCAAGGGAGAGGTGACTTACCAACAATGGTAACTCTCATTCAACCCTTGTTCTTTTCCTAAATTCAATCACCCCTTCTGGCTTATCCTAGAGGACTTATCACTAGAATATATTCCATTCTCCCAAGTTATAGATGCTCAGCTAGGGTAGGTTATCGCCTCAAATGTATCTAACTCTGCCTTGAGTCGTCACAAATATTGCATAGTTCTTACCATAAACCAAGATTGGACATCCAAACTTATTATAGACAATCATTAGTTTGGTGAGGTAGAAGTCCATATAGTCTACGAAGACGAACGACTCAATTGCCAATTTTGTAGAGACTCCTCTCACCCGAGTCTAGAATGCTTGTACAACAACCCTACTCAGAATCAAACTAACTCTCGAGAACACCCAAGCCCAACACAACTTAGCTAGTACAATTCCACTAGCTCTATATCCTACCCATCTTGACCGAACCATCAACATACTTGACACCCTTTTCGGCACTCCAGATCCAAACACCGTAACAAGACATATAATAGACATTTTTCAAACCAAAATCAACCCTCTCGACCCACCCATCCCACCCTAGATGTTGATGGCTTCATCCTAGTCCGCCCTTGACGCTAGGGCTTAATCTTTCAAAGTACTATCATGTTTGCTAGCTCCAATCATTACTAGGCAAGGAGAGTTTCCTTTGAACACAAATGGGACGATCAAAATTGTAACTCCCCTAGATCTTCTTTCTCTAAGCCTAACTTTTAATCCCCCATACAAATTTCTCACCCTACTTCCTTGCACCTTGGTAACCTCTCACTGAAGCCTCACATCCTACACAATGAGGATCCTTCCCATATTAGTATTGATCCACTATCTTATCCCCCTTCCCTTATGGTATATCACAATTCCACCCAAATTTCTAAACTAGATCTACAATCTATATTGCCAAAAAATCAAAATCACATAATGCCCAAAATCAGCCTCCCATCTCTCCCATCCTAAAACCTAAACATTACTTCCTCACTCGTAACTTCCATTTTGCCCACCTGATCACCTTCCAAATACCACCACCTTCAAATTCCTCCTAGCCAACACCTAGTCTTTCCACCCAGATCAACACAAATGGCCTCTCACATACTTCCTCAAAACTTAGCATCCATCTTTCAACCTGCCATTGCTAATCTATCCGCCTAGACCTCTCCCATTAATCTCAGCATAGGAGACAATTTAAACTCTTTTCCTTCCACTTTACTCCACAATCTACTCCCCCCCCCCCCTTCATATAGATCAGCATGAAAAAGAATTTTTTGAAGATGCGCCCTTGAATCTCGCTCCCCATCAAGGCGACTTCAGACCTTCCTCTTGACCCTCCTCCCCCTCTCATGAAGGTAAAATGTCCCTTGCTTTTAGGGTATTCAATCAAATATCTGGCTTCCTCCCACAGTGGTTAACAAATGATCAACCATCCTCAAATCAATAGATCATTGCCTAACCAATGACTTGTCACTAAGAAACATTAAAGCCTCAACTAGAAATCCTAGAATGCAGTGGTCTAATCACCCATCAAGCCACCTCGCAGAAACAATCATTGGCAATCCTACCTCCCAAATTGATGCTTGGAGACACAACAAGCATCAATCCACAGACCATGTAGAAGGCGCTTAGCATACCTTTGATCTGGACTCCATATGAAGCTGAACCTCTTATCACAAATTGTTTGTTGCTTGAATGATCCCCTAGCAATAGATAATCTACGATAGTATGTCCAAAGGAACCATGTCAACTTATTATTTATTCAAGAACATAAGCTACGTGGCTTAGGTGCTTCTAATCTTGATAGACAACTGTAAAAGCAAGCCACAACCCATTTACATGAATGTGGAACTTGGGCACTCCACAAATGGCACCCTCTTGGGTAAAAGAGGAGTTTCCTCAATCATCTCTCTAAAATGGACCAAGCTGATTTCAACATTGGGATCTCTATGCGGTGGTAGGGTTGTTTGGGTTATCTTGTTATGAGTACTAGGAGGTGATTTAGGCTTTTTGAACATATACGCCCTCCATGAACCGCAAGCCAGGAAGGTCTTCTGGGAAACCATGACCCATGAGCTGCCATCAGCATGTAGATGGATAATGCTTGGAGACTTTAATATGATAGACCATAGATGTAATAAAACTAGTTCCAATAGTCAAACCTTAAGCTCACAAGAGCATCTCCTTTTTAATGGCTTCAAAGCATCTCTCCAAGTTGAAGATTATCCTCTCTCTAACTCTAGCCTCTAATACTCTTGGGACAATGCACATAATGATCAAGCTTGAATCATGGCCAAACTTGATAGATGCTACATTTTCCATGACAATGTTGCTTCACATTGAAAGATTTTAGAGTACAAGATCCGGGATGACCTTACCCGTTCCAACCATTGCCTCTTTTCAATCTCAATTCAATTGTCCACACCCCTTGCTTGACCAAGCCGCTGGGTGATGTTCTCTCTCTACTTCAAAGCTGCCGAACAAGATATTCAACGTGCTTGGATGATAGCTCCTCAAAATGCTTCTTTTTTCTCGAAGATGAGACCTGTCACTCAAATGTATCGTCAATTTTGCATTTGTCAAGCCTAGACCCTTAGAGAATAGAAAGACACTCTCAATGGTAATCTAGAATTCAAGTACAAGCAATTACAACATCTCCCCCAATCCACCGAACTCCAAGATGAAGTGAACTCTCTCAAATCATCACTAACCTAGTTTGAGACACTGAAATTAGAAAGGCAAAAAATTAAGACTTGAGCTAGGTGGAAATTATTCGGGGATTGCTTATTTGCGGACTTCTGTAAGGTAGTTTTTGAAGGTCCCAACAACTCTTCAATTACGGAACTTCAGGACGCCCAAGGCACCTTTCACCATGACCCTATGGAGCTAGAACATATTTGCACCAATTTTTATTCCTCTCTTTACTCATGTCAAAGCCTAAGCCACAAAGTCTTAAATGAAAGAGAAGCTATCCTCTCTTGCGCCAATTCAAAGTTTTCCATGGAAATGGCATAGGAACTCAATCGACCATTAACAAAGGATGATCTCCATCATGCTTTACTTCAGATGGCGAAGCAACGCAGCCCAAGGCCAAATGGCATCACAATAGAATTCTACTGCCACTTTTGGAAACTAATTAGAGATGACTTCTCTGACATGGTGCACCAAGCGATCACTCCTGATCACCTCCCAACAAGTACTACCTCCGGCATAATTGCCCTTCTCTTCAAATTAGGTGATAGTGCACTCCTCTCTAATTGGAGATCTATTACCTTGTTGAATGTATCATACAAGATTATAGCAAAATCACTACAGATTCGACTTCAACACCTTTTCAAAGATGTCATCCGCCCAGAATAGTCTACTTTCCTCCTTTTTCGTCACATATTAGGCAACATATTACTCCAATATGAAATAGTTCAATGGGCCCATGAATCTGAGCAAGATCTCATTTTCGTTAAGCTCAATTTTATGAAGGCTTATAATGTTGTATCTTGGGATTTCCTTGAATGAGTCATGGTCAAATTAGGAATCTTTGAGTCCTTTGTTAGACTAGTTATGATGTTATTCTAGGACGCCTCAGCCTTAGTTTTTATCAATGGCAAGGCCATTGCTCCTTTCTAGATAGAACAAGGTGTGAAACAGGGTTATCCCCTGGCCCCATATCTCTTTTTCCTTGTTGGTGAAGCTTTACATATAGTTGCATCAAATGATCAGAAGCAAGGGCAAATTCATAGTATTCAACTCTTGGATTCAACCAACAACAACTTGTCTCTCAATATGATGATGATACATGCTTATCAATTATAGGCCAAACGGACGACCTTCGAAATACCATTTCATTATTGCAGAGATTCGGTTCTGCAACTAGCCTTGTTATCAACTAGACAAAAAGCACCGCTTATTGGTTTTCCAAGGAACCTCGCCCTCAGTAGTCTAACTCCTTTCATCTCACATGGCCCTCCCAAGTTTATTATCTAAACTCATAGGTGTGCCTTTTGGAATCACGCTTCATACCCCTAATGTTGATGGCTTTCTAAAAGAAAAGATTATGAAAAAACTATCTTATTGGTCATCCCAATGACTCTCTCTTGCAGAAAGAGCCACAATTGTCAATGTAGTTCTTCTATCTACATTATATTATTTCATCACTATTTGGAGTGGATCTCTCCAATCCATCCAATCCATCGGCGGGCGCTTGTGCAATTTTCTCTAGTGTGGAATAGAACACACTGCTCGATCTAGGGTGGCATGGGATGATTGTTGCCTTCACTAGAAACTAGAAGGGCTTAAGTTGCTTGACCCTAAGGTCTCTCTTAATGCCCTATTGGCCAAATGGATACTTTACACCATTGAACCAGGTATCTCTAATATGAAAATCCTCCTTCATTTTAGAATTTATAAAATGAAACCTTTCACCAAAGAGAGTTTTTGGTTTTCCTCCCCTCTCTAGCTTATGGTACACAACCTCTTTGTCATTAGCGAATTCCGAATATGGAATAGAACTACCAATGCTTGGTGACAATTAGCCAAGTACATAGAATTTGTCCCACCTTCCAATACAAATGAAGTACTTAATACCAATCTTTGGTGGTCAATGGAATTTATGGTTCCAATTTTAATTTTTCCATAGCTAGAGCTCGAACCTTAGCCCAAGTTGGGCTTCATACTATTCGTGACTTATGGAATATTAGCTCACAGGCCTTCTACCCATGGGATGTGGTTTCATCTAGATTCCCATTCATTGACGGAGAATGACACAATTGGGCATGGTTGACTTCATTGATCCCCTGGACTAGCTCAAGATGTTGACTACTTGTGTTGATCTCGCTCAGGCGAGCGAATGGATGGGCCTCTTTCCACAACATGCTAACTCCATCCTAGTCGTAGCCTGGCTCTATCCAACTGATTCCTGGGACCTCCTCTTCCTCCAACCTTAGATCCTATCCCTCACAAATATTGTCACCCAAGCCTCAATCAGCCCTTCCTCTAGAGAGCTCTCAATCATACCCGATACTATTGGTACGCAACAAGACTCTAGATTGATACAATGTAATAGAGCCCTAGAAATTAGTAAGGGCCACCACCGCCTTCCTCACTTACTCTTCTTCGCTACGCTTCACAATTTACAATTTGACCCATCATTGGAAATGGAATAATGGGCTTCCTCTGACCTCATATTCAACTACCCTTAACCGTAGTTTGCCACCAAGCATTGTCAATTCAAACAATCCATCTCGGAGAAATGGCCTCACTACCTCCCACCCACTTTCTCTCCCAAATGGAATGTTGTTTGGTAGCAAGCTTGACCTAGGAAAGATGTTGCTTTTATGTGGTCCAGTTGGCATAATGTCATGGCAATCCATTCATGGAGAGCAAGGATTCACCCTGGCATCGACACCAATTGTAGCTGTTGCAATCTAGTGACAGAAGAAACTCTAGGACATCATTTTTTCTATTGTCCGTATGCACAATAGATCTAGGCTTTTTCCAATCCAATTTTTTATACATTACAGGGGAATCTAGCTCAGGCTCTTATATTCTCGGTTTGATTTCCAATAGTGTGTTTTCACCACCAATCTACCTCGACGTTTTCAAGGAGTTCGAACCATATGGTCCATCCTTTGAGGTTTTGCCTTATGACTAATCTGAACTTCAAGGAATCAATGTGTCTTCAACCACAATCGTTGGCCCCTTGATTTTGTTTATAGTTCCCTCTAAAATGCATTCTTGGTTGCAAGTCAAGCTGCGCAACTCATCTATATTTAGACAAATTTGTGATATATCGTTTAACCTCTAAAGTTCCAAAGTTCCTCAAGGGAACAAATAGTAATTTGGATAGGCTCATGAAATCTAAATGTTTGGCTTGGATTACTGATTTCTTTTAAAGAGAGAAACTCATATCATTTTTATTTCAAATGATGCTTGAAAGCAAAATTTATACTACAACAAGGTGAAAGCAACCAAGCCCAAAGAGAGGAAAGAACCTTCAAAATCTTGAAATAACTTTCTTTAGATTGCAAATAATTTTCTTTAGATATGTAGATTATGTTTTTGTTTGCATAGAAAGATTTGATTCATTTCCTTTTGGATTGATGATGTGAAAATTAAGGAGTATCTTCTTTCGCAAGCAATCATAACATTTTTTTTTAATAAATTATATTTTTGTTTTGTTTTGCATTCAATTTTAAAATTAAAAAAAAAAAAAGTTTTGCAAGGTTTAGTTTGCTTGCTAGAACAATCTTACAATTGGAATTAGTGTATTTCAATTCCATCTTTGAGCTATTAGCAATACAATTTTTTTTTCATCATGTACTTATTTCTACCTAACAATTTTTAAAGAATGAAAATCAAGTTTTTTATTTTTTGTTTATTAGACTTTCAATTCAAATTTTCATCTCAATTTTTAAAAAATCAATAATAGTAGTGCAAAATTTTTAAGCTAAGAAGATTTAAAGTCTTATAATCTAGTCATACAAGGTGCATAAAAATCCACTTTCTTTACTTTAAATCCAAATATCTTGAAATCTATGTAGTCAAAGTTTTTGAAATATATCATTATTTTTTCATAATTAAAATTTTTAATATGAATTTAATATGATTTTTAAAATTAATTCCATTATATAAATCATAGTAATTACAAAATCATTAAATAATATGAAATTTTCAATAAAGATAGAAATCACAATACACCATGTAATCTTTGAGCTCAAACCAAAAGAAAGTTGATGGAAAAAGTTCAAATTAAAAGTGTATTTTAAGCTTTCAAGATGCTACCTTCAGAGTGTCACAAGAACTACAAGTTCAACAATTTTGAAAAAATTAAAATAGAATAAAAAAGACAATGATTAGAACTATATTTTCTTAGTTAAGCTTCAAGACATTTAAAATCAAGAACTAAGTAAAATTTAGGTTTGACTTTCTAAATGCCTTGTAGGCTTACAAAGTTACAATTTCCATTAAGCACTAAACCCCCAATTTTTTTGTAATATATACAAATAGCCATAGAAAATAGTTTGAAAATTTCAAGTAATTATTTAATTAATTTACACCCAAGGCATCTTTAGCAATGATTTTGAAGTCAATAGTCACTCAGAAGCCAATTTAGTATCATTTATATAATCAAGTGATATAATCTCAATAATTTCCCACAAGTGGAATTTTTTTCCTTCTATAGAAATTTATTTTAAAATAATATTGATAGAGAAATCAATTATTTTAATTTTTGAAAGTGATTTACATAAATAAAATTATATCAATTATTCCATATTATAAATATCTAGGATTTTCACTAATATTGAAGGCTAGAATGACAAGATAATATTTTCTTATTTTCAATGCACAAAATATGAAAAAAAAACCCAGCAATGTTGTATGATTTCTATAATATAAAACATGCAATGCAACAATTCATTCAATTTTTTGATTTTTTTTAATTTGAAGATGGATTAGATCCAAATTGTTTAGGCTTCATTTTCTTTGTCTAAGTCTAACAACATTAAAGAATTATTTTAAAAACTATAATTATATCTGACCAAAATACATCTAATCTTAGATGCAAAGGCATTTAAGGATTAACCCCATAAGTTCTTTGACTATAATTTCCCCCAAAACGTTCAAAAACTGTCATTTTTTTTAGTATAAATACTAAAATTTTGAATTTTTTTAATTGACACATGTAATTTTAGGATCTTGTAGTATGATGACTTGTTAATATGTAGTAAAAATTTCAAAAATTTCCACAATGTGGATTGTGAGATATTAGCATTTGAATTCACTAAAATCATTTATTGGACCCTAGAAAAACAAGGCAACTACCTTTCACAAGCTCACTTCTCCATGAAAAAATGTCCAAAATGGTAATGCTTCTTTAGATTTGTTCTCCTAGACTAGTTGGCTACATGTTGAAAAATTTTCAAATCATTCGGAATTGTACATCATATAGGAAAAAGAATAGTAAGTAGAAAAAATAAAGAATGATTCAAAATACTAAATTGTTAAGAATTTAATTATAGAATGGAAAAATGTCAATCCCAATGGTTGTAATGTTGTAATATGCAATCTACATCCTATGTTTTTATTTTTTTGAAAAAATTGAGTTAAATAAACAACTTCAAAGTTTATTTTAGAATAGAAAATCCATAACTACCCACAAACTAAAATCTCTCATAGCTTTTGAGTCATTGATCAACATGAAATGATTCAAAGCTTTCCACGTACATATAATTCTAGAAAACCAATTTCAAATTTTTGTTTTTTTTAAATTAACTTTTTTATGCGTCCAAACTACTCGCCTTGGAGGAAAAAAACATACTATGCAATAACTTTTGACTCATATTTTCAAATGTTATGAAATTTGAAGCACTTGAAAAATGTTCCTTTTCCACACCTTTGATTAAAATTTCAGCTCAAAATATGCAAATTTCAATTCACAAGTACATATCCAAAATTGCTATATTCCTACAAATAGTAAGCTGGTCCTTTAGGATTTAAGTTAACATGTCATTTAAGGGCTAACATCAACTTATTTGCAATTATAAAATTCTTGAAATTAAATATTTAATATATAAGGTTTTAGAATTTTAATTTAATTTAAAATTTAAAATCAATTAAATTTTTGTTTAACAGTATACTAGCATTATTTTCTGAAAATTTATATATTAAAAAATCAAGACAATTTTTTAAAGAGGAAGATGCATTTATATTTTGATGATTTCTTGCCACTTATGTCAAACCACTGTATATATGACAATGTTGAGTTCATATGATTGATTATGATTGCAATATCCTTTAAAATCTTCATGAATTCAATTTAGAAGCATTTAACATTCAATTCTAATTAATTTTGATTAATTAGAATTGGATGAATTGATTTTTTTTAATAATTTCATGAAAAGAAAAGAATGATCAACAATCATATGTCATAGTTTTCTTTTAGGATTTTAATAAATACAAACATATAATGATTACCCATCCATCTTTTGTGCATAAAAAGTTTGACCCTTAGCAATGTTCATTTGGAATAAATGAATTGAAAATGAATTGATGCAATGAATATGAAAATTATTATTATTATTATTATTATTATTATTATTTTGCATAGAAACATTGTCCAAAATTAACTTTAATATCATTCTACAATAGAAGGTCAATATTCTACTAAAAATTCAAATTAAAAAAATAAATTATCATTTACTATTTTTTGTGGATCCAAAAATTAGCTCTTTTAGTTCATCTATTAAAATTTTATATTCAACTTCTTAAAGTTTCAAAGTAAAAAAAAACAATTTTGAAAAAAAAATATCAAGTCTTATCAGTCTTTCCTAAGTGCACAATTCCATCTTTTAACTTTTGAGGATAAAATGATTTTATTATATAAATATGAGAAAGCTAATGATATATTAGAGAATTGAGTTAAAAATTGATCAACAAATCCTTGATTTTCATTCTTCAATAAACATCAAGTAAATTCACATATTAAATGTAAGAAAAAACTAAATTGCTTTTGGCTTTAAAATTTGATTGATTTATGTCAATACTAGGGGTGAGAATGCAAGAATAATTCATAAAAATCTAACAATCCTCATTTTTTTTAAATTGTGAAATAAAGAATTCAAAATAAACCTTAGATGATATTATTTTTGCAACCTATTATCACAATTGCATCAATATAAAATAATAATATATTGTGTATTTTTTTTCCTATTAACAGTTATGGTATGGATCAAAGTTTTATGTGTACTATAAACTTATAGTAGACAAATTCTTTTTTTAATATATAAAACCATTTTTATTGCATGTGAGACACACTTCAAACCTTCATAACTATTGCAATACTTATTAGAACCTCATGAAACCAAAGATTCCTATATTGAGGATGTTTCTACATAATTTTTTTTTTTTAAAACACACACTAGAAGTACATCAAAATTGACAAATGAAAAAAACAAATTTCACAAGGCACAAGCCTTTAGTGGGTAAAAAAAGTGTAGCAAGAAAAAAAATGGTCTCTAGATTGCTTATGGGTTTAAAGAAGGCATTTTGAAGGATGCAATTAAATTTTGAAAGACTCTTACTCATACCGTATTGTATTTTTCCAATTTTTTTTCAAAGAACAAAGTTGAGGGTGACTTAGAGATAAATTTGTTGATGATTGTGTATCTATCTTGTTTCCATAAATGTTGATATTTTCGCCAATTCTCTATGTGCCTTTGAATGCCTTGAACCGCTTTTTGAATGGTATTGTTCAAAGTGATCATTGCTTTTATGACCTATTCTTCATATGTACAATTTGGGCAATTTTTTATAATCTACATGATCATCCATGAGATACTTATGAAATGTAAATTTTTAGCAAATTAAAAGTACATAAATTTTTTGAAATTAATCATGTGATGGTTATTTTTTTAAACCTGTGAGTTAGATGCAACATCATTATAGAAACTAAATACAAAGGGTTCATCGTCTTCACCACCAATTCTCTAATACAATCATACAAATCAAAAAAGCATAAGAAAACTATTCAAATAACATATCAAATATAAATATATCATTAAACAATATTTGGACTTTGATGTGGGATCTTGAGCATATAGGTACTTGATTTTTGATGATCCAAGAAAGGACCAAAGATTATATTAATTTCAACACCAATGTGGAGCAAAATATAGTGTATGATTATTGTAAATCTATGGTAGGGTGTTTTTTACTCTTTCCTTTAAAATTTCAAATCTCAATGACGTTTAGATTTTAAAAATACTTGTACAATATTACAATCAAATTAGTTATTGATACTCCACTTTCATGGAATGCTTTCATGTACTATATTAAACAGAAATTGACATTATTTTTTTCAATTTTTCACAATCTTTCTTATTAGTAAAGGATACATTGTACTTCAAGATAACATGTTTTTCTATATTGAGCATTAGTTTTAACATGCACTATTTTTTGGGCTCTTATTTACATTAAATAGACACTAACTAAAGAGTTTTTAAGAATTTAGGTGAATCATATCCTAAATTTATATTGTGGCAAAAAAAATAGAGTTGTGATTTAGACTTCTTTTTGTAGTTCATTTCTTGTTTCAATCAAAATAATGCTTCAATATCCAAAAAATGAAAAAGTAATATAAACATGTATGTATATTTATACCAAGGTAAATCTTAAATAGATTTAGATTCTTATGAAAGCCCAAAAGAATAATACAATATTTATCAAATTGGCATGAATAAAAAATACATCATTTTCTTTAGATAATATATATGACAATAAATAAAAATAAATATTATAATCAAAAAGTATAAATACTTGTTCTTGTGTTTCCAAACAAGTACCATCCATCCACCTAATAAAAGGTTTCAAACAGTCTAAAGTGTTTCGAACCTATAATGAAAAAGATTGAAAACATTTAAACTTCATAACAATGTAGACTAGTTTCTCCTATGTGAATGTTAATTTTAATAATGCAAAAATAAAATGAAAATAGGTTGGAATTGATAAAGTTTTAGAATATTATGCAGTAATTCAATAGGGATTAACAATTTACTAGAATATGGTTCAATGATCTTAGAATATAAGGTACTAGTGCAAATTTAGCAATTTGATGTCAAACATTAAATTTTGAATAATAAAAACAATCCAAATAATTGAACCATCCTTCAAGATCTTTCAAATTAGCAAATTAGCATAATGATAAATTTTGACTACTCTTATTAATTTGTGGATAATATGCTACATACCATTCGTGCCAAAATCTTTGTCGTTTCAGGAATTGTTGGTTGCATGACCACATCTGGATGGTTCAAATAACAACTTATTTTGAAGAGTCGAAGACATTTCTCATGTTTTCTTGCAGTAGGAACCTACAAAGTTATTTATTTATTTTAATTCAAGAAAAAACCTGTACATAACTTAAACTTTGACAAAGTGGCACTTAGATGATTTACCTTTTAAAAGATAAAGCTTATGAATATGTAGTCACACTTCAAATCTTCCGCTCAATATCCTCTATTTATTCACTATTTGCAAGTGAAGTTTATAGTTTTATTTTTCAAACATAAAATTAGATGTCTAAAATATGTTATAAAAATTTAAATTCCTTTTTGTAAAATTTTCAATCACCTTGAATTTTTTAATTAGAAAAAAAAATTTATATCAAATTACAATATGCTTAAAATATCCCAGAATTCCAAAATAAAATTATATTATTACATACAAAATTTCTATTTAAGTTTTTTTCCATGTCACAAGATATTTAGAAACAGGGTTTTAGATCTTTTATTTTAAACTTCAATAAAATGTCCATATTTAAGAATTTTTCAAAAATTCCAAGCAAAATAAAACTATACTTTTGAACCTTCATTTTTAATTTTGGCTAAAAAAAAACATATAATTTTATAAAAATTAAGTTATTAAAATTTCAAAATTAGTTTAAAAGTAAAATAGCTTAAAGTTTGAAGTTCATTGTATATTACAGTTTTTAATAAAATAACATGTATAACATCAAAAAGCAATTAACATGACTTGAATTTTACTCCAAAATATGGATATTTAATTGGAGACTAAAAGATTCATTCTTCATTGACCCTTCAATGTATAGTCGATTCTTGATCAAATTCAAAACCAACTACATATCCTAAAAGTTGTAAAATAGAGGTAAAAGGTGTTAAATTTTGAGGCATATCAAACAATGAGACCTAGTAGTAAAAAAGTTTAGAAACAATAAATTATGAACACAGTTAGAAGACTCCAAAAATTGCTTTAAATTCACCACCAATCTACCACAAAATTACCATTAATCTTCTCAATCTACAAAACACTTGCTTGATTGGAGGCGCTTTCAAGTTGTAAAAAGCAATCTAAAGCCAAAACAATGTTGGTGGGTGTTAATGAGCGTGGCACATTCATTGGCAATTGTAGGTGCAAAATTGTACTTGGCATGGATTAAAAGGATGGTAGAGCAATAGTTTACACCTCAAATTTTAATATATTTTGTCCTCCTTTCTAAACTTTTAGAATATGTAGTTAGTTTTAAGTTTGGTAAAAATTGACTTTGAAGGAAAGGTTGAAGTAAAGAATAGATTTTTTTTACCTTGATTCTAGCATTAGTAAGTTTGTAGACAAAAATTGGATGAAAATCATCCATATGCTAATGTGAAAAAGTTTGTTTTACCATCCAAATGACATATTTGATCCTCTATACCTTTTAAGGATTAAAATGAATTACATGTTAGGTTTATTTCTCATGTACATATTGAAAACTTCCAATTTCTTTTACTTAATTTGAAGCTTAGCTATATAAATGATAGTTTTTGAATTTGAGACTATAAGATGAAATTTAGGTTATTGACTATAGTTTCTAATTCAATTTGAAATTTTCTAAATTTTTTCCTTAAACTATGATCTCTTAATTTTCTAATTGTAGAATGCTATAGAAATCCGACTACACTACTTTACCACAAAAATATTTAACATATAACTTGTGTTAGATATTGAATTTTGTCCACTTTTGGTCCAAAAATTTGCTAATATTTCAAATCTTTGTTAATAGAATTTGAATAGTTTATGACATATGAATTCATCTTTAGAAATAAAACAAATGATTTCCATTTAGTTATAGTGGTCAATATATAAAAAAAATTATTTATTGACCACTATAACTAAATGGAAATCATTTGTTTTATTTGTTTATTTTGAGATTGCTTGCCTTCTATAGTTCTGTAAATTATACCACTTTCAAATTTGTTTGTAAAGATTTGATATTAATGTAGATGTTTGGAAAAAAAATATCGAAAAATCATAACAAATACAAAATACATTCAATTTTTATTATTGTTTTACTTTATAATAATATTTTTTGGTCAAAAAACTTATGAGTGCTAATCAAATTTCTCTTTCATTTTATATTTTAAAATTTTAAGATTGTGGTTGTAAACTCAAATTTTAATTTACAATAAACTATTCAATTTTGTGAATCTTCCAAGTATTTATATTAAAGTAAAAATTATACTTTATAAGTTTTATGTAAATGGAATTTAAAAGAATAATAATTAAATAGAAATTAATTTGATAGTGACAACAAACTTGAACAATAAGAATCTAAAAAAATTTCAAAAAAATAAACTAGAGCCTTATATAAATTTAAAATAGATTGATCTCATAAATTGTGCAATACATCCAATGGAACAAGAATCATTGCATTCCAACCTATCAAAAGGTCTTCAAATAATACAATGTACTCTCTAGATAGTTATATGATAATTATATGCTAATATATCAAAATGTATGCTCATATATACAATACACCATTCAATATACATAAAATATGCAAGGGAATTTGCAACTTTTATAATTAGAGATTGTAAATTGATGTTTAGCTATTAACAATCACCTTTTGATCTTGTAATTAATAAGTAAATGAATCAATGTTAGAAATGCTTATAAAAAACAATGGAATGTATCTTCGGAAAGTTTGGATTGTCTACTTTCACATTTAGATTTATCACATTAGAAAAAAAATGTTGATTTATTTATGGTTGTGAAAATGAACTATCTTGGAACACCAAGGTACATTGTCAAAGTTTGGTGCAAGTGGGCCCGTGCAAGTACCAATCAAACATTCATATAATCCTTTGTCACCATATCTTGACACAATAGCTTGGTGCTTAGACATACCTCATATCCTATTATTGGCCATTAGAGTAATTTACAAATATTCCAATTAATTGTGTTGTAATATGAAAATTTTGTTGCAAAATGAACCATTGGGCCTATACTAAATTTAATGAAAACGGATTAACATTTAAAGTTTAAACTTACTTTGCGCTCCAAACTTTCTCGAAATAATTGTTGAAGAGCACCTAAGCCATTGAGAGCCATCAAATTTATTGCTTTAAATATCTTTTGTTCCCAATATGCATAATAAGTAGCTAATGAAGGAGCTACTCCTGTACTTGTTCCTAACACTACATCTTCAATTTTTTTGAGAAGGGGCACGATTGCACGATATCTGTCACAATCAAATACTAAAATTTATCAATTTTGAAAATTCCCTCACCACATTCAACTTATATTAATTATCATATATATTAAAATAATTTTAGATTTTGGAAAACAAATCAAGAAATCCTTCTCAAAGAAGAAAAATAATTATATTTTGTTATTTGGATTTTAATACATAAAGTTACAATTGCAATAATTCATTGAATTTTTAATTTTCATCAAGTTTTCAAATAAAGTAAATATAATTTTCTTAATTTTTAATTTTCTTAGTTTATATCAAAAATCTAAAACAAATATTTTGAAATTACAATCAAGTTTGACCCAAAAACAATCAATTTTTGGATGCAGAGACTTCTGGGAAGTAAAGTGATAGTTATATTTTAGCATGTATTTATCATTCTAGATATCGAATATTAAAATAAATCTAATTAAAGTTCTTAAAGTGATATAAAACACTACATTTCCATTTTCTAAAAGAAATGCAATCTGTTTCATACTCTTTAGCAACAATTGAACAATTTGAGTCCAAACTTGTGATTAAAGCTTTGTTTAAGTTTGCTGAATTTTTTCAAAAGTAAATAAATAATTCATATAGTTAAATTTAAAAACTAAATTGTTTAGGATTTTATTTTTGTGAATTCAATACAATAAATTATATATTTAAAATTTTAAAATTTTAAAATGATCATAAATACTATTTATGTATTCTATGTTGAAATTTTAAAATGTATTTACCTATTAACTATTAATATCAACAAATACTAGTGGAAACATGTATTATGTAGACAAAAAAAATGAAATCAAGAAGACCTATGGCTAGTCTAGTTCATCATGTAAGTCCTTTCATAGGTCATTTTTTTTTTGTCTATATCAACTTTATTCCCACTATTGAAAGACTACAAATTCTAAGTAGAAACGTGTTCAAATGGGGAGTTCCAAAATTTATAAATTTTCATGGAAACCTTTCTTTATCTTTAAAAACTCAACGTATAAGTTTTTGAATAAAATATCTCAAGTACAAAATGCATATTTGAATTCAAATTGATATTTGTTAATTTTAAAATATATTTCAAAAGTGATAATCTGTCAAAATACATTGTAAGTATATGTAGTTCAATTAATTCCACAAAGAGTGATATATACCAATATTCAATAAAAAAAATATCAATAAATTTATGGCAATAGGCTTCAAATTGAAAGCATATGAAATTAAAAGCACAAATGAAGATATAAGGCACTGAGCTATAGTACCAAAATATGATGCCAAATGACTACCAAGGTGGGATCCATGAGCAAGGATCTTCT
The DNA here is from genome assembly GCA_963969395.1 of Pseudoscleropodium purum. NCBI lineage: Eukaryota > Viridiplantae > Streptophyta > Bryopsida > Hypnales > Brachytheciaceae > Pseudoscleropodium > Pseudoscleropodium purum. The sequence continues at coordinate 23,797,966 of OZ017796.1, forward strand.
TCTAAAATCAACACTACAAAATTTGGTTTTATCATTTTCACAAAAGACATGAAGAATTTTCACAAATTAGAAAATGTTTAGGAAGAGAGATGGTAAGTAATTGTGTGATTTTTGAAAGTACAACTAATTATTCACAAATTTCAAAGTTGAGGCTAATAAAAGGTTATAATTGTAATTTAGGTGAATCAAAAATCCCATTGATACTTACTATAAAAAGATATTTGTAGTATTAGAACACTAGCCTAGTGAAGGATTGATTCAATAAAACTTCACAAAAAATTCCCCCTTACAAAGCTACTACCTTTACATTACCATATATATATATATATATATATATATATATATATATATATATATATATATATATATATATATATATATGTACCCATTCATCACCTAAATGGCCTCCATCTCCACATAGTTGTTGCCCTTTGTTACTCACTAATTCAATTAATATAATTGTATATTTTTCATTCAAACTAAGGGATCAACATTCCATAATGGTCAATTTTATATGTGATTGCCTTAAAGGCTTTTGGCACCAAAATTTGGTACCATAGCTTGATATTCCAAGAGTTCTTTTCTACAACACAAGTTAACGCAATTACTACACCCTACTCTAATAACACTAACTCACACAAATTCTAGAATTATTCAAATTTGTGAGGGGTAGTTCACAACATTTTAAATAAATTCAATGTATTGTGATCCACTCTATTTTCACTTTATCTTTAATATTAAAATTTTAATCCAATTCATCCAACTTGGTTTTGTATAGGTTTCATTTGGATATAATCCAAAGATTCATACTAATTACATTACATTCATCCAAAATTAGTTTGGACTAATTGTTAATCAGCTATTTCAACTACTGATAATTGAATCAATTTGTGTAGTGATACATGACTTTAAGCTTGTTTTTGTCCAACATATAATAAATCAATTATGTGCAGACATCATGCATTTATAAAATCTTACTGGACGAGCAATTCATCGAGGACTAATTTGCGATCATATTCCAATTGATCAGAGAATTCCTGCAAGGAAACAAGCACTGTTAAAAAAAGATGCATGCCTTGGAAATAAGATTCAAGCCAGCAAATCAGTGTCCACCCTCTCATTTTCTATCAGTTATGAACACTCAAATATTTTTTTGGTAAATGTTCTAAAATTGTTTCTTCAAATACGTACATATTGATTTGGAGATGTATGCTGAGTGATGGTGGTGGTTTTAGGTAGGGTGCAATTTTGGGTACATTCACTTCATAAGAACCCTCAATTTGATAAAACTCACGACAAATGAAAGTGTGAAATAAGGTGTTGTCACCTAAAAGGTATGATCATCTATTATGTAGTCATCACTGCTAAAAATGTGCTACCTACAATGGCTTTGAAAATGTTTTGTACATTGACAAAAATTGCTATAGATAATTGAGTTATTAGAGATTTTCAACAAAACTTGCACATGTTCAAGTACAAGTAATACATTTGTATAAATGGTTTTAAATAAAATTTAAGAACTTTTGATTTCTTTTTAATTTGATCAAATTCATTAGTGATGAAAAGAAAGAATATAAAGAATTATTTTTCAAGATTCTTTAGTGAGGGGAATGACGATTCTTTTTAAATTTTTGTAGTAAGAATTTCATTAATTTTATAATTTTATTGAATGAAATATTCCTAATTTAAGTATGACTCCACATATTCATCTTTTTTATAATTTGCCATTCCAAAAATCTCCAAAAGATTGCAGAAATTTTGAAAAGTTCAGTAAATATTTATAAATAATTTTTCATGATTTGGAGTGAATTATGAAAAAAAAAAAAATTTAGAGTCATATTTAAGTCAAAAATATTTCACTCAATAAAAATTTAAAATTTATGAAATTATTTCCACAAAATTCCAAAAATCCTCTTTCCCCTTACTAAAGTTTTGAAAATTTTGTAGATATTAAAATGTTTTTTATCATCATTAATTTAATTTAAAATTCAAAAAGGATTTTAAGAATTTTGAAATTTTACAGCATCCAAGTATGTTACTTGTATCATAATATATCCAAAATTTTGTTGAAAAAAAACTTTAATTTCTGAACTATTTATGGCAATTTTTGAAGTATATAAAAAATTATGAAAGAGACAATATTTTGAAAATTCATAATTTATCCATATGGTATCCAAATAATGCAAGCTATAGACTTGCAGTAATCATTAAGAAAAACATGCTTGAAATAACCACTAAGGCTAGTTTACACTAGAAACAAGGAAGCAAAAAAAATGAGAAGTTTCTTTTTTTAAGCCCCCTTGTTTGTCATTGAAAAGTTTCCCTTTGGACATCATGACCTTTGGATTGGTGTAAATTGCTAGGATGATTGGAAATGAACCACTAATTTTTTTTGTATTTCTTAAATGAGACAACTTATTTGTAGGGCAAACATTATTAATTTTTTGAAAAGTTCTTGACTTCTAATGCTTTGCAACAAGTACCCTTGAATTATAGTTAAATTGTCTTAAGGTAGATTTGACTATAATTCAAGGATGCTCCAAGTTTAAGGACTTTTGCTACCACATAGGACAAAATGCACTTCATGTCATTGAACCTTCTTGAAGACTTGTGACCTCTCATTTCATGGTGTAAACTCATTTTTCAAGGGCTTCTTGATTTCAGCCAATCAAAACCTTCAAAAAATTGCCCCTCTCAACTCTGAGTGTTGTGTAAACTAGGTCTAAGTTCACCAAGTTATTGAATGCCACCACGTGGAGGTGAATTCCAAGCACAAGTGAAAGCATAACAATTTTTTGCTAGTATGCATTGAATTTTGTTTTTCTTAATGAAAATTGGGCTAACCTGAATGTCTAGCATATCCGCTTCTGTCATGGTTGGTTTTGTTGAAATCAATTTGGTTCTGCTGATTTTTTCTATGCACTTCTCTATGTTGGATGTATTACTTTGCACCTGTTTCAAGGCCCGTCCAATGTCACAAGGTAGAAACATGAAACATTTTGTGTTGTTCAACACTTAGAAAATAGTCTTGAATTAACACTTCCATGACTAAAAAACACCACAATTTTTCAAAGCAACTAATGAAAGGTGAAGGGTTTTTTGAATCAACTAATGAAAGTTGAGATATTTTGTGCTTCAAGGGTGTTTGTTCAAGGTGAGTCTAGTGTTATATATTCATTAACCTATGTTCATGACTTTGAAAATTTGTAAAATATTACTAGATTGTCACATAATAACAAAACCACTTGGATTGCATTTCTCTCGAGTTTGTAAATTGTCTCTTTAGATTTTTTTGTCATTCAACCTTATAAGATAGTGAGGTCAATTGAAAAAAATTATTGCTTTTAGGTGTTTCTACCTTACAATAGTTATGAACAGTATATGATGATTTTAAACTATCAATGGATAACCAAAGAGATTGATTTGATTATGTGTATGGTCATGAAGTCAATACATTCAATGATATCCTAGTGTATTATTAGATGCTTCAAAAGTATGACAAGAATATCCATTAGGAAGATAAACCTATTATGGACTTTGAAATGGTGGACAAATGTGGATAGGGACGCCAATTAAGAAAACGGTCCATAATAGGGATATCCACCTTACATAGAGTTTTATTTGGATATTAATCCCCAAAGGTAGCCTCATTTCGGTTATGTGTGGCTTTTATTCTTTTCAGTCTTCATAATAATTCCATTTTTGGACAACTCACTATGAATGGAAATTTAATTTTGTTTTTGAAAATTTCACAAAACATGTGTCTAAAGAATAGCTTTATAGACCAATAATTTTCACAACTTTTGACTACATGGTTAAAAAGTTATTGCATGATATGTAATTTTCATTACTCTCTAGGTAGCTTAGATAGCTAAAATAAATTCTTTTAAAATCACTTCAAAGAAAATTGAAATTGGTTCTTTATTTATATTTATATATATACAAAAAGTTTAGAATCATCTTATTTTGATTAATGAGATGAGAATTATGAGGAGTTTTAGTGAGTGGATAGCTATGGTTTTCAAAGACTCCATACCTACCCACAAACTAAAACTGCTCATAACTCTCATCTCATATATGATAATAAATGTATAAAAATAAAATAATTCAAAACTTTCCACCTCGCTCCTTCTCCCTCTCTAAATGGAGAGAACCAATTTCAATCTTTCTTAAAGTGATTTTAAAAGAAGTTTTTTGAATTGCTCAGGCTACTTGCCAAGCAATAAAATTACATATCATTAGCAATAACTATTTAACCATCTAGCCAAAAGTTACGAAAATTGTTGGGCCTTAAAGCTACTCCTCAGGCACATGTTTTGTGAAATTTTCAAAAACAAAATAAAAAATTCCATTCATAGTGAGCTACCCAAAATTACTATATTGCCAAAAAAACACAATTTTGACCTTTAAGGGTTAAAGTTTTAATGATGGAATGTTTTGATGTTAAGATAATCGACTCTAAGAGCACTTGCCCCTTGATATCTTTACTATTGATACAATGACAAATACAATTGGTGCATTAAAAAAAGTGATATGCATCTTTGTGTTAAAGAGTGCTTTTAGATCTTGGTTGCTTTATGAACCTACTACCCTTAGTAGAGAGGAGGTCTTAGAGCACCAAGCTACATGGCAAGGGCATGGTTTCAATGGCCCCATATGGGCACCAACTTAATACCCATATAAGACTTGAAAACCACACCCTTGCCAAGTAACTCCATGCTCCATTACTTCTTTTGTACTACTATTGTTGTGGAGCAAAGTTGTCAAAAAGTCATTTTTAAAGTAGTTGTCAAAAGTTTAGGAATTTTTTTTTAAAACATGCAATTTTTATATGATGAAATAAAGGATACATGCAAAACATTCTCTTCTCATTATTTTTCAAACTTCATTTTTTTCCAAAAAATTTAATATACAATAGAGAGGTGCCTTCCACTTATTGTTTAGTATGAATGCAACTCGATACAATTTAAGTCACTTCTTCAAAAGATATTTTTTTCATTTATTGCCTTTTTTATTCAACAATTGAGAATCCTATCCTACTAGTGTACCTTGTGTTGTTATTACAGTAAAAGAAAAAGCAAAAATAATGTTCTAATTTTTTAATTCATAAAAAATTTGAAACTCAATAACTTTCACATCGTAAGTCCTAACACCACGAAACAAAGCTTGTGCACCCCTCCTCGCCAAGGGCTTTTCGACAATACCAAAAATGCTACCAAAGGATGCACGATCAAGGAGATCTTGCCATTACATACATACAAAACAAAACACCCTAACTTTAAGGTATGGATTGGTAAAAATCCAACAAACCTGGTTGATCACATTCCTGAATTCAAAGATTGCAGTCATACACATTTTGATGAAGTTGGATATCCCCAGAGCATTCCAAGTGAGATCTGCAAAGCCTGGATCCAGCACATGGTACAACTGGTTTAAACGTGGTCTCAGCAGCGTTGCCTCAATGGGGTCCATCATTTTCAGTGTTAAGTGGTACAGCTGCAGATCCAAGGAATTCCATTTCAGTTTCAGTTTAGGAAATCTAAGAATTCACTACACGCCATTTGAAATGGACTATGCACACTCATACCTCTTTAATATCACCTTCTCTAATATCACACCCTTTGAACACCTTTTCATGTCGGATAAAATCATGAAGAACATATGTAGACATTTGTACCTCTTTAATATCACCTTTTCTAATATCTCACCTTTTGATCTCTCATCAATCATGAAAGGGTGTTTTCAAGCTATTGAGTGGGAGATATGTTTGTCATGAAATTGTAGTTTTGCCAATTGGAGGATTGTAAGTTCCCTAGGGTCCTCAGCCCGTTAGAACTCATGGCAGTTGTTGCTTCACATGGCAGAATGATTGCTATGTCATTTTTCAAAATTTTTTTAATTCAATTTTTTTTTCAAATTTTTTTTGGACAGCTTGCTGTTCTATATTTGTGGGGAGAAGTGCAAAGGAATAGGCCCTGAAATAGTCCTCCTACCTCCCAAACTCTTCTAATGTTTAAACATTTGCACCAATTCAAATCATGACATTTTTAATGAAGAGAGACAAATGCAATGCTTTTTTCAAGGGTTTCATCCCAATTTCATTCTTCATCATCAATTTATTTTCTTGACATCTCTTTGAAGATCCATAACATTCACTTTTTTTACTTGTCACAAATTTCATCTACAATAACCATTTTTAGTTTCTAATGATTAGAATGAAATAATTGTTCATGCTTCAAGTTAGAAGACTTCGACTAAACCAAGCAAGTTTTTTTATTATTGGTTTATAAAAGGCATTTTTCATTTCTCGGTCTTCTTAAATAAAATTTGGACTTGATTTTCATTGATTAATTCTTTAAATCATTTTTGATACTATGAATATTTAGGAAATTTATTAATGTCATACCTATTTTCTTATGTTTTGACATGAAACCAATGCATTTATTCTATTGGTAATGCAAGACACCAAACACATCATTGTACCTTAAAAACACCATTTTTTTATGAATTGTACAAATTCAATAGCCAACAATGTTATTTTTTAGAGAATTTGTTTAATAATTGTACTAGGAAAAATACCATTAATACAATAAAATTTGAAACATTGTTTTAGCATCAATGAAGTGAAAAATACAAACATTATTATATTACAAGCAACTATGGCATAAATAACATGTAAATTTCAGTCATTTAAAAAAATAATAAAGTCAATAGAGTAGAGATTGTTTGCAACAATGCCTTTGTTGTTGATATCAATAGTTTTTTATTCTACAATAGATCATTAGTTGTTTGATTTTTTTTTTCTTCAAGTGACCTTCGAAGAAAATAATTTTCTCAAAAAACTTTACAAAGTTGATTGCTTTCAATTGTGGGGCTTTAATTTTAACTTCACTTAAGCAAAATTGTCAAATTTTGGCCTTTATAATTTACATATCTTTTATTTTTAAAAAAACAAGGTATAAAAATAGTAATAGAAAAGACACAAAAGAAATCCTTTGACCTTCATTTTTAATATAATAACATTCAAAATATGTGATGAGTTTTGGTGATTTATAAAAAAAAATCATATTTGATTTAAAATTAATATAATAGCATAGAAGCCAAAAAATTAATTTCTTTTGAATTATTGTTAATTGAATTAAAAACAGCCATTGAAGTGGTTGAAGTGGCCATTAAAACGATATTTGTTGAAATAGTAACATTTAGTAGAAGATATCATCCACAAGGACATATTTTGCATACGAAGTTATTATTCAAATTATTAAACCAAAAGAATGTATTTGAAATTCTACCTGAACCATTCCTTGAAGTTGTTCAACATCTAAAACGTATTTGTCTTCTTGCAATGCTACACTCAATGCAAATTCAGGTAGGTGAAAACCCATTGCATCCAAATACTTTATTTCACGAATGATTTGGGTAGTTTGTCTACTAAAATTCACTTCAATCACAAGACCTCCTTCTTTGCGCAAAATAGGCTATTATTAAATATTTGGTTAGGTGTGAATGAAATTTTTAATAGTATAAATATTTAAAATTTTATTTGTATTCAAACGATGACTAAATTTCAACTCTTGTAGTTTGACTTATGAAAATATTGTAACTGAGATTTTGTCTTTTCAAAAACATTGTAATGGATTTATATTCAACTATCAAATAGGAATTGAAATGTTTTCTATAAAACTTGATAAATGAAATTTAATACTTCAAGATTAATCTATGATACTTTAGCATAGATGCTTGTCCAAGACCTTAAATGATATGTAAGATGCCTAAATTTAAATTTATGAAAAATTAAATATGAATTAAAAGAGAATACCTAAGATTTATCTTAGTTCAAATGTTTTGAAAGACCTTTCTATTGTTAAATTAATAAGTTTGATTGTATAAATTATATCAAAATTATTTTTTACTTTTTTTTAGAATTTTAATTATTGATAAAATCAAATTCAATATGAAAAATGATTAGACAATATAGTTTAGTTTTTCATATACAAATCTATCAATATAAATTTTTTTTTTAATTCAAAATTCAAAATTTCAATTTGGTTGACAAATTGTCAACATCCAAAAATTTATAATTGAAACAAAGATTGTTTTCTTAATAAAAAGATCTCTAATTGTAAATATTTATGAGTTAAGAAAAATAATATTTACTTCATTTTGAAGGTTAGAGAAGCTTGAATTGCTATGTAAAATTATTTGCTTATATAAGAAATGCAATAATTGATAATTGAATTGAATCTCAACTAACTAAATATTGAATATTATATTATGTAATAAAAATCTTACTTGCTTTAAGTAATAAGTAGCTTGATTATTCACTAATTGTGCCCAATCTATTACTAAAGTTTTTTCAAAAGTCATCATTTGTTTCGCCAATCCGTGGTATTGAAAGTCCATCTACAATTTATACAAACTAGACATTTACAATGTTTTTTAATCAAGTAGATTGTATGATATTATATCAATGCATTTTTTTCACATGAAGTTGCACATAATTTTTATAACGTATTGAAGTTGAACAAGTTCATCATTCATCTTCATAGTCATAGTGGTATTCGTAAAAATTTTGATACTACAATAACACTTAAAAGAAGGTTTCATATAAAACTTTAAAAATTAGCATTATATACAAGATGAATTTATGTTTATGTATGCTTCTTGTTTTGAGTGAACAAGGTAGTATACTACGGATGATGGAAAACAATGTTTTGATTGAAAATTATAGTTTAGTCACAATATTTGATATTTAGATTATAAGCTTTAGAACTATGACATATGGCAAATTTCCACCTTGTTGATTGGACTATGCCAAAGTACCTTTGCTCAGTGACATAAAAGAAAGACAATTTTGTATTATCAAATGCATTCTATTGAACATTTTAGTAACATTAAGATTATGTTAGTGTATCCTTCTATCAAATGATCTATACTTGTAAGTGTGATGTAAAATATAAATTTTTGATGCATTTTATTTGAAATCGAGAAATTCAATTACAAATAAATTTTTTCTCATGAATATTGCAGAATATAAAAATAATATGCAATTTAAGAATATCTTTGGCATTGCATTTTAGACAAAATAATATTAAATTTATTTTTAATAATAAATAATAGTATAAAATTATATATTAGACAATAAAATTTTAAAATTTAAGTATTAAAAACAATAAATATAATATTATGATATTAAAAAAATATTTAATCATGATATCGTAGATTTTGAATTATCAGTTTTTAATCTATTATGATGGAAATTTATAGTAATGTAGGGTAATATATATGCAAAAAGAATGTGAATTTTTTATTTATAAAAAATACCTCTTGGGCTAATACATTTTTCGTCATATCATTTCCTTGAGCTTGAAAGCATTGTATTGTTTTCCTCACGCGTAGAAACAAGGAGCGAGCCCAATTAATTGATCCAACTATAGGAGGCTATATAACACATGTTTCAAGTTATAAAGTTTTTCCTAACAATGAATTTTATTAATGTTCTTTTCCAACTTGTAAGAGCTTCTTGTCTTAGTTTTAAATATGATATCAAACAATGTTATAAACTTTAAATTTTTCTAAAATCTAAAACAAAAATTATTTGAATGTTTATTTTGAAAAAAATAATCATCAAACTAATGAATCTTTGAAAAAAAAAGTTGTTTATTTACAGAAATATAACATATATTATAACTGAAACTATTAATTAAAATTAAAAAATACTGCCAAATACTACAAAAAAATCATACCCAATTATTAAATATTAATTACAACTAGAGAAGAAATACAATACAATATTATTTAATCAAGAATTAATTAAATATTATGGCACCTGGTTTCTTGAATTAGGAGGTGTTGCATGATCTTTTTGAAAAACTTCTCTTGTAAAATTGATCTCTTTAAGAAACTAACAACATACAAGATATTTTAATAACTTAGGAAGTAAATTTGGATTCTAATGAAGAATAATTAAGAAGGAAGTATTTTTAGTTTTGATGTAGTATTAAAATATTAAAGAAGATTAAAAGATTAAAAAATTAATAAAATCACTCTATGAATAGGAAAAAATTAAAGCAAAGTCAATGTATATGTGCGTGAGTACAATATATAACGTTTTTGTCTACAATTTCTCAAATTATACCTCCAAGGTGTTTTCAAGCTATAGAATAGTGATTTTGTAGTTGCTTAATTCCTAAAGGACCAAGTTGTATTTTTTGGTCACATAGCAATTTTGGATAGCTTACTATGAATGGAGATTTTTTGCTTTGAAATTTTTACAAAACATGTGGATGAGGTTTTTCTTTTAAGGTCCAATAATTTTCATAACTTTTGACTACATGATTAGTTTTTTGCTACCCCTGAGTGTCCATCTTATGTTTATTAAAATCCATATCCTTCTCAATTCACTTCAATCAAACTATCACCTAAAAAAAGATCTACACAAATTGACCATATCAATTGATAATATAGACAAGCCTAAAGCTAAAGAAAAAAGGACACATCCTTTGACCGTTCTATTGAAAAGATTATAATAGGTAAATAAGGAAATATTTTAATTTGGAGGGGCCATATTTGAGGCCCTGGAGTGCTCATGGGTTAAAAAATTATTGTATGATATATAGTTTGTTACTTTGTTTCTCAATTTAGGCAACTCGTACAAATTAATAATATAAAATGAAAATTGATTTTTAGATTTATACATACTTGGAAAGCTTTGAAGGCTTGAAGCTTCCATTTTGAATAATAAATTGAAAGTTTTGAGGAGTTTTAGTTCGTTGGTAGTTATAGATCTCTATTCTATAATAAACTTTGAAGCCCTTTGTTTACCTCAATTATCAATATTTTTGGAAAAAATAAAATTATAGAATGTAGATTGTCTATTACAACATTACAACCATTGGAATTGACATTTTTCAATTCTATAACTAAATTTTTAACAATTTAGTATTTTGAATCATTTTGGACTTCTTTTCACTTAGTATTTTTGTCCTATGTGTTTTACTATTCCAAGTGATCTAAAAGTTTTCAAGCATGTAGCCAACTTGATTTGAAGAATGAATTCAATAAAGCACCATCATTTTGAACATTATTTCATACAAATGTGACCTTGAGAAGAGCACCTACCCAATTTTTTGCAGGTTCCAAAAAAGGATTTTGGTTAATTCAAATGCTAATATCTTACAATCTACATGGTGGAAATTTAAAAAAAAAAATTCCACATCTTTTCAAACCAACGTACTACAAGTTCATATAGTTATATGTGTCTAAAAATGTTTTTTTATCTAAAATTTAAAACTTGTACAAGAAATGGCAGCTTTGGAACGTTCTTGGTGAAAACGTAGTCAACGAAATTTAGGGATTTATAGCAATTTTGTCAATTTTGAACTTCTATGATTTTGACTTTTACCCCAATTCAAATCACGAAATTTTTTATGAACTAATCATGACTACATATATATTCTTGAAAAAAATTGTGTCCCCTTTTTAAGATTTTATTCTCCATCATTTGGTTACATTATTGGTATGTTACAGCATTTTTGAGATGATAAGTGTACAAAGTTTGCAATGAAGAAATTATAATGTTCCATCTGAATTTTAGAATTTGAATGACTTCAATAAGACAATGACAATTCTTCAATGTTGATTAAAAATAATAAATAAATGAATAAATTCATTACTTCAATTTTCTTTATAAATTTAAAAAATGAAAATCAAAAAATCATTTTGTCTGTTTTGGAATGCAAGAAATAATTATTGATGGTGTAGCAACCTAATTTTGCATTTTTTTGGTAATTAAATTTATTGTAGTGTATAACATTATTCCATATACTCAACCTTTTAAATGCTATTTGACAAACTTTAAAACCATAAAGAAGATAAAATTATTTGACGAAGTTATTTGTACAAAATAGTGAATCTTCTATTGAAAAAGACTCTTAATTATATATCATATGTTTGGCTTTTTGAATTTTTGGTACTATTCACAGACCTATTCACTACCCAATGTTCAACTCTTAAATCTTGAAATTGAAGTATGAAGTTGTCTATAGGAATTATACATATTAGTAAGTAAATAATGAAAAAATAATCTCCCTTCTATATTGTCAAAGTGGGATTTCTTTCACACAATGGATATGATAGAAAAATAATTTTAGAAATTGAAATGGTCCTCCATAAAGGTGATTGCAAGAAAGACATGCACTATTCATTGTGTTTTGTTCAAATATTCATGAATTTTTATAGTTATTTTTATATCATTTTAAGAATTTTATAACTACATCTATTATTTAGAGCTTTAAGAAAATTATATACTAGGAAGATTAAGCATAAAATCACTTTCAAAGTGAAAATTGAAAAAAAAATGGATCTTATAAATAATAATTTTTTATATTTAAATTTATCAACACTAGGAAAATAATTAAACATATAAAAATAGATTTAATCATTTGTGACAACCATATAAAAATGATTATGCACCATAATAAGAACCAACTTTTTCCTATGTATAGAAGTGTATGTTGAAAGAGATTGATTTTGTAAAATCCAACAAAATATAGAATTAGGTAATTTTAGAACTATTTTACATTACTTGAATATTCATTACAAAAACATATCATGTAAATTTGAACTTCAAATTCTTTAGAACATAATGGGTACTTAATATTACTTTCAAGTCCTAAAACTAGAAGTGTGACACATTTTTTAAGTCTATATTTCCACCATTCTACCAAATAAATTGTAGAAAATTACAAGAAATGAAAGTATAGTTATCATTAGTTTCCTAATACCCTACAATTTGGCTTTAACAAAACTTTGTAGTTAATTAGATCCTTAAAACTAATTATCTTTTGTCTTATAATTTAAGGTACATAATCTCTCAAGTTTATTTTCAACATCAATAATTATTTTTGAAAAATTTACAAAAAATTTGTTTAAATTTTTAAGAATAAATTTTGAAATTAGATAGTTGAATTGTGTTATATGTGTTATTTCCTTTCTTATAATATTTTTTTAAATGATCATAACTTTAGATTTGACCTATAAATAAAGGATTGAAAGGTTTTAAGTAAATTCAAAATTTCTACTACTTTTTGAGTTGTGATAAAATAATAATATCTTCCAATCCACATATTATATAGTCATTATTATGTTTGGCCCATGTGATATATAACACATCTATCTTAATTTCCAAGAGTTATTATTTTTTTAGAATCTTACTAAAGTTTTGACTTTTTGTTTTATATAGAATATGATCCAAGAAGCTAAGAAAAAGCTAGGATTTTAAAGGGTCAAATTCGTCATTTCCACCTCAACTATCAAATTTAGATACATTGAATCCATACTCCCAAAAATAAGCCTAAAAACACTATGACATGTAGAGTAATAAGAAATAATATAAGTCTTATTGAAAAATGACTATTTTTAGCTTAAAACTTTTAACTTTCTAAGGGACTAAGTAGCATTTTTTGGAAACATAGTGTTTTGAGTCATCCATTTACAAACATAATTTTCATTTTTTTTATTTGAAATTTTCAGACAAGATGTGGTCAATGAGTAGCTTTAGAGGAGCAATAATTTCATAACTTTTGACTATATGGTTAAAAAACTATTGTATAATATGTAGTCTCTTTTGGAACCTTGGCAATGTAGGCAACTCAAAAATTTACTTTATTTAGAAATAAAAATTATAAATGATATTTTAGATATATAAACTTAGAAAGCTTTATTCATTCCATTTTAATTATTGAGATGAAAATTATGTAAAGTTTTAGTTTACTAGTTATCGAATCTTTATTTTGAAATAAAATTTGAAGTGCTTTATGTAATTCAATTTTCCATATTTTTGGAAAAAAATTTATAGGATGTAGGTTGTTTACTACAATATTACAACCATAGAGATTGACATTTTTCAATTCAAGGCCATATTCTTTATATTGAAAATTTTTGTAGTCTCATTTTATCTTCGACTTGAAGATAAATTGCTTTATCTCTTTATTACTATTTTTTATAAATAGATAATAACACCAACTTATAAAATCACTATTTGAGCATTATTTCTTTTGGGTTTTAATTACTATTTTTTAAATGAATTTACAATAACTACCATTCTGTCTCAAAATCTACAAGAAGTCTCAATATAACAAATATGGCCTTTTCTATAAATAAATTCCTAAAAATTTAGTATTTTAAATCATTCTTTAGTTCTTTCTACTAGCTATTTTATTCAAGCATGAATATGAAATTTTTTATATGTATTTCCAAATTATTTATTCAACATATTATAGAAAGTTGCAAGTTGTTTGGATCTACATATTTTTGGATTAAATGTCTTAAAAATGAAATTTAACTATATGGAATGAATTGAAAATGTACTTTTCTAAAGTCTAAGCATCATGATGTTGTAACTGGCAGGGTTTCTTATTTTGAAATTTTAGAAGGGTGTATTCTAATAAGTCAACTAAAAGATTAGTTGAATTTGTTAAAAAATAAATATGGATGAAGATTTTAGCCTTATTTTAGAGACTAGCATTTTGAAGGAGCTTTGGGCCTTCAAACATGAAAGAACATTAGGGTTAAAACCAGATAATTTTTAGAAATTAAATAGTCAATATATCATATTATAAAGATATTTAATTGTCCTTTTGTATTTAGTCTATTTCATCACATAGTTACCTAACTCATTAATTTTATAATTACCATAATTATATGCTTAAAAATTTTAGAAGGCTCAATTTCTAAAAAAATTACACATAGTAATTTGAATTTTTTGTATTAGTCAATTTGAATTGTTTTTTTTGACAAATTAGGAGCTCTCTATGGTAGTCAATGGCAACACAAACACTAACTCTTGTACATTTGAAAATCCTATCAAAAAATGTTTGTAATTTTCTAAGTCCTAAATAATGAGACTATTTGTAGTAATCTAATATCCAAGCCTAAAATTATGTGTTGGAATGCAATTACTATGTGCTTTTTTGCAAAAGATTTATTTTCATACATTTTAAATTCAAAGTTAAATACAATAAGTAAGTAAAATTAATCACTTTATATGAAGTTTGAAGTTTATAAGATGAAGAAATGTTAAAAATAAAATCAATAAACAATATGTATTAAAAATAAAATAAAATAATATATTTAATACTTGTGCAAGAATGTCATTATATTTCTCCATCATTTGCCTATTAATTGCTCCCTCACTTTTAACAGTCTTGAAGCTTTGGAGGAGTTTAAGAGCACCTACATGCAATTACAACTACCTACAAATTTAATGACTCAAGGGCACTTCATATTATTGTCATATTTGAAAGAATGAAATTTTAATATCTTATGATTACTTGTTGAAATTTGTTGCATCAAAACTATGTCATTAAGATTACTTAGTTGGTTTTTCCATTTTTTTAAAACCATGTTGCTTTTAAGAATTTTTTTAAAATTAAAATTCAATGAAATTCATGAAATTTAGTATTTAATACTGAATATATGTGACAAAATGTAAAACCAATATTCATCTAAAAATCAAACCCTTTTCTGTCTAAGTGACTTTAAATGACCAATATAAACCATAGTCAAAAAATATAATGAAAGTAATATGAAAGTTTGGGATCATTACTACTTCAAATAGAAATTTATTTCTCAAAGTATATGCTTCATTTTTTGAATTTTAAAGATAAAACCAAATCATTATACATATACAATTTATAATAAAAGGTTGGAACTTAATATGGATAAAAATGTAAGTTTTAAGCAAACTTAAGTGAGCACAATGTATAAAGCCTATTCCATTGTACACAAATAACTTTGAGCTTGACCACATCTCACTTTCAATATATTTTCTAACTTATTACCCTAATTGCTTTGAAATTTGTTCACAGGGATCAACTATAAGCAATGGGTGGCCAAAGAGACTTGGGCATCAAGAAGTAAAGTTGATAACTACAAAACAAACTTGTATAATTGACCATTTGATACAAAAAAAATAACTACATCTACAAACAATATCAATTTTAGAATTCTAAACCTTAATCCAAAAATATTTTTGAGTCATTAGTATTGAGACTTATGTCATAATTTGTATACATGATAGAATTGCCCCTAATCATAACAAATCTATAAAGATGAATATTTTGTCTTGCTTTCTTTACTGTAATGAAGATTCAATTTTCAAACAATTATATAAATAAAAATTAGGTTACAAATATAAATCTACATATTGTATTCAATTACAACTCACCTTCAGCACTCCTAAGTTTTTTAAATGAAGTGTCAATAAAGGCTTTAGTATCTTCTTCAATACTTTCTTTGTCTCGGTCAAATTGAAACATTGTTGCTTTCCAAAGTGCAATGTGAGCCCTATCGAAAGCATCGTATGTTAAGCTTTCAATAGGTGCCACCATAGCATGTACTTTCTGTTCAACATTCATTAACAATAATATAAATTAAATTGAGAAAGACATGCATATATATATATATATACATTATACTATCTATATTTATAAAAAATTGTGATGACTACAAAACATGAAAATTTTAAATATTCAAAACATTTCATTATGTACTTCATTACCACAAATACACTCTTGAATTCCTGAGAACAAAAGATTTCATATTTGAAAAAGACCAATTTAGGTGAGACTGTATGTATATTATTATAGTTAGTAAAGAATGACTATCTAAAATTTAATCAAATTGAACAAAAAAGACTACAATTGACACTAGTAAATTGGTTGAAAAGAATATGCATGAGGACCAAATTAGACATATTGGTCCTTTACGGTTAATCAAGATGAATTAGGTTTATCATTACAAACAAATATTTAATTAAAATTATATTGATTGAAAATGTGCTTGAAGAAAACTTCTTGAAATGACAACAGAATCAAGGAAAATAACTATTTGTCATTTAATGGATTAAAAGATTTTTTTTGTAATTTATCATATATAAAAGATAGTTAGTATCCTATTTAATTGTATAAGATTTATAAGAATATGTTTAAAAATTTTGAGCACTTTTGCTATGATTCTCACTATAAAAAACAAATTCTATTTAGACACATCTTTATTGGTTTAGACCATGTGAATTGAAGTTTTTGCTAAATATTTATATCAAGTGGATTAAACAAACCAATTATGTTAAAATGCACATTTCTTGTAGTGTATTTTTTTTATCTTAATTTTGGAATTAAATATCTTGTAAAAACTTAAGGTTTAGTTTAATAAATATAAGAAATCTTCCACTAGGAACTATTTTCAAGATTACACAAGGATACATATAGAAAAAATAACTAACCTCCACCACAATATCTACACTTGCCACATCTCCAGTCACACTCTTTAAATCAGGTCCTAAGAAATACAAAAAATCATTTACTACCTCTACAATATGTGCAAAATCGTTACAAATACTTGACATGTAATTTGTCCTTTCAAATAATTTCTTCCGATCAAATTCCCACCTATAGGATTCAACAAAATTTTAGACTATAAGTGATGTATAGATATTTAGCATTAAATCTTAGACAAATATAAATTACATCTTTATTCATTTTTAGGAATTCTAAATTTATACATAATTCTGAATGATTGAAAAGGAAAAAGCATAAAATAAGTTATTTCGATGAACCTAGGATCTCGGCCACTTAATTCAATTTTTTTGCGAACTTGCAAATATATATCACTCCATGCATCAAGAATATTTTTGGCAGTGGCAACTGTATAGCTTGATACGGAAAATAGTTTTTTAGTCAAGGAACGAAAGTCTACATCTTGAGACACTTTTTCAGCAATCTGCAAAAAACTTCCTAATGCTTTTGATTCAAAAATAGAATCTCTCAATATCAAATGTAGTATAAATATTGTACTTTTATATTTTATTTTAAAATAAATATATAAGACTGTCTTATATTTGCAAACATCAAGTTCATATGAAGCATATGTAAAATACATCAAAACCATTATTACAATTTTTTCAAGGAAATAATTAGATAAATCAAATAAATGAAAGTATTTTTCAAAGAAAAAAAATCTACTGAAGTTGTCCAATAATTCAATGTCTTAAATGCCTAAAGTTGAAACTTCATTAAATTTAGAGGTCAAATTTTCTTTTTACAGTTACACAATTTCAAAATAATATGTTCATTTTTTACTATCATTCCTTTTTTAAAGTCTTTTCAAACTTGTTACAACTTGTGGAGCTACCAAAGCTATGATTGAAGCGTGATGTAAGAGAAAAAAAGGTTCCAAAGCAAACTTTAGGACAGAATCAAATACCAAAAATATATACTTTCTGCATTTTTTTTACCTTCTTCTTTTGGATCCTAAAACTACCTTATCATTTATATATTATTATTACTATCATTTGTCCTTAATATTTTCATGTATCTTGAATTAGAGATCTTTTTTTATTAGTGTATTAATTAAAATGTTGTATCAAGCATTATTTGGTTTTCATAAAATCAATTTTTTAATTTAATCTATACTTATACAACTAAAAAGGGATTAAATTGATTCTTTCATTATAATTTCATTGCATTTAAATGATTAGTGTATTTTTAAAATTAATTTTGCATTAATTTTTTACAATGAACAAAAAATCATCTTTTATCCCTAAGAGCCCAACAAGTATTTGCTAAAATCAAAACCCTTTTCAATTCATTTCAATCAAACTATCACATAAAATGAGATTTACATACATTGACTATATTGATTGGTAGTGGAGATAGGCTTGGAGCTATAGACACATCCTTTGATTGTATTGTTGAAAAGATTATAATAGTCAAACAAAGAGAACTTTTATTTTTGAAAGGCCATATTTGAGGCACTTGGGTGCTTAGGGGTTAATATAAACATATTATGAACTATCACTAATTCTTTCTAATTGCTTAGTACAATCCATTTTGTTTTTTCTCTACTAAAAATATTTTTGTCCTAACATATTAGAAATTTTTGAAGCAAAAGTACTAAAATAAGACGCACTTTCAATAAATATATACATACATACATACATCTTTGAATTATGAAGATTAGAAGTTCTTCAATCTTATTAAATCCTAGATGTATCACAATCCAAAAAATGGTTGTAGAGACATTGCTTATAATAATAAAAATCTAATTGAAAAAACATTATAAATGATGGTTTTGTGTTAAAATTACATTATTTTTAATATAATTGTGCTAATTTTAATGTTATTTTAAGCACAATTTTGTTAAGTTTTTATTATTCTAAATACAATTGTGTTAGTTTTAACACAAAATTATCATCTAGGATGGTTCTTTCAACATGAACTTCTACTAAAAATAAAACAACCTTCCATGGTCAGAATTGCTAGTTTGCCCTCATGACATGGCTGAATTTTAAAAAATCTCCCCCACACATAGACAAGTGTGAGAAATAGCAATAGCAATTGAAATTATATTTTTTTCAATAAATTATGAATTTGCTATGATTTTTTGAAGTATTCTGCCCAAAATAGTTTATAGACTACTCCAAAACCAACAAAACTTGTATCCATAATGCTCATCTTATTCACCTAAAGCAGTCAAAATATTTTTTTAACTTGGAGGGCCTTAAAAAAGTCATTTTCTTCAATGATTTACACTAAAAAAAGCTAGGTGTTCCTAATTGGGTCACTAATCACCACAATAGTGTCAACTGAGACATTGATGGTGGCCCAAAATTTCATAAACTAATAATAACCATCATGGGATCATCTCTTGGGTGGCTGTCATGGATCATTTGACCATGATGGATTGTTCAACTTTAGTGTTAGTTTGTATGGTTGAATTTGATTTGATTGGGTTGTACTATTTTTAACAAATATGAATTTAGAAAAAAAATCAATAATTTAATTTGCACATCATATTAAGTTTGAATGTATTATCTATGAATGGTTTCATAGACAATTTTGTGGGACCAAATAAGTAATTTCTCTTAATTTTCTTACCACATATATATAATTGCTACGTGATGGGAATGGTGTTTTAGAGGCTCTATCTTTTTCTAAGTCTTTGTTTGAATTTGTCTTCACTGACCAATTTTCAAAGTTGTGCTCTTTCAATCCATGGTTTTGATTGAAGAATACATTAACTCCAAAGTTCTATTATTTTCTTTGGGATAAAATGGAGTTTGAGGTTTTTACAATCTCAATATTTGACATGATTTTTTGAATCTTTTATGGAAGATGTGGTTACTTTCAAACTTTGTACACCTGTAATTTTTGTCATAATTAATCATATGGTTGAGAAGTTATAATTTTCTTTTTTCCAAATTGCAATTCAAGAAGCTTAATTAATTAACCCCTAAGCACTCACTACCAAAATTCAGGAGCAAGGGACCACTTATTAATCAAGATGTTGCCAAGCATTTATTACATGACTTCATTAAAACTAACTGTTGAAATTGGTAAATGCTTTAGGATAGGAGGTGCATGGAAAGTTTCAACATGAACCACAACACAAATGTTTACATTATAACAATCAAAGTTTGGTTAAAAATCAATTCAATCAACCCAAAAGGAGGTATTGGCACTTTGGAGAAGCATAGGGGTGACATCAAGTCAAATCTAACGCAAATTTTTGGCAAGAGTTGGGTGGGGGACCATCTAACAACTCACAAATTTTCAAAGTTTTTTGACACCGGAATTGCAATAGGGTGGGTGCTCTTTGTAATACTCTAGGCATAAAGGACTTTAGGACTAGTTGCTTTTTTGATGCTAGAACATTGCTTTCACAACCCAATTGAATAATTTGACATACGACTCTTGGTTGAACATGTTCCCCACTCAATTCCATTAGATATCCCATTTCCCTAAACCCTCGTACACTTCATTGTCTAGTATGAGCACATCTTGTGGCATGGGAGCTATTTTTTTATTTTGAAAGATAGAATTCTGTCACTAGGGCACTCAAGGGATAAGACTTGATTTCAAAGAAGGCAATATGGAGGTAGATGGTAGCTCATGGCAACATCAAAGCGAATCCAAGGATCTAGTACCTTTTTGCCATCAACATATGGGTGCTTGATGTGCTTCAGTCATGTAATGTTGTGAAAGCTTGTCCATTCATTACTAACAACAACCTAAGAAGGTCAAATATCATTGGAAATATGTTTATTTTAGATGGATGTGGATGTAGCATGGGGAACTAATTGTAGAGCAACATTCCTTATGATGGGAACTTATAGTGGGGACAAACCGGGAACTACATAGAGTTGCAAGGGAACATCAAGGGATCTTTCTTCAAAGATTCTCAATATTTTTGGCACTTAGACATTTTCAATAGCCTTCTAATTACTATATGAATTGGAGTATTTGTTTTTTCAAATGTTTTTTGTGATTTTTAAACAAGCAAATGCTCTTTGAATGCGCCATTGGGATTATTGTTTTGATAAACCACAAGATAGGAAGAGTGCCATGATGTGACATTGCAAGATTTTACTAGAGGTGTTCCACCTCTTCATTACTTTTAAAAATAGGTAGAGGTATGTTAGAAACAGTCTTCAATATATTAGAGTTTTAAATTTAAAATCTTTAGGACAAATAAATTTCATAAGTGATAGTCAAAGCCATTGGAAATTCTTGGGTAGGATTGAAAAAATATTTTTTCAACTTTTAAAACTAACATCTTTCAATCTATATTGACAAATTTTATTAAATTTTTATTGTGTGATTTCATACAAGTTTATTACAAATCTTACAATTAAAATACCAAGGAAACGATTTTTTTTTCTTTTTTCATTGTTCATTTCAATAGAAATGACAATTTTAACCCCTAAATGCCCGGGGCACCAAATTTTGGTCTTCACATATTTGAAGTTAAATTTAAACCAACCAAATTTCTATTTTTAGTGTTTTCTATTTTTTTAAATCCTTTTTGAAGTGTAGTTTTTGCATCAAAATTCCAATATAAAAAATGAATGATTTTTATTTTTCTATTCAAGATTTTGTGCAAGCATGTGAGCATGTCAATTGCAGATCTTAATTTTCTAGTGTTGAGAGCTCTTAAGCATGAGCCTCAAATACTCTAGAACTTCCAAAAAAAATTGCAATAAAATTTCATTTAAAAAATTGTAGAAGAAATTTTTTAGAAGATGTAATAAATTTTGGGGTTATGCATGTCATAATGCCCTTTAGTTACCTCATATTTTGTGGTGAACAATTTTTTAGTTTTGACATGTGAAATGAGGATTAAAAGACTTCAAATCACTTTCACAATTTCAACATCCTCATGATCAAACATTATAATCTTTTCATCTATAAATGGTATGATTGTGGTTTCTTTTTCTATGTGATTTCTAACATATTTCATTTGAATTAATATAGTTATAATTCAAAAAAAATTGAAAGAATTTTTCAAAATGCTAGTTTTTGTTCAATTTATAGAAAATACCAAGAAGTCAAAAAAGACCTAGGGCTTGTAGGGGTTAAATGGTTATTAATTGAGCAAAAAAGAGTTTGGAACTATATGAGGTATTTGAATACAAAGAAATTCTTTCAAAGATTGGTACTAAAGGCTTTTATAGGCCTCTTAGCATTAAGCTTCGACACTATTGCTTGGTGTCATACCTCATCCTTCATTTTCTACTAATACTTATTGCAAGATCAAAATAAATTGGGATGTGTCCCTTTTTTCCAATGTTGATTCAAGTTTATAATTCATACTTGTATTTAATTAAACCATGTACATTATACAAAAAATTGTGAAATTAATTTCTTATTTTTTAATTTTCATTGAATTTTAAACTTTGAACACTTTGATCTTGAATAGTGATGTGAAACCTAGAGTTAGGTACCAAATTGCGTCCCAAAAACATGTAAACAAGGAGTAAATTGAGCATTTACCTTCAAAGGATTTAATTTAATTTGGATGATGGGGGATGGTAGATGCAAAAAGATTTATAAATTCTCAAAAGGTAGATGTAATGGTTTACAAGGAAAAGACAAAAAGACACAAGGAATAGAAGGGTGGATGAGGATGGGTGACAAACTGCCTTTGCTGAGATAACCTTTAGTGCTAGACAATTATTTCACTTATAAGGGAAAATTTTCAATTTCTGTCAAAGGGGCAAAATTTCAATTTATCCAAGAAGTGATAAATTTCTTAATGTTATGCTCCTTAGATTCACGTTGAATGGAAACATGATGGTTGTCTTGAAAACAAAGGAAAATTTGAGTTTGAAATACATTCCACATATATTTTAAATGAAAGCAAAAGAAAGAATCTTACATTTCAAGTTTTCATTATGCTTGATTATTGAAATATCTCAATCTATGTGATCATTCTTGCAACTTTGGGGGCTCAAAATGCATAAGAATTCTAGGAAGTTATATCTAATATCTAATTTCAAATATAGTAGAATTCTAAAGTCTGAAGATGTGAGGACTTTCAAATTTTCAAGTTTCCACATTTCTTAATTCATTATTATAAATTTTAGGTTTAATCATTTAAGAATACTTTTAGGGATTTTGTAGACTTTGAAGGTTAAACAATAAGAGTTAGAGTCTAGGGATTAGAAATTAGGATTTAGAATGTAGACTTTTAGATTATGATTTAGAAATTCTGATTAGTTCTCTATAATTCAATCAATTATTCAAAATGAACTATGCATGATTAAGAAATTGTCATGTGGAATAAAAACTTAGAAGCTAAGATATTAATAAAAACTTTGAAGTTGTTTATTATGCTTTAGATTTCTAATGAAATTATATCAAAAGATAAATATTATATTGTTGTATTATTATTTTTAATCTTAATATTTAATAGTGGGCCCTTTGCTACAGTCAAAATAAAAGTAAGAATAATTTTATAATTTATTTATTTATAAAAATTTCAAAATTCAATAACTGTTACACCATATGCCCAATACCATGAAACAAAGTCTATGCACCTCTCTTCACAAGGGCTTTTTGATAGTATTAAGAATATAACGAGAGGACACACGATTCTAGAGATTTCACCATAACAAACAAAACAAACAATATTTGATCATAATTGCAAATTTCAGTTTTATTATTACTATGTTAAATGGAAAAGAATCAAAAGTTTCATTGAACTTCTTATTACATGAAAGTTTATTTAACAAGTTCCTTATTGGATAATAAATAAAGGATTTAAAATCCTTTTCTTTTTTTTACCATGGTTGAAACTTAAATTTCAATCATTTATTTTAGATTTTAGTTTTACCATTTTAAAATTTTAATTTTGAAATAAACAAAGACTATTTTGATCTAGATTTTATTAATATTGTAATTCTATAAAATATAATTTAAAACAAAACTTTTAAAAACTAAAAAAAATCACAAAATTTTGTCAATTTGTGTCAATTTTAAAATATAATTCATGTCATACTTGTACAAGATTTAGTCAATTTCTATGGTTTTGAAATTGAAATAAATTAGGTGGTGTATTTAGAAGAAATGATATTATTGATAAAGTAATAGATTGTAACCTGATAAGCTATTCGCTCAAATAAAGCTCCCATATTTGCATCTTCAGCATAGTACTTTGAAATGACCCATACCATCCTAAGTGCATTTATCATGGGGTTTAGGGTTTCAAGAACTCCACCAAGGGTTCCTTCTTGTAATGTCTGACAAAATTATATTTATTGAATATTTGTTACTATGATTAAATAACTAATTTTTTTATATACATTGTAATGCCACTATTTTACTATATTTAAAGCAAGTAAATACCTTGAAATGACGCTCCAATGTAGTCAATATTTTTACATTATCTTTAGCTTCTATGAATGTTTTTGCTAACTCGGTCACCTAGATGGACCATAGATGTATTGTAGACATATTACATTGCATAAAAAATATGCAAATGGTGAATAATGCAAACCATATTCAAGAATTGATAATACTAAAAATTTAAAAACTAATACTAATAATTAATCAAAATTCATATATATTAGATTGAGGTACTTGCTTGTGCTTTAAATGTGCCAAGGAGATTTGAATTGCTACTTCCTGCTTCCAATACAGCTAAAACTCTTTTTGCCTTATTAGAATTAAGTTGCTCATACATACTCGATAAAAAATCATTACGAGCATGCCAAAATTCAAGCTCTGCATATGGTCCTTTTCCAACTACTATCTGGATCAAGTTATGCTTTAATCTATGTAATAGTATGTTTGATTCTTCATATCAAACTTAAACAAATTTTTATTTATCAAGAATTAACTTGTAAATCATACCAAAAATGAAAAAAATAATATTGTAGATTTAACACAATTGTTGCATTTGTTAGGAAAATTGGTCATGTCTTAAAAGATTTAAATTTAAATTTCCATATAAAAAAACAATCATTTTCATAATATTTAACAATTTTTAGTTAAAAATAGAAATCAAATTTAGGCCAAATCTTCTCAATTCACATTTTTTTCCAAATCAAACTTTATAAGAACACATGTGATTGCAATATAATGGCACCAAAAAGGTTACATCATCTAGATGAATGCAAAATTTATAGATTGAAAGGTGGCACTTTGTGTGATAGATGAAAGTGCAACTCTTTATATATAATAGAATAGATTGAAACTTTCTTTAACCACTTGGTTTTGTATAAGTTGATTGAACTAATTGAGATATATTAAGGTTCATTTTTAGTTTTCATTTTGTATTCTTCCTTCAACCCTTTATGAGTAAGTGAATTTAGTAATAATAGTGTACAAGATGTCCTGCTATCTTGGACTGATTGAATTATTGTCCACTCAATTCTTAAAGCATTTATAAAATAAGAAATATAGAATTTGGAAGTTAGTGATGGATTCATCCAACCATTGATTATTAAATATACATCAATTCACTTAAAATGCTATAGGAGGTTGAAGGAAAAATACAACTTCAAATCAAGAGATGAACATAATATATGTACATTTCTAATGTTTGATAAAACTTGTCTTAAATTTTAAATTTTAATTATCTACTTTACCAATTTTGAAAGTTGATTATCCAAAGTTCAAATTCATACATTAATTTTTGAGAATTTGGTGACTTGAAGGGTTTTGTGTTAAATTCAAAACTCTTTTTTTTTATGTGTATTTTATAAAAAAATTCCTATAAAAGATTGAAATCATTATGAATTGGAATTAAAAGTTCTAAATTGATCTTATTTATATTATAAAAATAGTATTAATAAAAGAAGGTTCAAAATTAGTTTCAATTACCCGTTGGGACTCTTTTTGAAGAGCTGCTCCTAAAGCGGGTACCCAATCTGATAATGTACCTTCAAGCTATAAAAACAATGCATTCATTTATTTTTCTATACAAATTTATTTTCATTAATATTGTAATTGATTAATGTCAAGAAGAAATTATTTATATGCTTCAACATGATGATCAATAAAAAATTTGTAATATATAATTACAAAATGAAACATGTATGTAAAATTTGTACACTTTAAAAGAGTTTACTTTAAGTTATATGGTCATTTAGTACAATCATAATGTACAATCATTTTAATGTAGAAATTTAGATGATAGTACTTGAAGAATAAGTTCGTAATCAATATCATGTTTCTCAAAAGAGTCAATAGGAATGTTTGGAATGACTAAATTTAAATTGCCCTCTTGTCGTGCTCTAGCACTTGATACCTATAGTATAATCATACAATTGTATCAATTAAAAACTTTAAAAGAGAATTCATAATAACTATACATTTCATTATATTTTTCAACTTAAAATAATCAATTTATAAATCATTAAATGAAATATTCACAAATGAAAATCAAATCTTACTTGAGATGTAAACCTTTTCATATTTTTCAAGAGTTCATTGCCAATATGTTCCATCATATTGCTTTGTTCTGTATGCCAAAATTGTGATTTGTCTCGAGTGGCTTCCCGGGCAAGCATTGGTAGAAATAATTGGGTCATCAACTACATAACAAATTGTACTAGTTTTATATTAAAAAAATTCAAATCATACTAAATTAGACCATATTATATTTGTGCATGAAATCTCATATATATATATACACAAATAACTATTAATTATATTTCATCAATTAATGATAGATATTTGATTTTCTTAAATGTATACAAATCCATGCAAAATATTGTTTATTGCAATCATATATTCAAAATTTTATCTGCATACATAATAATGATAATATATATATGTTTTATTTCATAGCTATTGATTCTAGTACAACTTGAATATTCAAATAACTATTAATTTTGATGGAATACAACAAGTGTGAGAAGTTTTATCACCTTCTCCAATGAACTCATTCCAGGTCCATTAGGGAGTACTCCAAACTCCACGTCATGATTTAATTGTTCTTCTGTAATGCCATTAGTAGTTGTCAATTTGAGGAAATAGGCAACATTTGAAGAAAGTGCATGTTCGGGTAGTAAACCAATAGAAGCACATAGAATGGGATCATGTTTTTGAGTGTAAATTATTTGGGGTTTTGGAGGTTCTTCAACCTTTTGCGGCTCTTTAGGAACATCTTCAGCTTCCCTACCTTTTCCTTCATCACCCTCAACTTTTTCTCCTTCTAGTTTTTCAACACCTTGATCTAGCTTTGAAATAGAACCATCTTTCTCTTTTTTGCTTCCTTTTTTTCCTTTTTTATCATCCTTCTTATCACCCTTTTTTTCACCTTTTTTATCTCCCTTTTTCTCCTTCTTATCTTTTCCCTTTTTCCCTTTAGCATCATCCTTGGCTTTTGATGCATCTTCCTCTATATTATCTTCTTCCCCTTCTTGCTTGTCTTTAGATGTTGCATCTTTGTGTGGTGGAGGTGGTGGTGAAGGAGGTTGTTTTACAATTGTTTCAATGACGGTTACAACTTCATCAAGATAGAAGAGCAAGCATGATGATGAACCATCTAAAAATGATCTTATTTGATTTGATCCTTCTTCAATTTGTATAACAGTGTCGAAAATACTTCGAGGTATATTGAGACCTATACAAACTTTTTGTTTTAGCCATTCTAACCTCATATCTATCATCCATTCCTTTAACCAAGGCTTATTAGGAGGTAGTGGAAGCGGCTCTTCAGGTAAATCAATTTCTATGTCAGGAAGAATTATGTCGTCATCATCTAAAGTCTTGCTTGATGTAGCTTCTATAGGAGCCTCTCTTGTCTTTGATTCTTCTAGAGTGCTCATTCTGAGAATTTTAGTTTATTCAATTATAATTAGGGATACAAAATTTGAAACACAATCCCAAAAAATCTTCTACTATAACTTTGAACAAATACATTTCATCCAATACAAACTCTTGAAATATCTTAATTTTTCGGTGAATTTCTGAATATATTTTATAAAATGCAATTGACTAATACTTCTTATGAATCAATCATTTTTTAACAAAATTTTAATGAAACAAACCCTAAAGAATTTTTATTATAATTGAAAGAAAAGTTTATAATTTGAAACCAAATTTCACATGTTACATTTTCTCTCAGTACTTGCAATAAAAAAATGTTGGAATCCTAAATAATAATTTAAGATACTTGAATTACAAATGTAAATATTGTGTTCTGATTTTAAAAAATATTCATAATATGCATAATGCATAATTGGCTTCATATATTTTGAAGAATAGAGACAAAATCACCTACTCTTTCAAAATGCACATTTAATGCAATAATAAATTATAATTGAAATTTATGAATTTATTGTAAATTTACTATCAAAGATAAAATAATGATATTGCTTGAAAAATGAATTAAACATATACATTCCAAACAAAACCAAAGTGAAAAAATTTGACATTTTAATGGTTTGAATTATTATAAGATTGCAACTCATTTATAAAAATGAATTGCATGATGAAATTCAGGTTATATTTTAGAAGAAAAAAATTCAATTTGTGTAAGGTTTCAAAGATTTAATAAATCTATTTGAAATTTTTTCATGATTTTAATTTTCAAGACCAAGAATCTTTATAAATTTATTTTCTATACAAATGAACCTAATGTATTGACTAAGACTTCTATATATTGTTTAAAATATAGCCTAGGGTTCCACCTAGGATTTTACATCTTTCTTGAACCACTATTGTAATGAATCAACTATTGAATGCGGTTCTGAAAAATGAAAGCATGAAGGTCAAAAGTTAGTGACCAAACAACTAAATCATCAAGGATGAAAGGAAAAAAAATCAAACAATCTAATGACTTCAAAATTATGGAGCTTGAAAGTACAAATAGTAGAAAAAACCATAGTAGACATATATTGGGCACATAGTAGTACTATATAGTAGTAGTTGGGGACAAAAAGACCTATTGGTGCTCAAAAATTAACAAAAATATCCTACATATGTCAAATATCATCCAACTCCATTCTAAAAGTTGTCATTGGAATAATATCAAATAATTTTAAAATATGTAGTGCAAAAATCTGCATTTGAAATATAAATACTTTATACAGAGTATCCTTATAGGAATTTTTCTAGAAAAATTCAATATGGAAGAAAAATGCCTTCAAAATTTCTTACATTATATAACAAATCAATGTTTAAACATTACATACCATTAATGCATTTTGTGAATGATGAATTCAACTCAAGGTCTCCAAAAAAATACATTTTTTGTCCATCCAAAATCTCTTTTATTCATATAATTGTTTACAAATCACAAAATCACAATAGAAAAGTTATATAATTAAGATTCCTAAATCACATTTATATTACTATTTTCTAAACAATAAATTGAAATCATGTCTTATTAAAATGAATTCATTGATGTTATTAAAATTACCATACTAAAGGTTTCACATTTACATATGCATTGCAACAAAATTTAGTTTCATGTTTTCAATATTTGAAATGCAATTAACTAATAGAAGAGGTTATATTATTTTATAAATATTGATGATGGTCCTAGTGAATTGAAATATTAGAAATTGAAAATTTTGGATTGAATAATTCAAAGATACAAAATTAGTGAAATTTTGAGAATTAAATAGAAAAATCTAGTTAAAATATACAAGTGAAATATCTATTTTACAAAGTTTAGTCATATGACACTTCATATTGAGTTTTTTTATAGATCATATATTTATAACTTAATGAGATTTAAAAAAATAAAAGATGTGTGTATAGATGTATCCTATATATCTATGAAATCAAATTAAAAAAATTCACTACCAATGTTTTTCTATCAGTTATCATTTAAAACCATGAATAATAAATGAAATAATTTATCAAAAATAAAATTTTCGTTATTTGAAATTGAAATTCAATATACTTAATTTTTTTGATTGTAATTGCATAAAAATATGAATGTTAATTATGCAAGACAAAAAATGTCAATTGTATTGTAAATTATGCAAATTATTCTTTGAATGACACAATTATAGGCAATTTCTAAAATTATTGTAGCCTACTATGCACAATGATTTGTGTAAAGTTGTAGGTCCATAAAGTACTTAGATTCTAAGTGTGCCACTTCTTATAGATGTACATTTTACTTTCTCATTGCTTTAGCAGTGTATAAACACTATACATTGCAAGACAAAGACGCTTTTGGTGACTACTACGTTTTTATTTCTATAATTTATAACTATTTCCACAAAGACCTCTAAAATATGAATTGAATTAGACTACGTGCAATTCTATTTGTCTTTCAATGAAAATTTACTAAAAAAATATTTCAACAAGTTTCACTTCTCCAAATTAATTTTCAACTAAAAAATAGGTGCTTTATGAACCTCTTTACTTAGTCTTTTCCTAACTTTCAACATCAATAAGGATCTGTTTCTAATTTCCTACTTCTCATTAAGTAAGACTATAAACTTCAAAGTAAAAGCAAGCTGGCAAAAATGTTAGAAGCCATTCACATTAGTGCAATTTCTGAATGTGTGCCTTAGGGGAGTTTGTAGTTAGCCGTTGAGTGTGTGTTTCCACCTATAGGTTTTCTCTTGAAATTTTGAGGATGTGTTGTAAGTAGCTACGCGACTGTTCGTACTTGTGTCATTCTTTATTGTGCAAATAGTCCTTGGGGCTATTAGCGTATGTTCAAATGTGCCACGACAACGGAGCATGTTCATGAATTGACAATCTAGTGGCGAGATGAACGCTATGATGTTGGAAGTGTAGCTTTTTGCAAGGTTGGAGATGCTGTACTAATTGCATAGTTTGGATAGAAGGGTCTGCAAGTTGGAGTGCACTACATCGCATAGTCAAGAAGTGTAATTGCATTTTTTGGCCATATTGTTGTTGCAAGCTTATTACAAAAGAAAAAGACAGACATTGCTTTAGCTACCATCAAAAGAAGCATTGAGGTTGGTGCATATAGAGCTGTTGCTGAGAGTAGTTTTTTTTTGTCTCAATGCACTTCATTTTCTAATAGTCTTGAACTTTGGTGTGCTGGATTTTTTATTAGCTCATAGCTTTTTCCATGTTGGTCAAGTACATCTGCTGATAAGAAAACACCTCTATAATTATCTATTGTTGGTTGCTTCACTGAAGCTTTCAATATGGCAACTTCTTAAATACGTGTGCACTTTGCTTAGTTCAAAGCACCTGCATTTTGTCCCCCTTTCCATTTTGTATGTTGCTCAGTTGTTGTATTGTACAATTAGTAAGAACCAACTATAGTCTTTCCCCTCTCTTCCGCTACAAATAGAATGCTGCTGCTTTAGGGTTTCCTTCATTTTTTTGGAGTGGCAGTGCATAGGGGAGACATGGTGTGAGTCATGGATCACATCAAGTAGTAAATTGAACCTTGTCATTTTCACATCATGGATTCTTTTTTCTCATCATGGATGCAATCAAGTCTTTGGAGGTACTTGCAGTGTAGGATATTGAGGACCAATAAGACAATTGCACTTCAATTTTCTTAGATGTTGATGACTCTTCTGTATTAGATACCTTTGGACTCATGTAGAATACCCTCTACAA
Source organism: Pseudoscleropodium purum (assembly GCA_963969395.1). NCBI lineage: Eukaryota > Viridiplantae > Streptophyta > Bryopsida > Hypnales > Brachytheciaceae > Pseudoscleropodium > Pseudoscleropodium purum. The sequence continues at coordinate 23,829,822 of OZ017796.1, forward strand.
CTATAGAGTATGTTGCACACCTTATGCCCTGCTAGCCAAAGTGTCATACTGGATGAAATTCTGTTCAACAATCTAGTTCTAAAGGTTTCTTATGCAATAGTTTGATAATAGTCAGTGAGTTTCAATGTTCCAAATGACGCAAGTTGTTTTGTTCAACCTTATTGAGTTAATGAGGCTCACATGGAAAAAAAAAGATATCAAGTACTAAGATATCAAATAGTGTGCCTATTTTTATTTGAGTGGCATCCACCTTATCCAAGTTAGCCCATAGAGCTAATCTAATAGTCTACAACAAAATGTTTGCTATAGGACAAAATACCACCTTGAAGGTACTCCAAGAGGTGGTATATGTTGTGAATGACACTTTGAGGCACAAAATCTCTTAGCCATGTGACAATAGACTACGAGATTCACATGATAAATTCTCCACCTTTTGCTCTTTGACCACATGTAGTGGTTGGAGCGATCAATGGCATGCATATTTCTATTTCTCAACCTAACTTTGATGCCTCTGACTACTACTATTTCAAAATTGGTGGATACAATATCAATTGTTAGGCCATAGTTGACAATGAGAAAAGGTTTCTACATCTATATGCAAGCATGCGAGTTCCACAAACAACAACCATGTTCTTCGTAGATCCACACTACATTACTTGGCCTCTCATCATTATTTGTTTGGTGCTACATTTTTAGTCGAGGGACACTCACCTTGTTTGATGGGAGATTTGGGGTACTTCCTCTAATTGTGGCTTATGGTCCCCCATCGTGAAAAACCACACCTCACTGTTTTTGAATCTCTCTTTGATAAGAGATTGCAAAAAGGGCAATCTACATGAGAATGCGTTTGGCATCCTCAAGCACTTTTTCTGGAAACTGCTAGACAAGAATGAACTACACCTTATATTTCTACTAGATGTGATCCTTTGCTATTGTATTTTGTATAATGTATCACTGCATTAAAGTCATGAAAACATCAAAGAACTACTGTGAGTTCTTTTGAATGAAGGCTTTGAGGCTTTTGCATTGCAGGAAGAAAAAATACCACAACTAAGAGGATCAATAATGACAAACAACCTAAGTATGCAATTGGTGCAAGAGAATAGGGAACAATTTAGAGTATACTTGACAATGTATGCGTTGTCAACCATTAGTGACTATTGTCATAGGATTTGTTGTCTGTCCAAAAAAGTGTGGGGCCCCTATCTGTGGTAAGTGTTTGTGAAAAAGAAAGAAAAAAAGAGACCTAAAAAAACCCTAATTTAACACCCAAACCAACAACAAATCCAAAAAGAAAGTGGTTCCCAACAAATTAACCACAAATCAACCTTCAACTTCAATCTTTAGACTTGTTAGTTGCAGTAGCACTTGAAACCCTCTCAAATTTGCTTAATGCACCCTCTTAGTTGAAAAAAACAATACTCTCAAGAATCTAAAGAAAAATAACCATCTCATACAAAAATAATAGTATTAAACTCTCAATAGTACAAAAAAAATAATCAATTTTCAAGCCAAAAGTAACCTTCAATTAAAGTACTGGTAAACTCCAAAGTACAAAAGAAAAGTCCCACAAAAAGTTCTCTCCTAAAAGTCTCATCTAAAAGTAACACACAAAAAATTATCAAAAAAATATCTTCAAGAAGAGAGAGCCATGCCTTTAAATATCCACCATAGAATCTCAAGGCTGCAAACCATAAAGGACGAATGACCCCCTCCAACCCTCTTTACGACATCAGTCTCCTCCGAGATCTAACCTTCTAATGAGGCTAAACTCCAAAAGAAACTAAATCCCAAATGAATCCAACTTCCTATCAAACTAACCCTCTCACAGCTTGGATCTAACCTTAACAATAGTAAGATGCCTAAATTTAACTAACAGACGGCCCATATCATAACACCATCCTCTCAAGTTTGTTCTCTCTTCTTTTTTTCATCTATGTCTTCTTTAATCTCTTTCTTCTCATCAGTAGTCATCTAAGGAAGGGTTTCGTGACTCTTATGTTCTTTTCTAACCTTTTTTTTGTCACCATTAGAGTGGGTTGCAAATACATGTTGGACACAAAGATTTACAATAATTATAATTTCTTTTTGCTTTTGGTGTACTTGTGCATTGCAACAATGCTAAAGACCAGCTTGCCCACGTCAATCTCAAGAAGGTAGTAAACAAAAAGTAGAGAGAAACCTATTAAAAAAATAATATTGTTGCTTGACTAAGTTGCTCAAGAAAATTCTCTTGTGGGGTCATTGTTGTGCAGGTTGAAGTTGCAATAAGTCCAAAGTATATGCCTCCACAAAATTTATTTTCATAATAGAAAGCTATCAACAATATTTACATTGTGGTAGAGGTTGTGGCTAGAACAACACGGCCTTAGTAGGGAGAAGCCCTTGTCTACTCCTACTCTTTAACGTTACTTTTATCTACACCATTTGTTAGCTGCAAACAAAGAAAATTGTGGATGTGGAGAATGTTGGTTGTTGTGACTTCATTTTGTGCACCACTGCCCTTGTTGTCGTCACCACCGACAACTTATACAGGATCTAGCTGTTGTCGCACCAAAACTTTTCTAAGAATCTTTGTAAGCACTATCAAGTAATTATCCATTTTCTTGTTGTTTTAGAGTACGTTCCCACTTGGTCTTAGCCATGTTCTTAGGATGCAGTATTAGGAGTAAGATTTACAATGTGTTCTCACCTACATTGTTTGGTATTCACTGAACCTACATGGCAAGTGATGCTGCACGATGATAAGAGCAGTGTTATGGCTACTAAATGATCTACAAACTTTGGCCTACCACTACTGAGATTGTTGGTAATTGAATCTTATGTATCTTCTAGAAATGTAGATTTCAAGAATTTCAGGTCATTTTTATGTATTGGCCTCCCCAATGGTCAATTACATGGGACCACAACCAAATATTTATTTTTAGCCTAAAGTTTCGGTAGAAACGAAGCACTCATAAATCGGAATGGTGATCCCAAAACCAAAGATATTCACCTTGTTGGTAGTGGAAGTGATGTTGGAGTAACTTACTACCAATTGTGGAATCTACTATCAACGGAGCCAACAGCTCTGCAATGACAATGTGAGAAATGTGAAATTTGGAGCCATTGAAAGTGAACACCAAGTTTGAGTGAATTCTCTACATTTCTTGTTTGAAACTTTGTGGATAATAGGAACAAAATGATATAAATGTTGTATCTTTGAGTAAAGTTTGCTTTTGTACAAATGAAATCTCAATCTCGATGTTTTATTTGAAACTTTTTAGCTCAATAGATTGATGGACTCTGGGATTCATTGTTAGTGGTTCTAGCAGGGTGTGAACTCTAAGTTTTAGTCCATGGGTAGGGTCACCAACTTGTCCTTCTAGTCCAATTCCAAAAACTAAGAGAAAAAAGTGATCCGAGAGCAATGTTCTATTGGCATGGTATAAGTGACCCAATGCGAATGCGCTGCTTGATCTTTGTAGACCCCGTCAACACAATGTGTGTATGAAATTAAATAACAGATGTAAACAATGGTGAAAAATATTGCAGATGTGTCCTAGATAGTAGAAAAGACCATGCTTGGTGTGAATGCTCCCGAGGTATTTCAATACCTAAGAATATTGAAACTTTGCTTCGGTATAGACTACAATGTGAATCCATACGCCCACCTTTACAAGACCGTGCTTACTAAAAATCGCTAGGTATTATGTAAGGCTAGGTGGGAATGGACCTTTAGTATAGAAACTCTAGTATTTTCATGAGTTGCCAATATTGTTTCATGCAGGTTCCTGTCTCTCTCTCTCTCTCTCTTTGGTAACTCATTTTTTTGTGAAAAAGTCTTTCCTACACATCTATTTTTTATTTTTTCACTTCCAATGATGCTTCAACTATTTCTTTCATCTGAGATGTAAAAAGGGCTCCCATGCCTTTGGTGGCTTCCGCTACAATGGTGTGTTTGAAGACATTTTTTGTTTCACAGCTATGTTTTCAAGCCTCCTTTGTTGAATGATTTTTGCTACATCAAAGGAGTTGATGACAACAAGTATAGGAGTTGGTGGAATGATAGTGAATGTTCTTGGGAGAGAACTATCACTTTCCATAGGCAATGAAGTATGTGGGCTTTGATTGTTGTTGTTGTGATGCATGGACAAGGGTGGTGACTTGATCTCCATGGACATGGAAACTCCTTGTTCCAATGTCTAGTAAGGGTCATCAATGTCAATCTAGAAGTTGTCACTTTCTTAGTTGTTGTCAATCTTAAGTTGGGATGTAGCTTCTGTTGGAAGAAAATTAGTGTCTCTATAGACCAATGTATCTTGTGAGTGAACCAACTGTCTCTATGATTGATTGCCAAACCACTCATGAATTACTTGGAAGAAGTCATGAAGGAAATTGCTTGGCAAACCTTATTGTTTTCGTTGTGGTGATGACAAATCTGTGAGTTTTGTCATGTATGCTGGAAGTAGTCCACTATATACTTATATCTAGGCATCATTTGGTTCCACTTTGTCTTGCATACAACTACATTTTGCATGCAAGGTGAAAGGCTTGCATTCATAACAAGGTTTGAAATTTGAGTCCAATTATTGCTCTTAGTGGTTATAAGGTCACGGTTGTCCATAGTTTGTTTCTTCTTATAATGTAGATTTTTTTTAGCATGAATGAAGACAGACTTTTTGGAGAAGCTAGTTGGGATCTTTGTCTTGACAAGTTTGTTTTGCTTGACTTGGATCAACTATACTTCCAATGGGTATGTCACTAGTTTTCCAAAGACCTATTGAAGGACTAGCAACAATATACATTGGAGGAACTACTTGCTAACTTCCACAAGGCAAACTTGTGCAAAAAACCGAAGAGGATGAGGTTAGGCATAGGCTTTCATTCTCACAAGCAATAGGAACACAATTTAGTTCCTGGTGCAACAAAGCTCTACTATGTTAGCTTTCGGAACCACACTAGAAGCCACTCAAAGAACCTTGAATTACTACACTTGTCTTCCATTTTCCATTTTTTAATTTAACATAAGTCAATAAGTGCAAATTTTCCACTCTCAAGGCTCACTGCAGATAATTTGTTGACCTAGTACTAGATGCCTAATGCGCTTTACATGACGATAGGAGCCAATGATGGCATTTTCAATTTGAAGTTCAATTTTTCTTGGAACCTCTCTCCATGTGAGAATGAAACTCAATGAATGTTTTCAACACTAGAGCTACTTGACATTCTTGCAGATACCCACTATGCTTAAGAGGATGACAAAAGACAACAAAAAACAGTACATTCATGTCTTGTGCCGCAAATGAAAAATTCTAGGCTTTTTGGCATGTGTTGCACAACAGCTAAGTAGGGAAAATTACTACTCAACAATACTTGTTGCTTACACCACAATCAACAACCTCAACAATACCAAAAAAAATTGAAAAAGAAAGAGTATCTTGTCCACTCTTTTTTTTAACCGTCACTTTAGTCTTTCATTGATTGAGGACAGATTGTTCTTTCATTAGCCACTTGGTTTTCTCTTAGTAATTTTCATCCACTAGAAAAAAGTCACAACATGGAAGTGAAGACAAATTCACTCAAATTCATTCATCTGTTGTTGAAATAGGCGTCGGACAAATTGGTCCCTTGTGGTTATTGCCCTGCTACTGATTAGACATAGCCTTCTCCCGATTATCTAGATGGTTGGTCACTCTATACTTCTTCATGGTTGATTCTTCGATAGTATGCGTGGGTTGCAAATGTCATCAGAACTTTCTTCTTACTTGATTTATTTCTACCATCCAGGAATGACCAAGTTAGAATTGACTTCCATTTTTTACAAAGAGAACCATAAACATTGACTTTGCTTTTAAAATTCATTCTAATTCACTCAATTGCCATATCATGAGTAGTTCTTTGTCCACAATAAATGATTGCCCTACTTTTCCAAAATTCTCTTAAAGTCATCTCTAGTATCTTGACTTTTGTTGTCCACTGAGCCTATTATTAAGACAACAACTATGATATTTGTTTAATTGCTCATCAAGCCCACTACACAATCAAAAGCACTTCCATTTGTCTATTGTCTAGTTTTTGTGAAGATTCATTAGTTCCAAGTGATGGCTCCTTTACCTCTAGTAGGCCTACAAGGTTGTTTTACATAATGTCAATATCAATGCTCTTTGTACCTTGCTAGCTCATATGCTAGGTAGGCTTGACATTTTCCAAGTAGGGTAGGTGGAAACGAAACTCTTTCTAACTCTCCTCTATTGCTCTAACAACGCCTTTCTAATGCCAAGTAGGAACGGTCCCTAGCTGTACAATGTTTTGTCATCAACTCTAAACAAGAACCTCCCCCTACCAAGCCACTTGTGGCTAGTGGTTTTGTATCTTCACCCTTCTTGTAATGAAATACATTTCATTTGTATCAAAAAACATGAGAATCAAGAACCTCTAATAATGGATGTAAATTAAAGTACAACAATAGTGAACAATACAAATTGTCAGCAAGGCACTTATAACAACAATGCATTTCACAAATAGCATTCTCCGCATAGAAAGACAAATAATTCTATTCTTATGACAAACTCACAGCTACAATAGACAATGTCATATTCATTTGAAGTGATTCCCTATAGCATTAAACCAATAAACCAAATATGCCATGAATGTACTAATTAAACAAAGTTGTATGCTAATGATAAGAAATGCATTTGAAAATTGAATCATCTTGGTTAAATTGTCTTTCTCAACTATGCTCTAATACAAAGAAGTTGGATGTCACGATAAAACAGACATTGAAAAAAACATTATAACTACTATATTAGTCACATACTCACATATTTATAAAAAGGAGGAGATTGGGTGCAAGCACCACCCTAGGAGTCTCCAAATGCCTTGTTTTCCACCAACAATCAATAACAATATAAATTCCCTTCAGTCAATTCATTTTCAACTCTTTATATTTTGTTGCACAATTTCTTGCTCAACACTGTTTCCAAATTCCTAACTATATATTGCAATTAAATATCTTTATTAATTAACAACAATATGAGCGAACTACAAATTTCAAATTAATGACTTAGGATCACCCTCGATAACATATCCATGCATTAAACAATTCAACACTCTACAACATGGGTGATTGCAAGAAACACTTGTCCTTTTTGTATGTCCTCTCGGTCTCCTTGGAGGTGTTTTTCCTCATGACTTTTGCTATTTAAGTCCATTTTAGCTAAAATTTGGAAGAGAGGTGCATGTTGTTGATCTAAACATTTTTTCAATTTAAAAAATAATAATTTATTATTTTTAAATTGGCCCCAATTAGGTGTTTACCTTCACTATTTTGGGGGTTTCTCAGTCCTATTTGGGGACCAAAAATGCGATTCTGAAGCTAGGGTTTTGCCATATTGTAGGTGGGCTAACATTCTAAAGATGTCTAATGATATTTTTGGCAAAAAACCTAGTATAAGGGTTGTACATGGGTTGAAAGTGGACATTGTTTGCGTAAGTACTATGAAGAGGGGAAAATTTTTATGATGATTTTTTTGTTCACATAGGACTAGAGAGAAGATTAGAAAAATGAATTTTTTTTCTTTGAATTTTTTGAATTTTTTTACTATTTTCTAAAAATCAAATTCAAAAGCTTCTATTTTCTTGCATTTTTCTAAGCCTCTTTTGTTGTGCATAACTTTTGGTGATAAATTTTTTAGGTCTGAATTTTCTCACATATAATATTATGAATGATTTACAAATTATACATATTTTATTGTATTTAAAAAAAATTATTCCGAAAATCACAATACTCCCAAAATAAGGCCATTTTGAGCCAAAAAAGACAAGAGTTTCTTGCAATCACCCACCTATGTAAGTCTAGCAATCTCCTCCCAAAGATAACAATTAGACAAACTTGCACTATAATATATATTAGAATAAATACCAAGCTAACAACATTGGTTTGGACCAAGATATTATGCACAAGAGGTGGAACTAGAAATTTTGGACTGGGGAATAATTGAGTATGCAAGACCATAGAATTTCATGTGCTTTGCCTTAAGAACAACACAACTCCAAACTTGTTTATGTTTGGATGCATGAAAGATGTACACCAAGCAAGCAAAATTGCAACCGCCTAAAAGACTACGTACTACAAACCAAACACTATAAGAAACCAAAGTTTTTCAAGTTTCAACATCTAAGTGAATGGATTTTAGGTGACTTAAAAAAAAACATTTTTTTATGTCAATAATGATATCCATTGATGTTATAGTAGTTGGGCATCATTGTTGACATGAAAACACTGGGTTTTTTTTCCAACATCACCTGAAATCCAATCATTTAGATATCGATTGTTGTATTGAATGTTGCCTTAAACAAAATTTTCTTATAGTGGAACCATTACACCTGATAACCCTACAATTCAAATCTCTAGAAAGCAATCAATAATCTAAGTACTTGGTAGCATTTTTTGGGGTGCCTAAACTAGAATTTCTATTTGATGTTTGAAAGATTGTAGATAGTTGGAATTGGATGCACAAACCATCAAATTTTGTAGCAATTTTTTACCACAACACCGTATGCACCATTGAAATTTTCACAAGATTTGCTAAAAGTGCCAAAAGCCATTAGCACTTTTTATCAGTCATTTGAGCACATTCCACCAATGCAACCTCCCAAATAACATCCATTGTGCCTTACTTTGGTAATTAAAGCTAGAGGAAGTTATTGGTTGTCCACTTCTTTTTTTGTACAAATAATTTCTTCAAAAGAAATAAAGTTTCAACAAAAATCACAAGCACTACTAGAATAAATTTGGTATAAATTCCACAACTAATTTATAAGCTTGAACTTACATCAAAAACATCGCTCAATTTTCATAACTAGAGTCTACCAAGTATAAACCACTTAGCTATCCCCATTCCTCTATTATTTAATCTCAAAAAGTCTAAACGAATCAACACATTGATGATTTGGAAACTTAACATTAGAATACTAGTAACATGCTTGAGCAAGAGACATTAAGTCATTAAAAAAATTTCATTGGTGGAAAGAGAAATACATTACAACTTGGATCAATATTATAAACTACTGCAATTTGAGCTCATCAACTTGGGAAGCTCCAATTCAACCTATCTCCCTTGTCATTCATAGACAATAGAAACAATACCTATGGTCCAATTTTTACTCTTTTGAGACTTTTTCTTTTCCTTTATTTATTTTAATTTTACTATTACTTTTGTTTTGCTACTTTTTCTTTTACATTATCTTTTACTCTTATGAATTCCTATATAAAAATATGGGAAGACAATTAATTGGTTTTTTTCATATTAACTCCTAAATACTAGGAATTCTAGAACACTTCTATTGATTGGATTTACCTACACGACATCTTAGAAGTACCATACACATAGGTCAATTTTGGCACCTTACTATTGCAATAGTTTAGTTTTTGGAGTTCGATAGTTGAGCAACTTGATTTGGATTTCTTGGCTTTCTACACTTTGTTTTTCTAATTTTTTGACAATCCTATTTTTGAATTGATTTTTTCTATTTGTGCATAAATGTGTGTTTTTTTCTAAATTTTCTCAAGAATAATTTTTTAGATATTCAAAATTAGTAATAATGAAATTTTTTCAAATTTTTAGAAACAATTGCATAATTTTTAAAACTTTAGATCTTATCTAAAATTCTCCTAATTATTTTTGAAATCAACCTACAAATATGGCAATCTTACAAGAAAAAATGAGAACAAAACAAAAATATGGTGAAGAAGTACTTCTTGAAATAGTGCTAGAAAAAGAAAGCAAACAAGAGAAATGGAAACCCCATTTGCCATTTGGAATCCATTCTAGAAGAAGAAATAGAAAACCTTGCTACATCAATTCCAAAGGTTCTTCAAGTTATAGATGAACAACAAAGTATCAAAGAGATTTTTAAAACAAACAACATTTATTATAAAGAAATGAACACCTGTTAATTCTTAATGTTCAATGATGTCATGAAATCTCTTTATGTACGCCTCTTATATCATTTAAATGATTTGGTTAAGAAAAAAAAATCATATTGACTCAAAAAGAGCTAGATGCCATTAATTTTAACAGAGGATGGGTACTCCTCCAATTTCATTTAAAATTGAAGTTTGTGAGAATCGCCTATGTTAAAGAATTGAAAAAAAAGAATATCCAACTACAAAGAATATGAATGAAGTTATTCAAGAGGAAATTATGAGGTATTACAATAAAGGATTTATTTCACTGGCACAAAGTTTGTTTACTAAGGTTTTCCAAAAACAAAAGAGTCATAAATATAAATTGACTAGTAGAGAGAGAAAAAACAAAGAAAGCAACAAAAATCTTTTAGATGTAATAGATGACTGTGTAAAATCAAATCAGATTAAAAAAATGGTAGAAGTATTGAAAGATGTTCGACAACAAACCAACATGGATCAAATGCCTATAAGATTCCAAAATTCCAAAACCACTCTTTTTGTGCAAATATTTTGGCTTGAATATGGCTTGAAGAAAAAAGGAGATACGCAATTCTTGATATGAAAGAGTATCTTGAGACTTGCATGAAGAATAAGAAGAAATATACCAAATCAAATGTTGTAGTGACCTCCCAAAATATAAAATATGTGTAATGAAACTCCATGCTCAAGTTCAAAAGGCAGAAATGATTCACAATGAAACAACTCAAACTAAAGTCAACTTGCCTTCTATATGAGCTTCTACATTATATTCATACCATGTAGTTTATATTATTTTCAATTTCAACTTTGGAACAAACCTACAATCACTTTTGTTTTGGTGTAAGATTTTAATTTATTTTTATTTTGATATTGAATAAAAAAATTATAATGTATTTTTGAGCCTTTTTATATTATATTTTTTACTTCATCTCAAACTTGATTACATAGAATGAATTTTTCAACTTATAGAAATTTCATTGACAAAAGGGCTATGTAAAAATGCATTGGTGTTGAACAATTATCATATGCAATAATTTCACACTTACCATGTCAAAAAATGGAAATTATGTGAATTTCTTATTCTAATGTTTTTAATATTTTTGGAATGTATAATGTATGAAGATATTCAATGTCATTGTATTTTGTATTTCAGAACCATGAAAGTCCATGTTACAATTTAAAATATGAAAAGGTCAATCAATTCCCATCCTTTGCCAAATTTGAGATGGCTATCCATAAGAAGCATCTTGTCAAGCATAAATCCCAAAAGTTTTTAAGAGTATTTTTTGCGATGGATTAAACTTTACTTTTGATCATAATAGAATAGAAATGTTTTGTTTTTTTTAACAAATAGGGGACCCATTGCATTAGAAAAAACAACCTAGTGGAACTGGGAACAAAATGGCCAATCCACCAAGGTGGACAATGAAGAGATAAGGAGCAAAAAAGGAGAGCAAAAGGCAACAAATGGTAAGAAGCTATATAAACTAACAAAGGAGAGGGCCTCCTCTAATCTGCCTAATCTGTTGACCTAGTCTAAAAACAAAAATAGGTGAATGGAACTAGCATTTGTTTGAATTCTCCCATATGACAAAAGTTTGATGAGGGTGCTTGCAAGCGGGCATTATGGGCTCTCATTGAGCTATACAAACGAAATCAACGAGAGCTTTCCAAAAGGCTTGGTTAGTAAAATTTTGGAACCACTATGATTAGGAAAAAAACCTTATTGTTTCTTGAAATCCAAAATAGCTAAAGAATTGACCTACAAACAAGAGACCAAATATTCTTTAGGTCATGAAACCTTTGAAGGATCAACAAGCCCAAAATACATTGGGACAAATTAAGGTGGATGTATGGGCCCAACACAAGTTAAATACCAAAGAGATGATGCTTAATTGATTGGCTATATTCCCAAATTTCTTGGGCTTAAAGGCACTCAAAGATTTGTAGACAAGAGTTTTGTCCATGCTTGTTGAGCAACAGTTGCAATTCATGTCGATCCTTGATTGATATTTGCTTGCCAAGAATGGACAGCAATTGTCACACCCTATCTTCTTGGGGTGCCCAAAGTGCCTTAGTGGTGATTCCCCAAGCCTTGCAATAGTCTAAGAAGGAAAAATGAGACACTCTTGAGTAAACAGGGCGCAATAGTGCCCTGGATTCAAAGGTTATGGTAAAGTGTCATATATTTTTGGAAAGCTCTTGAGAAGACACGCCTAACCGGCCAAAGAATGCGTAATTTGGATTAGTGAGTCAAAAGTTATGACTGCTCAAAGTTAAGGGTGTTCCGGTGACACTGGGACACTTAGAGATTTCAAGGGGGTTTCTTCTAGGCAATACTTTTTGGAATAGAGCATGTGACATACCATTGGAAAGTTATGAATACAAAGAAATTAGAATGACAAGAATTATGAAGTTCTAAGCTATGAGTGAAAAGTTATGGCCAAAAAGAGGGGCCGTGGTGAAGACAAAATGGCCTCATTAGGTGGATCCGAATCTTTGAAGGGCCATAACTTTGTGAAAACTTGTTCAAATGGGACAAGTGAGGAGTCCACTGGCATTCAATCTTTGTGTAGATATCCAAAATGGGCTTGCATGTGGAATTTGAATCTTTGACCAAAAAATTATGTAGTTTAGAAGTTCGAAACTTCAAATAGTGACGTGACTTGGTGACTTTGGTTGGAAATGGGTGGCCTTCCAAAACCCAAGGTGGTTTGGGTACCCCCTTTGATATGAGAGGGGAGGGGGGGTCTCGTCCCACAGAAAGTACTATAGAAGGGGTTGGTCTCCCTCTTCCCTCCCTCTTAGAGCCTTGGTGAGTCCCAATGACTCAAGATTGGTGGTGAAACTTCACCACTAGCTCCAAAGCATCATGAGGTACTTGTGTGAAGTATCTTGTAGCACCAATTGGGATGGAACCCCACCTCAAACTAGCCTACAATGTGTTATGAGTTGGGAGTTCCAATTAGCAATACCAAAAGGGTAGCAAATACACCATGGACTAGTTTAGGATAGGGTGCCTCTCAAAGGCAATAAGGATCGTGATGAGTAGTACCACCATAGACCTTAGCACTTCAAAATGAAGCTCCACCTCATGTCACCAAGTGACATACTTAATGTCATGTGGGGAGTATGTGTTAGAGTCCTAGTGATTGGCATTTAGCAGGGACAACTTGAAAATGGTGACTAACACTGTGGGTGGGTGGCATGTGCAATGTTAGTTAGTTGTGGCTCAAGTAAGGTTGGAAACAAGGCATGGTGAACCCATTGAGCAGTGAAGTGTGTTTTGAGTTGTGACAACAATGACATTGTGCTACACCAACCATATAAAGGCTATTTCTTTTTACGAGCGAGTCTTATGCCACACATCCTTCCAATTGTGGGAAAAGGATGGGAAAAAAAGTCTCTATGCACTTCAAGGGAATTATACACTTGAGTTGTCAATTTGTGATGAGGAATTGACAACCACTAGATGTTGAATATGTCAATAATTGCTTACCAAAATTCTACTATCATAGAATAGAATTAGTGTGTTATTTGTAATTATATATAGAGAGAGAGATGAAGGCTTTAACCCCTTACTGCTTGGAGTATTTTATAATACACCAAAAAAAGGACATAAAGGATTAAGGCCATATTACCATATCCCTTCAAAGTTAGTCAAAATACTTAAAACTTTAGCAATATTATTTATTTTTGAAAAGATTAGAAGGAATGCACCATAGGATCTTGTAGTTCATATTGAATGTTAGTACTTCAAAAAATTTCAATTTATGATTATTAGTTATATATTGAATTTGAAGTTTTATTTGAAGTAATACTAAAATAGACAATATAGTTTTATAGAGAAGTATATATGTGTGAGAAGTTTTTTGATTGGAAGTCAAGTGTGTGTTTCATTGAAAGAAAAGAAAGTTGACAATATTTATATGAAATATCACAATTATATTTTGTGGGGGAGGTTAAATTTTTTGGTAGCACTTGCAATTGTAATGGCAAAAAATAAAAAGGCAATTTCAAAAGAATTCTTTACAAGAACGGATATATTATTTGTTTCTATGAATTCTTTGGATGTGAACATTGTTTGAGGTGACAACAATTCCATTAGTTGGTTGAAATTTTCAATCTCTAATATCTTAAAAGAACCAAACTTTTTGAACTTTAACATACACTATACAACTTGTTTCAAAAAAATCCACAAGACAAACTTTAATCCTTAAATGCCATTTCATGGTTTAGCACGCAAACCAAGGGAGGGATCAAAAATTCCCTTTAAGTGGGGCATGGGTCTTGGTCCTTGTTCAAAGTTTGTGTAGTTCCAATATATAAAATTGATCAATGAATGTTCAATGTATGCATCACCCTACCTTCAATGTATGTAGCCTTCATGAAAACAATTTGACATATGAATGAAAAATTTTTTAAATTTTTTTATAAGAATGAAAAAAATTCCTCTCTTTGAAGCACCTCCCTAATGAATGAGGATTTTAATTTAAAACCATCAATCTCATGTCACCAATTTTAAATTAGGCAAGCACCATTAGTTCATCCTATTGCCACCCTTTGCGAGGTGTAAAAGCACACAAATGGTTTCATTTGCACTTCTCACCTAATCTTTTTCACATTTCATTCTCAATTCAAAGATATTGACTTCAAATGAAGGTGAAATCCAGGTGGTTTCAAGTTTCACATCACGATGGAATTGGGTTAGGAATTATATTACACTGGTAATGACATCAACCTTGAAAATGACGTTCTCCAATATCTTTAACACTTAGCACACTGTCATGGACAGTACACTACTTTTCAAACATGTAAAAACGAAAAGTCAAGGTCATTTTCTTGGAGACCCAATCCGTCGCATTAAATGAAGAGATCAGGGACCACATCTATAACAATGAGATAGAGACATGGCTCCAGACACTTGCTGGAAGTCTCGCTTGTATTCACACTGATTCCTTGAACGCTCACCACCCGCACGGCTTTAATTTGCGAGCTGTTCCCCAAACTGTGAAGGCAAATTTTTGGTTGCTCTTTGAATTCCACCATTTTTAGATGAGTGAGGAACCACCTTGTTCAGTCGCGACAATGGCCGGAGGGCATACTTCACCATGCAGACATGCGAATGTATCGAATTGATTCGCTAACTAGGAGCCCGTGATTTGTAAATGCGTGATATTAATTATGGTGCTGTCGATTCGTTTAATTGCTTCCAATTCTCTCGATCACTATACAGCGAAGGCAAGATCTATGACAGAACGATTTACATGTAAGTATACAGGTCACTCAATTGGGCACAATGCTTTCTGTTTCTAAGTACAGCTTTAAATTCATAGTATTGTGATCGGATGAATCGGCAACCTCAAACGACGTTCAGTACGTGCCTCCATCTCCGGCAGCGGTGCTAGCTAGGTTTCTGTCACTGCAAAGTTTCAAAGTTTGAAGACGGGAAGAAGTGCAAAGCAATCTTTGGAAGTAAGAAAGTTCGAAAGATTTCGAAAGCATTGTGCGAGCCCAGGGAGTCGTGCTTGCTGACCTTGATCGAATCTACTATACAAAAGAGAGGTTGAAAGTTAATTTGTCTTGCGGTGTTGTCATGTTGCTGCAGCATGCACTGGACCCTGGGTATAAAATACTACCGGTGCTCATACTCCGGTGCTCATGGCTTGGCGGCACCCCTCTGAGAGCGCGATGACGCTCCTGATGCGCACAACTCTCGTCATGGTCGTCGTCGCCCTGTGGTGCCTCGTCCAATATCGTTGGACTCTATCAAGCTCAGAACCGAACTTGCATCCCCCATCCTCCAGCAGATCGATTCGATGTTCGAGCCTTGACACCACAGAACTAGAAGAGTTTCCCAGAGAGGAGTATTCCTACACGACAGATGAGCGTCTGTTGCAAGACGCGTTCGAAACCGCGAGAGGAGTGCCAGCCTTTGCGGAAAAGAATCCCAAGATTGCATTTTTATTCCTGGTCCACGGCGAAATCCCCTTCGAGTCTCTGTGGCGCCGCTTCTTCGCCGGCCACGAGCATCGATACTCGCTCTACGTGCACACGACCCCGAATTTCACGTTCCCTAGGTCGTCGTTCTTCTTCGGGAAGCAAATCCCCAGCCACCCCGTGGAGCGTCTGTCAAGCAGCTTGGCGGACGCGGTTTCGAACGGTGCGTCGACTGTTGGCCATGGCGCTCGTGGATGGGACAAATCACACCGACTGGTTCGTGAACTTGTGCGAGGCGACGATTCCGTTGCGAAGCTTTGACGACACGTACAATTATCTCACGCGCAGTCACCATAGCTTTGTACAATCGTTTCAACCCGTCACCAAGTACTTGGACGCGGTGCCCCACTTCAGTCACGACGAGCTTCGCAAGGGCGAGGAGTGGATGGCGCTGCGGCGGCGACACGCGGTCACGATTGTGGCCGATCGCGCGATCTACGCCGTGTTTGAGGAGCAGTGTCACAAGAATTGCTACTTCCAGACGCTGCTGCACTTGAAGGATCCTGCTGGATTGGCCTATCGGACCACCATGTTTGTGGATTGGAGCGGGAGGAAAGTGTCCTCACCTCGCTCGTTTGATGTTCAGACGACGAAATGAAGCCTATTGGACGAGATTGTGGAATTGAAGGAGGATTTGGTATATGGACAGCACTACAACACTGCGTTTCAGGACTTTGGGACCGTGCAGTGCGCCTATAATGGCGTTGCTGGAGCGTCCTGTTTTCTGTTTGCGAGAAAATTCCAACCTAGTGCGTTGGACGCAGCTATGGAGTGGTTCTCGACTTCGCAGAAATCTCGAATGCATGGAATTCGGCTCAAGTAGAATTGGGTCACAATGGCCTTCAATCACGGTTGAGCTGGGTAGCGGAGGTTGTTCGCTGGCTGCTTCAATTTTGCTGAAACCCGACATTGAAATTCTTATGTAAATTCAAGATTTTTTGTTCCAACTCTATCAGGACTGCACTTACGATACTTGAATGACTTCTATGTGTAGTGCAGATGTCGCTAGTAGAAAATGGACACCGCCGGCATTAATTTCTAGCACGGAAGTTCTTTACTTGGTAGGGCACTATGTCCAGTTGTGTATGATCTTGATTGGAAATTCAGCGCTCGGGGTTCAAAGTCGTTTAGGAGGCAAAATACTCTATGCTGAATGCTTCCAAAAATGAAATGTGAAGACCAACAGTAGGGGACAAATTATATAGGATGCTTGCATATCTCATATCTTATCAAACAATTAATTAGAAGCATATGAGTTTCTATGGCAGCATAAAGATGAGTTTCCAATTGCAAGCGTAAGATCGAAATTTAATGCTGAAACTCTTATCAGCAACCTTGAGGTGAGTGACAACTCTGCGCATTAGAAGACATGTTGCGGGATGCCAACGCTCACATGGCAAGTTCTGTTCAATGATGGGAACCACAAACAATGGAATTGGCTACACTCAAATCCACTGTTATCTTCGTGTCAAGAAAATGAAGATGCCCATGGGACGCTCCTTTTCGGGACAATGCACTCTTCATGAAGCCGTTCCAACCGGTCATTTCATCTGTTTGAAGATGTTCATGACTGAAGTTATTGAGAAAACGTATAGAAAATACTTCATGGCAATTGACTTCCCATTAAAAAACAGAGATTCAAATCAAAAGGATTGAACTCTCATTATATACTACGGAAACCACTTACTTTTGCTTTTAGTTCACCAATCTTTATGGTCGAATTCTTTCTTGGAGTCAAAAGTGATGTGTTGTTGTGCCAAGTACTTCGAAAATTAGGACTGGTTTAGATCTCAGGTTTGATTTTGGACTCCTGAAACTGCACCAATTTTACTGAAATCTGTTATTTTTAACAAATCTGAGATTCTATCATGAGCTCTCCGTTGGGCATGTAGAAGTGGACTGGATGCCAAAGTGGCACACCCGATTAGATTGGTTCTACCATAGCTAGGGGCTTCCATGGCCCTGTTGGTCAATTCTGAATGATGAGCACCATCGTCAAGATGAATAAAAAGGACATAAAGGTCTGTGTGCAACAGGAGAGAAACTCGTTCTAGGGTGAGACTTCACTAATAAACACCCGAAGGCAGAATACACACCCGGAGGCAGGAGCTCGTCTGTTTGCAAGAACGACCACACCACCATTCTTACCAGTCTACATCCAGCTTACGCAAGATATCATGACAATTTGAGATCTGTATGAATTCAAATATTCAAAAGAACTCAAATATTCAAACGCTAAAAATCATATCATCCACGTACGCATTGACCTTCCGTTTTATGACCATGAACCCATAAGCTAGGTAAATTATGGTACAATCATCAAGTTGATAGTCCTCCAAAAGAATTGGTTGTAAACAATGTGCCTCATAATTTACAAGAATCAGCAGAGGATTGATCTTAGCACCCTCAGCAACTAAGTTACACTAGGAGCTCGAACGTCACTAATCTCTTCTCCCTGTAATCACATAACAGAACAGAAGAGATGCTCTACTTAAAAACTGTAATGGAAATGGGGCTTTGGACCACATGCCTGCCATCGGACCACACCAGAAATGCAAACTCCGTTAAGGAGAAGTTCTTCAAAGCGGCGTCCGGAGCATTCACCGTCGCCACCCGCAGCGTGAAGCTCTTCGACTCATTCTTCGCCGCGAACGTCAAGACGCTGGGATCCACGGTGACGTTAGCAAACAAACCGGGGGCTGAGACGATGGTGGCCTCGTAAGTGGCATTGCCACTCCCAACGTTCTTCACGGTCCTCGTCATGTTAATCGAGACCGGCATCAGCGACGGTGGTTGCTTGAATACGGCCGAGAACGAAGGGTAGTTCAGATTTTCCACAGGGACTGGGATTGTCGGACAAGTGACATTCTCTCCGCTGAAGATTCTGATGTTTTGGGAGGTGTAATTCGTATTCGACGCGCAGAGGAAGTTCACGTAATCCTGGAAGCCCATGTCGTACACCAGCCCGGGATGTAACGCTCTCTCTGGCTTGATTTGTCCCGAGCCGAATTCCCAGGGCGTGCCCGATGACAGCGTCGCAGAGTCGGTGATCGTCCCGTTGGCATTGTTGAGGACGCTCGCCGTGGTCATCATGGCGGATTTGATCGCCGACGGGCTCCAGTCCGGGTGGGCAGATTTCAGCAACGCACCCACGCCCGCAACGTGCGGACACGACATCGAGGTTCCGGAAATCATGTTGAAGTTCACCATCCTGGTGTCGAAATCCAGACCCGTCGGCCCGACGTGACCCGTCCACGCCGCGAGGATGTTCACTCCGGGGGCGGTGATGTCGGGTTTCAAGACTTCGGGCGACAGAATGTTGGGTCCCCGTGAGGAGAATTCGGCCGTGGCAGGCGCAGGTTTCACCCCTAAATGCGTCCCGAAGAACTTGAATTTCGCCACGGGCACGGCGGTGGCGGTTGCGTTCATGTACGCTGCGAGCGCGATGCCCTCTCCGTAACCCACATGCAAAGCTGGCAAGAAATGGGCATCAGGTGACGTATCTTCGCCATCCGCGAAGGTGTTCACGAGAACCATGCCCGCACCGCCGGCAGCCGCCACCACGACTCCTTTCTCCACGAGCAGATTGATTCCGCGCATGCACACCACGATCTTCCCCTTCACCATCGTCGCGTTCAGTGAATCCGCCAAGCAGACGGCCGCCGCGGTGACATTCGACACGGCCGCGTCGCTTCCGTAGATAAGCGCAGTCGGGGAGACCGTGACGGAGTCTTTGCCTTTGTACCACAACGACGCGCCCGTGATGTTCACCCCATCGCCAAGCTCCAGTGTGCCGCCAGGGAAGGATCGGTCCAACGTACTCGCGGCGACGGTCATGATCCACGGGGCGACATTGGAGACCGTCCCATGGTCAGGACCGTCGTTCCCACCCGAGCACGACACAAAAACATCCCTCTTCATCGCCCCGAAGGTGCCAATCGCAATGCTGTCCACGTCGTAAGGAACGACGCTCCCGCCGACGGAAAGAGAGATCACATCCACTCCATCCGCCACCGCCTGATCAAACCCAGCAAGAATGTCAGAATCATAGCACCCAGGGATCCAACAAATTTTGTACATCGCAATGCGCGCCTTCGGTGCCATGCCCCTGGCGGTCCCATTCGCGAGCCCATTCAAATTCGCGCCGCGAACGACGCTGCCAGCGACCGTGGAGGACGTGTGCGTGCCATGCCCTTCAGTATCCCGCGGCGACCTCCACTCCAGCGTCTCATTCATGGGGCCACTGTCGTGCTCATACCCGGCTGAGAAGTAGCGCGCACCGATCAGTTTCCTATTACAATTCGACGTGTTCCAGTCTCTCCCCGTTTGGCAAATCCCTTTCCACCGCGCTGGAATAGGCCCTAATCCCTCGTCACTGAAGCTCTCTCTCTCCGGCCATATCCCGGTGTCCAAAACGCCAATTATCACGTCGTCTCCGAAATGACCCTGCGGCCATAGCCCTTTCAAGTTGCTTAAGCCCAGAAACTCCGGTGATCGCGTTGTGTGAAGCGAGCGGACAGCGTCAGGGTACACTCCCAGCACTCCGTTTAAATTACTTAGTGCTGATGCTTCCCGAGGTGTCAGGCGAGCTGAAAATCCACTCATCACGGTCTCGTAGATGTGGATTGGAACGGATGCTGTCGGGGATGCTGAATCTATGGTAGTGCGTCGCTGCACCGACTGCAGAAGGTGGCTGTACCTGGCATGTGCCGTCCCTAGAGTTGACAATGTGTCCGTTGGGGTGAGCCTCTCCATATGAATGATGTACGTCCGGGATTGTTCGTTGGCGCGTACCAATTCTCTGTGATTCAAATCCATTTGCAACGGAACGGTGGAAGCCTGTCCAGCCAATAGTGTCCAAATTCCGAAGAGGACCAATAGCCCGGCTATCTTCCTCATTTTTGGCACTCGAAACTGAAAGAGACAATGCAATTTTAACACTCAGCACGTAGGCCAAATTGACAATGAACAAATGGCCGCAAATTCAACTCTTCGTTCACCATTAACTGTAACAGTCCCACTGTCTAAATTGTCCCTTGAAAAGTATATTGGTTTGTCATTGATCTGCAATTTACCCTGAAACTACAGGAGGATGAATATACGGTTCCCAGATTGAGAAGGTAGTGTGAGCCAGTAATTGTTTAATAGCTCTCTTTGGACAGTCACTTCATGCATCAACATTCGTCCAAGCTATGCATGTCGCCGACACTACTTCTCTCAAACCCATCAATCAAGACTCTTCTAAACATCTCTCTCGTTGGATAGCTAGCTAGCCCACGGTTTCCTCACTGAAGCTTTACCGGCACTTGGCAATCTCGACCAAAACAGGAGGAATGGCGATTCAAGGTCTCAACTGCTTCTGCATCTGTTTAAAAGCAAGACGATCACAGAATGGAGTTACAGTGTCGGTAAACCACCGATCATCCCCCAATTCAATTCAAAAGAACCTCAATTTTGTAACACAAGTTCGCCGACGCTACTGTCGGAGTGTCGGTTCCACAAATTGAAATTCACTTGGAGGACTGTTCAGACTAAGCGTTCAGAAATCAAGCAAGCAATTTTCAAAGCTCATGCCAACGCTCTGGCATGAATGTTTATGCTCATCTAGTTATGAGGACGCTGCCAGAACAGATTGGCGCAGTAACTAGCTATATAATCACATGTATCACAATTCAGGTGATTCGAACAATACAATCAGCTAAGAATTTCATTTATAAATAGAAGAGTGCACAATGAAAGTCTAACCTGTCGGTCCACTGGCGTAGAATAGAGATCTCCTGATTTCAGTCTTCTTTCCACCTCCCAGTTTGCTTTTTATTAATAGAAACCAGAATCAAATCCTCGAGCACTACGTCTCCAGCTTCGCAACATCAGCTCGAGGATCAGCACTGACGTAATTTTCAAACTCACACTTCACCAAACCATCCCACGATCAGTCAAATCACTGTCCGTTACGTACGTCAAGTTAATTCAGTTGCCACACTTCGACAGCCCCACCAGGTGCTTCGAATACCAAAGAACAAGGTCTCACTTGGTCTCTGTCCCCTGGACCGCAGCACAGATTGGATTTCTTCCGTGAACGACCCGGCAAGCAAACTGGTTCGTTGCGGACGAAGTCAGCCAGACAATACTGGGGACACCGGCCACGTCCTGAAGTCGAAGTGGAAGTGCAGATGATGACAAGAAGTCGAGTCATGCGACGGTAGAATCGCCGAGAGCCCGCTCTCAGATTTGGGTGTTTGAGATTTTAGGAAGAACATTTGCATGAAAGATTCCTGGAGATTGGAGCTCATGTGCTTCCCGTTGCAAGGATTCGCGTTCATGAGCGGTAAGCTAGCAAACTGAAAGCAAGCCGGGAGGCGGATACGATTGCAGGGATCCTTGTTGAAGGGGGGCCGCGTGGGCTCGTGTGAGTGGGGTCCAGGAGAGCGACGATTGCGGTAAAGCATTCGTCCGTCGTCTGGGTTGCAAGCAACTGACGGAAGCCAGCCTTCTTGACTTCAAGTTACCGTCGGTAAGTACCGAGTCCTCCGTCCTCCGTCACTCATACAGTAAGTACTCTTCCATTGATGGATTTCATCCATGTCTGGCTTCAAGAACATCCGTAGGTGCAGCCAATCTTTGAAAATTTTGTTGCCAGTGCAATTCAACAACATGTGCGCTGATACAGATAAGTGATCTTATTATAAGTGGGCTTCTGAGGGGCTAAGTTACCTTGAGTCAAGTGTTTGGGAAAAATTGGCGGCTAGTTCAAAGTTAGCCATAGGAATTGGGAAAAAAATTGATTGCAATTGGAAAAAATTTGGTGAAAGCATCTCTTAAAAAATATATTTAGAGTTAAAGAATAGAGAAAATAACTGGAGTCAGCACGTGAAGAATTGGTTCAATATGGTAAAACTCAAAAAATACCCCCAACACTGACTTGGACTGAAGGTTTTGGGTTTTGGGATTGGTTTGGAGTTCGTGAGGATATTCTCTTTGTTTAAGGTGGGGTCTTAAAGCCGTCCTTGTCTAAAAGCGCGTCGATAAGACAAAGGATACATATTAGACTTCTCAGTGCACACATGGTGAACGTTTCCAGGGTGGGAATGCTTCTAACTAGGCACATCCATTCCAGCTTAATAATTCACAAAACTCAATAATAGTCTGAAGAAGTATATGAGTAAGAGAGAGTTCAATGCAGTTTTTAGTTGAAGTTCAGAGAATGCTTTGTTTTTGTTTTTTTAATTTGCAACCCCTTTAAAAACTTGAATCAGCGCTGAGAAGAACGATTCATGCTTGGGTAAGTATGGATTCAAGAACCTCAGTGTCGGTTTTTGTAGTGACACTTTTGTTGCAGAAATAAAACCATAATGATGTAACCATCACCAAACTCAACGAAATGGGGGAATGGCATTTCATCACCAAATTCAATGAAATGGAAGAACGATGTTTCATCACCGAATTCAACAAAGGGACGGAGGAATTAAGTCAGTTTCATCACCCAAATTCAACGAAGTAGGGGGATGGAGTTTCACACCAAATTCAAACGAACTAGTGTGCCTTGTGCTGTTGCCAGTCAAAACAAAAGAAAAAATAGTTTTCTAATTTTTTTAATCATAAAAACTTCAAAATTCAATAACTTTCATGCCTTAGGTCGGAATGCCACGAAATCAAGCCCATGCATCCCTCTTCGCCGAGGGTTTTCCGACAACATGAAACACTTGAACAGGAGACGTACGGTCTGGGAAATCTCAACGTAACAAACAAAACTAAAAAACAAACACCAACCTAATTTAATAGAAGGATGAGAGGTTGTTTCCTTCGTACTTCCGTCAATGCATTTGGTGGTGAAACTCCATTTCACTTCAATCCACTTGCTTGAAAGTTGAAAGGGATTGATTCCTGGGGAACCGTGACAGCGTGACTCACTTCCAACTCCGTCCGTCACTGCTAAGTTTAAGCACCTGGTTGTTTCCAGTCACCCAGTCACCGATCCAGCCAGGTTTCGAAGGACGGCGTGGATCAAATTTACGGAAGTGTGACTGAGCGCTTGAACCGCATCCAAATTGGGAAAGGGCAAGGAGTGACTCATTGTTCAAGGAATTCAGGGAGTGATTCCGTCGCCCGACAAGTCCAGTGGGCAACCGACTCGTCGGAACTGCTTCACTGGAGGTCTACTGTGCTGGCTAAAAGCGTCCAGAGCGAAGGAACCATATTCTTCGAATATTTTACAGACCCTATTCCTTATTACCATTTATGAGAAAGTGAGGATGAGGAAAATGGGGGTGGAACTAATGCAATGGGTAGAGGCTTTGAACCCTGGAACCCCGGGCGGAATGATCGCCGTGGAAATCACATCCTTTCCGTCTGGAACCGCGTGAATCACTTGCTTAAGAAAAACCAAGAGTCGGCACTCAGCCAGTGGAGGGCAGTCAAACTACTCAGCAAGACTTTTCCCTTTTCACACCAAAATTCCAAGGATCAGAACATCGGCACTTTTGTCCTACATGAGTAGCAAGTGGAAGGATATTCTATCATCCATCAGACACTTTTAGGACCATTGCTGCGTTGATGTGTAGTTTAATGCTTGTTCATATGCTTGCCAAGTGGTCAAAATGCTACATGCTACAGGGAATGCTACAGACAAAAGTACCAATTCCATTTTTTATATAGACCTGGTGGGTGGGGGAGGGATATGATTAGCAGTCGACCTTCTTGCATGATTAGAAGTTGACGTTCTTGCATGATTCACTAGTCTCCACCAATGGGGTTGTCCACTGATATTGATCAATTGGAAATTGAGCTCCTCCTTTTCCATTGCCTACCCTAGCAAGACAATTGATAGAGGCAATTTTGTCTTTTTGTTTATTTTATGATCAAGTTTGTCCTCCAGGCAAGCATATAAACGGGCCCTAAATAGGTTAGAGTATATGGTATTGGTTTGAATATAAGCATATAGAATGTCTACAAACACCTAGTAGTTAAAAGTGTTTCCATGTGCATCAAGCATGACACACTACTAGAAATGCACGTCTAAAACAATAGAAATTCAACTTATTTATGTTATTTGGGACAATAGAATGACCATTTTGTAACTTTCTGTTGAAAATCAATAGAATGGCAAATTCTTTCTGTTGATTTGAGTAGTGCAATGATCAAATCAACAAGTTTTTGTTGAATTTAAAAAAATTTAAGAATATTTTAAGAATATTTTTGAAATATTTTTAGAATATTTTTGGAATATTTGAGAATCTAAGTATAATGATTTTTTTTTTAAAATTAATCATGTAAAATTCATTCTTTTTTTAATTCAACAAACTTTGGAGTTCATTCTTGGATAATAGAATTAAAAATTTCAAAAAACTAAAAACTAAAAAAAGTTGTAAATTCAAGCTATCTTTCACCTCCAAAAATCCATTTGTAATTTCGATCCTCCAATCAAAAGTTATAAACAAAAATCATAAAGGATGTTTGTCCATAATTTTTTATTGGAGACTCAAAATCACAAACAGGTTTTTCGAGGTGAAAAAGGTAGCTTGAATTTACAACTCTTCTTAAAATTCAAATTTTTTGAAAAAAAGTGTCCTATTATGACAAAATGACCTCTGGAGTCCGCTAAAAATACAAAATACATTAAAAAAACAATGAAAAAACTAAATATATAAATTTTTAGTTCTTGTGTGGTCACCTAAATATTTGGGTGGTTTAGTGGTTGGAATCTTGAACCTCCAAACATGAGATCCAAGGTTTGAATCCCCTTAAAGGCACCCACCCATGTAGTAGGTGATCTAGGTGGCCCTACTTGCATGGCGGGTTGCTTAGGTGGCTACTTGGGTAGAAAAAAATTTAATCTTAAACGGGCATCGCCCAAAAATAATTTAATTTAATTTAATTTTTTAGATTTGTCTAAGACAACAAAAAAAAATCAATAGATTTCAATTTGATTTTGTCCAAAACAACACCACTAAAATGACTAAATCATTCAACAAATTTGAATTGATTTTTTGTTGTTTTGGTTATGAATTTTCTAGTAGTAGACATTGAACCTAAGGGCATGTTTACACCCAAAAATTTGGACTCCAATCCAGAATACTAGTGTCATACCTTGTTTAAAGGATGAGACTATCATAAGTGGGGTACTATGCTTGAAACAATGGATTTATAAGTAGGTAGTGGCCCAAACATTTGGTGTAAATCAAAAGAGTTGAGTCATGGCCCAATTGTGTACTTAGGCTGAATTTTTGAAGTAGAATTATTTATAAAATCCTTTTTAAATTTACACCATAGTCATAGAAATTCTTACAGTCAAAGCTTCCCTACATCTGTGTGTGCTGTTTTGTTCCATCTCTCTCAAATTTGGGTGATTTTGGGTGATTTTAGGCCCAAAATGGCCCCTAAACAACCAATAAACAAATATAAACGATGGATTGCAAAAAGCCTCTCTAAATTTCCTCCCAACCTCTGGGATTGGACACCTCTAAGACCTTCCCTAAAAATACTTGCGTAATGTCCACTATTCACATTTTCTGTGTAGGATTCCAATTAGGATTTTCATCCACTCAAAAAAGGTTATTCATTTGCAAAATTGGTAACATTTGCATTATTCCACTTAAATTTTATATCCTTTGTTTAGAAACTTGTTTAATTACTATGTATAGGTGTCATCCAAGGAATGATTGGACTTAATATAATTGTAATACCTCTATGCATAAGAGATAGAAATGAAAGTTAAAATAAAAATTAAGCACTTATTTGTAGTTTAATCCATATACAAGATATGATAGTAAAGGTAATAAGTTTATTTTTTCATGAAATATGAATATAGCAATCACATGAATTATGCAAATGTTACGAATTTTGCACCTTTATTAAGAATGTACTTTCGTCTCTTGCAAGCCACCTATACATAGTAATTAAAAAGCTTCTAAACATAGGATATAAAATTTAAATAAAATATTTTTATATGTATAAATGATATTCAATTGTCCAAACAATGTTATAAGGTGTTTGATAAGTAATAGATTGTATGTTTTTTAAAACATGAACATTCCTCTTGAAGAAGCCATTCAATGTGTTTTATGATTTGGAAATGATTAAAGAAATAAAAACTCTTTAGAACTTCTAAGCTTGCCATGACTATTTTTTCAAAATTTAAAAATAAATTTAAAAATAAAAATAAATAAAAAATTCAATCTTGAATTTGTCTTAAATTAATTTAATTATATCAAAAATAAATAAAATATTTGACTATCACAATCCTATTTAAATTCTAAGAGAAATTTTCAATATTAAATTTGAAGATTTCTATTGGTGAAAATATCACAATTTGAAGACCATTAAAAATAGGCAAGCTTATATATGTGTGCTCCATAGAACAATATAAAACCTTTCATTGAAGTTTGTGGGTATACTTAGATAGAGTCAAAATCACAATTGGGAGTTTCTTTTTAACTCATAAACAAAAGAAAATCATAAACTTTCAAAATAAAATTATATTTTTTGAAGATTTTTATAATTTTTTACAACTATTCAAAGTTCAAACTAAAAAAACTTTAAAGATCTTTGAAGCAACTTCAAAAATATTCAAAACTATACTTCAAGCTCTATTACTTTATAATTATGTTTCAATATGAAATATGTGAAGTTAAAGATATTCTACAAAGATGATTTGAAGGTCTTGTTAGTAACACTTCAATCAACTTCTACTTAAAAGAATTGGGGGATGGATAGAATAAGGTATTTCTACAGTAATTTATTTTTATAGAAATTGCATCCCATGAGTAGATGCAAATTGCTCAAAGATGTACATTGATTAATTCTACTAGCAAATGCAAAATAGCAATGAAGCAATGTCACAATGTTGCCTTTCAAATTTGTATGCCTACAAAATCAAACTTTTGTAGACATTATTACAATGCAATAATTTTTTGACCTACACTAATTTAATTAGTTCACAAGTATTGTTACTTTGGCAAAATAGTGTCATACATACTAACCCTTGAGGCCAAGGGTTTATTCTATGTATGCAAGAAATCTTGGGTAGGTTCCTATAAAGCCAATTTTGGGTGGATGTTCATGAAAATTTGACACAAAATGTATATGTGTATTCTTTTAGTAAGAATACAATTTTTTCAATTTTTCCAATTTTTCCAATTAGGTGCCTAGATCAAAAGTTTTATTGCCTTGAAACTTTGCAAACAACCTCAACAACTTCTAAATTTTGGTAGGTATGTAATTTACATGATACAAGATGCAAATGTTAAAAAAACCCATGTGTACTATAAAAATTTCACTCTAGGAGTAAAAGTGTATTGATCCTAGTAGGTAAGGTTGAAAAAACACATTTACTCTTGACTTCAATCCATGCAGTCAAAGTTTTTAAAAAATTTTCCACACATTTTCATGGTACTTAGTTCAAAACTGTATGGTTGAATTTTGGAAATAATTCATTTTTCCTTGCCCTAAAAATTGGAACTTTTTCACAATTTCTCCCCAAATGTGCCTTGGTCCTAAGGGGCTAAATAACGAAAATTAGTGTAGTTAGTTTCAGATTTTTTTACAGCATTTGATCAGAAAAGAAAGTGATCTTGTAAACAAGTAAAAAATTTAATAAATTAAAAGCAAAAGCCAAATTCAAACCACCCGTGACAGCTTGCCAAAGACATGGAAACACTCTCTTTGACAATATATGCGTATCAGAGGATGTGCCTCTTGTCAAAAGGCATACTAGAGACTATCAATGGTACAAGCACTTCTGTCCCAAGACAATAACAGGTGATTTGTTTGGAGAAAGTAATATTGTGATTCTTACATTTATGATCCTAGTCCTAAGAGATGGTGATAGAAGAGTGCCTGTAAGGATTGTTTTTGACTTTGACTCAAACATGATGAAAGCAAGGCATACATCGTCGTATGCTATTTCTGTAGAGGAGCTCACTAAGATGATTTGTATTGTAACTCATCTAGATGTTGTAAGTAATATCAGGGTTACAAACATAGAAATATCAGCCACTATGACTGGGGAGAAGCCCGATCTCGAGCTGCTATGTGACGCCATAATGAACGAACCCAGGCTGTCAAGTGTCTTCTCTCTGAGAGAGAAGACTATTCCTGCTTTTATGAAGGTTAAGTATTATGTTCACACTTCCCTTGGAGCAATAACATTCAAGAGAGGAGAAAGCAACGCTGTTACTATATCAAACATAAAGAGAGAAGAGGATATAGACACCATTATAGACCAAGTCATACTACTACTCAACATATACAATGAGGTGAAGGACAAGCTTAGCAAGTTGTACAGTGTTATATCTGAAGAAGAAAAAGCCTTGGTGCACCGTACACGAACCTTTGCTCTCAAAGAAGAGGTTCCAGAATTTTTTGTATCAGGATACGCAAGGGAATGTTTGATTAAGCCAATAATAATAACAAAGTCCAAGGAAGAGAGATACAGACTTGAGGGAAGACCCACTATGAGATATCTTATGCATGGAGTAAAGGGAAGGGAATAAGTTATGACACCCAAAACCAAAACAGCAATTGAAGAGTGATGAGAAACAAAACACCACAAAAATAGAGGACCCAATGAAGACTGAGGTTATGCAAAGCAACCAGGAAATGAAATTTCGGCTCTCCACCTTTCTCTTTTTAAGGTGTAGGGACATCTACTATTGGTTTTTTTATTTGATTGAGATTTTGAAATTTTTGAAAAAAAATTAATCTTTTTGTCAAAAGTTTAATGAGGGAAAAAACATCCAAGGATCTACTTTCCACCCATCCTACCACATTCTTTGTTGATAATATAGGAGATTCTTTATTGATTATATAAGAAATCCTATTTGTATTGCACTTTTATAGAACCATCAAAGGATTTGGGGAGAACAATATATTGCTCCATCTTATAGGTTTGGGCTTATTAAACTTTGTCCTTCCCAATTTGTTTTAATACAATGACAACATTTGCGACTTACTAATCCCAAAAACATACATTGGAAAGCCACCATATTTGTGCTACTATGTTTTGGTAATGTACATTTCAAATTTTCAAGTATACTACACCTATATGTAGTGGTTAAAGAGTGGTACCAACAAAAACCCACAAGAGGTGGTAGGTTTTCTTTCTACCTTAATCACCTTTAGTGCCTTCTTGATAACAACATAGTCATTTGGTGCTTTGAAATTAAGTTTGAGTAAAATCCAAAAAGAATTGGATTTTGAATTATAAAGTTCAAATTTGTACACTTTTTGTACGAATACTATGCAAATATTTTATCATGATTTGGCTTATAGATTTATCAAATACATTATTGTATAGAGCCATACGTGTAAGTTGTCATAAGACAAAAATTGACCACCATTGTAAAAGAAGCATTGTCATGGAAGAGAGATGCAATAGGAAATATGTAGACTAGGAGATTAGCATTAAAAGGATTTTAGGTTCCAAATGGACTTCTACTCTCTTCACATTGGCATGGCAATTTAGAAGCATTTTGACTCTATCATTAAAAACAAAGAGAAATTAGCTAGCATTGAAGCTCTTTTTGCTACAAAATGGACACCATTCTTTTGTAATTCGAGTATGGGGTTTGGCACTTTACTGTGCCCCTTCTTTTCTCTTAATTCTATGTGTGTTTTAATTTGAAAAGGGGCTTTGCCCTCGCACCCTACCTTTCATGGCGTTTACAACATTGTCATGGGAAATAAATTGGTCTAGGGGACTTTTGGAGAACAAAGTAGGTAAAGAAATGACAAATGACAATCACTAAACAAAGCATATCATAGAAACAAGTAATTATACAACTTAGTATCGAAGGATGTTTTACAATGTGGTATTTCAAAGCTTAATATCGTTATTTTTCCAAAAAAGGGTTCATGAAGTCATTATAAATTTTTATATCTTCTAGTTTTTCATATCCATTAATCTTTTCCCTAAATTGCTTGTATGTGGTTTTTCATTCTGTGATTTTTTGCATATCATAGCATGTTTCCAATAAACATGATTTCCAAAAAATTGTAAGACAATGGACCACATTTATAATTTGTCACTTTAGTTTTATTAAGTATATGCAAAGATGAAGAGGTTTGTAATACTCTTGAAAATATCACCTTTCACCTATTATTCATTGAATCATACCACTTCAAATAATCTTGTATTTTCATCTTTGATACATGCTTGAAATAAACATTATGATCTTTTAGATGCATCACCCAATGATCAAATTTTTTTGTAGTACTTGTACACCCCCATAATATATGTACTTCTATGTGGCTAAACTATAAAACTATTTTATATACAAATAGCAATACAAGTATTTGACACAAAAGGTCAAAATCTAATGAATCTTAATATATTGCCCTAGAAAGTGGTGTTAAGGTCCTACCTAGAGCTTGAGACTACATAAGGGATCTCAATTACCAAGTACTTGTGTTATAAAAATCTAAATATTGATTACACTAAATGTGCATAGTCAAAATAGGAAAGTTTATGAGTGTCTAGTGTTGATTTTGGATACACTTAGAGACAATACTTTAAATATACATAATTTATTGATATAGTATCCAAATAATGCTTGCCCAAGTGTATTGAAACCTTCTTTTAGTTTCCTAAGAGATCTAATAAAAATAATTTATGTTTAATAATTATAACTATGCTTAGTGAATATTTATTTATTTAGTGAAAATTATAAATGTGCATACCTTAGACTTGGTGTTTGATGAATTTTGTTCTTGGATTTGGAAAATTAGGGCCTACTGTTTGGTAAAGGTGAGCATAGTATTTAGTCAGAACCAACTTCTTGGTTGATTAAGTTATGTATGACACCTCAAAGGATACCATGGTAGGAACTTAACCTATTAAAGCCGCCACAAAGGTTTGTTGTCTAATGAATGATAAGGAATCTTTGTGTGTAAGATAGAAGTGCAACTATTCATTCTCAAAATTTTGTTGTGAAAAGGGAAGGTCTTCTATAGTAGTTTAACTTCCAATGAGGGCTTTTCCATATTTTTAAGCCAATGATTCCTACGGTATCCAAAGAGACAATTTCCACATTGATTAGTCTGTCTTTCAAGGGTTAATCTCTAAACATTGGGTTAATCTCCATGGAAATCATTTGTTTTGGTACCGTGTGCATTTGTAGATTAAATTTTTTTAAACACTCATAGGAAGTCAAGCTACTATAGAAGACCTACCCTTTTCTCACAAAATGTAGAGGATGAATAGTTGTACTTCTGTCCTACACACAAAGATTCCTTGTCATTCATCAACCAAAAATGGCTGTAGAGTTGTTTATCAGGATGATCACCCATTTCCAATAACTTAAGCAAATCAGACCTTGTACAACATTGGAAAAATCCAGGGATAATTTTTTTTGCATCTAGAAATACATTTGATAAGGATTCCATATGTTTGGACATGAAAATTATAAAAAACAAAATTTCTATAAATTTTAAGCGAAAAGATTTTGTTTACCGTCATACTGTGATATCCAACATGATATTTCCAACCAACGCATGCTTGAAATCTATTAGCACTTCATTATTGAAACAAAGAATTGCAAGATTCAATCCAAATTTGACAATGCAACACTGATCGCTTCAAAAGTCATTAGTTTCCCCTATCCAATTGCTCGAAAATAGAGTATTGTATGCTTTAGAAATAGACCACCCTTTTCTATGAAAATGGAGTGTTGATAAAAAAATGGATGATCTCCTTTATGGTTTAACCTTGTAAGGTCATACTGGTCTCCGCGAAAATCATCCTTTTTGACATAGTGTGTGCATCATCTACTTTAAGAAAACCAAAAGCACTTGTTTGAGGACAAGCTATTGGAGAAGGTCTCCCCTTTTTGCACAAAATTCCAACGATGAACAATAGCACTTCTGTCCTACATACAAAGATTCTTTGTTATTCATCGAGCACTTAGTGTCCACAATAGCATTACAAGGTTAAGGTAAACACACTCAAATCCGTTCATTTAGATAATTCAACATATTTGGAAGAATTTTTTCTTAAAATAATATTTTTGTAATATAAGCAAGTGAAAATCATGAATATTAAAAATGTAGATTTTTTGGATATGGTATGTAATTCAAGTGATTTTTCAAAGTTATGGATCTCTAGACTATAGAATCTGTCCCATAGGTGCACCCAAATCTGAGCCCTGCAAAAATCAGCTCTTAACAAATCAGAATTCATAATGTGTCTTTCAAATGCGTCAGCTAATAAGAATCAAACATGTGGAGGACAAATTCATGTAAATGGAGGGATGCTTTAATGACACTCTACTGGACAAAGAATAGGGACAGGGACGAGAATGGGTGTTTTCACCTTATCCTTGGACTGATTTTCAGAGTTCATTGAACCGACCATTTGGGAAGCAGAAGTCGCCTCATGCGCTGTTAACTTAGGGTCCATCTTTGTGACCTGGCGGGCCTCTCCTAGTGTAACGTCCGCCAACAATCAGGAACCTCACTAGGAATTCCCTTGCTGGTATATATGTTAAACCTAATTAATAGTTAGATCCTGCAATCACAACTGACTTTCAAATCGCCAATTGCTTTAAATAAGTGTGATTCCAGTGTGGAAAATTGTGATAGAAATTGTCTACACAAAGCTCAACAAAATTACAACAAGGTCTATACTAGAGGTACCCATAACCAATAAATTAGCACATTTGGATATGATCTGGAGCAAGGCAAAGCAAATATTTTAGGAGCATTGACAGAAATGATTGCAAAAGATTTGGAACTTTTTTTTTGCTTTAATTGAAATTACTATGAATTTTGAAAGGCAAGAGTTGGGCTTGACCCATGACCAACATCTAAAGTCATCCAATTTCAATCATTCAAGAAGTATTTTTCTGTTCATTGCTTCCTACTTTCTTGCTCACTTATGTATTATTGATTTATAGGTCTAGACCTTAAAAAAGTACAAAAACATACATTTCAAGGAAAAAAAGGAAATTGTTTCCAACCTTGGTTGGAAATATGGTACCCTATTGATTGGTGATGAGGCACCAATTAGTAATAGGTGCCTCTACCATACATGTATGTTCTAAATTGAGTGCTTCTAAAAGTGACAAAGCTAAGTCATATGGAATATTGCCAATTTAATAAAATTGATGTTTCAAAATAATATAATGTTTTGAGGTCCAAAATTGGTTCAATATACTTGTATCCAAAGCAAGGATAAAATCTTTAGCTATATTTATTATTCTCTAAAGAATTCAATTGTAAAATCCTTTAGTTCACTTGTTCAAGTACAAGTACAAAAAATTTATAGTAAAAAATCCCCACCTATTGCAAGTTCAATGTGCCTAAGCTTCAAAAAATAGCTTTTCCTAGCCCTTCCAAAAGGTGAACTTTTGCCTTTCAAAATTTTTAGAAAAAAATCTGAAACTGGCTTGTGTGATTTGGCCAATATGTTGGAAAATGGATTGAAACTATATGCGAAAAACTATAACCAAAAACTCTTTCATATGCATCATTAAGAAAATTATAATATAGAAGGTAATATTGGATGAAAGGAAAAACTAAAGCAAAAACAACTTTTACATGAAATTGAGAATTGTTGATCCCAATGGTGAGAATGTTCTACTAAACAATAGGCATCTTTTCTTTTGTTTATATCTTGAAATTTTCAAAATTGAATTCAAAAAACAAATTTAAATGCTTTTCATACTTTCATTGCCTACAAATAAAAACTCCTCATAACTTTCATCTCATTATTTAGAATTGAGTGATTGAAATGTTTTTGTGTAGGTATCAATCTAAATAGTCAAATAAAATGGAATATCTTTTTATTAGAATATATCTTTAATTGTTCAGTTTGACATTGAAACTGAAAAAAACTTTGTAACTATTGCAATGGTTATTAGAATGACATGCATGAAATAAAATTTTATATGTAGATTAGGATGATTATCATCCATTCTAAAAGCCCCATGCAAAAATTCTAAAATTTGAAGTCAATAGAATCTTCCCAAATTATCAAAAAATTCCCCTAAGGGCTCTTTAGTCATTTAGGGGTTAGGTGGGTGAGCTTCCTTTGAACCTACAATGCCACTCAATAGGGGCATTTATTAAGTTGGTGTGAGCCCTAATTCCCTAGCTAAAGCAAATACCAAGCATCTAATTGCTTTAAGTAGTATTGTAGTATGTGGTAAGATGTATCACAATACCCCAATCATATATTTAACCCCTAAACAACTATAGAATCCACTTTGCTTTTCTTAAGAATTTGAATAGGTTGTATTGACTTTAGAATTTGAAATTTTTACATGAGATTTTTATATTAGATGGTAATCATCTTGATCTACATTTGAAGCTTTGTTTCATAGCATTTTGGTTAATATTACTCAAGTTATAAAATTTTATGAATTTCAATGTCAAATCAAACAATATTAGCTCATGTTTTAAATCCCTTTGCTTGAATACAATTTCCTTTTGTAATCTACAAGTATAAAGCCCCAAATAATGCAATTTGTAGATGAGTTGTTGTTGCTATTCTTATCTATTCTATCTTTCTTTACACAAAGTTATATTACACACATACAAAGTCTGATGTATAAGAAGGCTAGCTATAAAACCAGGGTTGACATGACGTCCGGACGTCTGGGACGTCCGGACGCGGATGCTCTGTCCGCAACGTCCGCTGACATTCGCGGTCCCGGCGGACGCAGCGTCCGCCGGGACCGCCCCGTCCGCCCCGCCCGTCCGCCCCGTCTGCCCAGACGGCCCTATTTCCCCCGACCGCCCTACCCAACTGCCCCGCGGTCACTCCCTTAATCTTTAAACAATTAAATGTTAAATGAAGTGCAATGGTTCGCAATTTGTTATTAAAACAATGTCTCTCATAAGTTGAAAGATTATAAAGTTTGACCACGAGTCCATGATAGTCTTGAAAGTATGAAAAAATTCCAATTTATTTTCAAAAGACAAACTAAAAAAATTTGTGACTTCAAATATATATATATATACTATTTAAAAAATCAAGATCAACACAAATACAAACATAATCAATATGGGCAAAATGTATTCAATTTAATGTAGAATACCATACATTGTGCACATTTGGCTAATTGCACATATAATTTTTTTCATTCCAACTCTATATTTCTAAACTAATTTTTAATGCCTATATAACCTATTCAAGTATTCAACTACTACTTCTGCACTACTAATCTAATATAAATGGCGGAAATGTTCATCTGGCATCGGCCAACGATATGTATTAGAAAATCGCGTAATCACATGGGCCAAACTAGTATTTTCATCGTCAGTCTTCGAAAAAATGCGCTTCAAGTAAGCATAAAATACTTTTGCAAAGTCATGAAAGGCAAATTGTGTCACACTAGGTGTTTTAAGTAGCACGTTGAAATACGCCTCTGACATGTTGTTTCCATTCATCCGCCGAGCAATTTTTCGAACGGCATACTCTTCCGACTTACGTGAATACATCGAAATGACTTCCACATCTGCACCTGCTTTATGCAAATATGCAATACGTGGATCCACCCACCATCTCCTCTGCAAAGTTTGTTTCATCTCATCTGTTGATGTGAATGTGTACAAAGACTTCATTGGCTGAGAAGCTAAGGTGGTCATGCCCCAATCGCAAACTCCAATATACACACATGACTCATCCTCTGAAAAATGTAACAAAATGTTGTCCGGAGAAAGATCATTGTGCAAATGTCCAGCAAGATGCACTACATACATTATATGCATAAACGCCCATGTCAACTCCGTGCGCTTCTTCCGATATCGCCCTAAACGGTGAGCTTTTACAACCTCCTCTTCGGTTGGATTCATATACATCAAACGGATTTGAATGTTGTCTGGATAGTCCTTATCCATATTCAACATTTGTCGAAGAGTTCCACCATTCCACCAATACGCATAACCTTCACACGTCGTTCCGTGCACTGCAGCAAACCGTATCACACCCGCGTGTGGAATTCGAACAGCCATTGATTCGTTTTGATGTTCTAACTTTGCAAGATCGGGTCGAGTTTGGTGGTGAATGGATTTCTTTGCCGCAAACTCCCAATAAGGAAGTATTCCTGGACATCCTTCAATATGAACCTTTCGAATTGTTGCATATCCACCTCTCATCGTTCTATCATCAACAGCAATCACGCGTGCTGTATCTGGAAGTGCTATGAGGTGTCGTTTGGTCCTTTCTGCTTCAACAACTCCATCATTGCTTTTCCACCAACCAATTGAACCAACTCGATTGTGTTTTTTGGCGAATGGAGCACATCGCCCCCTAAACAAGTCCGCTTTCAGAATCACTTCTTCAAACTGGGCGTCATTGGGTCGATATTCCTTGCCATATTTAACCAAAATGACTTTGGAATTCCACAAAGCGTCATGAACCTTGTTCTCCAAACATTTGGTGAAGTACGTTTTATGCATTTCGTCATGCCACTTCGTCACATTCAATGCATCCAACAACATCTGTATCATGTCTACCTTGAATTTAGACACGCACTCCTCTTGATATCTGATGTACTTATTGTCTAAAGACAATGTTGTTTCCGATTCATAAAATTGAACGATGCGCTCAATCATGAATTTCTTGCATTCTTCCGAAGGACTTTGGCGAGCTACTTCCAAGTTCGATGGTCCCTCTCCATGTTTAAGCTTCGCAACCTTCTTCTTCCCCTTCGGCATTGTGACAAATGAAATTGATATAGATCAAATTTTTTAATTTGAAATTAAATTCACGCGCAAGTGTCCAAAAAATTGGCAACAAGAGGGCCCCAATAAACCACTCTTGCCTTGCCTCGGAAAGGAGCCAATGGAGGATGAACCACCAAGCTCTCCGCTCCACCTTGCATTCACAAGGGGCAAAGCAAAAGTGACAATGCGGACGGCCCGTCCACCCATCTTATTGGGGCGCGGACGGCCCCAAACCATCCGCCCGATCGGACGGCCATGGGCGGACAAATCTGCCGTCCGTCCGATCCGACGGGCAGCGGCGGACGGCCCTAAACCGTCTGCTTGATCGGACGGGCCGCGGCTGGCGGACGCATCAGCCGTCCGCCTCCCCGAAACCCTACAGCCGCGTCCGCCCGATCGGACGGCCACGGGCGGACAAATCAAGCGTCCGCCCGATCCGATTTATTTTTCATATTTGAAAATAGAATCTAAAGAAGAACCACTAATTGTCTAATTTGGGCATTTCTTCATACGAATAAGAAATCATTTTAGTTTTTAGCAATCGTTGAATGAAAAATAAAAAAATTTCAAATATTCAAATAATTTAATCTTTCATAAATTAATTAGAAATACATTTATATCATTTACGAGTTTCTAAATGTAATAAACACACAACAATAATTTCAAAATACACACCATGCTAGTACATATTTAACCTCGAATGCTAAATTCAAAAATAGACATAATATGGCTCTTACAAAATTACATTTCTTCTTCATATTTTTATTATTTGTCAAAGTCGCTTATAGCTGTATACATCAATGCTATTATAAAATAATACAATGATGTCTTCAACAATATGCTTGCCTACATACATACTTGGTGTACACTATTACACAACACTTTTTGAAAAAGTGAACAAAATTGTTGTTCAAAATTGTTCTATTCATTTAAAATTTTGTACTACTTCTACCAATCTAGTGCTCTATACTTGTCGTGAGAGTAAAAATGAGAAAATCGAGCAAACACATGCTCACTATATACTTGCATGTTTTTTTATTCGGAATCTGAATCGGACTCAAATTGTTGACCGCTGCCTCTTCTTTGTACTCCAATGAACGGACCACCTCCGTAATTTCCGTGATATCCACTCGGTGCACCTCCTTGTCTATAATTTGAACCTCCAAAAGTAGGAGGAGGAACCGGAGTAGTAGGCTCTGATCCTCTTTCATTTGAAGCCCCGTGATAAGAGGCCCCATGATGCCCGTATGAATCACTTCTAGTTGATCCCGGATAGTATTGGACGCTTTCGTGAAGAGAGCAACTATACTGCGGGGTTACATGGCTTCCTCCAATACCTTCGGAGCCCACTTGAGTGGGCGTCGTATAATATGAACCAGATTCAGTAGACCTACCATAGTGCGTGTTGCCATAGCTACCTGTCCCACCTAGAGAGCCAATTTCAGGGGGAGTGCCATAACGAGAACCAACTGCACTTGAACCACCATAATGCGTGGATCCATAGCTCCCTCTTCCACCTTCATATCTATTTTGAGGATCGTAACCAGAGTATGAACCACCTCTTCCTTGTTCAGATTCTCGCGTTCCATGTTCATGTCCGTAGGACCCACCATGCATATCTTGCCGTCCACGATCTTGAAGGCTTCTGTGTGTTGCCTCTTGCATTTGTTGTTCGAATTCAATTCGTTCTCGTTCTTCTACCCGCTCGTGTCTAACTCCAAATGTGACAGGCGCTTGCATATCATCGTCATCATCGTCATCTGTCTACGCATCTTCAGCATCTCGTAAAACAACTGAAGGTTGTTGTAGATAACCTCGATTAGACCACTCTGGCATGCAATCGCTTGCGCCCCTCCACTGTGTATCTATAACGGCATCCGTGCGCGTATAGTTCTCGACATTGCCACCTGTAGCAGTACGCTAGTCCACGTCCTTGTGGAGTACAATCTCTGCCCAAACCATTGCCATAACATTATAATTCATTATATTTGGTTTGGCGCTTTTAATGCCAAGAACTCGATGCACTTGTGTGTATCGTTGTTTGAAGTGCTCACTTTGGCACGTAGACATTTGTCCTTCCCAACGTGGCGTTTGGTGCTCTACACGTTCACGTCGCCAAAGTTTTTGAATGTGAGTCATTTTTACATACTTCTTGCACATTGAGCAATCCCACACTCTTGTTGGTTCTTCTTCCCATCCCGGTTCACCCACGCACAATGGATCGGCCCAAGCATCCCAATCGAACAATTGGGGTCTTCCCTTTCGACTACTTTTTTTGGGTGTTCTATCTTTTGGCATGATGAAGCTGAAGCAAAGAGAATGAAACAATTAGAAAGCTTAAGAACCAAAATTTTGATTTAATTAATTAATTAAAATTTTACAAGCGTGAACTTTGTGAAAATTTGTAACAATCTTACAACAATCATTCACTCAAAGCGGAAGGGGCGCGCAGAGCTTCCAATGCACTGGTCCGCCCACTCCAAAAGAGAACGATTGTTCGGAATGAGCTGTCCGCCTCCCCATATATATATGTGGACGCCCCGAGGCGGACGTCCAGATCATGCGGACCACATCAGTCCGTGTGTCAATCGGACGGCCGTAACCGGGTGGACGGCCGTACCGGGGCGGACGGGTATCGGGGCGGATAGGGTGGACGCCCGATCGGACGGACCGGGCGGACGGATATCGCGGCAGACGGGGTGCACAGGGTGGACGCCGGATCGGGCGGACAGGGCGGACGGCTCATCTTAAACCCTAAACCTAATGAAGGAAATTGTTCTTTTTTCAAAATCTCACGGTAGAGATGTTTAACCTTTGAAGTTCTTTTCACTAAAAACACTTCAAAACTGCCAATAGTAGTGCAAATATCAAGTCTTAGAAGAAAAATACTTTGGGGCATATGTAACCGTAGGATCTTGTAGTAAATTAGTTGGAAAAAATGTGGAAAAAATTTTAGACAAATCCACCATTTGGATTGTAAGATATTAGATATTGAATGTTTCATTTAAGGGGGCTACTCAATTATGTCTATTAATGAACAATTGGTAGGCTAACAAACCTAACTTAGCATGTATTTTAATATTTGTTGCAATTGTTTTAGGAATATTATAACATAACACTATTATAATATTCTTATAAATGATATAATACTAAATCATTTCAAAATCAACAACATTCGAACACAATCTGTCAATCTTGTCTTTCATACTCCTTTAATGATATATATATATATATATATATATATATATATATATATATATACACATACATAAAATATATTAGATAAATCAACATGAACAAATCAATGATTATATATTTCTTAGATCTATTCTTCATCAATCAAATAAGAGTGCATGTGCAAATATAGACAAAGATGGTTTCTCCATTTGTTGCCACAAAATAGATAAACAAATAGAGAAAGATATGAAGTGAATGTTACATAGAGAATTGAAAAGAAAAAAATTGAAGTACTCAATTGCATTTTATTAAATTGGAAAATTGCATGTGGATGACATGAATTAATCTTCATAGATGCTAAACTTATACGAGTTGCATTTCAACATTTATGATTTATGCAATTGATTGAATTGAAAGCTCTTGTAATTACATTTTCAAATTTTCGATTCAATCATTCAAATTTGCAAGAGTGATTTATGATAGATTTATAATTTTAAATGTGAAAGCATTCAATGCCTTTATGCGTTTGTTCATCAATATATTAATTTTAGATAAATAATATATATTTTTTATAACATATGCATAAACCATTACATTAAAAAAAAAACAAACTAAGAGCCAAGCCAAATAGGCTGGTCAAATGAAGAGAACAAGATAATAAGAGCCCTATGAGACAGAAAAAAAGGAAAAAAAAGAAAATATCAAAAGGATTCAAAGGAAGAAACAAGATGCATTCTTGTAAGACCGTAGAATACATAATGATTTCAAAATCCAAACACAAATATATTTTCTATTTCAATGAGAGCCAAAAATGAACTACCTTGCTCTCAAAGATTGTATAATATACACGTTATACAAAACGAACATATAACAGAAAGAGTAGAAGACATCATTTATCATGATTGAAAACTGAAATGATTTTTTTTTTCTATGTAGAATATTTTATGAAATGTAACAATGTATTTAATTATCATAATAATTGGTAGAAATCTTTGTGCAATACATAGAAACATTTCATTCATGTGGAATTTTTTCATTTATTTAGGATTAAAATGGAAATATTATACTCTACAAAGTACAAACCAAAAACAATACCATATACCTAAGTTCAAAAGTTTGCAATTGTTTCGTGAATTCATTTTGAAAACTCAAACAAAGAAATATTTTATAATCAATATCTTGTTCATTTGAATCATTTCAAAAATCGAATTCCGAATTCAATTCCTATTTATAATAGAAATTATGTTTGTCAATTTTTTAGATCTTTAAACAATGAACCCTCTTTTTAAAAATTAATATTTAAAAACATCTGAAATAAGAATATTGGAATTACCCTTCAAAATAAATATAGCACATGTATAATGTATTCTACTCCACCAACTCAAGTAACAAATTTTTCTATGTTTTTAAGAAAAAATATAGCCATACATGATTTGAAAGTTAAAACATTGTTTCTTTTTCTTTGTTTTCAAATCTAATCAAAATTTCATTAAGAAATATGAAAGACTCGATGTTCATTTGAAGATCGTGATGCACTTTTAATGAGAAATCACAACCTTTCATTAAATATCATGAGGTTGAAATCCATTTAACTGTTATTCTAATTATGTATTGGGGCCTTTTTTAAAAATTTCATTTGCTTACAATGAAAATGGAATTGATTATTTTTGCAAAACATTTGATTTCCTAATGAACTTTAAGAAAATCCCCACCATCTTCAGATCTTCTCAAAACCTATTTAGAGGAATAATATCAGTAACTAATTCAAACATATTCAACTTAACCACATTCCCCTCATTCGTAAAACAATTTAGGGGAGAAAAGAAAAGGTTTAGGGTAATTAGGGTATAAGGTTTAGGGTTTACATTTAGAAAAAAAAAAAATGACAAACCAATTACATTGATCTTCATTTAGCAGTGATTATTAAGCTGTTTTATTTTTGAAATGTTACCGCTCTTTTTGAATAATAATGGCCTCATAGGATGCACAAATTGACAGTTGGGCGGACGCCGTCGGCGGTCAGTGTTTAAGTGGGGCGGTCAGCGTGTCCAAAGCGCGGACGGCGTCGGAAGGCGGACAGTGCGGACAGTCCGGTCGGACGGGTCGGTTGGACGGATCGGTCGGACGGGGCGGTCGAACGGGGCAACGGGCGGACGGTGTGTCCGCTGCCGAAGCGGACATTGTCGGTCCGCGCGGCGGACGCGAGATTCGGGGCCGCTTTGTGCGGTCCGGGATAGGTCCGGCGGCGGACGACTATAAGGGTGGAGTGACTTTTCATTTCTTCTCACTTCAATTCTCCTTCGGTGCCAAGTTGGATGTGCTACTATTGCTTTATGCGCTAGTTGCTCCTACGGGGTGGAGAGTTGGGGTCCTCTATCTTGTGTTACTGTGTTGCGGTTGATGCCATCACTTTTGACTATCACGTGAGATTTTTTTATTCACTTCGATTGGTTATTGAATCCAATTGACAATCATGAACGGCGAAGGTGATCGAAATATGGATGGGGTGACTCCGGGAAGCGAAGTGAAGAAAAAAAACAAAGTGAAGGGGGCTACGCACGACCTTCGGCTTGACATTTTAAATGACCCTACAATTAAAGCAGAGAGCGGGTGGGAAGATGAAGATGCGGAGTATTGGACATAAAAAATGTACAGGACCTATGTTAAAATGTACCACATTGACAAGTTGTGGCCTCAGGAGTCGCACAGGAGTCATACACGGGATTTTTGTTGTAAACCATGGACTTGCAACAACAAACATTTTGTCCATCGATCTGAGGAGGTGTGGCGTGTTCTATTCGGAAACAAGCGCAGAAGTAAAGGCTATATTAATTATAGCGTGCCGTGTATGGTTTATGCGGAACTTATATTAGAGCGCAAGATCGATTGGAGCACGTTTCCGACGACAACAGCTTGCCCACTTCTACTTGAAGCCAATCAAAAGGACATTCCCGACTTGTACAATTCAGAGGGAGAAACAGAAAAAGTATTAAAAAATACTATTGAGGTGAAAACGGATGGTGTGGAGAAAGCCTCAAATGTTGAAGAATTACGGTCTGTACAAT
Source organism: Pseudoscleropodium purum (assembly GCA_963969395.1). NCBI lineage: Eukaryota > Viridiplantae > Streptophyta > Bryopsida > Hypnales > Brachytheciaceae > Pseudoscleropodium > Pseudoscleropodium purum. The sequence continues at coordinate 23,873,658 of OZ017796.1, forward strand.
CTCCAACAAAAGCAATCAATGAAAGCTCTTCGAAAAATGTGGGGAAAGATGTGGAGAAAGATGTAGAGGCGCAGGAGGGTGAAGTCTTTTCCACAGTTCCAATGCGTTTGACCTTTACACCAAATGTTGCGGCACAAACGCAAACGGAGTTTGTAAACAAAGGCAAGGTTTGCACGGAACGCGGGGAAACTTCAAAAAGTAAAGTAGACGAAGTCTTGGCGGAGAAAGTGGAAAAGGCTAATGCTACAATTGATAGTCTGATAGCCAACAATTGTTTTGATAGTTTGATCTATAAATCTCCGCCTCTGCATCAAGGCGTTGAATCTAGTCCAACCTTAAGTTTAGAAGACAAAGTACATACGCCTCGTGGACAAGTCGTGACGATTGATAATATATCGTCATTATGGAGTTCCGAGCGTAAAAGGCGGGCGGAGGAGTTTCCAATTACAGCGGCATTGCCAAGTCCTCTACATCGAACCTTGCAAGACATGTCCAATCCAAAACAATTGGAAAATCTTTTGAAGCTCTCGGTTCAGTTTGCTAACCTTCATGAAGAAATAGGCGGATCGTCGAACCCCGATGATGGTGCTACTATTGTTCCAATGAGTCCACTTGCAAATCCAAAGGATGTTGCACATATACTTGATACAACTTTCAAGATAACGATGTCAGTTGAATTTTTAGCGCAAGCTGCTCCGACTTTTATGAATTTGGCCAAGGAGTTTTCTTTAATAGCACCAGAGATGTTGAAAGGTACTATAGCATTTCAGAATCTCACGAAGACTTTCGGACCACTTTTCGAAGAAAGAGATGTTCACATACTACAATTGGTGGAATATGAGAAGAAAATTGCTGACCTTGAAGGAGTGGAAGCAAGGTGCAAAGTGTTGGAGTTGAAATTAAAGACTTCGGAGAGTGAGGTTGAACATTTAAATCAACAATCATCAAGGCAAATGGAGGAGTTGATGAAGATGCGTAAACGGATTGCAGAATTGCAAGGGACCTCCAAAAATCCAAGTGAGGTTGTAATCTCACCAGTGATTGTACTCGGAGACAGTCAAGAGACTCAAGAGAGTGAAGATAAGCTCTCTCTTCCTTTTGATAAGGCCGAAGCAAGCGACAATCCTGCCATTGTGAATATACAAGAAAATCACGACATGAGCATGTTAAAAGCGACACAACAACCATCAATGGAAAAGCTTTCATCCGTTTACGTGAATGCGGAGATGCAAACGGAGAGTTGTGACTTTGAAGAGTTGAAGCATAAATTGGAAGAGACAATTGAAGCAAAAGGAATCTTTGAATCCAAGTTGAATCGATTGCAATTGTCCTTGGATTTGAAGAAGTTTATGCCATCTAGCGGCTTGGAGTCTCGATGGTTAGCATGGGTACAAAGACTCCAAGATAGACCCTCTGTAGTATCTCGAGCAATGGCAGGTCTTCAAACATTGGCAATGGAGTCGAATGAAAATTGCGATGCCATTCAAAGCTCTTTGAGTTGGTTCAAGACTATGTTTGACCAACATCCTTCAAAGGGATATACGGAGATTACATGTTGGGGAGACATGGATGCCATGTTTGAGCGGTTAAACCATACAAAGAAGGACCAAGCTCCACCCATTAATTGGGCCTTGGAAGTAGAGGAAGGATGGGTCCCTTACAACACACTTTCAGTACACATCAATGTGAAAGACAAGCGAGTGGTACATGCTTGTGATCCAACCTCTCCAATCTTGGATGGTTGTTGTAGCCTTTGCCAAGGCCTCTTCGGACCGGAAGGTGCGGTAACCATGGGCCAATGTCGCCACACTTTCCATGTCACTTGCATTGTGAAAGCATCACTCATTCGTTTGGTGTGTGCCGAGTGTCGTAGTCCATTGAGTGCTAGGTTCTACGAAATGTTTGGTATCTTGGAAGCTATGCCTCCAGGCCACAAGTACAATCGTTGGAATCTTCCTCTTGATCAAGCGCCGTACAAATTTCAGAATTATCAAAATTGGGGGAAGCCAATCCGGTGGAATGCAAATGAACAGAGGCATGATTTGTACGAGGAATCTCAGCAACCATTGGATTTGGATGTGTGGATGACTCACAATAGAGAGGTGGAATTGCGGGCTCAAGGAATCGTAGATGACGCGGCCCGTGAAATGTTTTGTCGCAACATGGGGGAACATTGGAGCTTGCAACACGAAAAGTTCTTTCGTTTTCCAGATAAAAAAGTGGAGAGAGGACCAGAAGATAGTTGGGTGGAGGTGAACCATGGAAAAGAATTCGATGAGCAGTATAAGGTATACGACCACACCCTCGTAGGTAGGGCCCTTCTATTGTCGAAGTTGGAAGAGGCTGCAAAAGTTCGCGCTGTCTACAATACAAATGGACTAACAAACATAGGACATTCATCTATAGATGTGGCAACAACATTTGATAGGCGCATTGGCGATATTATAGGGCATTGGAAGGCTTTCCTATTGGATGGAGACTGCCTCACAGTATGGCAAGAGAAAGGAGATGATGAAGTTGTTCAAGCGATGGTAGATCGTGTGGAGAGCAACTTGAGAACCTTGAAGGCAGACGAAGTCGATTTATCACCAAAAAGAAAACAAAAAAGGAAGTGTGAAGAGGACGATGACTTCTCTCCGGAAACCAAGAAACAATTTCATAAGGTGGACATCGAAGTTCAATCTGGAGGGCGAATAGTCCGTCCAAGTCAACAACGGTCAACTCGTCAATCATCTGCTAAACTCCTCGGTATAGCAGATTTTCCTTTTGTTTTGGGAGAAGGTAGTGGTCCATCCGGTGGAAAGTAGGATTTGAGGAGAATTTTGTTTTTTAAAAACAATGGTCCTTTCATTGTTTAAAAACAAAAAAGAATGTGAAAGATTTAGATCTTAAAAAGATCTTATAGGATTCAATAGTGATATTGGAACTATGTTTTCATGTATTTTGTTTATACATATATATTTATATATAAAGATGCTATATTTTCATTTGCGTATAAAAATATTTTTATATGTACATCTTATTTTACGTGGATGCATTCATTTGTGATTGTGTAACATTCAAATTACATAACAATATAAAATTTTCTAATGACTAATGGCAATGCGAAGTCCGCCCCGTCCGCCCTGTCCATCCGCCCCGTCTGCTCTGTACGCCCGACCGCCCCGGCCGTCCGCCTCGCCCGTCCGCCTCCCATTCGCCCCGCCCCGCGCGTTCGCCTTCCGACGGCGGGAGGGACGCTGCGTCCGGACGTCTAGACATCCGGAAAACGGACGCTATTTTGGGGCGGACGTTGAGATTCGTCAACCCTGTATAAAACACTAGCTATACTACTTTGGTATACATCACAAGCTATGACTCAAAGTTGAGCTTCTATGTAATACTACAAATACCTAATCATTAATAGTGTGAACCTCAAATATGAAGTAATTTGGCTAAAATGCATACTACCAATAGTATTGCACTATCAACTCACCTAAGGACTATAGCATTGCTTCCTCACTTATACGTTGACTTTTGTTGTAGCCATGTAATAGGTAGTTAAAAAAAGATTCTATCAAAAAAAATATTTTATTTTATTTTTAAAATTGATATGTATACAATAACATTTTTAGAACCATTTAGTTTCAAATGATGGGATGAAATTTATAAGGAATTTAAATTTGCATGCAGTAATGGTAGGAAAAAATATAAAGATGTTTTTTGAACTAAATTTTGAAAATTTCCAAATGAAAAAAGAAAGAAAGGGATAATTATATGTTTTTAACTAGAACATTTTTGACATTGGAATTTACAAAATTTTCAATTTCTCATCAAAGTTTTTAGTTGTTTAGATTTATCTTTCATCAAACCCCTTGCACTTTATAATTTTCTTAAGGTGAGTATGAAATTCTTCTAGTTAGATTTTTTCCATGTATTCTCAATCCATTTTTTCACATATTGACTAAAATACATAAGTTATGGGATATAAGCACTTTTTCAAAAAATGTTGAAAAACAAAGTTTCACCTTTAGAAAGGGTTTGAAAAAACTACTCTTTGATATTTAACTTGGACTTTTAACAAGCTATATGTCATCAAATTTTAGCATTTGTTTCTATTTAGCTTCACATAATTCAAAGGTATGAAAGAAAAATGTGTTTGTTTAGTAATGTTGTAACAAATTTGATGAATATTTGCTATAAATTGTATTGTAACATATAGAGTAATTATTATGCAAAATTCTATAGAATTCCTAACTTCAACCACCTTTTAAAGACACCCTAATGACAAATCTATACCTTAAATTAGGCTATTTTATTTTATTTTTGTTATGCCTAGATTTCTAGAATTGTATGTTTTTTTGTTGTGTTTTTGGTACCATCAGAAAGTCCTAGGTGAAGAAGGGTGCATGGGCTTTGTTTGTGGCATTTGGACGTAGTACAATGTGAAAGTTATTGAATTTTGAAGCTTTCATTAATTAGAAAATTAGAAAATTATTTTTACCTTTATTTTATTATACCATGGCAACAATATAAAACGCACTAGTACAAAATGAAATGTTCATAGTGGTTGAGGTATACTACAAATCTACAATGTTTTTTTTTGATGATTTATCAGCAATTTGCACCAAAATAATGGACCTTGCACCAACCCTGAGGAACAAAATAGTACTAAATGGATAGAAAACTACCAAAAAAATTCAAATTAAAAAAAATTCATGGATGAAATCGCTAGATTGTGGATGAAAATAAAATTATGGATATGTGATATGTAATGATGTGATATTTTCTATCCAATATGTGGGTGAATGTTGAAATTTGGAGCACTATTATTGTATAACATTTTGGCATTTCATAAAAAATGGAAAAACCAAACCTGGTGTACTATGAGGCACCAAGGAATTGATAGAAAAAAGATAAAGGTCCCGAGGCTCTTGGTTAACCTTGGAACGACTTGATCCATTGTTGGAGTGCAAAGACATGAAAGAAGTTGATGAATTTGTAGGACCAATTTTGGCTAATTGTTGCAATCGTTGACAGAAGTAACCGTAAGATCTTCACAATTGGGGATTAGATTGTTGTACTGTTGGGTCAGATTTTGCAAAATGGTAATTCTTGCAGAGATCAAGAGCTTTGACCAATGAGAAGTGCACATTGACTTTGTCAAGTAGATCATCATTGCTACAGAAAGTACATCCTTGTAGGCGCTTGAATGGTAGGAAAAATCAAGAAAAATGCATAGTGAGAAGAGTTGAATGTGTTGTTCGCAAGAGTGTATGTCACTAATATTTCACAAAGCCTTACTTCCAAATGTGAACTTTGCAATCGGAGGACTCATAGGAGAGATGGAAGTTTTGTATTTTGAGAAGCCAAAGTGCTTCCTGTATGACAAGCTCAGTCCGTGATTCAAAAAGGACTTGACAACTTGCCCGTTTCCATATTCGACATATTTTAAGGGCAAAAAAATAAAAGAATCATAATGGCCTTCATTTTAAAATTAATATGTGAAGTTTTTTACTACCAATTTTTTTCTTCAGAAATAAATGAGCAAGTCATACAATTGAGGACTCCAAGTGAATTATGAAGTGATCTTGTTTGTTTGTTCTCTGGAAATCGCCTCTCCGGAGTACATTGTAAACAATCTACAGCCATTTCATTCTTGAACAATTGAATATTCCGACCGCCATGTCATTTCTTATCATCAGAAAATTCAATTGTCATGCCTTTTCGCCATGTGTTATTGGACAACTCCAAATATTGATTGCGACAATAATGATGACCACGAGCAAGCAATTAATGGATACTTGACTCCTCCACTAAAAAGATTCACCAATTTCCAACTACATAGACGGGCTGATATCTTAGACTTAGCTCGCAAGTATAGAGCTTTGGTTCTACAGAGCAAGAGGAAGACCCAGGCAAGGTGAATGTAGGAGGATTTGGTACTGCATGGGAAGAAGGAGGTCATGAGGTACCAAGAGGGCCACTACAGTTCCCATCCAGCAACAACATTTGATATGAAAGTCACACTAATAACACAAAACCTACAAGGTACGAATGATATGGAGGTAGGATGTTGTGAAGAATTATTATTGGACCTTGAGAGTAAGCTTAGATTTTTTATGTTTTCAAGAGCACAAATTGAGAGGGGCACGGCTGGTGGACTTTGGTAATTCCATCTGGCCCCAAGCAAAGTTCTTTGGAAGAGAGGCCTCATTGGGCTATGGCCACAATGCAAGAGATATTGGAGTAGGCAAGGTGTGTGTGTGTGTGCCTTTGGGTTGCATTGTCAATTCGACATCTCGTGACTTCTTCAGGCTTCTCCAACTGTGGTAGAGCTCAATGGATGCAACTTGGTGGAACACCTAGAGGAGATTTATCAGTACTAAATATTTATGCTTTAACCCTTGAACGGGAGAGAGTAAAATTATGGGGTGAGTTACTATCTATTTTATCTAAAGATTGTGCCTGGCTCCTTTGTGGTGATTGGAATTTTGTTGAGAATAGGGGAGATAAGTCGAATTGGTGTGGAAAACTTATCTTTCCAACAGAACAACAAATTTTTAACTAGCTGATTGGAGCTCTAAATCTGGGTGATCATTTTCCTCGGTCTAACACATTAAAATACACGTGGGACAATAGGAGAGTAGATGGGTGAGGATACTAGCTAGGCTAGATCGCATTTATTCACCAATATCGACAGGAAGTTAGCCAAACATAGTTGCAGAATACTTCATTTGAGGAGACAACAACCATTTTGATCATTTGCTAGTCTGGGGCAAATTCCTTCTCCAAACAACACCTCCTTGAAAGTCAACATACAAGATGAGTGCCTGCTTTCTTGAAGATAGCAGAGTTAAGTCTAGAATTGAGTAGATTTGGCTCTCCAACCCAACGAGGGGGTTCTTCTTAAAGATGCAATAAGTGGTAAAGTTTTACAAAAGATATTGTGTGAATGTAGCGAAGTTACAATGAGTTGAGGAAGCACATTTGTGGTCACAATTATCCGAGGTGATGGAAGCCTTAAAAGCCAACTCCACCAATGAATCACATCAAAGCCTTCTGAGTAGTATTGGGGAGAAACTCGGCATGGTGGAGAAATGCCACATCGAAGGGCTTAAGGTATGTAATAGGATCAAATGGAAGAAAGTAGAAGATGTATGTTCCAAGGAATTTTTCCAAGCATATAAAGATAGAGGAAATGGCGCCCGTACTACTATACTAGAGGACTGAGATGGTTCACTCCACACTAATCAAGCCAATCTCAAACGAATCTATTCTGATTACTATGCCTCCCTATATTCTGCAAAGCTCCATTGTCCAGCTTATGAAGGGGCTGAACAGTATTGTTTGAGAGGCGTGTCAAATAAAGTGTCTATTGAGATGTAGAACGCTCTCAAGCGTCCTATGTGCTTGAATGAATTAGAAGAGGCCCTTAAAAGTATGAACCCAAACAAGGCACTTGGGCCTGATGGGGTAATTACTAGTTTCTTCAAGCATTATTGGGAACTGATCAAGAAAGATTACTTCACCATGATCTCAGAAGCCATACAGTCTGATTCCATGCCTCCAGGGATTACTAATGGGTTGATCGCACTCATCTACAAGGGAGATGAATGGGAGAAACTCTCCAACTAGAGACTGATTACGTTATTGAATGTGGCGTATAAAATTTATGCAAAGGCATTGCAATTGTGTCTCCAACCGGTATTGATGGAAATTATCTCATTTGACCAATCTGCCTTCCTACTGATGAGGTTTATTCTAGACAATATTCTCTTGACTTATGAGACACTGGATTGGGCCATTCATTCAAGACAACCAGTGGTATTCTTGAAACTTGATTTTAGTAAGGCCTATGACATGGTTGACTTGGGCTTTCTCTTTCGAACTATGATAGTTATGGGCTTTCCAATCGAGTTTATATCCATGGTGAAACTACTGTTTGAGAATGCCCAAGCCTTAGTCAAGATTAATGGGGCATAGTCTCCCTTGTTTCAACTCCAAAGGGGTGTCCTCCAAGGATGTCCGCTTGCTCCGTATTTATTCCTTATTGTCACCGAAGTTCTTAATTCCATGGTTAAACTTGCCACTCTAAAGGGTACAATACATGGGATCAAACTTCCCATAGAAGGCAGGTAGCAAGTCATAGCCCAATACGCAGACGACATGTCCATGACACTATTAGGTGAAGAAGATGTGATTCGAGGTTCAATTTATATGTTAGATTGCTTTTGTCTAGGCTTTGGATTGATTCTCAATTGGAGTAAATCTTGTGGATTCTGGTGGTCACTAGGTGGATTAGGTCACCCTCAATAGACTGACCAGTTACAAATACCATGGGTGGAAATAGGGGACGTTAGTAAATTGTTGGGGTCCATCTTTGGACTGACTTTTAGTACGCAAGATGTAGATCAATTTCTCCTTGACAGAGTTAACAATAAGCTTGAGTTCTGGTGCACGGCAAAGATAAATACAATGGGGAGAACAATAGTGGTAAATCATGTTTTACTTTCCTCATTATTTTTCTTCATTGCTATTTGGGTAGGGACCTTAGGAGGAGTGATGAAGTGCAAGAGTGCAGTCCAAAATTATATGTGGTCTGGTTCCCTCCATCGATCACGTGTCAAAGTCGCATGGCTACAGTGTTGTCAAAGTAAAGACAAAGGGGGTTTAGGACTTGTGAATCCCAAGGATACCTTGACAATCTTGATGGCGAAGTGGGTGCTCAAAGCTTGTGAACCCAATTTCTCAAATCTACATGTGCTCTTGAGGTTTCGATTATCCCACTTCCAACCTTACAGTGGGGGAAATTGGGCTCCCAGCTTGGAATACTTCACGCTTGCTAAATTTCAAGCGAAGTACGGGTCGAAATCATAGAATAGAGCAAGGCTAGCATGGTGGAACTTAATAGGAGATGTCGTTCCCATTCAACCTGAGTTACTAGAGGAAGTGTTGTATAGTCATTCTGGTGGTCATCTATTTTTTTGCACATAGGGCCCAACTTTGCTCGAAATCGTGCCACCCAACTCTACAAGGCTAGTCTCCGCACAATTGGAAATGCGTGGATAGGGACTGGATTTCTCACAAGTGGAGAAGCTGCTATTCAATTTGGCTTGCTTCCAACAGAAATCAGTGCATGGGATGCCTCAACCAGATCCCTTCACAACCACTGGGGTAATCTTCTTACAATGGTTTACCCCCCCCCAAGATTGATGAATGGGTAGGCTGTTTCAGAGATGAGGTGACAACTTCTAGAGTTGGTCCTACAGGTCCGATAGGACCTTCAGATACACATCGGTGGTCCGCCCAAACCTTGGGCCCTCCCTAGAGATATTTGTATATACACTGTCCTTCCGACTTCAGGTATTGTTGTTGTACGACATGGTAGTGTTATATCTAGCTCCCTGGAGAGTGAGACTGTACACTACGTGGGTTCATTTCACAGAATACGAATCACTAACATCATCAGAGGGGCCTCCAAGAAATGCATTACCTTATATTATGGTTGCATTGATAAGTTGCAATAGAACCTGCATAAGTTACCGTGGCCTTCCAACCAAGGTACGATGCCGTTTATGCATTACAGTGCATGGAAAGGTTGCAAACTGTTGAGAGACAAACACATCATGCCAGATGTAATTTCCCACAAGTGGCAAGGAGTCCTTTCTCTCACATACAGACTCAGATGGACGACGGTTTGGACGAAGCATCAAGCATCCAAGGAAGCAGGTCTGCTGTAGCTAGTATGGCATCGAGCTATTGCAGTTAACGCTTGGCGTCATCACATTCAACACTCGCTTCCCACAGGGTGCCCGGTTTGTCCTCGCCACACACATGAGTCAGTTCTTCACAGGTTTTGGGAATGCCTAGCTGCTCACCATACCTAGCAATGGGGATTCTATATTCTTAATACTTTGATCACATCAAAAGACGTACAGGGCCCGTGGCAACTACTTACTTGGAAACAAGGTATCTTTTCAAATAGGACTCCACGTAAATTTCAAGGCATTAGTAGCATTTGGTCAGTGCTATGCATAACCATTCTTTGGATTTTGTGGATTGAACGAAACAATGCAACATTCAATGCAGTTCTCTAGATGTCGGTGAAGCAACTCTAACGTATCTAGCTTAGTTTAGTGGATTATGGGCGTGTTGAGTGGAGTAAGAGTAGAATTAGCATGACAAAGTCTCCTAGTAGGGCATGAGACATTACTAGAAGTTTCGAACAGAGATGGTGCCACAATGGTGTCATTGCTGATATGTTGGATGGTAACCCTTGTTGGACTTTGGCAGGCCCTCGGGCTAGCTTTGTTTTCGAACCCCATTAATTTTTTTAGCGATGGTAGGGAGTGGTTGGCATGCTCCTTGTTGGTGCTTTCTTCTTTTTCTTACTCTCCTTTTATCTTATTGTTGTTTCTCCCCAAGCCGCTTGCGGTTGGGGTTGGGTATTTCTCTTCTTGCAGTAAAAGGTCTCCTTTTATTTGTGTCACAAAAAAAAAAAAAATATCGATTGCGTTTGTCCTCCTGGTGTTTTGAAATTGCTTCTATTTAACATTTTTAAAGATGTCTCCAAGGATTTTAAAAGACGCGCCTACACATCGATAACAATGCCTGAAGGAGGTTACTGGGCTATAATTTTTTGGCCCGGATAGAGCCAACCAAACACAAACTTTCCAATGGGTAGTTCCATTTTCCTCCCAAAAGCTGAGATCGTGGACTTCATATTTTTGGTTCTCCCTTCTGCAAGTACTTCTCAAGCCGCTGTGAGCAATAGCAAACAAAGAACCCAACTTTGATGTTCCAGAAAAAATGATGGATGAAAATTCGCTTCCCTCTGTGCGCTATGACTCTCGGTTTCTATTCATCGTCCATTTTTTGGATGTCGGAGCGCTCCAGGGTTAATATGGATACAACAAGGCCTATCTTACCTTTCATATCCCCAAGTTTCATCCACAGTATTCGTCCGTACCCTCCAGGAAAGCAAACACTGGCTCTTCCCAGTCTCGACGCGAGCGAAACAGACCAACATGCTCAAAACAATCTGTTTGAATCCTCGTCACCTTGAGAATTACCCGTGCGACAATTTTTGAAGGCGATTCTCTAGTAATCAGGTAAGAAAAACATGGGATTTTTAGAGTATTGCAACCCTGAATTCTTCAGCTTTCTTTTCATGGCTATGGTGGTCAGGTCAGGTTTCATTGCGTTTCAGACCTTTCCACTTGTAACATCGTTGATAGGAAATACGTACTCTTGGTTTGCTATCAACGCTGTTCTGAAAGCGGTCCTTGAAATCCTTGAAAACTAGGTGAGAAAATCGATCGAACAGTAGACAATGGTGTCGCCAGTGGTGATTGGGAGGTATGTCTTTCTGGCGCTAGGATTGACGACGGCTTGCACTGTGCTCTACACCTGCGTAACGGAGGGCTCCCCATTCCATTCGGATCTTCTCACCCCGTACTTACGCCCTACCCACTTCCTCTTCTGTTTTGAACACTTGGTTGGAAGTTTTTGCAAGCAGCAGACATGTCAAATTGAGTAGCTTGCAATGTACTTGTTCATAAATTTGATTACATCTGATGTCTTGATTACAATGGATTGGCACAGGTGGATGAGCGCTACTCTGATCGACTTTTATGTCAACGTCGCTGCAATCGCGGTGAGCCCACTCGCCCTTGAAATTTAGTTGGTGGATGAATATGTGGCTAAGCAAAGTTTTACCTGACTATGGTGCCTAGTTAGCGTATGCTGTTTCTTGGTGTATTGATTTCTGCTACTTCAATTTCTGCTGAGTTTCAATCTCTTTGTCATTCTGAAATGCTTGATTTATTGTGTTGCAGGCGTGGGTGTGGTATAAAGAATCCAACTTAGCTAGTCGGATAATATGGATTGCTCTCCTTATATTCTTTGGCAGGTATGTTGAAATAAAATTCTGCATTCTCTCTCACCTTCTTGTCTGATGTATTCTATGTGTCTAATTTGTACTATAGAGGACCCGAGGAGGAAACCTAGCATATTAAATGGTTTTCTTCCTCCAGGGTTGATGATTTGAAGACCCTCGATCCCAGCTTCAAGGTGCTCTTTATAAATCACGAGCCCTACGGAGCGGAGTAGGGTTTCTGAGAAGGCCAAAGTGCCCACGACGCTGTGCTGGCTGTCCCGCTCAAGGTCTAATGAAGAATTTTACGAAAAGGTCCTAGGTCCTTGCTCTCTGCAGTCCCACGTAGGCCACAGTAAAATCTAAGTCCTGTAGATGATTGGTCGAATGCACCAGCCTGTCCGCCACAGCATTATGGGCTTGCTATTTGTTTGATAGGATGAGTTAGGGTTTCTATGATGTTGTCTAAAGGCATTCATCGTTCATTCTGTGCAGCATCACAACTTGCTGGTATGTGGCGATTGAGTTCTTCAAGATGTCTCCCGACGACCCTGTTTATTATGTGCTGCTGAAAGATCGCACCATCAGGTGATTGCTCTCACCGAACTTCTCTCCCCTGTTTTTGAAACCTGTGTTAATTCAGATTAATATTAGCAGTTGGTTTGCAAGATCCGGGATGCATGTCAATTAAAAACCTTACTTAGCCAGGCACCGCCTGTTGGGATTTGTGACAGAAAAGGTGGTCGGGTAGCAGCGTACTAGACTCATCAGACAACAACCAGACTCCAAGCTCGTATTAACCACCATGCGGTATTGAGACTCAAGGTTTTCATGCTCTGCCTTCTAGATTCGACAGGTCAGAGCTGTGCTGGGTTAAGTACTATTAGCGGAGCCCTTGTAGAAAGAATCCTGTCAATATAATCAAAGTTCCTACCACCTAAGATAACTCTTTCTCACATATTTGGAGTCTCGATCAGTAGAAGGGTCAGAATTGACTTGTATCGTGCAGACTCGTGGCATTTAATATTTATACCTGCAGAAGGGAATACTGCTTCAAAGGTCACTATGTCTGCCATTTTAATTGACCTGACGATTTGTTTTTAGTTCTCGAGATAATTCTTGAAATCAGTTGACAGTGGGCTCGTATCAACTTGCGACGATCGAGTGAGGCAGGTCATGAGTTACGAAAATCAAATTCGCTGGAGTCAATTGATATCACGGGTGCCCGGGCCATTGCCGACATGCGCGTCATCAACCTCATCAGTGGTAGTCTGAAGTGTATGTTGTGATTGAAATCATATTACTAAAATTAATGTGATGATTTTCTGGAGCTCTAGAGCAGATTCTGAATCACATGACGTAATTCTAGAGCTCACTCATGCCTAAGACCACCTAGACCAGCATACTCCGTGTTCCGACACCACTGAACGATGTGAGATCAACGTACTTAGTAAGTGGAATCGCAGCCGAACGCAATAAGTTCGTGTAGCATGTTAGTGTTGATCAGTGCATACCTGTATGTAAGTGAACAAGCTAGTTGCAACTTTCAAGCATCGGACGCCAATCGCATGGAATTCAGGCAATGTACCCACCATAGTACGATACCATAGTTTTTCATTGAATTTCTTGCGCGGCCCTATTACTTTGAGCAGCAGGTGGTGGAGTGAGTCTATCTACAATTTTCTTTCTGAAGGTGCAAGCTTGTCCAAGTTTGTAAGTAAGGTGTCTGCACCTGACTCCACCTTATTGTGTTATAGCAAACACCCAGGTTGCAGAGGAAGTTGAGGACATCACGTCCATCTCATTTTCCAGGCAAAGGGAAGGGGGCCTGAATGCTCGTCTGAACCTTGAAGGACATGCTGCCATTCAGGCAAACCAACAAAATGATTGAAATGCTAAAAAAATGACGTCAAACCAAGCACCAATCAAACCGGGCTGGCTCTTGAATTAGAATATGCAGAGATTTGAGAGACCGGGGTTATACAGAAATTTTGCATCATCTAAATTATTTTTTTGAATTATCTACTGAAAAAATCCACGGCCTACGGTACTGTATGAAGACCACCACCAGTATTCCTAATAAGACACTTCAGATTTCGAAATGAGTGATATGATACAGACTCTATTTAATCTTCAACTATTTACTGGTACATTATCTATGATGCGAGTTGAAGTGCACTAATTGCCAGCTTTTATCACAACGCAATCAATCCAACAATAGTAGACCTCTTGAGATTCAATATGATCCACCAGCCCAGAAACGGCGTTCCGTTAAAGGAAGCCAGCGGTAGGGCATAAGGCCTGGAGAGGATGCATGACCAGGGCGTTCTTTCTCTGCTAACATCTCCAGAGCTTCTTTGATACATTCGTCCGATGCTGCTTGTCCATGAGGGTAGTCATGGCAGGCTCTATCAGGTTCCAAACCGCCCCTACAAACAAAGCCAGAATCATACATGCCATCGGGAATTTTAAGACTGTTGAAGAGACAGGTCTGTACAATACTCGAGAAGTTTGTTCCTGCAAATCTTACACATCCACTTTTGAAATTGCAAGTTCTCGACGCAAGGTTGCCCTCAAGTTTTGTGCTATGAGTTTGTTCATTACTCAGAAAAAACCAAGCTGATTCGAAACTTCCAGTTCCAATTAAAGCATCATATAGATTCGCAAAAAGATAACTACGTATAGCCAATTTGGTAGTGCTTCCTCAAGTTTCCGGTGCAAGGTTTGTGGTAAATAGTACCTTCTGGAAATATCGTAGTGGGCTGGCGTAAGATATTTAGCCACCGTGAGCTTCAGGCCACTCCCATCATCCATAGGGAAGTAGTACTGTCAAAAAGCGATGAAAATGATTCAAAATAAATCAAACTCAGAACAATTGTAAACATGTCTAGCAAGTGCATAACATTCTTGAGGAGCTGCCTCAACACCCCTTGGAATTAAGGGAAAGCGAGAAAAGAAAAAGAAATCCAAACTTTTTTTGTGCATAATCTTGAGATCATGTTCTGGTTGCAAAGGAGGGTATGGGTCTCGTTAAAATTGTTTACTTATCCCTTCGTCAGTGAAATTCATCGCGCACTGATTGCATCCCTGGCAATGAATTATATTGCTTTAAAAGTGAGCAGTTTTCCAACATTTTATTACTCCAAATTCGTTATATACTAAGGTGAAAAGTTTGTAATCTGAATTCTACCCGCAGTTGTAGGGCCGGGTCGTCGGAAAATAATTCTAAAAATAGATACCGAAATCATTTTTACGAAAAACACAAATTTTGTACAGTGAAGAAAAGAATATTGGAAAAAAATATTCTATTTTTAGCATCTGCCAAACGTGTCTTTTGGGGGCAAAAGTAAATATTCGGCAGAGAGGGCAGAGAGGTACCGACCCACCCTGCTCTACACTTACGGTAGTCTATGATAGAATATTATGTGGTAAACCTGCATTATCAGTGTTGAGTGAACCATGTAACTTGTTTTTTTAAAGGCAGAAAATAGAGCGAGTACCTGCACAACACCTTTCCCAAAGGTTCGTTCACCGACAGTCATGACACGATGGTTATCATGCAGCGCCCCCGTCAACACCTGGCCAGAACCCTCCGAGAATCTCTTCATCAGAAACTCCAAAATTGACTAGGCCGTTCATACTATCAATTTAGTGAGCTTCTGATTTAATGCAAGTAAGAGAAATCTTCTGTATACATAAAAGCATAGAGTGTTACCTCACTGG
Organism: Pseudoscleropodium purum; assembly: GCA_963969395.1. Taxonomy (NCBI): domain Eukaryota; kingdom Viridiplantae; phylum Streptophyta; class Bryopsida; order Hypnales; family Brachytheciaceae; genus Pseudoscleropodium; species Pseudoscleropodium purum. The sequence goes on from OZ017796.1 coordinate 23,889,238, forward strand.
CACTAGCGCTATCTCGATTGGTGATAATAGTCAACGGGGCATGCGTGAGTGCTCCCGGATGCTTCAGAAACACTTCCTTCTGCGAGATCCGTGTAGTCGTTAAAAAAAACGTAATGTTAGTGTGAATTGCTATCCATTCTGAAAAATATTTAAACAGAGTGATAATTGAAAGAAGAAGAAAGGAGACGGAAGTACTAACCGGCAAATTCCCAACGGTGTACACAAGATCTTCAATGTCTGCCACATTACTACGGACTGTCTCAGTTACATTGCAACCTTCACAATCGAGCCACAGTGCCTGCCAAGTTCATCCAAACGTTTTTAGAATATTCTGGGAGGGAAACTCTGTGCAAACAGATCTACTGCATTCTCCTTGAATTAAACGTCGTCTGCTGGTGCTATTACGGGGGATTGTCATTTGGATATAACTTACACCAACCGTTTGGAGATTTTCTACTAAATGAATCATCTTAGTACACATCAAAAATATGGGGAGATATATATTGACGACCGCATACAAGGCAGAGAGAAAAGACTAGGCCCAGATTGCACAGAATTCACCGTACATGTGAGAATAGAATAAAAGACAAAATCGAAAGAACCGACAGTAACAATGATCAGTCCATACTGGAAATTCAAAAAGTCTCAGTGAGACTTACTGCCATTGCTACAGCCTCCTCGAAGACGCCACCTGGGTTGTTTCGAAGATCCAGAACTGCAAAAAATACGAGATTCGTCAGATATCGAGAAGACTATAGGCATCAGTGTGAAGGACGGTTTTGACATAACCTAGATTAATGAGACAAAATTAGATTCGGCAGAACGATAGAAAATGGCAAGGCAGGGATGGGTAAGAAGAATTCGGGGCAAGGGCTGCAATGAGAAGAAGTGCGAAGGAGATTTTAACATAGACAACTCTAATATTGAAGCAGAAGTGATTGGTGAAGTTCTTTTGTTACAGAAAATGAGAGAAGGACACGGACATACTGCCCAAAGCTACTACGATACACAAATTCTGGACGAAGGAACTCTTTGTGCATACAATCCTGCACGATACTCTGATAGTGACTCAGATTTTCTAACGGTTGTAGGTGGGCAGAGAATAGCAAAATAGCCCTCATCAACAGTTGTCACAGTGAGAGCTGGAGAATTTACCGTAGCCATCAACTCCAAGAGCTTCACCTTCTCGTATTGCAGAAGCCATTTCCTTCGTTCCCTCATGTGTAAAGTAAAGAAGACGCAAATAAGCAACCATTCTTCCATTCCCCGCGTCAAGCATACGCATGTGCAAAGGAGGTAAGGGCAAGTTGCGGCGCTCGACTAATACTGATCGTGGTGGCACCTTGGCATTATCCCCAGATATCGACAATTCAACCTGCAAGACAGACATGCATGGCTAAGCGACATTTCGAGTACGTGACCACGTGAAACCTTTGCATCCTTCAGCCACAGTATCTGCCTAACTCCTAAGCGTCCAAAACTGGCGTCATGTGTTTCTTAGCACTTTGAGTGACTCATATGGTGACTTTCTTTTGTTCAAATTAATTTTTTCTCTTGACCAGCGCAGGCAATAATCTTCATTGCTTCTGGAGATATAAAATTTAGCCCCGCCTGCATTATATTTTTTTTCACAATATGATCAATCGAATGGGTCGTATTTATGCCATGAAATCTATGGAGAAAGACGAACCGTGGAGCCAGATGGGCCTCGCAAGAGCGCAACAGCCTCGTCTCGACTCACATCCACCATCGCCATTTTATCGACGGCCACAAGTTTTTCACCTCCTAGAATTCCAGCCTGTGTGTTCCCACTCCCAGCAGTTCAAAGAACACTCAGCTTATTCATAATCTAAACCCGTCTTAAAACCATGCACCATTCATAATAAACTTCAATATATCTTAGTACTACTTTGACAAAACGATCAAAGCCATGAATTGCAGACTGGTTGCATGTTCCAAATAGGTAACGAGGAACACAGTGCAAAAGGGTAAGGAGATCGGCAATATAGCCCTTGTAGGACAGATCTTCGACAAAAAATTTTACTTAAATGAAGAGAGGAGCGTCACTGACCTCCTCCGCAGGAGAGCCAGCAAAGGGAGCCACAATGGCGAAGCTCCCGTCCGAAGACCGACCTCCTAGCTGCAGCACACCCCAAGAAACGCATACCTCACGAATCAATTTCCAAGACAATGAGGAGGAAAGAAATAGATAGTAACACCTCATCGAGATTTGAATTACTGAGTACCAGTCTGCCAATGTTGGACAAATACTTGAAACTACAGTAGAGAATGACGAAATTGAGCTCAAATAGTTCATAAATTGCAAGTTGATAAAAAGTAAGAAAATATTGCAAATCTCAAACGATTAGATGTCATAACTAAAGATTTCGGACGGCATCTTCCGGCTGGTCTGAGGGTGCCATTACCTCCATGCCCACTCCTGTATATTGGTACGCTAGATACTTGATTTCAGACGGTAAAGGGTGATGAATTGCTAAGCGATACTCATTCGGAGAGAGGAAGGAGCTATACTTGTCGCCGAGATGCGTCACCATTTCTTTTATGGCTGCATACCTAGGATTCCAGAGAAGCCCAGAAATTAGATAAAAACTTGGCCCAGGAAAACCAAACGAAAGGGAGATAATTACTTCACGAATTGTAAAAAAGAATGCTCATTACGTCTGAGATCTGGTTTGAAGGAGCCCGCCGGCTTTGGATAGCGTGCGGTACAACTCGCCTGCCCATTGTGATTGCGAAAAGCTGCAAACCAGAAAATTTTGAACAAATTTCAGATTCGGTGCTCGTGGAAAGTCATCTTAAAAGAACTGGAATGCTAACCATAAGATAGCGCTTGCAAGCCCTAATGGATGCTCCCATTCTCGAAAGAACAAAGAAAGCACCAAGACCTCGAAACCACAATTATTGGATATGCTAGTACCTGCCAAAATGATCAAAATAGTCCTGCACCATATTTGTTTCGCCGACAAGCAGTTGACCACACCACGCCAGAAAGAACATCATTGTCAATTTCACCGAGTCCAGAAATAATCCAAATGCTTAAAAAAAACGCTCACGCAAACCTCTTCGTTACACTCATACCTCTTTTTCAGTCCCTTCTCTGAAATGAGATTCTAGAATACCTTGCACACTTGCCACACTATCATTGACTGTCACAAACTTGTCACACATTCGTCATAGTTTAAAGGTTGAGACCCAGATGGTAAGATTATAGATGTTCGAGTGTAGTAAAAAATCCACCCCTAGAGACCTAGCTGCGTAGCAATTGACAGGGTTTACATTAGAAACTGCCTCAACGGGCGTTTCAATTGGCAAGGTTTTAAGTGGCTAGGTTTACTCGAACACCTCTGACTGGTAGGTTTTCTACTAGTTTCGAAACTCAGCCATTCTCACACAGATGTCCACCTTGCAGGACATCAGCATGAGCAGTCATTCAATCCAACTACAGATTCCAAGTCAAATGGGAGGACGTACATTTGAGACGGTCTGCCACACTTGCTCCAGAAGCCTGCAACCACACACATACACATCTCACCACAGATATAACATGAGCCTCTTAGCAAATGAGACATTCAGCAAAAGACGCTAAAATGCCTAAAATGAAGGCTAGAATTCCCACCTGCGATTCCGGACACACTCTACACACGTCTTTTCCTTCGATGCTACACTATCAACCAATCGACCATACTGCTCCAATCTTCGCATGCCCATCCACGCATCGCGAGTGTACATCTCTTTCTTGGAGGCTATGTCATCGCGAGCTGCCACGATCTGTCCATAATTGACCCCCATGCTCTCCCCGGGACCTTCTCGCACTACATCCAGTTTCACCAAATGGAAGTCATCTCGAAAGCTTCTTGGGTACCGCAACAGGAGGCTCAAAGGCGCTCCTGGGCCCCTCGCAGGACAGCCCCTTGCATCGACTTCAGACGCAATTTCGACAGTTTCGACAAATTCTTGAGCTAAAACGGGTGAATTAAGTACCATACCCAAGCCTCCCATAAGACCTACCAAGCTCAATATAATACAGCGGAGTCCACCATAGCCGACGCTTTCAGCAAACTCAGGCGAATATCCACAATCCTTGCGGTCGGGTTTCCATCTTGGACGTGACCCACATGTAATCTGAAGAGTGCGATTTTCCCCACAACGATTGTATATCAACTTGACGACCACTTGCTGCTGTGTCTTCCGCCCCTGATTTGAAAATCTTCCGCTCCTTGAAACAGAGACGCGCGAAGGCCATTGGGACGGTACGAAGTCTGCTGTTGCTCGAAACCTGGCAATAGAGAACGAAATTCGGGGGTTTGGGCTCGTCCTCGTCGCCATAGCCGAACGAGATTTCGATGAGATTTCGTGAGTGGCACAGAACGAATTACAGACCGATTTCGCGACGAATTTCGCGACGTTCCAGAGGTGATGGACACATTTGAGGCATGACTCGAGGTGCAATTGATGAAACAAGAGGAGCTTCCGGCTTGGGGAAGTCCGCGGGGGTACTACGACATGGAAGAAGAAGAAGAAGAAAGCAACAATAACAACAACAATAACAACTGAAACTAACTTACAAAAAGTTTTGCTCACGTCAAACTGACTAGCTGGAAATCCAAAGGTTGCGTATGCGAGCTGAAAATTTTTAACTCAAAGTACACAATTCCTTCGCATGTGCAGACAGACGCCCTTCATGCACGCAAGTGAGATTCCCGACATGATCGAAAAGCTCCAAATTGGAGGTCCTCCAATTCGAGTGATCCCGCGCTTGGAGCTCCTGGGCACCCTTGATTTGATTCTCAATGTGAATATACCTCTCTTCTTCTTTAATATCACATGCTCTGTCCTCTCACCAAGCCCTGGCTGGAGAACGAAAGCAGTGAAGTTGCGTACAGAATGTGATAACAAGCCGAGTTTGACAAGTGCGGAGAAGAAGAACTCTGATCATATTTGACCACCAAGGATGAAGATTTTGTTGGGGTAAGTTAGTTCTATTTGTTATGTCAATCAGTGTGAAATTTTTTCAAGAATATTTTCTTAACCCCTAAAGTTCATTTCACCAAAAAAATGCTCCAAACCTGCCATTTCTAGTATGAACACCAAATTTTAGAAAAAAAACATACGGTTTTGACACATGTAACCATAGGATCTTCTAGTATACTGATTTGACAAGATGTGGAAAAAAATTTCAAAAATTTCCCCCATGTAGATTGGAAGACATTAGCATTTGGATTCACAAAAATGAACTTTTTTTGCTCTTGCAAAAACAGGGCAGCTCCATTTCAGAAGGTCACATTTGTATAAAAAAATGTCCCAAATGGTAATGCTAATATATATAATAAAATAGATTAAAGTCTTAAAAACTTTTGTTTCTTTGTAATTAGGGTTTCTTGAGCTTTTTGGGATTGGATTGTAGGATTTTAGAAGGGTTTCACTCTAAAACATTTTGTTTAGAAGGCTTTAAAGTGCTGGGCTCAAGTTCTACAATTTATGAATCTATCTTTTTTCAACTTCATTCTCTTATGATTGTGGATTGTGCACCATCTATTTACAACACTTCAATGCCGCACCTAAAGCATTTGCCTCTTGAAGTTAAGGCCCGATTAGAAGATATATTGCCAAGCCATGAAGGTATCTTATACAAGTACATTGACATTATGCAATAATCCAACAAATCCTTATATAATTAGGCTCTTCACAATAGAATACACTACAAATATGTCATTCTCTATCTTGCTAGAGACATCAATATACATTGTCTCCTTGATGAAGGTGGATGTATTGTGTGGAAGTGCTTGGATAATAGAAGTGTCACATTGTTTCCCAAGGCCAATAATGACTACCATTCTTTTGAGACTCCAATGTTTGTGTGAAATTCTACAAAATGCAAGAAAAATAACCAAAAAACATCATCCTTTCAAACCATATCTCTAATATTTTCAATAATAGAAGCTATTGAAACCTTAAGTGGATGGTCATTAATAGTGTAGTAAGAAGCATAGCCATTAGAAAAAGAATGAGGCCTAAAGAGGGCTAGCTACCTAAAGAAAACTAATAGTTTGATATGGCCAAATAATAAATAAAATTTTTATTACCATGTCAGATTGCAATATAAAAAAATAATAATCTTTTTTTTTTTATTCAACCACATTAGACTTTTATTCAGCCACACCACTCCACAAGGTTGTTTTTTTGTTTTTTAGAGAAGTGTTGAAGTGGCAACATATCAAAAAATGATGTAGCAAAATATTTTAGTATTCATTTATATTTTGGATAGAACTACCTTTCCATTCATATAATTGAAAGACTTTCATTTAAAAGTGGCAATTTCTACCACTAAGAAAAAATTGGAATAATTTGGCATTATCATCCAATTTTTCTTCAAATTTTTCCTATAGGCTTGGTTCTCCGAATTATTTTGGAGGCTCTTGGGCATTTAAATGCCTAAAAGAACAAAAGAACACCCTGCGCTAGACTGATGGTCCACAGTCTTGTGTCCCTCTTGAAGCCCCTTTCTCTAGATATATCATGTTGTTGAATATATTGATTTTAAGACCGTTGAAGGTGCCATAATGATGCGATGTGATTGTTGATGTATGTTTTGATGCGGCGCATTGATTCACAACAATTTTTTCTTTTGGAATCTGAAGATCTTTTAACCCAAAAAAACGATGCCTGCTTCATCAGATTTTGAAAGCCAACCGCCAAGCGTCACTGCTTAACTGCCTCCCCCCAATTCCCCAAGTGTGTCAAGAAGGGAAAGGTCTCTCGTTGCACTCCAAGAACTCAAATGGCAGCTGCTCCTCCCTCCCACCCATGTCTTGCAATCATCTCCTCACTTCAATCTTTCTACACTACCAGTCATTGCATGCAGCTCTTGTCAAGGGGGCTTTGGTAGCTTTTGTAGCTTTTGAAAACACTGATGGAGTGGATGCAGAACTTGGTCAACTAGCGCTCGAGGTTGTAAAAATCTTCACTGTCGAACAGGTTGGTTTCGTACCTGTCTCCTCCGATTGCTGTCAATCTTGCTCAATTTTCTTTTTCCAAGGTGTTCTTTTTTCCGTGCATTCGGCATGGTTTGTGCAAGTGGAGAGGTTGAGTTGGGTTAGGCTCATGCAGCTAGTTCAATCCTTGCGTGACCTTGGGTGGCAGGAAACTGAAATGTTTTAGATGTTGGGGTTCAGCATTCTTCAGCTTCGGCTCCAATTCCTTGATGGCACTCTTATTCCTATTCTCGACATTCTTCAATTTCAACTCCAGCTCCGCGGCCTTCTCACTAGCAGCTTGAACATTCTTTTTTATCTCCACGTTCTCTTTCTCAAGGACGTCAATTTCCTGCGTTCGCTCTCTCGTCATTTTGTTCGCCTTCTCAGTCTCACGATTTGCTAAGTAGAATGCTTCCTCGCAGTCTTTCAATTGCACTCTAAGCTTGGAATTTTCATTTTTCAAGGTTCTAATTTCCTGCAGCAGCGCAAATTCCTGTTATAATCGAACACGGCGAAGCTTATTGGAGCTATCTTAGATCTGACCTATCTTTTCCTTCACTAGTATGAGAATGAAATCATGAGGTCTGTTTTGATGTTGCGAGAGTTGGGTGGAACCTTCTCTTCAAGCGTACTCAAGAAAATTGAGGTTCAGACATGTCACATAGAAGAGAACTCCCGACACTACTTGTGAATTTATCATTATTATTTATGTCATGTATGATCTGCACAGGAAACTGAAACCCTTCGATTGATTCCAAATGCATCGACTCCTTTCTTTGAGCTCGTGAAGGAACAATCGTCATCGAACAGGAAGGACGTATGAAAAGGTGAAAAGTGACTGATGATGATTATTCTTCCTTTCGCCATGAACATCTCCATGGCTGAAAGAACATTGCAAGAGGTTAGTTCTCGATCTCCACTCAACCAAAAACCCTTACAACGAACGGTACCTTCTGGCTCAAAGTCTTCAACAGTTAATTGCCACATTAAAATTTAGAGTACAACAGTGCGATTCAACAAAGGCAAGGTGAGAGATTTCAGTGTGAGGATGACCTGTTAACCCCTGGAGGACTGCAATTTGATTGATCATAATGTGAAAAATACAAAGCACACAGGGCTGACTTTAATATCACCAAGACCAACATAAAAACTGACCAGAAGCTCCAAAATGCTAAGAAAATATGAGGTCCAACTTGGACTCTTGGTTTATTATGGGCCAATGAGACTGACGAAACCGTATCTCAAATGTTGCGACATGTGTCCTCGTTGGTTGCAGTTGGGTAACCGAAATGGTAAAACTCTGCAGAAATCTGATGGACTGCCCTCTCCAGAGCGCTCAGGAAGTCCAGAACTTAATACACGGTCTTCACTATGGTATTGCATTTCTAGGATCCTGCACATTGTTTCATAGTTCAAGTTTGAACACATTGTGTAAGAACCAGATTAAAGGCCCTGAAACTACAGACTCCAGTTCTCTCTTGGGAGGAAAGATTTCCAGAGAGGAATTCATTATTGAAGGTATTTGAGTCCAATCAACCAAAATCTGAATCAGCTTACAGATAGATTATGAAACGAAATGAAATCTTTTCAGTAATGTCTACATCAGCTAATGGCACACGCCAATATTCAGATCTCGTGAATGTAAGCATATGGGACATGGACAGGAAACGAGAGCACATTGCCTATGCGTCCAAGGAGGACGCCCACCAGATCGACGATTGGCCGGAGGCCCGTCACAGGAAATCTGAGGACGTTCTCGTTCGATACAAGGATACAAGAGGCAGTATGTTCCACCATTACAATTACATCACACTATTGGCTGCTTGTGTTGTAGCCCAGCTAGACTTCCCATTAATGCTTCCCAAGGCTTTGACATGTCTGACTCTCTGTCTTTGTTGTGCAGGCAAAGGTTTGAGAACCGGGATGGATCCGCATGCATGGTCGGACTTGCCCACAGACACGGATGATGAAATAGCTGACAACGCCACTTCTCCTGTTTGGTAAGCTATTTGGTGACAAATTTTAGGGCTAGATGTATCACGTTGAATTAACATTGTTCGGACTCTTTCAGAGTTGCAACCATCAAAATGCTTGATTTTGGTGACATTGGTATGGATCTGGAAACCACGGTTGGAATCTTTTAGACTGAATGCCCTACCTTAGCTACGCAGGAACGGAGCTCACGATGTAGGCTTTTCTCCCAATTCAGGGACCTCTAAAGAACTCGATATTTCCATTCAGCAGCTTATTACCACAGCTCCCAGGTATCTAATTGGGCTTGACTCTGCACATCATGGTTTAGGTTGTTTTGTACATCTCACGTCTTTTCAAATTTATGTCTCCAGATTTAGGCTTGGAGTGATGATGCTTAGAGTTTGAAATATGCAGAAATCGAGCTTGCGTGAAGACGCAGTCGGAGTTAGTCAACCTCCACTACTTCGCGTCAGAAGATCACTGGGAGACGGTTGCTTTGGACGGCGTGTCTCGGCAAGAGGCAGAAACATCAGATGCCGAGAAGGAGGGAGTAGTTTTCAATGCAAAGCTCCCCACACCTGTTGCATTATCACAGAATGGTCTAAGATCTGCCTTTCATGCATTGGAAGGAGAAAGAGTTCCAACCCTAAGGAACATCCCAGGAAGATTGAGTCAGAAGTCACTTGATGAACAAGCTTCTATGAAAATGTCGCACCGGTATTATACTGGCGGGGTGGATTCAAGTCGAAGGAGAAGTATCCCAAGCCTAAGAGATCCTGAAAGTGGAAAAGAGGATACTATTAAGCATTGTGGTCGGAAACGGTGTGAGAGAGCCGAGGCAGATTACAAGTCGAATATTCGTAAATCTGCAACAAATGAAGCAGATTCAGTGAAGGAATTGGCTGAAAGCTCCACAAGTGACGACTCAGGTTGCAGTGACACAGAGTTCGGCAATAGCAGAAATGGTGATAAGGATGTCGACGAGAGCTTCAGAGAGATGATACTGCAAAAGTATCTGGTGATGCTGCCAGGAAAAGCGAAGAAAATAATTAGAACATCTGCAGACACAAAACAGAAGGAAGGACGATGCAAGAGTCAAGCAACCACTGGGGATCCGCAGTGCAAAAAGTTCAATGGCAAAAACTTGCATTCAGTATCACCGTCAAGAAGACAGAGATTCCAGTTGCGAAAAAGTCCAAAGAAGAATCCATACTCGTCATCGGAAGCTCCTCTTACTCGTGCGAGCGTTTCACAACCTGCACAAGCTCTTCAGGTCAACATACTTGCTGCCAAAGTAGCGCCACTAGAAGAAGAAAGTCGGACCAGGAAATCAAGTGCTCTCGTGGCTTTACTCCAAAAGTCTTGGTCCACAGGTGACTTGCATCACTCCAAAAGTTTGGGCGACATTGCCACTCTCAAAGGCCATGCCCTAACTCACAGGCAAATGGAAAAATCGCTATCCGAGCAAGAGAAACGTACAATCGACGTCCAGTTACGTATAGCGAAAGATTCAAAGGCTTATCTGAGCGACGCATCACAGACATTGGCTTCAGGCGAAAGGTGCTTCGCAATGGAGAAAACGGTGGTGAAACGTGAAGAAACGACCTATCCACAACACACATCAGAAGAACTGCACAACTCCACAAATTTCTGCATTCGATCAGTGGAAGTCTCAACCACTGCTGCCGCCAATTTGCCACAGACAAAGATCTCTGACGAGGGATTTTCATGCGGCTGCTTGAATTCTGCGTCTCTGTTGCAAGGTTCAAGCAAAACACGACAAAATACTCAACTTAGCGCTGCCATGGAAGAGGCCGAGTACCAATGGCAAGAACATGTGGCAGAGCAAGGGCTCAGTGCTCTGGCCCGGTTTCCTGGCTCAGCTGAAACTTCCGAAGAGCCACTGAAATTGAGTGCTGACGATCCCTCAATAGTCCCTTTTATGGGAATGCCTACAGGTGGGCAAAGATTGGATGGTGGAGAGGGCACCCACTGGATTCATGAGAACCCGATGACAAAGGAGGATGTGAAGCTTCATAGCAAAGGAGCAGAGGAATCGAGTGATGGCGGTAGCAATCATCGATGTGCAGCGAGACAAGCTAACGGAGCAGAAGAAACGAGGAACGGGAACCCTAAACCAAAATCCCTCGTCAAGAAAGTAAACCCCCTCAACACCATTCCTGGGCATAGTTTTTATATGATTCTCAGTTCATTCTATCCCTGGACATTATAGAGTTTGTCACAGATGGTAGTCTGTGTGAATGTAGAGTTATGCTTCATTAGCGTGAGCTTCATTATGCTTCATTACGTTTCATATCTGACCTGATTGTGCATTTCTTTGGATCAAAACTTCATGTGGCCTTGGCAGGTGTCTGCAGTTGTCCCATTTGATTCCTGTGGGGGTGATCAAGTTCTGCCGGATGTGTCACTAGCTGGTCAACCTGCTTCCCTCACACGCTTGGAGCTTCAACATGGGGTATTTTTTTCTGTCTAATCTTTGACTGGGCTATAAGTCTTCAATCCTCTGCCTTTTCTGATGCTGATGCAAAGTCTTCGGATGCTGCTATAGACATGTAAAATTGAAATAAGGAATGATATTACTTTACTCAAAAAGCTCGTGAGGGATTAGCAACCTGGAAAGAATACCTTTCGCAAGTTTCTGCTACTTTGGGTTTAGTTTTGCAAGAAATTGGGAGATGCCATGCTCTTGGTTTTGACGTAGGTGGAGTCGTCCAAACACAATGTAGCTGATGAAAGGCGTCAACTAGTGAGAAACAAGAAACATCCTCCACCAGAGCAGTGCTGGGAAACTGAAAAACTGGCGCAGCAAAAGAAAGGACTCTGGGACGCAAGTCGAGAGCTCCAAAAAGAGAAACAAAACTTGTTAAAGCGTCTTCAGGTCTAGTTGGACTATTAACTCTAGTTTTTATTTCTCCCCATCTTTGTTTTGTTTCAGATCTATAATGCTTCTACATGAAAACACCGTTCGCTTGGGACTGTCTCTAATTTCAAGTGATAAGTAAACTTCAAATTAAATGCATTTCTATGAATCTCAACCATGTATGCAACTTTTACCTATTTCTGGCAGGACCTTGAAGTGGTCCCCCTTAGCAGATTGTGCTCTCATCTTGTGCGGCAATCCAGCTACCAACTGCCTGAAATTTCTGACGAATGTGCTCTCCAAGAGTAATAGACCCATGTCCGAGAAGAAATAGCATAAACTATGATACTATATAAGTTATTGCCATTACTATCATCTATATAGTGACGTATAATTATCCCGGTCCTGAAATTCTCTCAGAAGCGCTCAAGGCATACGAACTGTCATACTGACATGGGAATTTGTGTAGGAGTTGGAGGCTCATCACCCTTGCAATAGGCTGAAAGCCATGTCGGGAACAAAGGTGCAACTCACGGAAGAGGACGCCAAGAAATTGCGCCAAGAGATTTTGGAGCAAGAAGCTCTTATTCGAGGCTATCAGGTGACCACGCATCATAATTTCATCTCCCATAGAACGCAATTACCTATGCTAGGAACCTAAAATCTACGTTACGATTTACGCGTACAGAGTACCTCAAAAGTCTGATTTTTAATCCTAATGTTCTGTATTAAAGTGCCACTTGCAAATATAGACTGAGTTCTTGAATTGAACGATACATGAAACCGTCATACAAGTTCTCAATGTCTCAACGACGTATGTGTTTTGCAAGGTTGAGAACGAGAAGGCTGTTGCCAAACTTAGAGAAGTTCAATTGGAAGCAAATCAAAAGCTCCAGGAGATGGCAGAAGAGAAAGCACATCTTGCTTCTCAACTGGCAAACAGACAAATGCTGGGTTACAGTACAGATTCAGCTTCCTTGCAGGAGAAGCTCCAGGGTGCCTTATCCCGCGAAACGGCTCTTCGGATCGACCTTGACAAGGTCAGTCTCAATTCACAGTGTTAACTCGCAAACCCTTCCGCAGCATAAAACTAGAGCATGTAAGCTTGTAATAAACATCCGGGTGAAAGATCTTTGATAAATACATGAAATAAAGATGAAGTAATTTCTCTACAACAATCTGAAGTTGATTTTGAGTAGATGCGAGACTCGTACATGGATCTGGAGAAGCGAGTGAAGAGGGAGGAATCAAGCAGGGTGAAGGATCTGGAGTTGAAATTGACATCGTTGCAAGAAACGTTAGAAGGTGAGAGGCAGAGCAATTCTCAGATGGAGGGCAGAAAGCAAGCCATGATACAGCAAGAGGAGCTGATAGCTTCACTCCAGGAAACCATTTCTGCTCAGGTATCGTTTTAGCCCAGACAATTCGATAATCCTCGTGAAAAAATTGTGACTGTCTATTTCGCGCAATTCAGAGCGCTAAAATTGAACGCTCATGTTCTTAAAACTGGAATTGGTAGAGATTTGATGGTTTGAAAAGTGAGAATGTCTTGAATTTCCGTTAATATAGCAAAATTGGCGTTCTTCTTTTTGCATAAAATTCGCTCACAGTAATAGAAGAGATCCTCTTCAAAGTTTATGCCATGGTTTTGATATTGGATGCCTATTGGGAGGAGGGTCTAGGGGGTTGACCAGCAAAGCCAAGCATTTTGGATATCTTCTGTACTCAGTAATACTCCGTACCTCATATGTCTGCTTGATGTAGGCCTCAAATATTCGGTCACTAACAAGCAGGCAGGAAGGCGGTGAAGGAAAAGAAAAAATAGAAGCTCAGTTGCAGATAGAAACCCTTCAAAACCAGGTTTGCTAACTCTACCATGGTGATGAGCTTGAGCAACGGAAAGATCATGTCACTGTGCTCTCTGATTAGGGGCAAACTCTTCATTGTGGACATGTGTAGGTCAAGCGATTGGAGGCGTCTCTTCGTGCCTCGAAAAAGGAAACAGGCCTTCATGCACTTCAGGTGTGCTGCCTGAAAGCATGCATGGTAGCAGTTCACAAGAATGTTGCAACCATGACCTGCACATTTACTAACTGAAAGACTGACAGTGTAAATAGCACTTTGTCTTTGATTTACCTTGCTTAGTTCAGGTGATCGGAAGTTTTCTCATTTTGAAATATGAAGATTGTAGTCAAATGGTTCAATAAAATTTGACACAAAATATGTCTCGCAGGTGGCGAAGTCTGGGATAGAAGAAAACGAGACATTTCGTCGGCTGCAAACAGAACTAATGGCGGTCCAGCGTAACGCCCTTCAAAGAGATGAGGAAACAAATAGGATAATTCACCATCTGAAAGTTGAGAACGATAAGATAAAACATGAGTCTGCCGCACGCATTCGGAACTTGAACCATCAAATTCAAACACAGGCAAAGAGTAGCCATTCAATATCAGAAAGTGAACTGTCTGCTCTGAATAGGGTGAAAGACCTCGAAAAACAGGTAAAGCTCTAAAGGTTTCTTCAAAACTCTGGCTTGCTCCTCTCATGTCCTTGGTGTGTTATCCTGCTCCGAACAAGTCCTTAGTTATTGTAGCATGTTTCGGAATTCTAATACATCATGTACTATACAACAGAGTGCTATTCCGTGCATCCTTTTCAAATGATATTTATAGTTCATATCTAAAACTTTCTTAAATGTTTATAGTTTGCATCGAAGCTCCTTGGAAACATAGCTGGATCTCTTTGACGAAAGAAGACCTAATACTCATTTTAATTGCGTGCGATGGTGTAAGTAGGTGGCAAACCTACGCATCCATTACTCGAGGAAGGTGAAAGAGCTTACTGACAAGCTGGAAGATTCAAAACCCGTGGAAGTGATCGGTCGAACCAAGACGAATCCTGACAACATGGGTCCCCAATCAAGAGTTGCAGCTACTCGTCTGCAGCCGGTAAGGTTTCTCATTTGATCGTTGAATTAGTGGAGCGCTACTCAGTGAATATCAATGGTGAGAATGTACCAGCGATGTACATTTCAGGGAGTGATATCCCCGAGCAGCACCCCTGCAACGCTAGGGTACAATCCTACTGGAAGTTTATGGCTCCACAAGGTACTCATAAAGGCTTCTTTTCAGGCACAGGGAAAGGCGCTACGAGAGGCGAAGGAGAGAATTGCCCTTCAAGAAGACGTTATAAGTCAGAAGGATCGTACAATCAAGAATCTACAGAAACAGATCCAGACTTTAGAAACCAATGGTGCAGGTATGAATGCAGGTTCATGGTAACCCTACCAGCACTCGATGATCTGCGTTCTCGAAACAATGAAAATGACCTGGCTGTATGAATTGTTGGTGAATGCAGGTCCGACGGTGGTACCAACCATTGAAGGCGATACACGGGCCAAACCTGCAGCGATAGAGGTACACTGCAGTAGTAGTACTCACAAGCAGGGATCACCGATTAAAGGAAGTACACGTCCACATACTGGCAGCAATGGAATTCCAAATGATGATGATGCTTCGGCAGACGAAGTGGCCGTGCTTCGCAGGGAGCTTCAGAAATCAGAGCTGACGCGGGAGGTGCTCCAGAAGACGTGCAATGAGTCTGTTGAGAAAACGGTCTTGCTGACCCTGCAGCACCAGCAAGCTCTACAGCTCCAGCAAATACGCCAATCCCAAATGAATCATCGTCGCCCCTCCGAATGCCAGACAACCTTGGCAGGTACTGCTCTGATTCTGTTGTTTATTCGTCAACTTTCCAACTTGTGTGTCCTGTTCACTGTAAGTATTACCAGCATTAATTGTACAAAGTGAGACCGATTTTATGAGACAATCAATACTCCCTCCCCATCCCGAAACAAGGGTCCTACTTGGACCTCAACCTCATATTTTTTAAGGTTGTTTTGAGTAGGGTCATGTGAAGGCTTTTACTGTCCAATGTTACTTAGGTTGCAATGACAAATGCAATGCTGTTCATCGATCCAATGATATTAAATTTGGACCTTTGGAATTTATGCTCTTCACAATTTGATCAATGAAATTGGTATCCAACGTTTTCAACAACACTGTGGACACACATTTTGGGACGGAGGGAGTACTTCAAACCGCCATGCCTTGATATAAAATTTACCAGGACTGTGTCCCTTTTCGCTTGAATCTGAGAGTTCAGAGGTGTTTTGAATGTGTGAGATTGAACAGGTACACATACATCGACGTTTGCCGGGTGGGGTGACCACAGGAGTGGTTTGGAAGGGATGAACTGGCTTTCCGAGCAAAGCTCGTTGGAGATGACGAACCGGACGCTAGAGGCAAGGTGCAGCTACTCAAGCCACTCATGGGGTTCATGCAGTTTGGATTTAACCCGCAACGGACATTTCATGTCCGGGCTTGGTCAAACTTCATTAGATTTCTACATTAAAGCACACTTTTTAAAAAAAAAAAATTCATGTAGTAATATATGTCTAAAATTTAATCTCATTTTTTTTACTTAAAAACATCAAATTGGATTTTACATAATTTTTTAAAGAAAATATCTTTGTAAAATCATAGCAATTACAAACATGTTTAAAATAGTATGAGATTTTCTTTAAAATTGAATATAATGCCCTTTAAGGGTTAATGTGCGTGCTATATCCGCTCACAAGGATAGTCATTAGTTACATCCAAATCTGAAATTGGAAAACAGAATTTCTGACTGTGGTCGGGTATTGCAGGTTGAAGGTTATGTCTGAGGAGCTCGAAGAAGCGAATACCATGTGCCAGCAATCTCCGCGTATGACACAGGTGCTACCGACAGGCACCATATACTCAAATCCTTACTTCTCTCCTGGAAGAGTTGAGCTGTTTTGAATTTCCGACCCTGCTCATGAAGAGTTTGTGAAACTATGCAACAGGTCACAAATATTACCTGTGGTTGAGATTTGAAAAAGATTGAATTCTTTCATGCAAGGAACAGCACTTCCTCTAATTCCACGACACAACGGTGAAAACTGGATTCATTTGGAAGCACTGAAGGAAATATTCTCTTAGAAGAGTGTCCATGTGAATCGAATTGTGGTGCATATCGTCAATTCAGTCAAACCAATTAGTACCAGAAAGTGCGCGTATTAAAGGTGATTGCTGGCAACAAAGAATTCTCCAACAAGAGTGATCAATAGAAGAAACTGTTGCTGATTTGGTTCCTGAGTTGGCATACAATACCCAAATAATTGGACCATCTATGTGTCGAAAAATCGTGCTTTTATCAAGATTTCAGAATCTGCCAACAAGGTATTATTGGTTACGTAGTACATCTATCATCATGCAACACCAAATTTCCCTGGAGGTTGTGCAACTGTGAGTATAGGAACTGTGATGAATCTTGTAGACCAAATGATATGGAATTTCATCTTAATGGAGTCTTGTAATGCAGATCATGAACCTGAAAAAGAAGGTGGCGGAGATGGAGGCTCGTCAACAACAAAAAGAGATGGAATGGCAGAAGATACTCCAGGAAACAAAGCAAACAAGCAGCATGGAACAGGAGTATGCAGAGCGCAATTGGCAAGAAGCCTTAAATTCGAAGAGCATGGAAGTGGAGAAAATTCGACTAGAGCTCAATACTATACTTGAGGCGGCCATGGCCATGCAACATGCGCAACTCCAAATGAACCACAAGATCTGACACCCAATTGAACGTTGGGAAAATTTGAAAGAACGCACCATGAGCGAAGTGGTGGACATGAAAATGGTGAAGGAATATTCACCGTTCTAATATTGCACTCAATAAACTGGACTAGCTGATCAAATTGGACCATTTTATCAATCTACTTTGGCCACAACCGTAGTTTGATCTCTCTCTCTCTCTCTCTCTTCAAAAGAAGAAATGGAGGTGTCACTACTCTTTAACATACAGATGTGAGTACAAATCACTTATGGTCACTTGATCCGTGTTACCGTGGATATTTTTCTTTCTCAGTGACTCCCAATGCATGACAACCACCTACCGGTAGATTCAATTCCCTTCAAGATTTTTTACAGCAAAGCGAAGGTACCGCTGCCTCGGAGCTCATGAACGTTATGAAGCTCCTCATCAATTATTCTCTTCCCAAGAATGAAGTGCATTTTCTTCTTTTTCTATTTTTCTGCTTCTAAAATTCCCTTTCCTCTCTTCTTCATTCTTGAGGGTGATCGCGTGCAACCGTTGTCCCACTCTAACTTGAGTTATTCCCCGATGTGTGAGTGGGGGACTCTGATTCAAGCCTTGTCATGTTTCAATGTGTGTACAATTGTACAGTTACCCCTAACCCCCCCTCCTCACAATTTTTTTTGCATGTTAGGATTGAATACTTCTACAGTGAATGCATGTGCAATGTGTTTTCTTAAGTGCAAAACATGTGTCTTCTTAAGTGCAAAACAATTGGATGTGGCTATTGATTGCAATCAAGGAAAGATCACGAAGTAGGAGGTTGCAATTAACAAGGGTTTTTGAGGTGAAATTTTGCACTCTCAAACTCCATCCCTCAAGAATTGCACCACATTATGCAAGTGCAATGAAGGCTAGCAAAATTTTGCACTCTCTCAAACTTTGTCCCTCCAAAATTGCACCAAATTGCACCAATGCAATGAGGGCTATCAAATTTTTCTCTTTCAAACTTTGTCCCTACATAATTGCTCCAAATTGCATCAATGCAATGAAGGCTTATTGCAAGTATTGTTTAAAAAAAACAATACTTGCTATAGATACAAAGTGCCACACATATATAAGGATAGGCTTTATAGAGAAGGAAGACTTCTTGTGCAACCACCTTTCTCTTTTTGTGTGTTTAGATCTATACAAGAAAACATAAAAGTGCTAGCATTCTTATATTGAAGACTACAATAGGCATCCAACATATATTGAGCATTTATTTTGAAAGCCATCTTCATCACCCAATACTCTTTGGAGACAATTGTCAATTTTAGAATAACTATTGTGTCCATATCTTGTTGATGTAGGTACACAATTTGGGTATCCACCGACTAGTAAGGTGTTTGCGTGACACTATTGCAATGTAAATGTATACAATGATTGAATCAGGTAATGATATTGGATTGTCATTCCCTAATTGCATACCCCAATGCACACATGCAATTCATTTTGTGGGAAATGAAGAAGAATTTTGTCTAAAAATATATCATTGTGCAAATTGCCACTTTTGTGAACCTCACACAAAATGACATTGAGTGCCTGAGCAAGCTTCATTTATTTCTTTGAAAACAATTCTAGTGCAAAGCCTCCATTACATTCCCATGTGTGGGATTCAACATATATCATAAGGTTCCAAAAACATTAACTCCATATCTTTGTTTTAGCTTGAACAAGCTACGTATGGTTCCACCATTCTACGACTAATGCATAACCTTCTTGTTATAGAAATAGATTGTACTTAATCTTATCACACCCAAATGTTCAATTCAAACTACAAAAGCCAAAATACTAAAATAAACATTTTCTACATCTCATATTTTGGCAAAGATGAAATATCATGCTTAGCATATTTAGTCAATATTTACTCCAAATTCCAAAAGAAATCAAGCACCTGGCTCTCCAAGAACTTGAAGTAATATCTCTTTTTGGTTTGTAGCACCTACCTTTACTCTTTTAAAACATCTACTACACCTTGGTTCATAAACTCTATTTTGAATTTTTTTTAATGTAATCTTCCATATAATGAATGTACAATGGGGTACCAATAAAAATATTATAAGATTTTTTTTTTGGGGGGGGGGGGGCTAAGAGGGCCGTTTCAAGCCCACTCCATTGTTGTTCCCCCAGCAATCAATGAACGACCGTGGTTAGAACTTTTTTTTGAGAAATTTTAAAATGAAAAAAAAAATTCATGTGCCCCATCAAGCAACTAATGTGGCAAGTTCCCACAGTCTAAAAAACTCAAGGAACTTGAAGCCCTCCAAAGCAGATAATTATCTTCTAATGTGGTGTTTTTAAATTTCTAGAGAAGAAAACTTCACATCTACCAATTTTGACAACCTCCCCAAAGCTAAAAAATTGGTATTTTATCATGAAGTTTTTGCCACAACATCACCTTTACATTAATAACATGTGTACTAAATTTCAAGATCAAAAGATTCACCAAAAAAAGATATTCAAAATCTACCAACATGTGTAGCTATGAAAATGTTTTCTATATTGCTAACTATGACAGTCTCCCAAGGATTGAGGTTTTTTCTTTTGCCATGAAATTTTGGGAATATCAATTCTTTTATATTAATAAAATATATTATAAATTTCAAGGTCAATAGATCCATTAAAAATATATATTCACAATCTACCAACATGTCGTTTGAGAAACAATTGTGAGAACCATTTCACTACTATCAACTTTGACACCCTCCTCAAGGGCTGAAAATTTTCTTATTTACTATGAAATTTTTGTCAAAAAATCCTTTCTATGTCAATAATATGTGTGCCAAATTTCAAGGCCAAAAAAGTCATACAAAAAAAATATTTAAAATTTACCAATATATGTGGTTGAGAGAAACAGCTTTAAGGCTATGAACTTCAACATCCTCCCTAGGGCTGCATTTTTTTTTAATTATGAAATTTGGGGCATAAAAACATCTTTTTGTTGCTAAAATATGTGCAAAATTTTTAAGGCCAAAAGATGCACACAAAAAAGTATTTTAAATCTACCAACTTGTGTAGTTATGAGAATGATTTTCTACATCCTCGTAAAACTTTACTTATAAAATGATACTATCCCAAGGGCTGAAAAAAACCTTCTCACAACTACACATGTTGGTATATTTCAAATATCTTCTTTTGTGTGAATTTTTTACCCTTGAAATTTGGCACAAATGTTATTAACATAGAGATAATCCAAATGAAAAAAAACTCATGGTTAATAAACAATTTTCAGCCCTTGGAATAGTATGAAAGTTGGTACAATGAAATTGTTTCTCACAACTACACATGTTGGTAGATTTTGAATATTTTTTTTTTGGTGAATTTTTTGGCATTGAAATTTGGTAAACATGTTATTATTATAAATTTAATGTTGTGATGAAAATTTCATGGCAAAATATTAATTTTTTAACTCTCGAGAGGCTCTCAAAGTTGGCAGATGTGAAATTTCCTTCCCTAAAAATTCAAAAACACCATTTTGATTGGTACCCCATTGTACTTAGTTTGTAGCAGTATTGAAACAAATGATGAATTGGATTTTCAATTTTTGATTTGGCAATGCAATGCACTTCTATAAGCCTCACAAAAAAAACAGTAAAAGTAATAAAGAAGCCCCTAATATGTGACTTCTAGTCCCCCAGGTGAAGAGCAAGAGGATGAACAAACCAACCCACAGCCACTTTGCACCTAGTAGATGGAGAAAAATAAATTAGGTAGACACCATGTATGCACCTAGCCAAAGGCAAATAGAATTCCTAAAGGCAGATGTGCCCAAACATGAATGATGACATAGTTATCTATTACCATCAATCAAACAAAGATTCTAAGCAGTGGACAAGGTCTCACAAAGGAGGACGGAAACTTACATGAGGTAAAATGGGTAAAAATAATAATTCCCAATGTCCCAACCCATCCTAGAATATTAGACCAATCCATTTGTCTGTTAGTCTTTTGTCTAGGCATCTTCACATGTTATACAATGTTGCATCCAACACATATTTCTACTAATGTAATTTGGAATTTTTTGCATTTTCATATTCATTATAATGATAGAAACCTTGTATTAGTCTCTCAAGGTCTCATATTTTCATATTTTATTTTTTTAATGCATATTTTATACAAATTATGAAGGGATAATTGTCTTGAAGTTTTATGAAGGTCATGAATTAGTTGTGGCAAAAAGGAGGATATTCTAGTACAAATATTGGAATTTGGGTGCAAAACTAGTACAAATCAAACAATTTATATGTGCATAGTGGAATATTGTATAACATAGTATAGAACTATCCATTTCAAGATTTCCTTGATCATTGGACAATGCATCATAAAGATCATAATATTTATATAAAGCATATATCAAACATGAAAATCAAAAAAATAAGAGGTGTTCTAATTTAGTGAATAATAAATGTGAAGAAAAAGAATTTTAAAATGAAGGTGAATGTCCAATGATTTGTACATTTGACAACTCAAATTGATTCATTATCGTACATGAAGGTTTGATTCAACAAGTGAGTGCCAAAATAGTTTCTTTTTTGCTTGCAAAGTTGATTCAGACTATTAAAAGTGTTGGAAGTAGTGTACTATTGGTTGGTAATATTTCACTTATAATATTCCAAACATTTAGACACTCCCCAAAATACTCAATTTATGTTTGCATTTGACCTAGATTTAGAGTATATATATATTCTCTCTCTTGTTTTACTGATTTATCAATGATCATGATAGTTTAGAACATTCAAAGCAATACACAAAATTATGCAAATGATTATACAAAGAACATTCACTTACACATGATTTGAATCAAGACATGGATATAAGATGGGCCAAAAATATGAAGAAGTGTAATAATTAGTATTATAAATGCATTCTTTACAAGGCTACACTATCTGGCTCTAAAATACCATGTCATACTAAAAGTTGTATTATAGACAATGATGTGCATGCCATCTATGATTATCTTTTTGTAATGAAATTCAATTACATATCTTCTTACTAGAACCAAATCCTTTTTTAATAATTGTGCATCTTTTATATTGGTTGTTAGTTTCTTTGTCATTACAGTGCATTTATACAAGAAAGACAATTTTGTTCAATCATGTAATGTGAAAGTTCAATGAATCCATTCAGATTTGAATAGTAAAGAATGTGCACACACGTGAAATTCATACTTCACATCCCCATTTTCTACCCGATTTGAATAATAATTTCTAGCAGATTTTCAAATCATGATTTGCTACTATTATCACTTCCAACTACACAATGATCACATCTTGGTCACTTATGCATTTACAGGCTACAACTAGAACATCATTTAGCACTCCAAGTTTTGACACAATAAGTCAAGCTTGAAAACATGCAAAGAATCAAGTTGAATCAAAGGACTTAAACAAATTAACCCCTAAAGGACCGGACTGCATTTTTGGGTTGTATAGAATTTTTGGACAAGTCATTGTAACCAGAAATTTCCATATTTTAGGCTGAAATTTTAATAGAAGGTGTGGACAAGGAATATTTTTCATATGCAATAAATTTCATGACATTTGAAAATAGGAGTCAAATGTTATGGCCTAATATGTTGTTTGTTTCTCAACTTGGGCAGTCCGGGCAGATCTAAAAAATTCACTTTTTTCAAAAATAAAAATTTGAAATTGATTTTTCTATATTTATATATGTATGGAAAGCTTTGAATCATTCCATTTCAATGAATGAGTCAAAAATTATGAGGAATTTTAGTTTGTTGGCAGTTATGGATTTTGTACTTTAAAATACACTTTGAAGTTGTTTATTTCACTCAATTTTCAATATTTAAAAAATAAAATAAAAACATAGGATGTACATTGTTTATAAGAACATTACAACCATTGGGATTGACATTTTTCAATTCCATAATTAAATTCTAAACAATTTAGTATTTTGAATAATTCTCTATCTCTTTCTATTTACTGTTTTTTTCCTATATGTTGTACAATTCCAAATGACTTGAAAATTTTCAAGCATGTAAACAACTTGTTTAATAAAACAAATCCAAAGAAGCACCACCGTTTTGAACAATTTTTCATAGAAAAGTGAGCTTGTAAAGCACAGCTGCCCATTTTTTGCAAGGTTAAAAAAAGGGTTTTTGTCAATTCAAATGCTAAAATCTTGCAATTCACACAGTGGAAAGTTTTGAAATTTTTTCTACATCTTTTCAAATGAGTATTCTACAAGATCCTATGGTTGTATGTGTAAAAAAAAAATTCCAAAAATTTGATACTTGTATTGAAAATGGCAATTTTTGAGTTGTTTTGGGGAAAATAGAGTCATGGAACTTTAGGGATTAAGTAACTTAGTCATCCTAAATTGGTCTATTTGAATTTTATTCATTTTTTCATCTTTTAATATTTATATTATTATATATCTTGTTCTATAATTATAAGATGTTAGACTTACTTTTAAAATTTGAATTTAATAGATGTGCAAATGTTTATTGTGTGAGATTGGTCAATTTTTATTTTCATATCTTTTGGTTTTACTTTTAAAATTTTCAGATATACACACTATTAGGATGTAAAAGTAGAAATCCAGAGTAAATAATTACAAAACAATTTTTAGAATAACCACACCTCTAAAAGCTTGACCATTGACTAGAAAAATGATACATGTTTAGTAAGGTACACCTAGTCCAATTAATACTCACAATGTATTCATTGTGCTTTACATGAAACAAAGATATATCATAGATCAATACTCCCTCTATTCCATACTATGAGTTCTTTCCTTTTAACCCCTAAATTCGCATTGTTCTCTCAAGGAACAAATCACATTTCACGCAAGTTCTTCTAACCTCAAATTTTGGTGAATTGTTTTGAAACTTTCCCGTAAGATAGAAAATTTGATTATCTAAATGGGAATATAATTTTTATTTCAATTGGTGCCCAGAAGCAAAAGTTATACCACAAAAACCTTGAAATTGAACTCAATGGGCAGTACAAAAAATCGCAAAAAACCAAAATAAATTTGAATTTTTTTTCCTAAAATGATTTATTTTTGTCTACATGTGAAGCTTTGATTTGTTCTATTTGGACTAATAATGAGAAAGTTAAGGACAATCTTGTTTTTTGGGCAATTTCAACATCTTCTAAAAAAAATAACTTGTAGGATTTATTTCTGAATGCAATTTTCACAAATTTTCACATTTAAAAAAAAAAATCTTGTGTTTACTTGCTAAAATAATCTCACCATTGGGATTATTATCATTCAAAGTTTAAATTTTAAATTCAAAGTTTGTAGTGCAAAAAAATTCTACGAATGGCAGTCAAAGTCATCTAAAATTGTAGACTAGTGTTCAAAAAAACTTTCTTTTTTAACTTTGAATGCTAATATCTTCCAATGTATATGGTCAAACTTCATGAAATTTTTACTATATGAACTAAGACAAGTGAAGTACAAGATCCTATGGTTAGATTCTAAAAAAAATGATATTTTTTGTTTTCTTGGGTGAAAGCAGCCAAAATGGCAGTTTTGAGTGATTTTTGAAAGAAAAATGACCTTCGGACTTTAGGGGTTAAGTTTATCATTTGTCCTAAATTACTTGTCTTCCTTTAGCAATGTACTTCAAACCGCATTTCAAAAGTTTATGTCAAGGGTTTGCTCTCTGGTTTTGTGTTTTGTTTCCCGTTTGCAATGGAAATTGTTCATTTGTTTCAAAAAAAATTAAAATATGCATTTCAAAATTAAAGATGATTTCTTTAGTTTTTGACATTGAGTAAAGAAACAAAGTGCAAGATGTCTAATTTTATTATCCACTTGACAGATCATAAAAATTCTGAAAATTGAATCCCTTTAAGCTTCTTTTTTTTTGGGTGGGGGGGGGATATTATGTTCCATATTTTTTTTTTGGGTTGCATGTGGGTGGTATTATGTTCCATATTGGGGGTGGGGCTATATTATGTTCCATTCATTTTTTTGTGTGTGTGTGTGTTCGTACTCTATATATCCAAAAGTTAGAGCCTCCGTCCGTTCCGTACAATCAATTCTAAAGTCCCCAAAGGCCCTGCAATTCATTCAGTTGAAGGTACTACTCATGCTTAAAAGCTGTGCTGATTTTCCATTCTGAGAAGGCCTCCTGAAGCCTCCAACAATGGGACCAACAACAACCCACAACTGAATGCGTTGTCTCCAGCTCAGCTAAGCTAAGCTTAACGTAACACTCAATCGACAGCAGTTGACTTGATCTCTTATTAAAACTTAACAGGCACCCATGCAGTCTCCTCTCCTCAATACACACGTCCCCACAGATTGAAACTCCCCATCTGAGGCTCACACTAAATTAAATTAAAAGCAAATCCTAACTTGCACCCTGCCATAGCAAGCCTACAGGCAAGTACCTTAATAAGTTTTTATTTTTTTAATTTTTTAAAACAAATGAAAAAGTACCTTAATAAGTTAAAATCTTTCGCTTCACTCAAGCCTTGAGTAGAAGCCAGCCAGCCAGAGTCAAATGGCATTGTCCGGCCATAACATATAATACCTTACCTTACCTTATTATTAACAAGGACACTATGGTCCACCTACTGTGCTTTTCACCCATATTATATTACTATTTTTTTGGATTGTTTTACACAAGCTCAAGTACCACTAGGTGTGATTCGTGCTTTCATGTTAGATATGATATTGCATGGACAAAGTTAAATGTACCATAAGATAAATTAGGAAAAGGCTAAGGTGGAATATGATTACACCTTATGGGGCGGCCTTATGCTATTAGATATGAAATTATGAATGTTATTTTTATTTTTATTTTTTTAAATGTCTAATGTGATGACAGCTGGAGATGGAACGAAGTTAGTACTTGCTTGTCAAGATGCAATGGCTTTCAAGCTGTATAATTTTGGCTTTCGCTTGAATGCTCATTCATTTTTTAAACCAGACAGGATAGTGAGGCATGAGTTTGGCAATGTTTTCATGAAATATCAGTCAATTGATTGAATTTTCTTGAATGTGTATGTAAATCATTGGTCAAAAAAATTTGTAATGAGAATTCAATTTTTAGTAAATGCAGTGTAGATGTTTTTGAATAGAAAGTACTGGACTGATGAGGTTCATTACTTAACCCGTGTAAAGTTCTTTCATGTTTAGAGAGCAAAAATTGCTTGAAAACATTTGTCTTTAAAGCAAAGATTGAATCTTAATGTATACATATTTATTAACTAATCCAATTGTAGGATTCTTTGGTTCATTTGTTGAAGTACATTGACAAGCAAAACTGAGTATAGATTTGAAATTTTTTCATTCAAACAACCATACTATAAACATCAATGGGCAAAGTTCAAAAGTAGATACATGAAATTTATGGTACTACGCAACATATAATACATTTTGATAGAAGTTTGAAGAAAAAATCAGTTGTGATTTGAAAGAAAACTAATTTCAAAGTTAGACATTTCTAAAACTCAATTTTGTGCACTATAGTTTGAAATTATTTCATATTTTGTCAATTTTTTTTAAAGAACCGCTCCCCCCTCCCCGAAAAAAAAAAATTATGCCTTGGCTTGTCGGTATACATCATTTTAAATTGTTGTACACAAAAATTGAAGGAAGATGGCATTTACAGAATTTAAAATATTTTCACAATTTGATAAACATACAAATGATGTTGGTTTCCACAATATTTAACTATATTTTATTGAATTGAGGTCATAAATTGCATAAGCCATTGTAGAGCCAGTTGCAATATGAACCATTGTTACATCTTAATGCCCTTGAATTTGAAATATTTGTTGAATTGAACAATGCCTTCAATTTATATTTTAGAGCCATATGATGCATTTTTAGATTCAAATTTTTTTTAAATAAAGACTACAATTCATGATGCATATAATTGATTGAACAATGAATGCACAAATAAAAGTGTTGAAGCTCATGCATGTCAATATAGCACTAACTCATACAACTTACTACAAGATTTGAAGAT
The DNA here is from genome assembly GCA_963969395.1 of Pseudoscleropodium purum. Classification (NCBI taxonomy): domain Eukaryota; kingdom Viridiplantae; phylum Streptophyta; class Bryopsida; order Hypnales; family Brachytheciaceae; genus Pseudoscleropodium; species Pseudoscleropodium purum. Next base: position 23,916,701 of record OZ017796.1, read on the forward strand.
GAATCTAAAAATGTTAAAGCCATCTTAAAGATGTTTTGGCATGAGAAACAAGCATCGATAAATTTTTAAATATTCTCTAAAACTTCTACAAACAACTAATTCTATCTACATAGTCAAATATAAGCATCAAGACCGCATACTTATAATTTTTTCAACATTTATTATATTGAAAATGACTTCAACTTTTATAGTTTTTTTCTTGAAACACATGAACAAATTCCATTGATAAGGAAAGAGTACACATAACCAGAGGAACAATTCCTTGGCACAAATATTTAACTTTTTCAAGTTTGATTTCTAATTTTTGGATTGATCATTCATGCTCAAAACAACTTTGTATTTGAAGAAGGCCGTTGATCTCATAAAAGATTTGTTTTATGAGTAAGCAATTGCTTGGACCTATGTATGTTCTAAATAATAAAATTAAATATTTCATACATTATTGGACAAGGTGTTTTAGAAAATTCTCACATTTTAGAAAAAGAAAGCCTACAAATCATAATGCATGTTTGGGGGTATTTTTAAGTTTAATTAGCTTATTTTCTTTAATTCCTATACTAAACTATTTTTTCAAGCATTAAGTTTGGTTGTTTTCTCTAATTTTCACTCTAATTAGGAATTTTATAGATTTTTTCACCAAGATCTTTTTTAATGTTTTCAAATTGCAATTTTGATTTTTTTTCCAATTCCACCAACTAACTTTGATGTAGGTATTGTTTTTCTTGAACACCAATCATAACATTCCGAATTCATTTTCCATTTAATCACTTTTTTAAAATATTAAAATGTTAAAATTATACTATATAGGTAATTCCCAACACAATTTGATCTTTTAGAAATGAAAAGTGAAGAATAAAATTGTGATTTACTTATTCCTTCAAAATTTTAATGCCAAAAAATAAAAACAAACAAACACTTTTGGATCCAATTTTTTTAATGGAATTTGAAAAGATAATCGATAATTATAACCATAGGATCTTAGTCCCACTCTTACAATGAAGGTAGCTTGGGCAAATGCAAGGGGTAGTCAATGAATTCCGTATAAAGATTTCACTACACTATGCATTTTGTTAAAAATACTTGTTTAAGAACCACTTTCAAAATCAAATAACCTAAGTACAATGAAAATTTTCATGAATCATATGTAAATGCCAACTATACATCAACTATGGAGCCAAATTTCAGATTTGTAACAATTGATTTTTCATAAAGATTTTGATTTCCAAAACTCCCATTTTAATAATAGTTTGACCAATTTCCATCTAAACTTTGATTATAAATGGTGTCCCCAAAAAATTATAAATCTCAAAATTCACAAAAATTTGCACCTTCAAATTTTCATTTTCAAAAACATTCCTGAAAAAAATTTGTGAAAAAGTTTTTTAAGTAGATGGACATTTGAAATAAACTATAAAGACATAACTTAATTTAAGAACAAAAAATTGTCTAAAAGAGCTCATTTTTTCAAATTTTTTTTTCTCTCTAAGTTTGAAACATCCCAAAAAAATTTATAATTCAAAATTCCATCAACAATCTTTTTTTTCATGAGATTTGGAAAACACTTTTGCATTGTGATACACAATGTTTTTGAAGAATACATCTAATGTATTTGTGAAAACACAATCAACTTTTTTTGAAATACTTGGTCACAATATTTGAAAACAAACATTTGTAAACTTTCCCAAATGCTCTTACTTTAGAGTTGAACTTTTATTCTCATCTATGATTTTTTGAAAGTCTCAAAATTGCCCATCCTATGCACTGGGACACAAAAAGAGTTTGCCCCTACCGTGCATTCACCCACCCAAAATTTTCAAATTAAAATTCTTTACCATCTAAGTGATTGTTAAAGTATAAAGTTTATATTCTTTTTTCTTCAGTGTATGCACTACATCACAATTCAATGAAATTTAAAGGATGTGCACATTATTTTGCATCTTTTGTTATGCTGAAAATTTTAGAGATTACCGTTATTGCTATCTAGACCAACGATTGTTTTGCTAATGCAAAGAAAAGTGGGCAATTTGAAAACAGTTTGAAAAAGAGAAGGTTGAAAATGAGAATTCTAAAACATGACTGTTTTTTTGGGCCTTGGCCATAGACGGCATATATATTTTTTTTCCCGAAGTGGCAATGCCTCACTAGTCCTTCAATGCAATTTCAGAAATAATTTTTTTGAGCCAAAGCACTTGAGAATTCGTGGATAATGCATCCAAACTGGTCCATGTTCACAAACTACATTTGTACCCCAACTTGGAATCCAAGAAAGTAATTTGCAAGTACGAACGAGTCCAAAATCAAACAGCAAAACCTCCAAGCGCACAAATCGCACACTTCAGTTCGTTTCGAAGGCCTCCAGTTTGAAATCATGGAGTCAAATTGAACGACATGCATGCCGCACAGTGACAGTGATCTCAAGCAACCGCTTTTTCCCTTCTTTTAAATTCTTGGGAAATTCCGTTTTTTTTTTCTATTCTCGAGATTTTGCTGGCTCAAGTTTCGATGATCAAGAGGGTGGTCTGGCAACAAAGTTTCCGGGCCCATGCTGTATTCTTTGGGTTGCAAGGGATCCCCCGCCTTCACCGTCACCGAGAATGTTATTACCATGACATCCTGGCGGAAGTGAAAAAGCCGTAGCTTAGCTTAGCTTAGCTTACAAAAGTGCAGATCTGTCTAAATGTCTGTCTGTCCCAGTACACAGTACAGTCGATCGATCCGATGCACCTCACTCTGATGTGGCAAAGCCCACTGATTACGAAGGTGCAGTGGCAAGGTAAGCCAGCATCCCGAGCAGCCTAATTCTAGAAGCTTGGGCGTTCTGGAAGTAACGTGTGGCATGGTCTAACTTCCGTTCCAGTAGAAGTTTTCAACTGCCTCCCGGCGTGCCACATGGGGGAGAGTGTGAGACAGCTTGAAAAAGAGTGCACCAGACCCTTCACCAGTTTCCCGCAGGCAGTCCAAAGTCCAAACAGGCAGTCCACCATACAGCAACAGGAACTCCAGGGAAGATTCCGGTGCCTAGTGGAGGAATTCCCTCCCCATCCGCATGATCGTGCTAAGAGAGAATCTGGGGAGGATACACTATCAGTCTCGCCATGATACCGTACGTACACCAAGGCAAGGCAACTCCGAGAATGCGAATCTCCCATTTTAAAAATCTGACAATATTAGTAAGCACTAACTAGGCACCAGGGAGGAGGAGTGGAGGACCTCCCTTGCAACACGACTTTCTAAAACACCGCGCCTGATCGAGTGTGTTTACCACCACCGCAAAGCAGGGTTAACAGTCTGTAATTAATTAAGTCAGTAAATATGCAAGTGAGGGAGTAAGGGAGTCTTTCAGGGCAGGCAGAGAGGACTGGGGACGGTGGGAGCGCAATCATCTTGGATTCCTTATATTGGATGGATGGTACAAGCACAACCGCCTTGTTCAAGTTTGCAGGCTAGGAAAGCCAAGCTAAGGGCACAGGACTTTGAACTTGAGAGCTGTAGCAGCAGATGTAAGAAGTCTGTCTGATGGTGAAGATATATAAGTTATAAGCAGCTGCTGGTGAACGCATACAAATCTTTGCAGAGGAGCAATCTGCGCTGCCTGCAGACTGCAGCTCGCGCCCATGATAATAATGATGATTCACTATCAACTCCGAGGTGATGGATGTAGCAGGTGAGCCCCAACTTGCTTTCAGCAAGTCTTGTCAAAAGGGAGCCATTCAACTTCATCACGATCAGCACATGCCAAGGAGGAAAGAACAACAGGGCAGCCTGCCTTGCCTTGCCTTACCTTACAACGGTGGGCAGAGTACCGTGACAGATGATCAATCTCGGCTTGTTGCAAGAAGCAACAGCAGCACCAGGAGCAGGGCAGCTCTGGCTGGACAAGAAGGCCATTAAGTGGTCCGCCTCAGTCCTCTGCTTGTACAATAATTGGCGCACTGACTCCACCTGTGAGTAAGGAAGTGAAGTGAGTGCGAGATGACCGCAAGCCATTGACAGCGGCAGCAGCAGTCCCGCTTTTCCCAGATCTTTCAGTAATCAACTCCAAATCTCAGTGCATTGGTGATTACGGTTTCACTTATGGGCCGTAATTAAGGTGATGAGCCAAGGTCGCTGTCCTGACCACCGTCATCCCTCTGACCTACTCCTAACTTACCCATTGCATAATCTCCCTGCAGAGGTGATCAGAATCCGGGGTGGATCTGCTGCCAGGGCCATGTGTACCGCCCAGCAGTTTGGCCTTGCGTCGCCGTACATGCATGGGGGAGGTAAGTATGTAAGTTGGTAACTTCGCATCACTAGGCAAGATCATGTTGCCTCCACTCAGTGTAAGGGAGACGGCTAAGTCTAAGTCGAGTTTACTAGAGCCATCAGAAAGCAGTATGGGGGGTCATGGAGCTGACAAGAAGTCTAGTGGAGCTAGCTAGCTAGATCGAAGCTGGTGAAACGATCGAGGACAACATGCCAACTGAAAGCAGTCCTGTACCTATTCAAATGAGGCTACACACGCTTCGGCGTGTACGCCAATTGAATAGGCCAATTAACTACCCAGTGAAGTATTATAAGTGATTTGAAAGTCACCCCCATGTGAAGCGTGCCTTGATAGAAGACGATTAATAAGTTTGAATTAGGATTCACGCTCTAGGCTTAGCTTGACACGGTGTTGGTGGGTTTCCTGGTAAGGAAACCCCACCGTACACCCGGAGACAACGCTGAAAGCCGTGTCGGATAAACCTGTTGAATGCGTCACTTACTGGGAAGTATTCCAGTTAGGGCAACCTCGGTGTGCCAGATTTTGCAGACCCGAACTGCATTGAGTGGGAGCTCAAAAAGATGGGTCATTGATAATTGTTGGTCGTTGGATGGCAGGCACCAACTTCAATAATATTGTTAAAATTGGCATTGGCACCGACGTGACAACCAAGACGGCATCCTGAGTCAGTCACAAGGAACGTGAATCTGCTAACCTGCCAAAATATGGGGGGTGCATGTGCAGCTTAACTTGGACGTGGTCGCAAACACTCACGAACACTAAATTGTTAAAAACTACGGACTGTTTCGAGCTTTGAGAGAAAAAACCCGGCGGCGAGTGCAAAACCCATGCGCCCACAATTGGACAACAATTGTCCGCATGGCACTGGAAGCCCTAATTGTCATACCCTAAAAGTGTTCCGAAAGCACCTTGCTACGGAGGATGGATTGAAAGTCTCGTGTATATGATTAATTAAATTGAATATTTTTGCTGGCATAGCCCCCACTAAAAGGTCTCACTGTCTTTTGTATAGCTTGAATATATGCATTGAAATTGTCATGACATGTAGACTTGGACGCTGGCGTTCTTGCGCGTTCGGCACAAAGGGCAGGCGTGAAGCTGCCCCTCACAATCCTGGCACAAGCACAGATGCCGACACGGCAAGAGAAGCATCGACACGTCGTTGCATCGACATACTCGGCAAGTGCGCTGCTCCCGAAGCTCCCGAAGCTCCTTGTTCTCGTTGAATGTCCGAATGTGGGCATCGTTGCGGCCGTCGACGTAAGAGGAAGCACAGTCGTCTGCCTCGCTGTCCCCGCACCCTTCCTTGCTCTGCTCGCGGCTGAGAGGGAATGCGTTTTGTTGTTGCTGCTGTTGTTGCTGCTGCTGCTGCGCCTGGTGCAAATTGGTCCGGAGGAGGTTCACCATAGCCTCCGTGTTGCGTAGCTTGGTCTGCCAGTGATGAGACTCCGCATTCAGCTGCGTGAAGCGTTCCATGAGCTCCTGGTTCTGACGCTTCACTTTCTCCATCTCCAAATCCTTCTCGCGGAGACGATGGCTGAATCCGTCCTCTGCGGCGGCCACCAGTTGACGGGAATGCCTTTGCCTCTTCTCCTCCAGAAAGCTTTTCAGCTGCTCATTCTGCACACATCGAGAAAAAATGTCAGCAGCGGGAAAGAAATTAATGCTCCACCAGAAGAAATTCACGGGAAAAAAAGAGAAAAGAATTCGGTAGTTCAAGTATCGTTACCTGAATTTTCAATAGCTGCTCAATCTCGTCTCGTTCTTGCTGAATATGCGTTCCGAGATTTTCCGCCATGTTGGACACCAAGTTGCGGGTGGCTTCTACTCGTCCGCTGGTGGAGACGGGAGATGTAGAACGTAACCGATCGTCCTCGAACGTTAGGCGCAATCCCGTTGATACGCCCGTGGTGGATTGGGGGTTTACCACAGATCCAGGCCCGGTATTGTTATTCTGAAAATCGATCACGTTCACCATCAACTGTTGCTGCTGCAGCTGCTGTTGTTGTTGTTGTTGTTGTTGTTGTTGCTGCTGCTGCTGCTGCTGCTGCCATTGAGTTCGAAGGTCTTCCGCTTCGCGTGATCTTTTCCTGGATGCATTGAGTAGATTGGTGTTCGCGGCAATTTGCTTCTCCGCGTCGTTCAAGAGCGACGCATCGAGCTGGGGTGTGTATCCATGGCGCCCCCCTGCCACTGCATCGCGGTATCGGTATCAGTCGGAGAAGAACGGAAAAGAACCAATTCACACCAATTGAAAACCAATTCTTTAAGAGACTCACATTGATTGAAAAGACGATACTGATTCGATCCGTTCATGGCAGACGGATTCTGGAACTTGCCGAGGTTGAACACGTTCTGATTCACCCCAAAGCTCCGATCTTCGGTCCCACCCAGAGCTCTCGTATTCCTGGCGCAATTCAGAACCAGCCAACAAATCAGCTCCCCCGTCGGCTCGTCTTTCAATCGCAACCACATACAATTATGAACTCCAAGAATTGGAAAAAAGATCAATCGAGATCAAGACCTCGTGGTGGCGTCGGGAAGAATGCCGGTGGACGCGTACTGCGACTGCACTGCCATTGGAAAAAGCCCAATCTCCACCCCCAAATCGAATCCCAGACTAATCCGCTCTATCCTTCACTCCAACAAGGCTATCCACTCTTCGCAAGAGCCCACACAGAAATACGACGTCGGTTGTGCGGCCACCCCAAGTACTTTCTTTGCGCAATTCACGACCGGGATGCGCCTAACTCTCGTGATGGAGGACTCCCCACAAAGGGCAAGAAGATCGCCACGTCCGGCACAGGAAGATCTTGGCACTTCCTTGCAACAATTGGCGAAGGTACTAGTTACGACCCAAGGGAGAGGGAGAGCAGGTGGTGGACGTACTCCCGCCACACCAGGAGACCATTGAGGCGCTTGTACACTCACAAGGGGAAGAAGCCAAAGACAATGGCGGAAACAGGAGGAGCCACGAACGAAGACCGAACTAACTACTACCCACGCCTCGACGACTCCTACTACTACTGCTTCTTCTCCCACAAACCACCAAGAACCCGCAGTCCTCACATGGACACGCCAGAAAATGGACTTGATAATTCACAATTGCAGTAGACGCCAGAAAGATCGCCAGACAACCAGGAAACCATCTTCTCCGCAGCAGAGGCAAGTCCCAATTGCAGCGTGGTCCTCATCATCATCATCATCATCATCACCATCACCGGAAGCAAACTAAAGCCCCTCGACGTCAGTCCGGGAGTCAGTCAGTCCAGTCGTCGCCTGGCCGAGGGTTGCATGCCTATGTTATCCCAACGAGGACTTAACTTAGTGCTGCTGCTGTGTTTGGCTTGGCTGGCTGGCCTACTTGGCTCGTCGCATGCCGGAAAAAGGACATCAAGGCCCGTGATGCCGACACTCGCAGGTCAGGCTGACTATCCTTAACTCAACTCGTGACGGGCGACGGATTATTAATAAACAACTAAAGCAGGCGTCCTACCAGGAGCTCGATGGCCGCTAAATTAAGTTAATGGCAGCAGCAGCAGCAGCAGCAGCGCTCGTTCCTTTACGCCAGGAGACTCAGAATCTCTGACAGCCCACGCCACGGGCCACGGATCGGAACTGAGGTCACGGAATTCGCCCAAGTCCCAACCCTCCCTAGGCCCTGCCTCCTCCCTGGATGACGTTTTGTTTTTCTTTTGTTTTGTTTGAAAAAGGATGACCTCGTTTGCTCCCGGTGGGCCAAGCCCCCCTCCCCTCCCCTCCCCCACAGTCGTCTTCGTTTCCTGTGGCTTGCATGCCCCTGCCAGCCGATTCACTATCTTACCTTCAGTTATTATTGACAAGTCCGTCCAGGCTCCGCAATCGTGTGAATGGGCACTCTTCCGTCGGCTTCTGATCCGCAGTGGGAACCGATCCTCCTTTGCATCGATGCTGTTGCCGGGCTTTCGCCTGCTTTGCCGGACCCCCTTAATTAAAGGAGCTGAACGCCTCTTTGCCAGTTTGCCAGCCCACCCTGGCTGGCTGGCTGGCTTGCTTGCGATTCTCTCGGGTGGCCTCCTATTTAATATTTTAACGGGTGGGAGTGGCTTTTTCTGCCCCTGCGGCCACTAAATTCACGGATGACGGAAGAGACGGAGCCCATTCTATTGTTATTACAGGACTGGGGGGGATTGAGTGTGCGCTTTCCTGCCTCTCTTTTTGTTTTGGCTTTTTTGTTTCGGTTCTTACGTCCTGGGTGGATTCGCTCGCTCGCTCGTTCGCAGTGGCTGCATGCTTGCATGCATCCCGGGGTGTGACGAGATTCGGTGGTTAGATAACCTAGATGAGAGTCTGTTTCATCCAACGGCTTTCATCCCAGTGGTGGTGGTGGCATGCACGGCGATAGGGGGAGGGGAGGAGCTTCTCAACTGAAAAACTCACCTCCCCCATCATGCCCAACTAACCTACAACCACCCACCCACCCAACCTCCTCCTCCCCCCCCCCACACACACACAGGCTTCTCTATTCTTTTTCTTTTGCCCATTTTCTTTTTCTGTCCAATGGTGTTGGTTGCCTTGGTCATCATTCCTTCCATGAACCCCCATTGTGGCCATTGTCATGTCTCACGAGTGTTGGCTGCTTGGGGGTCATGCTTCATGCCTGTGCGTCCCGGGGTGAGCTGGCAGGTGGGAGGGAGGGGGCATGGCATGTGGGGGCTTGTCTGTTTCAGGGGAGGGGAAGGGGAAGGGGAAAAGGAAAGGGCCCTGGGAAATCAAACTGCTAATAAGTTAAAGGTGCGTGAGTGATGTGGGCAGTGTTGGTTTGAATTGGGTTGGGTCCAGTCGGGGCAGGGGTTTTGCTCTGCTCTTAACTTGGTTCCAAGTTACAACAAGTAAGTGTGTTGCACCTCTCAAGTACTCCATGTTGGTTTCAGTTATTGCCACTGCCAACAGATCATTCCACTCCCATCATGACCCATGCAACAAGATCGGATGTTGGGGGAGTTGCCCTTACCTTACTACCTTACAAAAACTTCCTAATAAGTTACTGTTGTGTCTTTGGCATGACTTGGGTTATTGCGCCCTACTCTTCCACTGATTGTCCTTGGCTTTGGTTGATCAATGGCAAGGGTCCAGACCAATCTCACTCCTGCGACAAACAAGAGTTACCAAAGACTGGGCTCCAACCAGGACTTGCAGACTCACAAGTCACTCTCTCTGGCCAGCCCCAGCATGGAAATGCATGCATGCACCTAACTTCACTGAGGCTCACTCCCCCTGGACTGAATTGTCCACTCGAATGGAACTACTGTAGTTGGACTCCTATTCTCTCTCTTTTTCATGGCCACCCTTTTCTTTAAAAAAATTTAAAAATAAAAAACTAACTTATGCACACTCTTTTGAGTGTGTGTGCTTGGCAAAATTCTTATCATATTGGCATGAAAGAAATGATTTAATAAGTCTTTTAAAAGAATTTCCTGCCCATTCAAATGGTAGAGCCAGTTCAAAAAGGATACAAAATTGGGTTATAAAATGGGTGGGTGGAAGGCTTCTACAAAAGCAATTTCAAAGAGATCCTTCCAAAATTTTAAATAGTTCAGAGGAGGGATAGAAAGTATTTGAAACAAGAATCTTTAACTTTAGAAGGACGTGGATGACAATTATTGGCTAATAATTTGATCTAGTATGTACAACTTACTATCTATTTCAAGAAATTTTTCATATTTTTCAAATTGGAATACAAGCTAGATTCAAGAACTTCATTTCATTTAGTAGACTTGAATTTTTTTTAAATCTCATTTTTTATGGCTAGAATTCAAAAAAGCCTAAAATTTGTTGAAGACACTAAAGTGAGATCTTGTTTAAAAAAAATGGCTATAAATATACTACACCGTAGTTCTTTGGGTGCATTTATTGTTGTTTTAACTTCTTTCTAGTGTCATTTCTTAATGTATACCAAATGCATTTGGGCATCACTTATATGACACTTTTAGCACCCCTACACCTTGCACCTTTGAAAATTTGTAACTAATTCACAATGCAACAAAAAATTATGGAACCACTTCCATTTCCTTTGGGAAAGAACAATGACCATTAAAAAAAAAAAAAACAAACAATTAATCTAACTCACATGGAGTGTTCAACCTAAGTGGAAGGTTGAGATAAATGTTACTTAGGCTTATGTAGAATTTCCACTTTGATTTACAGTCCAACAACAATGTGCAAAAATCGGTGTTCATTTTCTAAAGCATATCAATTATGCCACAAACCTTATGCATGTGATTGTAGGTGTAGTTACGTTACCACCGACCCAATCCTTCCCATCACAACAAACTGATTTTAGATGAAAAACTGTCAGTTCCAGAGCTTCCCATAACTATTGTAATATGTCCTTCTGCAGTTATTAATCTACTTCCACTGCTGTTTTTTTAACTTGAATTTAAAGCCATTGACGGAGTTCAGTTCTTATGTGGATGCTAAGGAGGTTGCCTCCCCTCCCTGGCTTTTTGCTGCAGCCATGGAGTGGGGTGGAGTGGTTTTTTTTCCTTTCACCTGAAGCTTCTGCAAAGTGGTCAGTTAAGTTACTCACTGTGCCATAAAACCAGGCTCAAATTTGGGTGCACCATGTGGATGGAAGGATATTTATAAATTATAATTTTTTAAAGTGTAAATAAAATAAAATACCTACCCTTTCAGTTCATTCATGATTAATAGGAACCAGTGAGCATGTTGTCCCCACAACAGGTTGCTTAATTAATGGGCAACACTACAGTGACAAAAGAATACAGATGGGTACAGGATGGGGAGCTAGCTAGCCAAGGGTTCAGGGTTCAAGTACCACCCTACAAAGAAAAGTTAATGTTTATTGTTGCTTTCAGCAGGGGACTCTTACAACATTACTCAGCATTTTATTTATTTATTTTTATTTCCATTGATCATTACTCAACATTCAGTGAATCAGTCCCAGTTTCCCCCTTTTGCTCAAGCTGCACTACTGTGATACCAGTCAATGTATAAGAAAAGAGGAGTCAGAGCTGGAAGGAAGGAGAGGTCAATTTTTGAACGTCTAAAGTTGGTATGATGATGATTTACCCAAAACTGTCATTTCAAGTGCAAACCACATTTTAAAAGTTTATTTAATTTGCACATCCAACCACGGGTATGGACTAACTTTGTCTAGTGTGAGAATGTGCGGAAGAAATTTCAAAAACTCTGACTATGTAGATTGCAAGATATTTTTCTTTAATATTTGAAGGATTACAAGGCTATCATATTGCTTTTGCAAATACATTTGAATAAAAGTCAAAATCTTTAATACATTTGTCCTCACAAATAGTGTGAGGACAACGGAAGAGACTCTATAAGGATTTTCCTTCATTGAATTTGTGGGTGCAATCCAAATAAGAAATGATTGAGTGTGGGCAATTTTTGGTGAATTTTTTGAGGGTAGAGAAAGGCATTCTAAGTCATCACTTCACATCCTCATATCTATTTTTCCACACCTCAAAATAGTTTAGAAAAAAAATATTACACATCAAAATCATGATGACATGTATAGGTGGGAAAACACATTAGAAGAGCTTTGGGGGGTCTAGAAGCCTGTTTTGGGCCTGTTCCCCGGCAGTTGTTCTCTACAACGAGGGGAATAGTCCACTATCAGAATTTTCTTTATCATAAAAAAAAGGAGGCAATGACGTGGCAGGGTCTTAGCCATGTCAGACCACTACGCCAAACTTGTTCCTTGCGTTCGTAGGCTATGATAACTCGCAAGCATCCGAAGGCCTTAAAATCTTCTAATGAATTAGATTTTTTCAAGTACTTTTGAGCATTTGAATTTCAACATTTTGATTTTTAAGCATATGTACAAAGTCCCATCTTTCATCAATCTTCAATGGCACCATTTTCTCAAAAATTTGTGCAATTTCGTGGATCTTCTTTTTATAATAAAGTACTACTTAAGTCTTCTTTCTTTTCAACAATGGTAATCATAAAAATTATTCCACATCACTGAGGGATTATACTTGTTATAAAGACTCATTAAGAGAACATGAGCTATGCTAAAACATCTCCGACTCTTGAGGGGTTAAAAAATGAAAGCATACTTTTTTTATTAATAAATTAGAAGATCTTAAATCCTCTTAATTTGAATTTTTGTATTATTGACAATTTTGAAGAAAAAATGTATGAGGTGGAGAATTGAGTTGAGAATATGAGAGGGAGGAGGGATTAAAAAAAATTTGATTTTCACTCTTAAAAAGTTTGTTAAATAAAAATGGGTACATTGATTTATTCTATTAGTGAGAACTCAAAGTAATGTCATGTACAAAAGTAGTATTACTATAGTTATATCTTGATTTTCTTAGAAATTTGTAACTATACAATAATAATTCCATCAACAATAATTTTGGTATAATGGGTTCCAATTGGATTGGGATTGCATTCTTAGGGCCACTTCACAAATGGGCCCAAGGTTGAGAGTCCATCGGCCTCCACCAATCAAATTTCAGAAAACCCCAACTTTGGCTTCTCGATCCTTCACACAAGGCAGCACAATCCCAAGTCTGTTACCCTCCAAAGTACCTACATGGAAACCCAAGCTCCTACGTGGCAATGGCCTCATGACAAACTTTGGTTGAGAATCCATCGAATTGCCCGTTTATTACCCATTTTTTTAGACTCTCGTCCAAAGTTTGGCCATGAACTCCCACGGCCTCTCGACTTGGTTGGTCTATGTGTGAAGGGCCCCTTACTGTAGTTAAGCACGTCCTTTAAGGGTTTATGCGACTGTCTCCCATTAACTCTGAGTGTAGTTAAGAGAGTACAAGTAAACTCTAATCATCATTTTTAAAACTTCCTTTCCAAAGTGAAATTTAACACCATTGGTGAAGTGACAGAATGATGGGCATCAATTCAAGTCCTGCAAAAGCTTGGCCCCTGCCGTCTTGGGCTTTGAGGTTTAACTTAGTAGGGGTTACGGGTCGAATCAACCCTTGCAATGATGGATGGGAGTCCTGCAAACAAAATTAAGTTAAGTTATGTTATGCTAGTAAGTTAAGTTTTAGTGAGAAAGATAACTTAACTCTATTTTCATCAAGTGTAATTAAACACAGTTTCCAAACATCCATTGACCGTCTGTGCAAGTGTGCATTGATCAGGGCTCCGGAAGACTGCACAAGAACCAACAGATTTGTGGGTTATGTGGGCAGATTTCCTTATGGAGAAAGTAAGTTAATTACTTATTTGGTGGGCTGGCCGGGATACTCTACTCAATGGAATTTGGCCACCAAACTTTCAAGGGAAGAAAACTGAGTCAAAAAAACAAACAGGAGAAAAATCTTCCAAATGATTATGAAGTGTATAGTGGTACCTTGTTTTGCGGGGGTGGATAGAGACACTGAGTGGTCTCAATTCGTTGTGTTCTGAGTTTCACTGAGATTTAAATTTAGGATTTCAAAAGTTTGATATTTTTCTTCTCCCCCCCTTTTCCTCCCCTCTTATAATTTTCAGAAACCAACTTATTAACAATCAATATAGGACAATTCATTCCATATCTGTATCTCATACTCATATTTCATATTCAATACATATTCATGGGTGGTATTGTATTTATATTCAATATTCATTTTGACGGCTCAGATTAAATCTCACAAGATCAACAGCTTGTGATTTTTTGAGAAATCAACGGCAATTTTGAGGGTAAGCATTTAAAAAAAATCAAAGGCCTGTAAATTTTTTGAGGGGGGGGGGGCGTACAACTAATACAAATCAAGAGGTGGTACCTCTCTTTTCAATAGATAATTAAGAACGAAGAATTGTTGTTGGTAACCCTTTAAATGTGCACTTCCATTTTTTTTAAATTGGACACTCACTTGACTGTGTCTTTGAACAAATTTGTTATATGAGCTTACATCAATTTTTTCAATATGGCCGTAAAGAGAAAGATTTTTTTTAAAGACTCAAGTATTACTTTTGAAGGATGATAATTTTTTAGGATGAAACCTCATCTATGCAATATTTTGTTCATCATTCAAAACACTAACTTTAAAAGTATTTAGTGGGTTGGATATTTTCAAGTGCATGTTTTGATTTCCAATTTTTTTAAATGATTCATGGCTTTAAATGTCCACTATACTAATCAGTGAAATTAGATTGTTGAATAATTAGGTTGCCTTATCTTGAAAAAGTTACTTTTGCAAGTCATTAAAGTTAACAAATATTTCTATAGTTATTTTCAATCGTATATATAGAGGATCATGAGCAACAACGCTAATATGTGAGCATGGAAATGCAAGCCTAACAACCTTGAAGACATGCATAAGTAGATACTCTACAATCATCGAAGGTGCTTATAGTATAAACATCTATAATATAGGTATTTGTAACAAAGGTTCACTATAATCATAGAAGGTTTCTATAATATAAACATCTATAATATAAATATATAAATTCCTATGCTTATTTGCTCAAGATTCTAAGCTTACATAATAGCAACTGTGGATTCATGAGTCCCACTTACAACAACACCTAATTAAAAGAATTGCATTCTTGAACAATAACAATAGATTATTTTAAAAGTATCAAATGCTAAGAAATTAGTGAGGATTAACCTCATTTCAATATTTAGTATAAGTTATGGTAGAAGGACTAATAGGGGTGGTAAAATGAACCCCTATGCTTTATTAACCTTTAAAGTCCCTAGGCCTTTAATTTGCCAAAAACTGTAGACTTAAAATTGTCATTTATAGTGCAAAGAAAATAATGATAATTTTTTAAAAATTTTGAAGGATTTATAACCTTCATGTCTTGCAATAGATTGATATGAGAATGTGTGGAAAAAATTCAATATTTTTGACCACATAGATTGCAAAATAATTCAATTCTAAATGAAAAAAACATATTTTTTTTGGCATGGTAACAAACTAATTTTTAAGGCTTTAAATCCTCTCATCTTTAAATATTTGCATGTCAAATTATGAATTAAAATCTTTTTATAATAAAGAATTGAGTCAAGGATCTAGAAAAAGTAAAACAACAACATGATTTTCATTCTTTGAGAAATTGTTAAGTAAAAATTGATATTATGTAGAAGGGAAAACTAAATCATTTGTAACTCTAAGATGGAATTAGAACACATTGATCCCAATGGTGAGATTGTTCTAACAATCAAAATTAACCCTCTAAAACTTTTTTGGGGAAAAATGATAAAATTGAGTTCTAAAACAAATCCAATACCTTGTTTTTCAATGAAAATGCGTAATTTTTGCTTTCAAGCAGCAATTGAAATAAAATTTACATTTACACAAAGCTAGTGTATTTTTCTATATTAAAAAAAAGTCTCAAAAAATTGCACTAGAAATTGAAATCTTAGGAACAGGTCCAAACTTTCAGTTGTTCCTTGAGGGGACAATGGAACTTCAAGAGTTAAAATGAATATAGTTTTAGCTATGAAGAAAACCCCTTCAAATTTGTTATTGTTGAAAAAAATCATGAGACATGTGCAACCTTGGCTCAATGACTCTAGCCTTGGTACATGACTAAGTTGAATATGTGTTCAAACCTATGCGTTGGTGAGATGCTTACTAGTTACCACAATAGTCTACCCATCTATTCAACTTCTACTATAGTGGAAGCACTTCTTTCTGACAAGCTCCTACAATGGCTTTATAGATTAACTTATTGTAAGCAACATTTGAATGCACTATTCATTGAAAAAGATTCATTGTTTGTACCTTCTCATTCACTCATTTCTCTCCCTTCTTGGCATAGGGAGAAGTGCCCAAGCTAACCATCATAGGTGAGTTTATGAGATTGGAATGGGTTTGGATAAAAAAATCCACATTTATATTGAATAAAATATTAATTCTTAAAAAAAAATTGTATCTCTTTGGCATTCTTCTTCATCTTTATTTTTGCACACATTGAACTCAGTTCCTCCACGACTTTCTTACATCATATAGGCTAAAAATGCTTAAGTTATTTGAAATAGATGCTTCTACCTTAATCCAAGAACAACATTGTGGCCATTTCATGGTCAATGAATGACAAAGAATCTTGTTGTGTAAGACAGAAGTGCAACTATTTATCCTCCAAATTTTATGGGAAAAAGAAAGGTCTTCTATAGTAGCTTGACTTTCAATTAAAACTTTTGAAATATTTGAAGCCAATGATTCACAAGGTAATGAAAAGGGATGATTTCCAAGGTCACGCCTTTGTCAATTAACCCTTGCATGCCAAGGTGGACATTTTGTGTCTAATGGATGAGATGGAATTAAACTGTATAAGACAGAAGTGCAACTATTTATCCTCAAAATTTGTTTTGGAAAGGAAAAATCTTTTACAATAGTTTGTCTTGCAATGACTACTTTTACAATTTTGGAGGTTAGTGATTCACATGGCAATAGAAAAGGATGATTTTGAAGGTCACCCCTTTGACATTTAAGGTTTAAGATTAATCTTACCAACTAGTGTATTGCAGGGGACATAATGCGTTCCACCATTCTCTAACTTATTAGTGCACCTGGTGCACCAAAAACAGACTGATTTTCAAGCAGAAGGGACACACTTTTTGGTGCGATCACATCCTCTGTTTGTTTTTTTCCAATAACTGCATTGAAGACCACAAAACAGTCGTTCAAGCGGACATTTTTTACCAATTGGTGTAGGAATAGCATTTTTTTGGCCATTGTCCATAGTCTTCTCTCTCCTAGTGTGCACCTTTTTTTCCTCTGTTCGGTGGTCTTGTCCTTGTGAGCTGGATTGATTGTTTCCTCTCTTTGTTTTTTAACCTTTGAAGGACATTTTTGGTTCAACGAGGGGCAACCCAAGGAACCTACCAGTGTTTCCAGGGAGTGTGGGCAAAGAGGAGAACAACTTGCTGCAAACAACTATGCACACTATGCTGCTCTGAACTCAACCCACTCTCTCTTAGGTAGCCTAGCTTGCAAATTAAGAAGCGTCTCCTATCAATGTACCTACCAATCGAGAACGATCTCCCAAAAGCAATGAAAATTTCAAAGTATAATAACTACACCTAAAATGGACCAAATAAGCAATTCAATATGATTCCCATTATGATATTGGATTTTTTTTTGTGGGTCCTATTGGTAGTCCAAAGGGGATTCTAGATTCTCTTAGAGTGCATTTTGTGGATACTGTATGTATAAACTACGAATATTCAAAGTGTTGAAAATAGGTGTTTCTTAAATTGGCCCTACACTCTCATGAATAGTGGGAGTACATTTTAGGCAAGAGTTTGTAGGGGTTGGTTTTAGAGAGGGGTCGAAATTAGGTGTAGTTACCTTAGTTCAAGGACATTTGAAGCCTTCAGGGGGAAGAGAATGCAACAATTTTTTTAAAGAGACATTCATGGTAGCTCTCGCAAATTTTCAATTATTTCTTTCATAGAATGTCCTTTGAAGATCAATGAACCATGTCACTTTTTAATAGAAAATAAATAAGTAAACGCTTCATTCACACTGGTCTTTTAGAACCAACTTAACTTGTAAATGTCTAAAGTCCTCTCTTGAATTGATGATCTAAGAAAAATCATCATAAAGTACTATTTGGAAAAATAATTTGGAATTGATAGATGATCAAAAGTTGTAGACTTTGAATTTTAGATTCCATTTGTACATTTAGATTCACCAATGCTATCACCAATATATATTTTTTATAATTTTGAAAGGAAAATTTCAAAATTCCTTCAAAATTCAATTACAAGCAAAATATTGTCATTTTTTGAATAAAATTTGTGGGAATGGATTTGAAACAAGGTTCTCTCGATATAATGTTTAAAAAAAAATTTAACTTTAAAAAATGTACGCAATTAACACCAAATCCAACCATTAGATAAGACAACTTGAGTAAAGTATCTCTAGAATGACTTTCATCCAAGCAATAATGAAAAAGAAAAGTGATTTTCAATCTATTCATCTTCGAGAAATTAGACATTAGAGTGCTTTAGGGTTAATCTTTCTCACTTCTTTTCAAAAGCCACCGAACCTTCTTCTCTTCCTCCTTCTCCTCCTTCTTCTCAGTGAAAGCAATCTATCCCCTAAAGTCAATTGACTTTTGGATACATGAGTACTTGCTATTAGTCTTTTCCACCCCGAGGTAGATTTTCAGCTTTTTATTTTTAATTTATTTTTTAAGTCTGTTATTGATCGATGAGCCTGCCTGCTGCTGGCTATTGGGAACCATGTATGCATTGGCTACCAACAAATAATTCAAAGGAACTGAAACATTGACGAGAGCTGATTGCAGATATGGAACCTTGGGCACAGCAGGGTCCCTTCCCTTCCCTTCCTTTTTTTGTGCCAAGTCCAAGGAGTCATTGGGTTCATGCATGCCCATGATTCCTTGAAGGAGGAACTCGAGGTGGGGGTCACTCGGTCAGCACTCCGTCCAGCAGGAACCTCACAAACAAAAGGTGATACCATAATCATCCTGCCTTGCAGACTCATCCCAGTCAGGCCTGCTGCCATGCTATTAACTTAACAACAATAAGTTGCCAATGTCAAGTTGCGCGGATCACTCTGAGTTCAATACAGTTCAATTTGGAAAGAAACGGTGACCATAGTAAACCAAAAAGGAGCAACAACCCGTTTAGGGCAGAGTAATCAGCCTACTTAGGTGGAAGGCTGAGAGGGAGAGAGGTGCCACTTGGACTGATGCCAAGTTCCAGAACAAAAGACCCCTTTTTTACACCAAGTGTTCAAAAAAACTCTCTTGGCAGATGGAGTGAGTGTAACTTATTGGTTTCAGTTTGATTCATTTTACTTGAAAAGCAAGCCAACCGAATTCACTGTGTCATGCCATGCCCTGTCCTCACTCAATGATTCAAGTCAACCGCACAATTTGAAGTGGGTGATTTGGTGTGGATTGAGTGTAGAGTACATTCAATCCTACTCTACTCTAACTTATGTTACTCGCACAGGCACTGCATTGCCAAGGAAGTGAAGTGAAGTGCAGAGCAGATTGACTGAAGCCAGGTTATTTTTTTTTTGTCTTCTTCAATTATTCACCACCAAATCATGCTCTGCTTTGGTTGGCTCCCACTTAACTTAGTCGTCGCAGTCATACAGTAACTTAACATAGAGAATTCTGGCACACGTGAAATCAATCAAGAGGGTGACTGGGTGTGTGTTGAAAAAACAGAACTATAACTTAAAAACATAACTTAACTTAGGGTAGCTGACTCAAGGGTTGCAAAGAAAAAAAAGAGAAAGAGGATGGCATATGGTTTGGGACAACGATAAGTTAAGTGATGTGCAACCTTGGCCAATGAGCAGAAAATTTGAATCCAGCAACTGGCAGCAAGTTGCATTGGGCAGGGGGGAGCCAAGGCAGAGGGCAAGCAGGGAGCTTAGCTACTGCTGTGTAAGCTTAGGGTAGGGTAGGGCAGGGGCCCATTGGATAATATTGTTCCCGTCTGTGTTTGTTTGTTTGTTAACAAGACTTTGAACTTGGACTTATCTGTTGTTGTTGACTAATTGAGGGTAGGGGACTCAAGGTCAATATTCCCAATTGGAAAATGGAATACTGGCCCTAGCTAGGCACGGCATGGGTCCGTTTCAATGGAATATAATCATGCAGGGGCAAAATGTAAAGCAGGTCCAAAGGTCATTTAATCCTTCAAGGATTGATACCATGCATATTGAGTGTTTGATGGAGGACAAAAGGTACTTTTTGTGTGTGATAGGCGTGCACGTGTTTATATTTAGAATTTTGTGTGAAAAAGAGGGAAGGAGGGAGGGAAGTCTTGCAGAGTAGTTTGACCTCTGATGACTATAGTCTTGAGTTTTGTGAAGGTGATGACACATATAGTACCTAAGAGGATGATTTCTTCAGTTACCATCTTGTCTTTCTAAGGTTAACCCCCAAAAGTTGGGGGTTGGTCACCATAGAAATTGTCCTTTGGGGGACCATGTGAATCATTTGCTTAACCCTTGAACATTGGGTTGGTCAATATAGAAGTCATCCTTTGGGATACCATGTGGATCATATGTTTAATCATTGATTGTCAAGTTGGTCATTGTGGAAATCTTCCTATTTTGACACAACGAAAGTTTTTGTTAAGAAATAAGGTTGTTTTCATATCAAATAAACCACATATCACCACCAAGTATTGAACCTGCAACCAAGGTGATTAAAGTTCCTATTAAGGTGGAGGCACCAATTACCAACCATGCTCGGTACCCAACATAGAAGGGGTATTAATTCCAACCTTAGGTTGATCTACCAATTCTGAAGCTTGAAATTTGTTTCTTTTGTCCTTTTCAAGTTTGCAACCAATAAGGTTATGACACATTACCTATAATAATGAGCAAGAAAGTACTCTCCAGAATGATCAAAATTAGAAGACTCTAAACATTGCTTATGAGGCAAGAGTTCTTTTGCCTCCCAAAATGCATTGTAATTTCAATTTTTTGAATAAAAATCTAAAAATTTAGCAATCCTCATATTTCCTATCTTCCTACATGAGAAAAATATCCATCAACTCATACTACACAAAATCTGCTCCCAAATTGCTTATTTGATTGATTCCACCTTATATTGTGGAGAAGGATTTGAATTTCACCTGTACGATGATTGACACGTGTGTACCTCAATTCCATTTTTGAAACAATTAAACAATTACATGACATTTCGTCCAGTCTAAATTCCAAAATTAAACCATTTCAAAACAAGTGGTGAAATGGACCTGGGAGTACAGTATCTTATTGTACAACAAAAACTGAACACAAAAGATGTCATGAAACTTGTGTCAAAACTGCGTTCAGTTCAAGCAAATAATAACTTAATATTTTTAATCAAAATTGTCATTCAAAACATTCACATAAAACATGTACTGTAGATTCTGTTTGGGGACAAACTTATGGGTCTGATTTTATTTCTGTAAGGGATTGGCAATAAATGTGGCAATTATAAGAAAACCCAATAGAAAACACATCTTAAGTTCCTCAATCAATAAATAAGATCTGGACCACCATAATTGCTTTGACATCACTACAACTAATACAATCAGTTCTTTTTTATTTCATTTATTTGGCAAGCGATTTTCACTGGAGCGATGGAATTATTTATATCTATGGATGTGGATGAAACATGCAAAATAAGGATGAAAATTAAATGATTCATTCAAGAGAGTGTGGTCAGTCATCTCTTAAGTGATACCATCCTAAGGGTTTTCTTTTGGAATAGAGCAATTTCAACCATAGAAAAAGGAAGAATGTATCGTTGAATATTCTCTATAAAAATATAAAAAAATTTGAGTAAAAAATCACTAAAATGAAAACTTTGAAGAAAAGATATGTAAGATTAATATATTGATAACATACAATAGTATCAAAGCCAACCAAACCAAATAGGTAAAATAACTAGTTGTTGAATATTCAACACTAAATGTGGCACCATCCCATTGGCAACCCATCACTATTGACATTACAAGTTGCAACTTATAACCCTCTTTCTTTTGAACTTTGCTACTTCATAATTTGTAATATTTTCATGAGCCTTTTTAGCTTGGATGCTAATTATCCTAATCTATATGTGAAGCTTTGTTCAAGTCATTTATAACACATATTGTAAAAGTTAAATGGCTTATTTTGATTTCAATGTCGAAGTGGACAAATAAAAATACATTATTAAAAAAAATTGATTGATTTTTTTGAATTCTATACATTGATATCCACTAAAAACATATTTGAACTATTTAATTCCATTTAATGAGGAGAAATAACATATGAAATCTTTTTTAATTCAATTTTAAAAGTTTCCAAATAAAAAAGGAAAAAAATAAATAATATACATTGTTTATTGGAACATTTTCGCCATTGGGATTCAATTTCTTATTGAAGTTATTAGCAATTAATTTTTTTTATCATTGTGCACTGCCTTATATTTATTATTTCTTTCAAAGATGAATATGAAAGTTTTTTGGTTGAATTTTTTTACATACATTCTCAACCCACTATATGACATATTAGATATATTGTACAAGTTTTAGACATACTTGTTTTTCCCTTAAAATGTTGTATGATAAAACTTAACCTTTAGGAAGGGTTACAAAAGCCTACTATTTGAAATTTAGTCACATTGAACATGTAGTTAATGTGATTTTTTGCTTTGAATTTCTTAGATTACATACTTGAACAAACTAACTAATAGATTCTAAAGTTGGATTTCTTAAAGAATAAATATAGATGAAGATGTAAGCCTTGCATTGGATACAAATATTCTAAAGCAATTTTGGACTTCAAAGCACCACAATATTTAGGGTTTAATCAAAATATATTTTCAATAAAGAAGTTTTTTTAATATAGAATAAGAATCCATTTTAGAAAGGAGCTCAATTTGAACCCCTAAACAATATCCAAGGTAGCACATTTTAGTGCCAACTATATTTTGAAGTAAAATAAAACCTAATTAAAGTGCTACTTTTAGTAGTTTATATTTTTGAAAAATCCTTTTTGAAGTCTACTTTTAGCATCAAAAATTTGATTTTGAAAATGATTGATTGTGATTTTTCTATTTAAGATTTTGCAGAAGGGTGTTCATTGCAATCTTGACTTTTCATAGTGTTGAGAGCTCTTGGAAATGAGCCTCAAATATACTAGATCTTGGAGAAAAATTCACATTAGAAATTTATTTCAAGAAATTGTAGAAGGGATTTGGAGAAGTCGTAAATTGATCAAGATTATGCATGATGTGTTTTTTAACCTTATCTTTTTTTGGTGACCTCATTTTTAGATTTGACATGTGAAAAAAGGATTGAAAGACTTTAAATCACTTTCATAGTTTTAACACCCTTATAGTTAAACATTACAATCTTTCAATCCATGAGTGATATTGTTGTGTTTTCTTTTTCTATGTGATCTCTAACATACCTAATATGAATTTGTATGGTTACAATTCAAAAAATTTGATACAACTTATCAAAATGTTGACTTTTTGTTTAATTTAGAACAAATTCCTAGAAGTTCAAAAAAGGCCTTGGACATTTAGGGGTTGAGTGAAAATTAGCTTATTTTTTTATTTCCAACTTTATATTTTAAATGACAGCATTTTCTAACCTAATGTTGATTATCTTCATAATTAAATAGCTATATTCAGTAGGATTCTTATTGCCTTGTGTAAGTGAGCTTGAAATGAAAGTCCAAATGTGAAAAATAAACACACATCTAGCTCTAAATGTTAGAATACTACCTACTTTAGTAGATTAGGTTTATTATATTTTGATTCAAATTTGGCATTGTTTCAGTAAGGTACAAAATCTATCCACATACATTTACTTATACATATTCATATAGACATAAACTTACATAACAAAAAATAATTTTTCCAATATTTTCTACAAGATTGAAATGTTTATTACTATAGTTCAAATGGACTATATTTTGAAAGACAGTTGCAACAAAATTCCCTTTTGTATTGTATTTTCATCTTTTTACATTGTGATGTTGATGTGGATATTGAATGTTTGATGGATGACAAAATAATCCTTCTATGGAAGACAAGAGTGCAAATGTTTATCCTAAAATTTTTTTGTTAAAAAGGAAGGTTTTGTATAGTAGTTTGACTTCCAATGAGTTTTAATTTTTAAAATTTTTATTTCAAGCAAATGAAATATACAATATCCCCAAAAATGATTTTTAAGGTGATTGGATCAACATTTTAGGGTTAACGGTTAAAATCCAAATGCCTTGTCCACTTACTTCAAACATAAAGCATAGTTGTAATATATTGCCTACCACAAGAATATAAGAAATTTGGAACCTCAAATAAGCTTAATTTGGAGTTGGTTTATACTTTGGTCTAACAAATGGATAGTGAGTACTTGAAGGTACCCCACTTTGTTAAATGTAACCACAAGAAGTAGGAGCCTAAGACAAAAATCTATACTTTAGGTTAGATTGATTGTTTTGTTTGTTATCTTGAGATCTCTAGAATTATCCATCCTCCCATAGTGTTCTTGATGTTGTTGGAAAGTTCTTTATGAAGAGGGGCACATGGGCTTTGTTTTTGTGGTGTTCTAAAGGAAAAGGAGTATCCTTTTCCAGTGGAATTAGTTTTGTGGTGCTACGTTGAGAAATTTAGTGAATTTTGAATTTTTTATGAATTTAAAAATGAAAAAAATTACCTTTATTTTGATTTTGATTGTGGCAACAAAAATAGTAGTAAAAACAATGACGCTTAGTCTAGTCTTGGTGTAAACCCAAGAAAGACTATAGCCAAGCCATATGTATTTATTATTAAATTCACCATTCAACTTCAAGATCCATTAAATTGACAAAATCTATGGTTATTAAATTTTAGCCCTTTATGATCTCTTAAAGATTTGTAAGGCTTGCGTCAAAGAGGTGGTCAAGAAAAAAGTTCCTAGAAAGTGATAAAACATGATCTATTTGGCATTCCAAGTGGACTTCTCATTCATGAAAAATGACACAAACCTTGGCCGTAGTGTAAAACCCAATTCCCCACTAACTTGAACCACTCTAGCAAGGCTAGGGAGGATTGACCCTTCTATAGCCCCATGTTGTACCCTTGTAAAAAAACTCTTAATTTTTTTATATGCCACATATGATAAAATTTGCAAATTTGAAAAATTCATATTTGTAATCAGAAAGTCCAAATTAGCTTGAAAGCATGATGAAATACAAAATTTAAGCGACACAGAATATGGAATATGGGGCAATTTTGACATTTACCCTCTGGCGGGGCATTAGAGGGGTCGATCCTCCCTGGCCCTTCAAGCAGTTCCTGCATTCCTACTTCCCGAGTGGACCGACGGTGTAAAACCGACCCTCACTGAGTTCCTTTACTAGCGCCACTTGATGTACCTGGTGGTGCCAAGTTTGTACACCAGCCAAGTTTTCACAAGAATAGCATGGCTTCCTATTCCTACGATTCCTATTGATGACTCTACCTATTGGAAGCTAAGCTCATTGTCTAAAAATCGCCGGTTTCGCCCCATGCATTGAGAGACAGGGAATCGCAGGGGGCAAGGAATAGTTCCATTGCCAAGGAAACGTTGTTCTCGTTGTTGGTTTCCAAAAATATACAAAAAACAAAAAACAAAAAACAAAAACAAACCGGAAACGTGCTGCTGGGGCCAGCCCTTCCCTGGCTTCGCAGCAGTCCAGCACAATTTGTCCACAGGGGAAGAGTGCACATTATGATCATCTCTCCCTTGACGTTTCCTCGATGCCAGTATCATATAACCGAGTCTTGGGATGCACCCACAAATTATGTGCGAGAATTGAAACACAGCCGAAGATATCGAACTGATTCCACTGGAAAAGGATACTCGCTCTCTTCAAGAATCCAGGAGCTGCGTATTAATTTGCCAACACACAGTGCGGAATGGCGTGCAAGCAATTATGGCATTGCAAATCCTGCGACCTAGCTAGCTAGCTAGCTAGGGGTTCCTAGCTTGTATCTTAGCCACCGGGATGACCCAAGTTTCGATGGCTGAAGAGACGGACGCAGGGCAGCTTTTGGGGGACGCCAATTGCCAGTAAATTGCGAATAAATTAGAGCTGTGGAATTGCGATTCTCGATGGCTAGAAGCCCAAGAAGGGGAGATGGAGATGTGAACAGGAAGAGAGACGTTGCTGGTTGTCACGGATTATAGCGATTAGGTCAACAATGAAACGGAGAGCTGCCCTGGTGCTTGACCGCACTCGAATGTGCTTGGTTGAGATTTGAAACGAATTCAAGGGTTGGGTACCACATTGGGTACTGTGACTTGCTTCTTCATCGCAAAATCATTGAGAGTGAACGTTATTCGAAACTTGTTCGATTCTGGGGTAGTATGTGGATTCTTGACTAGCGTGATGTGTCGTTTTGTGATCACCGATTTTTTGGGAAACGTGAATCAGTTAGGATGTCCAGTTGTCCAGGCCAAATTAAGTAATCCAAGAAGGAATATGAGCGTGAAGATGAGTACAAAATGGAGGATGCCACCGTTGCTCTTACACTATTGTTTGTTTGATACTGGTACTGCCCCACTTTGATGGCCATGCATCCTCAGATAGTGGCAGTTTTAAACCGTAAACCTTAAATCCTACAAGACCTACACCGTGAACCCTAAAAACCTGAAACCTGAGCAGGACGATATAGCCTTTCCTGTACTTGCGTGCTGGGTTCGGAGCTTGGGACCACTGCTATGGTTCGGAGAAGTTTTTGCCAACAGCTACAAGTGGTCGTGTGCGGAGCAGTTTGGCTGAAAGTGCGCATATATAGATTTCAGTGATGCAATACATTGTTTGACTGAACGATTTCTTAAAACTTCTTTGTTGTGCCTTGGCGCGCGTTGCTGACACGTAGCAATATTGTAAGACTTTTTCTGTCATTTGGAGGTGAAGGTGGTGCGCGTGTCACCTGTTCCTGTAATTTAATTTATCTTGCTTTGCTCAAGCCATTCTACGACGTTTC
This sequence comes from Pseudoscleropodium purum, assembly GCA_963969395.1. Taxonomy (NCBI): domain Eukaryota; kingdom Viridiplantae; phylum Streptophyta; class Bryopsida; order Hypnales; family Brachytheciaceae; genus Pseudoscleropodium; species Pseudoscleropodium purum. Next base: position 23,943,384 of record OZ017796.1, read on the forward strand.
GAATGAAACACGACATAAGTTAGTTCAGAAGAAAATCAATGGGATTTATAATTTCACCATAGCCAACCGGCCACCCAGACATTCAGTTGAGCACGATCATCCCTCTGCTGTTAGTGCTGTCGGGATGCTCATGAGTCATGTCTACCTAAAAGAAGCAGAAGAGAGCAGTGCATCAATTTGAAATCGGTTTGATCAGACAGTGGGAATTATTGACGAAAATACGTGTTCACCGTACTCAGGAGGTGGACGCTACATTTTCCACAATTGATATTCAATGTTTCTTGAAGGACCCCGTCAAAGCAGCTGAGTTATGTTACCATTTTCCTCCATGGGATTGAGGGCGTACGTTGAGGCTCTCATGAAAGGAACCAAGTTGGTCAATGCAACCGACTGACAAATTCAGAATCGAGCACAACTGAACAGCTCCTGACTTTATCGTGGGGCGAAGGACTTCCAGCATTTTCAAATCGCTCCAGACAAGATGTGCCTGCAAGTATCAATAATGAAAGTAAAATGACTCATGGCGGGGCGTGCCTACCGTCCTCAGGGAGCTCAGGGAGCAGTTGCTTGCCCTCCAGGACCTGAATATAGAACGTACCCTACCAGCGTCTGGTTCCCTGTTGGACATGACGAGCAGGAAGCTCACATGGCCACCCTCAGAAGGAGATGAAGCACAAGAAGTATAATAAAGTTGAGGACAAGAAGGATGAGGACAAGGATGGGGAGGAGGACAAAGATAAAAAGAAGGACAAGAAAGGGTGGAATTGGTTCACTCCTATTATGGTAGTTGTTCTTGTGACCTGGAATGAATAAGGCAACTCATCACTCAAGGAGGTTTGTCACTGTTTGTAACTTATTTTCCGTAAAACAGAAAAGTCCCAATTGCCTGCCTGTGCAGACTTTTTCTAGTTGTTCAGTTTTACTGGAGAGCTGTAAATTCGATGATTCTGTGCATGTTGACAGAGAGAGAATCGTGAGCTTTACTTCAGGGAGGGGTTGAAGTTCACACATCCGATCTGCACGTCCAGAATAAAATAAAGCTCTGTAAGAAAGTCGAGTAGTTTGTGACTTTCATCAATGAAGAAGACTAGGAAAGCACATATTCTTATTTCGCCTATTTGCCTGTGTGCCATATGATGGTTTAGCTTAGCTTAGCTTTAGGTTTATTAATTTGTCTTGGTTTTACGACAGAGAATGTATTTCACAGGAGATGGTGCCCATCACAGTAGAAATAATTGATATTCTGAAATGAATTGAGTCACTTGTCGATTCTGTTTAAAAATCCTCACAGATGAGCATTTTGGGTGAATTCTTTTGGTGCTATTTTGGTGCAGTTAACCCTAAACGAGCCCGGATTTTCTACATTCTAAAATTGTGAATAAAGGTCATCTGGTACTGCACGGCACATTTGGTGTAACTTGTGTACAATCCACCTCAAAAGGGCCCTCAAAGGTCGTTTGAAACCTTGATATATTAACTACACCGCAAAGCACCCGTATAAAAGCACGACCTCTTCACGCTCTTTCTAATTACTCCGCAGTGTAAAGCGAACATCGAACAAAATTAGGTAACAAATGATTGTGGCAACGATCTAGGTGTAGGGGTTCTTATTCTTTAAGGCTTGTTGGTTTGACTTTGCAACGTGCTCTAGTCAAATATGAAGATGTGCTGTAAAGTGCATCTTAATAGAATCTGGCACCACTGAAGTTGGTAGACAGTACAATTATGTTTTTAGTGCTGATGTGGAGTAGGGAAGAAGTGGGAGGTTGTTGACATTGTGGTACCCCAGACCTCTACTTTCCTCCTCAAATTACGTGCACACTTAGTGCATGTTGCATGTAGGTTACATCAATATATGTGATATGAGAAAGACCTTGCATCTGACAATTATTATTGATAATTTTTCAAAGCATGGGTTGGAGTGCTAGCTCACCTGCGGATATGGGTACCACCATAGCAGTCTTCGAAAGAGAGGTTTTGAGGCTTCGTATTTGTCAGGATGAAATATTACCACAATTGAGATTGATTTTACAATTACCAAACATTCCAGGTAATGACACCCACGTCAGTATAACTCATGCTTGGTAGACAACAAGTGCCCGAAGCTGAAACACCATGAAGTTGCACATTCTAGTTGTGACCCTATACGACCAGTAATGCAGAAACACACATACTCTTGCTCAAAATTGTGCTTCGAATCTTTGGATTGTATGAAAAGGCATGCTGGATTCTTTCACAGCAATTGGCATTTATACAGTTTGAGATGGATCCGAAGTGAAGTACACTAGAAACCTGCAAATAATTTGAATACAGCAACTGGATTATGGAGTTCCACTCCAAAAGACGTCTTGGTATCTAGAGCCTTTAGGTACACATTCTCGCGGGCAGTGTCAACCATACCACTCTGCGTAGCAAATTCCAGCGCCATCTCTGAGTCGACCTGTAAAATGGAGTTCAACAAGAGGCGTCTCATGAATCCAACAAGAAGCATAAAACAAACAATGTCCTCAGATTTCTTTGACAAGAAAATGTGGAATTAAGAGGTGATTGGTTCAAAGCGTAGATCGGAGTGCTATGGCTCGAGCTTAAGCTCGGGGTAAGGAGGAAGGGGAGTTCATTTTTTCAGAGTGGGAGGTTGTAACTAAATCCTCCATTAGAATTGACTGACATGGAAAAATGCAGTTGCAATGCACCATTCCGTAAACATTGGAGTTTCTTAGAGCAAATGCAACACCTCAATGAACGACCACAAAAGAATGTATGAACCTGTTGCACGTGACTGGTAAGCTTTTGCTTCAGGGTGGCTTCTGTGATTTGACGCTTAGCAACTTTCTCGAGCATGTCTTGATGCTCCGGGCCATACTTCGGCCTTTGGGCTACTGGTCCAGCCATAATCTCTAGCACATCATAAATCGCTCTTGAAACATCTGGGATGTACCTGAAAGATTATAGACTTGTACATAAGTACAAACAGATACATTTCTTGCATACTCTCATGTAATCTCCAATACCTATATTTCAGAATAACTATTTAAAAATAACAGCAGCAACTTGAAAAATCTGTTTAGAAAGTAAGGTCTCTTTCAGTGTTGAAGGAGTAATTACTTCCCAAAAGCAAGGGATCACAACACTACAGTTCTTCCGAGACTTGTCGCTAGAACTGCAATCAGAAAAATGCTTACTTGGAAAGGTTGCGCTTGCGTTGCTGTCTTTCCTTAGCTTGCTGCTGCCGAACTAATTTTGCTTTCAGTTGTATACAGCAGTTTTGAAGTGCTGACTGCCAAAAAATACACCAGAAACGTGTCATGAACGCTTCTCGGTAGGGCTAATTCACAAAGATATGAAAACATACAGGGGAAACCTTACTCCGGTGAAAGGTAATTTTCTCAGCATGTCCCATAGAACGAGGAAAAAGGTTCTTTAAAGTGACTAAACCATCTCGGATACAAAGGTGTTGTACGCAACTCATGAGAGTCTATTATGCACTTATGTGCAAGGAAAACACACCTTCACAGCTGCTGCAATTTCAGATATGTCATCGCCTATGTACTCTTTGCCAGTACCCTTGAATGGAATTTTGGTGCTTACGACGCTCACGAATACACCAATCTTATCTTGTTGTTGATTAATTTTGTACGAGTTCCAGCTGCAAGGCAATCTCGAGTTAACTTCACAACAAGAATCAGAATTTGGCATGATGACCCCAACAATCAAGGTATGGGAACATTACTTGATGCGTTTCATGGCGGTACGTGTGACAACGTCTCCACCTTGCTCAAAAAGGAGAGGGATGCGATTGGCAAATCGAAAGATATTTATGCCCTACAACTCCACGCAAACAGCATATACTGTTAGGCAAACGGGATAAACTGGAATTCATCCAGGCAAAATGGAAAGACACAGGATTCACAGGCCAGATTTCAAATCAATCACTCTCAATCATTCATCAAGTGGTTGACCAATTGGAAAGCACAAAGCAAGTAGCTGTCACAATCACTTAGCCCCTAAATGGTACTCCATAGACTCGAGGCTTATGGGGACGCAAAAGGAGCACTTTCAGGAGACCAAATCCTCCACATATTGCCTAGGGACCGAAGTAGAATGATCTTAAAATGAGCACATCACACAAATTTCCACCTCTTTAAACAAGCGAGATTCAAAGAGAGGACATCATCTGACGAGAATGATTGAATCTACACTCAAAGAGTTGACATATTGACCGATAGAGTGAAACTTACAGGCTTCACATCTTTACCGCCAAGGCTCACACCGGCTTCTACTACGAATGGATGCCCCTCAAATACTTGAGCACTGCAGTCACGACACTCTTTTCTATCATTCAAAAAATTCTGACTTTAAGCCGAGCATCATCAGAATGATTTTCGTTAGGCAATAGTTGACACCATATATCGCATATAGCACTGCAATCGAATGAGGTACTTTCTAGCGCCACTATGCTGGGAAACGAGGTCAAATGGTTGCGCGCTCTCAGCGGCTCATGTGAGAAATGACCAGAATCAGCTGAAAGCATTGCGTAGTAAGTTGCAACCCAGAAATATTTACATTACTAAGTCATCTCTGCTACCGCAGACTCACCTGCCCTCGTAAGTAGCGACCAGATCTGGAGACAACTCCTTCATTATTCCGAGGCGTAAATTGTATTCTCCAGCTGGGCTAAGGCACTGCACCGAAAGCTAGAGTCAACATGACAACTCCAGAAGATAAACTGACTTAGAAATCTCCTTAAAAAACAGTTATTCTTTCTTTCCTGATATAAAGTTAAAACTTGAAGCATGGAGGTAAAATCATTTCACAATTTATTTTATCTCACAGATCGTAACCGTTACCTGTCCACTCGGGTCATCAAATTTGGCTTGCCTGAATAACTGATGAAGACGAACAATCTGCTCACCAGTGAGTGACTTCACAAGCATCTTGGGTTGAAACTCAGGGCCCATTTCTCCTGAAATGCCAGGTCGTCAAAAAGAGTAGTCATACTCCACTGAACCTCCATCCTCCAGTCATGATGTGATAATTCACTCATCTAATAATCCAAATTCACGGGATTTCATGAAGCAATGTCTTTTTTATTAGAAAATTAGAAGGGTAAACAAGACGTACCAATGAGTCGTTCTGCATACGCTTTGTTGATGCTAACGAATTCCTTCTGCAAGAAAGGTTGCAGGTATATTTCTTTTGATTCAGAAATAAGTCTCTTAATAAGTAGGAGATCAACTGCTGAAGGGTGATACTTAGTTTCCTCTGGCACAGGAGGCATTACATCTGTTCGCCTTGAAAACCGGATCGTCAAATTTTTGCTGAACACAAAAGAAGAAAAGAAACCATAAGACTCCATCAGAGCCAGGATGGTTAAGCATAAGACACTCATAAATAGAACAGTGCAAGAATAGAATATCAAATGATAAAACCCCAAACTCACTCTGCTGTTGGTCCAATGTAGGAGAAGCGGAACTCCGCGTAAGGAGTGATGACTCCCATCTGTCGCATGTAGTTTATAATCTTGGACTGTACTCAGCCAAATTTGAGTCAATATTAAGAGACGCAAGTTTCAAATAATTAGTCAGTCCACAGTTCCTTAAATCTTTTAACTCGCCATGGTCAATGTATACTTCGAAAAACTGTAAGCAGACCCCGTAGTGAAAGGAGGGAAAATTGAAGGCTATCCTCTTATGATGATTGCATCGGAGGCAAATCAAACCTGATATTCTAGAGAGACGCAGATGTAAGGATACAAATGCATACTATAAACTCCAGCAAAAGTTCAAGAAATCGATCCCAAACACTGAACAGAGATGTGGTAAAGATTTAAATGATTGCACTCACGCGGTACGTAGTCCAATTGCCTTCTATAGTAACCTGAAGTTCGGCTCCGCGCCACTCTTCTGGATTTGGCCGTTTCTCATGGATGTGGATATTTGGAATGTTTCTACAGAATAAAAAATATGGCAGTCAATCTCATAAATAAGCGGTGCTCAGCATCGTGATTTTCAATGAGGTCTGTTATAGCTTTGATTGACACTGAGCGGCCTGTTCCACCAAACAAAGCAGGTAATTTTATCCAAAAGAAAGCCAATGGTAAACAATTTAATTGAGAAGTTACATAGGTTGGCAAAACAGTACATCATGAGAAAAAAGATAATGAGGACATATAGAAAGAATCTGAACAATGATAAAATAAAAGCCTAAAGAGACACCACACAAATTGCAAACAAAGACATACAATCTAGATGTCCCGAAAGCACAAGCAGCATACTGAACCTGCATGACATTAATATACTCAAAAATATCAAAAAACCTACACAAAGTCAAAAAGGTACTTCGGTTCCAAAACCATGATCGTGACTAAGTCCAACTTACAGATGAATGTTAAGGTCTAGCTTGCAGAAGGAGATGAAGCTCTGGCCTTTTGTGGAACTCCAGATATCAATCGGCAGACCCGTGCTCATCTTCGACCAGATCAGAGCCTGAAAGACCACATCACAATTACGTCACTGTCAATCAACGTGGTTGTAGGAAGTAACCTCACATCAAGTGAGATGTAAGTAGTATCTACGAAAGAAAGACATCAACTTGGGATGGAAATCAGGTTGGTAAACTTCGGGTTACAAATTATATTTACGGAGAGAGAGAGAGAGACACACACACACACACACACGGGTGAACCCCAAAGCATGCAGAACGGACAGTGAAAGGTGCAAATGAGGATTTACACTTACCATTTTAGCACCTAGTCCAAATTTTCCACGAGTTTGCTTCAGTCCATACTTTGTGCCTGAGAGGACTGTGGACACCAGCGAAAATCGATGTGAAAATAAACCATGTGGAGAGGTAAGCTCAAGTCAACTAACTGATCATAAGTTACCACCACGTTACAATACTATATAGAGTGGACAACCTGGACGATGAAACGATCGAAGACGAAGATTTCTTAGTAAGCTTTTTACTTATTACATGTTACGAGGTCATAAACATTATCAAGGCCTTCTGATTTGACTACGATCACATAGAACTATTAGTAAGAAAATAACAACAGAGACCTCAATTTCACATACCTCGGCCAAGCATGTTCGGAATATCTTCGTGTGACATACCCTTCCCATTATCCTGTAAAGAAACATCCGGCATGTTTCACACTTAAAATCGTAATATGCACACACTGCACTTAATTGTCGTGATTCACTACACAACTTCTTTTGATTGGAAAAATCTGGATAGATGAGCATTTGACTCCTAGATCGGCTGTGGCAAGCCATCATAGTCCCAGAAACTCTTTAGAGAGCCGATATTTAGAATGTGATCTCGACGAATAGCATGTGAAAGGAATACTCGAATTCCGAAAAAACTACAGAGCATCACCATTAAAAACATGTGTTTGGAACATTAATAATCCAAAGCTTAAAGTGGTATAAGTTTGCGCGGTGTGTATACCTTACATGTAACCTTGAAGAAGGATGTGTCCCCACGCCCTCTACCGGTCTTGGCATTGGATTCCTTAATCTTCTTTCCAGCGGCTAAGGCTTTAGCTTGCTTTTCTTGGTCGCGAGCTTCTTTCGCAAGTCGTTTCTGCATAACACATACTCGTCGTAAAATATCGAAGAAAGAAAACAGAAGCTTCAAACCTGGATCAACAATACTTGGTGGATTAATCAAAAGACAAATATCAAGGACTTAAGAGATAGCCACAGTTCGCGGTTTACATTGATTTAAGGGGTGTACAATCATAGCTATAAAAGCACAAAAATTCCCATGAAATAACATGTAATGGAAACTAATATTGTATTTCTAAAATTCAATTTGAGATCAGCAAATTGGGTCAATTACCCCCTTGGCCTTCTCCGATTCAAAGTCATCATATAGAGCTGCATCAACACGCTCCCGATCAACAAGTCCAATCATAGCATTAAAAGCAGACCTGCTAATTTCCTCTCTGCGTACGGTGCACACACATGGTTGATCATTCATCGTGAATACCTACGCACACATGTAATAGCTAGTAATACCAGAAATGCCACAGACCTGAATGGAGATAGAGGAATCAGATGCGAATATTGGCAAATTGATTGCACAATATCCGCCTCCCTTAGTGGAAGAACAAGAGCGGGCCAAAATACCATAAACTCTAGGTAGCCAAAACAAAACTATAGAAAAAAAGAAGGGCAAACCATTTCATTTGAAAAATGGTGCTTTTCAAGGCATGGGCATTACCTCAAACAGATGCGTCATATGGTTGGAAAAGACCAAAAAGGACCTCTAGACTGCAAAGCAAAGTCACTTACATAGTCACTTCAATGATAGGAAGCTCAGCTATAGACTCTGCAGAATCCAGGGCATTTTCCACCAATTCTCGCACTGTTGTGTAAAGACTCTTCCCAGGCTGCCACAAAATAACAAACTTCCCGATGAGTATCTCCCACCCAGTGCAATCGATACCTGAAGGTCAAACGCTACTTTACATAGAACTTAACCAAAAATGCTGGCACTACGCACATGCCCGGTTGGGGTTTCACTTCTTGGACATACTAATTAAATGAATTCTGTTAAAAATCTTTAAAGGATGTCAATTTTTTCAATTTTTTCAATTTTGATCAAACAAAAAGACTTTAGAATAGTGATAATTTCAATATGTACAAGGGATGGAGATGTATATTCCTAATAATTTTCTAATCAATGTTTTGTGTTGCAAATTGCTGTAATGTTATTGCATGGGAAGTTTTGTGCAACTTGGTTCAAAACTTATAAATCATTTATTGTAGAATTAACAATTTTTTATTCACCACTTCTAAATGTATGCCATACACAAAAATTTATCAAAATGAAATTATTTTATATTCCAAATGATCTAATTGACGATTTTCCAAATGGTAGAGACGTAGTTGACTTTTCAACAAAAATACCTAAAAGAATTCTTCAATTGCAATGAATTTTTGATCGGCTAATACTTACCTGTAAAAATCTAAAACTAGATTTGTTGAAATCAGACCTAATTTAATTTAATTTAGAATATGGACTCAGTCGACACAATTACATGCTTTGCAGTTGCACGAACCAGCGCCTCACTCAGAGAAAGGTGCGTCTACTAGCTCTACTTACGAAGCTTCTCACACTCGGGAACTCTGTCTTTCCTGCGAGGTGATGGACTACCAATACAAAGATGAGCAATATTTAGGACCCACACTAGTACAAGACATAATGTATTTTCGACATACAATGAAACAAAGGCTCGAAGAAGCTTACATTGTCAAACCCGGCAATATTCTTATTTTCAGAGAAAAATTCAGCTGGAGACTCTGCAATTCGAATGAGAACAAATTTCAGAGACAAACGAAATAATGAAATATGATAAGTTGAGGTGTACAAAAACTGAGGAACCCTAACGAAAAACATTCCAAACAATTCGAAAGACAATGCTCCTACCACTACCTCCTCAAATCGTTCAACTCTGCTGATCGTGTGTCCAAAAAGAACAAAAGCATCTAAAACGTCATAAAGATCACAGCATATCCTACACCCAGTGGATCACCATTACCCTAATAAAAAACAGAGGATTACTGACTGCTCAAAACATTCGCCTCGGTGTCCAATCACAGACCAAATTTTTTGACTCGGAATCCAATTCGATCTTGGGATTACAGGAAGGGGAGAGAAAATGCCCGATTCGATGGGAGTAGAAGTGGCATACTTTGTTTTAGAACAGAATCGTTGGCAGCTGCCTTGGCCTTGGGCTTTCGCTTCTCCTTAGAGCCTTCCATAGCTGATACCGATAGATTTCGGAGTATGGAGCCCGAAGGAATGGAGATTACATGTTGTAGCGGAGTGAGATCAAGACTCTGTGAGCTCCGTCCTCCAACTCGTTGAACATCACAACATGTCAGGCGTTCCTCTATCCGTGTCCTTTTCTTCCCCGAGTTCGCACACAAATGTTTACTCTGCCTTCGGAACGTTTGCAGCCTTCCCCGACGCTTAACAGTTGGTCCCCACCCGAACAGGAACACCCCCTGTCTGCTCAGGAGCATGTAGAAGCTGGAACGACGAGAAGGCGAATAGAAGGAGACGGGAGGAAACACTTCCCGCCATCGCCACTTGCTCGAAGACGCAGAAGACGACGAGGACGCTGAAGAAGACGGAAAGGTAACGAAGAAGTTCTCGAAACTGACGAAGAGGGCGACGAAGACTATTCGTTCGTCTCTCGACCGAATGATCAGCCCCACGCTCAGAATGGAACTGTAACAACATACTGTATACGGTAGACGGTCCATACTGAAGCGATCATTTCCCTGCTGATTGGAGTTTTGTGGTAAATTTTTCTTAAATTTTTCTTAAAAGATAAAAGGAATTGACACCTAAATCAAGTTATTTTGTATTTTTGGGACCATTAAAGAATTAGTTATAAAATTTCAAAGTCTAGAATTGTAGATTGCTATTGTAGATCACAAATGGGGACATAAAACCATTAACTTTTCATCCTTTAAGGTTAGTTCACAGTGAGTGCTAAGCACATGTAATAATTGATGTTATTTAACCTTTATTTTGAACCCCATTCACATTTGGTGTTCTTACCTCCCGAACCTACTTGGAGTGGCTTATAACAATGCTTTTTGCTTTGAAGGTACTGCACAATCGGTGGTTTTGTTGGGACGTGATGCTACACTTATATAATAATGAAATCAATTTGACATGAAGATGTTAATGTATGCTCTTTTGTAGTGTCCCTATTTTACTAGCACTAGCAAAGAATAGTGCCTAAGATTCAGCAACACTTGTGGTTTTTTGCAATGGTTGTTGTTCACAAAGGATGTACACCAATGCTAGGTGGAAGTGGGAGCTGTGTCCTTGAAGCTTGAAATAATGACAATTGGTCATGCCAACTTTCAATTTCTCCATGACTTCCTCTATCATAAGCACAATCTAATTCCACACTTTGAATAATAGTTGTTGTCATTTTCTTTGTACGCAATTTGTTGCCAAAGCAAGCAATACAATACTTTACTAGCAAATTGATTGTATAAGAGCAATACAAAGGTAGCTATGCACAAAAATTTCATTTCAACTAGAATTGTTTGTATGGTATTGATTTGACAAGGCTATTTAAGGTAGTCTTCCTTTTGGTTCCTGTAAACGTGCATAGAGTACTTACCACCAATTTCATGGACTAAAGCCATGGATGTTCCATTGCAAATTTTATAATGCCAACTAGCATGGAGAATTGTTTAGGTGTGCAATCATATGAAGTGCCAATCCCACCTACTACCATGCCCTTAAATAATGAATTTGCTTTTCTAACCTTAGTTCTTGCATCCCATTGCACACTAGAAGATGGATTTCAGTTTCATGTAAACTGCACAAGTCATTTGGCCTTTGTGATGTTGAAAGTCAAAACATGTTACTATAGTCATAAAGAAATGTTGTCATTCTCTGCTATTTTGAAAGCAAAACACCAAATTCTTTCCAACTATTCCAAGACGATGTCATGAATTTGAACTACACTTAGGTGTGTTAGAATGTCTATCCTAGTTCATGCTATTATCTTCTTTCATACAATTACTATAACCCAAAAATTCTAGTGTATTGTCTTCATCAAACTATATTCATTGAAGACATTGATGTGTCCACAATGTTCAAAATAAATCGATGCATGTAAAGTAGACACCTGATTTTAAGTGTATTGATTAGCAAGCAACCAATACACTTGTAATCTTTTGATGAATTCCCAATATAGGGATAATGCCCCATCAATGAGTCTTAACTATTCCATTTTGAAGTAAATGTTTTGGGACCCCAAATACATTGCAACTTTTTGCCTTCTCTTGGCATTTTGTATTTTACAACCAATTCTAATTCAAATTAATGGGACTCACTATCCTAAGATAGTTCCATCTAAGTTAGCTCAACAAAGTTGCCGCCTCTAACTTCTATTTTTGCATGCAAGCAAGTTCATGAAAGCATAGTAGTTCTATAAAACATAGAGTAGGGTCGTAATGCCAACACCAATTACCATACTTACTAAACAAATACTTGACATAGTATATGTGTTGTGAAACTTCTCCATCACTTTTCTCAAATTGTCTCTTTTCATGACCAAAGACATCACCTACATTGACATGGCTAGTGCCAACTTCTCTTAGAGCATCTGTAAGTAGAAGTTAGCCAAAAAGGACACGAAAAGACAAGAGCCCTAATTGCTTGCCTATGAAATTCTAACCTTGATTTTTGTAAAGAAGAACATGTACTTGGAGGAATTAGACATCATAGATGGTCAAGATTTGATAACACTAGATGCATCAAAGTAGATTCTTGTCTCTCAAGAACTAATGGAGGTAGACATTTCTACTTGCATGCAAGATGGCTCGATCTACAAAACAAAATGGAACTAGTTGATCCCGGAATATAAATGAATTGTAGACTACATGTCTTGAACAAGAAGAAATTCACTTGATTATTGGGACATATTAGCATTGAAGCACAAGGTTGAAGGACTACTACAACCATTTTCTCCAGATATCTTTCACGCTGTCCACGAGTGGTTTGAAAATTGTCCTCAATTTTAACTTCCTCATGTGCAAGACTTACTAGTGCCTAATGACAAAAACTACAAATGTAAGCAAAACATTGCATTATACATTAGAATATTTCTAGAGGGTCGAGAGGGCTGTTTCAAACTTATTCCCTTGACCCTATTCTTGCAGTCAATTTTTATTTTATTTTTTTAAAATAAAAAAATAAAAAATTTAGAATGGAAAAAAAATAAAAAACAAGTTTTTTTTTTGGTAATGTGGTAGTCACCATGCCACGTCAAGCAACAACTGCAAAGTTCTTCCCCTGATACTAGTAGCCTAGAGAATTTGCAGTCCTCTAAAGTTGTTGAAAATCATCTAATGGCAAGAAAAGCACGGCAATTAAGAAGAAATTGACGATGTCGTGGACTTGGTGAACAAAGTAGAGTCAAAGCATCCAAATGTTGGCATGCAAGTTGTTTCAATTTTCTCCAACAACTTTATCCACCTTGTTGCGGGGTGCATGGATGAATGACTCTCTTACAATACTACTATTGAGACCCTACAATGCATTACTTGTCGGAGTGACACCATGGGTAATTAGCTTGTCTAGGACAAGCTAGTTCGTGAGCAATTGCCGCATTGGCAACATCGACATGGGTTTATAGGAAGAATGTCTCAAGGCATGTGGTTATAATGGATGCTATAAAGGCCATCGGTGAGATCATGGCCCAACACATGCAAACATTGTTCAAGCATTCCAAGACTTGGAGAGATCCAATATTGATGTGCAGTTGAAACTATTTTTAGAAAAAACATAATCCCTAAGGAAGATGGATAGAAAAATGCACAAAATTGTAGTAATAGAAAATGAGAATTAATGCATGTTTAAAAACTAAAAACAAAGAGAAATGGTGAGCTTCCATGTTCATTTGTCTTTAGTTTTAAATCAAAATCTCACAGTGAACAACAAAAAGTGTTCGTAGAGGTGCGTAAACTACCTTGTATGGATTCACCTTGGGGTGTAAAGAATGCCTATAGAGAATATTTCAACCTCTTTGTTGCTCAAAGAACACCACCCACTATAGGTGTAAACATATTAGAAGATATTTAGCTGCTTTATAGGGCTATGAGTTTGTTAAGGTTTTCAGACAATGGGAACTCGCTGCACCAGTTGTGTAACATAGCATAGGTATTGCCATGTCTTATAAAAATATTTTTTCATTTTGAAAAAAATTTAATTTTTTTTCAACTTTTTTTTTTCATCTTAAAACTAATTTTTTTTTAACAACGGCTATTCTCTGGTTGAAAAGGGAACAACAATGGGATTAGGCTTGAAATGGCCCTTTTAGACCCCCCCCTCCCCCAATTTTCTAATGACACTAATACTACTCCTATAGTTCTCTAAGAATCATGCGCACCATATATCAATTACTTTCAAAAACAACTAGTCTAACTACCAAATATCATCCTAAATTCCTTTTGGCTCATGTGAAATATAGTTTGATGCTATTTCTACCTAAATATTGTTGTATGTGCCACTTAAATAGTCCACAAACGAAACACTTTCACTACATCCTATGAACCTACAAATGTGAAGTAAGAGGATGTTAGTGGTAGTAGCATCATGTGATTCAAGTCAATGGAATTGAAACAATGACACAATGAATGTTGCCATGCATGATTGGCTATCATGACTATATTGTGGTATAGACGTTCATGCTGCTATGTATGAATACATGGTATTATTGATTCTGTCCTAAGTCATTCCACATTGATGGTAAGAGGTCCAATAATAGGGATGAGACCTACATCCACCCACTTTCGGAATGAGAAATACTTGTACATACTTCTCATTTTAGACATTAAAGTATAGTGAGGGAGAAGGAAGCCTAATTAACTTCAAAAAAATTAACGCATCTTCTTGCTATAGCAAAGATATTGTCAAATTCCATGTATTGGATGGCAATACTAGTGGTTTATTTTTCATTAGGTGGTGACTTTGACACGCATTGAGAGTTTTCTACAAAGTGTTGGCTGACAATACATGACAAAAACAAAAGCCTCAAATTAAATAGAAGAAAATGAGTAGCACATTATAGAAGTGTGAATGATTGATTGGACATACAAATAACAACTGCTACATTCCATTGTCCAAAACTTATGAAACCGGGAGAGACAATTAGAAATTGTTGTATGAGATAGTTGTTCCACACAAACATTTGCACCCATGTCACAAGGAATAAATGTGGAAGAGAGCAACTTGCAAGCTTGACTCTCCTTGTGCTATATAGAAGTGCGAATTGAATGAAAAAAATCAACAAGGATCAACAACTCCAGCGACCAACAAAATTCCTCAATGTAGACATGAAGACATTATTGTACTACTTGTGGATGCTTGGAACTAAGTGAAAGGAAAATAATAGACTTTCGGGCATTGAGGCCAAGACATTGAGAAGAGCACAATTGCAATGCACTGAAACGTAGTTGTCCATGGCAATGTTTGGAATGGAGGTAAAGAGTGAATTGGAATGGCTTCTAAAGTGTGGTAGGGAAGATTTTAGACATACAACAATGCATTCTAGGCACATGATCAACCAACAACACTTACGAGGCATAATCATTGAACAATAAATGAACCAGATTTCAATGGTTAGAATAGTATACTATGCTTAATGTACACGTTGTCTATAGATGTTGACATAGATGCCTAAAGCTGTGCATTTTTCCATTCTAGTTGGTATTGTCATGTACTCTAGAACAATATCACCCAAACTTCCATACTTGCAAAGTTGTCTACTAGCTCTCTATGTAATCCTTCTTACTTAAAAATGCGTAATAACATCTCTACTTTTTTAGCAAATTGACCTAATAGAATGTTCTCCAGTATGGCACATGCTACAATATCCGTCAAGATTGCAACATCAAGATGAGATTTGTCAAGCAATTCCCAAAACGTTTGCTTCTAAATGTTGAAGGCATTTCTACCACACAATGGACCCTGCTTAAGCACTAGTATATTAAATAAGGCCTCTGCTAAAGAAGATTGTTTTTGAGTCTAATAAGCTACCATGAGCTATATTGAAGACCATGGAAGTAGAAGATAACCTTGATCTGCAATAAGGTATGGTGCACAAGACTATGAAATGACATCTATGGATTTAGAATTTAGCCATGCATAGCTAAATTGTATAGAGTCACTATAAAAAATCACAATTTTTGGTATCTAAGTTGATAGATTTTTATTAGATGACATTAAATGTAACAAATGTGTTTTTATGTCAACTACAACATCTAATGTAACATCAAGATGTTACATTTGATGTCATTGTTGATACAAAACATGGGTTGTTATATTTGATGTTACCTAAAATCTATCACCTAAAACAAGTGTTTTTTTGTAGTGAGTGAAGCATCAAGGCATGTGTGAGTCATTCATTGATCCATGCATTCCTAAATACAAATTCAAGAATTGCTTGTTGTTGTCAACAACAACTTAACAATTCAAAGTATACTACCTTAATTTGAAGTAGTAATTACCTACAAGGTAGTACTGGGGTTTAGAAATAGGAACATGTGTATCATCTATGGTGCCTACAACACCTAGCAAGCTACACAATTGTAGGAATTTTGCTTCTATTTCCTATGTATACTAGTAGGCCAAGTTATATTGTGTTGTAAAGTCTTGTTCATAGCAATCACTACTTTGCACGACAACAACAAAATTGTACTCTTCCCAATAGCAAACAATTCACTGCAAATGAAAAGATTTGCTCCATAAGCAAGCTTGAAGAGGGTGTAGGCTATATGTATGAGAATTGGGAAACACCAATATGTAGGGGTTGTTTTTCTTTTGTATGTGGGGCCTCAACAAATTTGCAAGAGTGAATACAACTATTTTACACATGCAAAACATTTGCACCCAATGACTATTGTCATATATATTGCCCAAGTAGGAACCTTGAAAACCATGTGGTGGACCTAGGTTTCATCTAAAATCCTAGGTCATTATCCAAAATATTGAAACTTGTCTAGAGCAAAGTAATATAGATTTTTGCTTAGAAATCCTACATAGAGGCTCTTGAAAATGAAACATTGAAGACCAAAAGTCAATGTTGCACGTTGGCATCCTCTTCACAGATTTTCGGCAAGTATAAATTATGTCGGGCATTAAAGAGCTACAATAGTATCTAGGCACCAAATGTTGCTATAGTGTTTTGGCAAAATAGAAAACCCATATCATGTTTGCAATTGGATAGGGGAGGAATCCAACGCTTCAAGTAACTACATAAGAACACATACCATGATAACAAGTTAAGATGATGACATACAAGGATGAGGGTGCCTTCAAGTTGCATGTATTGTCTCTAGGATTTTCAAGGACAAAGTCTAATGAAAAGTGGCAAATGTAATGAAAAGTGGCTAAGGTTCAATAACAATGCATGCCAATTCTAGGTTTCGGTCATTGGTGACCTTGACCTCCATGGCAATCCATGTGATTTAAGCTACCAGTACATAAATTTTGTTGTAATTCACAACAAAAACCCGATTCAATCACAAAAGACAAATCACAATCCTAAAATCCCAATATGAAGAATATACTATGATGAGGATGCAAGGCAAAATCAAGCAACTCTATTTTTCATGCGTAAGACAAGAATACAGTACGTTTCATA
The DNA here is from genome assembly GCA_963969395.1 of Pseudoscleropodium purum. Taxonomy (NCBI): domain Eukaryota; kingdom Viridiplantae; phylum Streptophyta; class Bryopsida; order Hypnales; family Brachytheciaceae; genus Pseudoscleropodium; species Pseudoscleropodium purum. The sequence goes on from OZ017796.1 coordinate 23,960,572, forward strand.
TTGACCAAAGCAAACCATCATCTAAAGAAGAGGCACATGTTGCATGTGGACTACCATGAATTCATCGAGTCAAAGAGTGTATCAAGTAGACAAACTTGCCTTGTGCATGTACTTGGTGAAACAAAGAGCATAGCTTCATTGTTGTTTAGTGAGTGTAGGAGCTCTACAACATCCATAAGAATATAGCGACAAGGGAAGCAAGTGCACAAGAGTAAAGTAGCCAAGAACCCATACAATGTCCACAAAGGATATATGGCAATTATAATTCATTAGTAAATTCTCATATCAATGTTGGAAATTAAAGTGCGTAATAGTCTATAGAAAGGAAATTGACAAGAACGAAACACAATGCAAGACCAAAAAATCTAAATAGAAAAGAAGCAATTGAAAGCTAGCAATTTTTCTCTATATCATGAAGAGTTCAATTGTAGAGCCACTACTTGCCAAAATACAAACAATGGTGTTGCACATAGGACAAAGGAGGTTTTCTAAAATGTACTTTTAAAGACTCACTTTTAGTAAATGTTGGAAGATTCAAAAATATTATGATGACATTAAGAAATGAAATCATAAAATTTCTTCTTGCATTCGTGTCTTCAAATCTTTTTTATATACATTTAATAGAGTAAGATGTTAGTTTTAGTTGGATGATAAAACTATTTATGTGTAATGTATTCAATTAAAAGAAGGATACAAAGCTCTACTTGCCCTACTTCCAACCCATTACTCATCTGAAACTATAAAGACATTCCTCTAGGCCTTAATCCCTAAATGCCCAAGGACTTTTTTGAGCTTTTAAAAATTTATTCTAAATTAAACAAAAAGTCAACATTTTGATAAGTTGTATCAAATTTTTTTGAATTGTAACCACACAAATTCAAACTAGACATGTTAGAGATCTTATAGGAAAAAAAACACAACAATATCACTTATGAAATGAAAGATTATAATGTTTAACCATGAGGGTGTTAAAACTACAAAAGAAATGAGGTTAAAGAGCCTACTATGTATAACCCCAATCAATTTATAGCTTCTTAAAATCTACTCTATAATTTTTTTGAATGAATTTTGAATGTGATTTTTTCTCCAAGATTTAGTGTATTTAAGGCTCATTTCCAAGAGCTTTCAACACTACGGGAAGTCAAGATTGCAATGGGTACCCTTGCACAAAATCTTGAATAGAAAAATCACTACCATTTATTTTCAAGACTGGATTTTTGATGCAAAAACTAGACTTCAAGAAGAACTTTCCAAAAATGTAAACTACTAAAAATAGCAACTTGGTTAGGTTTTATTTAACTTCAAAGTTTTGCAAACACCAGATTTTGGTGCCTTGGGCATTCAGGGGTTAACTTGATGAACCTAGAATGGACCATTTTAACACCAAATTGTAACTATTTCAGAGCTATTTGTGGGGGTAGCTGAGCACGGACCATTGTCGCAGAGGACGGACACCAACTACCTTCATGTCCAGTGGACACTTCCGTCTTCTGCTGGATTACACAACCATCGTCACAGTTGCACACAAGTGAACTCTAGCGACATCTTCAGTCACTTGGTTCGTGGCCAAGTTTGAATCAGCTTATGCGGTTGTTGTAAGGAGTCTGGATCGGTGACTACTTAACCTTGTGGAACGACAACTGAAATAAATAGGGTTTATTTTCTGTGCTGAATTTCGTGGTGTGGCAGCAGAAGTTTTAGGGCTGGGACCTTGAGCATGTGATGCGTGCAAACTTGGGAGCCATTTAAATACCAGCGTGTCATTCGCGAACTTGCATTGTGACCACGTCAATTTCCGAAGTTTATTGTTGAATCTGCCGGTACAGACTCTTGTTGTCCTCAGACCTCTTGGAGACTGGCCTTGGTCGGCCAGCGGGAAGCAGCCGACTGAGCTGCAGGAGCGAAGCGTTAAGAACGTGCAATCTCAGGGTCAGCCAATGATGAATGGCGTGGATGTGTCTCCATCTCCTCGTGGAAGGTACTTCTGAAGCCTCGAGATCTTTGTAATCTCTTCTTGTTCCTTGGAGGTATTCCGCTGCCTAAAAACATACTGTACTATCCTAATCTTAGTTAAAACAGAAAGTGGTCATAAAGATCCAATCTTACCTTCAGAGTAATTCTTTAGTCAGCTCATAATGATTGACTTTTTAAAAGAGTTTTGCAATAAATTACCTTCCTAATTTCTCTTGCGAACAAATGCATTTTGCTGGGTTGACCTAAATTATAACAGAACAAGGGGTCTTATGCCACAATCGTCATTCAGAGCGGCCTAATATGAAATTTTTAGAGAATTATATTCATGATCGCAGAAATTCCTATAATTCCTGAATCTCTGGTGCAACGGTCTACTATTCTTGCATTTGAGCTTTCTTGAATGTCCATGTTGAGATTTTTTCATGTTCTTGTTTCATTGTCCCTCGTTTTGGATTAGGTCACTGTGTGAGATACTCTTAATGCAAGTTCTTATTGTGGTATCTGAAGAACTCAAGGATAAAAATTGGCTCGCGCAGGATTCCACGCGAGCTGTAAGGTGAAGTTCGACTACTGTCTCTGGGCTTCTTACACATGGAGGTATGTTACCGTCGATATTCCCTAAACCTTCGCAATGTAAGGCCGTAACAGCCATGGATCCGTACCGTTGGCTGATCAAACGGTCGCATCCGTCGCTCAGCCAGAAATTCTTGCACCTCCGGAAATGCCTATGACTATTAGGGCAAAATTACCTCCTCATTCCCGGATACCGTGTAATTGTTATGAAGTTTATTCGAATTGACTACTTTATTCTGGTCTACGAGGTAGTGGTCATATGGTTAATTTATAATTAGAAATTCAGTTGTAGCATTCTGAATATTGAAATATTATACGAGGGGAGGAACGTTTTTATAGACTCCATGACAATCTGTTTGATACGTGAATATGGTCATTGTGCAGATTCTGTCGGAGACAAATATGATGGGTCCAAACTTAGTTGTCAACAGTAGGGAAAGAATCGTCAAACACGAAGAAGTAAACACTCTTGCTACGATTCGAGGTAAGGTCCATAAACTTCACATCCTTTGATCATAATTTTTCTAAACAGAACTGGTTTCTTACAACCGAGACTGCTCTTTGACTTGTGGAATGGGATTCAAGGTGATTTTGGTCCAACTTTTGCCCGAGGGATCTCATCTGAATGACTCATTAAGAAAGGTCATTATTTCATATTGAATTGTTTGCAATTAGGTTTCCGGATTTGGACGAGTTTTTTGAAAATATACCTGAACTTGGCGTAAAGTGATCCACTTCTTCCTTGTGATTTCTCCTTTCATGGACAGATATTGAAAAAGGATTGGAGGCAAATCTGCAAGAGTGTATGAATTTCCTACAGGTTTTGACAGAGGATAATTCCAGGACTGGGCCTTCATCTGAGAAGGAGAACAAAGTTGTAAATGTGTCGCAATTACATGGCACGAGACCTAAGACAGCTCCACCGAAGTCTACTTCGCACATCCGTGAGCACCTGGAACTCAGTGGCCAGATCCGAACCTGGTCGACCGAGTCTCTCAGCGAAACCCCAAGACCGCGGTCAGTTGTTTCATCTACTGACAGCCAAAATGACAAGGTAAGCTTCTACTAGTCCCTTTCTTCCCCCTCTTCTTGTATTACCGGGGTTAGGGGACTTTCAAGGGGTAAGATCGAGAGGAGCCCAGTGGGAGACCTAATTTCAACTGGATGATGTGTAGGTGCGTGTGTTTGTGCGAATGAGACCTTTCAACGAACACGAAAAAGTTTGCCCGCTCAAACAGGTCTGACACCACTCAAATAGCCTGTGAACGAAAGTTTCAGCACCTTCTCTCTTTTAGGAACTAATTTGCATGCTATGTTACCGACGTTATCTTTCTCCCCTCTGATAAAATGTGGAAGTGGGTCTTGCAGGTGTTGTGTTCTCAGAAGGACAAGGTGATTGTTAAGGATTACAATTACCTTCGGCAAGGCAATACTACGAATACCAAAGCGGAGTCCCAGTTTGACGTGGACTATGTTTTAGACGATAGCTTCTTGTCACGGGGTAATAGACAGAGAAAAGAGGAGTCCCAGAGTTGTATGTTTAAAATCCTTGGCAAGCCATGTGTGGAGAATGCCCTGCATGGTTACAATTCCACGGTAAGACTCCTTTTATTTAAGAGCCGACCAACGATCTTTTGGTTGAAAACTTTATGGGAAGTGCTGATGGAATTGCCTGTTTTCCAATAGAATCTCCTTTTAAAAGACTTTTCTCATGTGACAAAAGGACGGAGAAACCCTGGAGAGAGTTTCTCCTGTAGAATCTTGTCAATAAATGGTCTCATATTCTGCGTGTTTGCTTGCATTGAAATCCTGGGTAGGAGAGGAATAGAATGAAATTACAGTCCGACTTAAGTCATTGAAGATGCAGTTCTCTTTTTGCGCTCTATTTGCAACGCTTTCAACTGACTTCTATTTGATAAGTTGTGGACTGTAACGTTAGTTGGATAAGAAACGTTACATCTTGCTAAACCAAATTTTCCAACTCATATCAAACCCTAGTATTTACCAACGCCGGCGCTACTGGGATGTTTACTCGCTTTCATCTGCTATTGCGGAATGGAGCAAGGTACATATCAACTTTTGGAACTGTTAAGTTGATACAGAACCTTTGATGCACTCATGAATACGCATGGACTTGGCCCTTCTCAATGCAGGTCGAACGCACTGGCAAGTGCATGTTTAATCAGTCAATGCAATGAACTTGTTCACTAGTGGCAAATAAGCGTGATTACTTTTTGCAGATCATGGCATACGGGCAAATGGGATCTGGCAAGACGTATACTATGATGGGAGATGGTACTCTGTATGGCCGAGGGCTTGTGAGTTGCACAGCTTGAAATTTAAAATCCAAGGCTTCGGTTCAAGTTTGCTATATGTTTAGGATCTTCTTTGTTTCCGCACTGCTTTTGAGGAAGTCGAACTGATCTCACAACTTTGATTAAACCCATTTTAGGTGCTTTATAATGGACACTTTGAGTTGGTCAAATAGGTGCCAAGGATCGTGCACGAGTTGATGCATCGTGTTCAAGAGGATCAGAAGTCTGGTGTCTGTTTCTCCATTCAGGTGCAACTTACTTTCCACGCAAATAAATATCTAGGATTGGAAGCTTAGATGTGTAATCTTCTATACCTTTTATGTGTCTCAGGTCTCATCATTCTCGATTCACCAATTGCTCCTCCGCTATACGCTTTTGGTGAACTCACTGTTTCGATTATACAATGATGCACGTCTTTCTTACTTGCCTTTTACATTTGTTACCTTGAAATTTTCAGTCTGATCAGCCCGATTGAAACCCTCACATATGTTGAAACAGCTCCTTCTGATACAATGACAATTGTGCATACATAAGACTTCAAGCATTTTTCAAGCAGGATAAAATTTGGTGTCCGCAGGTGAGCTACCTTGAGATCTACCAGGAGAAAGTTCGGGACCTGCTGGTCGAGAAAAAAATGGTGCCTAGCGAAGAAGAACCTGGTGCGAACTTTCATATGCCAGTCAAGAAGGATCATATAAGGATTCGAGAGCATCCAGGAATGGGTATACTGTCATTCTAAGAGATCTATTATGAATTGGGTTGCCGTCGCTAGTACCTCAATTACAAGTTGCAATCCCTCCGTTCGAGTATTCGAAGATCCACTCCACTCCTGTCTGCTATTTTGCTTCCTTTAGGATTGAAGGGTGAAGTTGTCTGGTGTGGCAGGTCCATGTGTAGAAGGTCTGATTTGGAAGGATGTGACGACATATGGGGAGATGGAAAAACTTGTGAAGCAAGGAGCATCAAATAGAACACTAGGGATCACAAACATGCACAAGCTTTCTAACAGGGGTCACACGCTCTTCACCATCAAGCTCATCAAGGTTAGACCTGCTCTGAGGCAGTTCCTCAATTGCTGGTTAAGGGTTTTGAAGCTCTTGAGAAATAATGTGTCATGACAAGGGTCTAGTCTAGATATGTCTTTACTATTCCTTCCTGCCACACCACCAATGTATCTCTGTAGCAATTCGTCGCACTAGCCTACTATAAATAGAAGACCTAATGTAATTTAGAATCCTTTCAAAGAAGTTGTGCGTGTAGTGAATTCATGAGTCTGTTTGGTTGATCAGATGCAGAAAAATGATAAGTGGAAAGGCACGAGCGTGAGCCACATCAACCTGGTGGATCTTGCAGGCGAGAATCTCATTCCATGTCCAATTCTCTTAAATTCATTTTCTCGTCCAATTCGAGTATAGCAAGTTGGTTCAAAGCCTCTGAACTGATGTCTACTTGCACAAGTCGTTTACAAACAGAACATTCATACCGCATATTAAGCCTTGGCATGGTGGAGCATGCAGGCAGCGAGAATATGACCGTTGGTCAGAAGCCTTTAGCCGAAAGGACCTATGAATCCAAATACATCAACCGCTCACTTGCGCAGCTCAATGACGTCCGTTTCCATCCAATCTGCTATTTTCTCGATATGAATCTTTCCCTTTGCTAGGCATGTTTTCTACACCGAACAGATTCGCGGCCCATTTTTGGTAGAGAACCGGAGCTGAATTCAGTGGTCTTGCAATTTGCATCAGCAGAAACAACTCAGTTGAGTGATGGGGCTAACGTGCTGAGACGTCACTTGGGCTTCTTTCGCAGGTATTCACGAATTTAAGCTCGGGTAGATCGAATGGAAAGTTTGTGTCCTACCGAAGCTTCGCCTTGACATGGCTCCTGAGAGAGTCCTTTTCGGGGAGCAGCAAGACTTTCCTGGTGGCCAACATTTCTCCTGCTGAGCAGGTACAAAATCTTTCTCACTGTTCTTGCTTTGAAGAAAGCAAGGTAGAGGTTTGCGTCACTTTAAGCATTTTTACATATGTAGGAGTGTGATTTTGGGGGGGTCATTCTAGACCTGTGAAGAGATCACTTTGGGTACAAAAACCTAATCAGTTGAGTCAAATTTATCATTGCGAATAATCTTATGCAATTTTCAAAGTGGGAGGTTGTAGACTACTGTGACTGAAGATAATCCTATTCAAAAATGAGTGGCCATAAACATTTAGCCAAGTAATTCTTACAAACTTGTTAATAAGTTTCAACTGTATGAATAGATAACTTCGTGTTGGCAACCTGGGTTAGGCTAGTAGACGGGATCAGGTCTCCAAGGATTAGTAGACGAGATCACTTCGGATGTGCAGGATTTTCAAGAGAGTGTCCGTACTCTACGGTGTGCGGCAAAAGCGAAACGCATTCATAGCCCCCCAAATCAGGACCCGGAAGCCAAGAAACAGATGTTGATGAAAATGGATGAAGAGATACTCATACTGCAGTTCCTCATTGCGGACTTGACCAGAACCACACACTCGACGTCCACTGATGTAGTAAGTAATGTTAAGAAATCGTCTGCTGAAGCAGAAGGTCTCTTTCCTACCAAGGAGACCGACGGCCGATGCTCTTTAAATAAGAACGTTTGGCAGGTATCCTCCTGGCTTGCTGATTTGCTTTTATTTTGATGAGAATAGTGAGTATGCGATGTTGCCCCCTCAATCACCTCCACTATCACATTTTTTTATTGCAACTCAAATTATATAATGGCAAGACTCTAAGTTCATGCAGGATTCTTCATGTATGCAAATTGTGAACAGCTAAGATCATCTTTGCGGCGTAAAGCTAGAAACGGTAGTGGAGCTTTCAATCGCAAAATGACATTGTACGCAAACATGGGAATCTAAGGTATGGCAACCTGCAAGACGAACTCTAATTTGAAGCCTATCACAAGCAGTTGAAGAAAATGGATTCCATGTATGCTAAGAAACTTAAGAAGCGGTAATTACCAAACCAGTTGCCCGGCACTTTTCAGAGACTTCGCTTGGAGTGGCATCAGTGCCTGAAGAATTATGGCCTGCACACATTTGGGAATTCCTTTACACAATGATAACTCTACAAAGCTTCCATTGCATTCAATTTAGTAGACCACGAACAATCTTTTGTTGCACGTCAATTGCAACTTTATTGATAGAGAACTACTTGGTTCTGATTAGGGTCTCGGTTCTCAAGCAAGAAAGGTCGAAGCATCAAACACGGTGTTCTCTATTGGAATCAATTCTCTTAAACAAGTCTTCGTGTTGTTTCGCCATAGGCCCATAGCTTGTAGACGAGAACTGTATGTTGTTACCGGCAAAAGAAAGGTATGTCCAACGCGAGCAAAAACTGTGCCTTCAATCACGTCGTCACTTCCATGAGAGGAACTCAAACTACACTGTGAATGCAAGTAGGACAGAACGATACTTGATTCGAGAATCTATTACTTCTTTCAATTCCTTCACAAAGCAAGCCAAACCGAACAGCAACTGGAAAAAGCAGCAAACAGTGTAGAAGCAGGAGAACTGACGCTTCAAGCGTTCGGTGTAGATACATCGTTGGCGTCAATCGGGCGAGCAGAACGAGTAGAGGTAGTCTGGTGATCCGCCGCAGTGCCTAGAAGGCTCCCTTCCTCAAGGAGCATAGTGATGGGAGCGGTGCCCAGACCGTCGGCGATAGCGAGAATAATCTGCTTCAAGGAGGAACGAAATTCCGGCAAATCAACGGTGTCGTTGCGGTCGGTATCGAAGCCCTCGAACACAGAGTCGTACAGAGCAGTCAACTCAGCGGGAGTCATGGAGACGGGGACACCGAACTGGAGGTCGAGGAGATTGAGGCGTTCGAACGCCGGCCGAAGTTCGGCGCGGGAGAGGACGCCGTCGCCGTTCACGTCCAGGGTGCGGAACTGCGGGTCCACAGCGGCGTTGAAAGCTTCGGTGTCGGAAGCAAATGCGCGCACGGTGGAGCCGTCCAAGACCACAGAGCGCGCGGGCGACGGGGGTGCGTGAAGGCCCATAGCGATCGAGGAGCAAGAAGGAGGGGGAAGGGAGTGGAGAAGGGGAGAAAGACCAAGGGGACGAACTAAGAGAGCCAGGGTAAGAGAGTCTGACTGGACAAGAAGGGAGGGGAGCTCCAGGAATGAGAAACACGGATCCCGAAGAGTTTGGATATGCTCGGAAGAATCATTCGAAATTTTCTAAAGAATCACCTCAACTATATTTTTTTTTTTTTCTTCAATGAAAGGACAATGTCATTGCAGGGAAAACTGACCATTGCTAGAAGAGGACATAAGAAACCCCGCAATTTGGAGCAATGTTACGAAGAACGGTCAAATATTCCTGACTCGAGTTTTTGGACTGCGTTTTAGTCTGTTCCTTCAATATCCTGTGTTTTGGATGAGCTGCAACCTCTCAGATGTAATTGATAACAGTCCAAATTGAAGCTGAGATAAAAACCTAGATCGCCCTTAAGCGCCGTTCTTAGTAACTTTGATTTGGAGTCTATCGGGCACTCAGCTACTGTCATCGAGTCGCTAAGTGTATCAAATCCACGAGCGAAGGTTGAGAAGAGTGAAGCGAGTAGGGTTTGAAGTGAGTGCTGTCACAGCTTTCAGATGCTTAGGGTTCTCGAGCTTTTGCTGACAGTTCTCGAGTTTTGGTTAGTAGAGTGCTAGGATTGAGTAGTTCGTCGCAAGTGAAAGTGCGTCGATTGCTACAGAAGATTGAAGTTTAGCGCTGATTGATTGTGAAGAACGTGAACGTCTTGCGTCGCTTGACAAGTCCTCTTCATTGATTACGATTTTGTCGATAAAGCAACTTGCTCACATTCGCAAGGGTCGCATCCTAGGGTCTTTGCATTTGCTGCAGGGTGTATCCTCTATTTGCTGCAGTGCCGATCGAGGCGACAGCGCCATCAGAGTTATCGCAGATGGCTCTCGGGTGGGTTCGTATATCAATTATTTTCCCTTTCGAATGTTCATCGTTTTGTCTGAATTAGAATTACAGGAGTACATCATCGCTGTAGTTGGAATCGCGATGTTCTAGACGCTAATATTTACGAAGGCTTGCTTGAGAGCTTTGTAGAGCTAGACTTGAAACATATAACATTTTGTTGGACGCAGGATGTTACATCGTGAGGACTTATTAGCGTACCGAATTTCTTACCGAAATTAGCATTTGTTTATCCCTTTCTACTGGGGCTTTCAGGGCAAGAATGGGATTGGAGAGAAGGGCGACCGTTTCCGATTTGATAGTACTATTCGGTCTTTATTCCTCTCTTAGATTGCGAAATTTGGAGTTCTGTAATCTTATGCACACCTGAAGAGTTGTATGTGACTAGAAATTTTCTCATCTGAATATCCAAGTCCATGAGCCTGAAGCTGGTTTCCTGGTACTTTTTATGGACGTTGATAAGAATACTGAGTCCAGAAGAGTGACTGTTCATTCAATAGCAGCATGTTTTCACAAGTGTCCATCACTGAGTACTTCCCACTGATATCGGTATAACACCTTGCTGAGTATGGAAATTGATTTTATTTGCAGACAGCATTCATAGTGGACATGAAGTGCAAGGGATACGTCACTCAGTGCGCTCCAAGTTGCTCAGTTGCTCTTATTGAAAAGATGGAATAAATCTCTCAACTCCAATCACTCTAATTCTCTTAGACACGTAAATCTTGAAAACCAAGCGGTGAGAATTCTGGGATCAACTACAGGGAAGGACTTGACGACAGGTTAGGCAGAATCACGACACAAGGCTCAGCTAATTGGTCGAGTACTCCCAGAAGGTAAGTCCCTGTTAATCTTCCTTGAATCCTGGATCTTTACCTAAAAGTTAGTTGAATTTGGGGTTGGTGTTTGTACTTTCAATGCCTCTACAGAATTTGAGGTTGCTCCTTTGCTCCTTTGTAGCAGAAGTCTCGTGAGCATTTTGTAACATTGACATAGAATTGTCTACGAGACATGGTCTGTCGTTTAGTAGCCCGTTTTACATAGAAGAGATAGAACTGCCATCAACATGAGATTTGTTGAATCTCGTAGTGTCTACTAGAAAAAGTCTGACTTTCAAACATTGAATCTCAATGAAATAGTGTCAACTGATATTTGAAATGTTGTGGATCTTCATCTGACGCCTGAGATGAATGTCTGACAGTGCTGGAAGTTTGGTTACTTGGAGTGATATAATATCTCAACATGCAACTCAGAACCGAAATTTGACCTAGGTAGGTGGAAGTAAAATTTAGGGCATATATCTTCATAGCAATGAATTACTTCCAGCATGGAGATCTGAAGAAGTACGTCTTATTTGTCGTAAAAAGCACCTTGTAGCTGACGATCCATTCGAGTCCATGACATTTGCTCCATTTTCTCTCCCTTTATTTGGTTCAATGAGCTGGACATAGGATTTCCTCCTGGGAGATATGTCCATGCACAGGTGTCGGGAGTTCAAAAGAAAGAATCTTGTTTGAATTTCTTGTTTTACTCTAATAATTCAGATTGTGAGACGAGGTTTTGTTTCTCCAGAGAGTTACCTTTAGATGCGGAATGTTATCAGGATAACACTAAGCAGACATGTCTTTTGGACGTCAACTCTGACTAAGCTTTGGTATCAGGGTTTCCTTATGTTTCATGTGGCTTGTCAAGAGTTGCTTGAAAACCGGATGACTGTTTAGGAGGTTTGAGAGGACCTTATCGATGGCTACTCGATGGAGGGAAGCGTTAGGAATTGCCTCGGGCGAATTTTACTCTGTGCTTGGGCTGCTGTTTAAGGTTCCTCAAATTTGCGGAGTCGTCCGGTTTGCTCAAGTATGGATCTGCGACGTGTTAAAGCATCTTTCATTGATCTTCCAGGGTCGGTTCCATTGGCTGGCCTAACGGATGGTCGTTCTTTTCCGTTTGCATTGTTCTGGTTTCTTTTTGGTGTGAAACTGCGCTTAGTCCTCTCTAACGACACTATCTCGGGAGAGTTGGGTGATTGGGGTGATTGACTTGACAATTCAATTGTAGAGGTAGTCCAATCAGATTTGTACACAACATGACATATTCCAGGGTTAGACTTAGAATTTTCAATTATAGAGTTGCATATGTCAAACTGAGCTTCACTGTGCATATCCAAACAGATTTCATTTTCTTTGTCACATGTCATTTTTCAGCTGACAGTTCTTCGTTGGTTGCAGCAGCCAGCAGGCGACTTGAGTGTTCTGGAAGTGAAAAATAAGAGGTGGTGGGACATTCTGTTGGTGAAGAGCAAGTTGCGAGTTCTAGATCTAATTGGCTGAGTACGGGTGGTGTATGAAGATTCTGATAAATCAAAACCAGGTATCTGCGGCGGTTATGGCGTGAAGAGCTGGTTTTGGTGAGAATTACAAAAAGCTCTACCTTTGCGATAACGCCTTAAATTGGCAATTTAGGAAGAGTGATCTTGCTAATCTATAAGATTGTATTGCATATTCGAGTTTTGTGCATGTCTCATCAGTTGGAATCATACTTGGAAGTTTTTTGGACATGTGCTTAACCCCTAAAGCCCTGAACCCCATTTTTTTGGCAACATAGCAATTTTGGGCAGCTCACTATGGATGGAGTTTTTATTTTTTTTCTTTGAAATTTTCACACAACATTTTCCCAAGGAGTAGCTTTAAGGCTCAACAATTTTTATAACTTTTCACTACATGGTTAAAAAGTTATTGTAGGAAATGGAATTTTTAGTGTTCAGCAGGCAGCCCGGGCAGCAAAAAATAATTCTTCAAAAATTAAAATTTGAAATTGATTCTTTAGATTTATATCTACATGGAAAGCTTTAAATCATTCCATTTGGATGGATGAATCAAAAGTTATGAGGAGTTTTAGTTTGGGGTAGTTTGTAGATAGTTATGGAATCTCTACTTTGAAATAAACTTTGAAGTTCTTTATTTTACTCAATTTTATATATTTTTGAAAAAAAATAAAAAATTTAGGTGTACATTGTTTATTACAACATTGCAACCATTGGGATTGGCATTTTTCAATTCCATAAAAAAATTATTAACAACTTGGTATTTTGAATCATTTTCTACTTCATTCTACTTATTATTTTTTTCTTATATATTGTACAATTTTGAATGATTTAAAAATTTTCAAACATGTAGTCAACTTACTTTGAAGAATGAGTTCAAAGGATTACCACCATTTTGGACATTTTTTCATGTAAATGTGACCTTGTGAAGTGTAGCTATTTGGATTATTGTAGGAAAAAATAAATAAATTTAAATGCTAATATCTTGCAATTGGCACGGTAAAACTTTCTAAAATTTTTACCACATCTTCTCAAAATAGTTTACTACAAGATCCTATTGTTACTTGTGTCTAGAATTTTTTTTTTAATTTGGTACTTGCATTAGAAATGGTAGTTTTAGAGCATTTTAGGTGAAAACATAGTTGAAAACCTGTAGGTATTAAACGAATTTGGTGCCTTTGCTTGTGAATTCACAATGGCTTACAACTAGAGGGGAGAAAATATATGATTTCAAAGTCGATCATTAGACATGTACAGTAAAGGTGTCCTTATGTCTTCTTTGGGCTTGAAATTAACCCTTATAAGGACATTTCATGTCTCGGTTTCATTAGATTTCTACATTAAAACATACTTCAAAACTTTGGTATTTTGCAATGTAGAAATATGTGTCTAAAATTTAATCTCATTATTTTCATAATTATAAACATCATATTGAATTTTACATAATTTTATAAAGAAATTTCTTTTCAAGAATCATAATAATTATAGAAAAGACTAAAATAATATGAAATTTTTAAGAAAAATGAATTATTTAGTGATAAATATCATGGTGTAATTGATGCACTTCTTGAGTTCACAATTTCACACCAAGAAAAATTTGATAGAAAAAATTCAAAAGTTTTTAAAATGCTATTTTTAGAGTTTCACAAAAATTACATTTTTAACAATTTTGAATAAAATCAAAATGGAGTATAAAGTAGATCATTGGAGCTACATTTTCTTAGTTAAGCTTGAGAACATTAAAAATCGAGAGCTATGTCAAAATTTAGACTTTGACTTTCAAAATGCTTATAGAACTTGCAATGTCCTTTAAAGGTTAATTCAAAATTGCTACTTCTTAATGGGCTCTTACCATCCAATTATTTTAACGATCAATGCCCAAAGCAAAGCAGAGCACTAGCGTTACTACTCGGACTGTGGTTTTGAGCACCTCCCACTTAAATTATAAGAGCATCACCACCTGCCTTGCAAAAAATGGCTTGCAAAATGGGGGGGGGGGGGGGGCATCCACTTTCCAGGCTGCAAAAAGTGGACAGTCCCTCCCTGTTAAAAGGCCACAAGGAAGGTGAAATGCGTTTACTGCATTTTCAGGATTCGGTTCCTTTTTCAGAATTGGAAACAACTAGTGAGCTTTTTCTTCTTAAAATTCCACTAGTTGACTACACTAATGATGATAAATAGTGTTACCTACACTAATTTATTTTAAAAAGTCATAAGTTTTTACTCTTGATAAATATTTTTACCAACTATGGGTGTAGAGTTTTCCCACTTTGAATGATACTAGGATTTATGCACTTTGTAAAAATATTTATGAAGAGTAAAAACTTATAGCATTTCTAAAACAGTTAGTATGGGTAACACTATTTATCATCATTAGTGTAGTGTTCTGGTTGAATGATCAATTTGACATGGTCCAAATTGATCAAAAAGGTTCACATAGAACCTTCAATCAAGTTAACACCATAGACATTAACTTGATCGACTAGTTTTCTGATTAAAATTTCATGAACTTGATTGAAATTTCATTAACTTGATCGATATCGAAAATTTCATTAACTTGACCGGCAGTACAATCCATTTGCTGAACCTTGCAGAAATGACTGAGCCCTTGCAGTAATTAGAGTCCTTGCACAATCAGCCCTTACAAAACTTACCGAGTCCTTGAGATCGACGGTGGTACTTGACAATCAGAGCTCCGAGGTTTTCGGAGTTTTGTCCTACACGGTTTGCAAGCCACGATGCAAACACACCTTGTTTTGCCAGACAACCACAGTTTGCAAAGCCTGTCCGGCCTTCAAGTCATCCATTTTGCAAGACGGGTGCGGCAATTTTGCGAGCCAATACATACGAAGAAGCCAAACGTTTTACAAGACAGGTGGGGAATGTTCCAACCGTCATCCGGAAAGGTCGAGGTGCATTTCCACATCCTCTCAAAATTTTCTCAACATGGTTGGAGATAATATCTACTTCAGGTTCATGCGCGATTGGATACTGTGAAGTACTCGAGCTCCCGATCCGCTGTAAAGCATGTTACACACAGTAAGAACACTCGTGGAGGTCGAATCGAAGATACCGTCAATTGACAGGGAACACGCATCGTCTTCGCCGTTACCACGCACTTTGGTTGGCCAGGCAGGATTGGCCCCACCAGAGGGTAAATGTCAAAATTGCCCCCTATTTTGACGTACTGGTCAGCCCCTGAGGATCCTCTGACGACGAAAATCTTTGAGAGCTTGCGCCGTACGTGCAAATGGTTTCGGATCTGGAAGACTCCGAAACTTTGACCACAGAATGTTAAAAGGAGCGGACCCATTTCCATTTCAGAATCTCGCTTTCGCAGCAGTATAGAGTGCTGCATTTCCGATCAGCTGTGCAACAGGAGCAGTAGAATGTTCGGGAGGTATACATTGAAACCATAGAATGATCACAATATGTACATGAAAGCCACAATGAGCACCTATATCGCTTTTGTAACCGGTCTCAGTTTAATTTCCTCGGAGCAAGAAACGTGGCATTAAGGTGCGATTCTGTAACTTACCTCTCGATCAGTTCTTAAGTCTCTGGTAGGTCAACATTCTTCTCGGATATTTTTGTCTGCCGTGGATCCAACTCTTTACGCATCCTTTTATCAACCCACGTTGCGGTAAATAGACACTTTTGGGAGATATGATTTTCCGCTTGTCGAAGACTTAACCACATTACCCGTTCGAATTTCTTGAACACTATTACCTTCACTTAGGTAAGGATAGTGTTCAAGAAATTTGTGGCAGTTCACAAGTTGATTTCCTCCTTCCATGAATATGTACCGGGTTTTTTTTCCAATGGTCATTGGTTGCATTTAGTTACAATAAAAACTATTGATTTATTTCCTACAATATCAATCACTAGGCAATTTCCTCCAATTGAAATTATAATTTGCACTAGCTAAATTACTAGTTCTTGTGATGTAAAGAACCCAGTAAAAAAAAAAAATACCAAAATGAATGTACTTATTAATATTTCATCCTTTGCAAGAATTGAACTTGGTAGAGTTCTTTACCATTTGAAGACCAACTAAGCATCCTTCCAACCCATGTACGATGGAGTTGAGGATAGTTATAAAAAATTTGCATGAAATCAAAAGAATCAGTTAGGTCTTTTTTCAACTAGCACTTTTGTTGTCTTTGTAAAGTATCACTCTAGATTGGTATATAGGGTGGTTGCAAGAAAGACCGTTAAATTTTTGTATCGTTTTGCTAAAATTGTAGTAGTTTTATATTTAGTGCTATAGATACTAGGAGTAATAGGAAAACACAACAATCTTAGCCCGCATTGATCAATGAAAAAATGATGGCTAAAAGTACTATTGCAAGTACTATTTCTACTTACAAATACTAAAATAGCACTATTTAGGAAAAAAAGATAGTTTGTCTCCAAAAATAGATACAATGAGGTATAAATTAATAATAAATAGAAAATCATGAATTAAAAAAAAACTATAAATTGACAATTTGTGAAAACTTGTTGATGATCAAATTTCACCAAAAAAAAAGAAGTCAAAATCATCATCAATGCTTAGAAATGTGCATGCAAAGGAGCCTTATTTGTACAAATATAGAGGCCATAAAATCATGTATTTTTAGATTCCCTTTGGTAGGCACATATTCCCCTAGAATGGAAATAGACCACAAAGCTTTTAGTTCTAGATCATTAATTTTGGATACTTCTTGGCAATACTAAAAAGCCCTAAATCTTAAAGTGTGACAAATTAAAATCCAGACTTTTAAATATATAATGATTTTTTTTAATTTCTAGAAAATAAGAGATATGATTATAATGAAGTTAGACATATCCAATAAAAAATTTCATATTCATTGGGTTCTACCTTCAAAAATTTGAATGAAAAATAACTTTGTCACTCTAATTGTGACGTCAAATAGTACCAATCTTTCTTGCAACCGCTCTATAAGTAGTAAAACTTAGAAGGATTCTTCCACAAGACAATGGCATCTTCAAGAATGTGGTCAAACTCATTAATTAGTCCTTTTAGGGCCAATCACATGATACTATGCAAATTTGATGTTGTTATGCCATTTCAAAACTTTTGCTTAATGTTGTTATGCATAGAAAAAGCCCTTCTACATGTTGCAATGCTCACACATTAATATTTAGGTAAGGTGACCCTAATCCCTCCTTGAATTTTTTTAACATTTTTTTAGAATTTCAAATTGTCGGTTTGATCTATTAATTTCTATAATTTATTAATTTATACCTCATTGTTAGGTGTTGCTAGGAAGTTGATAATTAAAAAAGCTAACCCTCACCTAGTTGGTATTAGCCACTCAAAATTCTCTCATAGCAACTAAACTTTGCCAAGTATTCGAAAAAAGAAGTAAAATATCTTCTAATTTGGAGGTGGCCTTAGTTCATTAATTTGCAACCACACATTTTTCTTCATATCTATACACCCTTCATTTTCAAAATGCAACCAAGTTTTTTTCTACTTCTACTAGCTAACTTTGAACTAGCTACCAGTTTTTCCTAATTATTGGTTTATAAGCATGACAAATATAGCTATTGTAGGGCTTCTACCAACTCATATCCAATTTAGTCCATCACGATCCAGATACCAATTATATACTTCTATTGTGAGAATGAATACTTTTGCATTGATTTGAAGCTAACTCAAAGTGAATTGTTATCAACTAGTAATTAATCTTTAAAAGTTATTTCAAGCCTTGTAGGCATTTTGAAAGTCAAAACCTGAATTTTCACAAAGTTCTTGATTTTAAGTGTTTCTAAACATAAATAAGTATATGTAGCTCCAAACAATAATGGTTACTTTTTACTCCATTTTAATTTTTTTTCAAAATCATTAAAATTATAATTTTTGTAATACACTTGAAAGCTTAAAATACAACAAGGCTTGCATATGAGTTTAGAAATGCAAGCATATGAGTCTTGAGCCAAGATATAATTAGATACCCTACAACAATTGAAGGTGCTTATAATTTAAACACCTATAATATAAGGTATTTATAACATATTAGGTATTCTATAATCTTGAAAGGTTTCAATAATATAGACACCTATAACATAGGTGCATAAACTCCTAAGCTCACGTGCTCATAATCTTAGGTTCACATATTAGCACCCCTAGCTCAAAATACACCACTTTTTAACTTTACTATCAAATTTCTCTTGGTATAAGCACAAGTACATTACTTTCACCATGATGTTTGTTGCTTCTAATTCTATTTTTTTTAAATTATATCATTTTAAGTATTTAATAACTACTATAATTTTTACAAACAATTTTCTTTAAAAAAATCAATTTGATAATTTTAACTATAAAAAAATGTCAAAATTTTAAAATTTGTGTTTTAATGTAGAAATCTAATGAAGTTTGACCAAGTCTAAACATAAAATGTCCTTTAAGGATTAAGGCATAGATTCTACTCATTCTAGACACACATCATCCTCATTTCATGTAATAAGTTCCCAAAGTAAGCAATATTTTTACCTATTTTTTATTTTTCAATAAAAACAATTTGGAATTGAGCTTTTTCGAGATGTTTGGAATGGGAGTTTAGACTATGTCTACCTTATATTGCATATAGTCTGAGCCATCTTTTGGGCAAATAGTGACATTGAGTTTCCACCCAAAAGATGTCATTGAGATTATAAATTTAGAATTTTAATATTTTAAAATGTTGATTTTCCCTTCTCCCCTCCCCCTTCTTATAACTTTCAGACACCAACTTCTTTGACAATCAATATGGGACAATTCATCTTGTATCTATATCCTTATTTGCTATCCGCATTTAATATTTGTATAAGGTACTATATCTGTATTCAATATTGAATTTGTATTTGGTATCTGTATTTAGTATTTGTATAAGGTACTATATTTGTATCCAATATTCATTTTGTATTTCATATTTGGACGACTCAGATTAAATCTCACAAGATCAACGACCTATAATTTTTTTGAGAAATCAACGGCAATTTCGAGGGTAAGCATTTTTTTTTATAAAAAAATCAACAGCATGTAAATTTTTTGAGAGAAGGGGGGCAACTAATGCAAACCGGGGGGAGCCATCTTTTGAGAGGATAGTTCCATGAAGCAAAGGTCATTGCCATTGTCTTCAAGTTTGAAATAAATCAGTTTCAATTTTTGTAAAACCAGCATGTTCTCTGAGGGCCTTTCAATTGGGCTAAAAGAATTTTGATTTTGCAATTAAGAGGGTGAAAAAAATGTGACCCTTTACTTGAAGGACAAGTGTAAAAATTAATAGGTAATGAAGACAATTTAAGATGTTGCGTGCTTTAATCCTTTAGATACAAAGGTTTGTTGATTCTAAAATGACCATTTTGATTTATTACATAGAGAAAAAAATTTATATCATTGGATTGGGTAAAGAATTGTACGTATGTTCGTTGAGTAAAAAATTATGTAAAACTTTAGAAATTTGTATAAGAACTTTTTGAAATTGCTAAGAAAAATATGAATCTTAAATTGGGCCTTGTCATCCTCCAAGGATTAAAGCAATATTCATATAATGGCACAAAGAGACGGAAACTTGTTGAAGATTGATTTGATAGTTTTCTTTGTTGTAGTGAAGAATTGTTTTAACATGACTTGTAGCATCTAAATTTAAGGTTTTCAGTTGGAAAGTATACCAACCTAATAAAAGATGATATTGATGTCAAGTGATTAAGAATATCCTATGTATGAGATTTGAAAACTTGACCCCCTCAAAAGCAACATTATTGAACTTTGAGGTGTCCAAATTTGAATGAAAACTAACATGCTAAGTTAGTCAAAAGCAATGAAATTAAAGTAGGCAAATTTTTGTTAGACAATTTTTTACTTGAATTTCTTGGTGACTACTCCAATACTAAAAAGCCAAGGAAGAGAAGTAGATGAATTTGTCAAAACCAAAAGTTTGCCAAATTTTGGTAGAAGTTTAAGGGAGCCAAATCATTCTTGGCCACTTAAGCAATTTTGCATGTCTAGAGTACTATTTTCTTGAGTAGAAAATTTTTTCTATGTACAAAAATAGAATTTATAAGGATTCCATATTTTTTTCAGGATTTTATTTCTCAAAACATAATTATTATAATTTTTTTAGTTGAAGAATATATTCGACCTATTCTTGTCATGTAGGTCTTCCTATTTCCAACTACTAATTGGTTGCAAAATCAACCAAGACTGCAGCCAATTGTAATGCATCATGACTGCATTAGAAATAGTGCCATGATTAATCTCCTGCTTTGCTTTCTCTTGCTTTACTTTCTCCTGCTTTACTTTAGCCTATATTATACAATGAGAGTACGTCCCTGGTCGGAAATGGGTCAGCTCTTGTATTCATTTTAGTTAAATTTATAGATGGAAGCCAATACTTTATTCATTTAAGATAAATTTATAGATGAAAGCAAATACTTTATGGATGTACAAATAAAAAGTGAATGATTTTCCTGGATTGCGTGCTGTTGTACACTCCAGGAGTTCAGGAGTTCAGGCCTCGAGGTGCGTTGTCACAATAAGCAGTTAAGTTACGTGGCGTGCGGCACGAGCGGCGAGAGCCAAGTGACTCGGAGTTTCTAACTCGAACAGATTGATGCAGGGATCGACAATTCGACTAAGTTCGATGCTCAGCAGTCCACTTATCGATGCTCGAGAAGCTTCCTTTTGAAAAGGCCTGCCTATAATAAGCGCTCTGAAATCCCCAGGCTGGCTGCAGTGCAGCTTTGTTCTCTCTCATAACCTGCTTCATGACCTCGGATATCGCACCAGACAGCTTCCGACAGCTTGCTCCTGTTTTCTTGTGGTCGTGACAGAGTTTGCCTCTAGATACTGCACCCTAAAATTATATGCCAGCAGGGATTTCTAGGTTCAAATGGCACAACCTAGACCAGCGCAGAGTTTGAGTCTTCCTCCTCACAGTCCTCCTCCAGAAGTTCCGCAGGGTGTGAGTATTGCAGGAGCTTCCTCCGTTCGGCCAGTCCTTCCGCCCAGCACCTCGCCCGGCGTTCCTACCCCACTTGGTCTCCAGGGAACTCATAATCGAACGTTTCTGCGTGCCAATACTGGGGTCATCGGGACCAGGTGGCGAGAGATTCAAGGCGCCAACGACTGGAAGGGCCTTTTGGACCCTCTGGACGAGTGCTTGAGGTTGGAGCTCATTCGGTATGGCCAATTCGCTCAGGTGGCTTACGATGCCTTCGATTTCGACAAATTCTCGCAATATTGCGGCAGTTGCCGATACTCCAAGGATAATTTGTTCAAGGGAGTGGAACTTCACGACTCTGGGTACACTGTCACCATGTACGTCACTCTCTCTTGAACCAACTCTGTTGTGCAGTCTCTTGAACCAGCTTTCTTTTGACAAATCGCTTGCACCCGATGTTTTGTGTAAACGATTGAACCAGTTTTTTTCTGCATACGTGTGAGCCAACTTTCTTCTGCAAGCTTTGAACCACTAACATTGGGCCACCAAGTGAACTGAGCTATCGCTGTGTGCATCCGATTAGGTATATTTATGCTACAGCTGATGTGGAGGTGCCTTACCTACTGAGGAAATCAGAGCGTGAGGATGCGTGGAGTTCCAAATCGAATTGGATAGGCTACGTGGCGGTGTGCACAGATGAGAGAGAAATTAAGAGATTAGGAAGGCGAGATATTCTGATTGTTTGGAGAGGCACTGTCACGGGTTTAGAGTGGGCAGCGAATCTCAAGTTCCATCTCATTCCTTGCGGCTTAACAGACGAAAACAAGCTTGGGTTCCCCACAAACATCGAAGTGGAGCAAGGGTTTCTAAGTCTGTACACTTCAGCTAAAGAAGATTCCAGGTTCAACAAGGTCAGTGCTCAGAGCTACTTGGTGAAGGAAGTCAAGGATTTGATCGACAGATACGAAGGCGAGCACGAGCTGAGCATCACTATCTGCGGGCACAGCCTTGGTTCCGCTCTGGCCACTCTCAGCGCGTACGATTTAGCCGAGTCCGATTTGAACCAAGCGGAAGCTGTCGTTGGAGGTAAGAAGACGGTGACTAAAATTCCTATCACGGTATTTTCCTTCGCTGGTCCTCGTGTTGGCAACCGCGCCTTCAAGCAGCGCCTGGCGGAGCTTGGAGTCAAGGTGCTTCGTGTGGTGAATAAGAAGGACGTGGTCCCCCGCGTGCCTGGATGGCACATCCTTGAGGACATAGGCAAATCGTTTTACACTCACGTCGGAGTGCTACTGGAGGTGAATGACGAAAACTCCAAGCATTTGAATCATGACAAGGCTGCCGTGTGGTCCTCAGAGACTATCTTCGATATAAACCACGGCTTCAGTGCCCTCGCTTTGCACCACAACCTGGAGGTATACCTGCACGTGGTCGATGGCCATGGCCGTTACGAGAAACCTCCCTCCCGGGATCCTGTTCTCGTGAACAAGAACACTGGATTCTTGAAGGATGATAAGTATGTGCCGGAGGATTGGTGGCAACTCAAGCATAAGGGTTTGCAGTATTCTATTCGAGAGAACAGGTATTACCAGGTTGACCGAGCTGTGGACGATATCCCCGTTCCTCCCAAGCCTGAGACCGTCGATGCTGCCAGAGCCTTCACCAAAAGCCTCACTCTTAGAAGAAGCCTTGAGAATGGCACAGGTCCTGCGAAGAGTTCAAACCCGGAGAAGGTCGCAGTCCTTGAGAATGGCACAGGTCCTGTGAAGAGCTCAAACCCGGAGAAGGTCGCAGTCCTTGAGAATGGCATAGGCTCTGGAAAGGGCACAAACCCGGAGAAGGTCGCAAGCCCTGCGAAGGGCACAGGCTCTGGAAAGGGCAAGAAACTATGAAGTGTCGATTGTTGCTGCTTCTTGCACACTTTGCTGTTAGCAATAAGCTCTTTTCTGCTCTGTACTTAATTTGGTTTGAGTTGGATTTTCCTATCATACTGCACTAGTTCTGTTGATGGTCTGTCCTTCAATTGCGTTATATCGATAACGCTTGGATCTCAGTAGTGAATGGGTTGAAGTTAATGTGGATAGATTTTCCGAAACTCACAGTAGTTGACAGTGAACAGTGATAGTACTGTACAATTGGTAACTGAAAATGTGCGTTACCTTTTTAATTCAACTGAAGTAGCTCTTGAATTTAGAAACCAACTGGTAATATGATAGTGCCATTCAGTTGGCAATGTGCCGATTTTGTTGCTTTTGTTTGAGGATGTAACTTAAATTGGTGGCACGCAAAATGCTATCAGACCAGAGCGAATTCACATATTGAGATTCCTCCTATAATGTTCACCTGCGGATTGTCTATGCCCCAGGAGTGTACTCTTCTCGAATTCCCTCATGTCTTATTTCAGTTAGCAAATTTTCAAAATGTTGTTATACGTATGATGGTGATGAACGTGCAGGCGGTGCCTCCATATCGTATCTATGGGAGCTTCCACAATGACTCTTTATCCTCTAGGGATATTCGCCACATTCTTCCAAAAGGCTGTGAAGTGTGAACCAAGTGCGCTAAACCTGTCCTACGAAGTAAGCCCTTTCGCAGGGTAATTGTAAAAGAAAGCCCCCTATTTTGTGCCATGTTAATCCTATGTTCTTCACCTTCCCTAGTTGAGGGCCTCTGATTGCAAATATGAAATCAAAATTTGCAATTTCATCATGTGTGAAAAATAAAAAATTCCTTTGTTTTCCCCAGCAGGGCCCAGTTCGACGGAAGGACAGGTTTAGCGTCCTACTATGACAGTTGTACTTCAGTACTATTTCGTGATCCTATTTTAATCTTATCCAGTCTCACTGATGTAAGTTACAGTCTTAGTTGTCTGCTACTCTGCTTCACACAAAACCCTTTTTTAATGAAATTACATTCTCCTGGCCAGTTATTTGTAGTCGTGTATGTACTTTATTAGAACTAAGAGGACATCCTACTACACTTGAAAGCACAAGCTACAGTCGTTCACTTACAAGCCTACAAGGGAATCCCTCCAGGACGGACCACTTTCTCGTTTATGGTGAAAATAACTGAATGCTAGAACAATTTCCACCATTATTTTCAACATTATATTAGCGAAAATCTAAAAGTTTCACCTGAGATTGCACCTGGGTTTTTCACTTTCACTTCATAGAAAGTGCATTTGATAATTCAAAGAAGTAAAATGTATCCTCCACTAATCTCACCAAATAAACTTGAATCTTGAATCAAATCCTGCACTGAAGATGTACAAGAAGTAAAATAGCGGTTGAAAGGAGAAAAAGTATTGATACATCGGTGCAAAATTCAAAATGAATTAAAACTGAATTGCTCTCTCATGGTCTCCGGTTGAAAGTGCACCAAAAATATATATATATATAAGTTACAAGAGTGTAGGAACCCTCGTTTCACGATTCATTCCACGACCCAACAAAAAACAGTTTAATCCAATAGAAGGAACCACGTTTACTTTCTCATAAACAACCCACATCTCAAACTGTCCTTCTAATCAACGTCATATGGCACTAACGTACATGCAAATTTATTGCATTGCTAATTGCTAAATTTAGAGCCTATCTGAAGTGTACTGAATTCATTACTCCGTACTATTCATGAGTTACAAACATGCTTTCATATTGATAGACTACTTTAGTAAAACCTCCATCTTCAGAGAGGATCTACAGTTTGAATTCTTAAGTAACTTATTTAACTTGTAACCTCAATTGATACAGGTAGAACCTGTGTTAGTGCATGGCACCGGGATGGCGGGACTATGCACTAAGAGAGGTTTATGCATTTAGAGGTCACTGGACCACGTGTCTTTCCATCTTGGGCCACAGGAGCGCATGTCTTTCCTTCTTAACTGCATGCGGAGGCCCACCTACTGTTTGCGAACTCTCTTATTGCATATTATGCAACATGAAAGGCTGAAGTATGAGAGGTTCTACCTGTAGTGATGAAATTTCTTACGTTTCAGATCATGATGTGATCAATGGCAATGGCGAGAGAGCTTTCCTGAAACCAAAACAAATGGAATTGCAATTCATCGAAATAGTACAAATAACGTTAGAGAAGAAATACTTTCCACAGTAAAGACATCACAGCAGGTATATATATATTCCTAAATTGTGATACTGTTGGGGATGCCCATAGCCGTATTTCCAGCCTTCGACGACGGCCGCAGCAGGTTGTAAGGCAACTGCGCCGCGCCCAACCGATTCTTCAGCTGCTTATTTGCATTACGTGCCTGAATCGTGGCGTCAATCTCCTTCAACTTCGCAGAGAAGCGCTTGAACGCCGCATTCACCTGAAAATCACAAAATTAACAAACAATAAGACGTCGCAGTACCAATCACGAACTGGAAAAAACTGCTTCTGGTTGTCTAGCAATACCTTCAGTAGCGCCGTGACCAATCCCAGGTCCAATGGAAGCTAAGCCTACAGCTAACCCAGCAGCAATAACAGACGCAGCAGAAATCAAGGGATTCATTATAATCGTAATTCTACTCGATCTCGATCTCCGGGTAAGGTAGATGCTCCATTAACCTAATGCAGTATATTAGAGGCTCCACCACACAAGTGAACTTTAATTTGCGTTGACTGTGAAAACACCTAATCGAATGACATTTAGTCATTCGATATTGATTTTTAGCTCCACACAAAATAAGTCTGCAAAATTTTACATTGCGCAAGTTTCTAGGTTGCGGTGGGGAAAGATTCAAAGTTACTTCTATGGTGAATGGAGAATTTACGTTACTTTTCTAATATAATTCCGTCTTTATTTTCCCTGAAGTATTGAGTTGAAAAACTTCACGTCCATGGTCCAAACAACCTGCGAATGTAACCGGACTGCAATACCTGTTTTTAGGTTTCACCACTTCCAAGGAACCAATGACATACAAAACTTTCGGAACAATAAGATGATCTCCACATTGATGAATTCCGAGAGTAGGTTGGGTTACCATACCTGCTCGGATTCACACCAATTGATTTGGCGATCCCCGATGTAAATCTCATTCGGCGAGTGCGAGGACAACACCTCATACAGCGACATGGTGACGACGGAGGAGTTCACATCCGATACGGTCGACAAGTAGAATTTCTCCCCATTCTTCTGCAGCTCCTCAAACTCCTTGGTGCCTTCGTCAGGGAGGTGACGACGGGTGAGTGTGGGATGGTGCGGCATGAACCCTGCGTACGCGTACTGTCCGAAGTTGACGGCCGCGTGCTGGCACGACGGGATCCACTGCATGATGGTCACAATCTCCACCAGACTCGCCTTCGAGTTGAGAACAGGCCATCCAGCGGCGTCTTTCTTGTCCGCATGACCCACGTTGCGAATCTCGTCCCACCAGCTCTGAAGCTCCACGTCTTGGACCACGGTGTCGTCGTCCTTGTAGTAGACGTCGATGTACTCCTCGTTCCAGTGCTGGATGGCGGACCAAAGCTCCAGGCCGTCCGCGGCGTAGGGGTAGTCGTTGATTAGGAGCTTGATGCCGTGTTCTGCAGAAGGGTCGCGCTCGGCCATGCCCCTGCACGAAAACGTAATCCAGTTAGAATCAGATGAGCACATCAGGAGAGCACATCAAATGGAGTCAAGTAATCGATATTTGCAACGATGTTGATTGGAATGCAAAACAAAAGATAAACTTGCATATGATAGATATGGGGTGAGATTAGATATCGATTATTCGTGCGATAGATATTGGGAAAGATTTGTGTCTCAAATTTGCGGGCAAACTTTGGCCTTTCATTGATTCATATGATTTTCTTCAGTTACGACGGGGTTCCATTCGAAGTATGGAAATGCAAGTAGTACTCTGCACATGAATCAATGGATTCTGGATGTATAGGACGGTGTTTCGTGTAGAGAAGGTGGGTGTTACCTTGCGACGAGGTCGTTGGGCAAGGCTTGGGATTCGAATGTCCAAGTGTCCCTGTAATTAGCAGCAGCCATGCGCATGGAGTACGCTCTGGGAGTGAACGAGTTCTCAATCGCACCCGCTGCAGGAATCAAACGCGCACGCGCGGCACGGTTGATTTCCAGGGTGGCCTTGAAGTGAGGCGTCATCAAGTGATTGATTGGGTGGAGCTTGCTGAGCTGACGGGCTGTCGCGATAATGTGCGCCTCTGTCACGGCATGGCACTTGGAGCTGTACATGACATAGGGGAACAATTTAAACCCCACTAGAGCACGTCAACTATTTCAGCTTTTTAATTGACCTCACCACCACCACAAAAACGACATACCAAAAACTATCACTCCCAATTCTAACAGCAAAGTATACTTCTCCACTGAAACTAGATCAGGATTCCGAGTGTGAATGATAATGTTATTGCATGCCGACATCCCAAGGCATTGCAAGCATTTCAAGCCAAAAAACTGTAGATGTTCACAAGGGAGTTCTAAGAGTTTGTCCAGGAGGAAAAGAAATGGAGTTTACCATCTCAATTGAACCATTAGCACCTCCTAAGTGATAAGCTCCGTTTCATGACCATGATGCTAAACTCTTAATACTCCCTTGTGATTGCCAAACGAAACAGTCCTCCAAGGCTAAGAATTGAAGGTTGGCACTCACAAGTGGCTGAAGACTTGATGGGCGACGATGTCATTGTTCAAGACGTGAGCCTTGGCGCACTCCCAGTACCAATCGACCTTCGAGGTGTCGGCAGGGGGCGGGACCACCTTGGTAACCTTCGCTCCGCCGACCGTCTTGGGCGGTAACACCAACTCCAGCGCCAGCACCTTGAGTGTGTCGTCACCCTGCAGGTAGAATAGAGCTCGAGTTGCGTAGGTCTTCGAATCCTTCTGTGCGTTGATTCTCTCCACAAACGGAAGGTACGCATCGTGGTAGTCGGCAACAAAGAGCTTCTTGTTCGTCACGGCCTCGTCCACGGTGAGACCGTCCAATTGGCCTTCAATGTGTTCAGCGGTGATGGCCGACGTGGGGTCGCCGTACACCTTGGGGTCCAAGCCGCTCTTCAGAGGAAATTCCTGATCACAAGAGCCCCATAGCATTGTCAGATCACGTCAGCTGCGAAGTTTCGATCCCAAGTGACTAAAAATTGCAAACTCAATGCACAAATGCGATGTACTATTCTATGGCAATTCAAACACCATATAGCGTCATAGGTAAGATTTTTTACACTAGAGAGCTTTGGATCTCGTGTCTGTCACTATCTTCCTGGCCCGTTGCTCATTGAGAACCTTGTCCATCCACAAAAGTTCCTGATGGTAGTCATGATGGTGCACTACCGTACTCAACCCCTCAAAAGGGTGCATTTACTGTCTTGCATGCTACTTCTTTGGTACATTTCTATGATGGATGGCACAAAATGGAATGAAAGGTTCAGCTACCTTCACGAGCGAGATCACAACAGGGTTCAGTCCAGCCAAAAACTCGCGAGCGAATTGCGCATTCGTCTGCCACGCATTCGAGTCAGCTGCAAGCCACAAGAGAATCCGGAGTCACTTTCCATAATTACAAACCCTGAGTAGCGACCCATTTCATAAAACCGGAAGAGCGGAGCCCCCGAGGATACAAGCCCTCAGCAACATACCGTGCAAAATCTGGGGAAGGGCATACTGAAGAGGCGCGTTCCTCTGGCCATCTGGGTTGACCAACTCCTCCAAGAACACGAGCGGGAACTGGTCCTTCTTGCCCACGTTTTCCTTGTCCGGCAGCAAGTTATCCAAGCCTCCCAGATCCTTGCCCTTGGGGGCGTACAATTTCCTGATCGCCTCGAAGTTGTCGAAGTCCATCTTCTTCGTAATCATCGACATCAGTTTCGTGGAAACAGCGTGACCCTTAGAGCGAATTGTATCAGCCTTAAAGTCGGACATCTTGACGCGCTCGAATTCCTCATCACGAGGAATGTAGAACATCGCCAGTCCCTTCCGCACCTCGTAGTTCGTGCCTGCACAAAACCACATTATCGCTCTCTAGAAGGCGAACCCTAATTCGACTCTAGTGGGGGGAGCAACAACACTGGGAGAATCGAGCAAGAACGGCGTTCGAAATGTTGTGTGAAGTACGTCGTTCTAAGCGTGTGCTGTTCCTTTGGGTAAGATTCCTGTGGGTTTACCTTTGACGAGGGGTCGTCCAGTGCGGACGCGGCGTGGGTAAGGATACTCCGCATTGCCGCCCAAGTTGGGACGTTCGAGCTCCTTGTCTTCCTCCGACTTGCCCAAATCGCTGTAAGTATCGTAGTCGTAGATGCGCTCGCCGGCCTTTCGTTCGCCCTTGCCATCGCCCCGCAATTGCTGAAGCTCTTTCTCGCGGTACTCTCGCAGAGCGGCCGGCGTCTCATTCGGCAAGTAGGTCTGAAAAGCAAGAGTCTCGCACTGATCAAACAAAGAAGGATTTCGAACTGAGGAAACGACCCAAGGAAGTGTCTTAACAGAGATCCCGCAAGACCCCTGATCAGTCGAGAGAAATCGACTTGTGCGGTACCTTGTTGGAGAAGAAAATGCGGCCTTCTGTGTTGCCCGTGTTGTACACCCAAGAGTTCGTCAAATAGTGCGCTTCGCCCACATCGGGAATCTCCAAGGAGAACGACACCAAGAGGAACTCATTCGGGTGCTTGTTGCGCACCAGAATGGCGTGTGGGACGCCGAATTTCCTCTCCACGGAAAATTCGATGTTGAAGGTGATGTCTTGAACCGCCAGTCCCTCGATGGCCACCCACCTATCCAGAGGCACTTCCTTGCTCAGTGTCGCTTTCCCCGTCTCTGCCAATACCAATTCCGGCGCAGGTAAGACCGTACTCTTTCACAACAAACTCGGAAAAACAGGCGTAGCGACTAAAAGCCCTCAAATTTCAATGGACAATTGTAGAAGACCTTGTCAATTCTACTGTCGGTACGAAGACAGCCAAGAGTATATTCAGCTTCGAAAAAGCTCGAGAGAACTCCAAGCATTCGGGATGGAGGTGAGAGACATACTGGGATCGGTTTCGTCGCCGATGAGCTGGAACGTCACCTTGTTCCCGAGCAGCTCACTTGCATCGTCCGCGAGATCCGCCCCGCGATCAATAAGATCCAGCTTCCACAGCTTCTTCATGACCACGGCCTTGCCCTTGTACTTGACGAAGCCGTCGCCATCCTGCTGCGCGGCACTACTCCCGTGCAGCGCTTTGTCAACGAAGCCTCCCAACTTGCTGCCGATGCCAGTGATCCTGGAAGTAGAAGACTCCAGCCATCCCGCACCCCCGGCCGCGCCCGTCGCGCGCACGCCCAGCGCCACGCGACGGCACACCAACGACGACGCCCCGCGCTTCACCAACCCATCGCGGCCTCCCGGCGACAACGCCGACGCCGCGGCTCCAGTCTTGAACTGATTCAGCAACATGACTGACTGCACCGCCTCCCGAGTTCCAGCTTCACTCACTCACTCACTTCCAATTTCCAGCTGCCTGAGGCTCTACGAGAGCGTGCCCGCTGCACGGTCCAAGTAACCGTTTCAGTACACCCCAAAAGTTCGCACAACGTGGTCACACGTACACAGAGCTCCTTGCGAGTTGCGACCGAAGATGGGAGTGAGCAACTCGTCAATGCGAACGTACTTTATATGACCCAGAAAGGCCCGGCATTGCCCGATTGTCTCACGTTTGTGTTCCCGTCCCATCCATTCGTCAACTGACGTTTGATATTTTTTCAATCAAGGGTGGGGCGTCGTCATTCCCTGCCTTTCCAGTTCCTCAATCTCCTTCTTAGTTGCAGTCAGCGCCACTGTAACTCGAGCAGGCCCTGACAGGGATTCATTCTCATCCTGGCTCCTCGCTCGTACAAGCTCACAAGAAACACGTGCTGTCGAATTCTCAGTTTCTCACCCAGTAATCACCAACAGGAGTGGCAACAGTGGTGCAATCCTAGTTGCTCATCAGGACGATCCCAGACTCTGAGGCATTGCATTCACCGGAGTGGAGTGATGATTTCTCTACAGTACAGTGAGGTCTAACTCATTCACAAATTGTAGAAAGGAATTGGAATTTGTCATCTTGCATAATTAACAATCAATTCTTACACAATTTCAATCAAGTGTACCAAATTTCAGTTTCCAAAAAGAAAATTTTCATTTTTGGTGAATTTTTTAAATCAATTTTCATGGTTTTATATAATATTTTAATGAAAACAATCCACAATGAAATTTTTTCATTAGATTGCATAGATATTGTAGGGAACTTCCCTACGTACATCTTTCATATTAAAAAAACACCCTATTAATCAACAAAAATATAATCTAGGAAGCATTCAATGTGAGGTGTTGTAAGACCAAACTATGTGAAATAGATTGTTCTTTATATTTTAAGTAGATTTTGCCATTTGACCCTTGCATTGTGGGAGGCATCTTTTGAGTGGATAGTGAGGAGAGGTACCCACTATCCACCCAAAAGTGACTCCATTTGGGGGCTCATTTTTAGGTTTTAAAGATTTTAAAATTTCATTTGCAACCCCCCCTTTCCCTCTCCCATCTTATAATTTTCAGAAACCAATATAGTGACAATCAAGATGAGATAATTCTTCCATATATGTATCTCATATTGTATTTGTATTTGGTATTCATATCCAATATCCGTATTCAATATTTGTATTTAAGTGCCTGTATTTAGTATCTATATTCATATTCGTATTGAATATTCATCCGTATCTATATCTAGTATTATATATATATATTTGGTATTCATTTCATTTTTCATATTTGGACAACTTAGATTAAATCTCACAAGATCAATAGCTTGGGATTTTTTGAAAAATCAATGGCAATTTTGAAGGTAAGCATTTTTTCTTAAAAAAAATCAACATGCAAATTTTTTGAAAGAGGGGGGGGCAACTGATGCAAACCAGGGGGGGAGCCATCTTTTGAGTGGATAGTAACTAATCTTTCACATTTGAGCATGATGGTACAATTACCTTGCCAAAATTTGATTACAATAAAAAGATATCAATTTTCCAAAATTAGAACATTGTCACCTCAACATTGAAATCTCAATAGAGGGAATTGTGAAACCTTTTTTGGACAAGCTTGTTGAAGGAAAGATGTGTGTACTTAGGATGTTTTCTACATATCTCTACAATCAAATTTAATAAATTGATTATTGATGTTTTTCAATGAATTATCATGAAAAATTTGGAGCAAAGACTTAATAGCATCATTCACCTAGGTTGGTTGAAAGAAAGAATCTTTAGTAGTTTGATGAAATTCTTTTACACACTATGATTATACTTGCTTTTGAAGTATTTGGATATTCTTGATGAATCACATGATGCTATTAGGTCTTTGCTCCAACATTTTTTTCAAAGTCTCAAGTACATTCTCAACATTATTAAATCCAACAACTTTTCCAACATTTTCTATATTGATCACAACTTTTTTTTTCTAACTTTATCACTTATCAAAGTCAAATCAATATGACATACTAGGGAGCTAAAACTTTCATATCACTTCCAACACTCAACACTTGATAGTATATATATTAGGGGAGAGTAAATCTCCATAAGCACATATCAGATTATCACTTATAGGATTAAGTATTATCCTTGAAAGACGTATCCCTAATGAAGGTAGTCATCATTAGACAAATAAGTGCATTTTTTTGTTTTAGCAATGGACAAACAAGTTATACATTGAACTTTTTGTGACCTTAGCATTGTTTAATTCTTAAATGACTTTGTGGTTTTTTTGGCCGATGAATGATAGAGAATTTCTACATCTAGGATAAAAGTGCAACTATTCATCCTCCAATTTTTGTATGAGAAGGGGGAGGTCTTCTACACTAGTTTGACTTCCAATGACTATTTTTGCATTTTTTTTTTAATTCAACAATGCCCACAATATCAAAACTGATAATTTCCACAATGATTAGCTTGTCCTTTAAGGGTAAACCCTTACAAGATAGACTGGTGAACGTAGAAATCGTCCATTTTCATTGATACTGTGTATGTAATTGATATTAAAAAAAAATGCAAAAGCACTCATTAGTAGTCAAACTATCACAAAGGACCTCCCCCTCCTCACACAAAATGTGGAAGATAAATAGTTACACTTCTGTCCTACATCGAAAGATTCTTTATCATTCATCCAACACAAAAAGGTCCACGGCGTTGTTGATGTATTAAGGGTTTAATGGAGGTCTGGCTGTGAGTTGATTTTGCCTTATCTATGTTCATTGGAGGATGGAAATCTGCAGCGTGCCCTGCTGGATAGCGGACGCCAAGGCCTGAAGCCGTCACGTGCATCACGTCAGTCCCGAGGACGAGTCACGTGAGTCTCGTATGTCGCGACGGGGATCCAATTATCCATTCATGTCTGGATGGGAAGCCGGACGCAAATATCTCAGACGGAGCGGTTCAGGGCCAGGGGGGATTGACCCCTCTATTGCCCCGCGTTTTACCCATGTAGAAAACCCTGAAAGTTTTTACTTGCCACATATGATAAAATTTGCAAATTCTGAATTCATATTTGCAAGGAATAGACTCCTAATGAGCCAACGGACATAGTGAAACACATAATTTAAGTGACACACAAAATAGGGGGAAATTTTGACATTTATCCTCTAGCGGGGCAATAGAGGGGACAATCCTCCCCTCCAATCCAGCAGTTTAGTATTTGGGAAACTTTTTGAGCTTTACCATCTGATTTTCTTCCATTCTCAAATTCAATTGATTTTGGAAGAAATGAGTCGGGTTATTTTCTTTGTTTTGTTTTACTCTAAATAGAAAATTTATAGATTTTTCCACGGGATTTTTCCGTTGTTTTCCAATTGCAACCAGTTTTTTCCCCATATTCACCGGCCCATTTTTGAACAAACTGCCAGCTTTTTCCAATCATTGGAGCGGTTTCTGAGAAGCTTGAGCTGAGCTTGTGTGGTTTGGCCATTTAATGAACATGGTTGCTCTTTTCGATCGGATTGACATTCTGCAGCGGCGCCAAGCTCGTGGGATGCACACTTGCACTGGCAGAGACAAACCAGGACGCTGCGCTCACTGCCTAACTTACTACGGTACTGCAGTCAATGCAGTGCACTCAAGTGAAGTCACAGGAGGTGCTTTCACGTTCCTTAGGACGGACGGACGGGAGGGCCTTCAATTTGGAGAGCTACGGGTCAAATTCATTGAATCACGTGGAGACCTTCCTGGGTTGGTCTGGGAGGATTGACCCCTCTATTGCCCCGTGTTTTATCCGTGTAGAAAACACCGAAATTTTTTTATTTGTAAAGTATGAAAAAATTTGCAAATTCTGAATTCATAATTGTAACCCAAAATCCCAAATAAGACTAAGGGTGTGATAAAATACGAAATTTCATCGGCACTAAATAGGGGGCAATTTTGACATTTACCCTCTGGTGGAGCAGTAAAGGGGTCAATCCTCTCTAACCCTTCTTGGGTTCAGATAGGCAGTTTGCATGGCTGGCTCCTGGAGCTCCTGAGAGGATGAGAAATACGAGCACGGATGTCCAATCCCTTGAGCCAATGGAGTTATTTTGCATCCGTGGGTAGTTTTGTCCATTAGGTAGAGATCTATGACATGGACCTCCAAGTTTTTGAATCTGAGTTTCCAAATTGTATAGTAGACAAGCTTATGATCACCTTGGTTTGTAGTGTGGATACCCTGAGGGCCATCTCCAAGAGAAGCACATTGATTTTCCAAAGGTGTGTGCTTGTTTCACAAATCAAGTCTAAGTGGAATTATAATTTTTGGATGAAAATTGCAATTTCTGTGAATTTATGAAGTGGTCTGCCCCCAAATTATAGAACCACCCCTAGAATGGAGTCATAAACGTCTCGTGAACAACCCATAATTGCCTTAAGTACTCATCAATAAAGGATTGACACGTTCCCCCTTATAGGCATTAATTTACTGATTTTATCATAAAAATGAAGGGCTAGATTTGAATGTTTTTTTGGTTGGAGTAAAGAGAGCCTCATAATCACACCGTCCTTGTTGCAATTATTGCAAATGATGGGCCTTTTGGAGATATATTTGAAAATGTGCCATCTACACTAAAGTAAATAGACTTTGTAGGTTGCCTTTCTAAATAGGTTCTTTTTCAAATTACATTGCCTTATCCAACATGTAAGAGCATGTGGAAATTTAGATTAATAACAAAATCTATAACTTGGGTACACAATAGAGTGCAAAAGTATCTTATTCATCATATTATTGATTACATAAATTAGTAAGAAAGGTCAAGGAAATAATGTGGAGCAACTTAATGAGTGTGTATGGTGTAATGGAAATAGGGTTTGAAGAGATGGGAAAAATGACCTTGAAAGCAAATCCACATACCTAACTTGACCATTGGTCGAGCTTCTTTGTAGAATATCTTCAACCTTATAATTGTTACATTATAGCTTTAAAGTAACGGACCCTTTGGTGAATGCTTTTGAGTCTTCTAAAAACTTTTCAAAGATGCACCCGTCTACAAGACTTTAACCCTTCAAGGACCAAGAAGACAAAATGTGTCTTTTTCAAATTTTCAATGACAAATTCTCGGTAGGGTGAAATAAATCTCA
Organism: Pseudoscleropodium purum; assembly: GCA_963969395.1. NCBI lineage: Eukaryota > Viridiplantae > Streptophyta > Bryopsida > Hypnales > Brachytheciaceae > Pseudoscleropodium > Pseudoscleropodium purum. The sequence goes on from OZ017796.1 coordinate 23,996,184, forward strand.
ATATTTTGTAAACTAGAGACTTATAGAATAAGAAGTTGACATAATCGTTGCATTTCCTGATTTTCAAAATTTCAATGGGAGAAGTATTTCTTAATTTATTTGGAAAATGTAGCATAAGAGGATAAGAGAACAAACATACGACTTTTTTACAATGAAAGGAATAGTAGGGATAGAGAAAAAAACTTTTTTTAGGACATTTCTAGTTTTGAACTTGTACAAACAAACTTGGTTTGAAGAAATAAATTTCAAATTTGTATTTTTAGCAATTTAAAAATATAATGATTCTAATTTTAAAACTACAATGATTCCAATTTTTTTGAAAGATGTTCCAAATAATATTTTAATTATATCAATTGTTAAATTTCAAAAATTGATGCATATATAATATTTTTTTAATTTGGTAGGATTCAGTATGGTCAATTTTGACTTTCTACTACTTTTGTTTGAAAATGTGTATAAATTTGAGAGGGTTTTTCATTTTTCATTTTTAAAAAGAAAGAATACTACATTTGCCATAGATTCCAGTACAACTTTTTGAGGGAGGTGGAGGTGGGGTAAAAAAGCATTATTCATCTTCTTATAATTTTTCTTCCTCCAAAGTTATATTTTTTGCCTATAGAATTGATCATCCAACATTGTCATAATCTAAAAATTCAATGGTCAAAATTTTCTAAAATTAATTCTATTCATATTAGAAAAAATAGTTTTTACTTTTGCATGTTTAAAATAAAAAATTTTAAACACATTCCTAAGGAAAAAAATATTAGAGTAGGACAATTCATTGACAAACTCCATTGTCAAAAATTGAATATATACATACACATATACACAAATAAATATACATATATTCATATACATATATGTATGTATGTACATATACATACACATTTCAACTTAAATGAACAATTTTACCTTAACATTGAAGTTTGACTACATCTATCCAACTCTACTCATGCTTATTACCAAGACATTTTTCATGAAGCCTAACAAATTAACACCTTAAGGCTAAAAGCTCTAAGTTACAAACACTAAAGGCAAGTCAATTAAAAATACAAAACAAAAAACTACAATTATATAGAATTTTTTCTGAACTATTCATAGGTGGATTACTTAAGTTTTACATTATTTAACTACTCTAAAAATAATTAATTAAGTTGACAAACATATATTAAATAGTTGAGCTATAATTTAAGTGAATATATAAGTAGACACGTTGACTTTGTTGACTACAAAAATGACTACAAAAACAATTGAACAATGATCCTTAGAAATAGGTATTCAATTTGGTCAAATTCGTCACATATTAGAATTCATTATAAAGTTCAATTCTTTAAAACCTTGGTACAATTTACCTTCCATGACAAAGTGGAATCACATTTTGACATGAACAAAAAGATTCCAATTTGGTAGTGCATATGGGCACATTACTTCATGTGATAACAAATATGTGAATAGAAGATTCCAATAGAGAATTTGTTTGTTAGTTTTTGTTAATTCTCTAACAAACCTTGCTTGTTTTGTGTTGTACAACATACTAGCATTGTAGTAGGGCAATCTAAAAGGGTTTAAATTCCTTGCTAGTGATATAAAATTTTGTCTGTGGCTTAGACAATTTTTTAGTAATATAATCTAAAAATTGCCAACATTTTCTTGGCCTTCTGAACAAATTGCCATTGCACTACAAACTTCTTTTTCCACTTAGCAATTTAGGACACATGGAATGATAAAATAAATAGATTTAAATTTGCACTTAATTTCCCCCATATTGTCAATTGTACTTTTACCACAAAAAAAGCATATGCAAAATTCCACATTTTCAAACTCATTTTTCTCTCTTTGTTCCCACCAATTTCTCTCCAAGTCACAAATATAGATACCTACTAGGGTGCAACCATAGCTTACTAGCAAAATAAGGAAATACATTTTGGGAATGCTTGCACTAGTGAATTTTTTATTGGCAAATTTTTGCCTAAAACTACCTAGGAAGATGGGCAAACAAATTCTCCAAAGTGAAATTCTTTTTTTGCCTTACTTGTTGCCTAACATCACCTGATTGCTACCTTGTAGCTGCCTTTTCAGCCACCATGTCCCTGTCTCTATTGCCAACAAGTATCGCCAATGAAATTTCTTGCATTTGCAAGTTGTTGCCTCTCCCTCCAAATTCAGGTTACCTTTGCCAGCTTTTGGAAGTTGCGAGCTCCCATTTCTAAGGTTTGCTTCGCCAATTGATAGTGCTCTTTGCTATAGCTGGGCGCTAGGAGTGCTTTGCATGGAAAGTGTATTTGTTTCTTTCTATTTTTTGGTGAGCACAATAATGTGAGAACGTGTACTTTGCATTGAATTTTGAGTGAATGTAGGTAGCTATGCACCCAATTTGGTTTGAGAATGACACATCTTTTTGGCTCTTTGTTCATTGTTCAATGCAATTTGGGAAGCTTTTGCTACAATTTGCAAAGCTTTTGTTGACAAACGTCAAGTAGGGTTTAGGGATTCTAGGTAGTTTTCAAAATTTTGAAGGGGGAAAATTTGGGTTCTCTATAAATTGGGCAATGTGCATTCTAGGGTGCTTGTAATTTATGCAAGTGGGCAATTGACTTGGTGTACAATAAATTGGCAAGGTTTGAGGTGCTTTGATACAAATGAGTCCTCTTTCATTTTCTGATTTTCTTCGTTGTACTTGTTGTAGCTTCTTCATTTTGCCTTGCATTGGTTCCATTTGCCATGGCTCCCCATTAGTCAATCATGAGAAAATTCTCTATGAAGGGAGACTTCAATCTTCATAGTCTCATTCTGATCTTCTTGTTACCTTTTTAGGTTGAGGGGAGCAACCTTGGAGACTCTCAATTAGCAACAAGTGAACTTGAAGTTGAACATGTGCTTCTAAGCACCCCTCCTGCAGTCAATGATATTGATGATGGTGACAATGTGGTGGTGTCTTCTACCGCAGCTCCAAAGGTCATCATCTTGGATTCGAATGAGGCCTCTCTAATGCACGAATTGGCCCACTCACATCAAAAGAGTTATGAGCTCAATCAACAATGGCAAGATACGTGGGCTACTAGAAATCCATAGGTAGAGAGTGTAGTTAATGCAGACGGAAGTGTTCACTGGGTACATTGCAAGATCTACTTAGATGTTGAAGGGAAGGAGAAGCTACTGATTCCCAAACTTGATTCACTTTGGAAACATTATAGGAGAAGGAAGGCCAACACTTTGTTTGGAAAGGTGAAGGCAAGCCAGCACTATTTCTTGAGCAACAATGCCCATGCCAAAAACGAGAAAGTACACTTTGCACATTTGAAGAAGGCTCGGGATATTGTCTTACAACATGTGGCAATGGAGACAATGAAAGAAAAAAATAAAATAAAAATGGTGTAGTTTCAAGCAATTCTCTGGTTGTTGATGTAGGGTTGACCATTGATGCAATATGAGAAGATGAGAGACCTATTTCAACTTCTTCTTGTGCCAGACTTTCCAACAAAGCATTAGAGCATTGTGGTGGGGTGGGAGATGGCTGACCACTTGGCTATTGCATTGACAGAGCTCACAAAGAAGGTCATTTCTAAGGCTCATGTTTTCTCTTTGAATGCAGATGAGGTGACCATAATTGACAGTCAATCTTGTATATTGTATAGTAATTAGGCACTCAAGGTGTATAGTGACACTTTGTGTTACTCCCCCCCTCAATTTTTATTTTGAATTTTTTATTTTACCACCCCCACCTATCATGAATTTAGAATTTGATTTAAATTTTTTTATCTCACCCCCCCTCACCCCCACCCCCTCTTGTAATCTTCGGAATCAAAGTTCTTGACAAACAATATGGGATAATTGATCCCATATCCAATACTGTATCCATATTTAGTACCCGTATTCAATACCTATATTCAATATCCATATTCAGTACACATATTTAGTACTCATATCTAGTACCCATATCCGTATTCGTATTCGTATTTTATATTTGAATAGCTCAGATTAAATTTCACAAGATCAACATCTTGTGATTTTTTGAGAAATCTACGTCAATTTTGAGGGTAAGCATTTAAAAAAAAAAATCAACGGCTCACAAATTTTTTGAGAGAGGAGGGGGGGAACTAATGGGAAACTGGGGTGGCAGGCGAGTTTCAGTGTATAGTCTTGGCTGTCGATTCATTTCTACATGTGCATTGCATTCAAAAGAGTCCCCAGTATGTTCGCAAGACCAAACCTGCAGGCAGACACCGAGCTCCAATTTCTGACATGGATGAGCGAGGGTCAGACTGAAGGAATGAAGAGACCTGACTACCTGAGGTGAGGTACCCCGACCAAGCTTGATTGGAAATTGGAGATTCTTGATGGACTCCAAATACCCGGAACGTTATCCACAGATGGCCATGCTGTCAGAAAAAGATCAATATGCCTCTTACCCCCTCCCTTCATTAAATAATTCCACATGTGGACAGGGAACTGAACCTGACTGACCAGAAGTTTATTTTCATTTATTTATTTATTTATTTATTTATCTTGAAACACATGGACGAATTCCATTGATAAGAAAAAAAGTACATCAAACCAGAGAAACAAGCCATATTTTCATTTTCAGCAACATTTCTAATTTTTATTTATTTAATTTTGGACACGAATGAAACGAGATGATTTCACTGCAAGAGGGGTAAAACATAGAAAGAAGTTTACTTTAGATGTCATGGCAATGCATGAGATTTGACTAAGTTACCCTACAAGTGTCCAATGGAAGAGTTCACCTCATATTATATTCATAGAGGGTATTTGAATACATTTTTAGGGAATAGTATTGCAAATTCTTTCATTATGGTATTATTGATTTTTAGAAAAAGAAGATAGGTTTAGGGCCTCTTGTCATGTCGGATTGATGGAAAAAAAAAACACTAGAAGATAAGAAGACCCCTTGATTGTCTTGCCAGCCTTAATGAGTATGAAAAGAGGATTTTATGTTTCACCAAAATCGGTGGACAACCTCATTGGTGGAGATTGATCTATCTTGAAGTAAATCAATACATGTGAAATTCTTACTCTCAATCTCTTGCCACCCACCAAGTCCATATGTCAATGCAATTGACCACTTGGATCATGTAGCTCCCTCTAGGAATTGTTCCCATAGGTCTCTCATGGCAAGAGGCCCTTAATGCACAAATCACAATTGTAGTGTATATTGGCTATTTCTTCCTATTTACTCTTGATGTAAATTTCAGCCATAAAATGATGTTTTTTGAATTTGAATCCAACCTAGGAGATGAAGCTTACCGAGTGCAGCTTCTACTCAAATTGAAAATTTTGAAAAATTTCTAAATCTCAATATTTTATTACAATATGTACTTTACACCTATAAACATGGTTTGCTAATTTTCTAATTTGAGGATATTCCAATAACTTTGGTTTATATCATGATGTTCTACACTATAATATACATCTATGGTGAAAATTTTAGATTGTTTGAATATATTCTATATTTGATAAAAAAAAAAATCTTCATTTTTTTCTTAGGAAATTTTTGGTAATTTCAAATTTTTTTCAAAAAAATTTGAAAATTTTATGACGTAGTAGACATATGACTTTATCTTTAAAAAATAAATTTAAAATCATTCATTCATATCTAGTTGCAAAATAGCAGCTAGCTAACAAAGTGATAAGCAAGAAGTCTTCAAATCAATGGTCATAGGCCCGTCCTTATAAGGTTAACTATATTATCAAATGTTCCATTGTATTGGATGTTTCAACTTTTCTCCCTTCTCCTATAATTGACCAAATACATAAACCACTGTTAGGAAATCAGTTCTATTTCATTCTCTCAAAGGATTTTTGCATTCTGATTGTTGTTTCTTTGCCTAATTTAGTCCGAGTAATCGAGCATTATGCATTTTTCATCCAATATCTTTTTTTATCCTAGATCATTATTTTTACATCTTATCATTTCTTTGACTATTGGAATTCTTTATCATCCAAATTTTTTTAATTGATCTGCATTGCTGAGAATGTAACCCCTAATTATTTGGGTGAAGTCAATAACCCAAGCAAATCCTTGGAGCTAGGTTACAATTGGCACATTACATTTGGTCACACACTAGTAGAAAATCCAAATTTTCTATTATTTTGGTCCCGTTGATTTGGGCAAAAATTTGTTGATGTAGATAGAAATCTATTGATTAAAATAAAACTTTGTTGAATTTGCCCAAATCAATGCAATCAAAACAACAAAAAATTTGAAGTTTTCCAGTAGTGACATCAAAATTGGCCAGGGAGGATTGATCCCTTTATTGCCCCCATGTTTTATCCTTTAAAAAACCCTGAATTTTTTTTCCACATATGTTAAAATTTGAAAATTCTGATTTTGTATTTGCAATTAGAGACTCCAAATTAGCTAGTGGACATGATGAAATACAAAATTTAAACGGCACAATATAGGGGGCAATTTTGATATTTACCCTCTAGTGGGGCAATAGAAGGGTCAATCCTCCTTGGCCCATCAAAATCACAAGTAGTGATAAATTGTAAACCATAAATGCTTGCTTTTTTGTAAGAAGTTGATACTTCAATTGGATCTAAGTGAATGTATAGGAGCCGACCCATTTCTGATTACACACACCATTTTCAACCTATATGTTGATATCTTTTTGTGAAGTTGTGGCACATTACTATTGATTGTCAAGCTCTCAATATTGCAAACAATCCTTGGTTGATTTTGTAACCAGCCTATGGTTGGAAATATAAAAGTCTATATGACCAATATAGATTGTACGGTATAATTCAACTAAAAAGCTGATGATAATTATATTTTGAGTTAAAAAATTCTATAATCCTTCCAAACTCTATTTCTACAATAAGAAAAATCTCTACACTCTAGAAATGTACATTCCACATGCCTATAATTGCTTAAGTGGTTGGAAATGGGTTGGCTCCCTTGAGTCTATCTTATTTAATTTGAAGATAGTCAATATTTGGATGTAGCTATTGAATTTTGGTAGTATCCATATTTTTGTTACAAACTTAGATAAAATCAACATAAGAGAGCCGACCTCTTCTTCACCACTTAATGAGTTACACATGTCTAGATCACAAATTTCTTGAGTGCAAAATTTTTCCTTTGTACAACAATAGAGTTTAGAAAGATTCTATAATTTTTCAAAATTTTAGTTCTCAGAACATAATTACTAAAAAAATTTAGTTAAAGATTTTCTTCCTCCCACAATTGTGATATAGACTTCTATATTTTTGACAAAAAGTTGGTTGCAAATTTGACTAAGGTTTGATTGCAATATTGAGAGTCTTGGAACCAATCATAATGGGCTAAAATTGCACAAAGAATTGTGTCATAATTAATCATTTTTCATTTCCAACTAAGCAAAATTAAACCACCCTACACTACAAGAATGGGAGGGTGAATGGGAAGAGGTCGGCTCCCATACATGAAGTTGTGGTGACCAAGGATTGTTGAGATGTTTTGGGAACAATTTGTTCTTTGTTGCAAACGTAAGCATATACTTTTTGGTGTAATTACAGTGATCTACGCTTCAGACTCCACCACTTGTGTTTTTGATGAGATTGTAGGGACATGGGAGTTCAAATATTACGATAACATTTCCAACATGAGTCGATAAAATTGCAACTATCAACACACCAGAGCGTGCTTCTTCTCATTTCATCACATAAAATCACAATCAAGGCATGTTTGGCTAACACTATTAGAAAATAATGTTCAAGTCAATAAAAAATTGACAAATTTTTGTTGATGTGGGTAATTGGGTATTATATCAAGTGTTTTAACAAAAAAAATGTTGATTTGGTACAAGTTAACAAAATGGTCACAATTTTGTTTGTTGATATAGATAGTACAATGTCCAAATCAATAACAAAAAATTAACGCTTTTTTATTCATTTTGACCTCCAAAAGTTCCATAGGCAAAAATACCACCTAGATAGGATTGTAAAATTAGATTTCAAGATTTAATTACAAAAAAGATGGCAAGTTTTTTATATCTAAGTGAAAGAAGAAAGATGACTATAATGATAGAAGAGAAGATAAAACAAACTCTTTATACAAATGGGGTGGTAGAAGGTAGAACAAACTATATGAGATATATGAATTAAAACTAATAAGAGCTCAACCATTCATAGTTATGAATAAAATTCAAAGAGGATGTTTGAAAATGTCAAACAAAATGTCCATTCCAACTTACTCCTCTTTGAGTTTTGTCCATAACTTTTGATTGAAGACTTGAAATAACAAATAGATTTTCATAGATAAAATTTGACTTGTTTTTTCTATTTTTTTTGGAATTGAAAGGTTTTTTTAATAAAGAAACAAAGCATTATATGATGCCAAAATGAGGTTAAAAATTCTAGTGTAATTACAATTTTTACTTTTGACTTAACTATGAGTGGTTGAACTCTTATTAGTTTTACTTTATATATCTCGTATGGTTTGTTCTACCTTCTACCACCCCATTTGTATAAAAAACTTGTTTTATCCTCTCTTCTATCATTGAAGTTACCTTTTTTTATCACTTAGGTGTAAAAAACTTGTTTTTTTTCTTGGAATTAAAATTTAAAATCTAATTTTATAGTCCTATTTAGGTGGCAATTTTTGCATATGTGGTAGTCTATGCAAGGCTAGTCTTTAGGGGGCAATTTTAGGCTTGTCATGTGGTAGCCATTGATTGGCTTATTTTTTTAATGTGACAACTACCACTTGGCGGCCGTTTAATGGGCAAATTTTTAAATGAATTACTATTTTATTTTACTTGACCAAAGTAACAAAAAAATCAACAAACTATTGTTATACAATCTAAGACAACATGATTGAAAAGACAAAAAAAAACATCAATACTCACTTGTTCATTTTTTGTTGATTTGGACATAGATTTTTTTAGTAGTGTGAATTACAAATAGCACTAAATCTTCTTAGAATTAATTATGAATTTTTGAAATTGAAATGCAATGGTTGCTAATAGCATCCACCACCTAAATCGTACACTATTTGTATAGTATTGGCTAAAATGAGAAAGAAAAATATACCTCTGCTTTAATTGACACTTTTTGAGCTTGAGCTTTATATGGACCATTTACTTTATTACTATAACAAACATATGTTTGTGTTACAATGGTTGACAGTGCAAAGGCATGCTTGCATTTAAGATGCTATACAACAAATGGAGCCTTAATTTATGGAAAGCAAAGGGGCCAAAGCCTTGAAGTTTTAGAATGTTTAGTAAGCAATCAATGAGCATGCATAACATGTAAACAATTGGAACATAAGAGCCTATAAATGCTTAATGTCCATCTTTGGTGCACCTATAAAAAATATTTTAATTAATTTTGAAAATTTTGTAAATTAAAATCCAATTTTGGATGTCATATAGTGTGTTTGATAGATAAGGTGCATAAATTGATGTATGTAGTGGTGATGAAAGGTTTGAATTCATGTTGAACTAGATCCAATGGCACATGACACTCCTAATTGGGATCATTATTGCATTTAAATTGTTTCTTAGAATTTGCAAAATGGTTTGTATTTTATGTGCATAGTCTTCTATTTGAACATGATAAGGTTTGGATGTTCAAATGACTTACAAACTAATTATTGAATACATCTTTCACACTAGATAGACCACTTGTTACTACCAAGTATCAAACCTACACTGCTAGAAAATTCATAACCAAAACAACAGAATTTCAACTCAAATTTGTTGAATAATCTGCTGTTTTAGACAAATAAAATAATTAAATTTTAATTTTAATTTTTTAAAATATGAATTCTTTTTAAATTAAAATTTTTTGGATAGTGCTTGTTCAAAATAAAAAAATTTCAACCCAGGCAACCACCTAGGTGGCTAGCCATGCTTGCAAAGGCCACCTAGGCCACCCGCCACGTGGACGAGTGCCTCTGAGGGATTGGAACCTTGGACCTTATGTTTGGAGGTCCAAGGTACCAACTACTAAACCACCTAAGTACTTAAGTGACCACACAAGAACTAAAATTTTATACATTTAGTTTTTTCATTGTTTTTTCATGTGTTTTGTATTTTTAGCAGACTTTAAAGGTCATTTATTCATAGTAGAACACAATTTTTCAAAACACTTGCAACAAAAAAAAGTTGTAAATTCAAATTAAATTTTACCTCCAAAAATTTGTTTGTGATTTTGAGTCTCTTATAAAAAGTTATGACCAAAAATCAGAGAGGATGTTTGAAAATGTTAAAATAAATGTTCCTAACTACCCCTCTCTGATTCTTATCTATAACTTTTGAGTGGAAAATCTAAATCACAAACGGATTTTTGGAGATGAAAGTTAGCTTGAATTTACAATTTTTCTCAATTCTAAGTTTTTTGAAATTTTTATTCTACTATGTGAGAATGGACTCCAAAGTCTGCTGAATTGAAAAAAGACTGAATTTTACATGATTAATTTTTTTTTAAATCATTATACTTAGATTCTCAAATATTCCTAAAAGATTCTTAAAAGATTCCAAAGATTTCAAAAAGATTTTAAAAAGATTCCAAATTCAACAAAAACCTGTTGATTTGGTCATCGCACTATCAAAATCAATAGAAAGAATTTGCCATTTTGTTGATTTTTACAAATCAATAAAATCATTTGAATTTCTGTTGTTTTGGTCATGCATTTCTAGTAGTGCTACAACCACACCATTTGGTTTAGATACCTTTCTGCCATCATTCGGTAGTTTAGGATCATCTCGAACCAAATTACATAACTTGTTCATATGGTGTCTATGTAATGTTTGCAATTGTATGTTGGAATCATCTTTCATTTGCCAATAAGATCTAACAAAAGTAAATTATGTTTTGAAACAATAAATAAGCTCAATTGTTAAAAGTATTGATTATAGGTGCATTTACTTTAGTCATTGATTGAGGTTTGATCACCTTTTGTATAGGGCTACAAGTTCTTCCAAATTCCTCCGATTTCCTCCAAGTTCCTAGACTATAGGGACTCAACCCCAATTTCAATTGTTTGACATGGCATAGCAACTGCCATGTCAGATAATAATAAAATTTTATTTTTTAAACATTAAAAATAATAATTATATATAAAAAATAAAAAATAAAAAATTCATTTATTATTCTATATATTGACTAGCAAGGGCTGGTTCACATCATTAGGAGTAGACCCTCAAAAAACATCTAATGATTGGTCTTCAAAATGCTATTGAAGATTGGTCCATTATTGGTTAAATATAAAAAGATATCCCTTTGTATGACTCAAGGAAATTTAACCACTTCATTTTTTGGACAATTTTTCTTTCCTTCATACACACACTCTTTTCAATTTGAGAGAGAGCATCTTAAATTTCATCAATGATGTTATATTATTTCCAATATTAATTTTGTTATATTTTTATAGAAAGTCAAAAGAGGATTCTACACTATTTGTAGTTTGTAGTGAGTATTTTTTGCACATGGGACATATAAACTATGAATTTCCCAAAAAACATGTGTATCAAAAATTACCCTTGGGCTTTCATGAATGGAAGTTCCATATTTTAGCCAAGAATTTATAAGGTCAGTTTTTGGAATGGGTCACATTTAAATGCAATTACATTGTTCCTTTTTGAAGTTGCACTTATGAATTTCAAGCCAACAACTAGTAAAGTAAGTATCTAAAATCGTAAAGGTAAGGATATTTTTAAGCTACAAGTATTCCAAAAATGCAATTAAAAATTTATAATTTCACAATTTTCACACTTCAAGACTTTATTTCAAAATATAGAATTTGCAAAATATCGCTTGATCCTTTGGGATTCTGTATTTTGAAAAGACACTTGAAGTAGCCATTTATAATGCAAACAAACAAAAAATTTGAACATTTGTTTCTTTTACATATTTAACTATAGGATCTTGCACTAAACTAGTATAAAAAGTGTTTGGGAGAAGTTTCAAAAACTTTGATTGTATTGGTCATGAGATATAAGAATTTAACCTCTAAAGTCCAAAGGCAATTTTTCTGCCAAAAAACACTCAAAATTGCCATTTTTGTTGCATTCATCCAAGAAAACAAAAAAAAACAGTTTTCTAAAATCTGCCTAAAAGATCCTGTACTTCACTTGTCTTAGCTCATTTGGTAAAAATTTCATGAAGTTTGATCGTATAGATTGTAAGATATTAGCATTTAAAGTTGAAAAGGAACACTAGAAAGAGCCTATGTTTTTTTAAATGTTTTGAGTAGATAAACACATTTTGAAAAACATGAGATCAAATATGCAGTAGTGGTCATGGGAGGTTGAATTTAGTTATAAGTTTCTAAAAATGTGTATGTGTCACATGTAGTATGAGTCCATATTTTTTGTGACGCAAATGTTTAGTGAGACATTAAAGAAAATATATGCACTTTTTTTTTATGGCCCAAAAAATACGGACCTACCATGTTGATAAGGAAGGTTCATTTCACTATAAATAACTTAGGAAAAGTTACTGTGGGGTCAGGTCAAATGTTGTCCCATTGTGGAAAACAGAAAGGAAGGGCAGTTCCTTCCTACTTTTTCAAAAAGATTTGCATGGATGGATGTATAACTTGCGGTTCTTCAACATTTTCCATTATTACTTTCAATAAAGTACAAATAGTATAAATAAGAGGCTTTAAAAAACTAGTCTAATGTATTAAACCTTACTTTTTCTCTATTGACATGTGTTTTTTGGAGCCCTTACATATGAAGGGAAATTCTACCAATTTTGTGCTTACTTGTTATATTCCTTTTCCAACTACATTTTTAATTGAATTTGGTAATCGTTGTACATACTTATATTTTAAATGTCTTCTTAAATAACAAGTAATATTTACAGAATGGTCATAAATTAGTTTTTTATTTCACAATGCACATTTCCAAATTTTACATGTGACTATATATATAAATGACAAAATAATAGGAAAAGACATGCCTAACATTGAATAGTCCTTCGTGATTAGACATGTTAATTTATGAGTAATTGAATGCAATTCATGACATGTCTTTAAAGGAGGATGTAGAGCATGCATATATATATTTCATTGTTAACCAATGGCAAAAATAATATTTCATGCACATACATGCATGTTCAACAAATGATTACTCTGAAGGTGTTCCATGTTAAACTACTTGGAAGACTCTTGTGAAAGGTCAATGTTTGTTACGTTAAATTTCAATAATGCAATATTGAGTTCAAGATAGCAATGAAAGTTATCTCTAATTGTGAGTAATATGTCATCATTGAAGTGAAGAATGTATATTAAGCCCCAGTGTCCCATTGTCTCCTTCGAGAAGAAAATGAATTTTGGGATCACTACTACAATCTCAATATTCATCACAATAATTTGAAACTTTTTGTGAAGATAAAAAAACATAAGAGCTCTCCAAAAATTTAATTTTTATTTCAATCAATGCCTAGGACCTAAAGTTATGGAACAAAAGGTCCTTTTTTAAGGTGCAGTTGGTGGAAATTTTTTCTACTCTACATTAATTTTAAAATGGATTTTTCTTCTTTTCATATATTGTAATTTTATCTATATGGAAAGCTTTGATTCATTGCATTTGGATTTATTATGTGAAAGTCATGGAAAATATTATTTTTTGGGCTATTTAAGCATCTTTTTAGAATCTTCACTTATAGGATGCATTTTTAAATTTAGTTTCTACAAATTTAAAAGAAAAATTGATTAAGAAGGTTAAGTTTGCTTGCTAAAACAATCTCACCATTGGAAGCATTTTTAGTGCTCCAATCCCATCTTAAAGTTACTAATAGTTTGGTTTCTCTTTCAACCTTGGACCTACTTCTACTTAGCAATTTTTTAAAGAATGAAAATGATTTTGTCTTTTTAAATTTTTTTTGTAGACTTTGAATTCAATACTTCTACACAATATTTTTAAATTTAATGTCTATAGTGCAAAAAAAATCCACAAATGGTAGTCAATGTCATCTGATATTACAGTCTATTATTCAAACAATCTTTGTTTTTTGACTTTGAATGTTAATATCTTCTAATCAATATAGTCATAAAATTTAGACCACATGATTTGAGACAAGTATAGTGCAAGATTCTATGGTTTGATTCTTGAAAAAAAAAATTAGACTTTATTGAAAGAATGTAGCTAAACTTTCAATATTGAGCCATTTTCGGCAAAAAATTGGCCTTGGAACTTTAGGGATAAAATCAATTATTTTTTACTTGGGACATGCAAAAGGTTCAAAATATTGGCCTTGGAATTTTCAAGAAAGTTGTTTCACATTATACTCCATATTTCGATGAAACATATATGTATTCTTCAAATTGTGGTAACTGCTATTTTGAACACATGTGTTTGCATTATGGAAAATATTAGTTTGTTTTTTCCTCGAGCACTATGACTTTGGGGTTGAAGGACAATTGAAAATAACACCCACTATCCTTGGTTGAAAATAGAATTAGTATTGGAATACAATTACTTCTAGAATTTCTTATTTTTATTTTTAATATTTTTACCATGAACCATTTAGAAGATAGAGTACATGTGTGAAAATGCAAGTTTAAAAAAATCCAATTGTAAAAGTTATATATAATAGAATAGTGATGGAAAAATGCAAGGAAAAATATACTAAATATTGCTTTAAAAAATAGTTTTAAAATTTATAACTTTTAAGAAAAAAACCTATGTTCCAAATTCAAAGATGCTTATTTTGAACCATTTGCATGTTTGATAAATAAAAATTGTGTTCTTCACACATGCATCAAAGTCCAACAATTTGATAATGTAAAGAAGTTGGAAGCTTAGCTATTTTCTGAGAATTTTTTTGAAAATTTTTGTAGTGTAATTATTGTTTATATCTTCTTCCAAACAACAAAGAAAATTGAAAACAAAACAATGATTTTGCACTCACTTCTATTGTTTGTTGCACTTATTTCATTTTCTATTGAGGGCTTTAAAATAATTGGATTGTAAATAGAATAAAAGATGTTGCACTTTTCATATCATAGCCATGTTCAATATTTCTAGCACAAATTCTTCTTTGCATGTTTAGAAACAATTTTGTTATCATCTTAAAATTCTATGAGGCAATTTTTCTCCTATAAATTAAAAATCTATCCAATTTCATTATTTTATTAATAAAAAATTATTTTTCAAATGTAGGTAAAGTAATAATATTGTAAAAGTAGATATTTACCTTTTAATAGTATGTCTATGACATGTAAATCCAAAATGCAAAGGCACCACATTTTGGTGTTAACAAAACTTTAAAGTAAAAAGAATCCTAAAGTATTCACTCTTTTAATTAGTTATTTTTAAGAGTGATGTCTTCTTGAAGTGTAGCTTCAACATTGAGCATTTGATTTTAATGATGAATGATTATGATTTTTCAAGTCAACATTTTGTACAAGGGTATCCACTGCAAATCTTCATTTTTTATTGTTGAGGGCTCTTCACTAGTAGGAGCTCATGTTTTTTTCTTATGTTTCAATGTAACAAGCATATTATGAAGAACATAAAGGTGATAATGTTGTTTTGGCTGGGGGAGGCTAAATTGAGGAGTATATATCAGAAATGTGTTGACATTACAATTAGAACAAGGTGATGTTGTTTGTTGCGAGAATGTTGAAAGAAACATGATAGAGAACATGGTTGCGTATTTTAAAACGGCCACAGAAATGCAGTGTTACCACATTGGAAGTGAGGGGCTTTTCTAGTGCGGATAACTTTGGAAAAAAGCAAGTGGAGTCAAGTTAAATGCTACCCTAATATGGAAAATAGAAGTAAAGGGAAGGTCCTTCCTATACATTTCATAAATACATGTATGGAAGGATGGTGAAGTTGCATTTCTATAGCATTTTCATAATTAGTACTTATATATAACAAATAGCTTAAAGAAGAGTGAAGGAGTCTTGTACTATAGAGTACTTGAATGTAATTTTACTTTTGGGTGTGAGTTAGTGACCACACAAAATACGTGGAAGGAAACTAACTTTCATTTCAAATTGAGCAGATTTGGTTGAAAGAACGTTTCTAGTAGACAATTTTTTTTAAAGTTTTGTATCATTGAATTTGAGATGACTATTATAATTGGTAGTTTAAATGCTCAAGGGCTACTGTCCCTTGGGGAAACAAATGGAATCTTGGTTAAATACCCATGGGTTTTGTTTTTTCAATGATTTGCAGGCCTATTTTTTTAACATTGATAATTTTATTATGTATGGAGGAATTTTTTTTTCTTTTGGATTGGTGCTTAGGAACAAAAGTTATGCCCAAATAAGTTGAGAACAAGGGATGGGTGGGAGCTACTTTATATTCTAAAATATAAATTTATTATTTTAAAAAACAATTTAGCTCACAGATTAAATTTTTGTGTATATGCAAAGCTTGGATTCATTTCACTTGGATTTTCTATAAAGAAGTTTTGGTCCATCTAGTTCTTTGGGTAATTAGAGCATGATTTTCAAAAAATAGATTGTGGGATGCATATGTGAATGCAATTTCTACAATTTTTCTAATAATATAGTTTGGTTTGGTTTATCTCATGAACTAAAATAATCTTTCCACTGGATTGACTGCATTTTTATCTTTAAAGGATGAAAGTTTTTTTTTTGGTGAAAAACACTCTAAACTTCCATTTTTATAGCAAAAGATAAAATTGTTTTAAAATTGTTTTTTGCCCACATGTAATGGTGTAGGATCTTATACCTAACTAGTATAAAAATGTGTGGAAATTTTTTTAGAATTTGTGACCGCCTAGATTGCATGATATGAGAGTTTCTAGCGGAAAAAACAAGTTATTTAGCACATTGTCGGACAAGATTTTTTGGCTTCAAACTTTTTTAAGTTTAATTTTTTGCACTACAGAGTTTTGCGCTTTCAATATTTATGGTATAAAATAGAGTTGAGAGTTTAGGAAAAATTCAGAATATTCAAAATAATTTAATTTTTATTCTTTAAAAAACTGTTCAATAGAAGTAAGAGACAAAACGAAAATCAATTATTAATAGCTCAAGAATGGAATTAAAATGCACTAATCTCAATGGTGAGAGTGTTCTAGCAAGCAAGGTAGACCATATGGACCTTTTTCTTTTGAAAAATTGTAAAATTTGCATTTAGAAATGAATCTTGCAAGTTATTTTTTAAGAAAATGCTCTAATTGCTTGAAAAATAAGATTGTCTATAACTTTCACATAGAAAATCCAAATGAAATGAGCCAAAGTTGTACATATATACAAAATATTATGCATGAGGGAATTCTTTTTTAAATTTAAAATTACAATTTCCGAATTTTTTTTACAACCTCATGTCCCCTATTATGAGCTTATTTGGGTATAACTTTTTTTTTCCACAAAGCTAATTCATTTTTGTATCTTCAAAAACAAATTCAAAAAAGAACAAAAAAATTTGAGCTTGTAGGTACCTACCCCAAATTCCTTAATGGACAGTGGTCCTTTAGGGATTAATTCTATTTTAGACATACTATTAATTTAGATTAAGTTTCTACCTCATACCTACTTCTATTGAGTAATGTTCAAATGCATAAAAATTTAATGTTTTTGAATTAATTTTTTTCTTCTAAGAGTCCCAACTGAATTCTATACCATAAAGATTACTAACTCAAAACTCTACACTACACAAAATTAAAGTTAAAAATGTTCAAAGTCAAACAAGCTAATCCCACAACGTGTAGAGAAAATTGTTTTCCCTACAACAAATGTAGATATTTTGCAAAATGAGCACTCATGAATTTTGAAATTTTATCTACGCATTCACATATTAATTAGGTGTGAGGTCCAACAGTTGCATGTGGGAAAAAAAACAATTTTTTTTGTTACATTTTAAAATAAAATAAATGCTAAAGTACTCACTATTTTAATTAATTATTTCTAAAGTGATATCTTCTTGAAGTGTAGCTTCAACATTGAACATTGGATCCTGATGATGAATGATTATAATTTTTCAATTCAACATTTTGTGCAAAGGTGTCCATTGCAAATCTTCATTTTCTATTGTTGAGGGCTCTTTTAAATTAGCGTGATGTGAAATATATCTTGTAGGAAAAATTACAATAGATATCTGATTTCACAAGATGTATAATACATGTAAAGAAATTGAGAAAATTCTTAAAGCTTACAATTTTAGTTGGGACCAACATTTTGGATTTGATTTGAGACAAGAAGAATGGTAGAAAGACCACAAATGACTTGCACACATTAGCAAGGGCTTAAGATTTGATTGCAATTGAATTTTTACAACTTCTTGGGGGCTAAGGTAAAACAGTGGTTACATGTAAAAAAAAATAAATGAAAGTAAACCACATAGCATTTTTTTTTCCAAAAAAGGCACTTACATTGGCATTTGAGTAATGTAGCTTCTAAAGAGGATGAAGTCACATGCCATGTCAACATGCTTTAATGCCATCTTCAAATTTTAACATTGTCATAGTAGATGTCAGCTAAGATATCTTGTGTCGCATGTAATTGTTTTTTATTGATGTCAATAGAGACGTCCTTTGTGACGTCAAGATGTTTTTTGTGATGTCAACTAAAACATCCTCTGTAACATCCAGATGTTTTTTGCAAGACAACATCATGTTCATCATAATATTTAGATCTAAAATTTTGTTTTTAATAATAAAAAATTATGTTTTAGATGTCCCATGTAGTTTGTCTTCCTTCCTACCATTCCTCTTGCATAAATAACTTGCCTTCTCATGTCAAAATACTTATAATAAGACTTTTCAAGTCATTCAATATTATTGTCAATACGGTGTACAATGTATGGTGTATTTTGTATAATGTATGGCATATTTGTGTATGGTGTATAATATATGGCATGTTGTGTATGGTGTATAATGTATTGTATATGGCATACACCTAAGCTAACATCTAAATCAATGTCTCAAGAAACATCTCAAAAAATGTCTAGAGGTGAAAATTGATGTTGTTCAAAACAATATTCAAATTCTTATAGACATCTAAATTGATGTCACTAAAAACAATATGAATTTTTTTTTAAAATATGACATCAACTACAACGTCAATTGCCACTTCAAATTTAGGTCAAATGAAAAAAAATCCTATGTGGCATTGCTTGCTTGCGTGGCCCTTATGTGGCTGCCACATGGCACACTTTGGGTACTTTTTTTTAACCATGTTTGTTGTTTCTTTAAAAACATGGCATGTTTTTTCAGATTTTTTTGCATTTTTTCCACATCGATCTTGAAGGATTTTTTTGTGCATCCACAATCTTCATGTCTGACATTACACAAAACATCAAGCCACATTACTTTACACGTCCAAAAAAACACACCTTCCTTCTAGTGCTTTTAAATTAGCATGATGTGAAATACATCATGCAGGGGAAATCACAATACATATTTGATCTCACAAGATGTATAATACATTTAAAAAAACTAAGAAAATTTTTAGAGTTTAGAATTTTTATTAAGACTAACATTTTGGATTTGACCCAAGACAAGAAGAATGATAGAGAGACTACAAATGACTTGCACATTAGCGAGGGCTCAAGATTTTATTCTAAATAAAATTTTAAAAATTCTTGGGGGCTAAGGTAAAAATATAACTACATGTAAAAAATATAGGTGAAAGCAAACCACATAGAATTTTTTTTTCCGAAAAAAAACACTTGCATTGGCATTTGAGTAATATGGTGCCTAAACAAGATGAAGTGGCATGCCGCGCAAGTATGCTTTCATGCCATCTTAAAATTTTAACATTGTCATAGTAGAAGTTAGCTAAGATGTCCTTTATTGCATGTAGATGTTTTTGTGATGTCAATAGAGATGTCCTCTGTAATATCAAGATGTTTTTGGCAATGTTAACCCCTAAAGCACAAAGCTACATTTTTTTGGCAATATAGCGAATTTGGGCAGCGCACTACAAATGGAGTTTTTATTTTTTTGTGCTGAAGTTTTTCATGGAACGTATGCCCAAAGAGTAGCCTCAAGGCCTGACAATTTTCATAACTTTTGACTACATGGTCAAAAAGTTATTGCATGATATGTGATTTTCATTACTTGGCGGACAGACTGGGCCGCCCAAAAAACTTCTTTAAAAATCACTTTTAAAGAAAATAAAAATTTGAAATTGGTTCCTTAGGTTTATATAAGAGTGGGAAGCTTTGAATCATTCCATTTTGATTAATGAGATGAAAGTTATGAGGAGTTTTAGTTTGTAGGTAGTTATAGTTTTCAAGGACTCCATACCTACCCACAAACTAAAACTCCTCATAACTTTCATCTCATTAATCAAAATGGAATGATTCAAAGCTTCCCACTTTTATATAAACCTAAGGAACCAATTTCAAATTTTTATTTTCTTTAAAAGTGATTTTTAAAGAAGTTTTTTGGGTTGCCCGGTCTACCCACCGAGTAATGAAAATCACATTTCATGCAACAACTTTTGTCCATGTAGTCAAAAGTTCCAAAAATTGTTAGGCCTTGAAGTTACTCCTTGGACACATGTTCTGCAAAAATTTCAGCACAAAAGAATAGAAACTCCATTCATAGTGTGTTGCCCAAACTTGCTATGTTGCCAAAAAAATGTAGCTTCATCCTTTAGGGGTTAACTAAGACATCCTCTATAACATTTGGATGTTTTTTGTGAGACAACATCATGTTCATCATAATACTTAGATCTAAAATTCTATTTTTTAATAATAAGAAATTACATTTTAGATGTCCCATCTAGTTTGTCTTCCTTCCTACCACCCCTCTTACATAAATAACTTGCCTTCTCATGTTTTAATATTTATAATAAGGCTTATCACTCATTAGTATTGCCAATACTATGTATAGTGTATTTTGTATGGCATATTGTGTATGGTATATAATGTATTATATATAGTATACATCTAAGCTAACATCTAAATTGATGTTGCTAAAAATAGTATTCAAATTTTTATGAATGTCTAAATTGATGTCACTATAAACAAAATGAAAATTTTCAAAAAACGTTACATTAGTTGTAACGTCAACTGCCACCTCATCTTCAGGTTAGATGGAAAAAAAACACTGTGGCATTGTCTTCTTGTGTGCCACACTTTGGGCACTTTTTTAAACCATGTTTGCTGTGACATTTCTCTAAAAACATAGCATGTTTTTTCAAATATTCTTGTATTTTTACCATGTCAATCTTGATGAATTTTTTTGCGCATCCACAGTACACATGCCTAATGTTTCAATAAACATCTGCACATGTTACTATACATGTCCAAAAAAACACAATCTCCTTCTAGTGGGAGTTTTTTTGAACATTGGCTTGCAATTTTAGATGACTTTGATCGCCAATTGTGGAATTCTTTTGCACTATAGACTTTGAATTAAAAGAAATTTGTATTGAAGAATTGAGTTGAAAGTCTAAAGAGTTTTTTTTTTTTAAAAACACTTGATTTTCATTCTTTAAAAGATTATTAAGTAGAAGTAGGTCCAAGATTGCAAAAAAAAACTAAATAGTTAATAGCTCCAAGGCAAGATTAAAAAGATAATAATTCCAATGGTGGGATTGTTTTAGCAAGCAAACAAAACATTCTAAAAAAAATTGCAAAAAATTGTGAAAATTACATTCAAAAATGAATCTTATAAGTTATTTTTTCAAGAAGATGTTTAAACTGCCCAAAAATTTAGACCGTCCTTAACTTTCTCATTAGTGGTCCAAATTGAACAAATCTAAGCTTCACATGTAGACAAAAATACAGAATTTTAGGGGAAAAGAATAGAATTTATTTTGATTTTTTGCGAATTTCTTTGTATTGCTTGAGGAATTTAGTTCTAAGCTTTTTGTACCATAACTTTTTCTTTTGGGCACCAATAGAAAGAAAATTATATTTTTGGAAAGCTAATGTGTTTTTCTATCTTCAAAAATAAATTCAAAAATTAAGACAAATATTGAGACCCTAGGAGCTTGCCTAAAATCCATTTTGTCTCCCAAAGGGACACTCGGACTTTAGGGGTTAAAGTGAAAGAAACAAATTCTTTTGCTTCTAACCTAACTAGATTATAAGACTTTGAATCTCTCTAATTTAAAACCTTTGTATTACATATTTGAAATTGAAAAATTAAAAAATTGAAGAATTGAGTTGAGAGTTCAAGAAAAAAAATTCACCCTCTCTTTGATTTTCATTCTTTAAAAATTGTGAGGTTAAAATAGGTACAAGATAGAAGGAAGAACTCATTTGTTGATAGCTCTAAGATGGAATTGAAATATACTAATTCTAATAGATAAACAACGAAATTATTCTTGAAAGAAAACTAAACCATGTGCAATTTTTATTTTGAAAATATATTAAAATTGAATTAAAAAAAATGAATCTAATTCATTATTTTCTCAAAAATTTGCTACGATTACACAAAACAAGAAGCTTCATAACTTTCACATCTCTAATCCAAATGGAATGACATATATTTTAATTATTTCAAATATTTGTGAATTTTTTTTGCTACATGTTTTCATCTAAGTATTTGGCTTATTGTGGCATTATTTTTATTTCCATGCATCAATTGAAATAAAAATTATATTTTCAGAAAGCTAATTAGTTTTCCCATCCTAAAAAATTTCAAAAAATCTTGCCTAAAATGGAGATTATAGTAATTTGCCCAAATCTTCAAGAACCTTTGGAGGGAACTCTTTGGACTTTAGAGAGTAAATGTTAACCCCTAAATGCCAAAGGCTTTTTTTAAGCTTCGATGAATTTTCTCCAAATTGAACAAAAAGTCAACATTTTGATAAGTTATGTCAATTTTTTTGGAATTGTAACCACGGCTTTACTTTTGGCAAAATTTTTCCATATTGTTAGAAATTTGACCTCTCTGGCTTCATCCCTCCAAAAATTAGCCTCTAGAGTGAAGCTAGCAGAGGGGACACTAGTTTTAAAAAAAGCCCTGATTGTAACCATACAAATTCAAACTAAATATATTAGAGATTATATAGAAGAGAAAAACACAACAATATCACTTACAAATTAAAAGATTATAATGCTTGATCTTGAGGGTGTTAAAACTTTGAAAATGATTTGAAGTCTTTCAATCTTCTTTTCACATGTCAAACCTAAAAATTTTGTCATTAAAAGAATACGAGATTAAAGGAAATAACTTGGACAACCCTAATCAATTTATAGCTTTACAAAATCTCTTCTAAAATTTTTTTAAATGAATTTCTAATGCAAATTTTTCTCCATAATTTAGTATATTTGAGCTTCATTTCTAGTAGCTATGAACACTACGAAAACTCAAGATTGCAATGGATATCCTTGCCCAAAATCTTGAATAGAAAAATTATGATCAATCATTTTCAAAATCAGATTTTTGTTGCTAAAACTAAACTTCAACAAGAATTTTTCCAAAAGAAAACAGCAAAAATAGCAACTTGGTTAGGATTTATTTAGCTTTAAAGTATTCCTAACACCAAAATTTGATGCCTTGGGCATTTAGGGGTTAATTCCTACTTGTAAATAAAATGTGGTTATTTTAAAAATTAGAGAACAAACCAAATGGAGAATTTTTTAAAACTTGTCATAATACACTTAAATGTATAAATGCAATAGAAAATCATATTATTTTGCTTAAAAACTTCAATATTAAAAATTTACTCATCTACAATTGAAGGAATTTAAAATTTGATTTTCAACTCAAATTCGAAATTTCTTGTCTCAAATTTTATATATAATTAAAATTTTCAAATTCACAAACAACATTTTTGACATTTTGATATTTTGATTTTTCAAACTACTAAATTCAAAAGTAATCTAATAATGTGATGGTAGGTGTAATAAAATTCATCTTATATAAATTTTTTAATTTTATTTCCAATTTCATTCAGATTGAATTTCTAGCCAAGAACTTTTTTGAAATGTTTTTTTCTTTTTTTTTAATACCTAAATCTTTTGAATGCAACATTTTTCTAATTTAAAAAACAAACATAGCTTAAAAGCACATATTAAAAGTCTTTACAAGTTAAGTAATAAATTTCATTGCAAAACTTGCTTCTAAAAGATCATTTACGTAATAATTTCTCTATATACATAATGTGTGCTAAAATGCAATCCTAATTTCAAAGCCATTATACTATTAATAGCATAAAATATCCAAAAGCATTTAAATATAAAAAATTCTATTGGATTTGGTTGGTAATTAAAAGGGAGGTTCCAAATTCTCTTACATTGAGGAATTTTCAAATTCAATTCCTAAATTTTTGTGGTGTTTTGAGACGAAGACTACTTCAAAATATTTGTTGATTAGCAATGAGAGGTCAAAAATTATAAAAAAAAACAATTTCAAAATACAATAGTAGTTAAATTTCTAAATTTACCTTTGGGCAAATCTTGAAGAGCAAGAGTAAAGGTTGTTCATTCAAAGACATGAATGTGTTATGTTATAAGAGAACAATGGATTTGAAGATTTATTGCTCAAGAGAGCTTAGCATAGAAAGTACAACTATCTTCAATTGAATCTTTATAATCCATGTTTAGGTCACACTTCCATATATTGATTAAATCAACCAAACTCACAAAAAAAACTAATTACTAATTTCTTTTGCATATTAGGCTACATTACTATGCTTGGCCAAAGTAACTAGCCAAAGAAGACTTTGTAAATTAGGTAGGTATGATTTTAGGAAGGGACGCATAAATCAAGGAGTTTTTGTTGGCTAAATTTGGTAGTTCACTTTGAATTGCAATAAAATGCCATCATTATTTTGCAACTTGATATACTTAGTACCTAAATGTGCAAGTTGACTTCAAATTTGTCTTGTAATATCCCATTGGAAATGTATCACTAAGATTTTTACAACAATATATAATATATCCAACTTAGATTTATACTTTGATCATGGATCTCTCCTAAAGAATTGACAGCATTACATTGTGAAAAATCATCACATCTGAGATTACTTTGACAATAAGGGCAATCTTATTTGTTCACTTGTTTTTCCCATAGTAGATTCCTTTATAAGCGCCAATTTTTGGTACTGTGAATAGTTATTATTATTAAAATAGTCAAATTTTTATATTTTCTTGTTGACCATTGAAAGAAGTTTCTAATGCACTAAAGAACATATCATTTGGATACTATACGCAAAAGTTATCAAGGCTTAAAGTTATGAAGAAGTTCTAAAATCATTCTTCAAGAGAGGTACATATTGACTTTGGAACCAATCACAAACTAAAATAAATACACCTAAAACCGTTTGTTGAAGGAACTCAACATATTTCGAGGAATTTTTTCTTAAAAATAATATTTTTATAGTATAAGCGAGTAAATATCACGAATATTAAAAAAAATTAGATTTTTTTGGATATGGTATGTAATTTCTATGATTTTTCAAAGTTGTGGGTCTTTAGACTATTGGATCTAACCTGTAGGTGCACCCCAATTTGAACCTTGCGAAAATCAGCTCTTATTAAATCAAAATTTGTAATGTGTCTTTCGAATGTGTTAGCCAATAAGAACCAAACCTTTGGAGGACACATTCATGTAAATGGAGGGACGCTTTAATGGCACTCTACTAGACAAAGAATAGGAACATGGATGGGAATGGATGTTTTCACCCTATTGATAGTAGTTTAAGACAAGGGACAATTTGAGGGGTATCTACTTTATTCCTTATTGACATGCAAATGATCAAAGATAATTTAATAGAGTTAATAGAGTTAAACCTAAAGTTCATTCAGTTTTGAGATTGTAAACAAGTGTCAAAGAAAGGTTTAACTAAAAACTGTACAATACACACACGACAATAAACTCCATCAAAACCTACACCTTAGCTTTGATAACTTACTCCAAGGCGTTTTGTCCTCTATTTTTCCCAAACTCCAACTTCTTATCCTATATTGCATGCACTTTACAATTAACTCTTAAGATAGTTAGAGAATCTCCACTCTTGCCTTGAAAAAGTGACATGGAAAAACACCTATGGCGGGCTCCAAAAATGGAAAAGTGGCCCGCGGTGCTCAACTCCCCCATCCATGCCCACTCTCAAGCTATTAAATGTCTTTTATTTCTTCTCGATTTCTAATTAAGCAATTAATTTTCTGACACTGTTCATTGTTGGATGTTGTTGGCACTATTGACTACTTGCCGTGGCCTACATGAACATATTACAAAGGGATTAAAAATAAAAACTTTATCTTTTACATTACATACAACTATTATATATACGTATACTTATTAATATTTATAGGATCTTTATTTTTTTATTTTATATAAATATTTAATAAATTACACACATCTACTACGTATACATATACTTATTAATATTTATAGGATCTTTATTTTTAATTTTATATACATAGTTATATAATCTTGAATTTTTATGTATGCATTATTTTATTATCTTTTGTTTAGGACTTTCACTCTAAAATCTTGAAGAATATAAGGTGTGAATTGTTGAACCCTTGGTTCCAAAACATACCTTCATATTATAAAGGTTACAGATTTAAACAAGTCAAGGTTGTAAAATCTTTAAGAACATAAGGTGTGAATTGTTGAACCCTTCATTCCAAAACATGCCTTCATATTTTAAAGGTTATAGATTTAAACAAGTCAAGGTTGTAATTGAAAGTTTTAATTTTAATTTTATTCTTATGTTTTTAGGACTTTCATCCTAAATCCTAAACATTCCCTCATATTGTTTTAAAAGTTGTTAATTGAAGAGGGAATCACAATTCTTTTTTGTTGGTTTTAGGTTTTAGGTTTTTTCAACCCAAATTGAAAACAAAACTTGTTATTGACAATGAAATTCAATTTCATTTGATAAAAAAACTAACTTCCAAAAGAGTTCCTAGCCATAACCAAGCTTCAACCAAATGCAACTGTGCCAAGCAATCATTAGTGCTAAGAGTACCAAGTAGTGAATAATAAAACAATTAGTGTCTACAGTAGACAATCAATTGAAAAGCAAAAATCGAGAAAAAAAAAGAGAATCTTATGACAAAAATAATTGTGGCGGGACTAGTGAGAGGGCTCTGAAGGTTGGCAGCCAACCTTCGTTTTTCTATGTAGCCGGGGTGACAGGGAGAGACGGGGAGTTCCCGGTGGGGGAACGAAATTAGTCTGGGCTCATGATACACCGGCCAGGGACCAGGTCCAGGGCAAGGGTGGCGATGCTCTTACACATTACACAAAAGAATTACAGATTACAGACTCCGATGATTGTAAGACCTTTGCAGACTTCACTCGCACATGGAGTCTGACGGGTCTCACGAGAGAGAATTGGGGATACAATATTCCGTGAGAACAGAGGATGTGACATTAGAGATGGTGAATTGGTGATATTAAAGAGGTGAACTTGTGTCTTCGTCATCAGATATACTTGACTGCCCGCGCCTGCCTTCTTCCTCATACAGTAAGTAGTGTTGTGTCTGCAGAATGTTCTTGTTTTCGGACCGCTCCTCTTTGTTCTGTGGCATTATCTCTGCCGTGATAACTTAAGATTTCTACGCTACACTGCTCATTGACCCTCCAAAGTTCCAGGGTTTTGAGGCGCTGGATTTACGTGTGTAGCTTTGTTTTTTTCTGCTCTTCTTTGTCAGACAGAGACCTGGGGAATGGGGATTACCTACATTATTGTGCAGACTCAGAGTTAAATCTCGAGGTGTTTGTAAGTCGGGATTGGGGTGCCAGAGATCGTTCACGTTCTGATGCCACCTGATGCAGTGAATTTTGCTGTTGCTATTTTCTTTTGATTGCGAGTTGTCTACGATTGGGTGAACTTAGGGTTTCAGGTTGAAGGTAGTCTGTTTCTATTCGTAGGTTTGTTGTTATCAAATTTTTACTGAAATTTACTGAATACATTTCGCTTTCTAGGAGTTGCTTGAGGACATAACTTACTGTCGGCGAAGTGAGCGTTCAATACAGAGTTGTGATATTCTAGGGTTTTGAGATGGCGGAGAGACCGTACATGCGATATTCCAAGCTTTCAACAGAGCAGGACGAGCAAGAAGGAGAAGAGTTAGAAGAGGTGCCCTATTTCCCGCGCAGCACCGCGCACGATGATCTGCGCTACCGATTCGAGCTTCCCGTGGAGGTCCCGTGGAAATCAATTGCCTTGGCTCTCTTTTTGTTAACCCTCGGTACCATCATGCTCATCATCTCGCATTTCCTCTACACGGAACACATGCCAGGCGACACGGAACAGGTTTACGGGTTTCTGGTTCTGGGGATGCTGTTATTCCTTCCAGGCTTTTACGAAACACGCATCGCTTATTACTCGTGGCGTGGGGCGAAGGGCTACAAATATTCTCAAATCCCCGATTACTAGTTCCTGTGATCGCTGCTGATGACTCAAGCACCTTTACACCAAAGTGTGTCAGATGCCTCGCTATATATGTAAGGCAGTTGTGGGTGCACTTCTCTCCCTTGGTCTTCTAATGGAGTCTATGAGATAGGTTTAAAAGATCAAGGGAGTCTTACCACCTGTCTTTGGAGCCCTTCCTTGGTCAGTTAGCTTTGAGTACACCTGGAGCTGGACTTTTCTTTCCAGAGGGCCCCCTGCAATGAGGATATAGCTTGGCATGGCTGGGTAATCGAGATCCTTAGGCTTTACATAGTTAACTGGTAGAGATTTGATTTCTTTAGTTGAATGATTGGATTTCACTAGCAGATGTTCAGTCATTTTTACGATGAGCAATAAGTTTATGTACATTTTTTAAATGTTGGAAATATCTTCACTTGATGGGAATGTCTGCAAATGGTCTTATGAACTGTTCTCTTTCATCGGAAATACCGTAGATTAGGCGGAGGAATTGCTTCTCTATTTGTTGTGGAGTCAGATACGGTGTTGTATTAGGTTTGGATGGCCTTCGTCCTTGCTATCCATGTCTATTTGACAAGATTTATTTATGGAAGCTATGACGGAGTTTCATGTTGTTAGAGGATTCTTTTTTGAGGTTCAATATCTCTTGAACGAGAACTGTGGCTATACGTCAAAATACCTGTGTAACCTGTATCTAGTGTTTGACCTCTTTTTGTGTGCTCAGTTCTTTCAGTGACAAGCTCGTTGTTGCTTGTTGGATTCGCATTCAAAGGAACTCTCCAATGGTTTGCTTTGTGTCTGTAAATGAGTGTGAAAGCATCCGCAGGGTAATCAAATCTTTGGATGCTTTGGATCTGTGAAAACTATTTTGAACCCTAATACTTGCAGCTCAATACAACGAAACTTGTGTTCTTGCATAGACATTCACGAGGGCTTGAAATTGATGTATTTCTTTGCTTGAATCGATTACGATTCAGAAGTTTTGGTGGAGCGGCTGAATTTTTGAGAGCCCGTTGTGCACAAGTTCTTGGGAATTTTAAGCTAATCATGAACTTTGTAAGAAAATTTATGAATCCTGTAGTAACGGTGTGGAAAAAAACAGTCTTTTCTCGAATGAATATAGGCTTGTACTGTACTGTACGATGGTGAAATGATAGTTTTCATTCATTATTTTGTGTGTTATTCCTGTATGTCCATATCATTTAGCTCTAGCCATATTAGTTATTTTTTGATTTAGCATGGGTGCTTGTTTAAAGAAATTTCTTTATAAAAATCATAGTAATTACGAAAATGTTGAAAATAGTATGAAATTTTTAAGAAAATTGAAAATAAGAGTGACAAATGTTATGGTGTAATTGATGTTGTCCTAGAGCTCAAAGCATCTTCACTACAACAAGACATATATATTGTATTCCCAACCTCAATTTTTCACTATGTTTTTTCTTGTCTCATGCGCCTCAATGCAATGATGTTATTTAGAACCCTACATGGCTTGCGATAGTGTAGGATTGATAGAATGCAATGATGTTGGTAGTAAGGAGGGTGTTGGATTTAGTGTTGACCAAGAAGTGTAGAGGAGTTTGGAGGGCATAACAAAGAACCAATTTTTGTTGTGCAAGAGCCAAGAAGTGCCATGTCCATGAAAGTAATATAGAAGGTGCAATTAGCATTGGGAAGGTTTCCTTTGTAACCCATGCAAAATTTTGTTGCTGTAGTGCGTTCGAAGAGGGTGGATTGAGGACACTCTTACACCAAGTGAAATTTAATAGAAAAAGTTCAAGAGTTATGTCTTTTGAGCTTCCAAGATACTATCTTCAAAGTGTCACAAAAATCTCAATTTCAGCAATTTTTGAAAAAAATATTTGAATGGAGTAAAAAATTAGATACTTGGAGCTACATTTTTGAAGTTAAGCTTAAAAACATTTCAAGTCAAGAACTATGTGAAAATTCAGGTTTTGACTTTCATAATGCCTGTGGCGCTTGCAATGTCATTTAAGGATTAAGATACAGCAACACCAGCCCGCAGCCATCCTTCCCTTCTCTTTTATACCCCGGAGAGGTCCCATGGACACAGAATGTAAGGTACCTTTCTACGACAATGTGAGCACCCAATTGATTCAATTTTGTGTGTAGAAATGGAAAATATAAGAACAACATTCCTTGTGCTCCCTTCTACTTGATGCTTGGATATTCTACACTACTTGCTCAAGCTGGAACGGCATGATCTTTGGTTGGACCTACAAGGGCGCCATCAGTAGCTAGCTCTCTCTCCTTCCTGCTTCGCTCCCACCTCGTACACAATTGCCAAGTTACTCCTTCCCCTGCTAAATTGTAAGATTTGTGGATTACAACAAACCCTGGGACTGTTCGAGCCGGCGGAAAGTGCTTGGTGGGTCGCCAGGAACCTGCACTCGAGAATGCGTCTTGCATTGTGTCCTCGGGGGAATTGAATGAACGTCCAGCTAGGTCTATGCACATGGTTGTCCTAAGTACACGGCAATCAACAACCATGCATTGTGAAACCTATCTGTTTTGGATATTTCTTGAGGGTTGTTGCGGTTCAAAGAATTCTATGGAATTCTGAGTCGATCACTGGGGCACAGAACGCAAGACATGGAGGAGAAAGACGGACTTGCCAAAGTGCAATCCAGGAGAAAAAACTGGATTTCAGTAGGTACGCAGTAGCGTGATCCCCGACGAAGGTAGCGTATACACTGAAACTCAGCATTTTGGGCAATTTGCAACGCACGATGAATTTTCAAAATTGTATGGTGAGTTAAAAAAATGTATGGAATTCCGACAAACCTTAGCAACGATGCCTTCTTTTATGCACCAAATTAATGGAGCCAGTCGGAGCACCCAAACATTTCGCACAACGCAATGTATTCAAAACTACGCTAGGAAGAGAAGCACATCAGATGCACATCTCACGCATATGCACAACAAATTGTAAGCTTCACCTATAATCAGTTCAACTTTTCTGAGAACCACATTCTTTCCAGGAAATTCGAAGTAATTTGACCCAGTCATTTGAAAACACAACACCAGAGAATTGGTTGATAAAGCAGCATTGCACCTCCCTACATAATCCAAATCAATCAAGAGATATTTCTATAATAAACTAGGGCTCTACTTCTTTGGGTTCTCTCCACTTGACCACTAACAATCAAATTAAGATATAGGATTTGAAGACATAGGAAACCAGCAATTGGGGAGTTTATAAGTTCAATTGGGGAGTTTATAAATAACGAAAAATCCACTTGATTTTCATTCTCCAAAAAATTGTTTAGTAGAAGTAAATATGAGATTGAAGAAAACAATAAATTATTAATAGCTCTATAGTGGACCTAAAGATTACTAATCCCAATGGTGAAATTGTTCTAAGCTAATTAACTAAACCTTGTTGAATTTATTTTTTTGAAAGATTGTGAAAATTGCATTTAAAAATGAATCCTACAAGTTATTTTTTTAAGAAGATGTTCACATTACTTGAAAAATAAGATTGTCGATGACTTTCTCATCATTAATCCAAATAGAATGAATCAAATCTTTTCTTATAGATAAAAATTCTATGATCAGAAATAAGATTTTGAAAATTTCATTTTGACTTTTTGTAATTTTTTCATTAGATGTTTTTTAGGAGGCTAGGAAGGCCGTTTCATGCCTGATCTTTTTGCTATTCCCTTGGCAATTAAAGAATGGCTTGTTGTCAAAAAATTTAATTTTTTTAACATATATATATATATTCTAATAGGGGCTTAGGGTGGCATAAATTTTACAAAAGTTCTTTAAAGAATATAAAATACATTAATAAGAAAATAAATAGTAATGAAATAAAAATTTCCTATTGATTCTTTGAATCAAATTTATCAATTTATGATATATTGAAAATAAAAGAAGAAAATAAAATATTATATTAGAATAAAATATGCATTTTATTTTTATTTTTATATAAATATAATCAATTAGTCAAAGCACTTCTACCACAAACTTGACTTAAGACACAGTGACCATGATTGTAGTAGAGAGGTTGCATTTTAGATTCCCACTACATCACCACTATGGCTTTCCCAATTGTTGTAAACAATGATACAATGCTCTATCCATGCTATTGTGGAGGTCTTTTGAGACCATTCTATAGCTCATGCAACAACTCAAACCCTATGTGTTTGGAAGAATCATTCGCTTTCAAGATGTCTTTGATGATGTAAAACAAAGTAGATAAGACGTTGCAAAGGGGTGAAGCATGGATTATAATGTGACTCTTCTCAAAGAAGTAGAGACACTATTGATCTGTAACATCACTATCCAAAAACATTTCATGTTCCATTTCATTTTAATGTGGTGTCCAAGTTACTCATAGACCTTTTAAAAAAAACTAACTAACCTAATTATGATTTTTTGGAAATTGTATAAAAATAATTTATATTGAGATTACAAACATAAATTAAAAAAATGGCTAGGTAGTGACAACATTTAGGTGAATTGTCAAGTGAAATTGCATATGGAAATTACAACAATTATCCTTTCTAATGAAGTATGCACACCTATTATAGACCTTCTACCACTTGTGTCCCCTATTGCATAAGAGGATTTCTAAGGGATCAATAGGATTGTTTCAAGCTAGTGCTCCCCATAGTTCCCCTCTGCAGTTTTGATGAATGGTTGTTACCAAAAAAAATTTCAAGAAAAAAATTCATTCTTGAAATGAAGAATTTTTTTTTTTTTAAATGATTTTTTTTTCAAACGTGGCAATTGTTGTGCCACATTAGCTAGTTGTTGCAAATTAGTTTTTGCAATTTGAAAATTGCCAGGAACTCACAACACTTCATAGGGGTGAAAACTTCTCTATTGATACTATTCCAATATTTCAATTTCCAAAATCTCAAACAAGTGAAGAAAGGGGACGCAATTGGGTGAAGGTTTGTAATGGTCATGCTTACCTTAGTTATACCCACATGTATTGATGCTCCCTAAATGTCAAATTTGTTCCGTACTTAAAAAACTTGTTAAAAATATATTGAAGCAAGACTACAAACCTTTAATTGTGAAGTATTATTTTTACAAAAATTTGGGGTTGAGAATCATAGATGGTTATAACACCAACTTATCCTAGTCATGCTATTTTAAAATATTGTAGGTTGAAATATTATTATATGTAGTATTATTCTAAATAATAATTTGCTAATACTTTAATTCTGCACCTTTTCTAATAAGATAAAACAATATAGTAGAAGGTCCCTATAGAAAGTAGACACTCATAAATTCAAACTGTCTAGTATTTTCTCCCTTGAAGATGTAGGGACAATAAAATGTTGGCCCATCTCAAAGATGGAATATAGGGATGTAAACTCTTGCCAAAAAATTCGATGTTCATTTGTTGAGTAGGTTAGTTTGCATAATTAATTAATGCATTATATAGGTTTATTTGTGTAATCAAGTATTACTATGGATTCTTCATTTGGAAATTTTTTTCTTCATCCAAATTTCTTGTATTTTTTGGTGGATGGTTTATATTGGGCAATCCCCTTGTCATAGGGAATTATATTGAAAATGTGTCTTCTTATTGAGCTTCGTCTACCTTGTCTACAAATTTTCCAAGGCAATTTCCAGCATTACTTTATACATATCATACTAAGTAAGGCAGGTTATAGGTCAACATCAATATTGACAAGTACGTTACTTCAATATAGACATCAACTAAGTCATAATTGATGACTAAGGTGAAAACACTTGTTACCAACGACCGACCCATTTGCAATCAATAAGGTGTTTGAAATTGAAGAGAGGCTAGGACTAATTTCTTAGCATTAGTTCTTGATTTGCTACCATTACTTCCTCCATTCTTATCATGACATATGTCTTTGGTGTGGAGTGCCAAAGTGAACAAGAAGTTGTCTCTTAATGAGTGGTTTCAAAATAGTTTAGACATTGAACATGGGTCCGGCCCAACTTTAGACTTTTAAAATTCATAATATTTTCAATTCAAGCAATAATATTACAAATTTCTTTTGCAATCCTTGTCATTTATATCTTTGCACAAAAGAAAACATTTACTTTGCCTTATACTGCACTACTCCAGATCATGTCCAGAATTGCTTAAGTGGTCGGTTGTGAGTGCGTTCCCCATAGTCCGGATATGTTTCCCAGTCCGGGCATCAACGGATACCCGGATTCAAGAAAACCGGTTTGATATACGGTCAGAGAATGGATAAACTGACACCCAAGCGGGTGTGGTCGGAGCGTGGCTGAGCGCAGCTGCGTTGGCTTCACACTCATCACCTGCTTTGTTTGCGAAGTTGACGCCACAAGCTTCCATTCCATGTCTTTCCTACCTTTCGCAATTTGAATGCCAGTCCCTATTTCACTCCCTCGCCATAACTCGCTTGTCTTCAATTCCTCTCCAGCTCAATTGCGCTGAGTATGTCTAAGTAATAATTAATTCGAGGATTGCCATGGATCTCTCGGTGCGGGCCGCTTCCACCACAGTGCATCGCCCCGCTCCTCCTCCCCACCTCGCGTGGTGTTGCGGAATTGCGAGCACGGCGGGCGGTTCGTTGCGGGAGGTTCCATTGGTTAGGTTTCGGAGGGAGAAGTGGCGGTGCCGCGGCGTGGTGCGGCGCGTGGGGGTGGCGGAGCGGCGGCAGCTGGTGCTGCGGATTGGGGGAGGGCATGGATTATGCGGTCCGGAGAGGCAATGGAGGAGTGGTCGTCGTGTGGTGGTGGTGACGGCGTCGTCCCAATCGGCAGAGGGCATGGCGGTGGATGAGCGGACGGGGCGCCTCGTGGAGATTGGACGGTGTTTAGAGGAATTGGCGGAGGGCGGGGAGAAGCAACAGCAGGGACGGAGCTTGGTGCATGTGGTGCACGAGTCGGCGCGCGTGTTCTTGGCCGGGTTGGAGAAGCAGAAGACGCTGGCCAGCAGGCCGTGGTTCCCTCTCAAGTGGCCGGGTGTGGATAAGAATGCGTGGATTAAGGCTCTGTCATATCAGGTTTGTGGAATTTCATTTCTCGAAATTTCTTTTGTCAAAAAACGCGATATGATTAGTCATCACTCTTTTGCACAATATTGCAAGCAAAACAGAACTTATCGGGCTTGATTAATCTTAGTATTCTCCACAAAGAAAAAACATATAACATATGTATGTATGAAGAGAGCGTAGCGGGCGCAATTGAGCTAGTAGTGTGCTAGTCTGGATTCAGCCGAGTTAGATTCTCCTGGATAACAGGCTTTTTTGAGAGATGACAAGATTCGAGTTCATTGAAGAGTCGACTACGCTTAGGGCATAGGGCCAGCTTGAATGGTAAGCAAACTGGAATATTAGGGTTAGTAAGCAGGGCAGACTGTGAAGTGGAAGATTTTTACAGAGATTCAATAGGCCTCCATCATATTTTGTTGATTAGGGCTTTGAGAAATCGATGAGATATTTTTTTGAGAAATACGTGTGGAAATTTTTGATGTGATGTTGGAACTAGTATCTGCGAAGAATTGCAGATAATATATTAGTGGTCCGTAATTGGTACGGAGTATTACCAATCTCCACCTTACATTGTGATGTTAGGGATTTTCCTCTGGTGGGGTATAGCATGCAAATGTCGAAATGAAACCTGGAAATGTGGCAGGCTGCAGTGCACGCATTGATTCAATCCGTTATCGAGATTGCTGCCCGAGGCGAAGGGAGTAGCAGAAATGTTCGTGTGTTCGTGCAGCGCAGGTTTGCCTACTTGACCATTAGATTACGGTATTCCTTGCAAATTCAGTCTGTGCTGCTCAAAGCCGCCTTCATTTATTACTGGTTGACTTCTGATATTGAGCTTATGGCAAGAGGACCTGTTTGTGCCGAGGAAAAAAACGAATTTCAAGCGGGAACCATTTAGGGACATCTGTTGAGATGCGGGGCAGTATATATAATGACCCAGACCCGCAAGCTCTTCCTGATTAGCAGTGATGATTGGTAAACCGTGGGGTGCAGGCTAATGGAGTTATCATCTCCTCTAGAAGACTCTATCAGACATGAATTGTCGATCAGGGACCCTGCTGCCGATGATTGGCTTTGGTCACAAAGGCACCCGCTTGCAGTGGCAAAATTTGTGAAGTTTCTCGAAGGCGACAGTCGGTTCGTCAATATAATCTCCACGTACGCACTTAAACCTTTCTCATGCTATTGCTGCTGAAGATTAAGCAAATCAGTGTCAGCTTACGCCCACAATTGACCAAATTCTTTGTATGTCATCTTTCGAGGATCAGATTTGTTACCTGAATATCTCACCTGACGTTGCTTCCATCCAATAAATGCATTTCATTCTTGGAAAGAAATGCTTTGTGCTCCCTAGTTCTCTGTAGTGCAATCCGAATCCTGACAATTCTGTGTGCTTGGAATGTCACAGGGATGATGCCTTAAACCTATCTGTTGGGAGTGATGTGGAGCTGTTGAAGTTGGCCCTCAGCACCGCTGCAGCTTTGCTGATGCTGGGTTCTGCTCCAGTTTCGAATCCTGTTTTCTCTGCGAGACTTGTACAAGGAATTTTTCATCTTATGGAGAAGTTACAGGAATGTATCCCAGTAAGTCAGGTCTATCGGTTCTGCTCGGATAATGGACTGAAGAGAGAGTTTTTGGGAAAATTTGGTTCTCGAGCTGCGGATGATAGAAAATGGCGGGATGCTGCGGAAGGAGAGTTTTGGGTGTATCTTGTGAATCAGCTGCTGCGCGGAGCTCTTTTCAGGGAAGGCGTTAGGATAAGACTTAAATCTCGAGACAGTTTTGAGGTCAGCGACTTTTTAATTCAATTTGGAGTTGCTGATTATTTATTGTACTATTCTACAAGGTGCACTTCGTTGTAGTCTTTCTTAACGTAGATGCTTGTGAACAGAGACAATGTAGGATTTCCGTGGTCCTTTTTGATTTAAACGCCCTGTGTTACTTGTGATAGGGGTTTGAGATCTTTGGACAACTGTTTTTGTTGCACCGTGTCAAATTTGCATTGATGTGTATTTAATCGAACATTTTGATTGTGTCTGCAGGTTCTCGAGAAAGATTTAGCAGTGTTTGGCTTTTTTGCCGCTTTAGGAAGGAGTACTCGGGCTTATTTGGCATCTAAAGGTGTTAGTGATTCAGAGGAATCTCTTGCAAGTCTCCTTAGGTAAGTTTATTTCAGTAGGCATCATTCTCCTTACTGGTTCTATTCATTTTGTTTTTTCTTGATATTCACTTTTCAGCTTGTATTGTTTACTTTGCAACTTTCCTCATATGTTTATTATTGAGAGATTTCATGTGAGTACTAGTAATACTAAGATGGGACTATTAAATCAGGTATTTGGAAGGTGGAAGCGTGCTTTTCTACCCCCAACTAGCAACTATACCCATCTATCAACTGTTTATTGAGGTCAGTCTCGTAGAGACATTTATTGTGATTGAAGGCCGCGTAAACAATTTATCCGTTGCTGTTCGGCTTTGCAATGAGATCCTTTGGCTGAGAATAAACTTTGTTTGGTTCCGAGTTTGAGTCGGTCATTCCTGCCATTGTTGTTTCAGCTGAGTCCGGTCATTCCTTAGCGTGTTAAAGCTCGGTATTATAATGTTGCTGCACAAGACATCTTGTGCGTGGGATAGTAAAGTATACTGGAGCTGTGAGATGCGATGGAATTTCTCTGTGCACATGATCACTTAATGGGTCTGGCCCCTTGACCATCCAGCTGAGTTTTTGATAAGCGTATTTCACAGTCAGCCAAAGGGTGGAATTGGCAACGATTCATAATATAGCGGGATTATAGCGACTGCCTGCAGGATCAGCTGATGTAGGTGTCCGGACGTGCTATTTTGACGCAGGTAGTTGTTGAAGAGATGGAATGGCTTCCATTTTATCCAGTTAGTACTCCAGTTGAAAGCCACGATGGTCATGGAGAAAACAGTAAAGTTAAGTCGGGCGTTGGAAAATTGGAGAAACTGTTGGCAATTGCTGTAGCTGTCCAGGTCTGCTCCTTATGGGTTGAGAGCTTTGCGGAGTACAATGTGTGGATACGGCAACCAGAAGGAGCTCGAGCTGCAACATTCCTTTCCAAAAGGTAATATGACTTGTCCTGTTTTTAATCTGAATGGTACTGGGTGTGTTTCCTTGTCTGAACCGCGATGCTGACCAGTTCTTTGCGGAGAAGTAAATTGGTGCCTATACGTATGATGATTCATATCTATCACGTTTTCTGTGGGTGCAGTAAACAAAGACTGGAAGATTGCAATGAAGTTTATGAGCTTGTGAAGCGCAGTGGGCAAGATGATAGCTTCTGGTAAGTGGATTGGCTTCATTGTTTATGTCTGCAAGTCTTAGACTGATCTTTTTGTACGATAATCGGGAACAGCTGCAATTGAATTGACCGGTGCGAACTTCTTTCATTCATAGAGTTGATTTTCTATGTATCTTTGTTTGGACTACAGTTATGCATGGTGTGGAGGGAATTCTTTTTCCTTTTTTAAATATGTGATTCCCATTGGATGCATTTTATCATTCTGAGGGCAAAGATTGCTATTTTCGTAAGCAACTGCATTTGACGTTTGTTTCTATTTGATTTTTTTGAGAGACCTCTGACTAGACCCACTGAAACCTGCGGTTTTTTCTATTGTGACAGTTGAGAGTGCCCGAGTTATTTGTTAAGGAAGTTGAACCGAAGGATGTGTGCATGATTATGTCTATCTGAATTGTTTAGCTGGGTCTGCGACTGACTGCTACATGATCTGGAATAGGAATGGAGCTACTGAAGGCAAATTCTTGGACAGATTTATATATCAGGATTTGCAAGAGAGGTGTGCCGAGGAGGCTAGTACGAGTGGGGCCGATAGATCTGGTTCAGACATAGACCCGTTAATGACAAATGAACAGCTCGCTATGGAGCGGAAAAATTTGCAGGAGGTGGAGCAACTAATAAAATCGGTAGACAAGGTACTCAAGTATTTCCTTTTATCCACGTTTACTGCTCGGAGCTATTATTATCGTGATTGTATATGGAGTTCTAAGCAACTCTGGTTTGTCTAATACAGTTTTTGCTTGAACATCTATTGTTGCTCATGGTGTTGACATATTTGATATTATTTTTCACAAATGAACATTGCTCTTTTCAAAGCTTACTACTCCTTTGACCATTACCATCTTGAAGATGATGCAACTGTGTCTTTGGCTGTCTCCAAGTTTTGGGAATTGAGTGTGGAACGCTCGTTGCAGGAACTGCAGAGCGTCGAAATTGCATTAGCGAAGTTGGAATTGCTGGTCAAAGAATCTGAGGATGCAGGTTTACCAGGAAGTGAACGGCTACGCGCAGATCTTGACAAGATCAGGTCATTGAAACAGGATGTCGAAGTCTTAAAAGCCTCTCTCAAATATAAAGCCTCTGCGAAGGAATTGAGGATCTTGGAATTCCAGGTTGGTGATGTAATTCCAAGTCGTGTAATTGCGGTTTTTTTGTTTTCACATCTCTTATGAGAATCGTCTTTTAGTTGCTTCTCATGTTGATTTTTCATGTTCCCGTTGAGTTTCAAATTCTGTGTGAAGACTTCTGGTATGCTAACTTGGTTTCTCATTGGGTGTTCTGCTGGTTTTAAAAGGCTGAGCAAGATACGGTTACGAGCGGTAGGATTGAATCACAGAGCGTAAGTTTGCAAGATTCCAGTTTGGGAGCTCCTGCAGATGACTCGAGTTTTCAATCCCAAAGAAGGTATGTTGGTTGTAACTAGTAGATTTACTTGACAATTAATTGTGTGGTTTCAAGGGTTTGTATACACGGGTATTGACTTTTGAGCTTTGGTTCTCAAATATACCTGTAGCACTGACGGAGCGGCTCTTGCCAATTCGTGGTTGAGGTTGCAAGGGCTACAGAATAATTATTCTACGTGTAAGATCAAAGAGACCATATTGTTTAGAACGAAGTTCAAAGTGATGAATCTGATTTATAGTTCTGGTTGGTTGCTTCAGGAGGAGGAGCGACCTCTCTGACACGGCAAATGGATATGTATGTCTTGACCTCAATAATGAATCCTGCTGGTGTATTGTCTATGCTCCACTGCATCAATGGTTAAATAGTTTGTGCCTAGTTTAGGGATGTTGAAATGTGAAACTGAAATGGATTGAAGTTTTAGTGTTGTTATCTGATAAATGTCTTGATGTGGGGTGTGCAGGATGGTGTTACTGACGAGAATACAACTAAGGCAGCTATGTTAGAAGCAGGTGCAGCATCAAAGAATGTCAAAACATTTGAACACTTGATGGCAGAGTTGACTGAGATGGAGTCACGGATTCAACAATCTGCTGATCAATCAGCCTCTGTGCGGGTAAATTATGTTCATTTTGTATTTTTTTTGTATTTTTACTCTTTTAAGAAGTTAACCTAAATATTGAACCATTGAGATTGAGCTGTTAGATTTGTATTATCAGGTCATTTGCATATTGTTTAGGGTACAATTTTTCATCTTATGCTTTTATAATATATTGATACTATTGGGTGTCCTTCAAAGCAACTGGAAGTCTGAAGCTCTTCGTTATGCAGTCATTGTCACAGGAGGAATGGGAGAGAGTATCTGTATATGAGGTTGCAACAACCACTGCCTTGGCTAGGATGGATCAAAATTTGGACCTAACTGTGGAAAATGGCGGGTTTTTTACCAAGTCGATTGAGAAGCTGAAAGATGCGAGTGTTGTAAGAGTTCATTCATTTCATCAGTATTTCTTAAGAATGTTTTTGAGAATCCAACTCCTTTCATGAAGCCAGTCTTTGCAAGATTGAATATAACTAGTCTGTCTGCAATTCGTTTCACTTACAGAGAATGAGAGGGATACTTGATGGCGTACTAGATGATCCAAAACCTTGTGCTCACTCTTGCTTCCAATTACGTCGCTAACCTTGGTGGGTCTTGAATTCACAGGATGTATGGAGGGGCTCGTGTTTGTTGGGTACGGATGTGGGAGCTTCTTTAGTTCTTCTGAGACGGAGACTGTTGGGTCAAAAATTGACAAGTCGCGAGACGAAGATATTGAAACGCACTCTTACCGACATTGCATCTGTTGTACCCATCGGAATTCTCATGCTTCTGCCTGTAAGTTGCTGGGAGATCTGCGCTCTACTTTGTTAGTAAAGTAATGTGAAAACTCTAGTTGATGTCCGTCAATATCATCTCGTAGAAATGCCAGCTTATGCACATTTTACTTTTATGATAAGCTCGAGAAATTTTCTGACGTTTTGCTGTGCACAGGTTACGGCTGTTGGACATGCAGCCATATTAGCTGCAATCCAGAAATATGTCCCTGCTTTGGTAAGCCTTTCCCATCTGTTCAATGACGTAATGACTAGGACTAGTATTTGCAACGGAATGTGCATAAAATCAAGCGAAACAGCACAAAAAATACACCCACTGTACAGTAACAAACGGTGAAGATAGTTGAAGGCAGTAGAGGTGGAGATTTTTTTTCATGTCTGTCTACGCAACACTTCTAATATGACGTTGATGCGGAGTTCAGATTCCAAGTGCTTATGGATCTGAGCGATTAGATGTTTTACGGCGACTAGAGCAACTTCGAGAAATGGAGCCTGAGGTTCCAGAACCCGCAGTGTGGCCTTTTTCAAGAGATATCGACGGCTCTTTACGCAAGGAAGCTGTGTCAAGAGCAGATGGATGAGTTTGAGGATACATTTACAGGTGTACACGTATTGAGACTTGCTGTTATCAAGCAAGATACATTTTGTTACCTTGTCATTCTTGTCATCCATAGAAAAGAACCTCTTCATTTTATTGGAGGTAGTTTAGTTAGTATCACTACCAATTGTGAATTTTAATTTAGTGTAAAGTGGTCAAGTGGCATTTGCCTGTGTAACATCAAGTGTACATGATTCAACAGAAGTTACCATTCAGGGTGAAGAAGTACCCTCCGTGTCAAATCCATTACTTTAGGGTTATTTTCGTCCAGTTTTCTCTCTTCATGTAATCTTTTCCCTGGAAAAGGTAGGAGCACTTTCCTCTTGCAATAAGGTAGGATGAGCTATTTCTGAGCTAATTTTATTTGGTAACCATGATTGAGTGCAAGCGATTTTTTTATATTGGTTATGTAGGCAAACTTTACAACTAAACTTAAGGAAACCTTGAAACTATGGAGTCTATGACCATAGAGGGAGGGAGGTAGTAAAAAGAGCTAGGTAGTTAGTAGAAAATGATTAGATTTGGGGATGAATAGGTGCACTTTGAAAGTCATTCATCAAATACTTTTAGTTTGTGCTTTCTTTGTTTCTAAGGTTTCTTTGATAGTCATTCATCAACTTTTTTAGTTTATGATGTTCTTAGAGTGTGAAGCCTAAGAATGGTACTTGAATATTGCAAAAGTTATAAGAGGTCAAAGATCAATTGATAGATTTTTTAAATTCTTGCTTCATTTTCAATGTTCTAGTATTGAATGTTTTAGCAATTAATATCTATTTATTTCTAATGACATATTTGGGTAGAGGCTTGCTAATGATTCAATTTTATTTTAGATTCTAAGAACTACTAAAAATCAAATACAAAGCATCATTCCATACACAATGCTAAGCTATTGATGTATTGATCCTTAAGTGCTTCAAAGTTAATGTTTGGGATGATGAAAAAAGTACTTTTGAGCAATGTTTCTTCTAAATAATTTTTCATTTAAAATAATACTTGAGTCTTTAAAAGATGACTTTCTTTTAGGACCAATTTCATGAAAGTTAAGTAATAATATGAACAAATGTATACAAAATTAAATTAGAAGGATTCAGGTGTTACAAAAGGTTAATGAACCTTATGCCATGAATGATAATTCCTTTGTCTCAAAACAAATATGTGGTATTTCTACAGTTTTCTACTAGAAAGCATAGATATATTGAGACAAAAAGATTATTAAAATACCATATTAGTTACAGAAAACTAACTCTAACAATTGTTAAGAATTTTCATTCAAGAATTTGTTGTTTCTTGAAACTCCACTTTCTTATTATTTTGGCATTTAAAAATAGTATAATTATTTTTGATATTGATATGGTTCTCTACTAGGCCCTTTGTGTGAGAAATCTTGACTTTTGAATTGAAAATATCCAAATATGTACTTTTGGGCAAGTAAACATCTATTGAAAGTGTCCCCAAAAGTGCAAATAAACTATTTTCATATTTAATTGTTGTTAGTTGGCTATTAATTTTCTCAATTTTGGTTTTACAATTGAACTATGGATGGTTCCAATGGCTTGAATTGCTTATTTTGATTGTTTGGGGTGTTTTCACCTCGGTGCAAGATTTCCTTGTTTCCTTTCACTTTTACCTTCTTATGATTATATTTTGACCGTAGAAATTTGGAGCATTATGTACAATTGCTAAGGAGAGAACTTAGCGTATACATCATAATTATGTTTAAGTCAATTTTGTGATTAATTAGAAAAAATTGGAACATGTCTAAAATATGAAAAAATTGTACAACTATTTCTTGAAAATCTGAGAAAATTTCATTTTTGCCAATTCTGAATATCCAAAAAATGCTTCTCCTTAAGAAAATTTAGAAAAAGGAATGAATACAAGAACTCAATCCATGTCATCAAATTGAGTTCAAAAATTCAAAAAATTCAAAGGACTGATTTGCAGTAAGGCCGAGGTGCCGAATTGTCGGGATCACAAAATTAAATTATTTCGACCATGGGTGCCGAATCTGACCGTTGAGAACCGAAAGACTTCTTGTTTTCCTTCAGAGGAGAGCGCAACTAGTCTTATCTTACTTGCTTGCCTAAGTACGTTCCGGATGTGAACAACGCTACAACAAATTGCTTGTTGTACGACCCAAGAGTAATAGATACCCTGAGGTCACTGGACGGCGGTTAAAGTTAATTGTCTTCATCAGGCAACAACAGGGTTGTGCTTAACCTTGACTGCTCCGATGCGGAGGTGGCATACAAGCACTGGTGATAACGTTATAACAGACAAATCTCTGCAACGGCAGCTCAGAATGGTATTCAAAAACTAAAATTAATCACCACTGTGATGAGATTTGGTGGATTTAAGAACAGAGCAGTAAGTAACTTAAGCTTAGAGAAGTCGCAGTCACCGTGAATGGCCTCTTCTCGCGAATACTACAACCATACTTGTGTCCACACAACACGCCATATCGCAAGGACGGAGCAACCCAAGTCACTCACCCTGAAAACCAGTGCAGAAAGTTGACTGCGAGAAAGACACTAATGAGAATATCGTCCGCTTGGGAACTTTCGCGGTTATGAACTGTAAGGCTGGATTATTAAATATTCATACAAAGCTTTGGATGCGATGGATTAAATTATGACAGATAAAATTCAATTGTAATTTGTACACCAGAGGACTCTGATGAAGTAACTGAAGTGTAAGTTAGAGAGCTATTTATGTCAGTTTTTTCTGACAAGTTTTAACCTCAGTACAGTAGCCGAACGACACAGTGGAAGGACCACATTTTTCTACTACCAGCCCTTTAGTACACCCTCATTGACGTCACATTGAAATTGCTGCTCCCCTGCATATCCTCAGAATCATGTTGAGCACAAATTGGACCATTTCCATATCTCAAGTTGTGAACGCATGTGAGTACATTGATA
Organism: Pseudoscleropodium purum; assembly: GCA_963969395.1. Taxonomy (NCBI): domain Eukaryota; kingdom Viridiplantae; phylum Streptophyta; class Bryopsida; order Hypnales; family Brachytheciaceae; genus Pseudoscleropodium; species Pseudoscleropodium purum. The sequence continues at coordinate 24,041,006 of OZ017796.1, forward strand.
AGCCCATAATTCCCAAGACAGCGTCATTACAGATGATTAATTAATGAATCTCCAAAATGGTACATCCAGTGTGAGAGGCGTATCTAACGAGTATTCTAAAGTCGACAAAATGGACTCCATTCCTTTCATAGTCTATTTCGACCCAGTCAAAAAGCATGTGTTCACTAATCCAGATTCTAAATTCTCCAGTCGGACAAGAAATGGGATTACTACCAACCAGCAACTCAAGACTGAAACGATGAACTCAAAACTTTCCCCGCAAACCAAACCCCCAATCTAACTCAACATCCAAAGCATCCCCTCACAGAACCCCTCGCAACCCCGAAACCAGAACCCATTCCCCCACCCACCCCGCCGCAGGTCCTCAGGCCGCTCCCAGCTGCTCAAAAAAGGTATCGTACACAGAGATCTCAAAGCGTAGTACGTGTCCTCTTGTTCCAATCAGTATATGCTTTGACATCTCTGCGTACAATACCGTCGTTGTGCAACCACCGGGATTCACCAACCCAACCTCACCTAAAACCAGCTCTCTCTCTCTCTCTCTCTCTCTCTCACTCACACACACACACACAGACGGGAGGGACTGTATTACTGGCCCTCAGTTGAGATTTGCAGCCCAGCACGGCCTCCAAGACCTCTTCCCGCTCTCCCGAGCTCTCGAACAGAGAACTCAGAGCTGGAGAGGGCAGACGGAGATCTTTGAGGGCGCAATAGAGCTCCAACAGGAGAACAAGAACCCCCATCGCAAGCTCTTCTGCAGAATGTGAAGAAGACGCATTGCGAGCTCCACCAGATGAAGAAGAACATCAGATCCGTCGCCAAGCGAGCTCTGGTTGCGTGAGTCTGATCAGACGATGGGAGGGGGTGCGGGGCTTCTTGGTCGCTGGTGATTACGCACGGTCAAGGAAGCTTCGTTTCCGCGTCCCCAGGAACACGCGTTCTGGGCAGGCTTTGACGGACTCCACCACGGTACTTGGACTCTTTTTACTGGAGTGCTCACTACGAGCCTTCTTTGCGGAAGGGTCAAAAGTTGGAGCTTCGCTCCAAAGTTTTCCTTTCGGGGAAACGCAGGAACGACTAAATTATTTACTGCGGATGATAAAATTTTAACATTTGGAATTCACATTCCGAATCTCTCAGTCTCCGAGTTCGATATCACAGATGACGAGATACAAAATTGACGGCCCAAAATAGGGGCCAGATTTCACATCCATCACGATGCAAGGGTGGAAAGAAAAATAAAACCTCACCCACCCTTCCTTGAAAGGCTCGTAGCACTACAGTACCTTTAGACGAACCCGGACTTGACTGCTTCTGATGAGTGCGAACATTCCACGCACTCACTCCCATTTTTTTAGTACGTTATATTCCATGTGTGTGTGGCCTGCGTGGGGTGTGCGTGGGGTGTGTGTGTGTTCGAGGGTCATTATTCTTGGCCCAGAAGGAAGTCTTGGGGAAAGGATAAAGCTTTCCGACCACAACCCCTGACTTTCTACTGCTGCCTGCTTCCAGAACCATTGACAATTCACAATGGAGTGATGGACGATGGCATATGGCAAATGGGTAACTTTGGGTTCCCTAACCCTTCAGGTTTGTGGGGGAATCGTATATATATGGTACTGTATTTAGACTCCTAGAGTACAATACGAATTCTGTACCAATATATGGCAAGGCATAAACCATTGGGTTGATTTGGATCAGGATCAGAATCAGGATCTTTCATTTGGATGCCATTTTCACATCTCAACCGCATCACGTTAAAATACTGTACGTACGTCACTGCTATGTCCACGTTGAGTAACAAAATCTTTAAATCTTGTGGGGATTCTTCAAAATTTGTGGATTTCTTCAGGATATGTAACTTTTACTGCAGTAAATATCAATGGTGTACGAGTATGTCAAGGATTTCACCAACTTCTGGAAAGTGGAGACTAACGAGAGCTGGTGGACATCAATGGAGTAATTAAAATAAACGAAGCACAATCTAAAATAATCTAATTTATCGATTATTTCAAATTCTGTGTTCAAGCCGGTGTTGTGTCCACTTGGATTTTGGACGCCACACTGCACAAATGAAAATGGGCTGAAATAGCGTGCGGGTTTCGAATTAGTGTGTACCCCACTAAATAGAATGGACAGTGTACCGATACACAGTGCCTGGGATCAGGACACGTGTCCAAAGACTGGAGGTTTCTGTAACACACCACATGATTCAGCACACTGATGAGTGCCCACAACCGTTAGGAATACCAGGATATATCACCGGAGCCTTATGGCATTCCATATTTTTATAAGTTATGACTCCATCTCCATCATCCCAGACCCAGACTCAGGCAGCTCTCGATCTCCGAATTCAATCAGTTTCAACTGCACTCTCGCAATTTAAAAACTCAGAGTTCCGCACCTAAGAATTCACGTCATTCAACTGACTGACGTTACGTTACCCATCTCTGGCAAATCATTAATCTGAACACCAAAATCAATGAACAACTCTCGCAACCAATGCTTCTTAATTAATCGATCTCGTCTGGTTTCAAGGGGCCTTCTGAATGTGCAATCCCAATTCCAGAAGGTGCACGAAAGCCAGAAACCTCGGTTCTGGAAAGAGGGGACTGAGCGAGTTGCAGCTATGTTGACAAAAACCACGAACATATTGAAGATGAATGAATGGTAATGGAAAGAAACCTCAAATTGTGATCTCTGAAACTTATTTACAATAATTATGTGAGTTAATTCGGAATCAATTAAACTTTCCATTGGATACATAACGACATTCTTTAGGTTTAGCTGTGGGAGGATGCACATCACAACTTCCGCGAGGCCCGAAAGACTCTAATTTGACTTGAAGAGTCAGTGATCATGGCTCAAGTTTTTGGCAATGCCAGGCTATTGTGGATCCTCATTGATTTCCGCAAATTTTACTGATTTAAGGGAACAGAAATGATCAAATTCATATAAGAACCGGAATTCGGAATTCCAATTCTAAGCATGGATTTTGCACACTGAAGAATTTTATGAGTTGATGACCCTGACCATGGTCGTACCCCACAGGCAGCCTATGTGAAAAGCTCTTCCATTGCCCTGGGCCTTGTGATGGGGATTCATGGATAAATTGTCAACTTCTTTGTTGAAAATTGCAAAGGAGATCTGGTATTTGAATGAGCATGTCTCGCAAGATTTATTCTTGTGAAGAATTCCAGGTCTTGCAAATGTTGTCAATGGGGCTGAAATCAAATTCATGCATTAAAACTGTTGTTTGATAATAAAAAATCCTTCACGTTCTTACATTTTTTGCACACGCAGTGTGGCTGGCATAAAGTGCATTTTCTATTTTTTTTGGATCGGATCGTTGTAATAACTTACTTGAAGGGAGTTTTACAAGCAGTGTTTTGCAGTGATCAGAGAGCTCAGGAAACCAACAGTTGACCCCTGCGATTCTGACATTGTTCCCACTGTCATGGGCAAATTTCTCCAGGACAAGTGCACACAACTTCAACTTTATTTCTCGTTGAAAATGGCTGGAATTCGCTTCCCAACGCGCTTACAAATTGGCGATTCCAAAGCGAAAGCGGTTGGGCTTCTCATGACTCGCCCTGAGAATACCAAGAGTCACCGAGTGCACAATAAATCAACAGTCCCCCAGCACTCAATTTCGCAGCCCTGCTCATGTTCAAGAGTGTACGTAACATCATGTCTTTCATAAGTTACCCAAAAGTTTGTTTTAAATCCAGACAGTTGAATTGCTCCAAAGGTGAAGTTCTGTGAGGCAACGGGTCCTAAACTAGCAAATTGATTGCTTAACAATTGATGGCATGATGACTGAAAGTGACTTTAAATTAATTTCCAGTGACCAGCAAGAAAAGTAATTTCAAACATGAGGAAGGGAAGTTTGGGAATGATGAGTTTGATGAGAAAGTTCTGCTGTTGTTCGCCATCTTTGAACATGCTCAAGTGCCATGTTGTAGTAATTGTGGGTGCTGTGGTTTTAATGGAAATCCTCAAGACAGCACAAGGAGTTGTAGAGTTCGACTACAGAGATGCCTTGGAAAAATCGCTACTGTTTTATGAAGGCCAACGATCTGGAAAATTGCCTATCAACCAGCGCATGACTTGGCGTGGTGACTCGGCTCTTGTGGACGGTAATGTCTCCCAAGTATGATCACCGCTATCATCCTGCAAACATTCATTAAAAAAAAATGAAATAAAAAAAGATGGAAACTGGGGAATTGCACGAAATCAGAAATATTCGTAACTCAGAATGAATGGATTGATAATTACATTTTTTCTGCATTTTGAATATATTAATGCCTGCCCAGATATCTAGTTAGCTAGCAATCTGTTGAATGATTTATTGGATTTGGGAGCCTGCAGGTGGACTTGACTGGAGGATACTACGACGCAGGAGATAATGTGAAGTACCAATTTCCAATGGCATTCACCATCACCCTGCTCTCCTGGAGCGTGATAGAATACCAAACAGAAATTCTTCTGGCTGATCAACTTCAGTTTGCACATGACAATATCAGATGGGCTACGGATTATTTCCTCAAAGCTGTGACAGGCCCCACTCAAATCTGGGTTCAGGCAATGACACGTACACCCTTCTCTTGCTCCAAAAAACAGAATCAACACGATTATCGGTAACACTAGACTCTAATTCAATAGGAGATTTCACACCCAGTCTCATATATACGGAGGCCTCCCTATAAGAAAAAACCTCCTCATGAATCATGACCAAAAAATCTTCCTGGTATTATCTAAAAGTTTCTGAAATATATCCTCTAGTTTTTTTGTTAAGCAATAGTCGATAAGGTGTTAACGAACGGCTTGGTTTTGGATGACAATGAAAAGGATTTCCATTGTTTTTTCTTTTCATTTTTGTTTTTTTGTGGTGCAGGTTGGGGATCCACACAGTGACCATATATGTTGGGAGCGACCCGAAGACATGGACACACCCCGCTTGACATTGCAAATCAATGAAACCTCTCCGGGTACTGAAGTGGCTGCGGAGACAGCAGCAGCTCTAGCTGCGGCTTCCATTGTGTTTAGAGCGGCTGATCCTGCTTACGCAGAAAGGCTGTTAGACACTGCAATGACTGTAAGTACCATTGAGAAACCAGAATTCAGCTTTAGAAAATGGATCACTTTTTATTTCTATGGTCCGAATTGACAATCATTTGCTGCTCAGGAGTGAGAGCTTCGTGTTTTGACGGACTGTGATTTTATTTGTTCATGCATGTGCAGGTGTTTGATTTTGCGAACAATTACCGAGGCACATATCAAGGCGCTTGTCCATTTTACTGCTCTAATTCTGGATATAATGTACACATGATCTTGCACTTACTCGACCTTTTATGTGCATTGCCATTTCCTGGGGAGTGTGATTAGTTGGTTGATCGATTTTTCTGCGGATTTTATCACTTCACTACGGTGTTGACCTGGTTTCAAAGATACAAATGCATTGTAGAGTTCTGATTTTTCATGGTTTCATTGCGACTCAGGATGAGCTTCTATGGGCCGCTGCGTGGTTGTACCGAGCTTCCAATGACACCAAGTTTTTGCAATATGTGGTTGATAACTCCACACTCAGTACCGACGTTTGTGAGTTCAGTTGGGACAACAAACACGCTGGAACTCAAATTCTCCTCACCAAGGTACCTCTCCAAACTACTCATATTTATTTTCTTCTCAAATATTGCGTGCTTGCAAAGCGTTTTTAGCAAAGTTGTGGATAATAGGCAGATCAATTGTGGATAATCTTCTTTTTATAATTGGAAAAATCTAAAGCAACGATAACTGAAGCAAAATCTGTTGTTTCGGGGAAATATTACTTTTAACACTAAAGAAGGACTAAATAATCTATACAAAGACACATCGTTCCAACCAATTAAGAGGCCTCCTCTATGTGCAAGAAAACGTCTCCCAAGCACAAACAATTAAAGAAATTGAAATTTAGTTGAGCAGATGTATTTGGAAGGAGAGGACTCCCTTGAGCCATATGCAAAGCAAGCGGCCGCCTTCATCTGCCATGTGCTTCCAAACAATCCATGGAACAAGGTTGCCTACACTCCAGGTGATCAAACCAGGCTTGATGCTTTACAATGCTTACAAGTAATAGGGAAAAAACATGAGACATTTTGAACTTAACACAATTAAAAAACATGGTCCACTTACAGTGATAATAATTGTGCACATGTTGGGGCATGTATGCATTTTTACTGTGCTGCAGGTGGGTTGCTACACGTCCGAGTGGGGGCCAACACACAGTATGTGACAGGATCCTCATTCATTATTGTCATTTTGGCCGATTCTCTCGCGCTTGCAAATGAAGCAGACTTGATGTGCAGCAATGTTCTGTATACTCCTCAGGACCTCTTCGCACATTCCAAAAGTCAGGTGATCACTCTAATCAGCGACTCCAATGGCAGAGCTTTTTATTAAATATAATTGTAATGCTCCTTGCCACATTAGCAGACAAAGGTCATGAAGTGGAGTATGTCACTGGAACTAAAAGAAATTCAGAAGTTTCTTTTTTCATTGCGTCATGCTTTGCTTCGTGGCACGTAAAAGAAAACCTTGCAATGAAAATGAAAATGAAAGTTTCTTTGGGCACTATTGCTTTGAAAGTACATGAAATGGGGAATCGTAGAACTTTTATTTATTATTTGTGCAATGTGCCTTGGCTCAGTGTAAGTCTGCTTCTATTTTAGTGAGGTAAAATGGCCAAGTCATGATATTTCTTGAGTGACAAGTCTTAGCCCGACACAACCACCTCGAAATCAAATTCCTTGCTTCATAGCTTCATACAAAACTGAACCCCGTCACCATGTGGAATGCAGGTTGACTACATTTTGGGTGCAAATCCGCTGAGCATGTCGTACATGGCAGGTTTTGGCCCCAAGTATCCAACTCAAGTGCACCAACGAAGCGCATCCATCATCTCCATTCACGAGGTCGGCCGGCACATTGGTTGTGGAGAAGGTTTCATGAGATGGTTTCCCAATGCGAGTCCCAATCCCAACGTTCTTGTGGGTGCCATTGTTGGAGGGCCTGATATCAATGACCGGTTCAGGGACTCAAGGCAGGACTCTTCGAGCACTGAGCCCACGACGTACATCAATTCTGGCTTTGTTGGTCTCGTGGCCCGACTCTTGAGGGACAGCAATCGAGATTGAAATAATACCGTAAAGGGGGATTGAAATAAGGAGTCATGGAAATCAATCAAAATTACTGATCTGCTCATTCAGCTCCTTGTTGAAATTAAAGCTTCGTTCGTAGTCACTCACTGGGACATTGGTCAAACTATATTGACTAGAATTGTGGAGACTCTGGTATTAGTTGAGAATCCTGTCACTGACAATCGACTGCATGCAACCCTTGAAACTCACATTGGTAGCTAGTCCACATTGGTTCCATACTTCCATACTCAATGGTGGGACGAAAAATTCAGAACAGATGGCTCTCTCTACTCAAGCTTTCAAGAATTCTTTGAATAAAGTGTTGGGAACATAACTATCAATTCAACAGAGCCCCGACAAGCACAAAGTTAATTGTACAGTACTCACTCCAAGTGCAAGCACAATGCTGCACAGAACTGGAGGAGTGGAGGAATTTATGAGAGATGATCTATTAGAAGTATTGCATTTAAAAGCACTTCGTTTCACCATGTTTCATGGTGATGAATGACAAAGGATCCAACTTCAAGCGAGCCAATTCCTGCACACATCACATCATTGACATCAGTGCCAACTCCTCCACAGTACTCCGTACCTCAATTATGGCGAAACAATATCGACATGTTTGACACTTTGACGTCGACACAAAACTTCATGCAAGAATACTGCTCAAAAGGTCTACCGTCACTGACAACTTCGGTGGAGAGGAAAATGATCACAAGAAAAGTTCAGATTAAACCTTCTCAACCCGCACAGGTGGCTCAAGAATCGCTTCATCAGTCAACTTGAAAGTACCTGGCCAAAAGAAAGCCACAAAATTTCACAGAACTAAGTCTAATAGTATCAACACATGAGGAACACAAAGGTAGTTTGGTTATACAAATTAATCACCCAACGCAAAGGAGTCAACATATGCCTTAGAATATCCTAATAAAGAGAATTTCCAGAGTCTAACTCACATCATCCCTGTACGAAGATGTATCTAGTACAAAAATTCTTCAGACGGGATTTTCGGTTCAAGCTAAAACTGTGGCCATTTACAATCAACTGGTAGAAAAAATAAATTGCTTACCCCAATGCATGCCGATTGAGCGTTTCGCGTTCACAGCAATGTGGATAGCAACTGCATCCTCTGCAGTTTCACCAACAGGAGTTCATATTTTCAAAACAAAATTAAATTAGCTATTGAGCAGCATGATGCAACCAATCAATTTGTGGTTCCCCGATGCCTATGAACAGAAAATTCCGCAATTTATTTGGAGCTGGATTGAAGGGGTTGAGGTCAACTGCAGTGAAGCGGAAGTTGAGAACGTTCTTATGTACAATGTTTGTTGCTCCTCAAATGAGCCCTAGTTCCTAACTAGAACTAAGCTACATTTACAAGGTAGTGAAAGAAGCTACAGAGACTCCCATAGCATTGTAGCTGCACTACACAAGGACAGAGCCGTAGCGTAGCTGCTTGTTTAACATGATCATTACACATTCTGAATATAAAGATGGTGCACTGAAGACCAACCTGGAGAGCAATGTATTTGACTCATGAAGTGACGAGGACTGTACGCTCCAATTGGCAAACAAGCAACATCAAAGGGACCGAACCTCTTCCCAATCTCCGCAAAGGAAGGGCAAACTGGAAGATCCTCTGCAGATATGAAGATATCACTCAAATTGTAAGCTCTCTGGATGGTGAAGAAAAAAATGGTCGAAATTCAGGTCAACATAGAAATTTCTACCTCGAAACGTACGTGAAAGAATTATGAATATCTCTCTTGAAAAAAATACCCAAAAGGTTGAGTTCCAGTACCAAGTTTCTTCCCAGTAGGACTCGTCTCTCTGGTGCCTACATCACCTCCAGGGTGATCGCTTTCCCTCGTCACAGAACAATACCCTGTATCCCCTCCAAAATATATCTTCTTTGATGGGCTCTCCAGCACCCATGAGCACCAGAGCGTCTGTTCATCCACAACCAATCAATAGTTCAGAACTAGGTGCACTGAAAAAACAAAGACAAAAAACCATGGCTGTAAGCAAAAAAAACATTTGTAGAAGATGGAAATGTATTTAAGCAGCTCTCGCAAATGACGAGGTTGACTGACCCATATTTATAACAACATTTCCAACATACCTGATTTCTATCCAAAATCCCACGACCTGAAAAATGTTGGCAGGGCGTGCACACAGCTCGCAATGTCTTCACCGCATCTCCATCTGAAACTGAGAATTGATGTTCTTGCCACCAATCAAGCTCAATCTGTATGGGGAAAAAGAACGTGTTGTGTATATATAAATGACGTTGAAAGAGAACCTAGGATAATCAGCAACTTGCAAAAATAATAGAGTAACTAAGTAGGCCTTCTACTGAATTACGATCCATGAGAGACATTACTCAATAACAACAGTGCCCCTTTCTTCCCTATTTATTCTAGGCTCTCTCGTCCTGGAATAAGAATGATGATGCTATTGCAGATAAAGTGCATCAAAAGCGAGTAATTAAAATATATACGAACTATAATCCACCAAAACACCACATACGACCAAATTTGAAAGTGGTGCAGCAGCTTACGACATTGGTGATACCGATACTTGTAAACCTGCGGCGAAACCAAAACAATAAGACCAATTTTCCAGCCACATGATGTTCACATACAAAGGTAATTTGCAAATCAGGTCACTAATAGAGCAAGAGTCTCGAAAGGTTCAGTAATGTAGGAGATTAAATGACACAGAATCCATGCTTTCCATTGTGAGAAAAGATTCAAGATGCCTTGTTTTCTGAGTTTAAAATTCAGATCTTAAATCCCCAATCTAAGTCAAAATTGCAAACTCCCCAACTCCCCTCATGCACAAGTTGAAGTACGTACCAACTTTTAATTCCAAGCGGCACGAGATACAAGGGCTTATTTCCCAAAGCTCTCACAGTGGGTTCGTCCAGGTGATCTGGAAACGCAGGACCAAAATCACATTACAACTTAATCAGCTTTAAAATTTTTAGAACTCAAGGTTTCAAATGTTCACCTCCAAAACCCATCTGAGCACTCGAAAGCACTTGATCAGAGTTTTGAAAACTTGAATATCACATATTCAGGGCTCTGAAGTCCGCTATTTTAGCGAATAAGACCATCTATGTATGATACGATACAGCAATTTACGTAAAATTAAATTACCGTAGTGATTGTGAGAGATAATCACGACATCCACCGGTGGGAGATCCTTGATTGGAAATGGGACTGGTACAAACCTGAATAAAACAAATGCCACTGTTTTACCCACATGATATATCTTATCAAGTCGTATCAGCTGATACAAATGGTGCAAATGGTTCAAAGGAATCGGAAGCTTGACTCGAAGGTACCAAATTCTCACCTCTTGGGTCCTACAAAAGAGGAAGGGCTGCAGCGATCTGACCAAATCGGATCAGTGAGCACGTTGAGCTTGTCAAATTGAAGTAGGAATGTGGCATGCCCCACCCATGTAGCCTGAAATCATAATTTCTGACCACTTAAGAGAAATTCTTGATTAAACTCTCATTCTTCAAACATGACTTTGATCTAAAGGGCCTCTTCTAATGAGTATTGCCACTGTACCTGTATGGATCCAGCTGGAGGATTCGCGAAAGCATTCAGATCTGCATTTAAGGGGGTTCCCAAACGCTGCTTGACTTCCTCTGTCACTTGGCTCCGGCTTCGCTCCCACTCCTGCACAACAGTCAGAACTCTGAAATGAATCTAAACCCAGATTAACCCAGAACCCTAATTAAAGTGTTGCCAGTAAACAAGAGTATGGCCTGCTCCTCAACTAAAGGAATATTCTCCAACAGATCATATCAATGCTGCCAAAGTATATACAGGAAAATATGCCAATTTTCAAGATTTCAGTTCAGATACGTTCAGGCATATGTTCTCGAAATTTGTGCCTTGATGCTGAGAATTCTAGTAACCAAGTCACAATGACACAAATAGCAACTGCCACCCTCGACACCTCCTGACCGAAGTAACAATACTCTATGAAAATTGAACCTTAAACCTAATTCTTAGCAGCAACAACACATCTACAAATTTGCACATATACATCGTATGATAAGAGAATTGATATAGTGCTAGAGTATAAGCTTTCGTTTCCAAAAATAGAGGCCATAGCGTTCCCAAGACCTGAAAATTCTACAAGGGGCAAGAATTTTGGAAACAAGATGTTGGGCTTTAAAATGCGCAGGAATTTTTTGAACCAAACAGTGACATCTCGCAGCACAAATCAAAATCTCTGACATCACCAATATCGTACAGAAATGTCTCATAAAGTATGGTTTCAGCTCTGTATCATCAATCGATCAATTATTTTCCACTTCTCTGTCTAGCACTTGCAGTACTCCAGAGAACAAATTGGCATTTAAGAAGGCCTTTGGTTCCTTTGTGCTTCCGCTGTACTCGCTCCTCTCACATAGCATCAATAGAATGAGATGAGAAAGAGAATTACGAGCAGAGAGTGAAAATTACAAACACAAACGTCTTCATGATGGAGAGAAACGAATGCTTCTTGCCAAAAGACGGCCATGGATTCTGAAAACCCCCTCCTGGAACATGGTGCTCCTTCCCCACATTGCCTTCCATAGTGCCCGCCCTAACGATAGATTGAAGGTGTAGCTTAAGTACTTCAGTCTGAGCTTCCACTCGCCCAGAAATTGAAGCACAAGGAAGAATTGGGAAGCACAGGTGACAGAAATCTAATTTGAAGCGAAAGAACTGAAGCAACGACGGACACTGTCAGCAGTTTCCACCCTAATTACCAAAAGCAGATTCAGGGACTTTTAGTTCACAATTGTACAAAAACGGCAAGCAACTGGCAGCTGCAGCGAAGCTTTCCGGAATCTGCGAGCTCTTGATCAAGGAAGGTGCACGACAGCACAGTGACTTCTTTAAATGTCACTTTCTCTAATATCACACCTTCAGTTCTGTCGAAGGTTTCGTTATTGTTTTTGTTTTCTTTATAACAAATGGAAACCATTGTATTAAAAGGAACAAATGAAGAGAATTCGTTTCTCTCCATCATGGGGTTGTGTGTTTCCAACGTTAATCGCTAAAGTTGTATATAAATGTGATAAAAAGTAATTTGACTAAATGTGAAACGATTTTGGATATTATGTAAGAGGGAAAAATTCTAACTAATAAGTGGTTGGCATAAATGAAGAGTCTTGTCACCTAAGATCCTATAATTGACTTTGAGTGACACTTATGTTACATACGTTTGTTAGAAGGGACACACTATTCTAACTATAGGTCTATGATATTTTATTTGCTGAAGGGAAGGAAGGGAAGGAGGATATTTGTGATTGTGCAAAGTGAGTGGGAAAGTTGTAGAGGGAAATAGAGATATTGAATGAAGGAGTTTAATGAATTTTTGGATAGGTAGATTATGCTCGATGAATAGAGTGTAAGCATGCTTGGGCATTGGTGTAAGGGAATATTTAATTTAAATTGAGTATAGAGGGAGAAGAACATCTTCAAAAGATTTTACTTAATTATCATCCCAAATACCATACATTATGATTCAATTTTGTGGAGGCTAATTTTCTAGTAGGGGGATTATAAATGTTTTCAAAAGACTACTGTGGGAATGATACAAAGCAAATGAAGTACATCCTAGTATACTAAAAAAGAACATTTTATCTATTCTTTAGTGATGTGACTAGCATTGAACTCCATGCTTCATGATTTTTGTATAATTAAATTTTTCAATTAGTTCATGCAAGGTTGGAAAAAAAAACCTTTGCAAACATAGTGATCTTATATCTAGATCCCTTTTTAACTTGTGCAAGATTAAGGGATGTTTGTTCATTAGTCTCTCATAACTTTCAAGGCTTCATGTGTCATCTTTTGATCCCTAAACCAACACTATCAATGGACCCATTGGCCACTTGTTCACTCATCTCAAACATTAGTAATTTCCTAGGCCTCCCAAGCCATCTCTTCACAATTGCAACATCGATAGCTACATACAAGAAAACTTCTTCAATGCTTCATATTCTTCCTAACTAATTGACCTTATAAACCTTGTTAAAAGAACTTGCATGCATGATGGCTATTGTAGACATAGAAAAACATAGTATCCACAAACCCTAAATCTAAATGAGATTGAAGTCTATCAAAATTATCAATTTTTTCCAAAACAATCTTCTTCATCATTGGTCTCAAGAAATTCCTCTCTTTGCATCCTTTTTTATTTTCTTGCAAAATAAAATTGACAACAACCGCTTCTTGAACCTACATCTACACCTCTTTGAAATGCCCTCTCTCTACAAGCATCTTCAATTGACAAGTTCCAACTAATTTCAAATCACAACAATAATTCTCCACACAACCTATACAAGTGCAAATTTCAACATTTTATACAAAAGAAATATAAAATAGAATGAACTCCATTGATGATATACTTTTCTTTTTCTTACATCAATGTTCTTGTACACCAATTAATTTCTCTAGAACCAAAGGCTTTGACAATGTGATGAAGGGTGTTGAAGCTATAAATACCAATAAAAGTAGCTACAAAATATTTTGAACCCTTCCAAACTAAGTATTTATAAATTCTAAATTGGATTAAAAAATGAAAATTCAACCTAAAAATAAATAATTTTGTATAAGGCCTAACAAATATGATCCTAGATTACGGTGCTATGATGTGGGCCATTTATTAATTAAAATTTAGGCATCTATCTACATCTATGTTAGTTCTGTGTCAGCATGTTATTAGGCTTCTTAGGAGGTTGCATTGGTGGAAGATTGGACTTATGTAGCTCACAAGTGGAGGTGAAGTTGGACTTCTATTCCATAAGGTTTATAGTTGCCAGTATTTTCTTTAGGTATTTAAGGCCAAGACTTCCTTCTTTTGATACCAACCGCTTCACATGAGAGAAATAACCTTTTGGGGTATGTCTTTGGTCTTCCTTAGTATTGGAGTTGCTTAAGTGAGGGTTTCTTTCATTTTTTGTTTTATTGAGAAGATTAGTATTTTGGAACTTGAGATATTGCAATAGCAAAATTTCTAGAAGGATTCAAATGCTATTGGATCTTAACCATTGAGAATCCCTTGCATTCTACCCCAAACGTAGCCATATTAGACCCCACTCCAAAGAATTTATCCCGGAGTTCAAAAATGAGATCAATAGAATTTCATTGTTGAAATTGTAGGAGGGTGTTGTTGGAAAAAATTAAGAAGGGTTCACCAAATGGATTGCAAAATTATAACAGTCAAAGGACTATTGAAAATACAGTGCACCCCAAATTTGGAGGCACTTTTGCACTTCAGAGTTTTGTTGTTCCTAGAAGAATTGAACTCAAGCACTAAATTGTTGGCAAGGGTGGGGTAGCTATTACCTCATAACTTGCAAATTTTAGAATTTTCTAATGCCAAAGCACTCATCTATAGAGTCATGAACAAAGCCATGAAATCACAAGCTAGACGCTATAGAGGGAAGATCAAAAGAAAGGAATGTATGCACAAATCAAGGAAAATGTACTTTTCTTATACAATTAGTTCATGCATTGGCCCCACTTTGATGTCTAATACCCTAAAACACTATACTCCACTCCATTGCATCACTTTTGTACTCTCTTTTCCCCTTGTTCAATTTTTTGGATGGTACAAGCAAGATTTGGACTCATTTTAGCTAAAATTAAATTTTGGGAGGGCAATTTGAGGCACTAGGACACTTAGGGATTAATAATACCAAAGGTTGGGTTCTAAGTTTTAAGATTGTTGGTGTAGTGAATTTTTTAAAGCAAAAGCAATATTCTTATATTCTCTTTTATTTATGAAGCAAGTGTTGTTAGAAAATTGGTTTCATTTGGCTATTATGGTTGGATTGGGTGTTGGAATTAAGGTTTGTTTGGTCATTGGTACTTTTGTTTCTTTCACAATCATTTATTATAGCAAAGAGCCTTGTGCTTTTCCAAATAGGTAGCAAAATCTCACAATAATGGAAGCTACTTGGTCTTATTTCACAAAGATTGGATCAAATCAAAAGCCATTTTGAACTTGGAATCAAGACAAGGATTATTGGGAGAAAAATGATCCAATCATGCATTAAGTCTTGTTATTATCTTGGTTGATCTACCTTTAACCTTGCCTCCACATGGTATTGATTGCACTAACTTTTTATTCATTATTGAAGGGTGATTGAACTATTTCTAATCAATCATTGAGTGTAGAAGTGGTTTCCTAGCATAAGTATTGCAAAATGGTCCAACAAACATGAAATTCATAATGAAGGTTTATATAGCAATTATCAACATACTTAAATTTTTTCTATCTTTTCAAAAATAATTTAAAAGTTCAAAGTGAATTTCAAATGTATATCACAAATGCAATTTGGGAGGAGGTTAGTACTATATTGAATATTCATTGTAAAGAATTTGGAGTTCAAATTTAATAAACCTACTCTTGTAAGCAATGTAAACCTTCTCAAGAGAGGGATGTCAAAATGAGTGCTTCAAGTCTCACGATTGTGCATTGCTCTAAAGTGTACTTCAATCAACATGAATATTTAAACTATTGAGAGTTATATTTATGTGTTTTCTTAGGCCTACCTTCATATAGTGAATTGGTAATAGTAGCTATTTTTGTCCTAAATTTTCAAAGTGGATTATGTAATTTAAAAAAATGAAAACATAAAAGTCTTAGTTTTCAACGAAAATGACAAATATCATTCCTCCATCAAAAATAGATGAATAGACTTTGTAATATCATCTAGTGATAAAGATAAATGTCTCATTGATGCGAAGTAGATCCACAATGACATCAACAACTTCCGTTTCATATGCTATGTATCCAGTAGTACTCACAATATTTGTAGTATCTATAATATTGACTAATGGAATCAATAAATCCAAAATGCAACAAATAGTGCAAGTGCTTTATACAATCACCTTGAAATAAAACTCAATGCATGAACAAAAAATTACAAGATCTCTAATAATAAATTTGAATAGGGAACCTTAAGGATATGAAAGACTATCGATGAGTTAGAGTGGGCATTCCTTGTTGAATAATTCATTAAAATTAGAAAATGTGATTCAGTTTATTTTTTATATAAAAAATTCAATATTTTTTCCTTACAAATTTTTCAAGAGAAATTAATATTTAAAAAAATTCCAACTACTTTTAGAAATAGATTTTTGCCAAACCTAACCACTATGTAGGTGGGTATAGTAGCATGATAATTGATTACACCAACTAAACAACTCTCATGAAAAAACATTATCAAATCATTTCAAAGGTTACTTTTACACTAAAGGAAAAATATGAAACACTAAAGTTTAAGATTTCAATTTTGAAGAACTATTTGCACTTTGCACTAGAAGAACAAATCTTCACCCTAATTGAATGTCATCCATGACAAGGCAAGTTGGTTAATATATCTTAAGTTCTTATAGATAATTGTTTACACTTATAGGATTGTAATCTTCAAAAGAATTAGTTAGCAATACAAAGACCTAAAGGGGTCCCCCCAAAAATCACTTCAAAGTTGTTGTTTCTAAGAATGAATGTATAATTGTTTCATAAATTGATTTTAGGATCTTGTTCACTACTATCAAAGTAGTAATAAACCTTCTAAATTTTCAAAGGATTTTACATTACGCATTTGGGAATACTTACAATCAAAGTTTTGTTTTGGGAAAAAATGACAATTTTTATCCTTATAATTGCTTGACTTTGGGTTTCTCAAACATTTTCCTCCTCCCCAAAATGACTTTTTTTTAACTAGATGAACTATGAATAGTTGAGAGCATCCATGCCAAATTCCACAAGGAGTGGAGTAAAGGGAGATTGTTTTTTAATTATTAATTTTATAAAACTAAAACTAATAATAATTCCACCTAACCATATTCAACAACTATTTGCTCCAATTAATCACCCCTTGTCTACTCTTGCATTTAGCACTATTGGAATCTATGGAAATTTTATTTTGGGGGATGATTGATCTTTTTCTAATTGGCTAGGTCTCTTTCCTAAGACAATTGGTCTAGAGTGAACATTCCTTAAAGTGTTTATGTTTGAAAGATCAATCCAAATCAAGAGCTTTTTCTTGGACATAGAAAAACAACTCAACAAACTATGTGATATGAAACAATGCTTAAAAAAAAAGCTACATTTTCTATATGGCATCTTATCAAAGAGGAACTGCTACCCCCAAATGGTTGCATATGCATTTTTGGGTATTGAAACTCTTGTTAATCCAACAAGGTTAAAAATTTTAGTCCACCTTTTCTTCCCCCTTGGTGTGAATGTACCCAAAGTGATCTGCAGTATAAATGGAGGACAAATGTAAAAACATGCCCCCTATTTTGTAGTGATTAGTTTTTCTATTTATTGATCTTTCATAGCTGATTCGGCTTCATCTTCTTCCAAAGAGTATGAACGAGCTCATCTCAATATTTTTCACACGAATCCACACCCCGGCTAGAGATGAAATTGAAAGCGAATGCCGACATGGCTGACGAGAAGGCCAACCAGGAAGTGAACATCTTTATTTATTTTGCAGTAAGCTCATGAGACAACAGAGTTGCAACAGTACGTGAACGATTGTTTCAACGCGATATCAGATCATTACTTGAATGATCAACTACCGTAAGTTTCATGAACAATGCTATCATTCAATTCAGCAACTGAAATTAAGCAAGGTATACGAATTCAGACACAAGGTGCTAGCTAGATTCACGAGGTGCTAGACACGAGGTGCAAATCATCTGCATAACAAAAAGACTTTTTGCCATCGAATTGAACTAGCTAGAATCGGCAACATTCAAAATATTGACGACGAATTTATTGAAACGTAAGTAAAACGATTATGCTTGTAACGGTTCCATTGGCTGTCGATGTATTTGCGCTGGCTTGCGACATAATTACTGACCTCCAGGGATCACAACGCCTGCACAGTCAACAGCAGCCCACCAGATTCTCAATGAGGCCGGATCATGAACTGTACAGTAGGCATAGAGCTAGGTGGCAGCATGGCAATTGAAATCAACAATGCATAGGAGAAATTCAATAAGGAAATTGGAGAAGTGTCCTTGTTTTGTGTCCACATTTCATTACTCTAGTGTATCCTGCTTTATCATCACTGGACATTGACTACGGAATTTCATCAAAAAAATTCCCGTATTTGGGCATTTTGGATTTATCCTGTGCAGGAGGATCTCCAGTTGCTATTAGTGCCTCATAAGTTCCGCTCTCTCTCTTGAGTTTCGACTTTTAATGAAACACTCAGTTTACAATTTCATAACCAGGCATCCTATTGCTATGCATACTAAATTTCACCATCGAATAATCAGTAAGCAAGATCAATTTGTCCTCATTGAGACTTTCCTATGTAAACCAAATCTGAAGCGTGAAACTTGTGCAAATTCGGTTGAAACAATCTCAAATTATTAACAATAACAAGTGGGATGATTGTTGTTTCAATTAACACAAGAAGTCTGCACGAGACAGGGAGTCGAAAGCTGAGGGGGATTGATGGAGGTGGAAATCCTAGCTTAACGGTGCACACCATAGTGGATGCAGTGCAATTTTGCATACGAATTTGCATATTTTGCGGCACGCCAAGCTAATGTAGATGTTAAAATGGCCCATGGAATAAGCACTGCCCATTTAACTTAGCGGAATTGACGTAACATACAATACAAGAAAGATCGATCTGTCATGTGCAACAAAGTTTCGACTTTATTGATGTCAGATTTGCCTCAAGTCGCAGGAGGTATGCAGTGAGAGACTGAGAGTGGGGTAAGTGCCTTACCACTGCACTCGGTTCCAGCCGCGTAGTTGAGGTTGCATTTCTGGGGAATGAGAATGGCGTAATTGACAGAGTTGGACGTGAAATACGCGGAGCCCATGGCGGCCTCACACAGACAAGCCAAGTCGTTGGTCCCATCGTTGGTCGACGTGTAGGTGGTGAGATTGGTGCAGCATTCGGTGGTGGGATCGACATCCGCCGCAGCTGCTGGCAAGCACGAGTCCAAGTCAATGTCGGGGCACGCGGCTTCCGTCGCCTTCATCCCCAGACTGCTCATCGCCACCAGCGCCATCAAGAGCGCCGCCAGACCAACAGTAGTGCTGGAGCTCTGCTTCGCCATGGAATCGATCAAGTACTGGTCAAAAATTTGATCCGAAAGGATGCTACTCAAGTAGCTAAGCGAGAATGAAATGGGACTCAACTGAGATGATCAAATCTTGGTGGCGAGATCGAGAGTAGTACAAGTACAGTGAGGGGATCGATGCTTTTCTGGGGATCGAGCTTGTGTATTTATAATGCTGGTGTTGTGAGAATTGTTGCCGTGGACAGGATTTGTACGAAGAGCATGTCATCTGCATGCGTACTCGGCGTCGAGAATATTGGAGTACGTTGTGTACATCGATCACGCCAATTTCGTTACTTTGTGGAATACTACACAAGATTGAATGGGTAAGGTAAAGGCTCCATTCACCATACAACACATTACAATCTCCATATATATTCACGTTACAAGTGAGTTAGGTGAAATGAAATGCATGGTTGGATGGCTCACTTTTTGTGTCACAGTGCTATTCTTAGGAAGTACTTTGTATCCAAAGATGAATTAGACATAGTAAACTAATGCCATTGAATGTAAAAATTTGTATGTACATAGAAAACTTTATTGTGTTGAAGATTGTGCTTGATGTTTCTAAATTTCATCTTAAATTATAGGGGTTAGAGACTTTTGAAGTTGAAAATTATATGAACTTTGATAGATTGGGAATGTAATTTTCTTTGTGGATTTTTATAAAGAAAAAGAACTTACTATCGGAATGTCAACGGGCAAGTGCACAATATGGGTTCTAAAAAGGACCGTCCCCACAAAACACTATCATTTTTTGACTCATTCAATGTGTACTAGAAATTAGACATTTTTTCTTTATATAAATTTGATGACAAATTCATGAAAAAGTTGTAATACTCCATCCACAACACTATTAAGCAAGAAAATTGAACAATTTTGATGTTCCTTTTCATTCCTTTGTTGTCAAATTTGGAACTGTCTCCATTCTGGATTTGAGGCAAAAGGAACAATCTGGAATACCAATTCATAGAGAAATTGTTTATAAACATGATAATTAGCTGAAACCATGTTTGAGTCATTTCCATGTTTTAATTTTAATTCTTAATTTGGTGTATTACTATATATCCTTATTTATGGGAACTTTTTAAAATCACAAATTTTTACACAATTTAAAAGGACTATAATTTCATAACATTTTCTTTTGAAAACCACATGAAATTCTTAAATACAAACTTAATAAGGTGCATATTTAGTTGTTTTAATAATAAAAACTTAAATACATAGTCTTTTCACTATTATAATGCAATCATGTGCTGAATATGTGAAATTAGGAGAAAATTCAATTTTTGAATTTGACCTATATAGAACATGATTGTGGTGTACTAACATGCCTTCTATAACACCATGTAATTTTGTAATTTTCCAATATTGTTTTCATTTCCGGAACGACATTTTTCTAAAGTTTGGAGAGTCTAAGAAGTGATACCCATATTGTGCCATTGCCCCAACTTACCATATGTTTTGTTTTAGGTTTAGAGGCCTAGAATTCATTTCATATTAAATAGAATCATTTGTAGAAGTGTAGTTATGGACTTTTAAATGATTTGATTTGAACCTTTCTTTCCAAAGTTCATATAAGCGTCAAAAAAAGGAGTTTTTCTATTTCTTTTCTCTTGAAAACCATGTAACAAGGAAATCTTTAGTTGGACTTGATATTGAAATTCCAATGGATGAACATCCATTAACTCATCCAATGTATCAAAAACTCATTGATATATGAACTTATATGGTGTCGTCTACTAGCCACCCAATTATGCATCTCCCCAACTTTGATTTACTTTATGAGTGTAACTGAATACTTAATGAATGAACATTTAGAGTTTTGCAATCTATGTTTAGCTTGACATAAAATAAATGTGCAAAGTTTAAGATGGTACGAGTTTCTAACATTGGATGTAATATTGGAAAGGTTGAACTGAAGTTCACCTGTATGGTGAATGAAACCTCTCTCTGGTGAATGGAGACTTTACATTACCGCAATTGCCCTACAAAAGGTTGGTTTCGTGTAGGATGGAATGAGCCCTTCCCGAATTGGCGCAAGTCATGCATTGTCGGCTGGGTGCACCACTTAGTGCACAAATTTGTGATTGAAATGACGAGGAAGTAGAGCTGCTTCTAGGCTTAGTCATGTTTTGTGCGTGATACTGATTCACGGCCTGGATTTCAGGTAGTAGCCTATTTTCCTAATTATTTCCTGTACCCTTAAAAAAGGACCATTTGTACATAATTGTATTTGAGATATTGCAATTTTACTCTTAACGCTCATTTCTTCTGAAGGGTGAGTTCTGCATCGATTTCATTGAAGCTTCAGAATAATTTTGTTAACAATTTGATAATGAATTTAACCTTACGTGAAACTGTAACAGGTGGGGTACACAAGAAAAATACCCACAGCCAAGTTTAAAGGTTGCGAATTTGTTTACAAAATTCAAACAGTTGTTTATGTTCATATGTTGCTCAAGCTTCAAGGCTGTTTGAAACAGAGACGTTCATTAATTCTGAAGGGTGAGTTCTGAAGCACCGAAATTTTGTTATTCAAGTGCTCATGGTTCTGAAAGCTAGGACTTTCAACTGTTCCAAGTGCCCAGAGCTTTAAAAACATGGAATACAATGGATTTTAGAGTTCAGTCCGGAGGCTGAGACGAGGGCTGAGAGAGACTTGCATCGATTTCATGGAAATCCTCCATTTTAACGAATGTGAGGTTATTTTGGAATGAGTACAATTGAGAATGTATGAAATTGGTGATACTTTGGTTTTTGATAACTGAGTCAGGGATCTAATGACTATGGCTTTTGAGCTTCTCTTCAAGTTTTGTACTTCATGCCTGGACGAATTTTTGCTTGTGACCAAGACATTGAGTCGCACTCACTGGAAGAATGGGAGGGAAGGGGTTTGCGTGTCAACTTCATGGCTTCTAGGACTTCAGCAGCGGGCGATGTGCTCTAAGTCAGTAAAACTTCCGGGAAATTTCTTCAAATTATATTTAGCCAAAAAAAATTACTTTTATGTGTCGTTATCACATTGGTGATGTACAATCCTGCGGAATACGGCACGTGACAATTCCATCTAGCCCGCATCAGAAACGCTATGAGCACGAGAAATACCTTTACGGCATCATGAGTAATGCCATGAAAGTCAGAGTGCTACGTAACTAAGTGAACGAGGTGAAATACATTTGATTTTCCATTTCCCCGGTCAATATCAACGTAAATGCACCATCAATCCTCCGTAGCCAGCAACTCAACCGTCTTCAATTGAAAGGATAATGGGCTCCAGTCCTACGTGTTCACAATTTCAAATGTGGAAGTTGTCCAATGAGATGTGTACACAGCATGACAAACTACTGTATCAAGACGTTTTCCATTATACAAGAGACATTGTCAAGATTCGTGATGCTGGTAGCAAACAATTTCACCAAATATGCACGTCTTATTCATTAATTGGCACTCTCATGTCCGGATATCAAGATCTTAAGAAGAGTAATTACTCTGGTCCTGAGACCAAAGTGAATACAGTGTCTGCCGAGGGTTGCTCTGTATGAACCTACCATTGCCAACAAGATCTTAAGTACAAGAACCCTTCCATTGAGTGCGCGTCGACGTCACAGACAATACCCCACACTATTACTTATACTGTTCTGGCCTTGAGTTCTCATTCCAAGCAGGAAAGCACCCGTAACTATTTTTAAACCACATGTGAGTCCCCGAACAAGTGCACTTGCAGCAAGCATCTGGGAGAAGACTGGCCTTCTTGTTACTGACCTCCTGGAATAACAATCCCTGCACATCAACACAGCCATGAATCGCCCACGTTAACTATATATCGACCTGCTCTTGCGTGATCACCAGCACAATCAGTAAACTTAAGGTAGAAGATACTGAAACCGTTTTTGGTCACTGATCATACAATGGAAATGACGTTACAGTCTATAATCCCACCGCACAATATAACCACCCACTTCGAATGACTGCATATGAAATCCCTTCAATGTAATAAAAAACTGATCTAGAGCTTCGGATTTTACGAAGGAGTTTTTCAGAGTTTAGCATTGTGGTAATGAAACCGAGTTTATCGATCACTTAGGAGGTGGCATTGTTCTTATTGACAGAGATGGTAAACTATGTTTCACTCCTCCATGATAAACTCTTAAAACTCCTTTGTCAGTGTTTGTCTCGCTCTTAGCTACACCCAAAGTGATCAACCTCTCCACACTCAGCTCTATACTGATATATCTCCCCAAACTCGATCATACATATGCATAATTGCATGAAAGTGAAGAAAATACTGAGCTATTGTCCTCTATCGATCTAGAGTTCGTGTTGTCTTAATAAAAACAACAATCACAAGCTGTTCTGCTGAGTTAGACTTGCCAGCAGGTAGTGATATATAATTTGCCTTACCGTTGCACACATATCCAGCCTTGTACTTGAGGTTACACTTCTGAGGAATGAGAATGGCGTACTCCGCTTTGGCCCCGGTCTTGGTAAACTGCGGGTTCGTCGACGCCGCACACAGACACGCCTCGCCATTGCCAGAGTTGAAGCTCGCGAGCGCCTGGCAGCACGCCGGGGAAGGCTTCACATTCGCAGCTGACGAAGCTGGCAAGCAGGAGGAGAGCTTGTTCAGATCCGCATCCACGCACTGCGCCTGCGCTTCCTGCACCACGATGCTCATTCCCAGCATCACCATCGCCAGCATTCCCCACATCACCAGGCAGCTCGACATCCTCATCGCCAAATCTCTTGGGTAGCAAACAAGACTAAACAAGCATAAAAACTGTGGCACTGTGTTCGATCAGAAGGGGAATGTGAGAGTGTGTTGGAGGAGAATCTGAGCTATGGTTTTATACACTGATTCTGGTTATTGCGGTTGTTCGAGGTTCGCATTCTTCAGGACAATGAGCGGCACCTGCAGACTCTGACAGTACGCCTAGTGACGGATTCGTTTCATCTGTTGCCTGGCTTGACTGAAAGGGTCGCTACACCTAATTGCAAAATCAGCAGGGTAGATTCGTAGCTACTGTTCACTGATCAATGAATTCAGTCAGGTTTTGTTAGTGGTTTGAGGAATGCTCATAAGTACTTAGTGCCAATCATAACATTAAATCGATCATCAACTTTGAGCAAGAGGACTTACTAGGTAGGGATGATATTGTCAATCAGCAATTACTTCAATATGGCTATTACTACAAAAAGGGGAGATGGGAACAAGCTAATTGAGCATGGAATAGTTCAGTATTTACAAGTGGACATTTTCATTCAATTTAGAGACTTCACTGTGAAAAGCATCTCATTCCCTGAATGGTGAATCGTACTACGGTGGCGGTCTCGATGTTGATTAGTACGACGTTCACGGAATTGCATACGGTGTAGACAAAAGAGTCATGAATCAGTCCTAGTCTTTCCACGGAGAGACTCATATTAACCGTGATCACATCTTCACAAGGAAGGTCGGTGCTTGAAAGCTTCTGGTGCATTGGACTGGAGAAATTCTTGGGTAGGCACGATGCTAAGCTTCCAGCTGGAATGTGGCCACAGCAGCGGCCATAGCCTGGAGAGTTGGGGCAGATTCAAGGGTCGTAGTCATTAGAGTTATTCTCTTAAGCCATTAAAATGTTTCCCATCTTTCAATTCTTATTCTACATTGCATTTGAATTTGGATGCAACTTGTTATTTCTGTTACCTTCTTGGAATGACAAGGCATGATATCTAGAAAAGATAGTGGTAAAACCACCCACTGTCAACCACTTTAGAGATTCCACATATGATCAGGAGCAATATAAACTTTCTGCCATGTAGGAAGATAGAAATCACAGGGATGTAGCAACTAGTCCAAACTTATAGCCAACATGTAGAGTCTTCCAATTCCGATCATTCAAGAACTACTTTCCACTCACTACTTTGGGACATGTGGCATGACTTGATTAGTTCCAACTTTGAAAAGGAGAAAAAATACATTCAAAACTTTGGTTGAAAATTTATTCCAGCCTTGGTTGGAAATATTACACCCTTAAAGTTGGGAATGGGTCCCTGGTTGGCAATGGGTGGTTCTACCATATCTGGGAAAGGAAGCCAAACGTAAAGATGGAAAATCAAAAGATTACGAAGCCCCCTCAAAGTCGCTGCTAGAAAAAATAGCATTGTACAATTTAGAGCTTTAAATGTGACAAGCAGGGCGAGAAAGTTCCAAAAGTTTAAAAAAATTGTCGAGTACATTACATCCAGGAGACATGATGAATTGGATGAACAGAATCTATTTCTATAGTTCCCAGTGCCCAATATGCTTACCATGCTTTAAAAACTGAATGGGGCTCAATTACCAGGACTAAAGATTAGCTATTATTATAAAAGGGATACAGAAAGCTCGGCTACTAGTGAAAGAAGTTAGGCAGGAGCGAGTTGTTTCTGCTTGTTTAAGATTGATGAGACAAGCCCAACTTTACTTGGAGCCTTCTCAGTGTACTCTTTCAAAATAACAGAAGCAGCTAAAGAGATGAGCTCCTGACTCTCCTTCTCCTCGGTACGCCCACGGCCCTTCGTCTGATTGATGGCAACTCCACACTGCCACGAATGCAATTTTCACATCAACATCTCGAATGAACATTCTGAATTCTGAATGCAGCGAACTCATGTCAAACTGTTAACACATTATGCTATGCTATGCTATCTATTGCTTACTGAAACAGAAGCCCATTCAATAAGATATAAAATGAGCGTGTACCAGACAAAGCCCATAAAGAGCACGCATGTTCTGCCCCCCACTTAATTCGATTGCTGCAGAGTAATACTTTCGTGCAGTCCGGAAATTCTCAATGCCTCCCATTGTGTATAGCAACTGCAACAAAGTAACAAATATGAGCAAAGTAGCTTGCAACAGATAAGATGGGAATCGACATCTTTTCAAACACATTTAAAGTGCAATTCAGGAGATTTTACAAATTGGAAATAAAGAGAGCTCACAAACTCTTCAAATAAACACAGATATTAAACTAAACTTATTCAATTGCAGCACAAAGCCTTTTCCAACAGAGCCAAGCCAAAGGAATTCCATCACATCAAGGTGCAAGTATAAAGTGGATCAAGCAATTGAAGAGAAGCTTTAAATTCAGAATCTTAGCAAAATAAGCCAAAATCAGACGCTTACCTCAGCATAACCCAAGTGGTACAGCGCATGCGTAGGTTGTCCAAGAATGAGCTCCTCGTAGCAGAAGGCGGCCTGCTTGTACCTGCTCGCATGTACAACCTGGTTACAGCACGCAACACTGCCCAGAAATCTCAACGCAAAAAAACACTCTGCTCTTTTTTCAATCCCGGATATGCAGACAAATTTTAAGCGCCTTACATCTGTAGAGTGGTGTATATGTCAGCGAGTTCTCTCCATGCATCAAAATCAGCCATGAACCTGCAAGAAAAAGGATAACAGTTGACAAATAAATTAACAAGAAGAAAGATAATGACCCTGACAGAGCAAGACTAGTTATATGTTCTCCAGAGCAAACTTCACAATAACAATCAATCAATAGACATCATAAATCGAATGACTATCCATGAAATTTTTCCTCCAAAATAGGATTGTTGAAAATTGAGAGCATATAAAACTGATATTTCTACCAGATTCATAACCGCTTCGATGACATTGTCACACTTACGTTTCTAAGTACTTATTTAGACCCTCTACGGCACCAGTCATATTCCCCTGTGCCTTAGCCATGGCAATCCTTCTTTTGTGTACAACCTGAAAAAATTACACAAAAATGCATGAAAATTGCGTTCAAGGTGCAAGATGGGTCGCAAACAAAACATCCTTTAAACCAAGAATTGGGCGACCTACTAACAATCTCGATCCTACTTTTTCTGTCGGTATACTTGAAGGATATGCGGAAAAAAAATGTATGCGAACTGACAGTGTCTGATGGATTCTCTGTCAAAAGGTTTGAATACACTTTTTCGGCTTTTTGCCATGATCCTTTAGCCTCGTACCACATCCCTTCCAGACGACCTACAAAATTCAACAATCTTCAGCGTCAACCGAGCCTCCAACAAAAATCATACAATCATGAAACCACAGAAAACCACAGAAATTCAAGGAAGAAACACGTACCAACACGCATACTGTCGGGAAATTTCGAATCCAGCGCATTAATGCATTTCTGAAAACATTAGCATTCATTAGCATCTTATGCTACATATCAGAGTCTCATTCCCTTCTGAGTGTGCTTCCTAGCACGAGACGCCAACTCGCAATTTTCTGTGCACGACTTTCATAACTTTGATTAAGCCCAAAAATTGATTGTCAGTGGCATCTTTCCACTCGGAAGGTCGTACCTTGGCAGCATCAAGAGCATGGCAATCCATGCAAGCTATAGCTACTTGCTCGTATACTGTCCATACTGCAATCATCGCCAGGTATAAATTTATTACTAACCAATATAAAACGAATGCAATGACCAGCACTGCACGAGAATAACAGCGCAACACTCACAGAAACATAGGAAACTCTTCATCGTTTGCACCTTCCAGTTCCACATATTACGGGATATTGCAATCACGGAGCTCTTTCCATCAAAAATAAAAAATTACAAACTAGAAAATTTCTGTTTCGATCCAAAAGTCCAAAACACAACCTTTGCTGCACGTTACCAAAGAAAGTTGCATTCACCCGCAAGTCACTAATACTGCTTTCCCTAAAACCCTAAAAAAATGGCGAAAGCCAAATGCAGCAAAATTGGATGAATCTGCCTTAAATAATTCTCGCAATAGTACCAGAGCTTCTAAATAAGACAATTTTAGCCAATTCAGAGAGACTAAAGAGACTAAAGAACACGGATCAGGGTCAAATTCGAACAAAACGAATTATACAGGGTTTTACAGCAACATACCATCAGATCCAAGCCTCGACCTCTCGGACGCCTTATTGAGAAGCGCAAGGCCGTGCTTAGCAACAATATTGGATCTGCGGAGCCTCAACTTGCGCACTAAACTTAAATATTCCGCCACTCCTCCCCCGCCATCTTCCACCTGCTGCTCCAACCTGTTGAGCTCCCGCTCCTCGCTCGCCCCCACCATGGCCGGACCCCCAAAAAACAAATATAAAATGCCACAAAACTCAAGGTTGCGGAAAATCACTCGGGGTTCACGATCTGCGAGATCACAAGCTCCGATTCTCTCTAGAGAAGGGCTCGAAGTTTCAGAAAAAACGAAGTGCGCAGACTGTAGGAGAACCCTAGATGATGATACGGGAGATGAATGTCGACATTGCCATGAATGGATGAAAACACAATGATAACAACTGAAGTTCGAAATACAAAAGCTACTTAAGTCTAGGTGTTGGGATGGAGTGTGTTGATCTTTGGTCCTTTCTACCTAACAAGGGTATGTTGGAATTCAATGAGATTCGAAAATTTTGCCAAGGTTGTCAAATAGTACTTTGAATGTGAATTTTTTTAAATATTAAACTTATAGAGGATCCATGGTGTTTTTTAAGAAAAATTGTTAGAAATTATCATCCATTTTTTAGAGCATTTTCCACAATTGAAAATTAAACCGCAAAAAAGTGTATTGAACAACTATGACAATATGTTGAAAATTTTTAGCCTAGTTCACCACATGGATTGAAAGATTGTAACATTTGAAGTGGAAAAAAAAAAGATTTCATTCCTAAGAAACACAATCAATAGACATTGAGCCTCCTTGAAATAAATTTTTTGCTCTTCATGAATTTGAGTCTCTCCACTATTGAATTCTAAATCTTATTAGGTACACTCATACAAAATTTTAGAAGCAAATATGGAATTTAGCTTACTCTAAATCACCTTACAATGCAAGGAGTTTAAGCAAATTAGGAATACACTAGTCATTTTCTAATGATTTTTTGTGCTATGTTGAAAAAAAATTATTTGAAATCCAAAATGTCAAAAAGTTAAAGACAAACACTTGGAATATGTGGGAAAAATTTCAAGAACTTTGACTTCACAAATTGCAAAATAATACAGTCCAAAGTTAAAAGAATTTTTTTATTTTTAAACTACCTTACTATAGCTAACAAACTTTAGCTTAAAAGCCGCCTTATCAAGCTAGGGTTAATCCTTGCTTGTGTCCTTGGAAAAACACTCAAATTTTTTCTTTTCCATGCATGATAAGTATGAAAATTTTAAATTCATACTTGTAATTAGACACCCCAAATTAGCTAGGAGAGGTGTATGAGGTAAATTAATCAAGCACAAAATAGGGGGCTTTTTTAAACTTGCATCCTTGGAATGACTTGGAAGGGCAAAGTAAGGGGGCCAATTCACCTCAACCTCTTATCAAATCTTATCAATAAACAACTAGTTAAATTAGCCCTAGAAAATCTTTGTATCTTCAAGATTTCAATTAAATCTTTTCTAAAATTGAATGCATTCTATAGGATAGACGTACCTATATGTGATAACTTGAGCATTTCACCTTGTAGGATATGGGAAATTTGTTGAAAAATTGAGGTCAATATATGCAAATATAAGGACAAGGAAGAATCCAAAAAATATTCCTAAGAATGAATATTTTATTCAATGTAAATGTGAATTTTTCATCCAGATCCATTCCAGTCTCATAGACTCACTTATTACTATAAGCTTTGGCACTTCTCTTATGCCAAGAGAGAAGAGAGATGAGGGGGACAAGAAAGTACAAGTATAGAATCTTTTTCAATGAACAATGCATCCAATTGTTGTCCACAATAGGTCAATCTAGAAAGTCATTGATAAGAAGGCTCTTCAAAATAGGTACTTCTATTATAATGTGATACTCAACAAATGTAAATGTCAAAATAAAACTTGGCATACTACCAATTAAATCAAATTTATGCTTAAACCATAAAGTTCTTTGAATATATTTTTGCCAAAAATGCTCCAAAGCTACCATCATTATAAAAGCTCTGAGGCCTCCAAAGGGTTGCTAATTTTTTTAATTTTTGGCACCCCCATAGTGCAATTACAGAAAAATAAAATAATTAATTTTTTAAATAGTTATTCTTGGAAAAAAAATAGTCAATCTAATGTGGCACTGATGTCGTACTACTAGTACCACATCAAATTTTTAATTTTAAAAAATAAAAAATAAATTTTTATTTTTTCCCCTAATTGCACTGCAGCAATGCAAGGTTGGTAGCCCTTAGGAGGCCTTGGAACTTTTATAATGTTCTTGTACAAGTTTTAAATTTAAAAATAAATAAAAAATTTGGATACATGCAACCATAGGATCTTATAGAACATTGGTTTGAAAAGATGTGGAAAAAATTTCAGAAATTTCCACCATGTAGATTGCAAGATATTAGCATTTGAAATGACTAAAATCATTTTTTTATCCCGGCAAAAAACTGTGTAGCTACACTTTACAAAGTTACATTAGTATGAAAAAATGTTCAAAATAGTTGTGCTTCTTTGGATTCATTCTTTAAGGCATGTTGGCTACATGCTTGAAAACTTTTACATCATTTGAAATTGTACAACATATATTAGGAAAAAATGATAAGTAGAAAGATGTAGAAAATGTTTCAAAATACTAAATTATTAACAATTTATTTATGGAATTGAAAAATGCCAATAACAAGGGTTATAATGTTTTAATAAACAATCTGCACCTATTGATTTTATTTTTTTCCAAAAATATTGAGAATTGAATTCAAAAAAGATTTCAAAGTTTATTTTGAAGTAGAGAATCCATAACTGCTTGCAAAGTAAAGCACCTCATAACTTTTGACTCAATGAGCAAAATAGAATGATTCAAATCTTTTGACATACATGTAAATTTAGAAAACCAATTTATTATCAAAAACCCAAATTTGAAATTGTATGAATTTTTGATTTTTTCAAGTTTGCCCGGACTGCCCAAGTTCAGAAACAAACCACATTTTAGGCCATAACTTTTGACTCATATTTCCAAATGTCTTGAAATTTAGTGCACATGAAAGATATTCCTTGTCCACACCTTCTATTAAAATTTTGGCCCCAAATATGGAAATCTCTAGTCACGAGCACCTACCCAAAATTTCCATGTTGCCAAAAGACATAGCTTGGTCCTTTAGGGTTTAATGTTGAAGTTCAAACAATGGATCTTTTGTTTTACTTAGGCTCTGCCTTAATTTGGTTTATTGTATTGTTTCCCTTTGCAATATAAATACTCTTATGTTTCAAAAAACAAAAACACAATGGACCTTGCAAATGTACGTAACATCGTAGCATCAATAGTTGATAATGGCAAAAAGCTATAACAATAATCTTAAATTTTTGTTGTTTGTATGAGTATTTTGAGATCTCAAAGCTATTGAATGGTTTTCACTTGCTTACATTTAGATTAGGTTGTATAATGGCAAAACAAGTAAGATCATGAAGTAAAATTATATACTCAAATGTAAGTCAATATCTACCAAATTATTGATTATATGCAACTCAATGGATCCTTGCATGTAGTTATTCTTCAAAACTATCTAAATTTATTTTGCCATGTTCTAATCCAATAATTTGAAGAATTTGTATGCACATAAATGTGATTTTCAGTTGTTTATATTTTGAACTATGTTACATTTTAAATGGAATGTATGAATTTTTGTAATATATAGATTGTAATTTATTGTGCCTATACAACCAATCCAAACATTCATAATATAATATTTGACAAGGAGACTAGGGCATTTGCATAGTATAAAGCACTAATTTTTATATTGCAATGGACTATTTTTCATTTCTTTTTGTATTTTCAAAATTTCAAAATATCACCCATTCAATTGTGGCTTACAACTTTTCTAAAAAAATATACAAGTATCCAATGAAAAATTCTAAGAATTAATCAAAATGATTTATATATGTTTTACTCCCCATAATGAGATTAGAAAAATATTTCTCTTCATAATTCTATAATTTCTTTTGTCAAAATGGTTACAGAATTTGTTGTGTTGGAAAATTAATAATATAAAACACATTCTCCTAGAAAGAATTTAACCCCTGAAGGACCAAGGCCTTCTTTTTGCCAAAAAACACTCAAAATTGCCATTTCTATGGCAAAAGGTTAAAAAAAATTTAATTGTTTTTTTTCACATCTAACCAAAGGATCTTACACCTAGCTATTATGAAAATGCGTGGAAAAAATTTCAGAATTTTTGACAACACAGATTGTATGATATCTGCATTTAAAGTGGAAAAATCAAGTTTTCCAGTACATTGCAGAACTAGATTTTTTAACTTTGAACATTTTTAACTTTAATTTTTTGCACTACAGCGTTTTGAGATTTAAATCTTTTTGGTATTAAATTGAGTTGAGAGTTTAGAAAAATTCAAAATACTCAAAAAAACTTTATTTTTATTCTTTAAAAAATTGCTAATTAGAAGTAGGTATGAGATAGAAGGAAAATCTAAAATACTCATATCTTTAAAATTAAATTAAAATGCACTAATTCCAATGGTGAAATTGTTCTAGCAAAAAAGATTGACCATGTGAAACTTTTTTTTCTGAAAAATTGTAAAAATTGCATTCAAAAATAAATCCTACAATTTATTTTTTCAAAAAGATGCTCTAATTGCTCAAAAAACAAGATTGTCCATAACTTTCTCATAAAAAATCCAAATGGAATGAATCAAAACTTCACATGTACAAAAAAATATAATCTATTAGGAAAAAAAAATTAATTTTAAATTAAAATTTTGAAATTTATTTTGCTACCCCCTATCCCTTACTTTGAGCTTATTTGGGCATAACTTTTGTTTCTAGTCATCGTTTGAAAAATAAATTATATTTTCATGAAGCTAATCAATTTTTATATCTTAAAAAAAAGTTTCAAAACATAAAGGAAAAATTTCAGCCCGTAGATACTTGCCCGAAATTCCATTTGTCCCTCGAAGGGACAATGGTCTTTTAGGGGTTAAAAAAGAGGTTGATCAACATTAATCCAAACTAAAGTTCCAACATTGAATACGTTAATATAATATTATTTTTAATTTTTTGGAAAAAGTCATGTTGTGTTTTCAAAAAAGGCAAAATACAAGTAAAGGAAGAGTGCAAATCATTCAAGAAACAACACAAGAGACAAGGCTAAGCAACTAAAAATCAAGAGAAGTAAAAAATATGAGAACATATTGAATCTTCCTTAATCAATCTCTTATACTCAAAGTTTTTAAATTTTTTCCAAGCACAAAATGAATAGAATTTATACTCTCAAAGCATCAATCCATATTGTTGAGTATTTTACATCTATTACTTTCATTGTGGCTAAGAGGGCTTTTACCCAATATTATTTTGACCTTCAAAATGAAATCCATTAAATATAGTTTCCACTTCAATTAAATAATCAATATGTTCAATGAAATTTCATGATTACAAGCTTGTTTGTCAAATCCAAATTACAAAATATAGTGGGATTTGGCTTCTAAAATTTACATCCTAAAAATACTTTTGAATTCAAATATTTCTTCTTAACTTCTCTTTTGGTATATACTTTAGACTATTCCAATATTTTTCTAATTGAGATAATCTTTGCACAATATACTTTGGCTTGAATTCCAAATCTACTAATTTTAATGTTGTGGTTTTCATTTGACTTCCCTAGGTGTTGGAACATTCAACAAGTTATCTATGAAGGATCTTCACTAGAGACAGGGTTGACAAATCAGTACGTCAGCCCCAAAATAGCGTCTGTAACCCGGACGTCCGTCTTCATGGACGCCAATGGACGTAGCGTCCCTCCCGCCGTCGGAAGGCGGACGAGCGGGGCGGACGCCCAGATCATGTGGACCACATCAGTTCGTGTGTCGATCGGATGACCGTAACTGGGCGGACGAGTATCAGGGCGGACAAGCGAACACTACGTCCGCCGGGACCGCGAATGTCAGCGAACGCTACGGACACAACGTCCGTGTCCAGATGTCCGACCATCCTGTCAACCCTGACTAGAGACTTGTCAAATAGTTACAACTATATCTTCGATTTTGTTCTCTTCAAGAGCAACATTGAATTCTTGTTGATACCTTGCACAAAATTCTTTAAAGTTTAGAATCCTTAGCAAGAAGTGTTGTTCATCTCTAACTTTGGGTTGAGTATTAGAAGTTTCTTTTTTAGCTTCCTTGGCTTTTGTCACAAGATCTCGAACCATGTCTTTTAAGTTCAAATGCTTTCCCTTCCTAATTATGGGTCTTCTATAGTAATTTGATGTTTGAGATAATTTTGAAATCCCTACTAAGTTGGATTTTGGAGTTGCCACCTTCATCACCATGAATGGTTTCTTGAGTCCAACCACCACCTTCTTTGCATTTGTATTGACCCCATTGTTGTTGATTTTCTTATTGGTGCAAGCTTCGTTTGTGTATTGAGAAAACTTGTAATAATCCGAGACTTTTTTCAAAACTTGAAAATGGTTCAAATTATGAGGATTTACTTGTAAGTTCAAAGAATTGTGGTTGGGGTACAATATTACTCTTTCATGGATACCTAAGAGGTGTTTAGTTGTAAATCCAACCAGAGAATTGTAGTTGGTTGAGCACACCATACACGGTAGTACAATTTTGACCACTAAAGGGGGTCCCTTTTCAAGGCGGGATGTGTATGCAACATGGGAACCCTTCTTCATTGATAAACAATGTTGCAGGGCACTAAATTTGTCATTTGAAGTGGGCTAGGCAAGGTGAATTTTGTGTTATGCATAGTAGTTGTAAAACCAGAGCCCCCTATCATATGTTTTATTAACCCCTGAATGAATTTGACTATGTTTTCACCAAAATTGCTCCAAAATTGCCATTTTTAGTACAAGTATCAAATTTTTGAAGACAAGTAACTGTAAAATCTTATAGTATGCTAGTTTAAAAAGATATGTAAAGAAATTTCAGAAATTTTCATCAAACAAATTGCAAGATATTAACATTTGAAGTCACAAAAATTGTTTTTTGGGCCTTGCAAAAATTTGGGCAGCTGCACGTCTTAAGGTCACATATGTATGAAAAATATCCAAAATGGTGGGTACTCATTAAGGTAGGAGGCTCAAACTGTGAGCAAGCATTTTGAAATGCCCCTATAAATGGCATTGGAATGGATTGGAGGTGGTTCTCAAATTGACCTCCATAGTCATTGGAAAATCAAGAAAAAATATTATTCATTATTGCAAGAGCCAATCAATCTCCTTGCTTTTTCCATTTCTCTTTAGAAGTTGCAGTGAACACTTCATGAAAGACCTATGATCATAAATAGGGACCTACAACACTTCTTGTTTGAAAATTCATAACTAAATAAAAAATAATCCAAAAAATATGAAACAACTTGGATTAGATGCCAATTCCTCTTGTCTTTCAAAGAAAATTTACTGAAAGTTTTATTGAGAAGTTTCACCTTCCCAAAATTCAGTTCCAGTGCTCAAGTGGTCAGCTTATAAGCCTCCTACCTTGCAAGATTTTATGGGGTTTGGAAGAGTTGTTTCAAGTAGTTGCCCCCTGCAATGAAGCGAAAGCCATGCTATCAAAATGAAAAATTTTGAAAAAAGAAAATTCTTAAAATGAAAAACAAAGTTGAATGTTTTTTGGAAAATGATGTGGCAGTTACAATACCACGTCAAGCAACAAGTTTCAGCCAATTTGTAGGGTCCAAGAATGGCTGGGAACTTGCAACCCTTCTAGACCCCAAAAAATCTTCTAATGCTTTAAATTCATTATTCAAGTCAAGTTTGCTACATGCTTCGAAAATTTCAGATTATTTTGAATTGTACAACATATAGAAAAAATATAGTAAGTAGAAAGAAAGAAAGAATGATTCAAAATACTAAATTGTTAACAATTTAGTTATGGAATTGAAAAATGCCAATCCCAATAGTTGTAATGTTGTAATAATCTACGCTTAATGTTTTTATTTTTTTCAAAAATATTGAAAATTGAGTTAAATAAAGGACTTTGAAGTTTGTCTTAGAATAGAAATTCAATAACAACCCACAAACTCCCATAGACTAAAACTCCTCATAACTTTTGGCTCATTGATCAAAATAGAATGATTCAAAGCTTTCCAAGTATATAAATCTAGAGAACCAATTTCAAATTTTAATTTCTTCAAAAGTGATTCTTAAAAAAGTTTTTTTTGCTGCCTAGGCTCTGCGACAAGTAATGAAAACACATATCATACAATAAATTTTTAACCATGTAGTCAAAAGTTATGAAAATTATTGGGCCTTAAAGCTACTTCTCGAGCACATGTTGTGTTAAAATTTGAAAGAAAAAATTAAAACTTCATTTGTAGTGAGTTGTCCAAAATTTCTATGTTTCCAAAAAACGTAGTTTGGGCATTTAGAGGTTAACATAGTAAGGACGCTGCAAACTAGAATGGTTTGATGGATGACTTCACTATTAATTGTAGAAAAAGAGAATGCACCTATTGGACTAGCAATTGGAGAGTTTTGGTGAAACCTTGGTTGTGGGGGGCTGCAACCTTGTAGGGTTCATTCTATTTTTTGAATCCTTGAATGAAATTTGGGGTCTCTGAGTGCAAATATGAATTCAAAATTCACAAATTTCATCCTGTGTGGCAAAATGAAAAATTCCCTAGGAGTCGATTTATCCTATAGGGGCCACTTCAAATGACAATGTTATCATCAATGGCTCTGAAAGAACCTTGAAGGCAAACTAGCCTAGAGACTTCTAGAGACTCCTAGAGCTGTGTCAAGCTTCAGAGCATCGCCACCGTGATTCAAGCAACACAACCGGGATGGCATAGGCTGGGACATCTCCCCCCACTGAGGCACAACCGACAAACTTTCAACCACCGGGCGCTGGATATTTGGCTCTTTTTCCCTTAGCTTCCCGTGCACAGTGGAATTTGTAGTGAGTTCAAAGTTGACTATTTTTACTTATTTCTTAATGAATGGGACCATGAATTCAATGCAATGGGTGGGCCTCTATGTGTGGGAGGGCATAAGAGCCCATTTCCATGGGCAGGAGGCCCCTCTAACAGAAAGACCGAGTCCGCATGGCCGTGTCATGGTGGAGGCTCTGGAAGTCACTGTGCCCGCTTTGACCAATTGAGCACGCCAAACCCTTTTTGCCGTTGGGGATTTGGCTGCCCCACGGTGGCGATGCTCTCAAAGTTCAAACCCGCAACCACAAGAAAAGGGAGGGCCCAGCACCCGGACGTGCATTGATTGGGACGCCTGCCCGGACTTGCTGTCTTGGTCTGACAAGATCTTGGTGTCAGTGCAACGGAGTGCCCAAGTCTCATCAGCGACGGAATCAGTACAGTAGTGTATCATAACTTTGATCATATAAGCTTATTGCAATGAAATTCCCGTACCCCTCTTCATGCGACTCACCATTACAGACCTTTGCTCCGTCACTGAAAGGAGTCTCTCTGCCTGCAGCATCCCGAAGCTCTCTTCGTTCCTTGGAAATACCGCTACTAGCCTAACTTACTGTTGTGGCCTTGTGGATTTTGTGTTTTCGGGGACCGACTGATGAGGGCTTAAGCTTAATTCTACTTCAAGGTCGTGTGTGCTCAACAAGTTCCTGATTTCGTGCTATCCAGATGATCGATTGAAGGAGACCCAAGGGTTGTTTTGTTTCGGCTTTGGGAGAGATTTGTTATATCGGTGAGGGCCACGTTGGATTGCCATTTGAGGTAAGTAAACATACTGCTCCGGAAGAGCAGTCCGATCGATGTTGCGTTGCTTTCTTCTCCTGCACATTCTTTGAAGGTTAGGGGTGGAGGTTTTCGAGGAGTTTAATCTTGGGGAGGGGGTGTCGGTGAGGTACGGGCGGGTAGTACTCCGATTGTCAAGACGCATTGCGTATGATATGAGTGATTGTCGCTTGTGGTTTGTATTTCCAGTCGTTTCTCGCTTGCCGATCTCGCGTATCGGTGTCAGTCGGGGATTAGGGTTTGTGAAGATGAAACAGGGTATACAGGGGACCTGATTTTTGTTAGTACCGATTTGAGTATTTGGATGCCGTCTCTGTGAAGAAATCGGACAGCATTGTAATTCTCTCTCGAGATGCAACATTTTGCGTCCAATTAGCCTTGTTGTCATCGGTCTAGTTTTAGGGGATTTGGATATACTGGGCCTCCGTACATGTAGCTCAGTGGTTTCACTTGTTGAAGGTGTGGATTCATTTCTGTGTGTTGTCAGATCGGAAGCTGTCTTAGCTTGGTCTAACTTGACCTCGTGATTGTATTTGCTGATTTGTTGACTGATCAATGATGTCCAGGAAGAGTTTCTGAGGTTGGATATGGTCAAGGGCAATTGCAAAAATCTGTTCAAGGTGGAGAGGCTTGAGCTTACAACAATGGAGTTCAATATGCTGCAGGGATTACTTCAATGAGGAGTTTGGATCCAGTTGGCAGAGAGTTTCGTGGATGCAGCTACATGCATACTTTATCACACCCTCCGTACCTCAAGCCTTAGCCTAGATTGATTCTCTGGTGTTTTGGGAAGAGGGAGGTTGATACCGAGTTTGTTCAACATGAAAACAAAGATTCGAGGTAGAAGTGGAAACCCTTTAGGGTACAAGCTTGGATTGCCGCAGGTGCTCTTGTGTTGCGCGATCTTCTTTTTTGCAGGATATTACGGCTCCAATACCTTCTTCCAGGTACTGTGTTGACTCAAAAGTTTTATATTCTGTTACACTGTGCTAGATTGAAGGTTACCTCAAGAATATGAAGAATATGAATTTGAAGCCCTACTATTGTGGTCATTTTATAAGGGGAGGATGCTAAATTCGTTAGGGACCTGATCTTGTCTCCTATACTATTTCCAAAAGCAACTATTCAGACACTCGACTATTTATTCACTTGGTTGGACTTATTAATAATTGGTGTAGCATTACTTGGCTAAATGTCAATAGCCACTGATCTTTGAATTGAATGTACATGGGGTTATGTACTAACACTGATAGTGGTCTATGGCTTCCCATTTTGAAATTGAACAAGAAATTCACTCAAAGTGATAAAAATGTGATCTCAACAGATTTGGCTCTATGTACCGAAAGTAATCTCTCACGAGCTTATGCTTTCCAAAATTCAAACTCCAACATATGTGAAAATGCTCAATGTGTCGCACACAGTATCCTCTACCTGTCTAAATAGATAAATCATTCTGTAAGGAATGGGATACTCATGCTTTTGAGCTCACTAATAGATGTTTCGAGGGTTGATTGGACGTGATGTTGTGTAATGTCCTATCAGGAAGAAGAGCAAGCGGTGATTGATCCACTGAAAATAGAGAAGGTGGCGCTTGATCATGGGCTCACCGGCGACAGTTCCATTACTGACATATCCTTTCAGGTATACTAAATAGGACTTGAACTATGTGCTCTGTTTCCTTTCGAAATTCAACTTCGGCATCTTGTTCTTACAATTAGTAGACTGTAGTATCTGTTGAATATTCTGCTTGGACAGCTCCCTAGATATCGGATCTGAAGGTTTGGTTAGGGAAGAAGGGCATATGCTTGGAGATGACATGCTAGAGTTAATGACCGTTTGTTGGTTTACGCAGGTGTTGAGTTGGAAGCCCCGTGCGCTTCTGTATCCAAATTTTGCAAGCAAGAAACAATGCGAGGCTATAATTAAGCTTGCGAGGACGCGTCTTGCGCCTTCTGGTTTAGCATTGAGGAAAGGAGAGACGGCAGACACAACGAAAGAGATCCGAACTAGGTGGGTGGTAACTGTGACTTCCTTTAAGGTGTTCTGTGGTTCGATTCACACTGTACTATTCTTTGCTAATTGCAACATGCCAGCTACTTGCTGATGAAAGATCATGCTTTCAGAATTGATGACGGGTTTGTTGTGAAGGCAGCTCTGGGGCGTTCTTGAGAGCTGACGAAGACAAGTCACGGAGTTTAGGAGAGGTTGAGGAGAAAATGGCCAGAGCAACCATGATACCTCGCAATAATGGAGAGGTTTGTGCCTGCTTGGTTTTCTTGCGTTGAAGATTCATGCATTCTGTACTGAGACACGTTGTTCACGTATTTCATCGCTTGGGGATGTATTGGTACTGTTCTCCAATTTAGTCCTCTTTCCTCCCATCGTACTGAACACGTGTCGTCTCAATGACAAGTCTTGCGCTCCTACCAACGCTTCAAGGGTGTATGGTGTTTTGGGGAAATCGATTGTATGTTATGGAAAACTCTCTAAGATTTGAAGTCGTTTGATACACTAGATACAATATAGCAGTAACTGGTAAAGAAAGCTCAAGTACGAGCGATCAAGTGAGGACCAGGCAATATGCGAACTTTAACCTTCGAGAATTATCCAGTATTGTGGTAGCTTTAGACTTCAGTCCTGCAGTTCAGGTATGTAATACTTCAGGTTTTTGTCTTGAGTTCAAAAGTTGTACGTGAGAATTATGATCAGAAGGATTTTTAGTGAATTTTTAAGTTCAAAAGGTTCGTGTCTAAGTGTAAGCTTAGCTCTTCTTGTTTGACTTTTCTCATCTAGCATCTCTGCAACATTCTGTGACTTGTGCAGGCTTTCAATGTGTTGCGGTACAATTTGGGGCAAAAATATGATTGTCACTATGATGTTTTTGATCCAGCTGAATATGGACCTCAACCAAGCCAACGGGTAATTATTTTTTAATTTTTAATCTTCCATCGCTGACTAGGTTCTGGAACTTGATACGTAAGCTTAGTTAATGTGATACATTGCCTGTTAACTGTCTTATTAGTATCGTATTATATTTACTGATTACGAGGTCTTGTTGGATTCTGCTTTGTGCATGGGACCCCTGATTTCATTCACTTTGCAACACTGACAGGCGGGCTGACATATTTAACATGATCTCGGCCATATTTTAAGTTTCACTTCAACCCTTATTTCATCGAAACTCATGGGTTTAAGTCTTTACTGTCTGTTTCAGATGGCTTCCTTTCTTCTGTACTTGTCAGACGTGGAAGAGGGCGGAGAAACAATGTTTCCATTCGAGGTAAGTCTTTTCACGTTTCTTGGTTCTTCGGTTTGGAGATACTTCGTGAAAGCTTCAAGGCTCTCATTTCAAAATGGTGTTATTGAGCAAATTTTATGGTCATGGATGTGGCAGAATCTCCAAAATATGCAGTCAGGTTATGACTATAAGGAGTGTCTTGGTCTGAAAGTGAAACCCCGCCAAGGTGATGCATTGCTTTTCTATTCGATGCATCCTAATGGCACATTCGATAAGGTAAAAGAACCGTTCCGTAGCGTAATGTTTTCGTTTAGGAAAATCTTTTTTAAGAATCTTTATCGCGTCTTTGCTTTTCCTTCATTTCAGTCAAATTCAGAGAGCGTGCTCAAATATTGAGGCACTCTTTCTCTTCCTTGGTTTTGATGCTCTCATTTTGTTACTGCGTTACAACGCGTCAGTGTTCATGGCTTGAATCAAGCCCAAAATTTTGTTGAGAGCAAATGCGTTTCTATTTTTCTCTCTATGTGCTGACTCTCGCGTTTCAACAACAGACGGCTTTGCATGGTAGCTGTCCAGTAATCAAAGGCGAGAAATGGGTCGCCACGAAGTGGATACGCAACACCGATAAGTTTTGATCTGCAGAGACATTTCGTGTTCCTGAACTCCCGGGGAGACTTCCGTTTGAAATTGATAGCAGTGGGACCTGATATAAACGGTTCGTATGTTTCAACTTTTTAGTCTAGAGCCAACAGAACAGACGGTTTGGAAGTTTGGGCACCGTTCTCGGGTCACCGTACTTTTTGACATTTTACTGTGTACTCGAGTCACCAGGATGCATGAACGGTGGGTAATTAAGCACGTTTGGGAAGCAGCTTCTAAAAGAAATTACGTTGAAGCAGTTTAAACCCTCTTGTTTTAATTTTGACCCTTAACTCATTCGGTAGCTTTTCCTGATTCCACCATTTGATTGGCAAGCTAAAATCTTTTGGATACAATTTTTTTGTAGATGCTGCTCGCCTGCAGCACGTTTGATGTCGGTTTACCTGCATTCTCTGCTCCCGTAGGTTCCGTCACTTTGACTTTTGCGATGGATAAGATCCAGAGATGCTTCCACCGTTGTTCACCTTTAGTCATCGCAT
This sequence comes from Pseudoscleropodium purum, assembly GCA_963969395.1. Taxonomy (NCBI): domain Eukaryota; kingdom Viridiplantae; phylum Streptophyta; class Bryopsida; order Hypnales; family Brachytheciaceae; genus Pseudoscleropodium; species Pseudoscleropodium purum. The sequence continues at coordinate 24,083,313 of OZ017796.1, forward strand.
GATTTTCTCGTCTCTCAGTCATGTTCACCTTTTTTTTTTACCTTTTTTTATTTCAGTCAATTTCCAAGATTCTGGATTCTAGTTAATTTCCTCTGGTCACCAGAATCAAGTTCATGACCTTTTTGAACCCTGTATCGTAGAAAGTATGTCATTGTCTCATTAACTTCGGTTGGTACCATTCGGTTCCTCAACGGTACAAAGTGCAGACCTAGAGGCCTTACTTTCCCATGGTGACGCAACCTTTCGTGCAAGAGCTTAATGGTTTTAACAGAAATGGGGGATGTCTTGCACCCACTCAAGGATCATGGGAGAGTTATTGCTGGCTAAAGCAAACATTGCAAAGTTTTAAGGATGTTGGTGATGCATCTCTAGCATTTATTCATAAAAGATTGGGACACTCAATGGTGCCACTTAATGAGATGTTCATTCTATGTACATTTCTGGAATCAATATGTATCTATTATTGAAGAAATGGTTTTAGAACATCTACCAAATTTTTTTTGACACTTCATAACTTTTGTGTTTCATATCTAAATGGTGTGTTCTTTGGTAAATTGAAATCTCCTATCACTTGCTAATGAGAAAATGTAAAAATTTCTCTCATCTTATTAGGAAAAGTGGCAAATTTAGATGTCCCTAAACCTTAGGCAAAAGGAGATTCTTATGTGACTTATTTCAGTGAAATAAGTTTTTCATTGGATCATGCATATATATTATCCCCTAATTGTCCATACATCCATAGTTAGAATGTTGAGTAGTGTGTTTGGAAGAAATGTTTTGACAATTTTACAAGATCATCATAAAATTATATGCAAAAATTCTAGAAAGGATTTGTACATCAATGTGGTGAAAACTATTATTTGAATTGAAATGTATAAAGAATGTCTAATATATAATACATTTGGATTCATGTACCATATAAGCTCCCATTGATAGAAAACCATCCATGTAATTGATGCTTTTGTTTTTATTGCATTCTTCTATGATAAGGTAGTCAAACCATTTCCAACCATTTAAGCAATTACATGTATTTGGAGTGCAGTTTTTTTGAGTGGAAATTTTTTCTTGTGTACAAAAATAGAGTTTGGAAGGATTCCATAATTTTTGAGAATTTTATTTCTCAAAACATAATTACTATGAATTTTTTAGTTGAAGATTATATTTGACCTATATTTGTCACATAGGTGTTCCTATTTTCAAACATGGTCTTGTTGCAAAATTGACTAAAATCAACCAAAGGTAGGTTGCAATATTAAGAGTCTTGCAACCAATCATAATGCATTACAATTGGGTAGGAAATCATACCATTACTAATCACTATTCATCTCTACTTGCAAAGAAAAAGAGCATTCTATAAAACCAAAATTTTGGAGGGTGATCAAAAATAAGTTGGCTACTATAATCTTCATTTTGGAACCCTACATTAATAAAAGCTATGTTTTGAGATCCTTTATAACATGCAAGTTCTAGCATTGCTAAAATAGTTTAGAAAATGCAACTACTTAGTTGCTATCTATTGTAGATAATAATCCAACAACATATAGTAAGGTCACCTATTCCTAACTAGGAAGCCATATCCAACTTGTAGGGTGGAGCTATTTCCAACCAAGGCTAGAACAAATTTCCAACCAAAGCTTAAAATGTGTTTGTTTTTCTCATTTTCAAGGTTGGAATTGATAAGGTCATGACACACATGTCTTGAAATAGTGAGCAAGAAAATAGGAAGTAGTGAGCGAGAAAGTAGTTCTTAAATTATCAAAATTGGAAGACTCTACTTATTAGGTATGGGTTTGGACTTGCTGTTGGCTTCCAAAACTCACAATAATTTCAATTCAAGGCACAAAATTACCAAAGAATTTGCAATCCCCATAATTTCTATTTTCAAGCATGGCAAAAAATTGACATTGCCTTACACTACTCTAGAACATGCACATAATAACTTAAGTGGTCATCTATGGATAGTTCTACCATAATACAAAATTATTGCACTCATGTTCTTGTAGCATATGTACACATATGCCTAAAACATATTTAAAAATGTCTTACCTCTCAAATTTGAAACACATTTTCAGAACAACTGAAATTTGCAAGCAATGGACATTTGAGATTTCTAATATCCAAATATGTATAATCTAACTTCTAACAACTGGGAAATTGTTATAACAAAATTGAAGTCCATGAGGCTAATATTTCAGGGCTAAGTTAGTTCCAGAACATGAGGGAGAGTCCACACTCCAGGTAGAAGACGCTATTTGTTTCGCATTGTAACATGTTTAGTATCCTCTCATATTAGTTTATTTGATGGTTTCAGTATCCTCTGCCTTCCTGTAAAATCAGCTCGATCAATTTACAAGACCTAATTGCAAGTTCAAATTTGAAGCCCAAGCTAATTGCCATTCTACATGTCAAAAATTATTATGAAGATCACTGAAAGTGAAGTGAATTGCCAAAGTAGCTTTAAGAAAAGCCCAGTTGAATGCAGAACGAAGGCTAGAAGCTGACGTTCCTCAAAAAAGTCTCCGCGTCTTGCAACAGAATTTGTTTACTAATCTGTCAATGATAGATTATCAAGTCTAGGAAGTTAGGCCTTTATATAACCTCTGATATTGACTTAGACAGATACTCTTCTCTGCATGGACTTGGGTTTATTGCCTCCATGGCAACCCCGCATGTGCACTTGCAATGATTCCAGTTTGAAGGTCCTCCCACATTGCCTGCATCAATCAACAAAGCTTTCTTTTAATTTCTTCATTTGCAAGCTTTTTTATCTACTTCATCAGTTCATTGGATTAGAATGAGTACGTCATTTGGAGAGGTGGTATAGAGTGATCAATAGAATTAGGAGGGCTCTCAGGAGGCCACGTAACCTACTTACAATCTGACAAAGGCTTTAATCTCATTTATCGTTATATTCATTCGTTGCTCTTGATTCAGGAATAGCTGAATAAAATCCAGTCCAGCACTTAACGCAGTTGTAAACGAAGGAATGGCATAATTGCCTCAAAACTTGGCTGCAAGAATGGAGGTTCAATGACAATTTGCTTTTATGATTCAGCAACCCAGCCACAGCGATAGCACTCCCTGCCATTGATTCTACACAAATTAGGTTAAACACGTCTTAATAGATTTTAAAAGGTCATTAAAATTAGTTAAACGTAGATATTAGGCTGAAAGTAGGACGTTTGCTTACGGGCATTCGTGTAGGACCAACTCCACAGGCGGTTCGCCGTGTACTACTGCCTCCTGAAATTGCCTCTCCCAATCCATGCTGGTTAATGGCCTGCAACAAAGGTCACTCTATGCTTAACTGAAATGAAAAATAACATTGCGATTTCAATAGAAAGTACTTCCATGTGACTCAAAAGAAGAAAAACATTGATAAGAATTCTCCCAATCGAAGGGTATCAAGACAGAGACACACAGGCATGATAAGGAAAGAGGATACAAATAATATTAGGGACTTGACTCCAAACTCCAAACTCCAATACTCACCCCTCTTTTCAACAACTCATCTATTCATTCCGTGGTTGGACTTATTGTCAAGTTGAGTGTCAGCATAACTCGGTTAAATGTCTATGGCTAAATCTCTTTGAATGGAAAAAATGGAGTCCACCGTCTATTGTCTTTGAGTAGTCTACAACCTCCACTTTGAAACTGCGTACACACTGATAGAAACTTAAGAACGTCGTACTCGTTGAAAAAAATTAAAACATTCATTCGCATTGATGAAAATTTGATCTTAAAAGAGTTAGCTCTTGTACCCTAAGATCTTACTACAGCTCTATGCATCTCCCAAGTATCACTCTCCTACACATGTTAAAACGGTTCAAGAAAAGCAATGGGGACTGCTTACAGAGTCACTGACAACAACCATGTGTACGAGGTTTTGGAATTCAGGAGCTCACCTGTCTTCTCTACCTTTGAAGTCTCTTGGTCTGGAAGGCTGCTCAAAGGGCCATCCTGTGGCTCCTTCACTTGCAATCGATTTCAAAGTTGCTGCTGAAGCACCTTCAACCTTCACGGCTACCTGAGTCGCCGTTTTGGACCCTTGCTTGTTTCCGCTATGCAAGACACGGGAATCAAAGGTAAAGCTTTCTGCTTTCGTTGTATCTTGTATTATATTTCCTTGTTCCTTGGAATTAGTACTAGATTCCTTGCTCGCACTTCTGGCAGGTTTGATCGGCTTCTCATCAGAGGTCTTCGCGACAGCTTTAGCCCTACAGCTGCTCCATTATAACCATCATCATACCATTCATGTAATCTTTTGAGAAACGCGCTAACCATGAATTATTTAGAGCAGTCGTACCAAATTAGAGCAATTCAAGCGACATTATATATAACTTTGTGAAGTGAATGGCTCATTGGCTTCAGGAGCTTTCATAGTTAGTCCGCATAGAGAACAACTTTGCAAAACAAGGTGTCAGGGATTCCTTTTCAAGTCATTTCCAAGGGTGCTCAACAAGGATTCACAAGAATGTTAGAAACCACAGAAAGTCACTCATTAGAGGTATTTTAAAGTTTTTTGTATTAGCTCTCGAAAGTCTAAGAAGAATACTAGAACTGGTGAAGGTTGGAAGAGTTGAGAATATCCTCACCTGGCAGTAGACGCCTCAAACCCAGCCGCAGATCCTTTCTTCACAGAAGCTTTGGATCTCTGCTTAGGAGGTGCACTTTCCGTGCTATGTGTGGAGCAAGTGTCGTGTGGCATTGCACCATCCTGTTCCTTCAAAGCTGGCCGGGAAGAAGGCGCATTCCACTTGTTGGAGCTTCGGGAGTCCCCTTTCACCTCTTGCTTATTGCCCTTCGATTCAGATCTGGTCGTCTTCTGAGCTGCTTGCACAGTGTTGTGCGGAAGCGTATGAATCCTGCAAGCTCCTCGAGAAGTTGGAAGCTTCGCAAGCACTTCCATCGTTTTCCTGTACGAAGCATCCAGGGCCTCATTGCCGAATGGTCTAGATTGGGCTCTGACAAGCGGAGCTTCTGCAATCACTTCTGGAACTGGAGGTGGCGGATCCAATTCCCGGACATCATCACGGGCACCAACCTCTGGGGCCAAACATAAAATCTGCTGAGAAGGAAGCTCTTCCACTTTGGGAGCTATTGGCTCTTCACTGATGATCTGTTTGCAAATACTCCGCGGGGTTTGTCTCTCCTGGCTCTCGAAATACTCAGAGAGAGTCTTGAACTCTTTCACAGGAGCTGGGGACTGCGGAAGCTCCTCCACGAAACAGCTTGCAGTTCGAGGACTCTTGACAAGATTTTCAGCAGCCTCGTGCTTGGATTTGCTTCGAAACTGAAACTTGGTTTTGATGCGAGTGGATTCCACCACATCGACACCTCGGCACAGCCGGGGCCGGAAACTGCTGCCCATTCGAGTGGCCTTCCGCAACACCCCGAAGAAGAAAGGATCTTCACCACTGGATGCATTGGACCCCTTTCCCAAGAGAGGGCTGGACAGATCGTCTTCACTGCTTCTGTGGTAAACAAGTTGTGAGCAGACGGTGCTCTTGTCGATTTCCGTCTCCCATGTTCTTCTCTTGGTTGCTGCCCCACTGGAAGTCCTGGAATGAGATTCCTGTACGGGATCAATCTCAAGCTCCAGCAGTTCATCGCAATCTGTGGTGACATCCCGTTGCTTAGCCTCCCACTCTGCCGTTTGTGAGCCTGCATTGCAGCTCTTGGCGATAGCGATCCTCCCAATGCTCTGTCTTTCTGGATGCTTCTTATCTTGCTCTTCCTCCTCGTCCTCGTCGGTGTTTTGGTGGTGAGCAGGAGATGGCTCTGTGTTTGCAGTACCTTGCAAGGTTGAAAGCCTCTCTGGTTGGGCTGCACTGGAAGTCTTGGGGCTGTTTCTTTCGGGATTACTGTACTTCCTGTGTGTCTCAGCTACTGTGTCTTCGAAGGTGGGATTGTATGTGGCGGTGGTGCTGGAGACGTCGCTGTGCTCAATGCTGCAGACTTCAGGGCCTCTCTTGCTGTACGAGAGGTTCTTCATGATCTGCTTGTTCATGCTGTCTGCAGGAGAGTTGATGAGGAGTACGCTTTTCTTGATGGCCATTGAAACGTCGTTCTCGACGTGACGGTGCTCGGGCCTTGCCGGGTATCGGGATGACCTGCCCGGGCTGCTCATTCCGGAGCTTCGAAAGCGGAGCTCACGGTACTCCATCTCCTCGTCTGCAAAGAAGAAACGAGACGGAAATGTAATTAAGCTGAAATTCAATGATCGATTTGAAAGTACAAGATTAGTTTTTACACTGCTTTCAAGAAAATTTCATCAACCGAAATTTAAATTTAAATTCACAAGATTAATGTGAAGGACACGAAAGAATTAGAACCCCACATTCTTTAGCCCACGTACCTGGCGACGACGCATCGAAGAGCTCCATAGCTTTGAGCACAAACTCGCCAGTTGCACTCAGAGGAAGAATGCAGTCGTCGTCAAACAAGTCGCACCAGATGAAAGAATCTTTATAATTCCTGTTCCCTCAAAGCAATGTTCGTTAATCACTATATATGCCTAGAAGAATAACGATCACAAATGGAATATATGTATGTATATTGAACTATAGAAATCATTCAACATGAAAGAAAGGAAGGTTAAAATTCGAAGGTTTATACCTTTTATAAGACCAAGAAAACGAGCCCGGCATTCCTCTCCCTCGCAATGCAATCAACCGAGCTTTCACATCTGTTGCCAATGTCACACCACCAAGCCAAATCAAATTGAGCATCACAAATTTGGACCCAGAAACTGGGAAATATAAAGTTTCCATTCACCATACAGTAAGGTGGAGGTTCCATTCACCATACAAGTGAATTTTGAACCTTTTCTCACAACAATCTAGAAATTTTCAGCATCTCAAATTTTGCACATTTATATTGTAGCAGGCTAAAAATCAATTGTACAAAACTAAATTCCAATAGATTAAGTATTTTCACACTTATTACAAATCAAAGCTCACATGTATGGTCAATGGAGTCTCTAATGTACTGTATGGTTAACGGAGCCCCTAACTTACTGCCAAGAGGAATGGAATGAGAGTTTCGAATTACCTCTGAGCGAGGGTCCTGGTTGATGACCAGCGTAAGGGACGCAGATCATGTGCGGATGCTCCAGCTGACCACCTCGGTTGAGCAAGTACAACACTTCGGCAACAAGAGTAGGAGTGTCCATGCCGACTGGTCGTCCTTGTCTCCCCGTTCCCTGACTCGGCATTCTCAGCTATGGCGTCGACCAAACTCGTCCTCACTCAACCGACACTCGGCTGAAGCCAACACGACGACGCATGGTTTCCAATCCCATTAGCAACCATTTCACGAAAACGTCCCAAGCAACGAAACGATCCAAGCAACCTGCACACGCAAAGAAATTGGCTGCTTCATGATCGCCTATCTAAAGCTCGCCATCTCTAACCACAATGTACACAAACTATTTCGACGTTGACACTCAATGGGCACTAATCGCAGTCGATGGACACTGGAACCAACAAGAAGACGCATTGTTTGGAATCCGACTTGCTAGTATTTCACAAGAACATCGGAGGGAACCAAAAAAACTGCACACGACATGGGCTGCTTCATGAACGCCAATCTATAGCTCGCCATCTCTAACCGCAACGTACTCAACTCCTTCCACATGGACACTCAACCGGCATAGCAGTCGACACTGTAACCAACAAGAAGACGCCTGCATTGCTTGGAATCCGACCTGCTGCTATTCGACAAAAACGTCGCAACGGACGAAGGAAATCAAAACTTTCTAAAGCAAAGAAATGAGTTGCAAAGGCATGAGCCCTAGTAAAAGCTCGCCATTACCAAGACAAGCTCACAACCAAAACCAGAGTGCCGATCTACAGGTCACCTCCCAATACTAATTTTTCAGCAATGACTCAACTAAAACCTGACCTTCATGACGACCAGTATAGACTCCTCCAATTCTGCCTACGTACCTCTTCAGGCAGTTGCAACACCGTCAGCATTGAACTCCTTACTTCAGTAAACCACCACTCACGGGTCCTCACCCGCGTGCATCAACCCAATGCCCCATCACTGACCTCGCCGACCCCAAACCACCCTCACGAGTCACGAACGTTATGGCCATGGAGCCTGCCAACATGACAACCACGGCAACCCACGGTGATCAATGCATGGATCCCCAATTGGCACCACCAAGCCTGACCGCTGGATCACGACCACGAGCATTAATTACACGTACGTGGTCATGGCTGCCATCAATTCCCATGGAAGAACAAGACCCAAAAAAGGAAGAACAAAACCCAAAATTCCTCAAGACCCCAAGTGAGTGGCAGTGGTGGAAGTCTGGGAGCTAGCTCCTTGTGCTCGCCAGGATTCGAGAGAGCAGGAGGTACGTACGAGATTGAACCTTTCAACAGCCAGCAGCCAGCCAGCTTCGTATCTCCACTTCTCCAGCCCTGTAATGATCTCACCATGTAATGATCTCAAAATGTAATGAGTTGAACCCACGTAATGATCCTATCCCACCATAGCCGAGGTGGGCTGAAGTGATCAGTCGTCCGGCTGCTGCTGCTGCTGCTGCTGCTGCTGCAATGATCAGTCCATCAGGGCGATCTCCATGACACCTAGCTAGCTACATAGCTAGCTAACTAGCTCCATGAATCCCCCACCCAAGCTGCCATTATGTTGCATGGCCGGCCGAGCTCTCGAAAAGCAATCAAGACACATTCCCCGTGTTTCGTAAGATTTGCGAAGGTGCGAGCGGCTGAGGGCTCTGACACTTGACGTACTGGGGGGCCACTGCGGAGTTGAAATGAGAGAGCGGGAACTTCTGGGGTCTGACACCTGGTCACGATCTGCGGAAGAATGATATTTAATAAGCTCACTTGGGCAGGCAGGCAGGCACTACCAGTCCACCACGAACGACGTGTGGGGCTGGTGGATGGATGAATGTCGTGGATCTGGATGTGTCCCAGCGGATGATATTGATGATGATTAGGGTTTTGGGGGTGGGGGTGCTGAAAATAGAACTGCTTGGCTTGGAGGTTTGGGTCCAATTATAACAACTTCCAAAACTTGCATGGGAGGAACATTTTATCACTCAAAGAATGTACAAGCATCCGGTTAATTAAGTAATTGGGGATTATTCCTAGTAGTGAATTGCCTCATTTATTGTTGAATCTTGTTGGAGAGAAGTCATGAACATTGATAGCATTTTGGATTTTTTTCTTATGCATTTTTTGGATATTGTATTAATAAACAATGAAAACATTTCAAAGTATAGAAAATAGTTGTAAGTCAATAATAAGGTTAGGCTTTGATTCAAGAATAGAAGTAGTATAAATTGTGCAAAAAAATTTGGGGGTAGTTTTAGACTAAAAAGGGTCACAATTAGGTGCAATTAGGTTAGTGACATTTCCTACATAATTTGAGATTTTTTGTCTTAGTTGTTGAATACACATTTGATTGAACAATGTTTGCATGTCAAATTTTGGGATTGTAAGGAATTTATTTATTCCCTCAAGACAATATGCTAGATCCAACAATACTACTTTGCAAATCTCAAGAAATTTTGGGAATATGAATTTGGAAAATTTGAGTTCATATTTGGAATCAAAGATCTTAAATCATCTTACAAAGGTTTATGAAATACAAAACTAACAACTACAAAACACGGGACAATTTTTTATTAGGTTTTCTTAGCAAAAATTTTATAGTTGATTTTTTGAATCTAAAGTAGAACCAAGTATTATTTGTAGCTATAATTGGAACCTAATATAAACAAGCCTTTAATTCACACCAAACCACAAGAGATTGGAGTTATTTCTTTCTTTATAGTACAAAATAGAAATGGAATTCTAAGGAATGTGACAATGAATGAAAGTTGGAAAAATATCATTACATGAACGTACAACATTTGATGAATATAGATGGGAATGGAAGGAGTACTTAGAGACTTTTTTAATAAGTTTGAAAAAGCAACTAATTCTCAATTCAATACTCATGTAGTCACTTGGATGATCCTTGCTGATATCCATATCAAAACTATGTAAAATTTGACTATTGACATTAACTCCTAAAGCTTGGAGACTATGCTTCCACCAAAATCGCTGCAAAACTGTCATTTTTTTATTCAAGCGCCAAATTTTAGATGAAAAACATTTTTGGACACATATAACCATAGGATCTTGTAGTAAAATAGTTTGAAAAGATGTGGGAAAAATTTCAGAACTTTCTACCATGTAGATTGCAAGATATTAACGTTTGAAGTTACAATAATCTTTTTTTTGCCCTTGTGAAAATATGGGCAACTACATTTCACAAGGTCACATTTGTATGAATAAATGTCCAAAATGGTGGTTACCCTTTGGATTCATTCTTCAAGGCAAGTTGGCTATATTCTTGAAATTTTTTAGATCATTTGGAATTGCACAACATACAAGAAAAAAATAATATGTAGAAAGAAGTACAAAGTGATTCAAAACATTAAATCATTTAGAATTTAATTATGGAATTGAAAAATTCCAATCCCAACAGTGATAATGTAGTAATTAACAATCTACATCCTATGTTTTTATTTTTTTCAAAACATATTAAAAATTAAGTTAAATAAAGGACTCCAAAATTTATTTTCAAGTAGGGAATACATAACTACCTGCAAACTAAAACACCTCATAACTTTCATTTCATAAATCAAAATGGAATGATTCAAAGCTTCCTATGTATATATAAATCTAGAAAATCAATTTCAGATTTTTATTTTTGAAAAAAGTGATTTTTTAAGAAATTTTTGAGCTATCTGCCAAGCATTGAAAATTACATATCATGCAATAACTTTTGAACCATGTAGTCAAGAGCTATGAAAATTGTTGGGCCTTAAAACTACTCCTTGGGCACATGTTGTGTGAAAATTTCAAAAAAAGAAGAAGTAAAAATTGCATTCATAATGAGCTGTCCTAAATCGCTATGTTGCCAAAAAAAAAACATAGTTTTGATCTTTAGGGGTTAAATTATAGTAGGAATCTACTGTAAAGAGGGTTGCTATTATGTGAGCCTAAAAGCATGAGCACATGAACCTAAAAGACTATACCCCTAGTATTATAAGTGTCTATATTATAGAATCCTTCCATAATTATAGTGTAACTATAATGTAGATACCTATATTATAGGTGTTTATATCATAAGCACCTTTCAATGGTTGTAGTATCTTTCTCTCTATATACTCAAAGCTCACATGCTTGCATCTTCACATTCATTTACTAACACTATTGCTACCGTAGCTATTCTGATTGAAAAAATATGAAAATTTTGGTTACAAACCATAGAGCCAACATCTTTTGCCTGTCGCAAAACGGCGAAAAATTTGTGCATAAAAAACACACTGGAAAATGGAAAATGGAAAATGCTGCACTCATGATCAGTCAGACAGTCCGTCTGTCTGTCCCAAGTTGGAAGTTGCCAGTTGCTTGCTTCCGTTTCTTAAATGTTCCGAGGGTTGACTGGGAAGGAGATCTCGGCCATGTTGCCGTGGTCATGCCCAAGTGACTGGTGCTGGAATTAGGAGCACTGTAGGTTTGCGGGGAAGGACGTGCCATGCCGCTGTGGTTTAATTAATTGTGAGTCCCTAGCTAGCTAGCTAGCTGGGTCCACGACCTCTTCACTGATTTCCAGAAAGCAGCATCTGTGTTGGGGCTCGCAGCTCACTCGATCGCTCGATCGCTCGCTGCCTGTGTTGACAATCAGCAGGGGTTCCAGAAGCCCCACTTTTTGGGAAATTGTGCACAGGAAAATTGAAACTGATGGAAAATCGATCAGCACGAGAATGAGAAACAGGAATCGAATCGAAGTATACGAGGCGCGCAGTTCAGTCGGAGTGGTGCGCTCGATCTTCAGCTTACTCAGTCTTGTTATTCAACAAAAAAGAATGACAGACACAATGTTTTGAAGTGCACAAATCTCTGGGGAAATCGAGACATGCAGGCGCTTAGAATGAATGAAGTTAGAACAGGGAGTGCTGTTGCAGTAATGGTGTGATACCCCAAAAAAATTGGAAACCGCTGTTAGTAGTATGATTTTTCCACCGGCCTTGCCTTCGAGGTATGTAGGATACAGGCTAGGTATCTTTTTGACTACATTTTAGAAAAAGTAGGAGAAAAGATTGTATCGCGTTGATGGTGAGCCAGACTGTTAGTGACGAAGAATACAGTGGGCACCCACAAATGCGCCACGAATCTAAACCATCACCTTCACTTTGTGTATATCTCCAAAAGCAATGTACCTATGTAGAAGAAATGCTTTTAGAACCAAAATTTGTTCCTTCAAAACTTGTGCCAATAACAAAAATTTAAAAATTTAAAATAATATAAAAACTTGTCTAATAATAGTCGTTAGGTACAATGGCAATTAGTGGTGGTTCTTAGGGTACCCACTTTAGAATGAAATTGTGGAATTGTCTACTTGAGCACAAAGAATGTTTAAACTCCCAATTAGTAATGAATAATAGAATGAAATTACATGTGAATCCAATCTATTGGGCTCCTAATCAACACAATTTTGTTGATTTTATCTTAGATGTTAGAAATTGTACTACATTCTATTTTATTTTTTTTAATTTGAAAACATATAGCCTTGAAGGGCCACATTAAAGAGAGACCCAACACATCCATGGCACATACCATGGGCTTTCTCTATCAAGAACAAGTGGAAGAACAAAACCCTCTCTCCATGTGAATAGGATTGTAGTAGATGGGGAGCCCACATGCAAACAATGTCAAGTTGTCAACATGGAGAGTTGAACTAAGAACCTCCTAGATTTCATCATATGTCCCTACCACTTGGCCATCAACTGGAATACTTTTAGGTCATTTTGGACCACGTATTCTACTTTTCATTCACTCAAGTATTGTTGGACTTTCCAAACCTTTTAAAATATATGACCAAGTATATAATCAAATTAAGTAGAGATTTCAAGAGGTGTAAGCCTCTAAAACTTGATGAAAGAGATCCAATGAGTTTTAAGTGTGCCATTTAGAGATTACCAATCGACTAGAATAAAGCATGATTTCGATTATTACTAGGGTTGTGAGAATTAAAATGTAGTCTAAAACACTTTTTACACTTTTTGAATGTCTTTTAAAGTAGAATCACCTTAAACCATGCAAATTAGTCTCTTGCTGAGCATTATTGAGTGTCAACAAGCTTTTTTTTTAATCATGTAAATTGTAATAAAATTGGATAAAATCAAAGAACAATACTTGATTATAATATGCAAAATTTATAAAAGATCAAAGTTGAATTGGCCGATTTTTTAAAATAGTATACCCTATTTTCAGTGTTCACTTTTTTTTCTTCTAGAACTTTATCTTGGAAACATGCTCTAATTTGGATAATCCTACCTTAATTCTAGAATGCTAGGTTGGTAGTTATGGAAATCATCTTTTTAGTACTATGTGAATCATTTATTTTAAAAAACAAAACAAGAACATTCATTGAAGATTAGAGTCATCAAACTACCATGCAAGACCTTCCCTTTTTCACTCAAAATTATAAAGTTGAACATCTTCACATCTATCTTATACAAAAGGATTCTCTGTCATCTATCAAACACTTTTAGGTCACCGCATCATTACAAGGTTAATCACATTTATTCACAACTTCCAAACTTCTTATAATATAATAAAGTGTGCTAGCTAGTGAGAATAAAACAATGTGTTTAACTTTAGGGATGCTAATATGTGAAACTAAGATTGTAGATACATCAACCTAGAAGATCATGCACCTATTTTATAGGTGTCTATATTATCAAAACCTTCCATGATTATAGGACACCTATGTTATAAATACCTTATATTATAGGTGTTTATGCTATAAGTGCCTTTCTATGATTGTAGAATATCTCTTTATAGGCTTATACCTAGGCTCAAGGCTCATATGCTTGCATTTATGTACTCACATGCTAGCATCATTGTATTTGACTCTATTTCATCCTATATAGGTTTTGATGAAACTCAGAGAGAGTAAGGCATGCGATATTTTAGAGGTAACACTAATATGTGTCCCCAATGCCACTAACTTATTTGCTTGGCTTTCTTATGGTTCCCAAGGTAATGAATAGTAGTTTATTGAACCTCTAAAGCCCAAACCATGACAAATCCTTGTTCAATCAAGGAAATCATAGATCCTAATTACACAAACTTTTGTTCAATTAGTCTATATTGTAGGTATTTATACTATAAGCACCTTCACTAATGGTTGTAAGGTATCTTCTCGTACCTAGGCTTAAGGCTTGTGTACTCGCATTTCCATGCTCACATGCTTGCATTGCCATATTGTACCCTATTTCTACATAGGTTTTGATGAAATTGAAAGAGAATAAGGCATGAGATATTACAGAAGTAACATCTGTGAGTGTCCCCAATGCCACCACTCACTTGTTGCTTGCAATTGGCTTGCTTGTTGTTCCCAAGGTATGGAATAGTAGCTTATTGGTTGTGTCACTAATGGTTGTAGGATATCTACTTATACCTAAGCTCAAAGCTTGCATTTCCATACTTGCATTGTTGCATTTTATTCTATTTCTACGTATGTCATCAAGCGCGAGAGCCAATAAGGCATGTGACATTACAAAAGTAACCTTTGTGAGTGTCCTTCCCTAGTGCCACCACTGACTTGTTTCTTGCAATTGACTTCCTTGTAATTCGCATGGTATTGAAATAGTAGCTTATTGGTTGTGCCACTAATGGTTGTAGGATATACTTATACCTAAGCTCTCAAGGCTCACATGGTAGCATTGTTGCATTTTTATTCTATTCCAACGTACATCATTCAATGAGAAAGCCAATAAGGCATGTGACATTACAGAGGTAACCTCTGTGAGTGTCCCTCCCCAGTGCCACCACTGACCTGTTGCTTGGCTTTGCCCTTGTGGTTCCCAAGGTAATGAATAGTAGTTTATTGCCCTCCCTCCCTCCCTCTGAACTGAAGCCCCAACCATGGCAGGCCCTCCCTTGTTCAATCAGGCAGACCGCAGACCACAGACCCCAAGGACACAAACTTTTGTTCAATCAGTGTCTTCCCCAGATCTTTCCCAAGATTGAAGCAAAGCAAACAGCCTTCATTGGGATCATCCCAAACAAAAGGAAAAATAAAAATCCTGGAAAGGATACATGACACAAATTAAACTGAAAGACTCTCAGACACATCAGTTTTAATTTAGAGTACTTTTCAATGGGCAGAAAGAGTTCTCCAATAATGCTTGATCCCACCCTACGTGCCTTGGAACTATTGTAAGGTAATTGCACCTAACGGCGCCCCCTTTCTAAAAGTGTTCTAAAGCCAAACCGACCCGTACAGATTCTTCCCTAAAATGTGCAACCTCTATTCATGAGAGTGGCCTGTAGAGATTTGATTTGGGTTGGGGTACATCTATTATTAGTAGGATAATTTCAAAATTTGTAGGTGATACTCCTTTTTTTAATTTTTTTCTGAAAATTGAGACCCGTGTTTCATGTGTGTTTTACAAAGGAAACATGAATCTTCTTTAGAAACAAAGGGAGTATAATTTATTCATAGGCTAAGATGTCCAAAAATGCAAAAAAAGAGAATCTAGAATGTTGTTTTGAGTTATGATGAAATCAAACAAACAACTAATTAAGTAGGTCATGTGAAAATAGGAATAATGCTCAATATTTACTTATTGGGATGCATTTGGGTGTAGTTTGTATCTTGAGTGTGATTGGAATTGTATCATGGTAATATATATTGTTATTCGTGTTGATTGATGGTGCAATGTAGATAACATTGTAGAAAGAGACCAAGGTGATTTACTACAACTATCTAGTTCCATAGTTAAATCAAAAGAAGACATGAATCTCTAGCATTAGAGAAAATTTGAACTCTTAAGAAGGCCCTCTCAAGAGCATGTAGGAACCCTCTTTTTACATTTAAATATGTACTTTGTAAAGAATGAGGGCATATTAATCTCCTGTTTCCACCCATATACCTTGTGCAAGTAATGATCATTATCAAATTTAATAGTATTTGATCTAATAATATTCTAGTATGTGATGAAAGCCTTAGTGTAATCTATAGGATAACTTTTGAATTTGCATAGTACTCAAATGGTATAAATTGTACTAAGTTTTTGGTCTATTTGTTATTGTTTATTAATAAACTTAGTGATTAAAGTGTTGAGTACTATGAAGTATGACAAGTGACTATGCATTTTTTCTTAATATGTGATATATCATGATTGATGTCCTCACCATATTTAATAAAATTAGAATACTTTGATTAAAACAATGTTTATTATAAGTTGTATAAGTTGGCACATGTAGTGTACATCACACAAGGTAGTGAAATTTTTGTAGTACCTTTAATAGGCTCCCCTATGAGTCATTTAATAGCTTTGCTTCTCAAGAGTCCAAATATCCTCTAATGAGTCTATTTTTCTATTTTATGATTTCAAATTTGGATTCCTTGAACCCAAATAACTTTATAATGATTTATAAGGAGATTATTTCATACTCATTTAACAATCCTAATCAATGGTGGTAAATGTGTTAATACACTATTTGGTAGGGCGTTGCTAGTAATGAAGTTTGAAGCATGAAAAGAAAGATGTTGACTATTACTAAATGTTAAATGCATATCTTTAATCCTGAAAAAGCCACTTAGCTACATTGTTGTATTGGGATGATTTCAAATGATCACTCTTCAACAAAAGAGTGTGATTTTTCATCCAATGAAATGAAGTTTATGAAGCTTAGTTTCTATTCCAATTTAAAGTATTAGATAATTTCTCTACTTTGATATTTCACTACAATTGAACTTTGGAACAATTATCACAATCCATTGATTTCCTAACCGTAGAGTGATATAGAAATGTGGTTTACACTATTATTTTCTTCAATTCAATTCACACTTTCAAAAGAAACAATAGGATTATTTAGCATATTATGTATTTGATAATAGCTCTTTATGAATGATAAGGCCCAATTCGTGCCTCATGTTTTTATAGCAATCTTGAAGAGTTTATATAAGTCTCTCTATCAATTCATTTTTTTTTAATAATTTTAATCAATTTATGTAACATTCTTCACTCAATCTAATGATACAAAGAATTTATTACTTTACATTATATTTTCCACAATATGATTGATTAAAATGGTCATTTTCATAATCATGAATCTTTTTTCCTTGAGGAGTCAATTTTCTTCCCAAGCAGATGGATGAGCTAAAACCATGTGTCTACTCCAAATCATGCCCTAATGAATTTAGACTTGGTAGTAAAGACATTCTTTTAGTCTTATACTAAATTTCATGTTGTGATTTTCTTTGACCTTCTATAAGTATGTAAATTTCATAATCAATGCTCAATATGACAATATCTTACTACTAAAAAAGACTTATTGAACTCCTATAATTGATTCCATTATTTAATCAAATCAAACATTGGAGGTGTAGAATAAGAGATATGGAGGTTGGAACTTCATTAGGTGTTCATCCAACTTTGAAAGTTTGCATAAGAAACAACATGAATTATATTCCATTAGATTGTCTACAACCTTGCAAATTCATATATACACTCAATTTCAAAGCCCTTTCAAGAGTGTTGGAGTCTTTCCTAATATATCCATTTTGTGACTCAAAGAGGACAATTACAAAAAACCAAGCATCAATTGACTCAACATGACTTCATTTGATTTGAGTGCATAGCCTCATCAATAGATCCTCCTTGCTGAACGTTCAACAAGTAGGACACTAAAATTAGGGTACAACATTGCAAAATTTATGACTTTGACTTTGAGCTCTCATAACTTTGGCATACCAATATCTATGTTGGTCATTCTTGGACTGTTGTACGTCAGTGAAATTTGCTCAGAAAAAGTTCATCCTCCCCTCCCCTTCCATTCAGTTAGTGATTGGATGATATACTGGTGCACCCAATCTGGTATGAATCCGGCTGAAGCTTTTTGTCAAAGCCCTCCATGTCTGCGAGAATTATTTATTGCAAAAGCCAAGTCAGAGGAGCAATAGTGTGCACAGGACAAGAAAGCTCCCTTGTGCTTCACCACCAGCCACCAGCACATCCGTGTCCTAACGAAATCATGCTTCCCCTGCGACACCTACGAGAGAATGATATACAGTGTCGGACCAATGAAAAAAACGTACTTCAATTCTTAATACATCGATCGATCGATCAGCCTAGCTAGCTAGCTAGCTACCGTGTACCATCCGTCGATCGATCGGCCTATTCGATCACACTCTTTTGTTTCTCTTGAGATTCTGAGAGCTCAGTAAATTTAATTTGTATCATGAGATTGGGGTGAGAGTGGACTCATCAGTAGGAGGCTTTGCAACATCAAGCGCTACAGTTGTGACTGTATGTGCGGCGATCGATATTGATCGAAATGGCCGGGTTCGATTCATTCGATCAGACGCCCACTCAGTAGCTAGCTAGGCCGGAACCCAGTCTGTACTTTTGACAGCAACGCCGCATTTGCAATGCTTTTGGTTTGGCCTGGGCCGGGTCTCAACACGAGATTTCTTCTCTGTAGATGAATATTATTGCAGCTGCAACTGCCACAGTGCCACTGGTACGTCTTCAGTTGGTGGCTGGCCTGGAGCAGGACAACAGAGAGAGACAGACAGCAGACAGCAACATAGCTAGTGACAGATTTCACCGTGCCATGTGGAGATGGGGAGGACTGATCGAAAGAGCCTCGCGATCTTTTTCACTACCGGTAAAGTGACTAGGACTGTGACCTCAAAATGGCAGGTTTGATACTCCCCGGTAGGTAGGGTGGGTGCAGGAAGAGGTCCAGCACTGCGAAAAAAATAATGGGGTACGTCCAGCATTCCATAATTAAGTCATGCTTAAGTACAATTTGGAATTAAGGTGGATTCTTCCCAGCAGACTCTTTGCTCATGCAGTGATCGATGATCTTAGAGTCAGTTTATTTTTCACTGCAAAGAAAAGAAACTCAGCAGCTGTGAGATGAATGGAGTAATAACTTTGTACTCTTCCGGTCCTACTACCTCTGGAGTCAATCCTTTGATGATAAGTTAGCCGTGGCAAGACTGTATTCTCCTCTTGTGCAATGAAAGCTCCTTTCATTTGTCTTTAACCCCTCACCGCCCACCCAAGGGGACCAAAAGTGTCCTCACAGAGTTTCAAGTCAAATTTAAAGTGTTGTAACTTTTGCATCCAACATCTGAATTCAATAAAACTTGTTGGAAAAGTTGCACTCTCTCTTCTAGTTTATGTGGTAAATTTTTTTGAACAGTACAAGCTATATTGATTTCTAGAAAGTCAGTCGAAGTTCATAGGTTCAATTTGAGTTCACCAAACTGCATTTGATGGCTGAAACTTTGGGAGGTTGCATCTCCTTTGTCTAATGTTTGTTTTCAATAAAATTTGTTGGATTATGTTCCTCTTGAAGTCTAGTTATTGTGGTAAAATTTTCATGTAAATCCAAGTTGTTTTGAATGTTTGAGAGCAATTCGAAGTTCAAAATCTCGACTTTTTTGGATTATAGTGAACTTCGGTAGCTTATTTCTTCTCCATACAATGTCCGTTTCTAATAAAATATTTTTGGGAAAGTTGTGCATACTAGTCTAGTTTGTGTGTCTAGAATTTCAAATCAATCCAAGAAGTTATGAGGGATTGAGAAGCATTTTTGTAGAAGGAGGTTTAGCCTTAGATGTGTTTTCTGCAACTTTTCTTGCCTATTTTTTGACATTTGCAAGCCATTTTGCAAACACATTGAGTCAATGTATTGATATTTTTTTTCTTCAATATCTTTGTATGCTAGTTTTGAATTACTTTACAGTTTCAAGTTTTTTCATTTGAGTAAGTTTAGAAATCAAATTTCACCTCTAAGTGTGTTTCTTGGAAAATTTCAACATCTTTTTTCAACACTAAAACATTATAATCTTTCAATTTATACGGTCAAATGACTGCAAATTTGATTCACATCATCTTCAACATGTTCATTACAAGATTGTTTAGTTAAGATCTTTATAATTTAGTGACATTTACAAGTACATTGTTTCAAAAGCATTGATGTTTTGGAACCCAAAACAACCTTGGGTAGTGAGGGGTTAAAGAAATTTTTAATACTAATTAACCCTTAAAGCATTTCATGAGACACAATGGGGTTTTACACTTTTGGACAAGTACCTATGAATGCAATTTTTATTACTCTTTTCTAAAATTTTTATGCACAAAGGAGGTTCAAGATTCTTTTAGCTTTCATGAGCCAATGTTGGATCACAAGAAAGTTTTACATGATGACAAGTAACATTCTAATAACATGGATACCCAAAATGACTTTGTAAAAACAATAAATTGCATTAGAGAAATTCTCAACCCTTTGGAAGGCTGCTCCAAAGTGACCAAACCAATCTATTAATTGCGTGAGAATTAGTACTAGGTGCATATAGCCACAGTGTATAGTCAAAGTGTGTGAACTTTGTGAAAGGCATCAAGTTTTAAAGTAATGAAAGTGTAGTAGAAACCTGTTTAATAATCAGCCATTTGAATTTCAATAAATTCGATTAATTTGTCAATTAATCATCCTACATGTATTATAAGGTAAAATTCCATGAAATGATGCAAAATGAAGTGTATTTTCTAGCTAGTTGTCAATAAATTAGAGATCTCTTATGTTTTCCAACTAGCTTCAACAATCTTTTAGTTTAGGATGTTCAATGATGTGAAGAGAAGTTATTTATACAAGTAAGATAGTAGTAGGTAAAACAATGCATGAGGGATATGTAAATTAAGATTAATAGGAGCACAATCCCCCATAGTTAAGTCATAAGTAGAAATCATATTTAAAGTTGAATTTCAAACCCCATTTAGGCATAGTAGAATGATTTTTTTCAAAAAACTTTGGGCTAAATAAATTTTAAAAATGAAGCTAGTTTTCATCTCTAAAAATTTGTTTGAGGTTTAAGGCCTTTAATAAAAAGTTATGGACAAAATTGAGAGAGGGTGTTTGAAAATGTCAAAGAATATTTCCCTTTCAACCTCGTTTAGAATTTTGTTCATAACTTTTTATTTGAGTTTTTAAACCTCTAATAAATTTTTGGAGATGAAAACTAGTTGATTCTCTAACTTTTCTGAGTCAAAACTTTTTTGAAAAAAAACATTCTATTTTGCCTAAATGGGGTCTAAAATTTGACTTTGAACACAATTCTTGAATTTTTACAATGAGTAATTTATCTTCTAACTATCCCATCCCCTTTGAAGATTCATCATGAACAATTGATTTCAGTATAAAAGTGAACTCTTCAAGTTTACCTTCTAGCAAATGTCAATGAACTAAGTCTTTCACTATGCCATTAAAAACTTCTTGATGGTAGATCATTGGACTATTTTTGACATTTTTTTTTTCAAAATTTGATTTAAAAACACAATATGCAATAATTACGGTTAAGGTATATTATGATACTTAAACCCTGATTATTTAACCACTTATACTTGAATTTTGAACCATTAACAATCATTTGACATTGTGACTTCAAGTAAGCGACTATAAGAGAAAAACAAATCATTAAGCAAAGTTAAATGTAATTGTGGGGTCCTTTCAACTTTGAAGTGACACTCCATAGGGTTGGGAATTTCTCTAATGAAAGCATATTTGCTAAAAAAAACATGAGTCTTCTATTCAAATGTGATCCTCTAAAGTTGAGCTTAACAAATCTATTGTCTTTAGAAAAAGGAAAAATATCTAATTGAAGATTAGAGATTTATTTAACCCTTGAATTTCCAAGGCCATTTTTTTCTCAAAAACCACTCAAAACTACCATTTCCAATGCAAACAACAAAAAATTCAAACATTTTTGTTTTTGCATATCCAACCATAGCATCTTGCACTAAACTAGTATGCAAATGCCTAAAAAAAATTTAGAAACTTTGATTGTATTGATCACAAGATATAAGGGTTTAAAGTTAATTTTTTTTTTTTTTTTTTTTTTTTCCCAAACTTGACTAGAGTATAAGACTTTGGATCCTCTTAAAGTATAATTAAAAAATTTTATACTACAAATAGTGAATTGAAATTTTTTTGTGTTGAAAAATTGATTGAGTTTTGGAAATAAATAATTATACCCTATAATTTTCTTTCTTAAGAATGAAAAGCTTCTTGAAGATAGAAGGAAAAAATAAATTGTTGATAGCTCTAAGATGGAATTGAAACACACCAATTCTACCAATAAGATTGTTCTAAGAAGCAAACTAAACCAAGTCAAACTTTTTATTTCTTTTAAATTGTTATAATTGAGTTCAAAAATAGATCCAATACATTATTTTTTCAAAAATTTGCTAAGATTGCCACAATACAAGAAGCTTCATAACTTTCACAATACTTATCCACATGGAATGAATCAAAAATCTTTCCACATAGGTAGAAATACAATCTATAAGAAGTTCAAAAAAAAATTTATTTCAAGTTTTTTGTTTTTCTTGCTAGTTGTCCTCACCTACTTTGGATTTATTGTGGCATAATTTTTGCTCCTAAGCACCAATAAAATTAAAAATAATATTCTCCCAAAGCTAATCAATTTTCCTTATCTTGAAAATTTATTTTTTAATCTTGAGAAAATATGAGAACATAGGTACCGGCCCAAGAAGCACGCCGCATTCACCAGTTTACTGGCCAAAATCGATCAAAAGTCTTCCGGAAACCAACTCTCAGGATCTGGAAACCACTAACTAAAGCAAACCTTTCACATTTCAGATAAACAGATCCTCCTATGCTGGAAGTTGGTAATTGTCATATTGGTCATTGGAAATATGCAAAACGGTTCACAAAATTTTGCTCCTGGATTATGAAACTAAGAACGGTACAGGATGAAAGCCAGCGAAAGCGCTTGAGGTGTTTGATTTCTTTTTATACATTTAAAGAGAGTTTATATCGCAGAAAACGATGCTCAGGCCCGCTCCATCAGAGTCCTTTAATTTGGAATTAGAATCTAATACGGGAGAAATAGCGAACTAGAACTAGCAACTCACCAGAATTCAAGTCATAGATTGGTAACATTAAAATGTGAAAGGACCAATAGACCGTGAACTGTGAATGGGCACTCAACTGTGAATGGGCACTCAATGGGCCAGCCGTTAGGCCGCAAAAAAAGGTATGTCAATGAGGACGCTTCGGTACAACTGCTACGAAAATCCTTGTTGACAGACAGCAAGTAACGGGAGCTTTCAAAAATTGACTACAGGCGTGTAAAACTACGATAATCTTCCTGCTCTCCTGGCACCGACAGTGCGCTGGTCAAAGTCCTGCGGAACACCAGCCATCAAGTTTTATCAGATACATTGTCCATAGGCACGAATGATACTCTGATCGAGTGCACGCTACAATCCGCCAGAATTCAACACTGCAAAACGACTGGGTACGATCTTATACTAGTGATGAACCCGCGGCAGAAAAAACTCAGTCCCTGGCATAACTTACAATCACAAGCTTAGGGTAGTTGGTTTTCTACAACGCTGGATGACGAGTATCGAGATGTGCCTTCAGGCAATCTCTTGAACCATAGGCACGAATCTCGTGAGTTTCAGAAATGATTAAACCGGTAAGCTAAAGAAATGAAAGAATAATCCATCAAAAGTCTGAAGAAGAACGCTGCATAGTTTCGATTGATGTGCTAGTGGCAAATAATACCACATTTGTCAAATAGCAGCCGTAACAAATGCAGAGTGTTCACTAATCTAATAATGACAGACGTCAAAAAAATTTCCTTATATTATACCATCTGTTATTTGCAAAGCACTATGACAGAATTAACAAATAATGTAACCTACATCAAAGAGGAAAGTTCCAGTCAAGCACTTGCCTTCAAGCACTGACTTTGACAGCGGCGCAGACAGATGTCATTCCAGTTGGGAACATGATGTGCATTCGTACAGACAGAACGGGCACAAGCCTCAGAACAAGCGTCCACTTCGCTAACCCCGCAGACTGTGACACAAGTATCCGGGGTGGGATCTTTGGAGAAAGCGCCAACCCTACCGAGCATTCTCTTCGAAGTGCACACCCTTTCACAAACAAATTGGTCCGTGGAGCCTTTGTTGTCCCTTCCCCGGAGTTGCTCTTCCTCGCGGCCACGGGTCGTCTTGATCGCCTGGCGAATCACCAATGCAGGGACCACAGTCCCCACAACTCCCCACCACCACTCCACCATCCTGCTCCTTCACCTACAAACCACCAAGAATAAATCACCTCCTGCGCGATTCCCTCGCCACAACAACTGGAAACCCTAAATTTGCCACCAATTGAAAACTTAGGCTCCACCCAAAAATTTCGTCCTGAAGCAATTCCCGTAAACCCTAAAGAATTGCAGGGGAAGCTCAAATGTTGCGCATGAAGAAAATTAAGACGTCCGCATTTTCAAACTTGTTGAGTTTCGTTACTACCCAAGCGAGCGATAAATTACAAGCAAACGAAATTCAATTTTGCAGTGGCTAAACCCTAAGTACTCGAACCAGACGATGCCCTAAGAAGTTGCAATTTGAGCGAAATGGAAGGAACAAGAGAAAATCAAATTGCGACAAACCCCCAAAACGAGAATTCGCAATACCTGACGCGATTGAAGCAAAAGTCGAGACTGACTGCGGCCGATGCTCACTTACATGCTTCGAGCTCAATCCGCATGCAGCAGGATGTCGTCGGACGACGGTGATAGGAGACGAGCTCATAGCTTATTAGCACTACAACCGTGCATTCCGAAGTCGTTGGAGAGGCAACGCTAAGGTTACTGCACCTAAACCCCTCGGCACCTAAACCCGTCGGAAGAAGCATGGTTTTCATTATTAAATTATCTATGTTTTTGTTGAATCTTGTTGGGAGTCATAAGGAGATTTCACATTCTATTATCCTGAAGTTTTTGAACATTGTATGAGTACTTAAGCTATGGATTTTCAAACAGTAAAAAATAGATTTATCCAAAATTGACCCTATGCTATCATGAATATTGATAGAGATAGAAGTTGTACATTCAAGGGAGGCCAACCATTTCCAACCACAATTTTGCATATCTAGAGCAAAATTTTCTTAAGTGGAGAATTTTTTTCATATATAGAAATAGAGTTTAGAAGGATTCCATATTTTTTCAAATTTTTATTTCTCAAAATACAATTATAAAATATAGAATTTTTTAGTTGAAGATTTTGTTCAATCTACTCTTGTCAAATAGATCTTCCAATTTCCAACCACGGATTGCTTGCAAAATCAACCAAGATTGCAGCTAATAGTAATGTGCCATGCTTCCATTGAAAATTGTGCCATAATTAATCACTATTTTTTTCCTACTGATTGAAAAGAAAATAGTCTATATAACAAAAATAGTTCCTTGGTTAGAAATGGGTTACTTCCCTTAGGTAAGAATTTGTGCGGGTCAAGAAGGGAGGAATAGGATTTCAAACATGTCACAATTCAATACAAATACCTCAATGGACTTAAAAATACAATGAATGAAAAATTGTTAATGGATAGAGTCTATGACCATATAGAGAGATGTGCTTGAATATTTTTTACTCTAGTACATGCTACATGTGGATACTCAATATGAATGATTTTTTAATTTATAATTAAAAAATTATTGCTTATACAAAACCTCATATCTTCTATATCACACATAATTTGGAATAATTTTTGAACTTGAAATTAAAATAATTTTTAGAAAAAAAGTAGTAAAGATTAATTTTATAAAATAAACAATGTACTAAATGAATCTAAGAATTTCACCATAGAAGTACATCAAAGAATAGAAAATCAAAGTGGAAACCAAATTTTCATGTTTTCATCTAAAAACATAGTTATAAGATGGACATCATCACCAAACTGAAATACAACACTCATTTTTAGATCATTTTTCATATTATATTATTATAATTCTTCTAAAAGCCATCATATTCATTTTGAGATGAATATTGTTTCTAAAACCACCAGAACAATATTGGGGTCAAAATTAGGTCTTCTAATGATGAAATTGAGAGTAAATTAAAGAAGTCAAACTCTTTGTCCAACTTTTAAGAAATCACTAATTTTTTCTAGTAGTAGGGACACTCAAAAAATGACTAAAGACCCTATAACACATAACTGCAATTTTTATTCATTTATTCATGACGTATGCCTTGATGTATATACGTCTTTGATCTTGTCATTATTCAAATGGAATTTTGGTCCTTAATGTCTTGAACATTTTTGGGAATCTACAAATTTTTTTATATGTTATTTGTCCTTTCAATTTCAATGTATCATTTTTGCACTATTATTTTAATTTTTGTCTATCCTTTCATATGTCCTTTCATCTAAAGTCAAGAGTCATTTGAACTTCATTGCTCTCATCTTGAATGTGATAAGTTTCAAAACTTTTGGAATTCATTGCATTAGGTTAATCTATGATCCAATTACCATTTCTCAAAACCACTTCACATAAATCTCTAAGAATTCTTTATGCATACCAATATTTATGTAAAGACATTTTGAGATTTCAACATCTCCAATTTCAAACATCTTCAATTGATAGTGTGGAGGAAAGCAAAGTCCTAAATTTAATTTGAAATATGAGAAATTCAACAATATTTCAACTTGATCTAATTTAGAATATATCACAAATATTAAAACTTTGAAAATTAATGCAATATACTAATAATTGTCAATTTAGTGTCATATGGTATATAATGTTTTGTACATAGTTTTTGCAAGCGACTCTATTTGTAAATATTGTTACAAATGATGTCATCCTCATTCACTTCTCCAATTATTAACATTATTTGAAATAGTGATAAAAAATATTACCCAAAACTAATTACAAATATTGACAAATTTCATGACATTTTTGATACTTGACATTTAGTATAGCATGAATATGTGGTGAAAGATACAACGAGAGGGAGGAATGGAAGACAAAGTCGGTGCATCATCATCAAGAGGGACATCGGAGAATCCTAATGTGGTGCGTCGTCCATCTAAGTACCCGACGAAGGGTTCCACGAAGCCATTTGTAGATCCAAAGATGAAGGAATTGATCACAGCCAACTTGAAGATGGTATTGTGCAAGCTAGGCAACATTACTGATATCATTACTTCACGCAATAAGGAGCTTGTTGGAGACAACGCTAAACAACCTATGCGGATTGTGGAAGCACTACGCGACGCCAACATTGCCTTCAAGAAATTAGAGGACAAGAAGTTTTCAAATGAACCACAAAAAAAGTAGTTCCAATTAGTGCCCACAACCGAGATTGCTTCTTGAATTGGCATTTAGTTCAACAAATTTCCATTTGGTGATTCAAAAGCAAAGAGGAGGAGCCTTTGCATTGACAAAGCAACATGTGAAGAGGTTTGAGTAAGACTTTTTTAGCAAATACAAGAGAAATTCAATATATGCAATACAAAAATTGAACAAATATCTTTTTTGAATGTCCAAATTCCATTCATAGAGTAGCCTAGTATTTCCTACTTGGACATTGACTATAAAATGCTTCAAAATTCCATAGATGGACTTCTGAAAGCAAAAAATAACTTGCTACAAGACAAAGCTTCTAATAGAGTAGAGTAGTGCTTGTTTCTTTAAAAAATACAACAAAATGGGAAGGCCTAGGAAGTCTAAAGTAGTGCAATGAGCCTCTTGTGGGGGTCCAGCCAAAGGTGAATGTAAAAGAAAAAGACCTCTTTATTTGGCACTACTAGTTGCAAGGAGCCTTTTGTGGAGATCCAGCCAAGGGTGAATGTAAAAAAACCCAAAAAACTCCTCATTTGGGACCATTGATTGCAAAAAGACTCTTGTGGAGGTCTAGCCAAGGGTGAATGTAAAAAAAAGACCTCTTTATTTGGCACTACTAGTTGCAAGGAGCCTTTTGTGGAGATCTAGCCAAGGGTGAATGTAAAAAAACCCAAAAAACTCCTCATTTGGGACCACTGATTGCAAAGAGCCTCTTGTGGAGGTCCAGCCAAAGGTGAATGTAAAAGAAAAAGACCTCTTTAGTTGGTACTACTAGTTGCAAGGAGCCTTTTGTGGAGATCCAACCAAGGTTGAATGTAAAAAAACCCAAAAAACTCCTCATTTGGGACCACGGATTGCAAAGAGCCTCTTGTGCAAGTCCAGCCAAGGGTGAATGTAAAAAAAAAAAGACCTCCTCCTTTGGGACCACTGATTGCAAAGAGCCTCTTGTGGAGGTCCAACCAAGGGTGAACGTAAGAAAAGAAAACGACATCCTCATTTGGGGCCTCTGATTGCAAATATGAACTCAAAATTTGCAAATAAATTTTGTGCAGCAAATAAAAGGTTCCTACATTTACCCCATGGGTAAAACACTGGGAGCAAAACCGCCTCCGCAAGAGGCTCGTTGCACTTACACTCGACCGAAGGCCTACAAGGCCACAACTTACAACTTACATGAATCTGTGTGCAAAGTGAAAGCATTTGCGATGTTGCTCCCCTTTGGAGTTTGAGTGATGGCCTGTCCTGTGGTACAACCTGCCGGCCTGCAATTTGCAGCATCTTTTCAAGCTTGACTTCTGCTTGTCCTTGTTTGACAAACGGTGTTCGCTCGCATGCACACGCGGACACACGCCTGATTCCTTTATGGGAAGAATATATGAATCTCTCCGCCTGGCTTCGGTATATGCTAAGTTTAGCCACACGGGTGGTGTACGGCACCGGTAAAGGAGGATGATAAAGGCCGGTGATAAGTACAGTGCAGTAGACCTGCATGCAGGGCTTTGATGAAGGAAAAAAAGATCCGATTCTGAGGTCCTCAACCCATGAACAGCTCGTAAGGTCGCTCTGCTCTTCAAGGAGGCTAAATTCAGCAAATCTTCTTTCAAATCTCTTCGAAAACGACCAGAAATCAAGGGAGAATACCTTACTAGAGCTAAATTGGATTTGCAGAACATTTCAAGAGCGATCCCATTTGCTGTAATTTCAGTTGTTAGAAGAGTGAAGCTCTCTACCATTCGTTGGAAAAAGTCTAACCCAGTTCGACTGTAGCTGCTTTAGCGATAAGGAGGAATATTCACTTGCAATCACTACCACTCCATGGTCGCTGGGTCTGCTCCACAGTTCTTTGCGAAAAGGAGTGGCCTCTGTGTGCCACGCTCTCCAGTTGCTTCATTCGTGGGTTTCACGCCTTGAGGGAGAGGCCGGGGTGTCAGACCTTGGGATCCTGCTCTGCGATTTGTATGACAGGCGTTGTTACTGGCCAAGTTTTGACTAGCTACCTTACTCGAAAGTCAAGCCATTTTTGGTGTGATGGGGACAAAGCCTCTTGAAGCATAACTCAGCTGCTTGTTACTCATTGGTGGAAGTCAATGTTAGTGAAGGAATCACACCTAGGTGGAAAAAAGAACCAATTTGCATGAACCACTTACCAACTAAAGAATTCTATCATCCAAGGGTTTTAGTACAAAGACATCTTGAGATTTAGAAGAGGTAGCTTCATTTCCTTCTTTGAACGGTTCTTTTTTCCACCTTTGAAGGATTCAATGATTTCATTCACCAAGCCATCATTATGTCAAAAGAGATTGGTAGATGAATTGGGTGAAATGAAGTTTTTCTTTCCTCAAAGTAATGATCCTTCACAAATGGGCCACACTCATACGTAATATAGTCAAACTTACAATCCAAGAATAGATAAATGGATTTTTGTAAGGAGACAATGCATTGTTGCAATTGCATAGGTGAGGATTGAGTAACTTTAGATTGATTCACCTTTTCAAATACTAGGATTCAATTGGTGTTTTGTAGATAGGATGACTATGTATTTTAGAAATTGACTACTACTTTGACAAACATCAAACAACTTGAATGATTCAACCATTTTCAATAGATTCATTCACCCAATTGGGCTATTGGCTCCCAATCCAATTTGAATAGAGTGTAGTTGGGTGTTCATACAACTCTAAAAAGCAATTCTAAAATTGCTTTACCTTTGTGAACTATTTCTAACAGTCACTTTCTACATGCATTTACCCATGAATACATTGTTCAAGTGACAAATTTTGACTAGGACGCTAAAATCTTATCTCTAAACTTAAATGTTTCCACCTCTCCCACTTGGCAAATGGCACTATTTTGAAATGAACATAAAGCTGTACTGATTTGGAGGACAAAAAATGATCCACTAATGACTTTGAGCGTTGCTAGAGAGCAAATGAATGCACATTTTCATCTAAACATTGGAGAATAGCACAGCTGATTGCATGAGCTCTTCTCAGGGCATCAATCCAGGAATTGCTACGAAGTCTACATCGACCTACTCAAATAAAATTTCAAAACTAGTTCCAACTTTTGCAGCCACGAGCAATACTGATCCAGCATTCTAATTTCAACAGTACCCCAGATTGAATGTTGCATTGTGAGTGTGCTACAAAGTTAGTTCAATGAAGAGAATTCTCAACAGGGAGAGGGCATAAACGCTGACCAACACAGAGGATTCACTTACATCAGCAGGACAACACAGGTTTGTTATTCGTGTAACAATTGAACAGAATTTACAACTGGAATGGGACTTCAAAAGAACCCAAAATTGTGAGCAGTTGCACCACATGCAGATTGAGTGACTGCCCTACTCACATGATAAGCAATTTTCACATGTAAGATCAAAACATCATGATCCTGTACTTATTCTCCTGTTGATACATTGATTTCAAGGGGGTGTGATTACAAAAAATGGAAGTAACAGTTGTAAACTATGGGGGTTATTCGCATGCTCCAAATTCGAAACAATGCTACAACGCATCACGTTTATCTCGCTCACCCAAAAAGTATTGACTTCGCGTATTGCAGGGGGAAGGGCTCCTCCCGCTCCAAGTCTTCAAGCGTCTGTACAATTTGGTAGAAGTTGGGCCGTCGCTCGGGGCTTGAGTTCCAGCACTGCTCCATCAAGTTCCGCAGCGCCGAAGGACAGTCGTCAGGTAACGGCGGTCTCAAATTCTTATTCACCACCGCATACGCCACTTGCACAGGAGTCATGTTCTGGAACGGCAGTAATCGAGTCACAAGCTCCCACAACACGATCCCAAAGCTGTATACGTCCACCTTCTTGGAGTAGTGTTTGTCAGTAATCATCTCGGGCGCCATCCATCGATAGGTCCCTGTATCACCACTCCGCAACTCGCATTCCGTTTCTAAGCACCCTATCCCAAAATCTGTCAATTTCAGATGCAAATTGTCTGTGAGGACCAGATTGTCTGACTTGAGGTCACGATGCACAATTCCTTGCGAATGCAGATACTCCATCCCGAGGGCGACATCAAGCGCCATGGACAAGGTTGTCTTCAAGGGAATGGACTGCGATTCATACTTACGAAGAAAAGAGCGTAAAGAACCCCCAGGGACGTACTCCATGATGAGACAGCACACGGGCGGCTTCCACGAGGCGGCCACGAACTGCACGATGTTGGGGTGGTCGAGCTGCGAGAGACAGTGCACCTCCTGCATGAACTGGCGTTCCAATCGGGAGGCGATGGTGGGATCCTCGCAGCTGTCCAGGCGGAGAAACTTCACGGCGACGTCCTGGTCGTTGTAAATACCTTGGTAGAGACGGCTATGCTTGCCGGAAGCGAATCTCTGCCCGAGAAAAAGTGCGCTCAAGTCACAGGCGTACTGCTCGGGGACTTCCATTTCTAACTGCGGAACTTCCACCTGCGAAACCGCTACGAAGTGCGCCCACGACGCCGATTTCTTCAGGTCTGGGAACTTCACCTTCTTGGCGGTGACCCGTTTCAGCCCCTCCGTAGGGAGAACCTGCATGCTGCTGGTTCTCGACAAATTCGCGGTATTTTTCTGTTTGCGTAACCAGTGGTAGCTGCCGCCGGTCGTGTGGTCGACGACATCATCGAGCTTCGTCCGCGATGCTGTGTCTTTCTCGGGACTATTTTGCAGCGACCGCGACTTGGTTTTTGGCGCCGCTTGCTCGATCTCGCTCTCGTTAGGGATGCTCCCTGGCCCCTTGAAATGCACTCCGAGAGGAATCGTCTTCGTCTTGTTGCCCGCGAAGAACGGTAACCGGTGATGAAACCCGCGGTTGCCCAATTTCCCCGACCTGGAGGTCGCAATACGCACCGGCTCCGTAATCGTCACTTTGTCACGATGCTTTGACATTTTGTTAATAGGAATTACTCCTCTTGAACATCATCACCACACCAAAGAGCTCCAAATCCCTTGCATCCCTCACAATTCCCCTGTTTTTCCTGTCAAGAAAAGAGCACCCATACTACAAATACGCACACAAAAGAAAATCCTGGGATAAACTCTCGCGAACTGATGAATCCCACTCCTCACAACAGCACCGAACCACAACCTTTCTTCTCGCTCTCCTCCCCGACCCCCGCTCCATCATCACCGTCTTCCATAGCCCTATCCCCTGAAACCCCAAAACCCTGACCCCACTCAAGAATTCGCTTCTACAGCAACAGCAACACTGATCTCACTTCCACCATATATGATACGCACGTCGTAACGTAATAATCCTGAAACCAATGTCTCTCACTCTCTCACTCTCACTCTCGCAGTCTACAACAAAAAGCTCCTCACATCCTCCATCCCTTCAAGAGAATTGGTACGACAAGTGCCAGCAGCTTCGTGACGAACGGCCCATTCATGGACCCATTTGCACCCCTCCAGATGCGGCGGCCAAGTCAACAACCAAGCCTGCAGAAGAGCCTGGTGTTGGGATAGCTTAGAATCAAACGAAGGTCCTCATCAGGCTCTTCTCCTCAGTCCAAGCTTCCGAATTTAATGATGCAGCTTTGCCTTCCTTCGCTTCTAACTTACAATCTTCTTTCCATCAGATATTTCCAAGCGCAGTCCAGGACAAATTGCCTGAAATTCCGTTTGGGATTCCTCCCGAGCTGCTTACGGCACTGTTTGCGGCGTCCTTTTGGTCCATCACTGCAAGGATCTTGAACACTACAGTAGTACTCTACTGGGCCTCTACTTCTAGCTAGTGTAGGGTCTCCTTCCTTTCCTGTTGTCGAACTTCTTCATCCTGCAACTCAATCTCGCTTCCAGAAATCCGCATCTTGATTCGACGTTTCTACGTGGCCTGTAAATTCTCCACCACAACATCATCGATTGCGTCGCTAGACTCACGAGTGCTGATGCACTAATTAAGTAACTACAGTAGTGGGGTACAGCACTACTTAATTAGCTTGTGGCTGAGGATGTGACTGCCTGCTCCATCACTTACCTTGTTGAGTTGTACTTAAAGAGTCTTCGGATTAGGGACTTCCTCTAAATCTGGCGACGATTTCGCCCATTTCGAACTAGTTTTCTTGTTCCTTGTTTTGGTCGCCATCGCGGTCGCTTTGGGTTTCACTTTGCCCGAAGGTGCGAGACAGTTTCGTTTGGTTCTCGTGAATTTCCTGCAGCTTTGGTTGTTGCTTCGGTTGTCGTCCGGCCACTTCTGGAGTTCTGGTGTGGCTACATCGTGACCAAAACGTTGTTTGTAGAGATCGAAGAGAGCGTCTGGACGAATGCATGGGGACACACGGTTGGAATTCTGGGACTAAAGTATGTATAGTCTGGGACAAAAAGATTCATCCTCCTCACTGAGATCCTTCACCAAAATTCAAAACTAACTACACATACTAGTAAAAGTTGCAGAAGAGAGACAAAAGGTGTTTTTACTTTGAGGCATATCAAACAAAGAGAACTGGTAGAAAAAAAATTTAGAAAAAAATAAATTACAATCACAGTTAGAAGGCTCTAGAAAGTGCTTTAAATCCACCACCAATCTGCCAACAATTTATTGATAATCTATTCTCAATCTACAAGACGCTCCCTTGATTTGAGTCACTTTCAAGTTTTGAAGAGCAATCTAAAGTCAAAACAATGTTGGTGGATGTTGATGAGTATGGCACATTCCTTGGTAGTCATAGGAGCAAAACTGTGCTTGGCATGGGTTGAAGGGATGGTAGAGTAATAGTCTAAACCTCAATTTTAATACTTTTTGTTCCCTTTCTAAACTTCTAGAATATTTGATTAGTTTTAAATTTGGTGAAAAATTGACTCTATGAGAAAGGTCCATGTAAGGTATGGGGCTTTTTGTCCTCAATTCTATACCCATTATGGACCTTCTTTTTGCAACAAGAGTAGAAGAAATTTTGATGTTATTTAACCCGTTATGGACTTTGGTCTATTCTAAAGGTGAACAAATTTTTTTTGGTTTTAAAGTGTCTGAACATGAAAGGAAATATAAAACCATGATGAATTCAAGAAATCTACCCATACTAATTGAAATCAAACTAGTTTTCTTGTCGCTCTATAGTAAAATTTGTGGCATTTCACCATTCTGATTAAGAAATTATATTGCATCTCTGTAAATTTTCATCCCATATAATGTTTGTTTTTTCAACCTCTAAACCATATGCCAATATATAATTTCTTGATTGTTGTCCCAATCAAGGCTTTTTTCATTTTTTATAAGGTGCCAAAGTAGTGATATAAAATCTTATAGTGGTGCTCCAAATTTCAACATTCATTCACATATGGGATAGAAAATATCACATTAGTACATATTACGTGTCCAGAATTCTATTTTCATCTACAATTTGGAAAATTTCATCCAAGATTTTTTATAATTCAAAGTTTTCTAGAAAAAAACTTCATATTTTGTTGCCTTTTTTTTAAGAAAATTATTCTTTCTAGTACAATTTAGCACTAGAAAGCCAAAACAAAAGCTCTAGTCTCAATACATTAATTTCCAAATTTCCTACACCTGTCCCCTTTTATCCAACCCCAAATTCATTATCAAACTCTAACTACCAATGAAAAAGTGTCAATTTTCACCACAAAGTAGTCGATCAAACATTTTTGGATTAATTGCAATGTGCCAAACCCATCCAAGTGAAGGTTGGAGATTCACCTAACATATTTTATTATTGTAAACTACAAAATGCAAGTAGAAAAATATTGTTAAAAATACTACAGACCGGCATCTCTATTATATAGACTAACATTACATAAGCATCATAGCTAGAAGGCGAAACCATTCTTCTAATTGTGATCTCTTTAAATTCTAAAAACAATTTATGAAAGTCTAGGATTGTTTTTTGATATACCTACTCTTAGCACTTGAAAAATCATAGTTTATTCATATGAAATGCATTCTTTTTATAAGTAGAAATTGCAAATAACTCCAAATCAACACTTACATGTTTAAATTTTCAACAGTGAAAATCACAAAAACACTTTATTTTTTCCATTGGAACCATTCCAAAGCAAATGGATAAGTATAATTTTTTAAATTTCAATTCAAATCAAATCAAATTGGCAAGCTTTGCTCAAAGCTAGGAAATAAAGTAAAATTGACAAGATTAGAGATAAATATGAAAGCCTAGGGTTGATTTTAGGGATCTCGACTATTTCAACACTTTAAAAACTCATACTTTATTCATACATTGTCAAAAATTTGCATCCTAAGAGAAATAGAATTCTTTTTGGCTCTAAACATGATTGAACAAAAATTTAGATAATTGAATAATGAGAACTATGCTTGAATGCTTATTCGAATGATTTTAGAAGTGCTTACATTAAAGGGTGTTTCTAATGGGTGTGCAAGAATACCTCCAACTCCACCACCACATAAGAATGTAAACTTGCACTCTTAGCTTATGACAAATGTACAGATTATAAAAGCTTTCTCATGTTTGAAGGTAAAAATTCAAATTCCATCCAAGCATTAAATGAAATTTGTTGATGGATTTTATATCAAATGATTAGGGTGATGAATGTTTCCTCAAGATTTTTTTTGTTAATATTTGCCTTTGAAAAACTCCCTTACAAACATTCTTCATCTTGTACTTTTCAATAGAATTGTGTAGGCTACACTATCACCATGGCCATGATGTAAATTACCTAGGGTTTTAATTTACTTAATGATCATGTCGCTTGCAATATATCAAATTCAAAAGTATTTTGTTACAAACTTGCGTTTGTAGTCAAGATTTTGAGATTTCATTGATAAGCATGAAGAAATTGCACTCAAAGCTCGTCCCAACCATTGATTGATGGTTACATGGCACAAAGCAAATGATCAAAGAACACAAAAAGTAGAGAACCTGATATTACAAGACAAAAATTGTAAAAAAAACATTAGCTCATATTTTTATTTTATAGTTTAGGTGAGGAGACGCAAAACTCATCCATGTCCAATCCATAGTCATTAAAACTCAACTTTGAATAGAAACAAAGGTGATCGAGCACAAAAATGTTAGATGAATGTAAACCTCAAGATTTGTGCCAACCTTTCCAATGAAAGAACTTTCAGCTATGCATCACATTCACCACCTATGTACCTTGGCAAATAGGATATAGATACAACGAGCTTATCCTTTTTGTCTCCACACTTCTTAGCACATTCATTTGAAATAGTTACATGGCATCTTTGGCTAAAATTGAAAAAAATCTCAAACTACTATTGCAAAGATGGAGAATGTTGCACTCTAATCTACAAAAAGCTTGTAGAGGACATCTACACTAAATGGCCATTTGTTCAAAGGTATTGCAAATAGCAAAGCACCTATATAGTTATTTTGAAAGTTTAGGTCATAAAGACTATTAATGAAAAAAATTTAATCTTTATAATAGATTCAACTTTCTTCAATATATGATTTTGTAGGTGATTCTCTAGGACCCACATGTCTTGTTCAGTTATTATAAAATATGTTATGATTGATAATATTTCTGGTGAATTATACTTCAGTCAATTACAATAATTGTACTTTTACACCATATTTTTTGAAGATGCTCTCCATATGCGCGCGCCGTCGTTTGTGGGTTGACGCAGGGACATCCCAGTACGCCATTAGAAAAAGCTTGAGAACTGATTGATCTTGCACTTAATTTGCAGCAAAAAAAACCCTTCTGAAATTGAACCACTCCTTCTTATAAAACAAACAAGCAAACATACAAATCCCAGTTTCTATATTCCTCGAGCTTTTCCGTTAAACCAAAAATGCACTTCTGCCGAACCTCAATAAATTCCATGAACTTCTGCTTCTCAGATTGGGTATGATGGACCACATTCCTGGAACTCAGTTGCTAACGAAGATGGACCTCTATTCTACGAAACCTTGGCTGGCAACTCAAAATTTAAATATGAGCCAGCCAGAGCACGACTCTTTTGACGGATCTGCAGTTACCAGGAAGATCTGGACAAAATTTCCTGAGCAAATACACCATCGCCTACACAAACATCCTGACCTACTTCATCAAATGTGGAATGCAATCGATGGATATCACAAAACGCTGCATACAGGCTGTTATAGATTCACTAAAGAGTGTCAGAGTGTGAGCTTTCGATTCTGCAAGACGAGGCGATTCTCAAATGCAATTAGAAAACTCGACTAACGCCGGGTAGTACTTCAGGGATGAGATTCTGGGGCTCAGCATCGTGGGAGCTCAAAATAGAAAAAACAGTGGATTCTTGCACTGAGAGTCAGCAAATAATACGATACATGAGACCCGTCCCCAATGTTCTATGATACCGAATCCTCAGCCTGAAGTTTCATGGACTTCGATAATTGTTGGGTACTTACAGATGACGAGTTGACGAGATGTGTGAGGTTTGTCAAGTCTTTTTGCGCTTCAGCCAAGGCATACTTTGCTGGTTCACCATGCTTTCCCAACTCCACTACAATGTGCTTTGCATTTGCAATTTCTTCCTTCTTCCTGTACAGGCATAGAGCAAGCGAGAAAGCATAAAGTTGAGGTTCTTAAGACAGGTTATTGTGGTTGCCAAACATAACATTCTATAATCCAGAAATTCCTCCCTGCAACACCTCACGAGAGGATGGAACGTCCCTCCCTATTTTCTTAGTTAGGGATTTTATTCGAAGAGGTCACGAACACCTCACTAGTAAAGGATCATGCTAGAACTGGTCAATAATGTTATGATCACCAT
The DNA here is from genome assembly GCA_963969395.1 of Pseudoscleropodium purum. Lineage (NCBI taxonomy): Eukaryota > Viridiplantae > Streptophyta > Bryopsida > Hypnales > Brachytheciaceae > Pseudoscleropodium > Pseudoscleropodium purum. The sequence continues at coordinate 24,121,216 of OZ017796.1, forward strand.
GTACAGTACACCTGGGAAAGTGATAGAGGGTTTGGACTTGACCATTCTAAGGATGTAGATATGATTACCTCCCCATGCTTGCATAGATTTTCATTAGCTTGTAATAAACTGCAAGCGTGTCTTGCTGACCAGGTCCATGTGTCTTTGTCAACATGCGTTTTGACTCTTCAGAAAGCTCAACTGCTTTCTTTGGATTTTCTAGCTCAACGTGAGCAACGACTGAATGATTGAGCACAAGCGCAAGGGAGAAATGCCCATCCCCATAATTGTGTCTCAGATTGGCGGCAGCTTCTTTCAAGTAAGGAATGGCCTCCTGTGTTTTCCCAGTAAAGAAAAGGAGCATATACACCAATTTGAGCTTGTGAACCTGCCATTGACCCGTGGATGAGGATTGTGTTTCTCCAATTCAAGAACAGAGAATGATTATGACTAGTTTAATTTACCTGTGACAGAGAAGTGGGGAGACACGGGAACTGGGAACATAAATACTAGAGCACACCAGAATAAAGTCAAAGTAGTCTAGCAAATAGTGTCAGGGACCATATCGTTGTGGGATAGTTCAATAAATAGATGGCAGTAAAAGCAACTCATAAATGATAAAGAAACTATGGAAAAAGGTATTATCTGCAAGAGGTGAAAGATGACTTGTGTACATTCTGATCATATTCACATCATGGCAAATACTGAACCTAACCGATAACAAAGATTCAAGACAACAAGAATACCTATAAAACACTTTCGAAGTGACAGATGTCTGTTTTGGACGAGACTCTTAACAAAGAAATTTACAACAGGTACCATACTTGCAGTAGCATTCAATTGCTGTGGCAACTGCTTATAGATGGAGAGACCTTTCTTTGAAAGAGCTATTGCTTCATTGGGCTGTTTCACACGCTGATGGATTGCAGCCAACTCTGTGTAGCATTCCCCGGCAGTGAGCAACTCCGTGTCCCCTCCTATTAAACCTTCAAGCTTTGAGTCTAGAAGTGCGATCACCGTCCTGCAGCAGCAACACGTGGATGATAGCAAGATGCGTAAATGTGTTCCAAAATCAATCTTTGAAGCTACTATGGCACAAATTAAGCTAACATATTAAAGAGAACTATCAATTAACAATATTCCCAAGCAGGTGGGTGGTTTGAAACCTTAAGAAAATAGATACTCCAGATCTGAGTCCTGACTTTTTCTCTAAGGGAGCCGACCCATTTCCGGCCACTTAAGCAATTTCGCATATTTGGAGTGCTGTTTTTTTGAGTAGAGAAATTTTCCCTTCTACAGAAATAGAGTTTAGGAGGATTCCATATTTTTTTCAGAATTTTATTTCTCAGATTTTAATTGCTACAAATTTTTTCATTGAAGACTTTGTTTCACACATTCTTGTCATATAGGCCTTCCTATTTCCAACCATAAGTTACCAATTGTAATGCTCCCAATTGCATTGGAAATTGTGCCCTTATTAATCTCTTGTTGATTGGAAAGAGTGTAGTCTATTGGTCAAGAATAGGTCCCTGGTCAGAAATGGGTCGGTTCCCTTACCTTCAGAATAACTAAGGTAGGAGGTTCTAAAAACGCAAGGGTTCTAAAAGCGTCCACCTTCTTAAATGTACACTGCATGTACATGTTTCTTTTTTGTAGCCTCCAATCATGTACAAACAGTGAACATTTTAGGAGGTGGACGCTATTAGAGCCCTATGCCACTTCAACTTCAAAATTTCATAACTAATTCTACAAAGCTCCAAAAAACATGAAACGACTTGGGTTAGATGCCAATTCTACTTGTCTTTCAAGGAAAATTTGCCGAAAAATATTTGAGGAAGTTTCACCTCCCCCAAAATCAGTTCCAGTTCTTAAATGGTCGGTTTATGGACCTCCTACCTTAGAGGGCAATGAAGATTAAACAAAGGCTAGATGAATTAAAAGACAAAAATAAAGGGAAACTAATTTACGTAAAACTTCAATCTCAAAACAAGCGTGTTAAGTGCACTTGTATTAACCATCACTGTAATCGCCAACTTTGATTATAGGTCCCAATGATTTGCAGCTATATATTCAGAGATTCCCCACAATGTTTCTCTTCAGACTTGGGAACCTGTAGATACTTGGAATATTCTCCAGCTTTCTCTTCGTTTTCCATCTGTGTATATGCCTTGGAAAGATTCACGGTTGCAAGGACCCTCAATGAGTTCCCTTCTTCCAGATTGGTGATCACATTCTAAAGAGTTGCAATTGCATCGTCAATCTTACCCAAGGTGACTTGAGTATCGGCAATAGCAATCTCGACAAACAATGCTTCTGATCCCAAATTTTTTCCTTGAAGATGGACCTCACACTTAGTTGCTCCTCCAGGGCTTTCTCATGCTTCTCCAGTCCACTATAAACAACAGACAAAAGACGGCGATCGATAGCTTCGTCTATAGAGCTTTTGCCATTGAGTTTGACGTGAATCCCAAGCGCTTTCTCAACCGCAGTTCTTGCTTCGTCAAACATCATAATTTGCGTGAATGCTTTACCAACTTGGTGATCATATTTCTCGTCAAACGCATGCAAAGATTGAGTGATGAGTGAACCACAAATCACCCCCAGTGCGAAAAAAGACTTGAAACTCCAAACAAAGGCTTCATGTACAGCATAAGCCACAGTGCCTCGCCACTTCTTGCAACTATGCTCTCTCAGATGAAGATAAACCCACTTGCCGATAATTGCTTGCCACTTGCGGATGGCCCTTGTCCAAGATGGTCTCTTGGACAGCCAATCCTTCGACGTAATGCTGGAGGGCTTTTTCATGTTTTCCTAAAGCTGCCAAAGTGTCACCTAGCAGAAATTGTACGGCAAACTTAACTGGTGCACTATCTTTTCCTTCCCTCCCTTTGAGAAGCAACAGTGCCTTGTTCAGATTCTCAAGGCTGAGCGCGTGTTCACCCAGCCTATAGTGGGCTAAGGCAATGAGATGATGGCACATTCCAACCTCTAAAAAAACTTTCCTGCTTGCTTAAAGATGTTGAGAGCTTGCTCTCCTAATTTCAAGAACGTCCTGTGGTCTTCACCCCTTGCTTTATATTCTTGACCTAGTCTTAAAGAGACAATGGCGACACGAGGATCTTTGGGGTCTGCTACAGCCGACAGTTCTTTAAGCATTTCTGAATATTCTCCACGCTGATTGGCTCTTCTAGAAAATTTCAAACGGTACCGTTAAGATCCCGGCATCGAATGACACCAAGCAATGCGCCTTTGTAGAGTTTGAAAGAATTATTCAACACAAGAACAAAACATCAAACCCTTTAGACATTTGAACCTGCTACATCATAATGCCTTTACAAATGTATGGTAGAGGACTTCTTAACACTTTCTAGATGTCAAACAGTGAAAGTGCAATTGCCCGATTTTCATGTCCAAAGATTTCCTTCTCTATCGGTGGTAGAAATAAGATTGATAATGAACACACGAATGAAAATCAACCGGTTTCAAACTATGGGACAATACAACAACATAACACAGCATAAATTAAGAGTCACATTAGCAAGTAGATGCCTTTCTGTCACTTGAAATTGTAGTTGAGGAGTAAGGAAAAGGAAAAAAATGATAATCCACAAAAACAAGTTTGTTAAGTGCCACTTACCTCTATGAGCCCTTTCAAATTCTGCCTCAGTTAACTTCAAAGCAGCTTCTTCCTCAGGTGATAAAACCTCACCATGTGCAAGTTTCAAGCCTGTACAAGAACACCTCCTATCAGGAAAGCCATTTTTCAACACATCTTAACTAGCTGAAAACACTTCGAAAGCAAGATGCAAAGTGCACCAGAAATACAGCTTATGACCCCAATATGGCAAAGCATTCCACCAATGGAATCTAGATCTGCACTGCCTTTTAACTTGAGTCCTTCGAATATGCATAGCATATGCTTGATGGATAATTTGTTATTTGCAGACCTGCAGATGGCTATTCTATAATTTCGGATAAAAGCTCCTGCCCAATCTGGCTCTCCAACAGACCTGTCTTCTTAGATTCAGTACTGAAGTATCTTCGCCCTAACCAAGTCCTACACGTTGTTCGGTCACCAAAACTGCCCAATCTCCTTCCATTTTGAACAAGACCCTCACGTAGCACAGGAAAATTCCGCCGTCTCTGTAACTCAGAGTTTGAATTCTGCCCGTTCCTCCATGTGCTCCTCAAAAGATTTGCGGCTAATCTGTTACGACGAGGCTTGAGCTGGACAACTTGCTGTTGATCTAATGCGTGTGAGCTGCTAGAGGGATTGCTGGTTTCATCACCACAGCTTTCGACAGTCGACATCTGGCGATTACTAGCCAACGCTCCATTTTTCACAAATGCAATCATTTAGAGAATTATTAAACCCTAAACCTCATGTCACACCATTGTACACGAAACTGTAAACATCGTTACCCTTCTCTGAAACATATGAGCAACTTCATCACTACTTGTATCACTCCACAAAGAGATCACATACATGTTTGACGATTCCAAGCAACCGCACTGCGCAAGAAGGGCACAATCTTGCGCGAAGCACACCTAGAGCCTCCCATCTCTTCTTCAAATCCACACGCACCTGAACCCCCCGCAATGAAAGTGAAAAAATAATTTTGCGCACATTTAGGTAATGCGCATCATTAAGAGTACAATTTCGATTTCTTTATAGCACAGTTTGATGCATTTCTGAGTACGACTAGAAAACGGAAAATCTCACGGCCTCTCAAATTATCTTTCTGATCAAGAATCCCGACAACACATGCCGAATCCACACACAGTGCAATTGCAGAGTACAATTTCGAAACCTTATCGGGAAGTTCTCGCAATCGTGGGATCACTGAATTGATGAAACGCCGATCGAGCAAATATATGTCCTCATGAATCGGCTTGAGCTTGGATGCTTCGACACTGCGACGTTCTTCCGCAACTGAACGGATTACTTGCAAGCCATTCATGTACTCCCAAAACCTCAAAGTTTCATGGAAGCAAATGCAACGCGAAATGTACGATCAGCGATGATGAAACGAAGAATTTCGCGAATGAAGGACAATTTCTTGTGAAAACAGTCTGAATGCTCAAGGTTCCTCTGACACCGCTCCTCTTAAACCCCAAACCCTAGTGGCTCAGAACAGACAGAGTTCTGTAATATCACCTTCGCTTTTAGGGCGTTACTCAAAGTTCTTCACATTCATTTCATTGTTCATTGTAGACGTATAGGTAGACTTCCTTATCCTTCATGGCTACCTTATAATAAATAATCAAACCTTGGCAATACAAAGCATTAACTCCGAAATATAATGTGAAGTAGAAAACATGAATATTTATTACAAGCAATTTTTAAGTTTTATTTCAAATGAAAAAATAAATACATGTGAATTTTAAAGTAAATAACTCTAATGTCTTTGATTAGGGTGATAAGAGACTTCACAATAGAAAATGAATGAATTCATCGTTATGTTTGCACTAATATCAGTAGGAGTTATGGTAGCAAACATGAAAACTGCAATCAAAGCTAAAAACAATTAAACACCCCTTGTATTATTCAATTAGAAAGCACTGTGTATACTTAAAATGTGAGCTAAGTGTGACCACCCCAAACATAGTAGACAACACAAAGAATTGCAATAAATTTTGAAAGGGGTGGATAGATTTGTAAATCAACTATGAACTTCCTTCTAGAATGAGTATGTAGGAGAATTATTGCAAGACTTGGACAAGGCTTCAAGTGAAAGTAACAATTATGGTGGTAACATTAGATGACTGAAAGCAAATATGGAGATGATGTACTTTACCACTATTCAAAGTAAAAAGTTGTTAACAACTCAATAAACTTTGCTACACGATCTAGGCTATACATACCACATTTGCAATTTAAAGTGGGTGATGTCCAACCATAACTCTACATAATGTAGATGGCTATATAATGCTTAGTTCATGTGTGAAAAATATTTGAATAGTACAAGATTAAGAAATTATTTTAACCTATAGCTCCTAGGAACAAGCACAATAGTTCCCAAGCCTTATAATAGGGGCACAATGTCAAAATTTAGATTAATTTCTTTGAGCAATAACCAATTGGTGGCTCTCCTAAATTGACAACCATTCACTATTCCTATTGTGTGAGAAACTAATTGATCAAGTCACACTATTTTGAATAAGAATATGTTTCAAGAATATTTTTTAAATGCCCTAAATTCAAAAAAAGAAGGATTTTGTTGTGACATTAACTTGGTGCCCTTGTTAATAGGATAAATTAGTGTAGCCCTCCTTGTAAGTTGTTTTTCCAAAATTAAAACAATACCCAAGAGAAAAACCTACTTCTTCATGTCATCTCATCTTTCATGTCCTACAATCAATGTCCACAACATGCTTGATTGATTCCGAATGTTATAGATTTCCACATGATCCAAAGCTCTTGGGATGCTTAGGTTGTGACCAACCCTATTTTTTCTAGTGATATAGTGTCAAAAAGTACCAACTGAAAAAAGATGGCAAAAAAGTATTTAGTAAATAAATAAATAAAATTTCAAAAAGCCAAATGGTCGGCAACGGTTTAGCCACTACAGCCTTAATGCCCTAATGAGCCCCGCCATGATCACCCCTGATGATGTCAAACTGCGGCAAGTTTTCAAATTCAGATACCCAATTGCCACAATATTGTTGTTGCTTGTACCTAAGGTGCTTTGGGTCCCTTTGTCGTGTTGTCCTTTCAATATCCCAGAGTCTAACATCCATTGCCAACTCCATTTGTACATTAGCAAAATTGAGTTGCCGAATCTCCTCTACAAACTTGAAATTCATTGCCACCTCTTCTTCTACTCATCCACTTCACTCCTTTGTGTTAAGTGTGAATCATGTGCGGTTTGAATTGGGCTTGATTGCGAGAGGCTTTAGGCGGCACTGCCAAAGTGTGGAGGACCCGTCTGCATTGGTGAATTCAAATTTGCGATGGAGTTTGTCCAAGGCCCGTGACTCTATTCTAGTATATACTACAATTGGAAGTTCATCATTAGGTGATTCAAGATGGGAGGCAACAAGCATTTCGAGCCTATATTACTATACACTTAAATTGTTCTTTTCCTAGCTGTGTCCTTCTTTGTTTCGTAATTGTAATGAGTTCTAGACTGAAGTACACATGCATTGCATTGTATTTGTTGTGTGAACTTTGTTTTAGGTTGTACATCCTCTCCACAACACCATGGTTTGACAGATTGTTGCCAAAGGTGGTTATCAATGTTGTAGTCTTCATGTTTGAAGCTCTATGGTTTCATAGGCTTAGCAACAATAATTTGTTTGTGACTTTAGAATTCCATTTTGTGCTTTTTGCAAGGCTAGACATTACATTAGGTTGCAATGGATGATAGATGTGAGGATCCAGAGTTTGAAGACCTCAACTTGGAGGAAGATAGTAATGCGAGGGAAGAATGTAGACAAACAACCATTGAAGAACCTTAGCCAAATAAGAAGGAGCTGGACCTAGTTTTGGCATGCTATGCATTTGTCGCAAGTAGTTTGTGCATTTACTGAAGGTCGTCTAGTTCGGCTAGCCAGTGCAACATGTGCAGCCACATGGAAGTCAACCAAAGAGGCTGTCGATAGAAGGCGTGAGTTGAAAGGCAAATCGATTTGCAAAGAAGACAACCTAGGTCATTGCTCAACTCAAGAATCAGAATTGATTTTGAAGTTCTTTTAGAGTTCCTGAAACTCCAACCATTCGCAGTTCCTATATGTTGAGGCAGAGTCGACACCATCCAATCCCTTGAACATTAGTTGTCTAGGTGCTTTTTAAAGCCATTCCCTAAACTCAATGTCTATAGACACTCGGCTGTTGAGCAATTTGATCATCCAGTCCTAGGGAGCACCGGTAGTATTCTTTTTTATTCAACAATAGCACATGAGGTTCATTGTGAATTGAGAGACAATTTTGTGCATATTTCTGACGGAGGAGAAGAAGTAGAATCCAACGATGATTTCTAAGAGATCCCCTCTCCAACAAAGAAGGTGAAGGTTAACTATGACCAAACATGGCGATTCCAAAATGAATGGGCTGCCAAATTAGTTTGGGTTGAGCCAATTTGAGAGACCAATGGTTCTATTCACCTTGTGAAATGCAAAGTATATCCTACATCTAATAAAAATCTAAAGATTTTGGGTCCAAAGTAGGACACTCTATAGAAACATGCAGGGAGGAGAAAAGTTGCCTTTGATATGCCCAAGTACAAGGTCAAGAAGGGAAAATGGTATATTTCAAAAACAAATTAGCATCAAATCAACTTAAGGCATTTTGTTGCTAGGCAACCAACCTCTGTGCTATAGCAACTAAACAACACTATGTCAATGGCAAGCTCTAAAGAAATTGTGCAATTTTGCACAGTCTTCCAAATTTTGGCAAGTAGCCACCTTATGTTAGAGTAGAGGAAAGGCAAGCATTATATGCTTTCCTCAATGTTCCTAACTTACCACGAATGCATTGCAGTGATACTTCTGGATGGTAGATGGCTAATTGCTTGTACTATGAAGTAAAACAAGCTGTCAAGAAAAAATTATTTATTGCCTATTTTGTGACTATCACTTGGGATGAAGTAACAACTATGGGTAATGGAAGTTGGCTGTGTATCTATGCATACATGGTGGAGAATTATGTTAGAATTCCACTTTTGATCTCTTTGCAGTGCTTGGTGGAAGGAGGTGATGCGGAGAACCTCACCTTAGTCATTATGAAGGCCTCATAGTATTGTGGTGAGTTCACTTATGGAGAAATATGAAGGCAATTGGTTTGTTTTGGTCACTATTAGAAAAATCAATGTCCATAGTGACAAAAAGTGTTGATTTTTTTTGTTAATGTCTATGTTGATTTGAACATCAACACATCCAAATCAACAGTAAAAAGGTATTGATTTGAACATGAAAATGAACACTTTTTTATTGAGCATAGTAAAAAAATGTTAATTTGGCAACAAAAAAGTGTTCAATTTCACCAATTTTATATCATAAACCAAAATTATTGACAAATGAAAGATTGCCATGTGGCACCTGCTATACTAGCAAGCCATCTAGGTGGCTCCGCCACATGGATGAATCACCTCCACAGTTTGAACCCGAGACCTTGGAGGTGAAACTCCAAGATCATGTATCAATGAACCACCAATATGTTCACTTGTCCATGAAAATAAATGTTTTATATTTAACTAGTTTTTCATTGTTTTTGCATTTGCTTTGTAAAATCAGTAGACTTTAGGGGCTGTTTTCACATAGTAAAATAACTTATTTTTTGAAACTTTCAACTAAAAAAAGTTGGGAAATGAAGGTAACTTTCATCTTTAAAAATCCGTTTGCAATTTTTAGTTTTTGAAAAAAAGTTATGGACAAAATTCAAAGAAGGCATTTAACCCCTAAATTCCCCTTGTCCCTTTGGAGGACAAATCAAATTTCAGGCAAGTTCCTGTGACCTCAATTTTTAGTGGATTGTTTTAAAACTTTAACATAATATAGAAAAATTGATTATCTATATGGGAATATAATTTTCATTTCAATTGGTGCCTAGGAGCAAAATTTATATCACAAAAAGCTTGGAATTGAACTCGGCAAGCAACACAAAAAAATTGCAAAAAATCAAAATAAATTTTGATTTTCTTTTCCTCTGAAATGTTTCATTTTTGTCTACATGTGAAGCTTTGATTAGTTCTATTTGAACTAATAATGAGAAAGTTAAAGACAATCTTGTTTTTTAGGCAATTTTTAGCATCTTCTTGAAAAAATAACTTTTAGGATTCATTTCTGAATGCATTTTTCACAATTTTTTTTTGAGAATATTATGTTTGCTTGCTAAAACAACCTCACTATTGGAAATATTGTCTTTCAATTCCATCTTGGAGTTATTAACGATTTAGTTTTTTTTCCCAATCTTGGACCTACTTCTACTTAGCATTTTTTTAGAGAATGAAAATCAAGTGTTTTTTTTTTTTTTTAAATTCCTAGACTTTCAACTCAATTTTTCAACATATGAAAATCTTAATTCAAAATTTGTAGTGCAAAACAATTCTACAATTTGTGGTCAAAGTCATTTAAAATTGGAGGCCAATGTTCAAAAAAACTTTCTTTTTCAACTTTGAATGCTAATATCTTCCAATCCATACGGCCAAACTTCATGAAAAATTTACCACATAAGCTAAGACAAGTGAAGTACAAGATCCTATGGTAAAATTCTAAAAAAATGATTTGTTTTTGTTTTCTTGGGTGAATGCAGCAAAAATAGCAATTTTAAGTGGTTTTTGACAAAAAATAGCCTTAGTAATTTAGGGGTTAAAAGTGTCAAAGAAAAATGGCCATTCCAACCCTTCTCTCAATTTTGTCCATAACTTTTTATTTAAAACTCTAAATTGCAAACAGATTTTTGAAAATGAAAAGTACCCTCATTTCCCAACTTTTTTTGGTTGAAACTCTTAAAAAAAGGTAGTCTACTATGTAAAAGTAACCCCTAAAGACTGTTGACTTTTAAAAGCACTAATTTGTGAATACTTAAGCTATTAAATTCTTTTTTACCTATATATTCTTTCCTTGAAGTATGAATATGAATTTTGTTTAAAGTTTTGAATATATATTTCTAACATATCTTTTCAACATGTAAAGGAAAATTGAAAGTTCTAGAATTGATGTACGCATTTTGGATAAATAGTTTGATAGATAAAATTTAACCATTTGTAACAAAATTTGAATTTGTTTGTTTTAAAGTTTTCACACCATATGTGCCTAAAGAGTAGCTTTAAGGCACAAAAACTTTTATGACTTTTGATCGTGTGATTGGAAAATTACTCTATCATATGTAATTTTCATTAATGTTTGGACAAATTAGAAATCTCAAAAAAATTCTCAAAATATCACTTTTTATAAAAATGAACATTTCAGTTTGATTTCCCTTAATTTATTTTTATATAAAAAGCTTTGAAGTATTCTATTTTGATTAATGCAATGGAAATTATAAAGATTTTTAATTTATTGTTAGTTGTGGAATTTGTACTCTAAAACAAACTTAATTTTTTTTCTTTTGTAACTCAATTTCAAATATTGTTGAAGAAGAAATAAAAACATTAGATCTACATCATTTATTACAACATTAAAAATTAATTATGATTGGAATTGACATTTCTAAATTCTATAATTAAAATTTTAAAAACTTTGAACTTTCAATTATAACAATTAATCCCTTGAAGATGTTAATCCTTTAATCAAAAGTTATAAACAAAATGGAGATAGGTATTAAAAATTATTTTTTTCATAAATTCAACAAACTTTGGAGGTTGTTTTGGCATAGTAGAAGAACTTTTTTTTAAACATTTTGAACTAATAAAAGTTGATAAATTCAAACAAGTTTTCAGCCTCAAAATTCCGTTTGAGGTTTGAAGATTTTACTCAAAAGTTTTGGACAAATTTCAGAGAGAGGTTAGGAAATCATTACTTTTGACATTTTTGAACATCCTCTCTGAATTTTGTCCATAACTTTTGATTGGAAGATCAAAATTTCAAATAAATTTTTGAAGATGAAATTTTGTTTGAATTAAAAACTTTTATTAGTTCAAAATGTTTTCAAAAAAGTTCTCCTACTATGCCAAAACAACCTCCAAAGTCTATTAAGTTTCTTTTTTTAAATTTCCAACACTTCTCTGAATTTCGCTTATAACTTTTGATTGAACAATCAAAATCTCAAACGGATTGTTGGAGATGAAATGTGGTTAAATTCCACAACTTTTTTCAGTTTAAAGTTTTTTGGAAAATTTTCATTTGAAGCAAATGACCTCCAAAGTTTGCTGACTTTAATAGACATCAAATTGTGAATATTTAATTTAAAAAAAAACTACATTGTACAATGAAGATTTCAAGAGATTCCAAAAGATTCTAAAAGGTTCCAAATATGTTCAATAAAAATTTGTTGATTTTGTTATTGTATTGTCCAAATCCCCCCAAAAAATGTCACCACAAACAAAAAAAATGTGAAAACGGACATTGCAATACCTAAATTAACAAAAACATGTTGATTTTTTGTTGATTTGGATGTCATTTTCTAGTAATAGGTGCTGATGGTGTCAACACCTCTTAAAGCATTCGAAATGGAGTGACAGCACAAATCAAATTGAAATTTGCTCCTTTTTACACAAGGGTTCACTATATGGCCTATAGATGCAATTTGGCAGCCAAATCACTATTTGCATTATCCATATTTGCAATTTTTGAGCAAGTTATTCAAAAAATTCATTCATATTTTAGCAAAAGTCCAAAACAACTATCTAAGTACCAAAAATTGGCTGAAGTTATAGAAACAAAAGGATTAAAGCCTCTCCTATAAGTGTCAATTTGTTAGGTGTCGTTGCTAGAGCCGTTGAGGAGGTTGCTAGTGGAATACCCAAACTTTGTTGGCGAAAATGAAGGTTGACACCGAGAAGAACAAGGCTATAGAGGTAAGACCATGTTTGTAATGTTCGTCATATTCGTTTATTCATCTATTGAGGTGAGGCTATGTTTGTCATGTTTAGTCATATGTGATCAAATCACGTTCACTTCAAGTGTCCAACTAGGAAGTAGGCTTCAGATTTGATTATTTCAACTTCTAGCTCATCATTGGATCATTTGCGTTGGATTTAAATTAAGTATTGTCACTCGATGTTTGTATTTGCGATGGTACCCTAAGTTCACTGAATTCGTTTAATGGATTTTGTTATTGGATTCGTTTAATAGAAGTATAGTAGATTTTCTTTTGTAGTTGATACTTCAATACGATAGTTTAACGAGTTTTCTAGTACCTTCATGGTAGTTTGAAATTCATTCTATAGCCCTTACTTTAAAAATCTAAAATGTTGGTGCAATACTTCATCATCAATTAGAATTTAGCAATACTTCCAATATGATTAGCAATACAAGTTACAATCCTTACGTTGGTGGATTTTTAGTTCTTCAAGTAGCAATACAGTAACACAAGTTTCCACTTTTGTAGCAAAATGCCTCAAAATGGCACACAGAGTGAAGAATATACTTTTGGCATAAGGACTAGAATGATGTAGACTTGCCGACCAAGGACGATACTCGCAAAACTAGTTCACCGATTACCAATGCATAACTTCTAAGTCACTAGTTTACATAATATAGATCTATCAATAAGATTATGCTTCTAAAGATGGCAACTAATGCTCTCAAGCAACACGTCAAGTTTTACTTCTAGTTCTACAACCCGCATTATTTCTGGGGTCCTCTGCATATTTCCACTAGTGTTCATGAATTGTTGGATTGATCCCATTGATCTTGTCATCCACATTGAAGCAATAATTTTTGAATTTAGATAATTGATTTGAAACTATCGAGGTGAGTGTCATCGACTATTAGAATTCAAAACATTTCATCAATGGAGATCACTAGTTCACTATACACTAAAACTCGCCTGCCACCCTAGTTTCCTATTAGTTCCCCCCCTCTCCTCTCAAAAAATTTGTGAGCCGTTGATCTTTTTGAAAAAAAATGCTTACCCTCAAAATTGATGTTGATTTCTCAAAAAATCACAAGATGTTGATCTTGTGAAATTTAATCTAAGCCGTTCAAATATAAAATACAAATATTGAATATGAATCTGAATACAGGTACATGTATTGGATATGAGTACTAAATACGTGTATTGAATACGGGTACTAAATATGGGTACTAGATATGCGTACTAAATACGTGTATTGAATACAGATATTGAATACGGGTACTAGATATGCGTACTAAATATGTGTACTGAATACGGATATTGAATACGGGTACTAAATACGGGTACTAGATATGCGTACCAAATACGTGTAGTGAATACGGATATTGAATATGGGTACTAAATACGGGTACTAGATATGCGTACTAAATACGTGTACTGAATATGGATATTGAATATGGGTACTAAATACAGGTACTAGATATGCGTACCAAATACGTGTAGTGAATACGGATATTGAATACAGGTACTGAATATAGGTACTAGATATGCGTACTAAATACGTGTACTAAATATGGATACAATATTGGATACTGGATCAATTGTCCCATATTGTTTGCCAAGAACTTTGATTCTGAAGATTACAAGAGGGGGTGGGGGTGAGGGGGGTTGAGATAAAAAAATTTAAATCAAATTCTAAATGATAGGTGGCGGTGAGTGGGGGTGGTAAAATAAAAAAATTTAAATCAAAATTGAGGGGGGAAGTGCATAGTGACACAAAGTGTCACTATACACCTTGAGTGCCTAATAACTACATAATTCCATTGGGAGGGTGCTCGGCATAGACTTAGAGGCAACGACTAGCGTTGGATGTCAATCACCTATTTGTTGACCACTACTTTCCTAGACATTTTATTTTTTCTAATTAGTCATGTTAATGCTAGTTAGTTATCTTGTTGTTTGTTTTGCTTGTGAAGTAATTATCTCACTAGACGGTTTGCCTTCTTACTAGTTATTCATGCTAGTCAATTATGTTGTTGTACATTTTGTTTTTCAGATAGTTATGTTGTTGGACATTTGGCTTTCCAACCTTAGTGGGTTGTATTAATTTCCAACTAATTATTCATGCTTGACGCTTCTATATAGGGGCAGGGTGTTCAACTGTGATTACTCTATAAATTCATTTAGTGTTATTGTTGAACTTTGGAAATTTACTGTTTTATTATGTAGACACCTAATGTGAAATTTGTCTTGTCTTTTGCAAAAATGTTTGAGCTTGTTGTTGGATCCATATGCTCTTTTGGGTATAATGGTACTCATGTCGCTTTTAGAAACAATTGACTTGTAACTTTCGCTCAAAAACGTGATGTTTACATTTGTGATTTTGTTGCTGCATTGAAAATTGCAGAAAGACAATTGTACACCTTGTTTGTTGATAAAACCACAACATATGGTGGGGATGAGTTTTGGGCATTCAAAAATATTCTTGAGTACTTTTACAATCAAATCCACATGAAGTGGGTGTCAGATTTGAACAATGACTCAACACAATTGATTTTTGTTGCAAATGGAGAGAGTTAGAGAAGGAAGGGCAATGCATCAAGAATTAGTTGTAGATAGAGAAGTTTTTGCCACATTGATGACTGTTGTGAAGACAAAGTACATAAGTATTGGACATTTATCTTCTTCGTGTTCTTTGGCTTAGCACTTGTTAGGATGTTCTCATTGGTTTTGGAAGGTATGATGCTAATGTGAAGGTTGATTTAGAAGTTTTGAGATTAAGGTCTTTCTTATAATTTCAATGTGGACAATTGTGAAGTAACTCTATTTATTATTAATCTATTTGTTTACAGACATTGATAATCACATTGTTTTTAGTCTCTACAAGGGCAGAGGCAACCCATCGATTATTGAGAGAGCTAGAATCACAATTTCCTTCTCACTCAATCATGGATGCTTTTGGTATTGTTTACCCTCAATATTAACTTCAAAGTGAAGCAAAAGAATGTTTCTCCAAACATCTTGCAGTTCTCATGTTCTATTATTGTGAGCCAAAATTAAATGAAGTGGAGAAGATAAAGAAGCTCATCCAACCTATATTTGACTGTTATAGATTGGAAACTCAACAAGCTTTATTTAAATTAGCCATGGTGACCAATTCCAAAAAACACATGGAACCTTCTTTTGACCTAAACCCCCTTACCCGTTTGTGACATTACTTAGATTTGTGCATTGTTCTCAAAGTCAAGGCATTCTCAAAATATTACAAATTGGCTGAAATAGCAATTGTCCAAGTCCTAGGGTTTGCTGAAGATGAAAGGTGTTTCAGTTCTTTGGCATTTTTTAAGAACAAGCTACGAAATGCCCTAGATACCCATTTGGAATGTGTTGTTGACACGTATTCACAAAGGATCTTCACATTGGAGACATTCCCGTACGCTAATGCCTACAACCAATGGCTTGAAGGAGTGGACCATCGATATGGACTTTGAGTTCAATTTTGAAGACACTAGGACATGAAAAATTGTAGAGTGAAAGAGCCATGCTTGATCTACCACTTCCTCTTCGATGAATAGGTCCTAGCTTGACTATTTGTGTCCATGAAGAAAATCTATGAATGAAATGGTTTGTTTTTTTCATTATGAGCTACCATTCACACATATTGGATGTCAATTATTGTATTTTCATAATGTTAGATGGTGCCTAATTGCACTAGGAGTACAGACCAATTCACCTTTTTTCCTTTAAATTAAATCTACGAAATGCCATATGACATGAACACTTCCAAAAATATTTGCCTTTTTGGCTTGAAAAAGTATTACCCAAGTGCCAAAATTGTCCCCACCTTGAGCTGGTTGGTGCTACAACAATCATGTACAAGTCAGACCATCGCCAATATGATTTAGTGACAGAATTTTACCCCTTGCCATGTGGGCCCTAGAGCCAGTCTGGCTTTATTCCAAAACACAAAAAAAAAAAGGCTGGCTGTGACTGTCTTGGTGTATCAGCATCCACATTATACGCACAACTACGAGTCAGTTACAGTGAACTTCTGTCAATTAAAATTTATTTCATAAAGTGGCAATTGATGCCAGTCCGCAACCGATGCAAACAACTTAATTTAGTCCATGTATGTTACAAAGAGGCAGCAGCTAAGGAATCCATTATTCGGGTTTCTCAAATCCTAACTGGAGTCTTCTTCACGACGAGCAACGAACTGATCAGAGCTCCCACTGGAAGATCACCCAAAAAGAGCTTTAATTTCTTCTTTATACAGGTCAGTCACCACATCTCTCCTCACCTTCATGGTGGGAGTCAGTAATCCATTCTCCACCTGCACAAAAAAACAGTTTAACTCTTAAAAAAACGAAATGGTAACTTCATATCATGCGAATTTTCTTGAATTCCAACTTCAAAAAATCCATGAACAGTACATTTCGGGAATGCATACATACATTATCAATATCTTAGAGAATGTGTGAAAATTAAAATCAAGAAAATGCTTTAAGATTGAATGTGATGAATGGTCAAACACGGTTAGACCGGTTCTCATGCTACCTATGACCTTGATTAAAGGGAAAACCACAGTACACGATGCCAAAGCAAATGACAGGCACACTGTTTCTCTTAACTTACTTCTCAATACGGTTGTCAGAGTGCACAGCTTCAAGATTCTAATTTTTCTTACCACTTTCAACCCTGTGCGATTCTGAGCCCCATATTTTTCGTAAAAAATACTACACTGGTTTGTCCTAATACTGCGTGTGACATTAATTTACCAAAGTCAGTTTGAATTAGTGCAAGTTGAAATATTACTCTATTGAACCAATATGGAAAAAAAAGTAATTTTGTGGTGAAAATTTTTCAAGGTGACATTAATTTTCGCTATTAGGACAAATCAGTGTAGCTCCTTTAAGAATTGACTTAGATTCAGGAACACAAGCCTTAAACTCTGACATCCCTGTTGAAGTCCAAGGATACTATTGTAAAATTGTCTCAAACAAATGTGTGACGGAAAGTGGATATCGTACCGTAAATGGGTTGTACAAGAGCTGAAATGATGCTATTGGATGTGAGCAACCAGCGCCACTGCCAAGTGCAACCGACAAGAAAAAGTGTGAGTATGAAGATTCGAAAACATTCACAGTACGTACCATCAAGAGTAATGATTTGTATCTAAATTTTCAATTAACCTCTTAAAAACTAATTGAATTCCGTTTTCCCTTCCGCCTCAACTAAATAAAAAATTTCTAATGTGAAAAGAAAAAAATTCATACAGGCAAATACTTATATCTATATTCTTTTGTGTCAAAGCAGATAAGGTAATATAGCATTCTTTGGCTAAAGCCATCAAGATTTGAATGGGAGCCAGTTTGGATTCTTGGAGGTGATATGCTTATGAAGATCGAACTAAAATCAGCCAGCTTTTGAGAGTGCTATGACCAGTCTAAAAGCATTCCGTTCAGAATAATAAAACTGGCATGATTGCGGGAAAAAGGAAAAGGAAAAGTCCTTACTAAGTTCTCAGTTCTTCTTGTATGGATGCCCGCAAATCAGACTCGGTGGGTACAGCATGATTTCCTTTGGCCTTCATCCTCTGCTGAGCGACTGACTGAAGTTCATCTTTGTTAACAACCACTAATGCCCCAAGTTTCCGCTGATCCTGCCAATCATTAAATTCGCATATTCATATCGTTCCCCTCGTTGCCAGGTTGGAAAAGAGGAGGGTCCAAATTCATAACCTCAATCCTCCCTAGTGCTCCCAAAGAATCATAAGATCTAACCGTCTAATCTAATATGGAAGAGAGGGTTATATCCGAGAACCATTTCAGACCGTCAACCATACATCTAGTACAAAATCTGAGAAGCTGAAGATGACACAAAATAAAAAGCAGATGCAAGAGGTCACATTAGAAAAAACATTAGCATATATACCTGTCCAAGGACGACAATATGTTGAATTAGAGTGCTTTGAGTAATAGCTTCCTCAATCTCTGTAGGCTCCACATTCTCTCCTACATGGCACAAGAGTTACCATCTTAGCATACTTGTCCTCACTATAGCCCCTTCTCAAAACATGTCACGAGCATTCGTTTACTGAGTACGGAGTACTAAAGAACCTTTCCTCCTCTACTCTCCACTTCAAACAAAAAGTGCAAGTAACCACTAATTACAAAGAAGATACCATACCAAAATCTACATATATAGAACGAACTCACAAATTCCAAAGAAACCGTATAAGAAGAATTCTGCAGCCTACTCTATATTTGTGTCACGGTAATCTTGAACCCACACATTTTTTCACTTCATTCTATACCACACCCCAAAACTCCATTTCTATAAAAACCTTGGTCACCACGGACAGGAACAGGAACACAATACCTGTTAAGAGAACTATAGTGTCTTTAGCACGGCCATCCAAGACCAATAGTCCACCGCAATGGCGACCCGCTCCAATTTCCACGTCAGGCGCAATCCAACCAAGGTCACCAGTGTCCAGCCATCCTTCTGAATCCAAAGTCTTTGATGTTGCAGCTTCATCCTAAAAGACTCCAACAAACAACAATTGGTCAGTGAAAAATCTCTCAAAGAAAATCAGACATTGTTTTTTCAAATATTTAAATATTTTTAGCATTGACATGCAAACACAGTAGACTAATTTCTAAAGTCTCACCTTGCCTTTCGGCTTCTGCCTCCACAGTATTTCAGATTTCAATTGAGAACAATCTGTCTTATGAGGCTAATTGCACCCCTATGAACCCAAATCTGCAACCAGAACAAGCATCGGAGGTGATGCCCAAGTTGGAAAAAAAAGGATGAGCAGAGCCACACCTTCTTAAAGTGTTATTTCTAAAGCCCTTCTCACCTTGTAGTATCCTTTCATGATCTGTGGACCCCAGGCTTTGACAAGCCCCTTGACTCCTGGCCCAACTTGACTGTCTGTCTCGGCGTCCACGACTTTCACAAGCGTTCCAGGTATAGGCGACCCCACCGTACCCAATATCTGGCACACAATGATTCATGGAATTTCATAAGTAAGGCTGGCAGTGATTCCTTACCAGCACAGACAAGTGTTATCACGTAGCGCTCAACATGAGGAGGGAATTTCAAGCATTGTGAGCAAGGTTTAGTAAATATTAGACTGGTTCACGAACTGTTACGACATCATAAGAAGAATCTTCCACGTTATTCAAGGGGAAGGTGTTCTATATAATGTTGACCGAAAGTTCCAGACACTGACAATGTGTCCAACATACCATTTTTTATCCAACAGAAATTCAAGAGCTTACATTGTTATGAGGCAATCGGCATGTAAGAACTGGCGATGTTTCAGTTAAGCCATAACCGTTCAGGAGTGGAATGCCAATCATCTGCAAAGATCATCAACTCATTAGACCTCAACCCAATTCAATTCAATGCTGTTTCGAAGTTGAAGGCAGCAGTTTAACAAAAGATCAATGTAGCTTCGGTAAAAATATCAGGCAACAATTTCCACCCTCATGGAAAAGTCAAGGATCCCCAAACCTCAAAGAACTTGTCCACATGGGGTGGTAGACTTCCGCCACCACTAATGCACTTGCCCATTGTAAGCGTGGCCCGAATTTTCTTGAAGACTAAAGCCTTAGCAATCAAGTAGAGGGGTAGTAACAACGACATCACTACCGTTGCTACAAGCCACTCTTTGGCTGCCACCAGTGGTGACTGCTTCTTTCTTGAGCTCGCAAGGTCTCTTCCCTGCAATAACAGGGTACAACAAACGCAATCAACAAAGCTGCAAGGACTGAAAAAGTCCATAATCAGAGCTTCAATCTAACCATCCATCTGCAAATGTAATCGCTCACAGAGCATACTGACTTTGGGATGTCAGAAACCTTAGAAAACAGAAACATGTGAGATAAAAGAGTCTACAAGAATTGCAGAACATTTTTAAGAAGCGCACAAAAGACATGTGAACCTTTTCTACTTGATTATCCCCACCAATACAACCTTCAATATCAAAATCATTGTGTTTCAAACATAGGGTAATTAGAATTAGAGCGATTGTACAGCAATCCATCCCCATTCTCGATATCTCCAATGATAATTTTTGTCCGATGATTAGAATTTACGCTACATGAGTACTTTTCAAAAATCAAGGGCAATCTTAGCAAATATGATATGAACAATGCTAGAATGTAAGCCCTTCTGCATGCTTGGACGAAGCCTACGTAAATAAGCTGAATTTTTTTATTTTTTTATTTTCAAAGAACAGATGGAAGAAACTCCATCGCCAGAAACTAGGGAGGGCTTTGGATAGATGAGCTGCATTGGTACCTGAGAAACACGTTTTGAATCCATGTATTTAGCACTGATGCTGATGAGTGCCATTGCTAACGTCTTTCGCGGGCCAGACGCGGCAGCCAGCTGCTTCTGAACTCCACTGCCAACCAAAAGCTCAAACTTTTAAGCTCCAGACTAAGGGCGTAACCATACTACAGCAGAGATAGAATCATTTTCGCCTCACCCAATTGACATAGCATGAAATATACACAAAAGTTCTTCCCTTTTCCCATTTCATGGACTTTCAAGCAATAGTGCCTGAAAGACTACATTTGATTCTTCATTGACTTGTTATCTTTCATGTGTCATAAAAGATGCCCAAGCATGCCCAAATTTTTTCAAAAAAAGGATTCCTCAATCCTTCTCGCCGACTCTCTACTGTGGTAACCACTTGCTCTAACAGACCAATGCCATGCTTCCAGTACATAGACTCCAGTCTTTCTCTAGTGCGGTAAGACTCCAAAGTATCACGTTTCACAAAAGATTAATCTCAAAACATCCTGCTGCAACAATCAAACAATTTCTGAGCTGATGTGTAGCAAAGGAGAGAAGATTGGATAGTAGCTCACTTGTAGAGAAGGTCGAACACGAGCGGGACAGCAACGAAATAATCCGGCTTGTACAGCACTAGATCCTCCTGCATCGAACATAAATGCAACCCGATTAAAAAAATCTCCCAAAAAAGATTCCCGAGAAACATTCCTGAGCTACCTTGAGAATCATTCCTGCTCAAAAGCCTGAACCAGGATCCAAGAAGGAACTGGTTTACCTTCAATCTCTTGACATTAGTGTACACATGGTTAACACCCCGGGAGAGATAAAAGTACTCGCATGAGCGCTCGTACATATGCCACGGTGGAAGGAGAGTCAAAAACCGTTGGCTGGGTGTAGGTTGTAGCACAGACACGAAGTTTATCACCTGCATGCAAGACGTTTATCACAAATCCTGACGAGCTCAACCATAGTAAGGATCGTGCTCCAGGATACGTTTCCATGATAACTGAAACTATTAACGCTTTCTGTTTCAACGGAATGCTTCAAACATTGTCAAACATTCAATAACAGGATGGTTTTGAATTAATTTCACAAAGCGATTCGTTACCTGGTGCAGTAGATTGCCATGTGTGAGCATGACCCCTTTTGGCTTCCCCGTGGTTCCACTTGTATATACCAACGTGGCAGTATCGGTCGATTGGATCTTATCATACGCTTTTTCTGTTCAAGGCCAGTAGTGTTAAATCGATCACCTATAAAGTATAAACCGTCCCCTTTGTGTTCGACTTTCGGCGATTTCAGTGAGCATCTATAAGCCATTCCCATGACCAAAATCGAGAAACTCAACTCTCATGTATTCAATTTAATCAAATATCTTTGTTAAACCGGCAGATATCAGTGAGACTGGCACATTTTCAGTCGCCCAGATGAAACGCTGATCAATACAAGTACTAGAATTTAGAGCACTGGGCACTTGAATGTCGAAATTTCTCGCTTAGAAACATGCCCTATTTACAAATTAACATAAATTCAAAGCTATTAAATTGCTAATAACAAGACGACTGATAACCTAAATAGATGAGTGTTTTTCACATTGGTCGATGAACGACCACTTTTGAACTCCAGGGCCCTACAACTGAATGCTTGCGGTGTAATACCCACCTGAGCTGGTTTTGCGGCTAGCCCTACCCAATTCCACAAACTCTTCGAATGTATGAATTGGGGTATCTTTCAGGAAAGAGCCATTGGTGGAAACCACAGATGATTTCTTCCCCCACAGAAGCACAACAGCCTTCACATTTGCGGAGCTTTCTCTTAACGCAGGAGCGAGTTTCATAAAAAGATCAGCATTGTCAATCACCAACGCTACACTGCACGACACAGAAATATTGGTAAATAATTAAATGCATTAAGGAATCAGCTGCAAGCTCCATGACCACCAAAACGGAGAAGTCTTGTTAAGAGTAATAATATGATCAGCTGTAGGAGTGGCGAGGGATGCTACTTCCATTACAAGGCTCTACTTTCACATTTCTGGACATGGTCTCAACGGTTGCATCTTGTTCAATCATTCTCAACCTCAACGTAAAGAAGGACAAGATGATAAGATATAACCATACTCTCCATTTCCAATGTTTTGTTGCCACCTCTACATAATAGAGGTTATGGGGTGCTGACTTTTCCAACCCACCTATCTGAGTGGGTGTAGATATACAAAAGCTCCTCCACTGATGACCTTGAGCCCCTCACAGCGTTGACTGCACCTGCTGCCATTATTCCTAGATCCACCACGCCAGGAAATAAATCACGAAATCTGAATCATACATTTGCACCATTTGAGGGTAAAGCAATCGAAGTTGCAACCCTCTTGAAGCCATACTCTGACCTAAATTCCGCAACAGAGAATAAGCCCACTTTTCCAGAGTGTTTAGAAATTGGTATCAGTACTACTGGATAGGAAATGCGCAAAAAGAAAAGATCTGCCAGAGCTAGTAGTTTCTGGCATGCCAACCTTGATCAGCAACCAACCATTTGTGGGAATTATCCGCAAAGAGAGCCACGGTTTGGTTGGGAAGGATCCCAGCTGCACGCAGCCCCTCCGCAAAATCCATAATGGATTGCTCAAGCTGCAAACGGAATAATGCACAGATACATTACTCCTATGCCATCAAATGTTTGGGAGATAACGGAGGAAAATTTACAAAAAGCGAGAAAGTAACTTGGTGTGCGAAATAAGAATATCTGGTTTCAAGGCCAGTCTGCGTTGGTTAATCAAGAAGTTATTGTATGTCCATTTCTCAAATACTAGCAGCAGAGCTTCTGACTGCAGATTAAGAAAAAACTTCAAGAATGTCATGCACAGGGAACAGCGCAGCATTTGATAGCCTAGCAGAAGCCAAACATGCCCCTGAAGGATTACTTGTGAACGTGATGTGCAAATTGATTGAAAATGCGGTACCTGATAGAAGGTCATTTCTGTAGGAGGATTACGATGGGGATCAATCAGCGCCACCCGCTCCCCGTGTTTCACCGCTGCCGTCCTCCAAATGTCCGGCAAAGCTACCCACGGGGCGTCCTCATCTACCGTGCCAGCTTCAAGTAGCAATGGAGCTCCCTTCCTTGCTGCCTCTAAACTTGGTCGTGTCTACAAGGACGGCACACACACGCCTGGAATCTCAGATTATTTTAAGACATTCTCGTGATTAAAACAATTAGTAGTTCCCACGCTCACTGTTCCTCTGCCTTCAATTGCTTGAGTTCATTCACTCTCACCCATATCCTCGAATTCGATTAGGGTGAAATGGCACTAAACAAAGCAGCACCAAGAGAATTGACACGGGGCTCAATCCCCTGCCCACACACACACACCTCTGGAATGCAACAATGCCTCTAATTTCAACCCCTGTAAAGCATTTCTGGTGTTTCTGAGCAGAACTATCCCAAAAGGTGGAGAAGTTAGATTTGTAATTTCTTCTGCAACTTCCGACCAGACCGAGAATTCTCCTCAAAATTGTCACTATTTCCCTGATCTATCCAACAAGGCACGAGCACTTGAAAAAAACCCATGCAATTACAGACGGTGGAGGAGAATGGTGCGCGTGGACTAGAGAGACAAGGGTAGAGTACCACCAAGAGCAGAGGCCTATTCTTCAAATTAGCCACCCAATTGTTCAAAAGTCTACTTTGCCAAAATCGAACCGCACCTCAAGCGAAGCACACACAGTCCACACCTTCACCACCTTCCCGTCCACCCCCCTCCATCGACTCCGATACGTGCGACAGCCAGCTACAGATTCCCGCAGCCGCGATGCTCCATAATTGAAGACCACCGTGCTCGGCAACGAAACACATACGCCAGTCGCCATAGCCAGCTAATCTCGCTAGCACCACACGCCGAGGAAGTTCGAAACCATGCCCGTCATGAAATTCCCGGGACCCAATTCCCAAAGCTCCCTCCAATTCTCCAGTCTCCCTCCCAGCAATTCTCCGCAAGCGCGGCGGGTGAAGCTGGAGCTTGAAGCTTAGTAATTCACAACAAGCTCCATCTGGCTCCAGCGTCTCCGGTAACAACGCTGGCAGTCACAATCACACAAAACTCTGTACCTTACGTGCCCGGCATCGGGTCAGCTTCGTCGGATCGCTCGGTAGCACCGAAACCACAAGGCCGGGAAGACGGGATGGTGCTACCGGGACCGCACGATCTGCTTGCTTGTGGGGACGCCGTCGATCTTTTGGGGGAACGCTCGACGTTCCCAATTCCCCCCGAATGAGGAGGACGGGCCTCACGAGTCAGGGGAGCTTGCCCTGGGAATTAGTGGCCCAAGGGGGTGGCCACACGTGAGCGCCTTCTCTGGATTTTTCCTCGTCGTTGGTTTATTGCGGTCAGTGACAATAGGGTCGCTACAAAAAAAACTTATTTTCTGAAATTTGGGCTACATAATAATTCAATGGTTCTTTTCATTTGTTAAAAAAAGAATTTTATTAAAAATAATATTTCAGCCAAACATTAATTTACATTACTTTAAAATAGTATTTATACTCTACTAGGATAAAGTCAATTTCATTTCATTTACTAGACTATGGGGACAATAAGAGGAGAAATGAGGAGGGTTATTTTACATGTCAAGATCTAAATAAAAACAAAATGTCTCTTTTGATTCTTTGAATCCAATAGTATTTTTAAGAAAGAAAGAAAAAATAAAAGAGACAAGAATTTTTCCACCTATTATTGTAGTTTTTAAAGTGAGAAAAAATTAAAAATTAAATGAATTTGAAGAGTATGTCTTACTTTTGTGACAACCTTGCATTTTTGTTATTACTTGTTATTTCTTTGACACATTGGGAGATAAAGGATATAAATCACTACTATCTCCTCAAAAACACCAACAAAATCATTTTAGAAAATGGGTTTGCCGAAGAGTCAACAAATATTAAATTTTTCTTAAAACTACTCAATGGAGGTCCAATCAACATTAGAAGATTTTTGAGGGCTCTAAACGCCCATTTTTGGCATGTTCCCCTATAGTTGTTCCTTGCAATGAAGGAGATAGCCAATGTGAGAAAAAAAATGTTTCAAAAATAAAATAAAATAAAATTCTTTAAATGCAAAACAAAGTTGAAAAAAAACTGAAAAATGACATGGCAAAGTCTCGGCCACATCAGACTCTATAGTACTAATTGCGTTCCTATAGTTCACAAGACTTGATAACTCAAGGGGTCTTAGAGCCCTCAAAAATCTTCTAATGGATTGATAATAGATATGAATGTAGGGTTCATTTGTACATAAATGTGTGTGTGTGTGTGTATGTATATATATACACATACAACTATTGACAAGGATGTGAATTATCATGTATCTTTTGATAACAACCTAAATTGACATTGGTATTTCAAAACTTGAATTTTGAAAAAAAAAACTAGAGTGTTTGACTTCAATTTTAATAATCTAAGCTTTCCCACATTATTGATTGTTCCTTCAATGATATATTGACACTCTCTGTAGAACTACAATGACATCTTGACAATCCAACATTTTTTATTAGACTTGTAGTATCTTTCATGATCAAACATTTTCATCATGTATTGGGAGAAAAAAATTAGACATGGAAATGACTCTATTTCTACAAAATTACAAAGAAATTCTTGACAATTAGTCATTTTTCCATTAATTAAACTCATCAACTATTTGATAGAATGGATAATAAGGTTAGACATGGAAATGACCTTGTATTTATAAAAATATAGAGATATACCTCACATTTACTTGATTGAATGAATAATAAAGGTTAGACATGTAAATGACTATGTCTTTGCAAAAATACAAAGAGAAGCTTCACAATAGTTTGGCTTTAAGCCAATAAGGCTCTATAAATTCCAAAATTGTTTCAAAAACTCCAAAAATAATAAACTAAAAAAAAAACTAAAAACTCAAAACCATTTAAACTCCAATAAATGAAACAAATTGATGTCCCATATTGCAAAATGGAGCAACTAAGTTTGGATGTCAATTGAGTCCACATAATCAAAGGTGAACTTTTTGAGTTGAAAAAAATATAAGAAGTTTAGAAATGCTTTTCTAAAATTTCATAATGTAAGGTTCCAATCATTTTCAAATTTTTGGTGGAGCTTATTATTTGTTAATTTTTAGTTTTATGCCAGAAAACCAAAAGCCTTACAATAATTACCAATATCTAAATAATTTAGAGAACAAAGTTTATTTCTAAAATTAAATTATATAATGTGATTGGATTTATTTTATAGTCTATTTTCATAATCCATTATTTTGTTAAAAATATGAAAATTCAAAACTCAAAACTCAAAACTCAAAAAAGGATAATAACTAAATATATGCTTTTGGGGTCACTAGGGAGTTTTCAATGAGTAAAAATATAAAGACTAAAAAAACTTTGAATGTTTTTTCAATATTACTCATAGAAATACAACAAATATATTGCAAAATATGACATAATTTTTAATCCTATAATATACCATAAAGACATTGATACATTTATTTGTAAGGCTATTGATAATCTTTAACCCCTTACGTTCTTTGACTATATTTTCACCAAAAACATTCAAAAATTGCCATTTTTAGGACATGTATCAAATTTTAGAAAAAAATTGACATGCATAATCATAGGATTTTGTAGTATGGTGACTTGAGAGCATGTGGTAAAAATTTCAAAAACTTCCACCATGTAGATTGCAAGATATAAGCATTCAAATTCATTAAAATCATTTTTTCTGCCCTTCGAAAAACAAGGCAATTGCACTTCACAAGCTCACTTTTCTATGAAAAAATATTCAAAATGTGGTGCTTCTTTGGAATCTTTTTCCTAGACAAATAAGACATATTCTCAAAAAAATTCAGATCATTTGGATTGGACAACATATAGGAAAAAAATAGTAAGTAGATAGTAGTAGAAAATGATTCAACTTACAAAATTGTTAAGAATTTAATTATGGAATTAAAAAATGCCAATTCCAATGGTTGCAACAATTAATTACACCTATGATTACACCTTCTACCAAAGTTTGGGCCAAATATATGCTAATTGGCAATTACAATAATGTGCCCCAAATCGCTAAGTTGCTTAAATCAACAAGCTAGTCCTTTAGGGGTTAATATTATGTCAATCACCTTGAAGTTCATGGAATCAATCACTATTGTGTAAATCAAATCCCAAAGGCATCTTTACCAAGACCTAGGTTCTATTGAAATATAATGATTTACAAAGTCAAAATTTTAAAAGTTCATAATTTATCCCAACTTCCCTTTTACTGTTATATAGACTTTAGGTATAAGGTCTTAACTTAACAAACATGTAACTTAAAACAAATCTAAACAAAACTATAGTTTTTCCTTCATAATGATCTTTTTTTGTTCTTCCAACCTTGTATACAACATGTTTGTATGACTAAAAATGCTTCTCTAGATATTATTTATATTGTGTATGATTTTTACTAAAGTATTCCAAAACCTACACATACAAGTCTTCAATCAATCAAATTAAAACACATGGGTAATCAAGGATGGTAAGTTTGCAAAACATAATATACATATATTATTGAATCATTCATTTTATTTGAATGAATTCTAGAACGAGGGTACATACATTCAGACATGTGATGTCTATAATGAGGGTATTAGTTTACATAACATTGATGATATAATTTCAATGGTTGAATCTTATTAATGTAGTGTTCGCAAAAGAAAACATTATAGTGTCAAAAGACAATGAAGTTAAAAAATATATCCATATTTTGAATCTACCACATGACTCACAATCCTACAAATTAATATAGGCAACATTGAAATCATGGTCTTATTATATTGGTTGCACTTGGTTTAGAATAAGTGACCAACCAACCAAAGTACACAACTATGCATATTAGCAAATTTGGTTGAGAAGGAGATTAGAGGTTTGAACCCCTAAAGGACCAAGGTGCATTTTTTGGCAACATAACTTTTGGGGGCATGTGCATTTGAGCAAAGAATTCTGTACTTTTGGCCCAAATTTTAATAGGTGTGGATAAGGAATATCTTTCATGTGCACTAAATTTTAGGACATTTGGAAATATGAGTAAAAAATTATGGCCTAATATGTAGTTTGTTTCTCAACTCGAGCAATCCAGGTAGATCTAAAAAAATCACTTTTTTCAAAACAAAAATTTGAAATTAATTTTTTAGATTTATATATACATAGAAATCTTTGAATCATTCCATTTTGATCAATGAGTCAAAAGTTATGAGGTGTTTTAGTTTGCAAGCAGTCATGGATTCTCTACTCCAAAATAAACTTTGAAATTCTTTATTGGACTCAATTTTTAATATTTTTGAAAAAAATAAAAATATTAGGTGAAGATTGCTTATTAAAACACTATAAACATTGGGATTGTCATTTTTCAATTCCATAACTAAATTATTAACAATTTAGTATTTTGATTCATTCTCTACTTTTTTCTATTAACTATTTTTTTCCAACATGTTGTACAATTCCAAATGATCTGAAATTATTCAAGCATGTAGCAAATTTGCCTTGAAGAATGAGTCCAAGGTGTTGCAATCATTTTGGACATTTTTCATACAAATATGACCTTGTAAAGTGCAACTGCATGATTTTTTGCAGGACCAAAAAAAGGCTTTTTGTCAATTCAAATGCTAATATCTTGCAAATCTACATGGTGGAAATCTCTGAAATTTTTTCCACATCTTCTAAAATGATAATACTACAAGATATTATAGTTTGATGTGTCCAAAAATATTCTTAAATTTTTTTTTGATACTTATCTTAAAAATGGCAGTTTTAGAGTGTTTTGGTTAAAACATAATCAAGGAACTTCAAGGGTTAAATCTATAACATCCATTCAATGTAAAGCTTGAATCACTACCAAAAAACAAGTGTCCACACTAACTTGTCCACAACTTTTGTCTATAACACAAAAATGATTGCAAAATGACTATTTTGCAATCATTGTGGACAAGAAATGACTACTATAGTCATTGTGGACAAGTCATTTATACCCTCATTTTTTTGTAGTATATATTTTTGATTCAAAAGTGTAATTTAGCATTTTAATACTAATATCCAATAATAGTCTTGGGCCTCTCTACTCTAAAAGTTGATGTATTCCATCAATCCATTAAAGAAGGTTTAGAATAACTCACAAAGTCTTTGATTATAGGTTTTTCATTCAGACTATAGTTGCCTTCACCGTGATGACTATAAATTGTTGTTTAGACTTACTTACTTGAAACAAAAACAACTTCCATTAGATCAATAATACTATTATGTCTCAATAATATATTTTACACCAAAAACATATCTCAATATTGATAGGCATACAACATCTTCTATTATGATAAAGGATTGAGATTAAGAAGAGATATTAAAGAACAACACAAGTTCACTATGATTCTATATACAATGGATGTTAGTTTAAGTAATAGACAATCTAAAGACAATAGACAACAAAGCTCAATTAATGAAATGTTATCCAATCCAATAATTATTTGCACTTGAAAAATGTTTGAAATTGGTGGACTTTGAGCTTACTCTTCATATTATATATTAGATTGATGATGACGATGTCTCCCAACTCCTTGAGAGCTTTGGGGTAAGTGTGAGGTTCATGGAAATGTATTATACTTCTTGTAATATGGATCACACAATGTTTGATTTGGGTATAATTGACATAATTCAAATACTTTAAATTAGTGTCACTTATACATTGTCCAAATTTATTATTATTTTTTCTATGAATAATCATCATTTGATGTAGGTATTACTTAGTCATTGTATAGTATAGAAAAAGCTTTGAAAACAAAACTCAAAGATTTTCCTAGTCATGGTTTCTCAATAAGGAAAGGTCAAATCGTCAATTTTTTTTCTTTCTAAGGTCACTTTTAATGTAAGAAATGATTTAAATTAATGATTTAAAATATAATTATTAATTAAAGTAAATAGAAAAGAGATTGTATGTATATGTATTTATTCAACCTATTCTAATAGTTGTTCAATTCTAAACGTATGTAGACTCCATGAAATGTTGTCCAACCTTATATAGTTAGTGTTCTTATATTAATTCATATGGGTTGGTCAAATATCTACAGTTGGTCAAATTGTCTTATGCCTTGTTAAGCAATCTATCGATCTAGTCAAATAGCCACATATAATATATTCATATGCCATCTTTTTAATTACTTCTTTAGTTTAATTCATTGGAAGTTGGTCAATTGGTCTAATAATCTATTTACTAACCTAATTGCTACTTATGCAAGGATGTAAATTCACAATTTAGTATTGTCAAATTGTCTCTATATGCAAAATATGCAAATGTAAGTAAACATCCTTGTTAAATATGCTCCAATCAATTAGTCTAGGACTTTTTTTTTCTCCAGCTCCATCCATCAATTAGCAAGTCAATTAGTCCATTTTTCCACATTTAGACTCTTATAGTCTAAATATAATTGATGTTTGATCAAGTAAATTGTTCATTGTAAATAATGGTTGATACTATTGATCTATTATTTCTTTTATACTAAAATGTATAAGCAAACTCTAATTGCTCACTATCAATGTCAATTTGTCAAGAACTCGGCTCCCATACAATTTAATT
The DNA here is from genome assembly GCA_963969395.1 of Pseudoscleropodium purum. Taxonomy (NCBI): domain Eukaryota; kingdom Viridiplantae; phylum Streptophyta; class Bryopsida; order Hypnales; family Brachytheciaceae; genus Pseudoscleropodium; species Pseudoscleropodium purum. The sequence continues at coordinate 24,152,588 of OZ017796.1, forward strand.
GTCAATTGCCTATTCCTATTCAAGCTTCAAGTTTGCTAAGTAGAACTCAAACACTATATATGAATTTATAATTTAAAGTTCCGTTTCTCTATAAGAAGCTTATATATTTTTGAAGTTGCATCTTTGTCCATAGGAACAATTTTGGTATGATGCAAGTGATTTGTCCAATGGATTAAAAAGAATTCCAATTATGATATCTATTCCAAATATGGGACTCTATAATTTAGATAAATTTACTTATTGGCCTCAATCCAAGCTATCTATAGTTGTATCAAAGAATTTGGCTAAAATGAAGATGGATTTCCCAGCTTCTTGCCAATGTCTTGAGTGTTCTTGTCATGAACATGCATATTGTTGTCGATTGAAAAAACTTTAATGTTTGGCGTTGTCGTGCTGCAAATTCAGACATTATGTAGAATATGTATATTCACATTTTTTAGATAGGTTTAAATGTTTGTAACATTATAAAGAAGATGACGTTATTTGAAGTGACTTCAAGATTATGCTATGTCGAACTGGAGGATTTTTCTAAGTTTCAAGATAATAAATCTCAATTGGAACGTGAATTTAAATTTTCTTTAACGCAATTGCCAGATTAGCTACAATTGCCACTGAGTCTTTCATTGTTGTATGAGCGATTAGAAGATGAAGTTGCGCCATCTTGACTACTAAAACAACCTCGTGTGGAGAAATGATGGTATGAACATCTTCAACGTGACGCTCAGACATTGGTAATTTTGTTGCAGGTTGGATGTGTTGAATTCGATAGTTGTGAAGTCACATTTGAAAAATATTTTAAAAATTTAAACGATGAACAATATTATTGCATAGTGAGGCCTAATGAAGGGAATCGTTATCACCAACAATGGTTAAAAGGGCTAGTCAATCCTTTAACTAAAGCAAATCGTATTGATTATGTCATTGCTACTGTCAAACGCATCCTCAAATTTTTACAGATAGAATAATATTTCAATTGAAGCTCTAGTTTTTTACTTCTATTAAATATATGTTGAATTTTTAGTTCTTCATTCCATAGTTGAAATGATTTCCTATAATAATTTTGTAATTATGAAGTAGTATGAATGAAATATTCAAATAATTTGCCTTCTAAGTGAATTTGAAGTGAATTTCTTTCAAAAATAAAGATAAAAAAATAGTTGAGGGCCAAATAAATGCTCAATTATTGATGTTGTAGCTTTGAGAGTGAATCTAGGGTTGACCCCACTTGCTTATACGATTAAAGTGGAAATAAGGTGGAGAAAAAGGTGAACATTTTTTATCCTTTCTCCCATTGTGAATTTAGGAAGGATCCAAGTGTTGAGAGGCCCATTGTGTTGTAAGTTTGAAGAAGTTTGAAATGAAATTTGTAAAAATTGTGTATTATGGTGTGTGGGTTTTAAATTGATCTCACTTGCTTGATTTGGAGTTGTGAATCAAAACTTGTGCTTGTTTGAGTGAAGGAAAGTTTGTTGCCTTTAAAAATTAAAAGGCAGAGACTTCAATCGGCCATAAAAGATGGATAGATTTTTGGTTTGCAATGAAATTTGGAGGAAGTGTAGAAAATTATGTTAACTTTTCATAAAAATATCATTCATTATATTTGGAGTTTGTATGAGAGAGTTATGAGTGTGGAAGTAAAAGAGGGTCTACTGCCCTTCTTTTCTCAAAGCTGAAACTTTGGATGGCCATAGAAGTTGGATAAAGTTTTAAAATTACTTGAAATTTGAAGAAGGAGAAGGAGAAGTTTGTATTAGCTTTCCAAAAGCTATCACTTATTTCATTTGAAACTATGAAACAATGGCGGCACTCATCCAAAGTTCAGCTTGAGAATTGAAGGTTGAAATTGAAGATCGGAAGAGGTTTTGAAGACTTATGTACGTGTGTGTAGCTTGTGACTTTATAAAATTTGTTGTTGTGGGCGGCTTGGATTACACCAATGCTAGCCTCATTTTGTATTGTGAGTGACAAAGTAGGGTTAATTGCCCACATGGTCGAGACTGGATGACAAAGTGGAGTTAATGGCCCACATAGTCAAGACTTGCTTGTTCTTACGATAAAGCTTAATTCTTAAAGTTGATCAATGGAAGTTTGAAAGTTTAGGAGCCAATCTTTCAGATGGTTTAGTTTGTGGTCTAACTGTCCCGTTTTACCCATTTGAAGCCGTGGGATCTTATCACACACCTTAAATCTTACACTCATTTAGAGTCAGCCAATACACAATAGATTAACGGATAATAGTTCGGCGGTGGTTTAAAAAATTCGACATTCAAATTTGAAGTAGAATGAATTTGGGAGTGACGAATTCACTTTTTTTTAATTTAATTTTATTATTTTACAATTTCCTTGATTCCCAAGTCATTTTTGATCACAACCAAAATCTCCGTGATTTTCTGAAACAAACGCTTTCAATACGACAGTGTATAACAAAAAATGGATCTACAGAGTTCTATCTTAAATCAACATATAAGTATTACTCAAATTGAAAGGATAAAGTTAATTCTATTGGGGTTTAGGTTTTTCTGGCCACCTTTGTGAGCATCCATTTTTTCTTTTCTCTGTAATATGTATTTTGTATTCATTTGTACAAGAGATATTGACTGTACATTGATTTTTACACTTAATAGATATTGATAGAAGAAACATCATTCTGCATTGTACAATGCGGTTTAGAGCTAGGTTTTGCATGTTTTGGTTATACCAACAAATTTTTTCTTCAAGAATGCAACAATTCTTGCACTTGCAATAGTTCCTGTAGCAATAGAATGATTTTGAGAGGATTGCGCATTCCCATAGAATTTTTTTAGACTGAAAAAAAAGGCTAGGAATTGCGAGCAAAACAAAAAGTTTCCAAGGATACTTTTCTCTTTGGATATGCAAAAGAGATTATTACAAATGTTGAGCTCATGTAACGGAGAGCCTTGGAAGAATTGGAGAAATCAAAGTCGTTCACGCTAGCACTAGATGTTGATTGGAAATCCAAGGAGTTTGTCATTAATGATGTGGCATTGTCCATAGATAGTACCATGAACAAGAATGTCAATCGTTTTCTAAACCACAAGTATTTGCCACTTGTGCCTTGTGATTTTAATAATGTAACCTCATAGATGTGCCCATCAAAGTAGGCAACAAGGACCCAAGACTTTACCATTTTAGCATTTGAAGAGCTCACTTGGGATTATGGTTGTAGCTTTGAAAAGCCAAAAGTCAATGTTGTAGATACTTACATCTTATCAAGATGACTAATATAATTGACATCTCAACAACCAACAACCACCAAGCAATGTTCCAAGTACAATTAGACCAATTTGTGTAGCACACTATTGAATTACTTAGCTCCTCATCTATATATCAATTTGTCTATTAATCACATCCAGTTAAATCCATAAACTTCACTTTCACAACTTCAAGTATATAATTTGGAACTTCTTGCTTTGTCAATTAGTTGTAATAGCAACATTTTGCCTATTGGATTTCAATATCCAATTAAACTGCAATATGAATTCTAATTTGAGGAATAGACTTAGGCAAGAATAAAAAATAACACCACTCTCAAATCTTGTCTTTGAATAAAATCTTAATCACATCTGTAAATTCTCATGATTACTTATAATTAAAAATAAATTTATTATTTAATTTGTCTTAGATACTCATTGTCTAATTGACCATAAACTTCAAGAAGTTGCCAATCCCTAGTTCCACTTCTTCCTTTTTTTTCCACAATCTATTTTTAATTTTTTTATGTAATCAAGTTAATTTATTATTAATCAAAATATATATAGCCAATCATTGACTTAAGTTTTTTACTCAAAATTCTTCTCAATCACTGAGTGAACAAATAGACTACAATAACAACCAATACACTCTCTCATACAAACAATTAGACAAAATGTTTGAATAACCAACTCTTAAATTCCATCTACTTTACAAAGCCATTACATTCATTATTTGGCACTTACTTAGAAATTATATTCACTAGACTATTAGACCAAAAATAACCAAAGAGATTATTTGCCAATCATTGGCATATTTAACTACATCAAAATTTGCAAACTATTTGACTTCTACAACTTTCTTGATCACACAATTGCTCAAGAAGTTATCATAGATTTCTTATTTGTCTAATTGACATTAATCATAACAAGAAAGAGTTAAACCTAACACAACTTATAAACTTAGCCATCTAATAGATCTAAAATGGAATTAAATAATATGGCAATTATTGGCATTACCAAAATACCAAATACTTAACATTCTCTTAGTCTATTAGATACTTATAAGAAGATAACACAAAACAAACTAATCATTGGTTTAATTCCTTCAATTTACAACCTCTGACTAATTGACTCAAAAGTAATGTTTTCACATACACAAATCAATAACTACTTCTGTTACTACAACATCATCCATTCGACATTAAAATTAATAATCTAGAAGCAGGTTTAACCCCTAAAGACTGGCCTGTACTTTTTGGTTGTATAGATTTTTTGGACAGGTCATTGTGACTAGAAATTTGCATATTTTAGGCTGAAATTTTAATTGAAGGTGTGGACAAGGAATATCTTTCATGTGCAACAAATTTCATGACATTTGGAAATAGGAGTCAAAAGTTATAGCCTAATATGTTACTTTTTTTTTCATAACTAGGCAGTTTGGGCAAATTAGAAAAAAACAATTTTTTTGGAAACCAAAATTTGAAATTAGTTTTCTAGACTTATATATACAAAGAAAGATTTGAATCATTCTATTTTGATCAACAAGTCAAAAGTTATGAGGATTTTTTGTTTGCGGGTAGTTATGAATTCCCTACTCTAAAATAAACTTTGAAATCCTTTACCTTATCCAATTTTTAATTTTTTTGAAAAAAAAAAATTCCTAGGATAGAAATTGTTTATTACAACATTTCAACAATTGTAATTGTAATTTTTCAATTCCATATTTTAATTCTTAATAACTTAGTATTTTGAATCATTGTCTACTATTACCTCCTTACTATTTTTTTCTTATATATTGTATAATTTCAAATGATTTGAAAATTTTTCAAGAATGTGGACAACTTGTCTAGGAAAAAGAATCCAACGAAGCACCATCATTTTGGTCATTTTTTCATAGAAAAGTGAGCTTCTGAAGAGCTTTTGAGATATGTTTTTGGTGTAAAATATATTATTGAGACATAATAGTATTATTGATCTAATGGAAGTTGTTTTTGTTTCAAGTAAGTAAGTCTAAACAACAATTTATAGTCATCACGGTGAAGGCAACTATAGTCTGAATGAAAAACCTATAATCAAAGACTTTGTGAGTTATTCTAAACCTTCTTTAATGGATTGATGGAATACATCAACTTTTAGAGTAGAGAGGCCCAAGACTATTATTGGATATTAGTATTAAAATGCTAAATTACACTTTTGAATCAAAAATATATACTACAAAAAAATGAGGGTATAAATGACTTGTCCACAATGACTATAGTAGTCATTTCTTGTCCACAATGATTGCAAAATAGTCATTTTGCAATCGTTTTTGTGTTATAGACACAAGTTGTGGACAAGTTAGTGTGGACACTTGTTTTTTGGTAGTGATTCAAGCTTTACATTGAATGGATGTTATAGATTTAAAACCTCCAATCTCCCTCTCAACCAAATTTGCCAATATGCATAATTGTGTACTTTTGTTGGTTGGTCACCTATTCTAAACCAAGTGCAACCACTATAATAATACCATTATTTTAATGTTGCCTATATTTGTAAATTGGGAGTCATGTAGTAGATTCAAAATATATTCCTTAACTTCATTGTCTTTTAACACTATGATGTTTTCTTTTGAGAACACTAAATTAATAAGATTCAACCATTGAAATTATATTATCAATTTTATGGAAACTAATACCTTCGTTGTAGACATCACATGTCTGAATGCATGATACCCTTGTTCTAGAATTCATTCAAACAAAGTGAATGATTTTATAATATATGTATATTATATTCTGTAGACTTACCATCCTTGATTACCTATGTGTTTTAATTTGATTGATTGAGGACTTGCATGTGTAGGTTTTGGAATACTTTAGTAAAAATCATATACAATATGAACAATATCTAGAGAAGCATTTTTAGTCATACAAACATATTGTATACAAGGTTGGAGGAACAAAAAAAGATCATTGTGAAGGAAAAACTATAGTTTTGTTTAGATTTGTTTTAAGTTACATGTTTGTTAAGTTAAGACCTTACACCTAAAGTCTACATGATAGTAAATGGGAAGCTTAGGGATGATGCATCAAAGTTTTGCATCAACCTATGATAAATTCTTTTCATTAAATGAGGTTTGGGCTACAGTGGGTTGAATTAGTGGCAACAATCAATGACTTTGGTAACAGTAATGGATTGATCATTGACTATACTACAAATTTCCACCTTTTGAGCATAAGTCCATGAAGAAACTACTTTAGGACTTTAATGTTGTAGCCATGTTAGGAAATATAGTGACTACTTTAGGAAGGTAAAATGATCATTATGGATAATACTTGAGAGCTTGGACGCTTGAGAGCATTATAGGATATTAAGTTATGCCAAGCCCTAATATTAAGTTCATCACATATATTAGTATTTGTACTTTTTGCACTATAGAAAGAGGAACAACATTATAAGATATATTGCTTTCTAACTACCCAATGAATTGGTGACAAATTTGCCTCAAAAACTAAATTGAGCATGATTATAGATACATGCACTTTTGGTTGGTTTCAGGATAATATAGAGATTCTTTGGGCCAATTAAATAGTACACTTCAGAAATTCATAACAAATTCATACCCTGTGAAAAAATATAATTTCAATTGTTCTCACTGTTTCTCATATTTTTCTGTATGTGGAATTTACAAAAAATAAAAAATAATAAAAAAATGGCATGATGGCAAACTAGTAATTCTGCCTGTAATGGGGTGGTTTACCTGGCAGCTGGAGTTTCTACCAGCTGTTCATTCAGATTGGTTCACACAGTCCGAGAAAATCGAAATTGAGTTCTCAAGAAGTTCCCAAGTTTGGTACAGGGATCGTCTTCCTCTTCAGTCTTCACGCCTCTTGGATACCGTTGTGTCCATAGCTTCAATGGTGCAAAGCATTGCAGTTCTGCTTTCGGTTTTTGATTTCAGTTGGCTATGGAAATCCTCACAACTGGCACGTGAACGAGCCGGATTCCTGGAACAGCGCCCTCTCCTTCGGCTTTCAGGTCAGTTCAGCAATGAGCTTTCCTCGATCTTTATAGTTTTAGTTGTGGCGTAGCATGAGTTCTCTTGAATGCTTTCTGCTGCACTCTCTTGGATCGCGGGCAGCTTTCTTACGAGCGAGGAAGCAGTTTGTAGCTGCTTCAGGTCAAGCTAATGCACGTGACCGGAAGTTTAGTACGAGGAGGCGGGTGTTGAAATTGAAGTCTCCTTGATGAAATGGTACTTTCTGAGAAAGATCTGAGGTCAATAATTTTGTTTACTGGTCGCGTCTTCCTGTTTGTTCTTACTGGTTATTGAACCTCTCTCCGTCAGCCATTGTAATTAATTTTTGCTGTCGCTAGCTACTTTTGGCGTCTTAAGACCATTGTAAGCTTGAAGAAGCAACTACCGGTACTACCATTTTATTGCATTAATAAGCTTTCCTCCATCTTGACTAGTTTAGTTGGAACGTTATGTTTGAGTTTTCTAGAATGCTCGTGCTAATGGACTGTCTAGCATCGCAGGTACTAGGAAGCAGTTTGTATCTGCTGTCGATTAAGATAATGCAAATGTTTGGGAGTTTAGTATGTGGAAACTGAGTTCCCTGGTCTCTTTCGAAGATATACACTAAAAAAAAGGAGTTCAGTGTTCTAACATGAAAAGGCTTGAGCCGCCAATTTAAATGAAACGTATCATTGTGGTTTCTTTCCTGACAAGGATTTTTATCGCAATTGCAGTGGAGTAAGCTTAACGGTAGAGGTGGTCATGCGATCATTTCTAATATCTTTGCAAGTGCTTAATATTACAGGGTCTAGGTAATTGTACATGTTCCAATGATGTGGACTTGAACTTTTTGCTTCATTTCCGTGTGTGTGGTTTCTTTGCAGCGTAGATCGTACCCTTTGTTAATGCAAAATATCAAAGTCAGATGTTGATGTGGCAGTTAAACAAACGCAATCCCATAATTCGTCAGGAATGGACTCGAGGTATCTTCAGGAACTCGTTCTCAGAACGTTTCCTATTTTATTAGCATGTACTACGTAATTCTTTTTAGTCTCTCTTCGTAGAAGTGAGCAACTCTTCATCTGGCCAGATGTCTCTTCATGCATGTGAAAGCAACAACTTCTTGGAACCCTACCCATCCACTTGCATTTCAATTTAGGTCTTTTTTAGGTGTTAGAAAATGACTAGTGTTCAATTTGGGTGCTTTTACCTTATCCCTTTAGTGACCATGGTTGATTTGGAGGGCGAGCAAAGTTTTTAAATATAAATTTGGAAAAGGGAAATTTCATCACTACTCCAAGGAAGTAATCCCAAATTGGATTGTAGGAATTGATGTTGTAAGCTTTATCTGTGAAAAAAACAAAAAATGAACATGATCTAACAGTGCAATTTGTTGCGAGTGATCTTCAAAGTGCAAGGCAACAAAGTAGCTTTCAATTGAAGTAGCATAATACATTATTGTCCATAACTTTTGGAACATGCCTTTACAATTCATGGGATTGTTGGGCAATGTTTCTATCGTTCTTAAGTGTCAATTTCAAATAGAATTATATGAGTTGTTGAATATATATGTGACTTGGAAGGTATGACTCAAGTCAGCCCTCTTGTCTTTGAACAAGCACAACTACCTTTTTATTGCACAAAATTCTTGAAAATTGGATTTGTTTGGAGCACATGCTAAAGCTCTATTTCTGTTACCTTTTGAGTTTTTTCAAATACCTTGCATTGAGAGCAGTAAAAGACAAAGAATCCAAAATTTGACCAAAAAGTGGTCAACCGGTCACTAAAGGGTTATCCTTCTTTATTATGTAACGTTGTATCGTGCTCAAATTAAGCTGGAGAAGTCAGATTGACGGGTTTGCAGTAGCTCTGCGTTTCACTTCTGGAAAGACCCGCTTGTGCAAATTTTGTGGCAAGTCCAGGTCTTGAATTTCTGACAAATATTTTGGGACGAGCATTGTCATCCCTGTGCAGTTGACGAAAGGAAAAAGTTCGAAATTCCCAATCTGTTTCGGAATGATGCCTTGTCCGAGTATCTTTTCAGAAACCTTATTTTGATTTTCCGATTTTTTTTTCTCAATTTTCAAGTGCAAAATTTAGAATTAAGTTTTCAATATATAAAATTCGTTTTTGTAATTAAAAGTAGATTAAAAGAGAATTAAAGAGTTTTTTTTCCCTTTCCAGTCTTTTTTTTTTGCAACAAACCCTGAGCCTGTTTGCCTCTCACGGAAATTGCGGCCTGTAACCCAGACTTGGTCACCAATCTATGTAATCTGCAAGAGTTCTCGAGAACATGTGAGTGGCCTGAGTTGCGCTTTCCAGCTGCACATCGGGCTCGTCGCTTCTATAGCTCAGTTGGCTAGAGCACCCGTTTAGTAAGCGGGAGGTCCTGAGTTCAACTCTCAGTGGAAGCAGTCGCCTAGGGGAGCTCGTCTTCCCAATCATTGGGGCCGACCGATGCCCTCTCCGACCATAGCTCAGTTGGTAGAGCGGAGGACTGTAGTTGGTGCAGAGATCCTTAGGTCACTGGTTCGAATCCGGTTGGTCGGAAGCAGATCTTTTGTTTTTTCGCCAATTCTCGTAGTGAGTTATGGATTTTTGCCATCTCTGTGTCATTCAAATCTAGACAATTCGTGACCTTGGAGGCTTGGACAAGGAAGTGGATACGAACGAGCGTGACGGAGATAAATGATTTCTCTGCCCGTTTCAATTTTTCAGCAAATGCTTAAGGAGATGGTAAGCTGATGAAGATCACATTCGTACTGCTTTAAGTTAGTCCTCAGAGACTTGGACACATGCCGATTCTTTCTGCAACTTTTGAAGCCTTCCGTCTTATTTTATATCTTGATAATTTCGGCTAAGCTGTCATCCTGTCTGTATGTTCGTCAATTACTTCGGTGATCATGAACTGCTTGAATGTTATTGAGGTATCTGCTGGTCCTCGGGCCAATCGAGGGTCTTCACTTGATAAAGGGGATAAATCTTGCAGCTCAGCAGAGATATTCGATATACCTCAGTGTTGTCAGCTCAAATCCCTCGACAAATCTGTGAGTGAGCAGTCCACCAGCCCCTCCTTGAGTAAAAGTGCTTAATTTTCGCACTACACATGTTGGCTGAGGGTAGCAGACCCCTCAATCATTGACCCTGCAATCTGTGCGAGCACGGAAAAGAATTTTGCAGTGGCTTGAAATGAATTGCCGAATTAGTCAACCATGCTTTAAATTGATTGATGTAATTAGGAGTTTCAACTCTTCTACTGTGGCTTGTTTTCGAGGGGCGCAAATTTCGCCAGATTTTCAAGTGCTGTGGCAGTGTTTACTTCAGCCCCGACGCCAAACGAGTTGAAAGTAAGTTTCTTTTGTTAGTTACCTTGCTGATCCAATCTATGTGCTAAATAATTAGAAGAGATATCCTTTGAGATCGGAGACGGAGTTTCCCACAAGTAACTGCAAACAAGGGATGTTCGAAGTCTCTATGCTACTGCGTTTGCAGCAGAAACAATCAAAACCACCCAACTTATGTGACAGGTGTTTCAGTGATGTGAAGTTTGAACTATTGTGTAGAAATAGGCTCACCAAAATGACGCTCACATTAGCTACAGTGCCGATGTGATGCTGTAGACGATGCTGGACAAAGTCGTGTAATCCTTTGACGAGGACGCTTAGTTTGTAGTCAACGTGGGAGATGAAATTGAAGAAACTGCGCATGCTCTGAATTCAATTGTTCACACTCGAGGTAGCTGAAAACTATAAATAAAAGCGCTGATTGAGCACGCCCGACACTGGGTAGAAAGGAACCGCCGGAACTCCAAAAGGATCGTGCGTCCTGGAAGACTCTGTTTTGGATTAGGAAAGGTCGATCGGAATTGATTGCAGCATCAGCCCTTGCAGCCACTCAGTTGTTGGGAGATGCGTGCTAGGCCTTTATGCTGACGCGATCCTCGTCGTACGTTTCCAAAGTGAATCCTTCTTCTCCTCTGACGAGTCACAGGGGCTGGCCACTCCAATTCCTTCTCTTTAAAGATTTATCTTGCTTTTGCAACACACTTTCCATCTTCTGAGTGTTGCGGCGGGACGGAACTCCCACCAACATGAAACCTCTACACGAACCATGTAGTTTACCATTCTTAAGCCTGATCGTGTTTGCCTGTTTGGTGAATTTTCGGGTCGATCCTGACCGATGTGTTCAACTTAATGCTTCCCAGAGATAATTATTGCGGTGTTCTAGTCCTTCATATAAACTCCCGTCACAATAAGAGGCGTCGTGAAGCATATTGATCCATTTCTGTCAGGAAGTAGACTCCTTTAACATTTCTTAGCTTCGTCTCAGTTAAGTGCAACTCTAGCTTCTTGCTTCCTCAAGAGTAGTAGCAGTTCTATTAGCATCTCAGACTCTTCGGAGGTTCAAAAGTTCCTGGTGCAATATTTGAATGTTACGAATTGTGGGTTGTCTCGATTGCTGCACTTTCGTCAGCGCGCAGCAAGGTGAGACCCGGAGATGTCAGGAGTAGGAATTCTCTACTCTGAGGAGAGACTTGGGGAAGCGAACGGTGTCCCTTGGTTTGGTCGACTCCATTTCTGACGAGGTGTGGATCAATCATTCTGCACCACGGGAGCGCCGGGCTTCTGGAAATGGATCATGTCGTAGGGTTAGCAATATTGGTTGAAGATGGGGTGCAGTGTCTGCCAGAGGTCCAGTTTGGAGATCACTCACTTGATCGTGCTTTGGTTAATCGGTAAGGAACTTGAATGTGGCTCCGAATTTCTTGTAAAAGTTGTAAGAACCAATCTGCGCCTCGATCGTTTTTTAGCCAAAGCAAAAACTCTGGGATGACTGCCCTTAGTCATTTCGTGATCTTTTAATTGCGGCTTCTGTTTCTCTTTGCTTCCCAATGATGTGCGGAGTATGATTTTGTTGAGTGCGATAGAATTGTTTGACACAGAACTTGACGTACCAAGCGGCTGCGTTCTTGCAGACAGACAGGGAGTCAATTGCAGCAAAGGGCGGGAGCCATCGTCTCCAGCATCAGTGCGGTAGACTTCTTTCGGGGACTGTAAGTCTATTTTTTTCTATCAGTCGTCGCTAATTAGACTCTCAACTCTTGCTTGCTCTACTCGCTCCTGGTTATCGAGAACATAGACAGATGAGGGTGGAACATTAAGTTCAGATTTAAGTACTTTCTCTACCTAAGAAGACTTTCCGACGGCGACACTCACCTTAAGTCGCTACATAGCTAAATCGAGATCCCTGGAATACGCTTAGTGGGAGAAAGTTAACCTGAGTGGTGTATGCAGAATTACAAGAGTGGTGGAGTTCATCACCAGGATACGACGCTGCTTTGTCTTCACGCTTGTGAAAAGTGGATATCCGCGAGTTGAGGAAGGTGAGAATATTGTTGCTGTCCGCATTCATGCATACAAATTTTACCAGAAGTAATTCTTGCAATTTTTTATACCCCAATTCACATCACAAGTGGAATCAAATTTTGGCTCTTCATGTAGCACCGTAGTTCAATGCGAATAGCCACTGATTTGCATTAAGTCCACTACTGTTCATCCGGTTCATGATTGCAGGAAGAGGAGGAACAGGGAACGAAATCAAAGTCGAGGAAGCAGCCTCCGGAGCTTGTGAGCCTCAACTTGCTGAAATCATCGTCTCTGAGAAGGTAGTTTTCTCACACTCATTGACCTTGCTTTCAGTGACTAAACCCTAAGCGTCATCAATTTTACATTCGCCCTCAATTCTGCCAGAATTCAATTTGATAGAATCGAAACGGCCAACTCGCAGGAAACAACCTCCTATGCTGAGTCGAAGCTGCTTGACTATGAGGATTCTGAAAGCAATTGCACTGGGCAGATCGCAGCGGATCACGAGCAGTCAGGAACTTGTGTCAATGATAATGCAACACTACTCGCCGACAACCACGGGACTGCTTGTCAAACGGAATTTGCATCACCCTGTGATTCGCACCTACAAATACCATCTAATTCTGCGACCTGTGAACCGGGCATGACATCCTCGTCTGACCTGAATGATGGGCATTGCACTCTGCAACATGACAAATGCCATTGCCAAGATGCATCCCGAGAGGAGGAGCTTCGGGATGATGGAGTTCGCAACAAATTCTTGACTCTTGAAGCTCCTTCAGGTGCTTGCGATTCGAAACCCGAAACTTCTGGTGAGTGGATCTCTTTAATTTGGCTTGGAGTGAGTAACTTCGATTGATGCAAGCAGCGAGAGTCAAACCCTAACTGTGGACGTGATCATTGTTACAGTGGAAGAGAGCGCCCTTGAGCAGGTGGCAACCTCAAAAAGTGTCAACAAGAAATTTTCCATTCACCAACTCAATGCTAAGGTTGGGGAGCAGTTAATCAAATACTTGCATGCTCTGGAGAGCAGCATGGTCCCTGCAGCGACCTTGACCCAGAAGACAACTCACTGGCGAGCGATCATCTTGGCCACTCTGGTTGCCGTTGCCATGTGGGCTCGAAACTCAAGGCATTTGCACGAATCCATGCCTTGCATCAGGGGCTCTAATATCAATGTCCATATCAGGAGTCGCTTGTAAACATCCATCTCAGTGGTCTGCTCGGTTTTTGTTCAGTCTGTTCTTCAGTTCTTGTGTTGGGGGTAGTCAGTCTCATAGTTGCTGAGGTGAGATAAACTGTAAATTTGCATTGCATTCGGTAAGTGCTAGTTGATAAATTGGAAGGCGAAGAAAATCAAAGGTGTGGTTTGGAGTGGATCTTTCAACAAAGGCTTAACAGTACTAGGCAGTGCGAGCATTTGGGTCCAAAATGGAGACTAGGGCAAGTATATTGTGCTCAGAATTGTGTGGAAGCCAAATTTGGAAAGAACCAGTCAAATCTTGCAGCACAAGTTGCAGGCGCTGACAACCCATACAATTTCCTATTTCCAGTCTGTTCGGGAATGTTCATCAATACCGGTACGCGGACCCCATACTGCCAGCTTGATGAACTGATTTGCAAGAGTCTCTCACAGAAGAGCTCCGGCCTCTGTTCAGTCTGTTGAAACCAGCGTCTGTTTTCTCTCAACCCTTGCATTTCCTCAATCTGACAATCTAGAGATGAAGCGTGTTAAAAATTCATATCTTGTTTGATTCCATGCAATCAGTTGTTTGAAAGAACATTATGCAGAAACACTGGTAATTGAATCTGAGAATGTACTTGTCAAATCAAATACGTCAGCAAGTCTTCACGGAAGTGTTCACTCAACTGACACTGCATATGCTTATCATAGAGGTTCACAGTGAGAGATTTCGACTGTCTTTCGCCAACAAATAAGATGTATAACGCTTCAATGAATTTATAGCATGCAGAATAGGGAGGCTAAGGTACATTATTCTCCACAGCTTCAATCTCCTTGATTTAACCCAGCCATCAATGCTGATAGTTTCTTGCATTTAAAATAGCAATAAATTCCTCCTGCAAGGCCACAGAAGCTTCAAAGTAGTCAAAATGTAATTTGTAATGAAACACAATTGGACTGCAACAAAAATAAGCAAATCCAATAAGCATGAGTTGAATACTGTCTCATGATCCTCGTGCTAAAGAATAATATGAGTGGCGACTCAAATATGATATTTCATGAGAAAATATGTAAATATTAGTTTGAAATTGGTATGGGCAATCTAAACTGTCTAAACTCTAACGTAAAGAGGGTTCAGAGCAGCTGATGTATTGATTGGTAAGGCATGCTCACAGAGAAAAAAACCCCACCAAGAAACCCAAATTAAATTGTGTATGTAATAAGGAAGACAAGCATTCGATCAAACCTTCAAAGAGGCGCCTCCAACCAGGAAGCCATCCACATCCGGATTGCATCCAATCTCCTTACAGTTAGCAGCTGTTACCGAGCCTGAGCACGTCCGCAAACCCAAAGTTGCAGCCACTTTTTGTAAACATTTAATTTCCTAACTTAGTGGTACACATGACACGCAATTGCTGTACCAAGAAGTGACCCAGGCACTGCCACTGGTTTTGCTTGTGTTTCCACTTATTTTAAACCAAGTAAGTTAAAGTGGGAATGTTAGGAGTAATTGAACTGCTAACCACGTGGGCTTGAAGCATGTCCAACACGTTTAAGATGGTCAATTCTATCAATTTTACATAATAAAAAATCTTATAGAATATTCTGGAATGGTCCATTGAGGGTATTGACCTTCACCTTCTGGAATCTTTTTTGTGCACAAAGACCCCTAGCTTAGTTTGTGCAAAAATAACAAGTTCTCTCCTTTCTCATCTAGCGATTTGATTGTTCCAAAAATTCTCCATTATTTACTCTCATACTATCATTCCTATGCCTCCACATAAGCCTCCACAGGATTACTTGCCAAAGGATGGTCTTCTAATTGATTCAAGAATTTTATTGCAGGCACCACTGGGTCTAACTAAACTAAAGATATCCCAATGAGAGTTTCAAGTGAACATTGGGTACCTCCATATATTATTCGTGTATTCTGTGCCACTTGAGGGCTGACATTGCAGTCTAGCCACTTTCGAAGGTTGTAGTGAACCTGCAGAGATTGCAAGCCTCAATAGTACATGAGATAAGGTATGAATTAAAGCAAATAGTCTACAAATCGATTTACATCTTGTAACTTATATGTTCATTGGTTGTTAATGCAAACACCACCACATGCTAACTTGCAAAAAGAGATCTAAAATGGTGAAATCACAAAGTAATGAACAAGGACCTTAGACTCTTACCTCTTGAGCTTGCTGAGGAGTAGCTACCTTGCCGGTTCCAATAGCCCAGATAGGTTCATATGCTATGACCATATTCGCCCAACATCCAATCTTTGCTGCACCATCAACAAAATTGAATTAGAAAGCATTGAAGAAGATCAATCTTCCATGTTTAAATCTCAAAAGATTTCCTGTTAGATTGAGAAAGTCGACGGTGACTAAATAATACTCCGTAATTTTGTAGTTGCCGTATAATATCAAGTTAACGGAAACGACAATAAAATCACAATAACATCAAAGTATGAACATTACATTACACTAAAATTACCTTCCTGTTAACTCAAAATGAGGACTTTAAGAATCTAAAGCCTACTAACTTAACAATAAGAATTTTATCAATCGAATGGGATCTTTTGTGACGCAGCAGAATCCATCTTTTCTACCAAGGAAAAGTAGAAAACTCCAGAGAGAGAAAATTTGGGGTCCAGTCAGTGCCTGCAACTGCTGCTGTTTGCCTGGAAACCACGGCGCCGGTCTCATTTCTCTCTCGTTCTTGTAACGTTTCACCAACGCACAGGCAAACCTTCAAGCCCTGGTTCAATGCGTACGCTGTTTTTTCTGCCACGATCTGCAACCCTCTCCAGCAGCTTAATCAATATCCAAGCCTCAATATCTTAGACGCAATCCTATCATTAGAAACTGATGAACCCCGAAATGCCCAAGCCAGAAGTAAAAATCCCACTTCAGGAGGTGAGAGTCGATTGTTGCAACTTTCCAATACGTCGTTCTCCATCATTCGAAAATGTAGGCCATGATTTCTATTTTGTATAAGTACAATTTGTTACCTTCCGTAAAGCTTCCTAAATAGTATATTTAACTCCTATAGATGTGTAGCAAGTCACTTTTGACCATTTGGGAATCTGAGGGTTGAATACATTGAGAAGACCAAGGAAGGCTCAGGGACTAAGCAATTGAGGAATTAGCCACAACCCAATCCAGACTTACTGTATCAGTTTCTCCACAAAGTGATCTTCTTTCAGAGTGACCTAGGATGACCCACGGAACGTGTAAGTTCGCCAGCATCTCTGCACTAAAGCAAGAGCAAAACCTCAAATTATGGCAGTATATTATGGAAGAGTTGCCGCAGACAATTATTTCCAATGCACATCCGTTTATTTATTGCAAACTCATTTACATCGATTATTCAACATGTATAGATGATAGTATTGCCGTCAATCCTGTGAGGAAACGTTGCGAATAGAGACTCCAGTGGTACCTGATTTCGCCGGTGAAAGCTCCACCCTTGCCTTTCCAACAGTTTTGAGCGGCAATCTGGAAATCCGTTCGGAGCATGCTCTTCACCAGGGGAATAAACACGAAAGGAGGAGAAATGATCGTCTCTGCATTCAGGCAAATTCCAAGAGTCAGTGAGCCTACACAGATTAAGATCAATGCCACTACCTATCCTCTTCAATCTACACGATGATATTATAATTTACACCTAAAATTGCCCAAAGAAGAGCTACTACTACTGTTTCTTAGAGACTGATAATGCTTCACCGATATGATTCGGGCAAGGGACTTCGCCATTATTCAGCATGCAGACTATTTTCTTGACTTCGTCCACGGTACCATTCTGCGACCACCAAATGCTCTTCGTCAATCAAAACGGATTACACCTGAATGAAAGGAATGAGACCCAAATGAAGAGCACCAGCATTGGGGACAGAAGTACGAACACATTTCCAGTTGCCACCAACAAAAAACTTCCTGCCGCATCCTGCCATCCTGGAAGCTCCTGCAGGAACGGCGCCGGAGAAACAAACAATCAAGCAGCCCACGTTGTTAGTTGGAGCTGTGAGATTGAGAAGTCCGGGGGAAGAGCCCATTCAACCCACTGGCTTAGATTGGTTGGAAGCTGATGCAGGTGCCGGTTCGGGTCTATCAGTTACCGACTGACATAACTGCCCAAACTGGTGCCTAGAACCGTCGGCTTTCAACTGATACTTATGTCCGTCGTCGCCACACTTGCCCCGACTCAAAGTGTTGACCTCCAAACTAAGGCTCCTGGGATACGTCACTTGTTATTGATTGTGTGCTGAAACCTCGAACCTGAAACAATGCATTCCATCGGGATCTTAGAACCTCAATACTGCGTGCAACAATATGTCAGTATCATGTGAGACCAGCGTGTTTTTTCATCACGACAATTACAAAATTCAAGGACTGCCGAAATGAAAAAGAACATAGTTGAAAGACACAAAGGAATAACAGGAAGGAGGGTTGAAAGTTAAGCCATCTAGATTAACATGATGGTTGAACGTGTTTCTTATTCATCTTCGAGGAAATATAAGAGACTTTTTTCTGAAAAGACTACTTACTACGTAGCTAGGAAGTGCAACAGTGTCAGACGACCATTCGAGACCATCTAGGGGAGTTAATTGTAAATTAAATTGGTAAATAAAAATTTACGTCAACACTTTGGAAACGAAGGTGACCCATGGCAACCTTCGGCAGACAACCGCAAACGACCATTTACACTAAGATAAATTGGCAAATCCTAGCGTCACATACCGTCCAGGGTATTGGAGTATTGTCATCGTCCGAACATCCTCGCTACATCGCTTCTAAATCGATCTCCCTAAGAGTCAAATACTTAGCACATTTTGTCCAGTCATTTGCTTTGCGTAGTCGACCTCAAGTGGTAAATGCAGGGCACCGGGTTTCAATAAATACCATGCGACAGATATCAATATGCTGAAAGACGAACGATGCCAACCATGCTGACAAAACAAACTCCATCCTCTCTCATGAACTGTGGCGATTGAGAGGCATATCCCAAGGAGGGTCTTCAATCCACATCTTCAAAAAGCTTCAGGAAATTTGAACTCTCGTATTGACGAACCCACGGCACCAGTTCGAATAATTGCAGTAGAGATTCACAGTTGAATCAGCCCTGCAAGGAATAACCATGGTCGCCTGGGATGACCCAAAACAGGTCATTCCTCATTTCGCTATATGCAACACAAAATACCAATCCCACAAGTGAATTGCACTCTATTACAAGTTATATTATCACGAGTAGTTGATAAGTCTTCCGAATTGCAACAGTCTGACGTTCTTTATATGGTTACTGCGTACCCAAATCAGGTGACTATCAGACCTGATGAGCATAAGAACCACCACAAAATTAAAACATGGAAGCAAATTAGCAGAGTCCAGAAAATATTTGACCATTCCTAGACACAGATGAAGATAGTAAAGGGTATCCACTTAAGCTATTAGCCTGATAAATCTAGATCCCATTAGTTTGCATATGAAAAGCAGCCAGGCAGTTGTAAAATGAGGAAACAGAGTAAACTTCAGAAACAATTTCTGCATGAGACGCATGAAGAGAAAACATATCCAACGTAAGAGTGAGGCATCAGACTACTTTTAACTTGCACTCAATTGCCAGATTCAGGCGTCATGTAAAAGCTTGTCATCTCTGGCCTCAACAATTACTACATTTGAAGAGAATATGAGGCATCAGGCTACTATTAACTTGAAAATCTTTTTCCAGCCACGAAATTACAAATCACGAAAGCAAATCGTTCAAAAACAGTGGGACCCTGTTGGTTATTTCCTTTTATTTTGGAATGAAAAGTCTCTCTTCAATTCTAAAGATGAACTAGACGTGCAGGCCCTAGAGAATCTCTTATTAATAATTTTTATCTCTGAAATATTGAAAATAGCTCAAGAGGTGTGATCCAAACACCTTCCTTCCTAGTGAATGGTGTTATGGTTGTTGGAGCCAATGCCTCATGGACTGCAAGCAACTGGATTGACATTTTCAACCCCTTTATATAAAGTTAGACATGAGATGCCCTTCATCACGTAGCAAAATGCAACAACACAACATCATCCTCACTCACACCTAGCATCAATATTCTTAATGTTGCTTTTGATATGAAGGTTAGGTCCACATACATTGTTAAACCATTTTTGAAACATTTGTAAAGTTTCATTAGCTAGGCAAAGTTATAACTTAAGTCCTCATCTTATCTGGTGTAGGGACTCTATTCACTTCCTCATGGACCATTTTCAAGTCATTGCAAAATTGTTCAAGATTCTTCACATGCATCTCTACCTGACTACTTTTGTATTTCAGTATTGCGCTGATAGTATAGTACTACCCAATACAAAGACTCTCAAGAGCTCCATATGAGTGTTCCAAGTCCCCCAAATCCAAATTAATTGAGAAGCATCAAGACTAAAAATGCAAGAAAATATAATTTCAAAACGTCACAAAAATAATCTCTCTTAATCATGGAGCACTAAATTCAATTAACAATCACATATGATATAAAGCTACCATACTGTTTGTAATAGTTTCCTTGAGTTTGATTCATTCATTGAAATGAGAAACATTGTCAGTTCATATTTGTACATCCTACCTTCCAATCCTCATAGTACCATTCCATAGTCACATTTGAAAAGATCAATTGAGTTGCTATGAGCTAGACTCTTTTATTCTTTTCTGCTCCTCATGTTCTACCTTCAATTTGTCAAAATCAATACCCTCAAATTTGAGCGTTGAATCAAGATACTTGGTTCCATACGCAGCACCAAAACCCCATCCCAACCCTAACCCTACACCGCAACCTCCACCAGCACCGATGCCAAAGATATTCAACGGTGCACCTGCAAAACAATACCAAAACGTTGACATGGCATAACTGAACTAGAGGTCATTAGCAACAGCTATACCCGAACAAAATAACACCACTATGGTATACTCAAACTACTTGGTTTCTCCTTTTTTATATCACATCCTTTGTTCTCTCACCAAACCCTAAGAAATGGATGTATCTAGTTCATATCAACAAAAGTTGCATACACATGAAGTCAACAAGTGTAGAATGCATTCTAGATCCTAAACCTTCTTGACTATTTTAATCCCAAGTGCCTCTCTAATGTCACTTTCAATTACTTTCACATGCAACATTATCAGAAAAATCAAAGAACTAAGTTGGAGACACCCTAATCTTAGACAATAAATACATCTTGACTACAAGGATACCACCTCAAAAACAAATCACGTAGCGGTTCTACAACATTTACCAATAGAATTTTGACTCTCCATAACTTTTGTGTGGAGCATTCTTTTGGTGAGTTGGAAGCCGCAATATTTGCCAACATGAACAAATTTTTTTCGTCTAGTATAATAAACTACGCTCATCAATAAAGGTGAGAATTTCAGACGATTTTTAGGCAATTACTATATAATCACATCTCATTTCGGTGATTACGCTGTGACATTAAAGAGGATTGGAGTGCAAAAAAGTCTAGAAACCAAAACGAGGTGCAAAGCGAAACTCTACCTCCGAAACCCCAGCCAATACCGAATCCACACCCAATGCCGAAACCTGCACAAAGCACCACAGTAGCCACAATTTCAGGGCAAGGCTTCCCTCTCGCATCTAAATTTTCGGCACCACGCCTATAATCCCCCAACCCAGTGAATTAAATTCCGATTCAAGCAAACCGCATAGAATCGCACAAGAAAAATTCGTCACACAAAGTGCCGAAATCAGTCCGCAACAGAGCAATTAGAAACGAATGCCGACGTGAGAGAGAACCCTAAGGGACAATTGGGAGCGGGAGAAAAGACGACGTACCCAAGCCGACGCCGCGGCCATTGAAGGGCGCCACACCCATGACGGCCTCCGACGAACGAAGCCGGTAATTGAGCTGCTGCAAAGAATGTATGCGAGCGATGAATGGGATGAGGAGAGCTTGGCGACAGAGGCTCAAGTCTGGCCAAATTTGCGAGAGAGGAGGAGAACTCGAGAAGATTTGGCAAAAGCGCAGAGCCGGGAATTCGTGGTGGTCCTCTCCGACACCCTTCCGTTCCCCGCTCTCAATGTTCTCCAGAGGCGTCGAAGTTCCCCTTCGACGGAGCGTAAGCGTCTTCTGGAGGGCCCTTAATTCAAATTAGAATCACAAGAACTTAAAGCATAAGACAATGGATCCTTGCAAACAAAATTCGAGCTGCAGCGATGCGACCTGGAGGCACAGGCAGAAGCTGGAGAGTGAACGACAGAACCCTTAAACCCTAAGAGAATCCTATGGATGAATGTTAAAATATGCATTCTCATCCAATTTCATCGGTCTATTCCGTACGGAATCGTGGTCTTCTTCGTTCTTGTGGAAATTTTGTGTCTGCGTTGCGATTTGGGCTCTTTTTTGGATTTGGGCTTTGCATTGCGGGTTTTTGGTTTTTGGTTTGGACTTTGGTTGCAAGAGGAAGAGTGGTATGTGAAGGTGCTGTGGATTTTCAGCCATGTCGTCGGTGTACGTTTTGGAACCTCCCACGAAAGGGAAGGTGGTGCTGAACACCACCGCAGGGCCACTTGATATCGAGCTTTGGGCGAAGGAAGCCCCCAAGGCGGTACGTAATGCTACTCTTGGACGATAAAATCTGTTTCCATTGCATTATGTTTCGCCGATGTTGTGGTGCTCGTGAGAATTTCGCGAGAGTGGGATTAGGGTTTGGTGTGGTGAATAATCGAAACTTTGATGGGCCATGTGATACTTCAGGTTCGCAATTTCGTTCAGCTGTGTGTGGATGGCTACTACAATGGAACCATCTTTCATCGTCTCATCAAGACTTTTATGGTGCAAGGAGGCGATCCCACCGGAACTGGAACAGGCAAGTAATTGACAGATGATGTGCGCAAGTGTTTTGGCTGGACCCTCTGAAGTAATCTCTTACTGAAATTGTGTGTCTACTAAATCTGGACTAAATTGTTAAGAGCAAAGTCGGTCACCATATCATGAGTGGGAGTAGGTGCACAGTCCTTGTGTTAAGCAGATTGTGCATAGAGAGGCATTTTCCATCCTCACGCGGATTAAGCAATTGTACATAGAGACCTCCCCGTCGGAATCAAAAGGTCTAATCGAGTGAGGAAATTTTGGTCTAAAGAGCTGCTTCGAGCTGTACTTTCAGCTTAATAACAGTTTGCATTGGGAGACTTCCATATCTTGCTATCCTTCATAGCACTCTAAGTAGATGAATTGTTCAAAAACAACTACAATCACCAATGTAAATTTCTATTGTATTTTCGTACTAAAGCAACTTAAATCTGCAGTCCAGATATAGTTTAAACGCGTTTAGAAATAATTATTATTTATTTCGCATACCTACTTGCTAAACCCTATGCGTGCCCCAATTCTTTTAATTGATCTCATTTGGTGATTATATCTGTTTGAGCAGGTGGAGATACCATATATGGAGGGCCATTCGCTGACGAGGTTCATTCCCGTTTGCGGTTTAATCACCGAGGTGTGGTCGCTTGTGCCAATGCCGGAACTCCTCATTCCAACAATAGTCAGTTCTTCATTACCTTTGACCGGTGCGATTGGCTTGACAAGAAGAACACCATCTTTGGCAAGGTAAGCGATCGGTTTGAGAGGGTGGGTATGATTAGGCTAAGTGGACTGATGGTTTCTGGATGACGTTTTTTTGAGCATTCCCGAAGACAATCAGTAGGACAAGACTACTTGTAAAATGTACTTCCAATTAGGCGTCCATTTCATTTTGGATTCATTGCCAAAGTTTTTTTCCTATATCCTATGTGACAGACAACCAGACAGCCTTCCAACATTTGATCGATTACATTACTGGATTTCTTGAAAGATGGCTGGCATATGTTGTGCTCTGAACAAATATAAACCCTCCCTGATTATGCTCATGCACATATGAGAACAGTGTTCTAGAGCTGAAGTTGCATCTTTCGCCAGATCACCGGAGACACAGTTTACAACTTGATGAAGATTGGAGACTTGGAAGCGGACAAGGATGATCGTCCACTTGACCCACCCATAATCAACTCTGTGGAGGTAAGCAATTTATTCGACTTGTCACCATTGCCAAATACATTACTTTTGTCACTCTGCGTTCACTTGTAGGAAGGCAAAGTTCTGTTTTGACATGGTTTGAATCTGCGGGAGTCATTTGAGTAGCTGAGGGAACGTTTGACAGGGTGTTGATGCTGCATGGATGGATGGATGGATGGTGTGCTTGACAGTGAACCGTCACATGGATGATGGTTCCAGGTGCTGTGGAATCCTTTTGATGACGTAGTACCCAGGAATTTGAAGTCCAAGAAAGAAGAGACTTCTGATGACAAGCCTCAGAAACCGACTGCGAAACTTAAGAAGTAAGTGATCAGTTTAAGAACGCACTGAACAATATTCTTTCATGCACTGTCTATCTGTTCTTGTTGCTTCTAGGTTCAGTACTTTATTTATAGGATTCATGATGTAAAAATGTCGAAATCGATTGATTTTGTTGTGAAGAATGTAACTTACATGGGGCCTTATTTTATATTACCAGAATCTATGAAGAACATTGCATGTCTTGGTCGAAAAATAAATGAAATCCGACAGAAAAATGAGGCACAATTTGCGCTTCCTGGTCCTTCAGGGGTTAATTTTAAGGATCAGGATTCATTCGATCTTACCATGATTGCTTCTACCTGAATTTGCGATGAGTGCAGGAAGTTGAATTTGCTGTCTTTTGGAGAGGAGGCTGAGGCTGAAGAACAGGCTGTGGAGACTGTAAAAGCGAAAATCAAAAGCAGCCATGATGTGCTTCATGATCCACGACTGCTGAAAGAGCCAATGGACTCAGAAGAAATGGTTAGGATTCTTGAAAATCCTTACTTCAAATGTAATATGGAAGCCGGGAGCCTCATTTCTACCGGCAGACCTGTGATCTGATTCCCACATTCTTGCATATCAACATGATTTCAGCTGCTTTGTATTGACACAAGCTCATGTGAAGATACTTTCTCTGGTTTCAGGATCCAGTTGAAGCTCGTAGGCTTAAAGGCGTACAGACTGCAGTCAGGCAAGCTTTATCCAAGAAAGACTACGTTGAAGATGCGGAGAGGAAACCTAGTGACTCGGCGAATGGTGAGAGCAGTGAAGATGAGGATGACTTTGAGGCATCCATGCGAAAGAAAGTACTGGAGAAACGAAAAAGGTTGTCCGAATCAAAGGGAGCCGGTGTTGGCAACACGAAAAAGGGTGTGTGATATGCCAGTGCTCACTAGAATTTTTACATCACTGATATGTTCAGGTGTCTTATGAAAGAGCTGTTTAGTCGAAGCATCAGGCTATCTTGTTCCCTACTCAATTTTTGTCAAGATTTTGTTCAGCCTACAGGCTCACACATTGATGTTTGCCAATTTTATTAGCAGAAAAGCAAGGCAATTCAAATGTCAAGAAGGAGGCTCCCATTTCAAGGTAAGATGAATTTTGGAGTTCATGCAACTTGGATGACGTGGGAGGGTAGGATTTTCAAATAGCTTCTCATAGTGTCTTGTATAAGTCGCATTTGTGGCAATGTAATCTAACGGAGGCTGAATTGCTCTCAACCAGGGATACCCGAAGAGTAGTGGATGATTCAGATGACGAGAAAGAGGAAAGAAAAGAGAAATTGAGCTTGAAGAAGGGACTGGGTTCAGAAGCACGCGCAGCACTGGCTGCAAATGTGGATGTCGACGTACAGCTCCTCTCGCCTTTGGAGCAACAACGTGCTAGATTCAAGCAAAAGAAACGACTTCAGGGATCACGGGAGGGTGCGGTATGTTTCTGCTCTCAGGGTGTTGATGTATCAGTATGCTGCCAAAAACATGAGACTCAGTTTGGGACTCTTGACCCTTCAGGGTTTAATTTGGATGCATGGAATCCTACTACTGATGGGTAGCTGGAACTCTTGTATTTATGAGTTCCTAGATTATCCATAGATGTCTGTGCATTCTGATTATGCAAATTCTAATTCTTCTAATACTTGCCGTAGTGTTTTTGCAGGAATTTTTACGATGTGAAACTTATGGTACTTATGAGGGTCATGTTGGCTTGCGTATGTTGTGTGGTTTTGCAGACATTAGCAAAGTTGGCACAATTCAAGTCCAAACTAGGCCAATCCATAATGAAGGAGTCAAAAGAAACGGATGCTGACGATGAAAATTGGTTGATTCATGAATTGAAATTTGAAAGAGACCCCACAAAGAAGGTACGATGTTCATAACTCGATCAATAACTTTGCTCCATTTGGTGACTTCGCTTCCGGTTTGAAAGTTTATTAGTGTGATGGATTCTTGCTGAGTAAAAAACTGGTAAATCGCAGGATGACATGGAAAGAAATGAAGATCCAAACCAGTACGTGGTGCACGATCCTCTTCTGGAGAAAGGGAAAGAAAAGTTCAACAAAGAGCAGGCGAAGTTCAAGAAACGAAATCGTGAATGGGCTGGAAAGTCCTTGACATAACGGAGGAACCTTTTGCAAAATAGTTCTTTAGGTTTCTTTTGTACATTCCAAAAATTGAAAAAGATTTGTACCTTTGAATTATTCTTGTCAGTAGTGTCATTGTCGCTTCTCACTATGGTCAAAGGCTATGACCCTTTGGCATGCTTTCTCAACGAGCAACCATGATTGACAAGGGTACCTCCTCTGCTCGAGTGTTCTCTCTCATGGAAGTATATTCTGCCTTTGTTAAAGAGTGGTTTAATGAACAGACCATATTTTTTTAAATCAAGGGAGTGTAGCTTGCAATCTTCGTCGTAGTCACGGAGCTGAGGCATACCCTTCATAGACCCTCTTCCCAATTCCGTTTCTCTCTAAGTAATAGGGATGCAAATTCTCAATTTTGTTTCTGTCTTTAAATAGATAGTGATGCAAATTGGAAGGGGTTCCATTATGGGTATGCTTACCTTTCTATAAGGATGAAGCATCTTTTGTTTAGTTGAATAAATGTATATTTATCCAAAATTTTGAGATACCACCTTAAAAATGTAGGTGTTTTGGGGGGTATTTTGAGGGGTGAATTTTATTCTATTTAAAGGAAATTTTTTGGTCAAATTTTCCATTGTCTATTTCCTCTCACTTTATAAATAAATGCTTTGTAAAGGTAATGTTCTTTATTAATAGTGTAGTTTACAAATCCAAATGCATGTGAGATATAAGTGCCTAATAAGTGCTTCAAACGTACAAGTACAAAGATGGACACATTTATATGCTTTACAATCTTTTTACTCTCTAGAATGGATCTCTTCACTTTCTATTCAATGCCTTTGGAGCAATCCATTTTATTTTTAAAAGAAATTCCATAAAATGTGGTAGTCTCTCTAAAGATATTGTTTTATATTATAAAGAAATAAAGTCTTGTTCAATGAATATTATGGGGGCTTTGAATAAAGTCTATAGAAGCATAAACCAAATTCTTAACAAACACCTAAGTCTTTAATAAAAAGACAGTTATTTTTTCTCCCCAAACAAAATTTTGCTAATTAAACAAGTTTCTAACATTTGGAAAACATATGTCTCACTTGTGTTATCAAATTGTTGCTTTGCATCAATTTGCATTACATACGCATTACAATAAATAGATTGCTTCACCTTGTGAAATCAATGCGGTATCATTAATAAATGGCAGAACTTTCAAAACAAATCTCAAAATATGCACAAAATGGACTCTGATCTTCTGGTTTCTTGCGAAACAACGCATGGTTGCAGACCTATTTGCACGTCATCTGGAAGGGTTCCTTCAGCCTAGAACTACCTTCTTTACACCCAATTCGATTCTCTAACTCACCTCCACTGCTTTACAAGAAAGTATCAGAATCTAAACAACAGAAAGCAAAAACGGCAGCACCTTTACGTAAAACTCTGTTGCACGCACATTATAAGCAAAGCACTGCACACATCAGCTGTACAAGTTCATCAATTGCGTTCAAAGATCGATTGATTCCTGGGATCTGACCACTGAAGTAACAATCTGAAAAATGATGTGTCTTCGTGACTGTCGATGACAGTTCGTAAGCATCGATCAAGTGAAGGATTGGGGAGGCCTGCCATTTGCGGCCGACACCCGTGAACCCCACTCTAAAAGCTCTTTGCTGGTATCATCCTTGTGGCATATCACTTCTATGAAGCACAAGCAGTCTTTCTTCTCACCAGTGGCAGTAGCGATTGCTGGTATCAACTCAGCTTCTGTTGACACCTGCATCACAAAATAAGGTAACATTAAGAAAATTGGCTCCACTCATACCTCACAGAGCCACAGCGCTACAAAATTGGACCATTAATTATTTGCTCATTTTAATCTCAAATATTCGACTTGTGGCGTTGGAACTAAATGGTAATTTGGGCTCTTTTTTTCTTCGCTTGGATTCTCTCTGCCCATGTTTGACTTCTTGCCTATGTCAATGGTTGATTTCCATCAAATTGTGCTGGAAGATTGTTGGAGATTGTGGTGCATCCCTGTGGGACATACCAAATTGGAAGCACAACTGTAACCTTACTCTCTCAATACGAAAGAAGATGGTGATGCAGTTGCCTCCTTGGCTTGGAGATTCTTACATTGTGGAATGGGGGATTCTGTGATAACCCTGAAGAAAACATACCTTCGTGGTCCACACTTTTCCTTCGCCATTATGAATAGCGTCCACAAACCCTGTATAGCTCCAATTCTTTATCACATTGTACGGGCCATCGTGAATCTCAACCTCAATTGTATAACCTCCGTTGTTGATAAGGAAGATGATACTGTTTTGTTCCTGGCGCATCATGGTGGAAACGTCCTGGCAGGTCACCTGCACCACTTCTCTATGTCAGTGACTTATTGAAAGCACACGAACCGATGGATGACAAGTTCTGTAGAGTAACGCAGAAAAAACATAAGCACGCACACAGAATGAGAGAAAAAATCCAGTAGATAGAAGAGTTTCGACTTCTCGAATAGAGATTTTAGATTTGGGACAAATTTAGAAGTTAAGGCTTATTTCTACATCAAATTTCTATTCTCTTATAAGCTCTTAACCCTTTAATCATTTTAACTTCTCAGTCGGTAGGTACTGTAAGACTACGGAGGTATTAATTGAGTTTTGAAATAAGAATGTAGCTACAAACCTGGAAACTTCCGTCACCAATGCAGGCAATTACACGTTTTTGTCCTTTCAGAGCTTGCGCATAACCTAGCAACGCTCCTACTGACCATCCTATTGAACCATATTGCATTTCAAACTCGTAGCTGCAATTCCACCAGGACAGAATCATTGAAGCAGTTCATCTTGGGGTTTCCTCTTTCATATTGCAGGGTTAAATTTACAACCTTCACAAAAGGAGAATCACTTACCCACAGCCATCTGGCAACTTCAGTTTCTGGCAGTTAAACCAGGAATCTCCTGTCTCGGCTAGAACAGCAGTGTCCGCAGATAGCATGGCCTGCACATGGCAGAGAAAATATTTGTGCAGTACACTGAATGTCGAATATATTATATAATATTAAAGATTTTCAAACGGATAATCGTATGGAACTGACGGAGGTGGGTGCCCGTACCTGGATGTGCTTGAACAACACATTGACTCGAATTGGCTCGCCTCCTTCGGATGGTGGAACCACTCCTTCAGGTATGAAGATGCGCTTATAATTATAAAACGAGTTTGAGTTGTTCGTTATCTTTTCCGCCAACAACTCCACAAAATCCTTCATAAGAACACATCCAAACTCCGCTTTCCCGCAAACCATGACTCGGTCAGGATTCACCACTATCATGTGTTGTTTTTTCAGAAGCAAAGAGTACCCAACTGAGCTGTAATCATTAAAAATAGGTCCAACAAAAATGTAGGCATCAGCAGACTCAACAATTTCAAGGCAAAAGGGTGAGCTCACTGCTCCCCAATATGTCCCTATAAAACGTGGGTGTTGTTCGCCCACTAGACCTTTGGCAGACGGCATTGTTGCATAGGCATATCCACATGCCTCCACCAATTTGACAAAAGCCTCTTTGGCTTTTCCTAGCCGTAGCTTGGGTCCGCCTACAAGGACAGGCTTCGCGCATGTATCGAGAAACTTTACGGAAGCGTCAACTGCAGCGTTCAGGGAGATTTTATTGCTCACTCTGCAAGGAGTATGTTTGCACAACGTCAAAACAAAGGACACTCAGATAAAAGGTAACAGTGATTTGAATATGTACCATCAGTGCGCAGAAAATACAGCAGATTTATTGCCAATGGAGAGGCTCACTGTTGTTTAATCGCGTAAGGAATCGTGCTGCGCGTGAAAGAGGGGTGCACTGTATTTGCTATGTTACAGCTCACACTAATATAGACCGGCTTGCTCTCGTTCAAGCATGTGGAAATTGCGCGATCTACTAACTCGTGCGCGTCATCCAAATGATTGATGATGGCCTGGTCCAAAAATCAAGAGCATTTTCATAAAAAAAACTTGAGAATCGTATTCTCCTTGCCGAAGTCTTCTCAGAAGGTAAGTAGAAGACATGTGAGAACATGAACAACTCGAAGTAGCAAGAAACTAAACCACGAAGAGGCTCTACCTAAACATCTTACAAGCTATCACCGAAACGCATTTAACGGAAAAAAGGGGCAGCAAAGAATGGTAAGCGTCGATGAATTTTCACTTAGCACTCTTATGGGCGGGTATACAGTATGCTAGGATGACGCTGCACGAAAACGAAAGTAATTTACCTGGAAACAGGTTACAGTCTGAAAGCATCGAAACTCCTGACTGAAATCTGGGATGCCAATTGTATGATGCAAAATCCGGTTGGTACCATAGTCGTTAGAATTCGGCCCGCCAACAATGCAGATAACAGGGAGATTCTCACTGTAGGCCCCCGCAATACTGTTGATGACACTGAGCCCTCCAACGGTGAATGTAACCACAACGGCACCCACCCCTTTCCATCGGGCGTACCCGTCGGCCGCATATCCGGCGTTAATCTCATTGCAGCACCCAATATTATTGATGCCAGGCTCGTTATGTAGGTGATCAAGCAAGATGAGGTTGAAGTCTCCAGGCACAGTAAATATATCATTGCAGCCAATTTCTACAAGCCTGCGAGCAAGATGTCTGCCCAAGCATGCAGTCGATTCGATTACAGGGTAAACAGGCGGCCCGCCGTGCAGCGGGTTAGCCATTGTAACAGTCTTTGGACTACTGCTACTAGCAGAGGGAGACCCGGCGGGAGACGAAGGCTTCGAAGAGGAGTTTAATGCAGAGACCCTGTTGATGAATTTGGGTGAACTTACTGCATTGATTTCTGAGGTTCTGCTAAGACGCCTGGAGCCTCTACGGCTTGCCGTGATGACTTGACTGGTGGTCCTAAAGCGGACACTCGGAAGCTCCGTCCTGCAATATTCGCATTGCTTGGTCGCGTTCTTGCCAAACCCCGCCGAACGTTTCACAGCTCCATTGATGCATGTGCGGACACCGTGGGCCGACGTTCTTCGAAATTCTCCACATGAATTTCTCTCGATGTCGTGAACCTATTTGCAGCCGTCAATTCAGAAGTCTCTTCCTCCACGAGAAGCAGCATTCGCATCAGAACTTCAGCTCAAGGAATGATCTGTGCATTCAAACTTAGGTTCAATTTCAAGATCATAAATTTCGAGGCCGAATCGGTGCCACTAACTGACACAATTTCGGAAGAATGAATTAACAAGCGTAAACTCCGATTCTCTCCGAATTCGAACAAGTGGCAGCAAGAGATAAGAAGAAGTGCTAGCGTCGAAAACAGAGTTTTCCCTCTCAGAGAAGTACAGCTGCGACCCTCCCAAATCATGAGTACCCCAACTGGCACATAAAACACAAATCTTCACCCGGTGACTGTTCAACTCTGGAAATCTGTTCACACACGTGCAACGGCGGTTCTAACCTTAAGTGCAACCTTTCATGAGTGTTGGCTCTGGGATGCATAGAATAAACTGATCCCACCCACCCACCCGCCTCCTAATGCCGTAATATTGACCACTTTTCCTTTGTTCATCATTTAAGTAACCTTCGAAGAGGATAAGTAAGCACTTGCCACAACACAGCAAGACCGAAAAGCAAGTATCAAAAACATCGAAATATACCAAATCTAATGTTCTGCTTTAGGTAATTGTCATCTGCACAAGTGCCACTCCACCATCATACTATCTTCCACCGTTGCAATGGAATTAATTCTCGAACATTGAAGATCCCAAAAAAGCCGGAATCGCCTACAAACTTTTCTGCAAATACGCAACATCTAACCCCAGGTTTCCAGCCTCATCATTAAGGTAGAGCAAATCAAATTGTCCTGGATATTAGAAGCTGCAGCGAGTTTGGCAGGCGTTCAACAATTAAGAAAACTTTCTGAAGGGCTACCTTGTGTCAGATGAGCAGGATTTGCATCTCGTATTTATGCAGCATGCTATTGCACAATGCTGCTGCATCCCAATAAGAGGCGATGCGGGAAGTTGTCAAGATGTTATTAAGGTCCGCTTGGCCCTGGTACAACGTCCAGAACATGCCACACATTTTTCCGACCAGTTTGACAAAATAACACTAAATCTCGTAGGTTCAGGCAGAGGTTCAACCACTCTTCAAACATGCCAGAAAAACAGTAAACCTTGCAACATCAGCTGCCTAATCGTAGGCAAAAGAATCTCAGTGAAAAATTGGGCCTTCACTGAAAAGCCATACCGCTGGGAATGCAGATTCTACGGCAAATCTCTTGGCAATCAAGCTCTCAAACATTGACCTAATTTAAACTCCCCTGCATCCATCACCAAACAAACTACACCGTTAACTTCAGTTTCTGCGAGATGCACTAATTGTTTGAAGAAATGAGGGCCTTTTTTCACATAGAATTTTAAAAGTAAATTGTATTCTAGTAGGAAATTGCAATATAAAACAAACAAATTGGCAGTAATCTAAAATAAATGGTGTATGAAGCAGAGAGGATGATGTCCAAAGTGTAACGACTACAGAATATCATGTGCAAGGATAAAATAAAAGTATGTTCTGACTTTTGGTGGTAAGAGTGGTGGTAGTGAAGGTCTTAGTCTTGGGATTGAATTTAACTACACTTTTGGACTGAATTCAATTTGCTAACACCACTCCAAACACCAAGTGTGAACATACATAAAACATTTTGAAAGATAGTAATTGACCTAGATTGACCTAGATTGACTCTATTCAATTCCTAACATAAAGAAAAACAATGATAAGATAGCAATTATATTGATGAAGAATATAAAGTTCTATCTCCTCATTCCCCCAAATAGTCTTCCATTGGAACTAAGGATATAACTCTTAGAGATGATACTTTGGAGAAATGTCAAGTCATCATAATTGCAATAGTTGCACTAGCCACATGGTAAACCATAATTTGCAAGAATTGGGCAAACCTAATTCCTGCAACCTAGTGCAATTGCAAACATTGATTCAACGTTGAAGCATTTATTTTTGCAATATAGCACGCACATCTTGAATTGCAAGGATGACATTAGTGAGAACAAATTAAAGGATGCATATGGGGCTTGGAGTCTTACTTTCAATGTACTAATTAACACTTGAAATGCATCAACAAATCAACTAGTCATGTGGATGATGTGAGGTTTTTATATACCAAACACTCAAATATAAACATGAGATAACCTTAAAATTTTAACCATATAAAAAAAGCTCTACTTTAATTCTACTATAATTTTCACAATTTTTTCATACATTTTGATATTTATCTTGATATTTGTTATCCATTTCTACGGTTGTTTATATGATATAATATATCATTAAAAAACCAAAAATTCACAAGTGGAGTATTGTGAGGCACATAAACAACAATAAAAAATTTGAAAAAAAAATTACATTTTTGTTAATTATATGATGTACTAAGTGTTAAAATTTCTTTTGGCAATGGTTACCATATAGGATTTAAACTTTAAAGCATTGAGAATGAGGTGCTAAAGTAGTTTAGGCTCTAAAAGTGTTCCCAAATAGAGAGGTATATGCTGCATTTTTTAATGAACTAATAGTGAACATATAAGGTGTAGACTATTTTAGAATCTTCTGTAATTCCAACTTCACAATTTATAACTAATTCTTCAAGAATTTAAAATAACTCACAATAGATGATTAGATGCAGCTTCTACTTTTCTTTCAAAAAAATTCATTAAAAAAAGTATTTGAAAGAATCTCACATTCCCAAAAACTTGAATTCAACTTTTAAATGGTCGTTGTGTGCACCTCCTACTTTAGTGTACTCAAGAAAAATCTTCATAGTAGTTGTGTATTTGCACTCTAAAATTGACACATTGTAATTTCACATCTATATTCGAAGAAACCAAAAGCAATGACACCATGCACAGTGTGTTCCATAATTAATAAATCGATTATGCACAAAGTGAATATTGAAAATAGTTGATTAAATTCTAACTTGGCAAGCCTATACTTGAAATGATAGGATATTGAGTGGTCTAAGAAAATATTTATAGAAAGCTAGGGCACTTTTCATTCAATTAACTTTGTCATTCTTCTAATTTTAATAATTCTTGATCTTAAAATTAGTGATCTCAAAGTTCTTGAAATTTTCCCCCATTTGGATTTCAAATCAAAATATCTCCTCACATCACAAGAAATCATCAAAAAAAAGATTAATGACACCTACCTTGAATTTCTCCAACACTCCTAGAATCTCTTCACCTTTTCTAAAATATTTGTGATGAGTACTTCAATTCAACTTGACATCTCTCCATCCTCATTTGTAGTAAGATGGCCCCCCCAAAATGCACCATTGCCTCCTAAACTACCATCTTCACTCTTTGCATATCTCCAAAAAATCAATTATGTACCTATGTGGAAGAAATTGTTTCAAAATCAAACTTTGTTCCTTCATAACATTTGCATGCGGTATCCAAACGTCACATTCTTCGGTGTGTTGGAACCTCCTTCTGCGTGCCAACAACAAAATCAATGAAAATTTGATCAGTCTAATAACAGTAAATAGACACAGAAGTAAAAAGTGACGGTTTGGGGGGTACCCACCTAAATGGTGAATGATGTTGTCGTAGACGTTGGAAATGGCATCTATGGGTTGGGGCGCTGCGCCCGCTGATCTGCCTGCTTGATTGCGAGGCTCCCGACCACTGATGCCCTCCACAATCAAGTCCAACTGTGCTCCGACTGATGAGGATGCTCTTCAATCGATCTTCCCCTGATGACTGGCTCCGCAGATGTGAAGATTCCCTGATCGGCAACGAATCAAACTGTGAACAATGCGAGGTCCGGAATCCGAAGCAGGAACGGAGTGGATCCAAGGCCGAACCCGAACGCGTCGGACCCTTGCTGCCTGGCTGACGAAGAACCTCACGGCACTTTATCATGCGACGGAGTCCTGTGAGTTCCCTTTATCATCCCTGAGTGGATACTGTTCAAGCTAAGAATGGAAAAAGCAAATTTCAATGCAGCACTGATGTGGCCAAAAGAGCACCGCAGGTGGCGACCTATCCAGGGTGTCCGGGACTTTAATCGCACCCGCTCTTGCCCCATGTCGTCCACATGCAAACGGAGATCCAGTGATTCGAGTCCCGCGGTGAGCGCTCCCGTCCGGCGGAAGTGTAGATAATGGCTGATCCACTAACATTCCAACAATCATTATGGAACCCATGCTACGCTCCAATTGTCCGCCCCATGCTCCGCTTGCCTGATTTAGCTTGCATGCTCATCTCCTGCATCCGGCCTCCGATTTGGAGGCCCTGGCTGGCTGGGACTTTTGCAGTCTGCTGTGGCCCACGACCCTCACTGTTGGCCCGCTCCGTCTGATGAACTGAATGAAGGCACTCGTTCAACTGGAAGTGAAGTGACGGAGGGAATGAAGTATAATAAGTTAACTCCAACGTCTGGCGGGGAATGTGCGGCTAGGTAGCCGCTGCGTGCTCAAGCTATTACTTCAAAAAATTTATAACAAACAATTGAAACTTCTTCAAATTATCCATATTCAGTGATTCATATAGAATATTCTAATTTTTCTTTCTCATGGTATATACTGAAGTTACAAGAAAAAACATGTAAGATTATTCTATACATTACATGATTTTTCTTGAAATTTTCTCAATGAGTATTTATTGAATGGAGTGCACTTTCCACAAGATTGATCATCTACCTAATGAATGGTTGATCACCTAGTAGATATTGAAAAGTGCACTTAATTGTCATGTCATTTTGTGTTCCTAAACAGAGGGTTAAGTGATTTAATTTCATACATGTATGAGGAATGTGTAGTTCACAGAGGGTATAGTAAAAACAACTTCTGGGTATTGCCATATTAACTGTCAGTCATCACTTACTTAGGTGTGAATTACGCACTTGACATCATGTCAAAGTTGTCGAATCATTTTGTGCACAACACAATATACATTTTCTTAAATAATATGCTGGGAATGTGCTGTTAGAGGGGATTGCCTTGAGGATCATAGTGAGGTGGTCAATTGCATGAGTAAAAAACTTTTAACCTTAAAAGCACCTGTCATTCATGCAGCCACAAGAATACTGTAGATTTTTTTGAACTGAATCTCCCCCATCGCCAATGAGCATTGAGCAAAAGTCCCAGCCAGTAAAAGACAGTCATTGCAAAACTGCGCAAGCTCTGGAAGCATATGCTGGCAACCCCTGCCAATTGTAACCCTGAATTTTAAGTTAACTGGTGAAGTAAAGGTTTAAAGAGCTCGCAATCAAGCAATCCTCACTTGATGCAAGAGATTGTCCTAATCATAGTGTCCATCTTTGAAAGGAGACACCAACAGCAAAAGTTGTGTCGGCCCACAAGGCTCCTCTGATCTTGGTGTGATGTGTTTGGAAAGGAGACTGGTTTAGAGTCATAACTCTATCTTTTGTAGAGTATCTAAGAGAGGAGAATCTCCAAGATTTGACAGTCAGTTTGATCTAATTTGAAGAAGAGGGGTTGCATCCAACACCTAACCTACGCCTTGCCTATGTCCAATATCTAATACTTGAAAGATCTGTATTCAACACACACAAATTGAAGCTCATTATTATCACTAATAGAGAAAAGATTATAGGACACCATGCTATATTAATGGCGAATTTCATTAAAACGGTGGTATTTTGTTTCTTTGACAATTTTAACAATTTAGACTGCACATCTTGAAGTGTTTTTTTGTACTAGAATCTATACTAGTTCTAGACTTTTGAAATCTACATATCTCAAATATATCTGAAATCTATATGAATCTTAGATTTTTCAAACTGCTTGGTCCAATATCTATGTTTGTCTTGGATTTCTGAAATCTAAAATCAACCTAGATGTTAGTAATATATACTTGTCCTAGATGTCAAGATGTGAAAATGGCATTTGAAATACCGCCAATTCAACAAAATTCGCCATATTACAATCATATATAGCATAGTCCCCCCCCCCTCAAAAAAAAAAAAAAAACTCTTTTCAATTGATGTATAGAAATAACTACTCATCAATGGCGCTCCTTTGCAAACATCAAGAATCTATATATTCAAGGTTTTTGTACAGAAAGTCAAAATATAAAGTTAACTAGATTCCATCAAATTCTTGAGCATCTTTCTATTAAGAAAAAAATATGAACTCTTAGCTTCAAATTTAGTGTTTAAAGAAGATGAAAACTACACTAAAAATTGTATTCAGTGTCACCTATGTCAACTACCATTACTTAGGGCTATAATTTTCTACAAAAGGTACTAATATTAATCAAAGAGGAGGATCTCTATAAACATAGTTGGTAAAATTATTCATCACAATTAAGAACTTACAGCATCTTAAAATCAATTGGTGTGGGTGACCATACATCCATTTTCTGGGGGTGTAGCTTAGAATGCTTTTCATCCATTTTGCTGGTTGGAGTGGTGCCCAGTTGACACTCAGAGCTCCGTCATTGCGATTCGCCCTATAAGAATTGCCCTGCCAGTAGATTCTGGATTGCCACTTTTGAGCAAGTAGCCAAGTAGGCGTAAGTAGGATGCTGCTGTACACCTTTTCTCTGGCATACTGATTTGAGTCCAAATCATATCCTGTTCTTTTGCAACGTTGTCAGTTTCAGAACGATAAGTGCACTCCAATAACATTTTAAGAATGTTTTTCCAGTAGAATAGTCTGACTAAATGGCTACTACTACGGTACTCTTATCAACAAGAGGAGTGGATAACAGTCAAATATTTTAATTGCTAGACATACAAAAAGCCGCAGATTCCGTCGACTTTCCACTGCGACTCTCACCAAAACTTATATTCCTCCTTATAGTCAAACACCCACTGCAAGCATCCTCCGTTACGTTCCTCAATTCTCCGTAACTTCACATGATGATTTAGGTTACCGGCATGCTGTGGACAGAGGAATTTTCTCCTAGTCAAAGGGATCACGACAGTGATGAGAACTGAACACAAGCCTTTTTCTTCCAGCACTCGCACGGATGAATGAATGCAAGGAAGCTCGTTTTCCCACTACCAGTACACGGTATTCTCCCAGCAGGCAAAAGCTTCTCTTTATTCTCCAAAATATGGGGGTGACTCAGCATGAAATGCATGGAGGAAGCAAGGGGATAGGAAATCTCAGCCTAAACAACACATGGTGACATGGCTATGGTACGTGTTTCTGAGAAGTGTGACGTTTACTGCGCACAGCTGAGCTTCTCCCTATCCAACATCAAAAGATGCAAAAACCACCACGACGTCCGTGGTCAGTCCCGGCACACAACGCAGGCAAAATTTGTGACCCAGGCGACCAATCGAAGTCGGAAAATCAATCATCCATCCAGCAGCGCGATCCGATCTCTCTGGTGGGTATGTACAAAGCCGTATGCAACCGAAGGATCAGCGCATGAGGAAGGGCGTTCAATCGTTCAAGGGATCAAGCGTTCACCATCCCGCAGGAGAGCGCCATGAGCAACACGGCGCCTTCTTCCTCATCCGACGAGTACGATCCCATTGGCAAGTTGAGATCCGGAGTCTCGTCGGGCTGCAGGGAATCCGAGCTCTTGGGCGAGGTCAGAAGACACGACTGCCAAGTCATGCAACTCCCCGTGAGGAGGCTGCTGTCGGAAGCGCGCACTCGGCTTCGCTTTCGGGGTTTCGTCTCCGAAGGGATCACCCAAAACTGATGATCCGACGGAGCCCGCTTCACGCCGGTCGGAGTGGTGGGAGGCGACAGCTGCAGATCGCCGTTGGCAGCGGATCTTCGCCCGGCTTTCTTGAAGCGGATGCCGCAGGCGTTGCACAGCGACTGCAAGGCACCTCACCGATCGTCAAAAGAGTTCAAGCAGATGAAAGAAAGAAAGAGGTGTTCATGCTTCTGCTAGGGGATTGATCAAGGGGGAGGAGGAGGAGGAGGAGGAGGAGGAGGGGTACCTTTGGTCCGCCGGGGCCGTTGCGCCAGAGAGGAGTCTTCGAAGTGCCGCAGTGAGCGCACACACGCGCAGAGTTATCCCCGTCTTGCATGCATTGCTCGACCCTGGAAGAATCGGCTTTCACCTCGACCGAGGGGATGTAGGACGATAACCAGCCTGGTTGGCGACTAGAACGATGGCCATAGCTTTGGCTCTTGATCATGCTAAAGAGTGCCTTGGAGGTTTTCACGTCGTCCTTGAACGAAGCTCGTTGAGCTGACGTCGACGAGGTCCGTGGCCATGCCTTGGCGCCACTTCGGGCGCCATCGCTACCGCGGCCTTCAGTCTCCGAAACCTGGGAAGACCAGATTTTAGTCAAGATTTGGGGCACTGGCGAAAAAAAGGACTGATCGACCGCTGAAATTCTTACTGCAGTACAAGCATTCGAAATACTGTTAACGCCATACCTGAGGATAACGGTCCGGGGAGACCTCGGGATCGCTGCGATTGCAGCAGCTCGCTCCCCAAGACATGGCCTGTTCTTGCTCCTCGCACGTGCGACGCACTGGATCCCCCGATCGCACTGCAAGCGACCAAGTGAGGTCCTGATCAGGCGATCCGGCTCGGGACAGGCGTGCAGGGATTTCGTTCGTTCGCAATGTCGTGGAACCTAACGACAGCGTGCAGTCCACGGCCAGGGACAGATTACAGTAGCTGGGCTCCTCCATTTCGACGCAACGGGCTTCACCTCAAAACTAACACGTTTGCCCTCCCCGCATCCAAATTCCAAACGTGAACACAGAATCCCCCAACACCAACAGCGAGCGCTCTAAAAAACGAACTCTCGCCGCAAAAAAATCTTCTCGAACTCAGCTCTACCAAGCCGATCAACGTCGCTGGCTCTTCTGCAGAAACCCAAACCCCAACTCCAACCCCACGCCGCGTCCCCTCGATCGCTACGTACTCTACATGCAATCGACAAATCACTCGGTCGCCATGCGGTCGAAGCGATCGTGACACGTGATCCTTCGTTCTAAACCCTTGGCAAAAAGAGGCGCAGCAGCACACAACAGCAGCCTGTTACCCACGTCCACACATGCTCCCCATACCCTCCCAGCACCGCCAGCTCATAGTCAACCCTGGCGTCCGACCCCGACAGCAACAATCGATGTCCATGGAATCCCAAAACTCACCACCACCACCACCTCCAGATCAGTAAGTTAGTTCCTCTCTCCGATCGCTAGCTAACAACCCCCACAAGCAAGCTCCGCCTTCTCTATCTCTATCTCTCTCTCCCTCTCTGTTTGTGTAGCGATCGATCAGGAAATTCTATGGGAGTACGAGCTCGTCGTCAGAGTTGCAAAGCACCGCCAACAGACGAATGATTAGCTCGTACTCTACACTTCGCAGTTGGAGTGAGAAACGCGACGGGAGTGTATGTATAGCTAGAGCGATCGGCACGATGCTAGAAGTTGCAGCAGGAGGAATCGATGATCCGTCACGCGGGCACTCGCCACCCAACGTATAGCGGCGCGACCAATCGTCCCACACTGTACGTTATCTCGGAGCTGTGGACCTGAAACATTCGTTCTCCGACCATCCGGCATAGCCTCGGGGAAGCCTCGGGGGCGCTTCGGGGGAGCTTCGGGGGAGCTTCGGAAACTGGATCGGTATTCAAACCTTGCAAGGTAGCTCCGGTCCTGCAGATTGGGGTCGGGACCTCGTGACATGGTTCGGGAACTGCGGATTGGGTTTGGGATGACGAGGTTCATCCGATTTGGTTGGGTTGGGGCGTTCATCCTTTGGGCCGGTAAAGGTTAGTGGTAAAAACATGGATATTTTCAACGGCAAAGATTCACTCATAAGCAAGAACTTATGGAGGAAATATCAGCAATATGCTTTTCCTTCCTCACTTGTTGAAATTGCTAAAAATGCTATAAATTCTTGGGACGATATTGTTGTCTTGGATAAATGTATATTCATTTATCCAAAAATATAAGACTGAATTAAATTTTGCACTGTACAAAATAAATGAAACATGGGGGGCTCAATCCTACATCTCCCTTGCTTTTTGAGTGAGGTTTTATTCAAACTTTCTTCCCTTTCAATTTTACCCAAAATAAAATCTCTTTCCCTTGTGGTTTAAAACCAAAAGAAATGTTTGTTGAAACACCAAGTATGTAATTTTCATAGATGAAAGTATACTCCAAATATAGGTAGGCACTTCTACTTTGTATCAAGCTTCTTAAATCCCATTGTGTAATTATAAGCAACAATGTTTATTTTTCTAAGGATGCTGGGGCATATTCAAACTCATGTCTCCACTGTGCATTGTCATGTTTGGCCCACCCAATGTTTCTTTTTTTGTTCTATTTTTGTTCATGTCCACTCTTACATGCAAGTGTTCATGTTAAGAGCTGGACCTACTGAATTTGGAAGGGTCATTGGCCAAATTGTAAGGTTGAATTGACATGAAGAAAAAACATTGTCAATTCTATCACCGAAACCACCTTTTTGCCTGATGCCACTAATTTCTCAATGGGTAAGTCATAATGCTAGTTAATGGTCCACAAGTTGCACATTCTAAAGCAACACATGCCATAGGTCTTGCCTTCTAAGTTTGTCTAGGGCTGCTTGCTACTACTATAGAATCTACAACATGCATCTTGTTCCTCCATATGTAAGTATTGTCTAATGGTGTAGGTAGGGTACATTAGAGAAAATTCACCTACTCTAAAGGATTGTGAATTCACCAAGGTTCTCAATCCATCAGAATTCATGATTATTGCTTGACATGGTAGAATAACTACTACATCATTTTTCAAAAAATATATTTCAATTTTCTTTTTTCATTTTAAGAATTTAAAAAAAAAATTCAGAATTTTTTCTATAGCTTGGTGTTCTTAAATTGTAGGGCAAACATTGGGGGCACACACCCTAAAACGGCCATCCTACCCCACCTACCCCTCCAAAACTCTTCTAATGGATTGACTCCCTCATTGCCCCACCCAAAGGTAATCATAAAAAATTACCCCCTATATTGTGCCACATTTTTTTGTACTTCTTTACCTCCTAGACAGCATTTGGTACCTATGAGTGCAAATATGAATTGAAGATTTCCCAATTTTATCATGTGCTGCAAATTTTAGTATTTTTCCCTAGCAATAAACTAGGGTTGATTACCTACAGATACTAAATGCATGTCCTTGGGGGAGGGCCAGGGTGAATTGACCCCTCGCTCATCTCCCAAGGAAAATCCTGAAATTTTTTTATTTCCCACACATGATAAAATTTTCAAATTCGGAATTTGTATTTGCAATCAGAGACCCCTAACTACCTCTAACTAGCTAGGAAAGGTGTAGAGCATATGTTTTCTAGGCACAAAGCACAAAATAGGGTATCTTTTATTTTTTACTTGCACCCTTGGAATGACTTGGGGGCGTGCGAGGGGGTCAGTTCACCCCCACCCTGGGGGAGACGAGAGCCAGAGTACGTCTCCTAGGCTACAGTATTTACTGCCCTTCATCTACGTCTACAGTAGCCGAGAGGGTCCGTCCGTCCGCTTGCCCTTCATCCATCCGTTCAGGGTTCTTTAATGCAGGTGACGTGGCACGGGGCTTTGGGGGCCTAGTAAAGAAGAGCCCCCCTGTAAGTTAAATTCAATTTATAGGCCTGCCTGCCGGGGGTGGGGTGGTGCTGGCAGGCGCTGCTTTGATGGGCTGGTCGACGGAGCAGTGGACCACAGTTGCGAGTGCTGGCTGCGACGGACGGACGGACTCACGGACGGACGCCATCCTGACGGACGGATGGACGGACGGAGTCATTAAGCGCAGTGAGTTCAGTTTCAGTTCAGTTATAATATCGACTGAAAAGAAATTGAAGTTACTCATTCCTTAATCATCACAAACGGAACTCCACCCAGCGCCTGCCGATTCTCTGGCGATTCGCGGACCAGACAGGGCCAGGGTCCAGGGACCCTTGCTTTTATCCTGGTCTGGGTTTTCAACCCGAGGGGGGACCGGGGGCCAGGGAGGATTGACCCCTCACTAGAGGAGATTTCAGCCCCCTGCGCTCAGCTGGGTTCCTAAACTCTTGCGCATTTTCCCAACCGC
Organism: Pseudoscleropodium purum; assembly: GCA_963969395.1. Taxonomy (NCBI): domain Eukaryota; kingdom Viridiplantae; phylum Streptophyta; class Bryopsida; order Hypnales; family Brachytheciaceae; genus Pseudoscleropodium; species Pseudoscleropodium purum. The sequence goes on from OZ017796.1 coordinate 24,195,802, forward strand.
AGCTGCTGCATGACGTGGCACAGCGACTGCCATGTCACTTCTTTTCTTTTCTTTAATATTTTTTCAACATTTTTTGTATTTAAATTTTTTTTGACAGTGGCTGTTCCCAGATTGCTCAGGAAACAGCACCGTGAACAGGCCCAAACAATCCTCCAAACCCCCCCAAAAAACATTCAATGGTACTGCCCTATGTCTTACCCTTGTTGAAAACACTGAAATTCTTTATCTGTCACTTATGATAAAAATTTGCAAATTCTGAATTCATATTTGCATTCGCAGACCCCAAATTAGCTTACGGCCATGATGATATACAAAATTTAAGGAGCACAAAATAGGTGGCAATTTGTGACATTTATCCTCTAGCGGGGCAATAGAGGGGTCAATCCTCCCTAGCCAGGACCTAGGCAAGGGCTCCAAAGGCAAGATAATAAATCTTGCATTTGAAGTGGATTCAACAAGGTAATTTTTGGGTTCTCTAAGGGTAAAAGTAAGAAAAAGCCCCCTATTTTGAGCCTTGTCTAGGGTATGTTTTAGATCTCTCTTAGCTTGTTTGGAAACTTTGATTGCAAATATGAATTCAAAATTTGCCAAAATATATTTATATGAAAAGTATAAAATTCTTGCATTTTTCCCCGGGGTAAATCCAACTTCTAGTCCAATTTGAATGCAAGATTTAACATCCATAAATTACCTCCATATTTGCCACTTTTGGGTATTGTGCCTAGTTACTTACTTGCATGGTTGTCATAACGGGCAAGTTAGGGTCATCGGACCGGACGGACAGACAGTCCGGACGGCTTTAATTTTATAACTTGTGCAATTTTGTGGAATGACACGTCGCCTCGTCCACGCCCTAACGATCTCATCCGCGCCCAGCATGTTCCTTAATCCACATGGCATCCACGTGGCCTATTTTTCCGTTATCAGAAAGTCAACTATGTGTTGATTGTATCGGACGGGTGGGACCTCTAATGGACGGGCGAACCGGACGTCCGTCCACTATGACAATCATGCTTACTTGGTAATAGAATGGTCAAATTTTCATTGATATTCTTGTTGGCAAGGGAAAAGAGGATGGACCCAATGTGCTAAAGAATATGACATTTAGATATTGTATGTGAAAGTTAAGAAGGAACAAAGTTTTTGTTTTGTAATAGTTCCACTAGGGAAGTGGTCAAAGATTTAAGGTGGATACCTCCAAATTTGCCACTTTGAGTTTGCCATTGTGCCTAGTTACTAGTATCATTCTAATCAAATTTTCAATGATTTTCTTTAGTTGTTAGTAAAGAAAGGAGGTTTCAACACACCAAAAATATGACATTTGGATATTGTATGCAAAAGTTAGGAAGAGAAAAAAAAAATTGGTTCTAAAAATAGTTTCTTTCACATAGGTACATGATTAATTTTGGAGATGTGCACAAAGGAAAGATGGTGGTTTAGGGTCAATGGGATATTTTGGAGTGCCCACCTTGGTAGGAGGTCCAAATAGAAGGGTCACAAACACTACACTAATAATTCACACTTTGATGGCCGAAATAGTGTTAGATTGCATCCAAAAAAAATTAATTTGGCTATAAAATAGTAAAAAACTCTAAAGGTTTTCATCAAAGAACTTCAAATTTTTTTAATTGTCTATGAAATTGTAAGATTGTAGATGAAAATAGAAACATGGATATGGAATATGTGCTAATGTGATGTTTTCTATCCAAAATGTGGATGAATGTTGAAATTTGGGACACCACTATAACATTTTATATCAATAGTGTGGCACTAAGCTATAAAAATGAAAGAAAAAGTGCTACTAATAATGACGTTTTGTATTACCATAGATATAAAAATGCTATAGGCTTTTACTCTCAATGGAAAATTTTATTCACAACACATTACAAATATCTATACTATGTGAAAGAATAAGAAAGATCTATTTGTTAATATAGTTGGTAAAAATATTCTTTGAGAGTTAAAAATTTGAAGCATTTTAAACTCAATTAATGTGATTAACACTAAATTTCATTATTAGTGTAGTTGGTTAAAAATTTTAGAGACAAGTTTTTAATTTCCGTGACTATTGGTACTAAGAGCATCTACATTAAAATTGTTCAAAGAGAAGGATCTCTAGAGTTGATAAAAATATTCATCCGGAATGAAAACTTATAGCAATTTTAATTAAAATAATGTGGGTAATACTAAATGTCATTGTTAGTGTAATTGAATTAATCAATTTTGTCTAGAGCTACTTTTATGCTTGTCAAACTCCTCACACTCACGTTTGTATGCTATTAATTCCTTGTGACATGACAAAGTGTGATAGTGAAAGTACCAAATGAGATTTGCATTCGATGGGCTTAAAGGTTAAAGAAAAAATAGTGGAAGTAATATTCAAGAGGTCTAATTGTAGTTCTTTAACCCAAAAATTTAACTCTTTTATCCTTTTCTATTTTCTTGGCAAATTTTTCATATTTTTCTATATTGAAACACATTACTCCGTATTTTCGTCAATTTCATGCAACCTATCTTAAATCATTTTATCTTTATGGATTCAAATAATATTTGAATGACAAGAAGTTTTTCAAATGAGACATTACCCTAAAGTATTCTATTCATCATTACAATATAGACTTCTAAGCACTTGTTTAGGAATTAAAGAGAATAAATAATGGATTGTTTACACTTAGTACCAATAAAGTTGTTTCATAAGTTCAAGGTCTTTAAAATTTAAATATAAATATAAATCAATTCAATATTTCAACTACTAAATTTAATGATGTCCAATATGCATTTTAGATCACTTACTTAGGAATTAACAAGACTACTTAATACTTAGTCTTAACAAAGCTCGTTACATGAATATAAGGCAATCTTAAAATTTAATCCCAATAGAAAGTCTCAAGGCTATTTTTTTGTTCAAAAACAACGAAAGTTGTCATTTTCAATGCAAAGAGGATAACCATAAAACTTTATTTCATTTGCATATCCATCCAAAGGATCTTGCTATAAGGTATATGCCCTATTTTTTACAATACAAAGCATTTTAGTATATGTTTGATTGAGCAATGGTGTAGAGGGATAATTTTTTCCGGTCAAAGAATAACAATATTAAAGATTCTGTTTTTTTTGCTTATCTTCATCAAGTTCAAAATTGATAGAAATTAAGGAAGTGTAGATTACACTATTCAACTTGTTCTCTATGTTTAGGCAAACTATTTCCAAAAAGTACAAAACCAAACACTAGTCTTAGCAACTTCATTAACTTCTAAAAGCCCAAGGGGTTTGGACAAAATACAAATGTATTATAAAATATAAGTTCTATGACTTTTATAAAGTTTGCATCAACAAAGATAATGTACATCACAAAAAGTAAAAAGTATCTATAGAATCGAAATTATAAAACTATTTTTAGATTCTATTCAAATGAATAATAAAGATAAAAACTGCAAAAATTCACCAAATATATAATTTTTTTCTTTAGCATTTGAATTTTTTTATTGGTCAAAATTGTGGTTTCTATTGATTTTTGAAAAAATGCATAAGACTTTAAGGAGAATGCCAATATTTTTCCTAATAGTAAGTTTTTGAACATTAAGCAAATTCTAAACACTTTATGCTATTTTTCTTATAATTATTTATTGACTATAGAAATCTTAATTTTGAATATAATTATTAAAAGAAAATTAATCTTCAAAAAAGAAAATTGGAAAAAGTATTTTCTCGCCCAAAAATGTTGCTTGAAGTTGGGTATCCAAAAAAATGGGCACTTGGGTGCTTAAGATTTAAGTGCCAATGCATTATTCGTCACACAATAATGAAGTTGCTAAATTGCATCATATTCCCCTAGTCAAAAATAAATCACCCTATCTTGTTCAAATGAGGCCTTGGTCAAAATCAGGTTCTATATAGGAGCCGATCCATTTCTAATCACCCCCCATTTCCAACCTATAGGCTATTCCATTTTTATGAAGTAGCGTAGTTCCCAAAGTAGTTGTGGTGCATGATGATTGGTTGTGAAGCTCTCAATATTGCAATTAGTCCTTGGTTGATTTGCAACCAGCCTATGGTTGGAAATAGAAAAGTCTATATGACTAGTATAGGTCATATAGTACAATTCGACTAAAAAATTCACAATAATTATATTTTGGGTGAAATTTTTTTGGAAAATTATGTAATCCTTCCAAACTCTATTTCTATATAAGGGAAAATTTTTGCATTTAGAAAATTTGCCCTCCACATGTCTGTAATTGCTTAAGTGGTTGGAAATGGGTCGGTTCCCCTACCTTAGACTAATGTGAAAGTAACAAGGAAAAAACTTCAAAAACTTTGACCTTATAGATTGCAAGATATACGCATCTAAATTGTAGAGTGATTGCAAGAAATACTTGTCTTTTTTTTGTCCCCTTGGCTTTAGGCATGTATTCTTTCACCTATAACTTTTGCATTGTATGTTTGTTTTATATAAAATTTAAAAAGAAGGAACACATGATAGTTTTAGACATTTTGAAAATTTTTAGATTTAAATAAATGATTTTTCTATTTTTAAATAATCCTCATTTAGATGTTTATTTTTTTCATTTAGGGGGGGTAGCACTATTTTGACCAAAAAATGCAAATTTGAAAGTCAAAATTGAGAAACAAGGTCTTTTACAAAAGTTATACAAAATCACTAAAAGATTTTCTAAAAATAATAAAGTATCCACCTTCTACATGTATTGAAAGTGCATTACCTTTGTGCAAGTGGACAAATACAATTTTTTTCCTAACACACTTTCAACTAAGTTTTTTATTTTTATTTTTCTCATTTTCTTCTAATTTCTAAAAATCTAACATGAAAGAATCCATTTTCATGGCATTTTCCATCACTTTCCTTTTAAGCATAACTTTTAGGAAAAAAAAATTTAGGCTTTAATTTCTAATGCTTTACAAACAATCCATAATTTTATTTATTTTTAATTTTATTTCCAAAATCATAATACTCACTGAAATAGGTTGTTTTTGAGACAAAACAACAAGTGTTTTTTACAACTACCAAATGAAGAAAATGAATTTTTTTGCACCTAGCCTAACTAGATTATAAAAGTTTGAATCCCCTTAACTTAAATTTTTGTATTATAGATTTGAAATTAAATTTTATTTTATATTGAAGAATTGAAGTGAGAATTTTTATTTATTTATCTTTAACTCTTGATTTTCATTCCTTTAAAAAATTAAATTAAAGTTTATATACAAGCTAGAGATAAGAACTAAATTGTTACCAACTCTTAGATGGAATTGAAAAATACTAATTTGAATGGTGAGTATGTTCTAGCAAGCTACCTAAACCACAAGGAACTTTTTTTAGGAAAAATTATGAAAATTGAGTTCACAACACATCTAATACAACAATGTTTTTCTCAAGAAGCTACCTAAACCCTTAGTTTTTATATAATTTTAGAAACATCCATTCCATTTCAAATCTAATCAAAAGCTCTTGTTTGGATACTTGGAGACCATTTCTCCTTTTGGAATGAATACAGATGCAAATATTTTTAGATCATTTTTTCTTTTGCATTGCCTTCAACAAAGAAAATGAAAGAGAAAATGCTTGCTATAAACAAAGTACACAATGAACTAAAGAACAATAGAGCTTTAATTACTAAGATGTGGGGCTATATAATAAGTAGTCTAGAATGGAAGAATAGTTTTTGTTATTGTCAATGAAGTCTCAATTAAATTGACTATCTATATTTTTATTTTTTTATTATATTAAATGAATCTTGATGAGAAGGTTTTAGTTAAACAAATATGAATAGGGATGAAAATCTTTTCTAGAAGGGGTGTCATCATGGTTTACAATTAACAATATTTTTGAGTTGTCTACAAAACTGAAGTGCCCCTCACTTGTTGCTTGCACTCAAAGATAATGAATATATAAGACTTTGCTGACCTCTTCAAAACATTTACTTATGGATTAACCCCTAAAGGTCGGAGACTATGTTTTCACCAAAAATGCTCCAAAACTGCCATTTATGATACTAGCATCAAATTTTAGATGAAAAACATTTTTGGATACATTTAACCACAGGATCTTGTAGTAAACTAGTTTGAAAAAATGTGGAAAAAATTTCAAAGTATTCCACCGTGTAGATTGCAAGATATTAATGTTTGAAGTGACAATAATCATTTTTTTGGCCCTGCGAAAAACCGGGCAGCTGCACTTCACAAGGTCACATTTGCATGAAAAAATGTCCAAAATGGTGGTGCTTCAGTGGATTCATTCTTCAAAGAAAGTTGGCTACGTGCTTGAAAATATTTAGATCATTTGGAATTGTACAACATATAGGAAAAAAATAGTAAGTAGAAAGAAGTAGAGAATGATTCAAAACACTAAATTATTAATAATTTAATGATGGAATTGAAAAATGACAATCCCAACAATTCTAATGTAGTAATAAACAATCTATATCATATCTTTTTATTTTTTTCAAAAAATATTAAAAATTGAGTTAAATAAAGGATTCCAAAGTTTATTTTAGAGTAGGGCAAACTAGAGCACCTCATAACTTTCATCTCATAAATCAGAATGGAATGATTTAAAGCTTTCCATGTATACATGAATCTAAAAAAACAATTTCAGATTTTTTTTTTGAAAAAAAAGATTTTTTAAGAAATTTTTGGGCTGCCCGCAGAGTATTGAAAATGACATATCATACAATAACTTTTGAACAGTGTAGTTAGAAGTTATGAAAATTGTTGGGCCTTAAAGATACTCCTTGGGCCCATGTTGTGTGAAAAATTCAGCAAAAAAAAATAAAAACTCCATTCATAGTGAGCTGTCTTAAATCACTATGTTGCCAAAAAACACAGTTTTGACCTTTAGGGGTGAAGTGGATATAGTTTGTAAGCATTTAAACCCCTAAATGATTTTGACTGTGCTATCACCAAAATTGTTCCAAAATTGCCATTTCTAGTACAAGTACCAAATTTTAGAAAAGAAATTTGGATACATATGACCATAGGATCTTTTAATTCACTAGTTTGAAAACATGTGCAAAAAATTTCAGAAATTTCCATCGTATAAATTGCAAGATATTAGCATTTGAAATAACATAAATCTTTTTTGTGGCACTACAAAAAATTGAGCAGTTGCACTTTATAAGGTCACATTTGTATAATAAAGTGTCTTAAGTGGTCGTTACTCTTTGGATTGATTCTTCAAAGCAAGTTGGCTACATGCTTGGAAAATTTTAGATCATTTGGAATTGTATCACATATTATAAAAAAAAATAGTATGTAGAAAAAAATAGAGAATGATATAAAATACTAAATTGTTAACAATTTATTTATGGAATTGAAAAATGCTAATCCCAATGGTTGTAATGTTGTAATAAAAAATCTACACCTAATATTTTTATTTCTTTGCAAAAATATTGAAAATTGAGTTAAATAAAGCATTTCAAAGTTTATGTTAGAATAGAGATTCAATAATGACCTACAAACTCCCGCAAACAAAAACTCCTCATAACTTTTGATTCATTGATCAAAATGGAATGATTCAAAGCTTTTCAAGTATACATAAATCTAAAGAATCAATTTCAAATTTTAATTTAAAAAATAATAATTTTTAAAGAAGTTTTTTTTGTTGCCCGAGTTGCCCAATGAGAAATGAAAAATACATATCATACGATAACTTTTTAACCATTTAGTCAAAAATCATGAAAATTGTTGGGCCTTAAAGCTACCCCTCTAGCACATGTTGCGCTAAAATTTCAAAATAAAAATAAATAAAAACTCCATTTATAGTGAGCTTATTAAAATTGCTATGTTGCCAAAAAACACAATTTAGGCATTTAGAGGTTAATGTTGACTTTATTCACATTGACCTATTGAAGTAGAAGAAGTCCCATTTAGAATTACTTAAATGACAATGAATGTAGTCTTGCCCTAAGAAACATCTAGAGCTCTTACTCATTTTTTTTTGTCCTCTTTTTTGGGTGCAACAATTGAATATTTTGGGATCCAATTCTTACTACTACACTATCTAAGAATATCTTATGTAATTTTGAAGTGGGAGATTGGATATCATTTATAAGTGATTAATAACAGACAATTCTATTTACATTCAAAATTTAACATGTACAAACATTCAACCAAGTCATTGCATCCATTACAATATTTGCACTAATATACATCTATTACACCATCTGCTATGAAATCCACCCAAGTGTTTAAATAGGAGAATTATTGTTGACAACTAGGAGTGTTCTTTAAGAGAATACGACCTCCAAAGAGAACCATTTAAGACAATTGACCTCATTATAGGCCCAATTTATCTTATGAAGAACATTTTGCATGACACATGATTGAATACCACAAGAATTTTTGTCAAAAAATAGGCTTGTCCACACTTGTGCCTCAAGTGAGTAACTATATATTCCTTTATATTGAAGAAAGTACAAAAAAAGATTGATAATAAAGGGCTCTAGTGGATACAACATTACCATCCATTAATTATATAAATTTGCATCTAGAATGTACACCAACGTCAAATAGATTACCTTAACATATTGCAATGTCCTCTAATCTACTTAGGATTAGCTTCCATGTGGATTTCAAACTAGTGAAGCCTACTAATCAACAATGAAATAGAAGTCTAGGTTTTTTAGCTAGGGTAAACCAACCCCCTTGTTTGTCTTTCTAAAGTCCTTGAATTTTTCACTAGGGACGCAAGTTTAAAAAAAGCCCCCTATTTTATGCTTAATAAATGTATTTTTTGTACTACTCTTAGCTATCAGGAGGCCTTCTAATGCAATTATAAATTCAAAATTTCAAAATTTTATCATGCATGGCAAATAAAAAGGTCCTATCTTTTCTTCAAGGTAAGGAAGAATATTGGAGATGAGTACGGGGGTCAACTCACCCCATTTATTTGTTTTGTCCCGATCCCACTATTCATCAATAAGCATCATGAGCCATGGACTCTACATAGAAGTTGGCCCTTTGGAATGCTAAAACTCTATTGTAGTAGTTTAAGGGCAATCTATGTTGCAAAGCATCACCATAGCCTCATAAATTTATATGCAATACCCCTAAAGTTCCTTGGCTATGTTTTCAACAAAAATGCTCAAAAATTGCCATTTTTAAGACATGTACCAAAAAAAATTTAAAAATATTTTTGGATACATCCAACCATAGGATCTTGTATTATGATAATTTGAAAAGATGTAGAATTTTTTAAAGAAATTTCCACAGTGTAGATTGCATGATATTAGCGTTTCAATTGACAAAAGCCTTTTTTTGGCCCTGCAAAAAACTGGGCAGCTGCACTTCACAAGGTCACATTTGTATGAAAAAATTTCCAAAATGGTTGCAACTCTTTGGATTCATTCTTCAAGGCAAGTTGGCTAAATGCTTGAAAATTTTCAGATCATTTGAAATTGTAGAACATATAGGAAAAAAATAGTAAGTAGAAAGAAATAAAGAATGAATCAAAATACTAAATTGTTTATAATTTAGTTATGAAACTGAAAAATGCCAATGCCAATGTTTGTAATGTTTTATTAAACAATCTTCACCTATTATTTTTATTTTTTCCAAAAATATTCAAAATTGAGTTCAATAAAGGACTTCAAAGTTTATTTTGGAGTAGAGAATCTATGACCACCCACAAACTAAGATACCTCGTAACTTTTGACTCATTGATCAAAATGGAATGACTCAAAGTTTTCTATGTATATATAAATCTAGAGAATTAATTTTAATTTTTAATTTTCGAAAAAAGTGATTTTTTCAGATTTGCCACACTACCTAAGTTGAGAAACAAACTACATATTAGGCCATAACTTTTGACTCATATTTTCAAATGTCTTGAAATTTGTGCATATGAAAGATATTCCTTGTCTGCGCTTTCTATTAAAAATTGGGCCAAAAATATGGAAATCTTTGCTCACATGCACCTACCTAAAAAAGTTATGTTGCCAAAAAAATGCACCTTGGTCCTTTAGGCGATAAGCTTACTTTAATTTGTGGGAATTAGGAGATGATGGATTTTAGGAAGAATTCATAGACTATGTTAACCCATAAATAACACTAAAGAAATTTTCCAGCTAAAGAATGACAAAAAATCTCTCCATATAAGATAGAAATGCAACTATTCATCTTTCAAATGTTATGTGAAAAGGAGAGGTCTCCTATAATAATTTGTCTTCCAATGAGTGCTTTTGCATTTTTTTAAGCCAACAATTCACACGGTACCAAAACAAATGATTTTCATGGTAACCAAATTGCCTTTTAAGGATTAATCCTTATAGGACAAAGGAGTGACCTTGAAAATCATTCCTTTTAATTACTATGTGAATCATTGGTTAAAATAGTACAAAAGTATTCACTAGAAGTCAAATTATTGTAGAAGACTTTCTTTATTTAGTACAAGATTCTAAAGATGAATAGTTGAACTTCTGTCCTCTTAGAAGAATACCTTGTCATTCATTAGACACCAAATGTTCGTGTCAACATTTAACCCCAAAGTGACATTCAATTTTCTTGCTAGTAAAGAACTCTTGAAAGCTGCTCAAATGTTGTAAAATTTTTGCAAAGATCAAAGAAGGTATGGATACATCGAACTGTACAAGGAAGAAAAGTGGATATCCAAGGGTTAGCTCAAAAAAATTCACTCGTACATTCTCAATTTAGAAGCCTCAGTTCTCCATGCAACCTAGTGCGGTACTCTTGAAATCGGAGTGATAAATAGGCAAACCTTACTTTGGAGAGGGATTCATCCATCGGCAACGATGGAGAATTTGGTGTAAAGATGAACTACAAAAATAAGGACAACAACATGATAGAGACCTTAAACTTGAGAAAAAAATGCAAAATCTCCAAATTGTTGCCATCCTCAAAGGAGGTTTTGAAGCCCTCTCCAAGTGGGCACCTTCAATTCTTGGAAATGAATAAATTGTCTACAAAAAGAGGCTATCCATCTCATAGAATCTCCGTGCTGCATTCACAATTACTTCCATTGTCTCAACGCAATAAAAATTCAGAGGACATCCAACACCGCAATCTCCGTTCACAAGGCACCAAACACCACCTTCGGCCATCTTCTTCACAAACCCAATGTATTGTCGGGCAACACCACCTTCAGAGTGGTGCGTGGGTAGGGCCGTGCATGCCTGAATATGTGGGAGAAACTCCCTTTGTGGGAAAATGCTTGACAACCAATAGAAGGATGGGACTATGAAGGCAAAACCTAAGCTTGTCTCCAGTGACATCAACCCTAGAGCCTAAATGGACATGCTCAGAAGCACTGTCCATAGATTGAAATTGACACCAAAAATCAGGAATTCAACCAATTTTTGAGGCAATAATCTCATTACATAGGTCTTCCACATATCTACAGGAAGTGTTCAAAACATTTTGTCAATTCACTCCTCCAAGTTTCAGTTAACTTTTCTGCACTTGAAAAAGCACAAGGACACTTTTCTGTCCTCTTTGTCACTTTGGGGTGAAGGGTTCAAATCAGTGGATGTTGGGGAGTCAACAAAAGTGTAGCAACTTAAACTTTATTTATGGTCCTTTCCAGGGACTTGTGCTGCCTGGTGTGCATCCAAAAGAGGGCACAGTGTGAGAGTGGAGTGTACGTAACTTAACTAACTTAAGTTCAGTACACATGCATATCATATATCATATTTCTATATTTTCAAGGATGATAAGCTATGTTAATCTTCAGAACTTGGGTTCATGGTCGGTGTTTTTTTTTTCAAAAATTAAAAAAAAAATCTACATTACAAGCTCCATGAGTTCATGGTAGGCATGCCCATGCACGTCACATACTTACTCACACGTCAAGAACCTTTTTTTTGAACAAAATGATTATAAGGATTAAAAATGCTGAACATTCATTTTTGTATTAGGAAAAGTGCTGTGAAAGATAGGGAACATCTGGAAACTGTACTTTGAGAAGGAAGAGGATTGCATTGCATGAAAGATTCTGGAAAACGGAAGATTTGGGCTATAGATTATGCAAAAATCAATTAAATATATTTGATGTACTTTGAACAGTGAAGGTACTTTCGTGATTTGGGGGGTCTGGCAATGAAAATAATGTTTTCTTAACTTAGATCACAGACAGCGAGGCTTTTAGAGTCAGTCAACAGAATCAAAACAGAGCTCACTCACTGGTATTCTATTGTTGTGTAAAACATGAATCCAAAAACTTCAGTTGACTGTATTTTTAATTTTTTAATTTTTTTTTAAACACATTCAGTTGACTGTCAATTGGGTGCAATGTCCTTCATGTTTTTTTTATGTGGCAGAGAGGGGTAACTTATGGAGAGAACATGAAGAATGTGTATAGTGAGTGTATCCATAATTGGAATCTTCCTCTTAAATTAGGTTGTTTGTTTTGTTTAGTTTATCACATTGAGATCTCTTGGTTTGGTGCATCTTCCTATCATTTGTTTGGTATTGTTGGAAAGCCCGAGGCAAGGAGGGGTGCACGGACTTGGTTTCATGGCATTTTGACCTAAGACATGAAAGTTATTGAATTTTGAATTTTTTATGAATTAAAAAAATTAGAAAACTATTTTTTGTTTTGTTTTGATCATGGCAACGGCAAGGGGCACACTATTCATAGTGAAGTTCTAATTTTAAATTTCTCTTGATCAATTCATTTAGTAATCCCCTAAAGGATCAAATCCACGTTTGAGGAGCATATGATTTCAAAGTTTAGCATGACTTTTGAATATTTTTGTTAAGATGATTGAACATATAAAAAAATTTAGGATTATTATTATTTTATTTTTATTTCTTTCAATTAGTGCCTAATTTACGTCCAAGTATGAAAACTTTGAAATTCAATAATTTTTGCATTGTAGTTCTGAATGCCAAGAAACCTTTCTTGCACCCTTCCTTGTAAAGAGCTTTGTGATGGTACTAAGAATGCGACTTGGGAAATCATGGTCCATGAGATCTCACTATAACAAACAAACGACCTAATTTTAAGGTATAGATTATATATTAACTTTTAGTGACTACAATTAAATCTAAATCAAACCTATGGTATGGTTTATATTAATTTTAGAATTCATTATTTAAAACTTTTATAATTTAATTAGCTAATATTAGAACATTATAATATTATTAGTGTACATTCAAAGTGGTCTAGTTATATTTGCAAGTTTTTAATTACCAAATGCCAAGTCTCCATACACTACAAATACATATACTACTGTAACAATCTTTTTAGTTGTGCCATGCAAGCATATGTATAGAGAAATGGAGATTTTGATAGATGTTTATTGTTTTTTCAATAGTTATTGATTTAGAGAGCAAATTTTTGTGAATTAACAAGCTGGTGATGGTTTATGACAAATAATTAGAGTTACGAAAATATCTTCTATACAATCAATCAATAAAATTGTCAATTACTTTAATGTGACTATAGTGACTATGGAAAAATCAAGTAAACAAGAGCAGCATTGATGAGTTAGCAAAGTTGGTGATGGTCTATGGTCTTTATTAGAGTTACCAAAATATCTTGAGTTCCATACAATCAATCAAATCTCCAATTACTTTGATGTGATTAGGGAAAAATCAAGTGAATAAATGAAATTGTCTTTTTCTCAAAATCATTTCAAGCTAAGTTGATTTTCAATATCTATTGTTTTCAATTCTTAATAGTCCAACAAGTGAAGGTTTAATTCCAATTGTAAGTATGGTGTTTAGTTTAAAAGTTTTCAATAATAGCAACCTTCTAAATGTACAATATATATACAATTTAGATCTAAATAGAGAATTTCAAGAATCACATAATTAGGAGGCTATAAAATAATGGTAACTTTCCACTATAGATAAATCAATTATCTAGTTTGGCAAAGTTTCTAATATTCATTGTCCCTCCAAGCATAGATTTTTTCCAAATTAAGTCAACAAAATTTTCTTATTTTTCTTTTGCCAACTAATCAAACTCAATCTATTTAAATTGTACAAATGTTTAGTTTTCAAATTTGTATTTGGTTGACTTTTCTAAAGCATATATCTAGGTGAGCATTGCTTGGTAAAACTACACTTACTTGTCCCACTAGTGAGTGAAAAAACTAGCATCACCTACAAATCAATGTCACCATACAAATTTCTTATTGCATGCACACACACAAACATAGAGAGAGAGAGATAGATTCAAATCTTAGTAGTTCAAATTAATGGTCATGACACATATACTTAGAACAAAGTGGTTGTACATGTGTCATAAAACCAAGAACTATGGCCATGGACTCCATTTCGTTCATTTGCACATGTCTAAGGACTTGTCTTTATAGGATTTAAAAGTTAATCCTGTAACGCCATTGTGGACACTAAGTGTGTGATAGATGACAAAAAAACTATCCTATAAGACAAAAGTGTAGATGTTCATCCTTGAAATTTTATACAAAATGAGAAGGCCTTGCACAGTAGTTTGACCTCCAATGAGTGCGTTTAGTTTGGTCACCAAAAAAAATCGACCTCTTTTGCTATAGGTGTAAATCATCATCTTTGCAAAATGATTCACACCTCTAGTAAAACAAGATGATTTCCATAATGACTAGCCCATCCTTATAGGATTAAAGCAATAAATGGTTGATAATTATCCATAGATTGGAAAGTATGTTTGGAAACATTTAGAAAGCATCTTCATCTTGCAGAATCCATTGTTTAAAAAATAAGTAAATTAGACTTAAGGCCTCTTATTTTTCTTTCCTAGGATTTTCTTAGACTTTGATTTGATTTTTTTTTTTTTTTTTAATTTTTTTTTTAAACAAATGGAAAGAACCATTGCATTAGACTTTGATTTTTTGGCTCTTCACAAGGCCTCAAAGGAGAAATACTACTGGTAGTAGAAGACTAAGGAATAAGGTAGGAGGTTCTAAAAGTGTACAGGCTCTAAAAGCGTCCACCTCCTTAAATCTATACTGTATCTTCATCTTGCTTTTTTGTAGCCTTCAGCCATGTACAAAAGGGGTACATTTCAGGAGGTGGACGCTATTTGAGCCCTATGTCACTTCAGCTTCAAATTTTCATAACTAATTCCACAAAGCTCCAAAAAATATGAAACGACTTGCCTCAGATGCCAATTCTACTTATCTTTCAAGAAAAATTCATTGAAAAATATTCGAAGAAGTTTCACTTCTCCAAAAATCAATTCCAGTTCTTAAATGGTCAATTTGTGGACCTCCTACTTTAGAAGCTTAGATAAAGCTTAGATAAAGCCCTGATAGTAAATAATTTTACAATGGACATCCATAATGACAAATACACAAATTCATGACTTCTTGCCGCAATTCCATCCATGTCATTAGGATGACCACCTTTTCCATCCATGCTCTAATTTTTCATCCATTTAGTGTTGGAAAGATATTATTGCAAATCTTGCACCAAGGTGTACTCCTTGGGGGGCAACTCCCATTTATTATAAAGAGATTTATTTTGTCTTATTTTGCAAAATACTATGATTTAATCACTTATGATTGTGGTAATATATATATCTCACTGGAAAGAGGACATTGAGAGCTTTCAGAATATATGTTTTGGGTGTAAAAATCATTTATCTATAACTAGATAAAAACACATAATAAGTAAAAAATAAGGCATTTTATTATGCAAGAATGTGAGTACAAGAAGGCCCTTGAATTTTAGGACTTATTATAAGGTTTATTATAAATTCTTATAGATTTTATAAAGAAATTCTAACAAAATGTCTTATTCTAAGTTATTATAAATGAATAAGCAAGTCTAAATTGACTTATTATGCCGGACAGCCCTGCCAATTATAAGTGAGTTGCTCCCCCGGGGGCGTACTACTGTTCCAGTGCATTGTGATGCACACTCGTGTCAGTGTTTTCCACATTGTACTGTACATTCGCTGTGTTTCCTCAGTACAAACTGAACTCAGATGGGGAGTTTCAAATACTTATATGTTTCTCAGCATTGTTGCTACCATTTTCCCAGCATTCCAGAGTCGAGGAACTCAGAGAGCGGAAACAATGGATCCAATTTGGGATGCAACTACAAACATCCGAGATTCAAACATTCAAACTACAAACATTCAAACCTCAAATCAAAACGATTCTGAGGTTCATGGATCCCTCAAAATCGAATTGAACTCTTCAAGTGCTTGCAAATTGGGTTTCGAGTTTCGACGTTGGTTTGCTGGTGGCGTTCGTCGCCACTTCATTGATTACGGTTAAACAAGTCAAATCGTAAGCCCACGGCACCTGTGCACTCACTGGCACAGTCTTGAAGTGAGAAATAAAGTGGGACTATCGTACGTTTGCCAGCAGCAGTGATTCAATGCGAAGCGAGGGTTCAATCACTTCAATGATGCACCTCGCCGTGTGACAAGAAGCCTCTAAGTGCTGCAGGACCGGCTTAAATCATCGATCTCGAATGTTTGAATTGGGAAAACAGTACGTGATTTGCTCTGCTACTGGCATGGATTATTTACTGGTTAAGACTTGTGTGTAAATGAATTGAGTCCGAGCTAGAGGAGACAGAAATGGCGCCTGGGTAGCACTTGTTATTAACTGCGCCTTGCTGGATTATATGAACACAATTGTACAAATGCGAGAGTGTAACTTGACACCTATTTAACAATTGAAGAGAAATATTGGGAGATATGTTCAAGAGTGTTTCTTCGAAATGTACTACTTCGTTTCGTTGTCTTTCTGCGAACTGTATAAATATGAAGGCACTCGTTAGGCTCACTGTGCACCTAATCGTAGTTTAGCCGTAAGTCCTACAATGCGCTGATCACCTTATGTTCCATAGACTCTTGGTTCCTAACTCCAATGAAGTATTGCCTACCCCAAAGTCGGCATACACTCTTTGGTTATAACGGTTAAATTTACCACAGAATAACTTAATTTCAACACGTCTATGTGACACTGCTTGGTAGAATATTCCAAAAACTTCATTCGTGGGGTAGTGGAAGGTTCTTCATCTTCTGGTGTTGTGCTCTTCAATAGATTTGAATGAGCCCAAATGCGATTTCTGTAAAGTTTCACAGATTAGGTGTACGTTCTGTGTTCATTATCACGAAGCGACTATCACTCCAACCTAACAATTCCTGCCATTGCCAGTTTCCGATTGTTCCCTATATTTCCGACACTGAGTTCTCATCCGCAATACTGACAGTCCATTGATGTATCAACAGTTCATATAATCCAGCAAGCGCGAATAAATTCAGACAAGTGCATGAATTTTGAGTCAGTGAGAAAAAAGTTGCAGCAAAAAAACTCCCAAATCAAGGATTTTATGATAAATGCTGTCGGGTTCGTTGGCAACGGCATTTCGCTGGAACGTGGTCCATCAATCTCGAAATAAACTAAGGAAGTCAGTTACTTGATTTGTTTTCTTTGACAAAGTTCTGACAAGTCATCAGGCCCATGGTGCGCATGATATATCACTAGAAAAGAAATAACCAGGCACATCAACTCCGACTTACAAGATTTGGACTGACAAGTTGGAAGTTTTTGCATTTCAAAAGTTTTCATTTTTCCCCATAGAAACCTAATTCAATAGAAGGAAAATGACAAAAAGTTCAGGTTATTTCGACGGTTATCTTTGCTGCCCTCAATGGCACAGGTCATAGTGGTGTTGTGATTGAATGGCAATGGAATCCCGTCTCCTTGGGCTTGGACAAGGTAGTTCGAGGGAAGTAAAACATTTTCGCACAAATGTTTCCTTCAATGGAGTACCTCACATGAGTAGATTGTTGTGGCCACAGGAGTAACAATCACCTGAGCTGAGCAATACAGTAGCTTGGTCGCGATCAGTGGATAGAAACAGTTCTAGCATCCACAAACTACTCAAGCGCTGGAATCAATATGGTTTGAAGTTTGTTGAATGTCAGCAATGTCTGTGTCCCACAGAAGCTCAGACAAAGAGTTACGATTTCTGAACAATCCACTTTTTCTTGGAGTGCTTACAAATACAACCTCGCTCAAGAGCTAGCTATAGACTGTAAGTAGACAGTGCGGAACGGGCGAAGCCTAATCCTCAGAATTAACACCAATTGCGGAGTCACGGAGACAGGATTGTTAAGGCATGTCATTGTACTTTGCAACTACTGGACAGAACCACTACATTTGGAGTGTGCTCCATCATGTTCAACCTTGCTCAGTGGAGATACTAAGAGGCTGAGAGCCTCATCAATGAATCACGGCAAACGACTTCACAGATCTATATATTAAATTACTCACTCTGATTGGTGCGGAATTAGAACTTGGGATTACTATGGTTAGAAGTGCATCAAATATCACATGAGAAAGACACAAGAAAATCAGGATTGGTACTTTCGGCAACGGAAGTCTTATACCCCAATTGGAAACAAGATAAAAAAGACAGAAATTAGAATGGAATTAGATCTAATTCCATGTGTTTTTCAAGGAAAATGTACTGAATTATTTCAAAGAGATTGAACTCTTCAAAATTGCAAATCCGCTGCTGAAAGGTCGATCGCTGTATGAACCTCCTACCTAGCATCCTCAGAACCGAAGCTCTCTCCCTGATTTGGTTTCTAATGCTCCTCGAAGTTACGCCTTCCTTGCTTCCGAAGTCTTCCTTAGACTTGCAAGCTTTGAAAAGCAGACGTTGCTACTCGTTGTAATGCTAGCTTTCAAATCGAGCCTCGTGATTAATTGCACATGGCCTGCCTGAATATTAATTAATTGTAGCCACTGATTGCAGATTGGAATTATCCTTTCGATCGATCGCGCAGAGCTGGAGGTGCCTGGTTCCGAATGCATGCTTGACTCACGTACTCCTTTGAATTCTCTGTAAGTTGCCGATCTTCTCATCAATGCTGCAGCAGATCTCCAAACCCTGCTGCACAGAGCCTAGAAAAGCAGATGTAATCACATGCTCTGCAATAATCACCGGGCGAGAAGAGAAGAGAAGTTATAAAAGACACATAACCAAACAAATTGCGTCAAACAGGTAAATTGATCTAGTTGAGGCATTTTTTTTTTTTTACTTTTTCTCTGCTGATCCAAATACTTTTATTGAATCACGAGAGAAGAAAACAAGTTTTCTTCTTTGAGCCCTTATTGAGCCCTTATTGAGCCCTTAATGGTAAAGCTCTTTAAGCAAAACCTACCAAACGGGCCACAAAGACTACGCTTCAATAAGGTGAGACAATCTTATTGAGATGAACCTTGGTCCCAAGAGGGGAGTACCTTAGTTGGCTTGAGGGAGTGAATGGAGTATTTGGTTGGAGCTCGGAACAACAAACTAACCATGTTGGTGCATGAGTGTAGAGACATGAGCCTACGAGCCTTGAACCTAGTTGTAGCTGTATACATGTAACCATTTGAAGGTGTTTATAACATATGTACTTGTAACATAAACATTTATACCAAAAATAATTAGTACGTACCAAATAAGGTGTTTAGAATATAATGACTTTGGGCTCATGGGCTCACAAAGTCTATCTTCACATACTAGCACTTTCCGTGTATGGTCTGTAGGATCAATTTTTAATTCATTCAAATGTTTGTTTCATGGTTTCTACCCTAATAGAGTGAAGGACATAATTGGAAATTTAAGTTCAAGTAAAATATGAAAAGAAATAAAAGTGTCAGAATTAGTATTGAATATAGTGTTTTTAACTCTTGAAGGTTCAAAGTCTTGGAAAAGATATTAGAGAATTTTGGACAAGTTCCCATGGTGGCAAATTCTATAAATAAATAAATATATATATATAATTTTATTTTATATTTTTAAGAATTTTCTTGGAAGTAAAAGAATGTACTTACTTTTGGGGAACATCATTCTTATTCAGTCAATTGATGCCTAGGAAAAAAAGTTATGTCCTCTTGAGCTCAAAATGCTCAATTCTAGGCAACACAAAAAACTCAAAATTTAAAAAAAATTTACACATTCAAGTGTACGAATCTACTTGGAAGGGCTCCAATTGTGAGGCCATTCAAATTCAAGTAATGGTCATGTTGGTTTGGAAATGAAATTTAAAAGAAACTCACACGTGACAAAATTTAAAAGAAGTCCCAATTACCATTTACTTCCCCCTTCTACCTTTTCAGACTCTATTTAATCCTTTAGAAGCTTACCAATTTTGAATTGTGTAACGAGTGAGCAACAACATAAGATTCTTTTGATATACATTCTAATGAAGTCACTCTAAAAAGTCACATGATTCTATATTCTATTAAGTTTAGAATTTGGTAAAGTGAACTAGCATTGGAGCAACTTCCACTTGCCAAGAAGCTACAACTAACCCAAAAACATGCAACCTAGTTTGTATAGGTGTTGATTGAGGTTGATCTAACTAACTAAATTTCTGATATGGTTTAGTCCAAATCCACTAATGAAAAAGCGAGTGGATCTACTAACATTTGAGTAGGATCTAGAGTAGCTAAAATCCATAATTGGAGTAGTGTTTAAATTGAATTCCTTCACCAAAATCTCCCAAAGGGATATTCTTCACAAAGGATGTGAAATTTTGATTCTTCCAAAATAAGTTTTCTAAAAACAATTGAACTTTTGCTGATCATGTACTCTAAGTTTCTTTTTTGGGACATCCTCTTCGTGGAAGAAAATTTTGGGTATGTCAGACATCTCCATTATCTTTAAAAATTGGTATGCATGTAACTAACATAACTACCTACCTAATAACTCAAATTCCCAAAGTTTGATAGTGCTACCTTCTCTACAAGGTTGAGTCAAACTATAGAAGGCCAAAAAATTTTCCTTCAAATTTGAAACATCATAATCTTACAAACAATGTGGTCAAATGAATTGAAACTTTTCGACTACTTCTTGTAGCAATCTAGTATAAATTTCTAAAGTTGAAAGCTTTAAAATGTTCTTATATTTCAATAATACTCAATGCACTAGAAAGTTGCAATTTTGGATACTTCTTGTGAAACCTTCTTGGTCCTATAGGGATTAACCCTAGAGCGCTCCAATGTCCAATTTCTGAACAATGAACAAATTAGAATTTAGTTTTCTTTCTCATTACACATTGGATGAAAGTCATCTAATTTGTGTCTAGAAATACTTTATCAAATTGGTGTCCTATTCAATGGTTAGATTTGGTGTTACTAGAGTTTGAATTTTTCTAAAATTACAAATGTGGATGTTTGTCAAGCCAAAAATTACATTGATTTTAATTCAAAACTAGATTTGCAAAAATGAAGTCATAGATGTAAAGAATAAAAAAATTTCAAAAAATCACCATATAAAGAGAACCTCATTTCAAATCCATTCCAACAACTTTTACTCAAAAAATGATAATATTTTGCTTGTAATTGAATTTAGAAGGATTCTTAAAAGTTCTCTTTCAAAATTTATAAAAATATATTGGTGATAGCATTAGTGAATTTAATCATACAGATGGAATTTAAAACTCAAAATCTACAACTTTTATTTGTATAGCAATTCCAAAATATTCTTCCATATAGGAGTTTTTTAATAACAATTTTTTTCCAAATTGTCAATTTTGGAAAAGGTTTTGGACGTTTAGGGGTCAACATTTCTTCAATGAGTTTGATAAATTCTATGAAATCTTCTTATGTTTGCTTGGACACATTGATTTTGCCTCCTAGTTTGGATAAAGGAAATTAGAGGAAGATACTTAACTATAACTCTCCCTAATAAAGCAATTGTTGCATACTGTTGTGAATGAGTGTAAGTGGTAGGGTGCTCTAAAAAGTGACTTTGCTATGAAAGCAACCACTAACACAAAGGTACATTTTGATCCCTCAATGTACCAAGAATGTACATTTTAGAAGTTGGTCACTTTTATTGATTCTTGTTTTTCAACTTCAAAAATTTGTGACTAATTACACAAATGTCCAAAAAATACTAAATGACTTGAATTATATTCCAATTCCATTTTTTCATCCTACAAAAACTTGTTGAAAATTGTTTCAAGGAGTTTATCTCCCTTGAAAGCAGGGTTGACGAATTTCAATGTCTGCCCCAAAATAGCGTTCGTTTTCCGGACGTCCGGACGCACGGATGCTAGCGGACGCACGTCCCGACCGCCGTCGGAAAGCGGACGGGCGGGGCGGGGCGGACGGCCCGACCGCCCGAGGCGGATGCCCAGATCGTGCAGACCAGATCAATCCGTGCATCGATCGGACGGCCGTAATCGGACGGACGGACAAGCGGACGTTGCGTCCGCTAGGACGCGAATGTCAGCGGACGCTGCGGACACAGCGTTCGCGTCCGGACGTCCTGTCAACCCTGCTTGAAAGCAATCAGCTTTTAAAAGGTCACTTTAATCACTAAATGCCTAAGGCCTTTTCTGAGCTTTGTGGAATTCAATCATATTGAACAAAATACCAACATTTTGATAAGTTATACCAATTTTTTTTTAATGATAATTCTACAAGTTCAAACTAGACATGTTAGAGATAAAATGGAAAAAGAAAAGACAACAA
Organism: Pseudoscleropodium purum; assembly: GCA_963969395.1. Lineage (NCBI taxonomy): Eukaryota > Viridiplantae > Streptophyta > Bryopsida > Hypnales > Brachytheciaceae > Pseudoscleropodium > Pseudoscleropodium purum. Next base: position 24,218,211 of record OZ017796.1, read on the forward strand.
TACCTCTTATAGATTGAAAGATTATAATGCTTGATCATAAAAGTGTTAAAACTATGAAAGTGATTTGAAGTCTTTCAATCCTTTTTTCACATGTTAAACTAAAAAATTGATCACCAAAAAAATATAAGGTTAAAGGACATAACATGTATAACCCCAATCAATCTGTGGCTTCTCAAAATCTCTTCTACAATTTTTTTAAATGAATTTCTAATGTGAATTTTTCTCTAAGATCATGTATATTTGAGGCTCATTTCCAAGAGCTTGACACTAAAAAAATCAAGATTTGAAATGGACACCTTTACACCAAATCTTGAAATAAAAAATCATAATCATTTATTTTCAAAATTGAATTTTTGATGCTTTAATTAGACTTCAAAAAGAATTTTTAAAAATTACAAACAACTAAACAGTAACTTGGAGTATTGAAAAGTTTATTTAACTTCAAAATATTGAACATGATACCTAAATTTGGAGCCTTGGGCATTTAGTGGCTAAGAGCAAACTACTGACCTTAAACCCTAATACAAACAAGAATTACAATGAGGTCTATTGTTTCTATATCCCTTCATTGCAAGGCTAAATACAAGAATTCTTTTCAAGTTTCTTTGCTTATTAAAAAATTATGCAAATATTATATTATGTGCTTGTATTGTACTTGTAAAGCTACAAAAAAAAAATTAGCTCCATATAACATGCTATGCTATAAGAAACACCACTTGTATTTTTAAGTCCTCTCTATATGGTCATTGTATGAACATTGGCAACCTCCTTTAACCCCTAAATGCCCAAGGTACTAAATTATAGTGTTAACAATACTTTAAAGTTAAATAAAATCTAACCAAGTTTCTATTTTTAAAAGTTGTATTTTTGAAAAATTCTTCTTGAATTCTAATTTAAGCATCTAAAATTCAATTATGAAAATGATTGATTATGACTTTCTATTTAAGATTTTATGCAAGGGTGTTCATTTCAATTTGGACTTTTTTGTAGTGTTGTGAGCTCTTGGAAATGAGACTAAAATACTCTAGATTTTAAAGAAAATTTCAAAAAATTGTAGAAGAAATTTTGAGAAGCCATAAATTGATTGGGGTTATACATGTTATGCCATTTAACCTTGTATTTTTTTTGGTGGCCAACTTTCTAGATTTGACATGTGAAAAGAGGATTGAAAGATTTTAAATAGCTTTAACAATTTTGACACCTTCATCATCAAACATTATAATCTTTCAATCTGTAAGTGATACTGTTGTGTTTTCTTTTTCTATGTGATCTCTAACAAGTTTAGTTTGAATTAGTTTGAATTTGTAAAAATTGATAAAAGTTATCAAAATGTTGTCTTTTTGTTCAATTTAGAGCAAATTCCTAGAATCTCAAAAAAGGCCTTAAGTATTTAGGGGTCAAGAATTAAATGACCTATTCGTAATTCAAGTAGGTAGCAAATGCCATCATTAGGTCTTTTTTTCATTTTTTATGAAGTGCCAAAGTGCTAATATAAAATATTAAAATGGTGCTCTAAATTTCAACATTCATCCACATATTGGATAGAAAATATCACATATCTATAATTTTGTTTTCATTCACAATTTGGTGAGTTTCATCCAATATTTTTTTCTTCAATTGAAACTTTTTGAAGAAAAACTTCATGAATTGTTATCATTTTTTAGCCAAATTAATTTTTTTGGGTGCAATCTGGCACTATAAAGCAGAAAAAAAGCCCTTGCCATCACAAGTGAAGAGCCACGCGGTGACGAGGCATGTGAGCAAGTGGAAAGAGGCCTTCTTCATGCCAATTCGGGAAAGAGCACTGACGTGGAAGCCAGGGAAGTAGTTTACGTGGACTCATCAGCAAGCACTCAGACAGAGCTTCAGCTGGGGCTTCATGTTTCAGGCGAAAGCATCCAAAAACAATAAGCAACTCAGCATTTTGTAGTTGGAGGTACCTTTTCTAGCAAAAGAAACAATTTCAAAGAGAATTCTGTTTTTTTAGCAATTGAAAATCACAAATTTTAAATGAAATAATTATAATTCTTGGATAAGATATGTAATTACTGTATTCAAAGTGGAACTCCCTAGACCATCTTTACCGTTACATTGCTTGGTCATGATACCAAAATCTAAAGAATCAATAGTCAACCAATTGCAACTAAGTAAATGAATGGTTTAATTATACTTTTGAAGACATTTTCCAAATAGAAGTCTATTTGTCAAGGAATGGATATATAGATTGGTTTTGGGTTGAATATGTTCATTTTTATCTTTCAGGTTATATAATTACTTGCTTGAATTCCATCTTGTGTCTTGTTTAGTTTGATCCGGTAAAAGGTACCCTAAAATGGCTTTTCTGAAATTCCTTTACATATGACATTTTGTAGTATAAATTACCTTTGCTCTATATTCAATGGTGTAAAATATTCTACACTTAATAATAGATGAAATAGAATATTCTACACCCATTGGTAGCTAAATGACCAAATAGAGGCTCAATTTGATGAATGGTGCACATGAAGGCTAAGAAAATGTTATGAATGTGTCACACTGCCAATTTCCAAATAAAAAGTTGCAACTATTGTGTCAAAAAAAATTTAATTTTAAAATAGAAGTAATTTTTAAATTTTTAAATTTAAATTTTTTTTAAATTCAATATTTTTTATGCACAAGCTTAAGGTGAGCAAGGGCTTTGTTGCGGTGTGAGAAGTTGCATTCTTGATATGAATAGAAAGCTTTATGAACAAACTTATGGTGTGCAAGGGCTTTGTTTTATGGCATTTGGATGTGCAATGTGAAAGTTATGGTTTTTTCAAGATATGAAGATAATTTAATTCAATGTTTATTTTGAAATTCAATTACTTTCACACATAGTAGGTCCAAATACCATAAAACAAAGCCTCATTATGCACCCTTCCTTGTGTAGAGCTTTTCAATGGTGCCATGATTGCCACCCGGGGACTCGCAAATTCTAAGATCTCAACATATCAAACTTATAAAAACAAAACAAAACAAAACAATCAATTTGATTTCAAGTCTAGATTTAACCAATTTTAGATTTTTAATAGAAAATAATCTTAACTATTTCATTCACATTTTTTTTATTGTTTAGATGGACAATACTAAAATAAAATAAGGTTTAGGGAAAAAGCTCAATGAAAGAAGCAAAATATCATTGAGAATATTTTGCAACCAAGATTAATTGTAATTTAATTACATTTGCAACTTTCATTCTAGTCCATCACCGTCACCTACTAAAAAAATAAGACTATTTCTTATTGGAAAAAAACACAAATTAGTCATTTGCAATTTAGCAATTTATAGCTAAGTAGGAGCCCCTCTTTGTGGAAAAAAAGATATGTACATATGCATACAATAATACTATAATAGTCCCCTTATCCTATCTCAATTTCTTGATTGGCTGAAGGACAATGGATTTAGTATTTTAGTATTTCATATCTAGTGTATTTTAAAGCACTTAAGCAAATGAAGAAGGTTATGACTTAATCATAAAAATGATGGAGAAAATATAAAAAATAAGGTAGAATAAATCAATTGCTATAAGAGAATAAAGAATTCACAAGAGCTGTAACTAAAGATATTTTATCATACAATCATTAGAGGATTTTTTGCAGCTATGGAAGGTTGCAAGTTCCCCTAGCTTGCCAATGTCGGGGGAATAGCCTTACAAGTATTGCCTAATGTGGCATGGTGACTACTACGTCACCAAAAAATATTTGAAAAAGAAAATGAATTCTTTTTTTGCTTGTTTTTCCATTCTAAGTTTAAACTTTTTTTTTATCAATTTTTTTTTTTCCAAAAAAGACGAAATTGACAACGAGAATGGTGGAAACAGGGTTGGGGGAACAAGCTTGAAATGGCCCTCCCGCCCCCCTTGATTTCCTCTAATGATAATAAGAATCTCCAAATGCCTATCAAATATGATATTGAACTTGAATTAGTTCTGTAGTGTTGAAAATGCATTGGTCTAATATTGACATGTGATTTCAATCTCTTTCCAATGTCATTTTTGCATTGAATGCAAGTCATTTCAATGTTGATGTGATGCATTTCTAATACAAAATAAGTTGATTTTATTATGAAATTTTCATCAATACCACAATGATATTAGAAATGCATTTAATCATTAGAAATGATAGAGAATTTTGGCCCATGCTTTTCTCCTTTCTTTTTTATTGGTGTAATGAGTTCCTTAAAACAAATCACCCATGTTTGTGCATCTTCCCATCAATTATATTCTCACTTCCATTAGTAATATTTTCTAAAAGTTATAAAGCTCATTCAAATTTGACAATCTTTATATTCATGATTCTTTATATTCTTGATTTTTTTGGCAATTTGATCCACTTTCCCTCCTTTTTCTAATGTATACAACACACTAACTTGTCCTACTAGTAAGAATACAAAATTAATATGACTACAAAATAAAATTGGGTGGAAATTTGTGCATTAGAGTCCTTTTCCAACCTATATTTAATTAAAATACTATGACTTTGATAAATTACTATAGTATCATACACACTACCCCAAGCAAGGGGCCAATTCAGCATAAAATATAACCAATTGTTAACCAACCTAAACCATTTCTTCTTGGAAGAGGGATAAGTAATGGCTCCTTTTATGCATGCTACTGAACTTAGTTCTAATCTATAGAGAATCATTGATTGGCTAGGAAGTTGCAACACTAATGTCATTGATTGAATCGAAAGTTGCAAGAGAATCATTGGTTGGCAAGGATGTTATAGAACTCCCACTTTTCATGTAAGCAAAAGGCCCCCCTAAGGTTGGTCAACAATGCTATGAACTAAGTCCACTTGGTCAACTAAGTTCAAGCAAAGCTTCATGTCCTCTTGTAATTGGTTGAAGGTGACTGAGACCTCTTCCAATCTCACATGAAAATCCCACTTCAACCTCCTTTGCCAAAATTGACCCACCTTGAAGTGTGATATGATAAAACCACCTATTATTGACCAAGGTTCCATTCCCAATCTACAGGGGTAGAAATAATTGCAATTAAGGCTAGAATAAATTTCCAACCAAAGTGTAGATTGTGTTTTTCTTCCTTTTCAAAGTCGGGTCTAATCAAGTCATGAAAATTTACATTGCCTTATAATGCTCCAGAACATATGTGGAACCCCTGAAGGTTAATATAAGGTGTGGCGACGGAAAGCAGTGACGGAAAGTGGCGACGTCCGTCGTCCCAGTGTCCTTGGACCCATGGGCGACACAAGTCGCAAGGACGTATCCACGTGGCCAGATTGTCAGCTGACTGGAGCCAATGGAGCGTCGTCGATCACCCTCGCGCTATCCAACTGTATCCGCCCAGCCACGGCCCTGGACCGTCGCCCACGGTCCAACCTCCACGGCGCACGACCCATCCGCCGCCGCGCAAATCCAACGCCAAGTCTTCCTGCATTCATTCCATCCCCTAGCGGCTCCATCATTTCCTCAGCTGCCCAAATCCCAGTCCACCACTTGCATTCCTTTCCTCGAGTGTACCATCACCAATCTGACTACGCATATATGCATCCCCCAACTCTCTACCTGCAGTACAAGTTTCGGTTAGCACTACCCATCTGAGTTCTATGTAGATTCTTTGGTGGGGTTGCTCCTGGTGGCTGCCAATTCCAGGTAGTACCAAGACACTGGAGATCTGCGATGTAGGAAACAGCATTGACATAGCACAGAGAAAGAGCCACTTCAGCCGCGGTGCAGGATGTGTTTCTGTATCGTGGCTCAGATAGAGTGAGAGGCTCTGTGCATGTTTAGTCAAGTGAAGCAATCTAATTAATCCGATCTAATCTCGCTCTGCAGTAGTTTGGATTCCAGACTTTGATTCGGGAGTAGGCTAAATTGGTTGATTGTTGCGGGCAAGATGGCGGAGTGTTGTAGTATTCCCAATCTGCAATGCGTTGCTAGGAGCGTGAACCAGCTGGGCGACCTTCGCAATCCATTAGGTGTTCTCGTGTGCAATCCCTTGGGCAGAAATCGATGGAATAAGTTGGTTTCCGGGAAGAACATTAACTTGAGAGCATTAGAATTCTCACCTAGACTGAGGCTTCGCTGCGTGGCCTCCAGCAATCCATCCCCCCAGGAACAACCGATTCAGGTTTCGGTGGAAACAGAGGAGCCTCCTCTTTCGATTGCGGGAGCAGGCAATGCCAAGAGTGCGTGGGTGTCCGCCATGGAATTCGCGTCGTCATTGGTGTCGGATCCCTCCGAACTTGGACAGCAGGCGAAGAAGAAACGGAACAGAATGGGCGAGCGGAAGGTCTACTTGTTGGCAGCCATAGCCTCCAGCATTGGGTTCGTCACCATGGCAGGGGGCGCTGTGTATTACCGATTCTATTGGCAAATGCAGGTAATCGCATCGATCGCCGCAGCTTGCGCTTCATGTTAACCATGTCGTTTCTGGCCTACCCGGAATGTTAGAGCTACATGTCGTAATTCGGTGATGGCTGCTGCAGGGTTCAGCGGTGCCCCACGCGGAGATTTTTGGGACATTCTCGTTGGCCATTGGCGCGGCGGTGGGCATGGAGTATTGGGCGCGGTGGGCTCACAAGGCCCTCTGGCACGATTCGCTGTGGAACATGCACGAGGTGAACAGTCAAATACCCCTACATTTCTTCATTGTAAAACTTTATCAGCATCTTGCTGCTTTTGCACTTTGGAATTGGTATGGTACTTAACATTCTTGAACTTCAAGGCAGCTTTCAATGAATCAAGGATATAAAACATATTGAATGCAATCTTGCCCATGTATTTGTGGACCATTGTAACACGAATATATTCTTGGTACAGTGATACTGTAGAACCCCTCTGTCTTCCCATTCAAGAATGTTCTGTATGAATCGGTGTCCTTTGGGACCAAGACATGCAATGCTGTTGATTAAGACTGGTGATATGAAATTTGGCCGCATATAGATTATTCTTTCCATTTTTGATGAATCAAGATGCTCCATGGATCCTTGGTCTTCAGTCGTGCGTGATGAAGCCTTGTTGCGTGTGTTGCAGTCGCATCACAAACCGCGAGAAGGACCATTTGAGATGAACGACGTGTTTGCGATCATCAATGCCGTCCCTGCGATCTCGCTCATGGCTTATGGCCTTTTCAACAGTGGCCTAGTGCCGGGTCTTTGTTTTGGAGCAGGTCTGGGGATCACAATGTTCGGCATGGCGTATATGTTTGTCCACGATGGGCTGGTGCACCGCAGGTTTCCTGTTGGGCCTATTGCCGACGTTCCTTACCTCCAAAAAGTGGCAGCTGCTCATCAGGTTGGGAATGGTGTTATGATAAAACTATTCAACCTTCAAACTCATCTGTTTCATCCTGGGTTGCGTGTGCTGATTATATTCAATTTGTTGTGTGTACCAGCTTCACCATGCGGATCTTTTCGGGGGCGTTCCCTATGGCCTTTTCCTCGGTCCACAGGTACCTGCAATTCCCGTGAATTCCAAGATTTGAATCTTCACTGTTTACCATACTACTCTTTAGCAACTGAAGCACTGCATTCTTTCTATTTAAGATACTGCACTGACACAGTAATGTTCCTGCTTGGTTCTACATTCACTCATAGGCATCCATGTGCATCTATGCAATCACATTCAGTTTTCACTCCTCGACCCTCACCTTGAATGTTATTAGATTAAAAATAGGGTTGTCAGACTTTGCGACTCTTGTCTTGCGATTCGCATATTTGATACCAAAATGGCGTGGTTATCCTTCTTCAATGTACTAACCCCCTTTTGCAGTCTGAGAATGTGATTTTGCAATTGCGTTCTTCAGAGGGCTAGCTCTGGCACTCCTAATGGTAGAATGTCAAGGTGTCATAGGGTCTTGCTGAAGAATCTGGCAAGTTTCTTTACTAACATCAGAGTGTCGTTCGTGGCAATCATCACTGCAGGAATTGGAGAATGTTGGAGGCGAGGCAGAACTTCAAAAGGTTTTGGACTCCAAGTACAAGTCTCGCAAGTAGTGATCAGCGAAACCGTACGGTTTCTGTACTGTACATTCGATTTTGTGCGATACTTCAGGGTTTGAACCGCAATTTCTGCGTAGGCAGGAAGGTAGATTTCAAGCAAGTAGAGCAGCACTTCAAACCGTTCACGACGTGTTGGTATACGAGGTAGCTGATTCCTGGCACCACGACTTCTACTGTTCCCCGGGATTTTTTCGGCATGACTCAGACAGGTGTAGTTCAGAGAGTGCAGCCTTGGGGACTTGAGGTGAAGCTTGGTGTCATCTCGTTGTAACGTAGGTGATTAAGCTTATTATGAGACTGAGCACAAGCCATTTGCAAATTGCAACTCCAATTCTGCTGCCATTGGGTTTACAGTGCATGTGGATTATTATGTCCAAGCGTCCTTTTCGGTTAACACGAGTTGTTTAGCTTATGGAAATTTCTCAACTAACATGAGTGCTACGTGGAGTGCGATGGCGCTTTACCTACTGTGCATGCATTCTTTCCTGCTTCCGCGTCCATTCTGCATGAGCTCCAGTTGCAACCTCCATGGTGACGCAACAATCTAGGGTCAAGGCATTATCCGGACCTCTTCGTGCCACAGCCTGGGCGACTGTAAAAGTGTTGACACGGAGTCCTGCAACATAGTAAAGTATTGCATGTCAACGGAATATCAAAGTACAGCGCTGTTGTGTACAGCAGTTGCGACGCGGCAATTCGGACGGTTGTGAGCCCTTTGAAATTCCTTTTCAATCATTCTTGCATGCAAATGGGGGTTGTCAAATCAGAAAACGAAATGGAAAATGTAAATGAAGGTCGAAGGAAATTTAATTACCCTAATCAGATTCGGTATAATTTATAGCACTTTTGTTTGAACAATTCCATATCATCTGTGATTAGTGCAAAGTGATGTGGACCTTTCAGAATCTGACGTGGAAACTCACTTTCGGTACCTTTGCCAAGTCTGACCCTCACGTACGGATACCCATTATCAATCTTCTGAGGCAAACTTACTTCCGTCTTCCCTTCCCAAGCAGTACAATGTGTATGCTCACTGACCTGTAACTAAGCTTACTAAAGATAAAAATGAGACGGGAATGGGAAATAAGAATGGGTCTTTCCGGAAAACGCATCGTCTTTCAAATTAATGACTAGTATCAAAGGAAAATATAATCAAGATTCCAAATTCTGGAACAATATAGATCTAACACTGCATCGGAAGAGGTCTTCCACTCAATTTACTATTTAAAAACGCTTATGTGGCCTGCCATTTCCAAGACTATACATTCTGCCATACCATCTTCAAGGCCTGCCAAATGCAAGGACAAAGAATCTATCAACACTATGATCATGATTATCTCCTTCTCTACTTCAGATCACAAGACCTGGACGTGCTTTCAAGGAACAGTCCCGAGCATATATGTTCAGAAGAGAAAGTAACCCTGCTTGCATTGTGCTTGTAATATGTTAGCCTCGTGAAAACAATGACTTCCTCCGCTCGCTCGTGAAAAAAATGTTCTACTTTCTGACTTCAAACCCCAGACTGCGTGGTAACATGGGCAGAAGCATTCTCTGCAGATTTGGTGCTAAGATGACTGAAGGCAGGGTGGATGGGAGGACCGCCAGTGGGCTCAACGTGCACCCATTTGCGACCTGTTAAAGGATCCTTGGCGAACTTCACCTGACCACCCGCAAGAGCAAAGAGGGTATGATCTCGGCCCATGCCTACAAAATCGCCGGGGTGAAAACGTGTGCCGCGTTGCCGGACAATAATATTTCCTGGAATTACCTTCTGCAGTGAAGAACGTTCAATATAAGAAGCCCTGCAGACATTAGATCAACTATCCAAAACTTGACGCACTCCAATTACGATGGACCACATAAGGCAGAGGATCTTCTACCAACACGATTACATAGAGGACTTATTTTTTCCCATTTCATGAGTAATACATAATTTGATGACTGTAGGAATGTGTCGTGAGTTATCAAGAGAACAAAAAGTTAAAAAGTGCGTGGATTCCACATGTACGATGAGTGAGGACATCATCTGAGAAGTTCTAATGGAGCTCATGAATCAGTCTCTAATATCAGTTTTCAAGAAGCGCTCAGTGGAAGAAGAAGTCGTTTTGATGATTTGCCCACAGTGCTCCGTTGAGCACTTCACAAAAGCCTCACGGTATTATCATCATAGCGCTGACCCAACAAAACTAAACAAGAAATGACAAAAAATAAGATGTGGTCCCTGCTTAAAACAGACCAAGGTGATGGACTCCAAAGAGCTTGTCGGGTCTGTGAAGCAGTGACATGCCTACAGCGCTTGCGCACTGTAAGCCCGTCCGTTTGTGAAGAGTAACTAACGAGGTAGAGAAATAACACCTCAGCCTCTACTCTATTATCTTCACATGACTTAAACTAATGAAAAAACAGTAAATATGAAATGCGACAAGCATTACACCGTACTCACGGGCTGGGTACGCATCCTCAATGTTCCATTTTAGATACAGCCATATGGCCTAGGAGACATGCACGCACAAATGTGGCACGTCAACGAACATGAGAACATAATATGGATCGACTGGAATGCTTGCTCAGATCAGCGGGTTAACTATCATATGGGATGCGAAACTACGTTTCTGTCCCCGTATCAAGTCTGTTGAGCTTGACGAAATTTTCTTGTCGTCACTGCAAGCATAGCCATCTCTTATCACTTGAAAACAAGAGCTCAGTCTTTGACCAGTTTATCATTCACAGATCTCAGAAGCAGAACTGGCATTAGACTGGCGTTTGAAATCATCACGGCTCTTCTTGAAATCTCTGGCAAATGATTGTTAATGACAGACATAGAATCTCTGCCCAACTGCCCACTCGCCGAACATTCTAGCATGTTCCACCATTCAAGTACTGTGCACAGAGCGACAGCATTGTACACACGGGAATGCAGTAAACCCTAACCCCCCAAATGAAATTAAGTAGCTCGGATAGCATGAAGGACCAATTTCTCTGGCTTGGCTCGTTCGAGCTAAATAGCACAATTGGAATCAGCTTTGATCATCCGGATAAAGTATCCTCACCTCTGTACAGCTCAGAGTCACTAGCCACAAATAGAAAAATGAACTGCATGAACCTACAAAAACGGTAATCTCTGATTCCGCTGTTTAAAAGTAACCAAATTGAATACTCATATTGTAATAAAAGTAAATCAGACGGGGCCAAATAGTATGCGACTGAAACCAATGCTGAACATTCCATGTATTGGTGGTAAAAAATAAATGAATAACAATTGGAACAAAAGAGAAGCCCCATATACCCCGCTGAAAAGTGTTACAAAATCATGAGGCCCAATTAGAGCCACTTGATTCTTTAGGGGCTTAAGAGGACCATACAAACCCTAGGTACGAAAAGTTGTGAACTCTTGAATAGTAGGGCAAGCGCAAGAAGCAGCACAAGCACCGTGGAAGGAGTTCTACGGTTGTCTGGCCGCTGCCACACCATGAAGAATCATACTGCGACGGTCACTCTGAGCACCGCATCGTCCAGAGCATCTTATTGGCAAGATGGTCCTCGAAAGCACACGGTGCTAGCTACGTCCCAGAGCCTCATAATAAAAAACAAGAACCTTCAAAAATAACACTCGCCAGTACGACTACCACTCGCAATAGCAAAAGAGCAACCAAAAACGACTTAAGGAGGTTATAATTAGGGCAGAAAGAGAAGGCTTTCTACCAAGTTCAGTAGGGGTTCAAATTTGGCAGAAAGATTGCCATCTCTCAACACTCGACCCGAGTTAAAGAAATTCCAACCCAAGACGAAAGAGAATATCCTCGATCTTTCACCACAGCAAACGAAAAGTTGATGAGGAAAAATTAAAAAAACACAAGGTGGAGTAGGGAACCTGTCCTCCGTATTTCTTCACACCAAGATTCTTAGGTTTCGAATCACGGCCATTCTGCGTGGAGCCTCCAGCCTTCTTCGTAGCCCACCTTCGGAACAACAAACTGGATCCCCCGGCTCCTTCGCCCCCTACCACATCTGCCAAACACGACGTCACCACAAGATAAAAAAAAACGCCACGGAAATACCCAACCCGCGACTCAAGACGACCTCGTAAACACCTGACGACTATCTCAAACCACAAATCAGCAAGCCAGAGAAAGAAGCGACGAAAACGCGAAGGAGGAAAATCTTCGTTACGACATCAAAAGTCTCCCCTACAATAGAAAACGTACCCGCAGTGTAGCTAGTGGGCAGCCAAGACACAGCCTCGGAGAAGCGCTTGGCAATCTGCGCAACTCGAGCCATGACCGATCGACCCTTCGAAGTCCAAGATCCTGGAGGCCTTATACGCAGAGCCAAACCCTAAACCTTAAAACCCTAAACCCTAAATTCATTTGTAATTCATTTTGTAACTTTAAATTCATTTGTCACATCAATGACTTTTACTTGAATTTGGTCTGATTTTTTAATCACTCAAATTGGTGCTAAATTTAGTTGAAGTTCAGAAATTTTAAACTGAATTTTATATGTAAAAATTCTTCAAGGTCAAAATAAAATTGGTAGATTGTTTGTGGCCTTGGTTTCAATGTCTTTTCTTTGGACACTATGTGAGGTGGATTTATCTTGTCTTTGGATTTAGTAGGGCATGGTTTGGGGAACAAATTTGGAATTGAATAATCCTACTTTAATGTAAGGTGGACCCATTTCATTCTTCCAAATTGCTGAGTTGAAAATAATAAAAACTCAAGTATAATGTTGGTCTATATTTTACAGATTATGTCTATTTAAAAATAAAAATAAATAAAAAATAGACAAAGAATATCAATTAAAAAATTATTCATAATAGAAAACTATGGATATTGGTTGGTTTAATACAAATTTATTCCCCCAAAGCAATTTGGTCATGGCTATTTGATGACATATTAAATACTATTTGATTTGTATTATGTGCTTTGGGGGCCTTAATCTTGGAATGATATTTTGGACATTTTGTGATTGATGGATGACCTTGATGAAGCTCATGGGATGAAAAAGAAATGTCATTCCATCCAATTGGGGGTGAAGTTGGCTAAAAACATTTTCAATAGTTTATGTTGAAAATTCCTTGATTTTGGCTATATTGCCAAAAAAAAAAGATGCTTAATCTATGGATGGTTCTTGTATTTTGGCCACTTCTTGATCTTTGTTCTTAATGTGAGCTTCAACTATATAAATGATTTAAAAAAAATTTGAGCCCAGATGATGAAATGAAGTATATCAAGTTTGATACCTACTCTAATTCAAAGATTCAAAGATTTATTATAATTTGAACTTTGAATTTGTAAACATGGTTTAAATTTTTTTTTTTAATTTTCTAATAATAAGATAACTTTGAGTATGATATTTGAGAATATATATATATATAATTTTTTTTTTTTAAATTCATGCATATTGTATATTTAATATGAATTTTTTCTAATTTTCTTTCAAAAATTCAAACAAGTTTCAAAACTTCACATAAATTTTTTTTTAATTTAAAAATTATAGAAAGGACATGATTTTATCTTTAGGAAAATAAGGTTTCATTTATATACAATTGCAAAATGGCATCAAATATAATAGAGAAAAACTATGATGTTTAAATATGTGGTCATGACCCATCTTTTTAAGATTAACATGGGCTCTAAGATTAGACTTAGGGAAAGAATGATGTTGATTTAGAGCTTGAAAGGCATAAAAAATTTGACATAAAATAATCAATTTTGTAAGACATTTTCTAAGCCCACTTTGACATAAACTAGTTCAACGTTTTGCAAAAAAATTATCAAATATATTTTTCTTTTGTACAAAGTATGTTGGCATGATAAATGATAGAGATTATTTTTACTTTTGTATTTACTAATTAGTTGAAGTTCAAATAATAAGAAGTAGGCATGGCTTAAAGCAACATTCTAAACACATGCCTTGTCCTTAGGACTCGTTGAAGGTTTGCTCCATATATAAGGTAAACCTGCCTATGACAGGCAAATCACCCATGACAGGCACCTAGGAAACCCCCCATTACAGTCTTCCATCAACCCATGAGAAACTTTTTCTTAAAAATGGAATTAAGACTACATTAGGTTGATTTGTAGTTGTCATCAAAGCCTTGGAATATGGTTATGGAGTTATTAATAACTGTGATAGAACATTGACACCTTTCTAGTGTAAACTGTTAGTAAAAAGTTATTTTTTAATTTCTTTATGTCATATCCATGTTAGGAAATCTTGTAACCATGTTAAAGAATGTTATGACTGCTTTGGGTGGTAAGATGACCATCATGGAAACACTTTTCTGCTGATTTGGGGTAGTCTACAGACTTTTTTGGGCAAACTGGACAGCAAACTTCGAAAATTCACAAAAAATTCATATTTTGTCGAAAAAATAAAATTCTAGTTGCTTCCTTCATTTCTCACATTTGTCTTTGTACAAAAAAAAATCAGATTTTTTTTGTCAATGGCAATAGGACAGATCAACCATTCTGCCTGTCATAGGCAGGTTTACCTTAGGTGGAGATGCTTTGATACATAACCCTACCTCACCAATCATAAAAAAAGGAAAGATCATGTATGACTAAAATATTCACTTTACACAACATTGATAAGACAACCTTGTGGAGGAACACTCAAAAATCCTGAATTTGACTATTTAGAAGATAATCATATCAAAAAGTTAGATAGATTGAAAGTATGACAAATATACTACAATCAATAGCAAGTGGGACAAGTGTGGGAGATATTAGAGAGCATCATTGAAGAGGTCAAATTGAAAGGGATAGACAAGGCGAGTGAGTGTAGACAAGAAATCCTATTGAAAAAAGTGGCAACTTCTTCTTTTAGTACCCTTGTATTTCACTTAAAAATTAATCTCTTCTTTGGCATGCTAATTAACCCTTTTGAACTTGTTAGATGTAAAACTCCAAATCTTGAACTCAAATTTCAATAAAAAAAATACCCAAAGCCTATCAAAATAATTACCGGTATACTTAAACCAATCTCCTCTACCTTGTCATCTTGGACCCCCATTTTTCAACATGGATTTTGCTTCAGTTGTTCAGTTCAGTTGTTCATGTCCATTTCTCGTCGATGACATTCATCCAATTCGGGCTTCCATGCCGACTGACGCGGAAGCTGTCCTCTTTCAATGAGCTTCAAGCCTACGCTTCAACACGTCTGCCCGAAAGGTTTATGCAATTGCTGCCGTTGCAGTATTCGAAACTCATTTCTATACTTCGACGATTCGGTTTGGTTTCGTCGATCGACCTCATGCGAAAAATTCGATGCAATTTTGGTTCGCAAAGTTTCGAATTTCTTTTCCAGTTTGTAAGATTACGTAAATTTTTGGAGTGAGGTGGAGGTGATTCGATTGCTTCGATTGCGCCAACGTCTCGGTGTTTGGGAGGACGATGGCAAGAAGCAAGGTACAATCGGAGAAACTTCTACTTCTCTTGTTAAATTTTCGCTTAATTTCTTGCATTGATTTCTTCATCAATTTTTGTTGCATGTGTTTCACGGGCATGGAAGAGATTTTCTTTGGTAGGTTCCATAAGTTCGGTGATTGCGACATTTTGTACTCTTTTAGTAATCTAGATGCTAGTGGAGGATAATAAATGTGCTTTGGAAGCTTTTGGATTATCCAGGTCATCTTATACCACTTTGATTTCGCCATGTCAAACATTAGGTCTGTAAAATGGTTCCATGAGTATTTGCTATTCTTGCGTTTACTGTAGAATTCTTCTCAAAGCTCGGGTCATGTTCAGCTAATTTTGCTTGAAGTTTTGTGAATTTTGTTAAATGCGAGGGTTTAAACTTGCGGAAGTTTTTTGGATACCAGTTGGAATATTCCTCCACGAGTGTCTGTAATGAGAAAGTGTTGAATCAAACGTATACTCTGTACATTTGAACGCGGAATTGTGAATCTATATGTACTTGTTTTATTACATAATCTGATGCAACTTACTGGTGGAATGCCAGGAAACGCTGATGATACTGCTGGATGTGAGTCCAACTATGCATCCCTATCTGCCTGCTGCGTCGAAGTGCATAGCTACTCTAGTGCACAGAAAGGTAAGGCATTCTGTCTTTTTGATGGAGTCATCTTCAGATGATTCTCTTTTGTAAGGGCTTCTTTAGATTGCATAAGTTGATTCAACAAGTCCAAAATAATGAGCTTAAGTTTGAAGCAACATCATGTGCAACTAGGTCGAGATAATGGGCTTAAAATAATCCATGTCATTCATGAGACCTTACGACTCGTATGTGATGTAACAAGTGACCAGAGTAGCTTAAATGCAGAGTAACTTGTCATCTGAAATATTTTAGTATGCTACATAGGAGCCTTGTAAGTGCCACCATTGCATGCTCATTCTTGGACGTTGAACAAGTAAAGTTGACATTGAATAATAAATGATTTTTGCACCAATCAAGGTGTAGGACCTCTTGTGCTTGTTTATCTCAATGCTTCACCTTGTGCAATGTAGGGTGGCCCTACTTGCACAGTCTGAGTTACAACTTTGTCACTGCGTTTAACTTTTCACAACTGAAGAGATTATGGGTTTCATTTCGTGTTATGATACAAGTTTTCCTATTTTCTTTTTTCTCATATTTGTAAGTGGTATCGTCTTAGGAATATGAACATGGGTGAAAGGATTTTTTTTGCAGCTCCTGATAAGTAAGAACGACGAGCTTGGACTGGTCTATTTTGGTGCAAATGGTAAGCCCACTTTACAAGTGCTCGAGATTGTGTATATGCTCCTGTGTATCCTTGCTATGCTCAGCCTTAGTAGGCGCTTTTGCACATTTTGTTTGATTTTTCTTTTAATTTACTCGTTATCGTGATTGGAATTGCTTTTTGTTGCTGCTGATCTTGTTTCGAGTTTCTACAAGATTCTGAGTTATGTCGAAACTGAACTTGGAACAGACACAGACAATGACCTAAATAAGGAGCTGGAAGGTTACGAAAATATTGTAGTTGCAGAGCCTATTGCTGTTGTTTCTCAAGATCTAGCAGATCGCTTGGAGAATGTTCCACGTGGATTTGGTGCAAGTGACTGTATCCTTTTTCCTGTCCCAGGTTTGGGGATAAATCTAGCTTTTAAGTGCGTGCGGAAAGATGCGTTTGTACCAAAGGCCTTCCTTAACAGACTTGATTAGTTTTGGATGCCATCGTGGTGGGCTGTGACTTGTTAATGAAAAGGCTGGGTGAAAATAAGAAGGGCAACAAGCGCCTCTGTCTCATTACCGATGCTGCATCCCCAGTCAGAGAGCCGGCTACAGGAACAGTAGACGAGCAAGCGAAAAACATAGCTGAGCGTATGGGAGAACAGGGTATCAAGTTGGATGCCGTTGTAGTTCGTATTGGTCAAAACTTTCTAACAAACTCTGCTGCACTGCAGAAGAATGAGTCTCTCTTAGATATCTTTAAACTCCATACTCAAACTGAGGTGGGAACTGCACGGTCTGCATTATCTATGCTGGGAATCATGAGGCCTCGCGTTGTTTCACCTACAACTTTATATCGTGGCGACTTTGAGCTCACTCCGACCTTGATTCTGAAGGTTTCATTTTAACCCTTTCGCAGTTTCTATTAGTGCATTCTTATAGAGGCCGAAAATTGTTCACTTATTGGGAAGTGCAAAGTTGAACCTCTTCGACTGATTAGCTTCTAAAAATGTTGATGATATTTTGCTGTGCTGCTAAGACGGGAGTAATGTCTTTTTCGGGATGCGCCTCTACAGACACATCGTTTTTACAGTGTGGATGGTTCAATTGCTGCATTAGGTTCTTGTCCTTGATGGGTCTGATCGTTTCATGCTCTTTGAGATTGTGTTTTCTGTAGAATAGTGTGAGTTTGAGAAAATAAACTGTAGTGCGTCGTTTCTTACGTAATGATGTTGCAGTTGCGTCCAGTTCTGCCATTGCAAGTCTGATGTTAATTGTTTCGAAAGCAGTTCATATATCTTAGTCAATGCTTTCTGCAGGTATGGGTGTATAAAAAGACTGCGCAAGAAAAATTTCCTACACTAAAAAAATATTCTGACCAAGCACCCACTTCTGACCCTTATGCAACTCGTGAAGTAAAGGTAGACACCGAGTACAAAAGCACAGAGAATCCAGATGTTTCTATTCCCCCTGAGCAACGGACCAAGGCGTACAAGTATGGAAAGAATTACGTCCCTATTGGTGGAGCAATTGAGGATGCTTTTAAGTTCAAACCGGCGAAGGGTGTTAAGCTTATGGGCATTGTTAAACTCTCTGAAATTCCTCGGTGTGTTGATATCTTAACCCTCTTCATCACCCTTGTTTGTGCGGATTGTCTATCTTGAATCATCTTTCGTGAGTAAGGGCATAAGTAGTTGTAGGACTTTCAGTTAGGACCAATCTCCTTGATCTTTGCCCTCCCCTCAAGTAAGCTATATATGTCTCTGATGTAGGCATTACTTTCTGAAGGAGTCCAACATGTTTGTGCCGGATCCTGGACATGAAAAGTCTATTGTAGCAGTTTCAGCTCTTGCTCGAGCCATGAAGGAGTCTAATTATGGAGCTTTAGTGCGTTGTGTATGGAGACAAGGACAAACCAATCTTGTCATGGGAATTCTTCTGCCATTTGTATCTGACCAAGAAAATGTGGTCAGTATTGTATCTTCTGATATGCTACTAATTATCTGGATGTGTAATGAATGTGAGTACGTTCTGCAAGGGATTTCTCCGTTATTGAAGGCGTAAATGTATTTGATGACAGGCTGATGGTTTTTACTTCAATGTCGTTCCTTTCGCTGACGACATGCGAGAGTTTCATTTTAAGTCTTTTAGCTCTGTGCCCGAGTCTTTGCAACCAAGCATGCAACAGCAAGACGCTGCAGACAATCTGGTTCGTATGCTCGACCTTTCTCCTGATGAAGACGAAGAGCTGCTTCAGCCTGAACAGACAGTTAATCCAGTTCTGCAGGTGAGAATGATTCTTCCCCAATTCCTTCTGGTATAAATATTCCAATGGAACCTTTTTGCAATCCATCCAGAGTCATCTCTTTCAAGAAGAGTAGTGCTCATTACTACCTTCTAATCTCCGCTACTGAGCACGCTTCAATACGTAACTTATTGTGCTTTGTGACAGATCCCTTGTTTTGTTGGTCTTTTCTTTTATTAAAATTGGTAAGCATAATGTTTGTGTGCTTTTGGCAGAGGTTCTACTATTTTCTGCACCTACGATCTCTCAACCCAGAAGCCGAGGTTCCTCCACTCGATGAAGTCTTGCACTCATTAGTGGAGCCGGATTCGCTGTTCCTAGCTGAAAGTGAATATGGAATTCGTCATTTCTGCAAAGAGCTGACATTGACACCAAACGTCCAGGTCTGATGTTGCTTTCTACGTTTTCTCGTTTTAACTACTTGGGTGTCATCCAGTGTTGTGAGGTGGTGATTGATCTAAGACGAGAAGCTTGTATTTCTGTGCCTTAGAATCCTTTACGTTAGGTAGCTGACTCTAGCTATGTGTCCAGGAATTTGTGAGTAACATGGGAAAGCGTCTATAATATTTGTTGATGATCAGCTGAGTAGCGACTGCGATGTGTTTAGGGTGGTAAGCAGCTACCGAATTCATGGTTGCACCTTGTTTTTTCTCACTCCGTTCTTATTTGAACAGAAAGTGAAGAAGTCTTTTTGGAAAGACGAACGAAAGGATGAGAAAGTACTGCAAATTAAAGATGAAGGAGCTGCGATGGAAGTGGATTCTACGGGACTTGGGCCTGTGTCCTTCAGCAGCCTTGCTTCGAGAAA
The DNA here is from genome assembly GCA_963969395.1 of Pseudoscleropodium purum. NCBI lineage: Eukaryota > Viridiplantae > Streptophyta > Bryopsida > Hypnales > Brachytheciaceae > Pseudoscleropodium > Pseudoscleropodium purum. Next base: position 24,237,964 of record OZ017796.1, read on the forward strand.
AGTTGAGGAAGTTGGGAGTGCAAATCCTGTGGCTGATTTTGAGGCTTTGTTGGCTCGTCGAGACAGCTCGGAATGGGTTGGGAAAGCTATCCAAGGGATGGAGAAAATGATCACTGATCTCCTAGATTCTGCGTACAATGGCAACACGTACGAAAAGGCGCTTGCATGTTTGGTCGCTCTGCGGTTAGGCTGTGTAATCCAAGAGGTAAAAAAATATGTCAGCTGTTGTTTTCGTGTGTTATCTAATTAACTTTGAAGCCATTACACTAAGCGAGGGTTCACGAGGTCGTATTTCTGTACGAGTGCGCAGTGTAGGGTGTATAAGCTTTCATTTGAGGCGACCATTTTCATCACTTTCCTATCTTGTGCATGAAGTGATTCTTTTCTGTGGTTTTCATAGGAACCATTGAAATTTAATTCTTTCCTCCATAGTTTAGCAACCAAGGGAAGATCGAAGCGGTTTCAAGAATTTTGGCAGCAAGTAGTCGGCAGAAAGATCACTCTAATTTCGAAGGATGAAGCACCTGACAGGTAATATTCTTTTTTTGCATCTCCATGGAGATTTTTTCGTTATTTTTCATTATTTTACTCTTTACTTTTTGTTTTCTTAATCATACTCAATTTTAACCGATTTTTATTTTGGGAACACAGCAATGTTGGAGCTGCGGAAGCTGCATCGTTTCTGACTGGTGAAAAGGTGGAAGTGAAGGAAGAACCTGCAGAAGAGATCGATGAAATGGAAGCTCTTCTTGCAGAAGCCTTGTAGTTTTCTCTGCTAAACATAACTTAATAGATTCAAATCCATACCTCATGCCCGTGTTACAGTCACTCTTAGCTCCCTCCAGTAAAGGAAAGAGAAGAGACATCAATGCTGTTGCAGAAAAGTTGTTGGGAAGTGAGAGCCATTGAAATAGCATATTACTTGCTCTTTGACCTCCAGAACTTGTACAATCACAAAGCCTACTTTTCAAATCTTTTCAAATCTTTCCGATTTTGTAGAGGTGATTTTTCTTGTGAGATTCCACAGTTCCTTTTTGAATTCTGCCCCTGTGCGATGCTAAATTCTTCTTTTGGTCTGCCCTGCAAAGAGCTGTCAACTCTTAGAACAGAGTTACCTCTACATGCAGAACTGAACGCTTGTACTCTGACACCACTTTTTATGAACTTTCAGAGCCGGGGCTTTTACATTTTTTAGCCTTTTACACTCATTACCCCATTGTGTAAAAGAGATGTTGAAGAAACCCTAATCATGCGTTTTAGTCCTGAGGAAAAATGGTAAAACATGATTATAGTATTTTTTAAATTGAATTGATTCGCTTGCCATGTGGTTTAAAAAAAGAAAGTAAAAGATGAACTGCTATCCTTGTCGTCTGTTCCACAAAAAGAAATTAAAAACAGCTAATTACCCTTAAAACTTCATGATACCTTCCTGCTTCAAGTACAAGTTTTGTGTCCCTGATGTGAATGCACTGAGACAAGCAGTGGAACACTGGAACGGTAAACAGAAGCGAAATGATAAGACCAAAGAGCTTGACCTCCAAAAGGTGCAACATCACTTTGGCAGGGACGAAGAGTGGGTCACTCTGACTTTTGCGGAAAGAGCTCGAGGAAAGCGCAAGGAAGGCAACAACGACAACCAACCCCCATAAGAAGAGCTAGTGATCTCCATAAATACCTCCGGCCTTCGTGATTACGCACCTTCGTATTGCCAGATTGTCGTGAGGACATTGAGCATTCAAACCCGCAAGCTTATAATTCATGGTTGCATCCCCAGCTTTGGCTATGGCGGAGCGTTCGGAAGCAGCATTAGAGGTTGTCGCGTAGCAAGCGGCGAGGGTTTAGAGCACAACAAATTCGCGGAGAGGATCCAATTGCGGAGAGAGATTGCGAAGAGAGAAAGTTAGGTTGGGATTGATTTTAGGTGGTTGAGGATTGATTAGGAGAGAAAGTGAGAGAGTGCTTTAGGGTTTGGGGCGCCATCGCCATGATTGTGGGCGGAGAAACCAAGCCGGGGCACACGCACAGCCGGGCGCGGAGCCGACGGCGTGCTGCGGAATCGGATGCATCATCGCGACTCCCAACAGCAGCCGTGGTGCCGTCGCACCAGGAGCAACATCCCCGACAGCAGCATCTCGTGGGCGGCATGATTCGAGGCATGACGTCCACGCCGATCGTGGTGGAAGACGAGGACGACGATTTGGTGGTGGCCTCCCCGACCGCGTTTTCTCAGGTGTGTCTTTGTTTTTGTTTCTTTAATTGTGCTGCGACGCTTCCGCATCCACATCGTGAAACTTACAATGAATGGCGTGTTTGCGTTGGGATCAGCCGTGTGTGCTCCGTTGATCAATTGTGTTCTCCTTATGTGTCGTTCTGTTGTGCTCCTGGTGCCGGTCACGTTCTTGCCGGTTTTGTGGTAGAATTTCATTGAAACGGAGTGCCCATTTGGTTTATGCTCGGGGTTTCCTCGTCGCTTTCCGATAATCCATGTCTGTTGTATTGTATTTGGGCAAATGATAGCCAAGTTGTTGCCAAGGGCTGCTGTGATTCCCTTGTACCCTGCCCTCATCACAGATTTCAGAATGTGGCAGAGTATTTATTTGCATTGGTTCTCATTACTGCAGGCGGCTAAGACAATTGCGAATGCGGAATCGCGTCGTTCAACACGATCAAGGGCTCTGCCGGTAGTAGAAGAAGATCCTTTGGAATTGCGTCTTGGTCTTGGAGGTCAGTGTTCTATTATTTTCCTCTTGGCATTTCCTCATTATTTCATTGTTAGTATTGCATTCCTATCTATCCATCTGGGTATAACTTTTTCGCTATGACATGATTTGAATGTGTGACAAATGTGCTGTTCTGGATAATTGGGGAGGTATGTAGGATATGTTAGAATGTCATTTCTAACATTTTTGGCGACGATGAAGTAGTTGTTCATTACTTGAATGTTTGGTGTTCAGGGACATCGCATTATAGCATTCGGAGTGTCTCCCAGTCTAGTGCAACGCAGCAGCAACCCTTACTAGTCCGCCGGGGGCGGCAGATCAGGCCTACAATAGACCTGACCACTCCATCCCGACAAGCTCCCGCGAATGAGGATTGTGTCCTTCTGACTGACACTCCGAAGGTATTGTTCTACTCTCTTTGGCTTCTTTCTTGAGGACTACTATTTTCTTATTTACTTGGTGTAACATCAACTTTGGGGGATCAATTGTCTTATTGTCCATTTCTTCGGAACAAGTGTCATCAAGTCTATAATAGCTGATTCCAGCATTGGGGTTCAAATATAAAATACCTTTTGCATGTCAATTACCTTTCTGTTACCATTATTTCGACTCATAATGTAAAGGATACTTTCTGCAACAGCTTTGAGCTTTATATCATATTTGGGCGCGTGCTTCACGTTGGCAGATCAGTATAGAGCTGTGCATCGGTATAGATTTGGGTTACAAGAGCCAAATCTGTTGAGATAAACTACATATCACTAAGGATGATTTTCTTATGCAATTTCAAAGTCGGAGATCATAGATCAGTATAAGTGACTGTTGACATCTCCATTCAAAGATCATGCCATAGACTGGCCATAGACAAGTCATACTTACACTGCGAACTACCAAGTTCAACCAAGTGTATGAACAGGTGAGGTGCAGTGGGTAACAGGTGTCAGTCAAGCGGAGATAGCATCAGATCCCTAACGGTTTTCTTGTACCTTTTTCTGTGAACTGAGACTCCTGTTTGTTTGCAGAGTCGGAAACGGAAAAGTGTTTCCATGGAACCATCTGTATTGAAGGAGTTGCCCCTAGCCTCGCCAGTCCATGAGAAAGAGGAAGATAATAGATTGAAGTGCGCGATATGTATGGACCCAATGCAGGAAGTGACGTCCACCATTTGTGGTCATCTCTTCTGCCAAAGCTGCATCCAAGGAGCGATCAAGTCGCAGAAGAAATGTCCGACTTGTCGGAAGAAACTAACCATGAAAAACATACATCGCATATACATTTAGATTCCAGCATCGACACCATCAGAACCAAGATCAGTGCCTCCGTTTTTAGCGTTGTACAGCTTCGGACTGGTGTTTTTTCAGGCATAAGCGACTCTGGCGAAAGCAAGCGAGGCCAGTTGGACTATAGGCTAGTCAGGGATTTAGAAAGGAGGATTCAAATCATAAGTTGTCGATGCAATTTTTTCTTGTTGCGTTCCTGTCAGACTGCGCAGGAGTTTTGCCTGCAATTGCCTTCCCCTCTAGATTTCACTTTGGCACATTCAAGACTGAGATCACTCGATGTACATCGAACATTCGCTTTGTACCGGTGCTCAAATGTCGTTTCATTTTGCAAATTAATTGGTCATTGCTGTTTTCAGTCTGCCTTCATTGGTGAATAACTTTTTTAGCCCCTCAGTAACCAAATGGCCGCTGCAGTATCTGCTGGAATTGAAATAAGTCATTCAGAATGTTTAAAGGAAGAAAACAAACTGTACCTGTAGAGAGAATGTGGATCTTTGAATGAACAGAAACGTGTTTTGAAACTTTCGTAATCAGCTGTACTGTAACTTGTAGAGTGAACTTAATATTGTTTTTTTAGCTTGGATGCTTACGGTCTGGAAAATCCATGTTGAGATTGGCATGAAAACTGGAATCGTTGTTGCTTCCTGTTTTGCAAGCTGAGCCCAATGTCATTGTGATGTACACAGAGTTCTTCTGTCAATAAACCATTGTCTTAAAATCATGTGCTCAATTTGCTATTATGTTGTATGACGCTGCATTAAATATCTCATAATTCTCTAAAAGTCTCTAAAAGTGACTTGCCGCTGCTCAAAAACTTTAGGCAGTGCACTTTCGGAAAGGGAATAGAAACACTTACACTTTGGGAATTTTTTGTTTCGTATAAGATAGGAGGTCCAGAAAGCGTACCTTTTTAGAGCTGATCTCATTTGGGGGGAAGCTAAACTCCTTGAAAATATTTTTCTATAAATTTTCATACAAAGAAAAATGGAATTGGCATATAGCCCAAGCTATTTCATTTTTGTGTGGAATTAGTTACAAATATTTGAAGATGAAGCACAATGGTCATTAAGAGTGTCCACTTCTTAAAATGTACAATAGGTACATGGATGGTGCATTGAAGAAAATGGAATGTACCTTTGTAATACATGACACTTATTTGAGCTTGGTCAATTTTAGGACCTCTTCCCTTACTATATTTACGACTTGTGCCATGAAATGGATTGTAAGTGAGGGCTTTTTATTTTATTTTTTAATAGTTACAATTTACTAGTTTACAATTTTCCAAAATGTATTGATTTCTAAGCTTTAATCCCTAGTTATCCATGCAACCATTTTGTGACAACGTATATCTAAGTGGCAAAAGTTAAATTTTCAATAAAAATTTATATATGGATAATAAAATATAATATCTTTCATTTTGAATATGTGCAATAAATTGGAAATGATAATATCAACCCTTTTTTTTTAAGAAATGATCACAAAGTGAATGATAATATTGTGATATCTTCATTAAATCTTTGACCATATTTTCAAGAAATGATTGTTCAGGATGCAGTTCGCCCGATTCTACAGCACTAGATCTATGCGAACGAGGAAAGTTATTCTTCATCCCTTTCGCCCTCTGCCTCGGCATCTGACCCAATATGTGCCGAAAGCGTTTTGTACAAACACACTGTCGCCACGGTGGCCACCGCAGTGACCGCACTAGCAATGACAACTTTGCCCGGCATGATGGGACGACTAACCTGCTGCAGACTCTCGTTCATGGCATCTCCAGAGTGAGGTTGAAGCTCTCGAAACTCTTGCACCAGGTCCCTGAGAGTGTCGTCGGCATACAACCAGCAGTTGTCGCTGAGGAGGTTGTAATCCGCGCAGTGCTTCGTCAGAATATATCTTCAGAAGCTGATCCATGGGAACGCTCACATCATAGGTATCAATGAAAGCTCTTCGAGTAATGTCATCCTCACTTACGAAATGGATCTCCTTCACATGGATGCCCGTGTTCATCCCGTTCTTGTCCCGCCCTGTTTTCTCCCCCCGGATCTTCAACCCCTTCTTCAAGTCGCCTCGCGTCGGATGCACAACGGCACTCACCTCCACCACCAGAATATCGTGACTGACAATACCCAGCGCCTGCAGTGGACCTTGCTGCAGCGGTGTTTCGTAGATGCAGAGGCTGCTCACCATCACCGTGCACATCCTCAGTTCCTCCAGAGAGCTGCCAACATGCTCTGACCCCGGATGGAAATAATCAGGCGACGACGCGTAATTAACCACTCTTGAACCATACCGACGACGACATGATCGATCTTGCAGAGCCTGATCGATCCACAAGAACCTTATTTCCCTCGCGGAAATACCAGATGCTGTTGCACTAGGAACGGCGCCGAGGAAGAAATTTAACTAGAGGCAATTAAACAGGGAGAATGGTTTCTACGGAATTCTCTTATATATCACAGTCGAAATGCAATACGAGGCCGGGGAACCAGAGATGAACTGTCTGTGATCGAAAACCTGTACGTAATCGAAATGCAAGGCTAAATATACTAGAACGAACTGATCACATACACTAGGACGATGCATACCGAACCACAAATGAATAAGAATTCTTCCCAAGATCGACAACTGATTGAATTGAATGCGTGTTGCAGCTTCCACCTCCTAGGTATATATAGTGACATCGATCAGCATGAACAAGCGGGCTCTACCTTAGCTACCGATTCGGCATCGAAATACTATACATAGCAAACGGCTTTGACTGCATGCATGCGTGACCGAGGGCACTGTCTGGAATCTTTCAGTGATTAGTTCCAGCCAGCCTGGGTCCTACCAGCACGGCAATTTCGTTAAATTGAAAATATTACATTACTTTGGTGCGGTTCAGTACGGCCTGAACTCCAAATCAGTTTGTGGCTTAAATTAGGCCTTTGAGAATTATATATATGTATGTCAACATTATTGGCTGTGCAATTTTGCCAATTCAACGAAACTGACGTTGACGGGTACCCGGAAACCATGTGGCACTATTCTAAAATATAGTTCTTCAAATGACGCAATCGAATCACGCGGCACTTCAACAGTTTCCTTGACGGCTCTCTTGGAGTAATCGTAATGTGATGACCTCCGCCGACCGCTCGCGGAAGGTCCTCCCCAAGACTTGTTTGAGAGACTATCCATGCTGGCGCTCATGAGCATGACTGGGTCCTTCTCAATTTCTCATGAATATATATGTTTTGGATGATCAATGTCCAGCCTGTCCTCCACTGCTCCTGAAACGGATTTGGACCTTTTTTTAGTTACTCCCATATGCATGGGAGCTCGGGACACTTGTACCAGCGGCGCCATGGGCGAGGTCGATTAATTAGTAGGGGCAACTTACTGTAGTACTGGTACTATTCTTTAGACCAATTCATTCGTCGGTACCGATCTACTGATTGGAGCTAGCTCACGATTGATTCCAATCACGCGCAGAATCCTTGGACTTCACACACGGCAGCATCTGTTGACTAGCTGGTCTCCCAAATGGAAGCTTCCGTCGATCTTGGTCCTAGCTAGTGGACCGCGGCAGATTTGTGGAGACTCCTGGGATCGGATGGCTACAACCAACAGGAAGTCGAGAGGCGGTACCAATGCTGGCGAATTCCGTCTGCTGACTGCAGCAGTGAGGTTAGAATTTGGTAGCAATGATACAATTTTTGGAGATTTACAAAGAACTAGACCTTTTGAATTTATACTAAGAAACAAGGTGACGGCAACTACTTCAAACAAATACTCCAAGTGATTGCCAGGGTAGCTTTTGACAACAAAATTTTTTAATTTGGAAACCTAAACGAACTGACCTGTAAAGTACGCCAATTATACAAAAGAATTGAAGCATTTCTCTTCTCTCTTTAAGAATAAGAAATATGCGCAACAATAACATCAACATGCACCTATTTAGTTTACGTCATCCACCCAAAATTAAAAAGATTTGAAAGCTTATAACCTTATCAGTTATCACTCAATTGCAACATAGGGCTATGTATCTACATTCTCAACTAATAAGGTTGATATACCTTGTCTATTTCCAAGCACATAGATTTTCTATTCAAGATGTACATATAAAGTCCCTACCCACAATTACATTGAAATTTAAACATCAAGAAACTCAACAAATGTAATTCCAATTCTTGAAAACTTTGAAAATTGGTTTGCCATTCCAACTCCACCACACCATGGAAAGCCCTCGTAAAGAGCTTCCAAGGTAGCTTGAAGTAATGGCGACCTTGCCCATGTCGTTGTCAATTTTTTTTTCAAGTGACCCTTGCCAAAGAAGATGAAGTTTATCCCATAAGGATGAAGCACCTAAACCCTACGGAGTGAGGTGAGTAGAATTTAGGCCTATAGCGTAGCACCATTACATGCGTGCGTAATTATAGTAGTTCAATGCATAATATTGTGTAAGGTTTACAAATGAGTATAAAGGTTGATTAATCTTGTGTGTTTTTTTTAATTTTATTTTTTAACCTACTTTTTATTTTTTTATTTTTTTATTTTATTTTTTTCACTACTAGTACATTGATGAATGCAATTGATACATAGAAGAAAACAAGATGTACCTCTTTTTGATACTTTGAGAGCCTCATCAATTTATGGACCTCTTCCCTAGTTACCTTTAGAGGAGAAGGTGGAGGAGTATCCAAGAGCATGTTTTGGGCCATTTTTCTTACACAAGGTGATGGCTCAGCTCACATAAGTACAACTTCTTGGTCTCTTTTCACTTGTGGTTAAGAGTCTTAACAACAGAAACGAAGAAATTGAAGACAAATTACATTTTTAGCAATTTTTATGACTTACCCGTCCTGTGCTCTGAAATTGGAGGCACGTAACATTATGAATAACATTATGGATCCTCTGACGGATAGGGATTTCATGGTTCTGAACTAATGCAGATGGACCTATATTTTGATCATCAGAATCAACAAAGAACATTTCACACGTACTTCAAAAGAGAAATGAAGTCAAATAAAAAAGAAGGTTCTCATGTGAGTGGCTAAACCCCAAAGTGCTGGAACTCAAGGAAGGAAGGCAAACCCTTGGAAAATTACTGTACTAAAGAATGTGTCAGTTCTAGCTACTTTTTCTGTGGTACCTTGGCAACAGACTGATGCATTTTTGTTCCCAGATTAGTCCACAATAATAACATTCAACGTCTTCGAAAGATCCATACCCAAAACATAGGGAAACAGGGTGGAAAAGAATGATGAATCACTCATGAATTCCTACTCAATCAGTTGCAACATTTAGTGGAACCCTTCAAATTGAGACTCTGAGACACCACCGACTGTGGTTTCAAACTTTCAATTGCTCTGGGCTCTCAATACACGTCTTTCTGGAGAACAGTTACAGTTCATTCTACAGGCTCCACCAAAAAGTCACGATTGAAAATTGCATATGGAACACAGGATCTGGAGCAAGGGTCTGCCCCTCCAAGGGAAAATGAAGGCTACAAGTTGAACTTTCTACTTACATCTAAAGCAACTATATGGATGGGAGCTAGCTATTCAAGGGTCATGCTCTTTACATTTTTTCTGGGCATAGTCATTAGAAGATTTTTGGGGCCTCTGGATGCCTGTGAATTATCACAGCCTACGAATGCAGGAAACAGGTTTGGTGCAGTGGTATGACGTGGCCGAGACCTTGCCACGTCATTGACCAATTTTATTTTTATTTTTATTTTTTATGAATTTTTTTTTGACAACGGGCCGTTCCCCTTGCTGTAGGGAACAGCTACTAGGGAATAGGCCCGAAATAGGCTTCTGGAACCCCCAAACTCTTCTAATGTAGTCTCTCAATTCTTGCTTCCAATGCAGAACTGCTGTAACCCATCACTCCGCGCTCAATCAACGGTCTAAATTTAGCCATTAGTGCAGAAGGGTGGTTGAAATGACATTTCTTTGAAAAATGTCATTTCAACCATGCTATTGAAAATTTGGAAAATTTTAGAAGAATTATTGATCCCAGTATGTTCGTTTCAATCAAAAATGAGGTTAATGTCATTTTGTGCAACAAATTTGGTAGATTTTAGAAGAAAACATTATCCCATAACAATTGTCATAGGGAAGATAAGTAATAGAAATAAGTAACTCGAGTAGGCAATTTTGAGGCATTAAACTTTCTTAAGGGAAAATATGGAAGTGAAGAAAGGTACATATGTCTATATGACATAGATTTTTAGGAAGTAAATTCTACATTTTTTAAGATTTAGGAAAGTAAAATCTATAGTTCTAGAAGATTTTGAAAAGTAGATTCTACATCTTTTGAAGATTTTGGGAAGTGAAATCTACATTTTTGAAACTGACCTACAGCCAATTACAAGGTGAATTCAAGTGTTCTTGATCCAACTTTGGATTTGAGGATACTTCAATTCACTTTGGTGAACTGGATGGATGGCTTTTTAGACAAATTTTTCTTATGGATTTGAATTTTTTTTTGGAAGTTACTTTTATTAAATTCTTCAAGAACATCCAATTGGCATTTTTTTTAAAGGCTTCTATTCGAAGTTTTTTTGACACGTACTTCCAGTTAAGAAAATAGATTACATCAAGGCTCTAAAACATCTCTTTCATATTGGTAATTTAAATAAGATTGCATCCCATCTAGTCAATACCATTACACATTATGCAATTCAAGCTCTATTGCCTTCTTTTCAAGTTTTTGAATCTTGCATTTTGAAATAGAAAAAGACTTAGAATATAGCCTATATAGCCAATGCTTTTAAAAATAATACAAGCACCTTGTTATAATTATTTTTGTTCTCTATGCCATTTCCACAACCAAAATAAAAATAGAAGTATTTTGTAATTTTGTAATTCAAAAAATCTTTGAAATTCAATATCTTTCACACCATTAGAAGAGTTTTGGGGGGGTCCAGAAGCCTGTTTCGGGCCTGTTCCCCCGCAGTTGTTCCCTGGAGCGAAGAGAACCGCCTGCTGTCAAAATTTTATTTTTTGTAAATAAAAATATAAATACAAAATAAAATAAAATAAAAATAATTTAGTCTCCAAATGCAAATTTTTTTTTTTTTTTGGTCAATGATGTGGCAAGGTCTCGGCTACGTCAGACCGCTATGCCGAACTTATTCCCTGCGTTCGTAGGCTATGATAACTCACAGGCATCTGGAGGCCCCAAAAATCTTCTAATGAATAGGTCCAAACACTACAAAATAAAGTTTGTGCTCTCTTCCCAAAAGGGGCCAATGAACAACATTGAAGGAAATTGTAGAAATGAAGATGCATTCATTCATCCCTAAAAATTGGTAAATTGGTACCATGGTTGTCATAACGGGTGAGTTAGGGTCATCGGACCGGACGGACGGACAGTCTGGATGGCTTTAATTTTGTAACTTGTGCAATTTTGCGGAATGACACGTCACCTCGTCTGCGCCTTGACGATCTCGTCCGCGCCCAGCATGTTCCTTAATCCACATGGCATCCACGTGGCCTATTTTTCCGTTATCAAAAAGTCAACTATGTGTTGACTGTATCGTACGGGCGGGACCTCTAACGGACGGGCAAACCAGACGTCCGTCCACTATGACAAGCATGATTGGTACCAATTTTCATAGTGATAGGGTCACATTCTTCCAAGGCAAAGTAAGAAAAACCTTGAAATTTGATTTAATAAATTAGAAACTTGCAAGTACCCAATAAATTTAGAAATGATTGCCATTTATCACCAAAACATTAGGAAACTCATTTTTCAATCAAACTAAACATAAAATACAAACAAGTAACAAAAAAAAACTAGCTTGAATTCATAATATGAATATTTTCAAACAACCTTCATAGGGCCCTAAATATGATCTAAAACAAGGAGTAATTTTGGAATGTATTTGGATCAAGGTAAAAAAGAACTTCTAAGAGACAATTTGGATCCTCTTCTTAGTGAATCCTAAATTAAAGATGGAAACAAATAAGTCCCTGTTTCTTTAGTCTACCTTGAGTTTTTATACATTTGACTATGTCTATAATTGCAGAGTTTGTAGTTGTACAATTTTTGAAAATTTATTGCCTTGTGTGCAAATCTGAAGAACAATCTCATTAGAAGATTTTTGGGGCCTCTGGATGCCTACGAGTTATCACAACCTGCAAACACAGGAAACAGGTTCGACGCAGCGGTCTGACGTGGCCGAGACCTTGCCACATCACTGACCAATTTTTATTTTTTTATTTTTTTTATGAAAAAAAGAATTCTGACAGCGGGACGTTCACCTCACTGCGGGGAATAGCTGCGGGGGAACAGACCCAAAACAGGCTTCTGGACCCCCTAAAACTCTTCTAATGTTGCATTTCATTTTAGTCACCACTGTCGGTGGTGCATGCTAGGAAACAAGCTAGCTGTGGACAGCCTTGAAACACTCGCGCTTGCTTTGATTTTGGGCTCATTTGAGTCTGCTATTGATGAACATTCTTTGGATTATGAGTTTGCCGCGTACCGCTGAAGTTGTTACTGTAGTTCCAAAAAGATATGCCTGGCTACTGCCGTACTGCGGTAGTAAAATCAAACACTGGTGGTACGTAAGGTAGGAGGCTGTAAAACGGTGCGGGCATTAACCCTGGAGCGCTCCAACGTCCTTTTTTGGACGATGAATAGATTGAAGTTCTTGTTTCTGTCTCATTCCTGCTTGGATGAAAGTCATCCTAATTTTTGGTGATACTCTATTAAGTTCTTGTCTTGTCTAATGGTTGGATTTGGTGTTACTAGAATACTAATTTTTCTAAAATTACAAATGTGGAAGTATGTCAAGTGGTCAAATTGCATTGACTCTAGTTCAAAACCAGATTAGTAAGAATGAGGTCCTAGATGTAATGAACACAAAAATTTCGAAAAATCACCATATCAAGATAACTTCATTTCAAACTTGTTCTAACAAATTTTACTCAAAAAATGATAATAGTTTGCTTGTCATTGAATTTAGAAGGAATTTTGAAATTCCCCTTTCAAAATTTATAGAAAAATATTAGTGATAGCACTAGTGAATCTAACTATATGAATAGAATCTACAATTCAAAATCTACAACTTTCATTTGTACATCAATTCCAAAATATTCTTCCAAATAACACTTTATAATAGTTTTTCCCAAATCGTCAAATTTGGAAATGGATCCAAATGTTTAGGGGTTAAGAATGGATCCTATAAATGGCTGTGAAATGGATATGAGGTGGTTTTGAAATTGACTGGTACAATCATTGAATGAACCAAGAAAAGAAAACATTATTAATTGCAAGAGCCAATAATTCTCTTTGTTTTCCCCATTTTTATTTAGAATTGCAAATGAACCGTTTATGAAAGACCTAGGGTCACAAATAGGGACCTACAACCCAACTCGTTTGAAAATTCATAAGTAATTCAAAAATCTTCGGAAAAATACAAAACCACTTAGATTAGATTCCTCATCAATTTCTCTTTGTCTAAAAAATGAGCTAAAAATAATTCCTGTCCAAAGAAATACATGAAAAAGGGAGACCAACCCATAGATGCACCATTTTTTAGCCTCCTACCTTAGCTAAGATCAATCTAAGCCTGATCTCTCCTTTTTAAGCTTTTATTTATTTTTATCTAGAAGCATTTTTGTAACCAAAATAGACACGACACTCAATGTCCAGATCTGGACGATGGACTCAAAGGTTCCAAGGGCCTTCCTGACTACAAATCTTTTGATTCATCCAAACCAATGTTTGACTTTTCAAAACTATCACACTATCTACAATGTTAGATGAAATTGATGAAATTGAGGTGAATAATATATATATATATATATGGCAAATTTTATTAAAATGACAATATTCCATGTGCCATTTTCACACCTTTATATGTAGGATAAGTATACATTGCTAATATCTAGGTCAATTTTAGATTTCATAAATTTAGGTCTAACATAGATATCAAACTGAGCAGTCTGAAAAATCTAGGATTAATATAGATTTGAGATATCTAGGAAATATGTAGATTTCAAAAATCTAATAATGATGTAGATTCTAGTATAGAAAAAATAGTTCAAACTATGCGGTTTGAATTGCTAAAAGTGCCAAATTAATGAAATACTACCATTTGAATGAAATTGGTGATTTGTATAGATATTGTAAAGAAAAATATGCAAAAATTCAAGATTCAAGCATTAAGGGGTTTAGCCATTTAGGAATGTGATTTTTGTAATATTAGCACAAGTAACCCCTAAAGCTCTAAGGTCTTTATCTTCATTAAAAAAATCACTCTAAATTGCCATTTCTTTTGCAAATAGCAAAAACGTTTGAAATAAGTTTGGTTTTGTATATCTAACTATAGGATCTTGCACTAGATTAGTATGTGAATGTGTAGAAGAAGTTCATATACTTTGACCAAATAGCTAGATTGCTAGATATTTACATTTGAAATGAAGAAAATGGCAAATTTTTTGAACCTTGCATGACTAAATTATGAGACTTTGAACCTTCCTAACTTAAATTACTTGCTCTCCAAATTTGATTTATTAATTTTTTAAGTTGAAGAATTGAGTTGAAAGCCTAGGGAATTTTGTTTTAGAAAACTTGATTTTTATTCTTTAAATTTAAATTGTTAAGTAGAAGTATGTATATGAGAGAATGAAAATCTAAATCATTCAATTCATAGCTCTAAGATGGAATTGAAAGACACTAATATCAATGGTAAAATGCTTATTATTCTAAAACGCAAATTTTTTTTGAAGATGCTTTGATTACCCAAAAGTCTCGATAATTTGCTCATCACTAATCCAAATCAAATGAACCCTATCCTCTAATGTAAACAAAAAAACATTTTCTATAAAAAACAAAAAGTGTTTGATTATTATAGTGTTGTTCAGCAAGCTCTATTTTGAACTTTGTATGAAATAACTTTTTCTCCTAGGCACCAATTGGAATAAAAAAAATTTACTCTCCTAAAGCTAATGTGATTTTCTATCTTCAAAAAATGTTTCAAAAACTAGTACATACATCAAAAATTGAAATTATAAAAACTTGCCCAAACCTTCAAATGTTCCCATGAGGACACTTGGGGCTTTAGGTGGTAAAGAAAGATTAGTTTGTTCACAAGACTATAGAGTATTAATGGCCAAATTTTTGCTTTGGTGACTATAATTTCCCAAGACCTCTATAATTTCTTACTTTTACCTTGCTTTTGAAATGGATGTCCAATCTCTAAATTTGAATCTTCTTGTACCTACTCAAAATACTTTTGGATCAATATTACTAATATTACTAATCTCAAGTTCTAATTATATACCATTCAAAAGATAAAAATACATTTGGAGGGCCAATAGATAGGTTTGACTAGGGATGCTCTATAACACAGGTTAGAAGAGGAGACATGTCAATTTAAATATCATGTACCTTAACCCCTTAGTGCTTCATCATCCAAAATCTGAACGATGAATAGAAATGAATAGAGAGGTTCTCCAAGGGCTTTTCTGACCACCAAACTTTTTCATTCATCCAAACCAATGCTTGACTTTTAAAAGAAAACCACACTTTCTGCATGATAAATTTGATGAAATTGAGGTAAATGTTATTATAACTAGAAAGATATATGCAAAAGTATGTAAGAATTCAAGAAAGGATTCAGACTCCACGGGGTTAAGTTAAGCCCCAAGAATCTCAAATTCAGTCAATAATGTTCTGACAACATCAGGGTGGGAAACAATGTGTTTCCAGAATGATACTTGATCCACTGTACTGTACTGTACAACTACACCCAGGCAGCCTTCACCGCTGTGGAAGGGGAAGGAATCCTGCTTTAGCTTTCTTCATGCAGCTGCTTGGATATGTACAGAAAGAATGCCTCCGCTGTTTCACTGCAGTAGGTTTCGGCTAGAGCTGCAACCACCTCGCAGCCGAGCGCACGCGCTTCAGGCTTTGCTGCCAACTGGGCCATCAAGGGGATCCACACTTCAGGGTTCGCCTCCACAGCCTTCACAAACGCAAGCACTCCTGTTTGTATTCGCCCAGGAAAATTCTCCAACTGCAAAACACCGACGGAACTATCAATCCGTGCTTCCAAAACTAGATCTCAAAACATGCTTAGGTAGGCATCATGACAACAACCGCATCTGGAAAAAACAACACAGGAATTCCACATTCTTCCAAAAGATCAGTTGACAGTGTATTCAATAAAGTTAGGCTGTTTCAGGAACTTTTAGACAGCATCGCAAGGAGACCTTCGTCATGATTCATGGGGGTCTGGGATCGTACAGAGGCATCTCATAAAGAAGCTTCTATATGGTCGCCGTGAGCATAGGGAGATCTCTACACGAATATGGGAAACATTCGGTTTATGATGATGTCAAAAAGTTCTTGAAAGTCTAATTTTAATGAACAAAATTGTTCATTCTAACTTCATTAGAAAAAACAAGCATTTAGCATATGGAAAAACATCACCGGAACCTGTCGCTACACTGGCAGAACAAGGAAGAAAAGAAATTTTCAGAGACGTTCATCTACCTTGGGAGTGGATTGTTGATTTTCTGCCCTGAAACGGTAGGGTTTTTCCGCATGAAGAGGACCCAGATTGAGGGTTCTTGGAAAATGCGAATGAGCCCTTTCGCCAGCCTTCTGTTCAGATCTCTCGCCAGAAGAGGTTGAAGTTTCGGTGTCTTTTGTATTGGAGCTCCACATTCCTTGACTTCCACCCCACAGACGCAATAACTGTGCTTTGCTCCAAGAAAGAGGGTTTGCAAATACACTATCTCCATACAAACTACTTGCTATATCCTTCCATTTGGACGAACTACCTGCATTCTCAGGATTCCCAGGAGGCTCAGATTTCAAGCTTTCCTCAACATACTCTGAAAGTATAGGATCCTTTTCAAGCTTCATAACATCTAAATAGTAATGCCGCAGAACAGTAGAGCAAGTTCTTACAATGTCTTTAACTAGCAAAACTCTAACTCTATGGCCTTCTCCAGACAAGATGAAGTCCATCACATCTAAAGTAGCGGAAGCCACGGCACGCGAATCAAACGCTCCCCTTATGCCCCCTGCCCTTTGATGGCCCAACCCATCTGACTCAATCTGTTCCTCTCCCTTTTTACCCGCCACAGAATCTGGCTCAGATTGGTCTGCAACGGCAACCACCTGCACAAGAAGAATCAGAATCGTATTTAACAAGATCCATGGTTCTAAATGACCGACTCGATTGATCATGCTGTGAAAAAAGAAATTCCAATGAGACCAAATTCAATATCAGCAGAATCAGTGATGAGGATTGAACAGGCTCATCAAATGGTAAATAAAATGGGATAAAAAAAAGTCTCCATATGACCTACTCAAAAAAGGTAAAGAAACATGAGTCCCAATTCGGGTATTTTGGTCCTTCAGGGGTTAACTCTGACAACCACCAAAGCGACACTGGAGGGTTTCCAGAGGTATCACAAGACAACAACCAAAAAAAGCAATCACTGAATGACCTTTTCTCATTCTGCATATCCCCATGTACACCAACAGTCCCACATTTGCGATAAAAGGGGCTAAGAAAATATCTACCAAGCGTTCTAATCGATGCCATCGAATGGAGCCATTGTTTCGTATAAGAAGCTGCCTCAAAGTCTCTCGCATCTGTGGATCGGGGTCCGCTAGTAACCTGCCTACAATGAATGGATATGCACTAGCCACAACTTGAAACCCAGGGTCCAGAGTGGTTGCTGTTCCTTCGAGAGATCCAAGGGCTCGAACGACCATAGCATACTCCGGCGATAACCGAAACTGAAATTTGTACATCACTGTCCAAAGTTGATTCATAACACCCTTGAATCACCACCAAACGTGATACCGGTAAGTACGGTCAAGTAAACCATAATATTTCGAAACTTCCAAGTATGATAAATGTCACAGAGGCTGATTCATTTACCCTTTAAAGTGACTGAAAATTCAAGTCTAGAATCAACTTTGTAAGGTTCATGGTATGCAACTACTAAGAAATGAGAAATCAAATTCGAATATGAATTCTATCTCACAAATTTGGAACATAAAAATTGTACAATAGAAGGGTTCACTCACCTGAAAATCCATCTGAACTTTATCCCCTTCGTCTCCGAAGGATAATCGAAGCTCACGGGATACTGGTTCTAAATCCGTACCAACTGGAATAAAGTCTAACATTACAAAGTCCCTAGCAAGACCCTCAGAGTCCCTGTTAACAAAATGGATCAGCTGCGTTACACACACACACACACACAAAAACCACGCACTGTCTAACTTAGTAACGGATATCTCCATCATCGATAATAGTCTTCATGTTGAGTAAATTACTGTGGAATGATGGATCTAAGTATAAGGAAAACCCAACCGCATAAACCAAGGAAAATAATCCACTGCCTGAGAAGAACATTAAGTGAAGATTGAGAACTTACTGTACGAATTAGACCAATGCGGTACTCCCGGCGTAGTTCACTCATCATCCCAAAGTCAAAGTAAGCTAGTATGCCATCTTTTGTGATTACAACATTGCCTGGATGTGGATCAGCATGGAAGTAGCCCTCCTCTAATAGTTGTCGAAGCGATGACAATACTCCCTGCCGGTTCTCATCAGTTATGTGATGGGTAAAAAAAAAACACAACTAGGTCCTCCAATAATTCGCATTTTCAAGAAGATTCAATAGCGATACACGACAGAAGATAATAAAAAACCGAGAGGATGCTTTAAAATGATACGCAAAGCAATCTCAAAAGAGATAATAAATATAACATTTGCAATTCCGATGCTGTTCATAGTAATACCTGGTCAACAAGATTATTGATGTCAAAACCAGATGCAAGTAAAGCCTCTCGATCAGTAAGCTTGATGCCCTCAATCCACTCCATTGTCAATACACCCTTAGTACAATACTTCCAATATATTTTTGGAACCTTCACTGCGCCATCTCCAGCAGCTCCATATAGGTTTGCTTGCACCTGCCTGGATATCGGCTTTTGATCTCGAGTTTGTCCACGACGTCCTGAGGCCATCAACACTTCATTATTGTTACCATGATAAAGTAAACAACAAATGTCCCACACCCAATCAATCAATGGAGGTAAGAGTGGGAGCATTCCAAGGTTGAGAAGAAATTCCACACCATCTCACAAATAACTTGATTTGGTCAAAATGAATCTACTTAGCATTTAGACCAACAACAAGCTAAGTCCTTCGGGCAGTCACGAAATGTCCACAAAGCGATACAATTGGTTCAAAAAAGATAAATAAGTGACATTCATAAGATTTGCAGAAATGGACAATCGACGCAACCGTATATTAAGTGCTGAAGAAGGATGAAGGAGGATTACTGGCGGGATTGTGGATTCCATAAAGGCTAGCAAAACGTTCTGCATTACTGCCTTCTCTAAGGTAATCAACTTCCTCAAACATATGCCCCACCTGAAATGCTCCACATCCAATCCACAAGAAAACTACCGTTAATCAGGGGAAAATTGCTTGTCTGAGGTCAGCTCAACACATAGGATTTCAAACAGTTATATTAAATAATGCGTGGAAAATCGAACCATTCCAGAAAATTGTAACCAAACGAGTTTCAGAGAATGCAAACTTCAAAAGAATGTCAACTTCATTAAGCATGTCGGCTGTTCACCATTTCATCCACAACTGCCACAAGATCCCCTCGTGACCCAGCAAACCTCTGCATTTGACCTCCAATCAATCGCAGAAGATGGGCATCCAGAGCTAACACCTCTGGTACGCCAGGCCTTTGCACTTTCACAGCCACCGCCTCGCCAGTGTGCAACCGCGCTGTTCCCAGATCAGCAGATTAATGATAAAATTCGGTAGGAACAAAATGTTATCGTCACCATAAGTCTAGATAAATCAACACAACATAAGTTTTCGTAAATAAGACGTGCCTTCCTAGCTAGCTTGTCCAATTAAAATATTTTCAAACAATTTTAACTATAGGAACTGCGAGACCACTACTCCATATCCTTAGAACGTACTGATCGTGAACCGCACAAAGCCATTAACTCTTGCAATGATACCTCTATACACCTGACCAAGAGAAGCAGCAGCTACGGGCTCCTCTGAAATCTCAGCAAACACCTTTGAGGCAGGTAATCCAAATTCGCTCTCAAAAAACTTCAACGCCTCGGGTGTTGGGAATGGAGGAATCCGGTCCTTCAAGAACAGCATGACCTCTGTAAATATTCGGCGGCCAAAGAGACTGCTACTAACCAAGAAACTTTGGAATAGCTTCACAAAACAAGCATATGAATATTGATGTTTCTACTGTATTCGGCTACCAATTTTTAACTTAAAAAGGAATAAATGCTCTATTAAATGACAAGCATTCAAGATACTCAAAAATTAACAGAAGCAAATATGCCACTAAGGCAAGTTAACAAAAATAAGGCATTCTCATGAACACTGTTCTCTTCTTCTGTATGTAGGTTTCGACGTTCCCAAATCGACCGACATTCATGAGTGACAATAAGCTCATTAAGCAAGCAATGCTTCACCATTTGACGATCCTACTGTGCTATCTAAATACTAAATCACACTAGAGTTTTTCCGTGTGGACATACTATCTAAGACCCTAGGCTAAACATATCTAAAGCATTTATTCTCTTCTTGTGAACAGACCTGTAATTTGGCGAGTTCCAAACAGTAAGCATTGGGTAGAATATCAGGCCGTGTACTCAATGCCTGCCCGAGCTGCGCCCCTCAATCACAAACTCGATCAATCAAATGCAAACCACTGAGGAATGAAAAATACAATCTCTAGGCATAATGGCATATTGGCATACTAGCCTTCTCGCAGAATCGCACTTCACCTTAATGTAAAAAGGGCCCAGACGAATTAAACTCCGCCGCAGCTGCAGTCACAGAAAAACTATTATTAGAAAATAGGCTGTGGGTTTGAGATTATCGATAGGGTTCGACAGCACATTTGACTACCCACGATGACCAATTGGGTCACCTTTTCTGTGAACCCGGGGTACCTGAGCGTTTAAGGGAAAGCAACTGCTTAAAAAAATTTCCGCAACATGAACTCTCTTAACAACACTAATATTATCAGCAACTGCCACAAGAGGAACCCTCCACCTAGATGATTAACACCCCAAATGGCCAAAAGTGGCTTGCTCCATATCTGATGGAGTTGAAATAATTCCTTTAGGAAACTTTGAGGAAACAAATGTCCCGATAGAAAGAAGAAGTCGTAACCTGAACTCTTGAACGATAGAAATGTGATTTTTAAGTTGATATAATCGACTATTGGCTTCCAAAGAGGACTCTCAGCTTAAGAAATTAAATATCACTGGGAGAATGAAATGTGCGCACCTTATCCGCCCGTATCTGAATATCCTTCTCAACCCAGTGCCAAAACGTCAGCATACCAATCTCGGAGACAATTGTCATAGCCCGGAAAGCGACTGGAAAAGGTCTGTACCGATAGTAGTTTCCAAACGCCACTGGGTCATAGGTTTCCCACCTGGCGGGGGCACGAGGCTCTTGTGCAGCAGAGTGAATGCCATAAGCTTTACCAAAGTCTCTGTAGATCAAAACTATTTAGTAATGTGCTCTTACTATATTTTATAACTTTGATACTTCGAAAAGTCCAGAAGAGGAAAAAGGGTCTGCCGACACATAATTGCACTAATCCCAGCTTACTTCCAAGTTTGAAAATGAGCTAGTTATAGTATGCAAATCTCATTTACCCAGCAACTAAATGGTAAGCATTGCCTATCCTGAAACATTACATAGCCAAGTTGAGAAACTGTACATGTGCAATACTCCACCCGGGACACCAGAAGATGGTAAACGCCAGCGTTCATTGCCCAGAGCTTTCCTGCTCCCTGAAAGCGTGTGGTGCCGAGTGCTGCACTCTTGTGCATCTGAAACCACTGCAGGCGCACAGGCAATTGGATTCAACAGATACAAATCAAAAACAGTAAGATCAAATGTAGACGTGCAGGTGGAGTGCAAATCAGGTAACACCCGTGAATGTTCTTTAGAGAGAATGTACCAAGGTTGTACATTTCAGAGGGTGCTGTCACCGACACTGCACTCCCCCCACCGACCATTCCAACTACCAACATGCTCTACAAAGAAGACATCCTGTTCCCCGAATACTACATCCACCTCAGGCATCAAAAGCCAAATTATAACGCTTAACAAAAACAAACCCCTAAACCCTAAACAAAACATCACGACAGTGAAAACTGTATCATTGAACGCTGGGCACACTTTGCTACCAGCGAACGAGTAACAGAAACAACGATTCATCCTCAACAGAATCACAACAAAGGTTACCACTCCAAGTGTCTTTTTCAGACCCGTATCCATGCCACGCTCTCTCCCCTGAATAGAATCCACGTTTTACATAAAGAACCATGACGACAATCAGGACATTCATGTCGCAGAACTTGAAACTCGGAAATGCGAAGCTGCAGTAATCGCCTTAAATCCGTCAGAACCAGCAAAGATGGAGTAATTTATGAAAACGCATATAATGTCCAGCAATAGGAGAGAATAATGCGACTTAATAGTAAGCCCTGGATGCAAAAATTGAGGGTTTAGTTAAAATCCAATCGACAATAAAATTCAACCACTGACACTCCAATTGCTCCGCGCAATTCCAAATTAATTCCCGAACCAG
This sequence comes from Pseudoscleropodium purum, assembly GCA_963969395.1. Taxonomy (NCBI): domain Eukaryota; kingdom Viridiplantae; phylum Streptophyta; class Bryopsida; order Hypnales; family Brachytheciaceae; genus Pseudoscleropodium; species Pseudoscleropodium purum. The sequence continues at coordinate 24,260,599 of OZ017796.1, forward strand.
AAAAAAACGAATTAGATCTCAACTCCTAGGAACGAATTCAGTCCCCTCGCTACCTCGTGAATTCAAATGGGAGCTCAAAACAAAATTAATCTGGCTCCCGAACCCTAGAATCGCACAATTCAATCCAAACTTCAAAATCCCAATCGGAACGAGACGAGGACTGACCACCAAGTCGGGCTCCGCCTCGGTTGGGACGACGCGGGCACCCGGGCCAGTGGTGGCCCAGAAGAAGCAAATGCACCCTGGATTTCTTCATCAGAAAGAGCAGCAGCTCGGCCTTCTCCGTGTTCCTGCCGCGTCAGTTCTTCTTCACGTGGAAGACGCGAAGTTCTCCCCATGCCCCTGTCTCCGCATAGTCGACTAGCTGAGGTTCCGCCTCCTCCCTTGCGGAATCCTGGCGGGCAGCCCACCCAACGAGAATTGCTGCGAACTGGCTGGGCTCAATGCATCTCATGAGTTCTTAGGACCATCATCGTTGTTGTTGCTGCCATTTGGGGGAAAAGGATGAGGGATTGCTCTTGATTGTTTGTTGTCGGGGTGAGCGCCGTAGGCGGGCGAGGGGGTGACGGAGGCAGAAAAGAGCGAGAGCGACCGAGAGGCGTGGCTGCCTTGGAGAGGAGCTGACTCGACTCGCTGACGAGGCGGGCCACCCCGTTCTGGAGTGCCCAGGTGGCTTCTAATGGGTCAGCGTTGTACACGTGGTGCGCCGTGAGTTGTCCGATACCCAGTTCTGAGTTTTTATTCCAAACGGGCAGGACGTTAAATCCTCCATTCGAAGTGGGCTCAGCAGGCTGGATTTACCCCAGCGTAAACAAAGGAATTATTTTTTTTTCACACAAACATTTTCTTGCAAATTTTGAATTCATATTTGCAATCAAAGACCCCTATTGGCTGCGAAACGTGTACAACTTAACTTAGACATGGCTCAAAATAGGGGGCTATCATTTACTTTTATCCTTGGAGAACCCAAAAATTACCCTACTTGACCCACTTTGAATGCAAGATTTAACATCCTATGAAGTTTGTATTGGCAAAAGCTACTCCAAGGAAGTTGGAGTATTAATCTTACTTTGCTAAGCGAGTTAAGATAACTACAAATAATTTTGACCCTCTCTAAGATCGAACCCTATAAAATATTGCCTAAAATATCCCATTGTCTCTACTTATCATCACTAGTTTTTTTGGCAAAATTTCATCAACTCTAACAAAAAGGAGCTAATTCGTTGACATCCCTCCAAATTTAATTCAATGACATGCTACTAAGAACACTAGAGCTAGCTACAATTAAAAAAACCTATTCATGAGATACTAGAGTTGCTTTTGGATATACTTTGGTCCTATATTCAATAATTTGACAATTTGTAGGTTATTTATAAGGAATCCAAAATTTGCCTTAAAAAAGAATCTACATTTCCATTCTAACTTCCAACAAGATTCTACCAAAAAAAAATTAGGCAATTCAATAATAGGAACAATGCACAACCGCTTATTCAAATACATTTGGATGTATGATATTGGCTATAGCTTATTAGAAAAGCAAGTGAGCACTCAAAGAGCAAAGCCTCTTTAATTAATGTAGCTTGCTATTTAATAACTACCTATTTATCAAATAATTTTGAAATTTGAAGAACTAGATAGGGGTAGTCTTTTTTGAATCCTAATTCAAAGAAGGGAAAAAATTTGTTGGAAAAAATAATTAAAAGGAAAAAACTTTAATAAGTATAAGTGAGGAATTTATAATTGGCCATGGCTAGTTGCAAAAAATACCCCCATATACAATTTAGGGTTCTAGATTGAGTTCCAAGATATGAGTGTTTATTATCGATTTAAGCACCTATATATCAACATATAAAATATAAGAATAAAAGGTAGAGGAAGGCATGACAAATTGTTGGTAGCTTAAAAAAAGACATTTTTATGAGTATGTGTTTGTACACAAATTATAAATGATCCTACTATCAATTTTTTTTGTCTACTTGTATAAACTTAGGGAATAAATAGCAAATCCAATTCTCAAAGTTGTCATTTCATAACATTCTAGAACAATCAAAGAGATTGCCTTTTCTTCTCCAGAGTCCTCATCCACGAACTTCATCCACATGCTATTATTGTAAACTTTAGTACAAAGATTGTGGCAATTCATTCTTGGTGTGCTTTACTTTTTTGCTAATTATCAGACCAAGTATACAAACAACAAATAATTGTATCAATTGACGGTTTGCTAAGAATCCAATGGATTCATTATTGTACCAATGTATTTTCTAACCATTTGCTATCTATAATTTTACTTGAGTTTCCTTGAGCAAAGAGAAGCTTTTTATATACATAGGGTGTAGTAGGAGCTTGAACAACCTATGTGGGATATGTAAATTAGAATTTGTAGTTTCTCAATCACCTATAGTGACGTCAAAATTAGGAATTGTGTTAAAACTAGAATTTCAGACCTCATTTAGTCATAGTAGAATAACTTATCTCAAAAAACTTTGCCTAAGAAAAGTTGGAAAATCAAGTTAAGTTTCATCTCCAAAAATCCGTTTGAGATTTAAAGTCTCTAATCAAAAGTTATGGACAAATTTGAGAGAGGATGTTTGAAAATGTCCAAAAAAATTCCTTTGCAATGCCTCTCTGAAATTTGTCCATAACTTTTGATTAGAGACTTAAAATTTCAAACAAATTTTTGAAGATGAAACTTAACTTGATTTACCAACATTTCTAAGTGCAAAGTTTTTTGAAAAAAGGTCATTCTACTATGTGTAAATGATGTCTAAAATTATAGTTTTAACACAATTCTTACTTTTCAAAAAACTATAAGCAGTTGAAGCTCCTACACATTTTCATTTCAAATTCCACATTGTTTGTTTTACCTCCTACCACCCCATGTCTACATAAAAAAGATTTATCTCTATTCCTTGAATATCGAATCATAAATAGCTTTCACATCATAGTGAAATAATTTACATCTAAACATCATGTACTTAAAAGAACTAATTTCTATTGGAAAATTTGTTAAGAATTTCATTTAAAATTGAATATTTTGCTATTGAATACAATGTGTAGGTGGCCCCAAACACCTAACTCAATGTACTTCAGTACTCTCATAAAATTTGACGCGTGTAATTGAACTCTATTGTGGATGTACAATATTCCACATCATTCCATCCCTCAAATGAAATGGTGTGGTATATTCTACAACGCTACTCTAGAATGTTATATTCATGTCAAATATCTAATTATATTTGGGAATAACAATTTTGATAGATGATAAAAATTAAACCTTCCTTCAAAATTCATGTTTTCATCATAAATTATCCTTGAAAAAGATAATATACCTAAAATTTTGGAATTTATTTTTAAAATTATTGCTTGCCAATACTCGTAGTCAAGTACAATAACTCTCCTTTTATAGTTCAAGGTGTCTACTTTCACTTCAACTTGCATTTTGTTCTAATTACAAAAACAAAAATAAAAACTTTATTCCTTCATCCAAATTTTAGTCTTTTTGACAAATTTTTGCAATTAGAGGTTTAGTTAACAGAAAATTGCAGTAGACCTTGGCCTATTGTAAAGAAATCTTGATGTAAATCAAATTTATAGTACATATAGTCAAACATAGCCCTTTGTATGTCATAATTTGGAGTCCAATTATTATTAATTTTTTTTTATTATCTACAAAATGGAACCCGGATGATTTACTACAAATTACGTAATTTACAAATATGGTTTGGAGTTTCAACTACTCTATATCACAACAACCTGTATTCAATTCATTTTTTTAGATTCATTTTCTATCTTCAAACAACTTCAACTGATTTGAAATGTATTGCAGTTCAATAACTCACACCTTCTAGATATAATTTTTTGGAAAAAAATTTGTGCCTTATCTCATTGGAGTTTTTTGTGAATATGTTACAAGTCTCCATTAGTGCAATTTTTGCAATTTCATTGTAAATTTTATTGACTCTTCTTTAATTAAGCTTTGGCATAACTACAAAATGTAGGTTGCATTATGACTTTGTATGTTAATTGTCATTTTTTTAAATTACAAATTTGTTTTCAGTGACAAAGTATTTAATTTTCATTTCAATGCAAATTGAAATTAACTTTATGAGTACATTTACAACCATAAATTTGAGTAGATCACAAATTGAACATTATTTGTATTAAAATATAGAGCCTCTAATTACTAAGTCAAACTTCAAAATCCTTTAGTATAACTATACCAAAATGCTCTATTTTTCCACTGGATATGGATTAGATTTTCTAGTTTTCCACAATCCCTTCTCCCAAAGATGAATTGAATTATCTTCTATACTTTATAAAATTTCAATTTTTTTAAGATAGAGAATTAAACCTTAAAGTTCTATAGTAATTTCACTAAAGGCTTAAAAATATTCTTTCTCAAAACAAGGTCAAAAATCTTCATCATTTTTATTCTTTGATCAATTCAAACATAGGATCTTTTAGCTAACTTGTTCAAGTATATCTTCTTAATATTTAGAACAATTTGAAGTAAGAATCCCCATTGATTGCAAGACCATGGTGCACAAACTTCAAAAATTAGTTTTGTCAAGCCCTTCCCTAGGACAAATTTTGTCTTTCAATTTTTTAAATAAAAGGCACAAGGGGGCATAATTTGTGCATTTTAAATCAAAATGTTGGAAAATGGGTTGAAATTATACAAGAAATAATAATCAATAAATAATTTCATATTCATTCAAAAATTATTATTATGTGGAAGGTAGACACTCTACGATAAAAGAGAAACATAAATTGCTAGTAGCTTTGGCTAGAAATTGAGAATTGTCAATCTAAATGGTGATAATGTTATACTAAAAAAAGAAGATCCTATATTTGTTTTTCCTTAAAATTAAAAAGTAATTGAATTATTTCCCACAAATGGAACTCTCTATAGCTTTCATCTCATTAGTCAAAATGAAATAATTCAAAGAATTGTGATGGCATATTGGTGAATCTATCCAATCAAATAAAAATTCAAATATTTTAAAGTAATTGTTTTTTGCTACCAACTTTAACATTGAAATCAAAAAAATATTTATAATCTTTGCAATATTTTTTGAATTGACATGTAACAAAGCTTCACTTGTAGTGTTTGATGATTGTGAACCTTTCCTAAGACTTTCATGCAATAATTTTAATACATAAAGACAATACAACATTAGAACTTCCTCAAATTCTCAAAAAATTCAAAGTGGAATCCTTAAAACTTTAGGGGGTAGTATAATATGAAGAAAAAGTGAAAATCCATACCAAATACATTATTAGTTAGATAAACTAATATATTGATTTACCATGGGAATATTATATAATGGTGTATAGCATCATTCATAGAATAAATTGGATTTATTTCATTGAATTTTACATTCAAAAATATGTTCTCAACTTCAAGTCACACAATGAAATCCTCAATCATAGTCATATTTATAAATTTTCATGAACTTGACTTGGAAAAATTTGTTTTTCTAGTTTTATTTGAAAGCTAAAAAAATCATTTTAAAACTCAAGAGTTTTTGAAAAAAAGATAAAAGATAGTGCGAAATTATCCTAAAAGAGTAAGCAATATATTTTAAAAACTTTACTAGGTGCCAATGTATTATTTGTCGCACAATAATGAAGGCCTTAATTGATATCATATTTCCTCATTCATAAAAATAAGTCACCCTATCTTATGCAAATGGAACTTTGGTCAAAAAAAAATCATATACCTTAACTATTGTAAATGGGACTTACAATATTTACAACTATGGTGGAAGATTACTTTCAATCTCAATCCTTCTATCACACAACAACAATACATGGGCTAGATTATAATCCTTACTATACAACTACAAAATATGTGGTAGATGAAATCCAATTAGGACATCTTCAATGAACTCAAATTTGTCCCACCAAAAATAACTCTATCTTTTTACTACTTTGTAATTAGAATTGAAATTTCTATCATTAAAAGCATACTTAAAAGTAATTTTAATAGGTACAAAAAAACTCAAATTTAGACATTAAACAAAGATAATAAACCATTTTAAAACTAGCTAAAAGACAAAATTATTGTGGTCTTGACAAATTGCGCTCACTAATGCACATTTCACTTGAAATTGAATGCAAATTAGAATAAAATGTACATTGGAAATGGTGATTTGCAAAGATCACTATAATTTTTATCTTTTAGTTAGTTTTTGAAGCACTTGGTCTATTGTCTTTGTCTAATGTTTAAATTTGAGTTTTATTTTATTTTTTAATGCACTTTTAATTATAAAAATTTCAATACTAATTAAAAAGTAGTCAATAGAATTATATTTGCCATCTAAAGTTCTTTGAGGATGCCTTCAAAATATCTTGCATTACTTTCCCCCCCCCCAAAAAATTCCCCATGTAGAAGCCATAGATTTTATTACTATACATATTAATTCAATTAATGTAAACCAAACTTTAAATAGTGCAAGCCTCCCTTGCATTAATTTGGATGAAATATGGATGAAAATCATTGTACTATGTATTTAAAATAGCATGAAAGACTATGATTGTAATTGAATTTATATTAATTTTGATTGCACTAAAATTTGTTTCATTGAGAAGTTGTACAAATGTCATTGAGAATAAATAGATGAAAAATTGTGTAGATGAAAATGTGACATAGTTTGCATATAATAAGAGAAACTATGAACTACCATATTAGTGTACTTGATAAATTTGCATAATTTTGGACATGATGCAAGTAAGTGTTGTTTAGTATTGGAGACAATAATTCAAGATTAACTTATGTAGAGTAAAACAAGCAAGAGCAATGATAAGGCAAAATTGTCCCCTAAGTTGTTGAAGTTGTTTGGCATACAAAAACTTAGATTCCTACTTCAATTGATAAGCTTAGAGCATCTCTTGCTACCCTTTTGGTTTGAACTTGTTAGATGGTTTTCTAAAGCAAAGTCAAGGATCTAATGGCAAAGTGGGTCTAAAATATCTCACTTGTCTTTGAGTAAGAAGGCATGCAAAGGACTTCTTTAGTAATAATTAGCAAGCGACTCAAAGCCACCATTGCAAGGACATGTTTGTTGTAGAGAGTCACATCTTTTACAAGTTGTTGCAAGGATAGGGAAGTTCTTGAAAAGCCTTTTTTTGCAAGTTGTTTCTTCCCCAAACCTAATTTTTTATTTAAATTCTAGAAAAAATCTAAAAGTTTCCTTTGATCATAGAAACTTGCATCCAAATATCTTACATAATATAGGAAATATGTATAAATTCTAAAAGAATTTGCTCTCGTACAAAAAATTGTAGAAGATTTAGTATGTTGTAGCTAATGTGACTAATATAGGGCATTAGTCACATTGTTTAGCTACAACGTACTAAGTCTTCTATCTACAATACCTAGGTACCTCTTGATTCACAAAATTTTACAAGACATCCCAAAAGTTGCAATAAATCCTAAACAAACATCTTAACATATATAACAACTGTAAGTTTTTATTTATTTCTAGTATTTGAATTAAAATGACCCCAAAATTATTGTCCCATGATGACACAAACTTGCACCTAGGTGTTTTACATAGTATAGAAAGTATATACAAATTTTAAAAAAATTTAACCCCTCTACTCGACTACTCAAGAGTTATAGAAGATTTAGTACCTTGTGACTAATTTGACTAATGCCCCAAAATGGACATCAGTCACAACTAAGCAAATCTTCCACAATACTTACTTCTTGATTCAAAAAAAAATTCTAGACATTCCCCAAAGTGGTCAATAAATCCTAAACAAGCATACGAACATACGGAATTCAACTCATCAATGTCAATTTTTATTTATTTGTGGGTTGGGAGTTAAAACAATCCAAAAATTGTAAAAAAAACCCTAAAAGTATCCAATGCTCCTACAAATTTGCACCTAGGAGTCTTACATAGTATGTATAGAAAATTTAACCCCTCCACTCAAGGATTGTGGAAGATTTAGTACGTTGTGACAAATGCCACATTAGTCACAATGTACTAAATCTTCTACAACATGTACCTCTTGATTCACAAAATTGTCCTCTACAACACTCACACCTTGAATCACTTACCTCTTGATTCATGAAATGAGACTACAGTTTCCACGTCTGCATTGGTGTTGCAAATGGTCCTATTTATTGCTTGAGAAGAAGGATGGTGCCTCGTTAGAAGGATGCATGGCTGCAAACCCCATTCACTATGCCCCATGCCTCGAGCACCAAACACAAACATCAAAGCCTTGTTGGTGTCAAGCACGTAGGCCTTCAACCTGTTGTCAATGGCAGAAGCTAGTGACCTCTGCACATGTCAAGCACTGGCAAATTGAACTTTAAATCCAAAGATCATCAGTTCCAAATGCTGGTCGAATGCATATGAGCGCTAGCTAGCAAGAGTAGTACGTTGATGGTAGCCACACTCTCGCTAGCACGCAAAACCGACAGTTTCAGTGCAACAGCTACAATTGAATCAAGGGTTTCAATAACTTAATAATATGAAGCCAAGAGGGGAGGTTTCTCTCCTTGAATTTGGACATCTTCTTCCTTCTCCTCGGTGGTAAACCTCTTGTACACATACCGAGTCACATAGGCAGCGGTCGTCACCAGAAGGCCATAGCGGACGGCCGTCACCGCTGTGTCCAAGGGCATGACGAGAGTCGGAATCTGTTGGAGATGTCTGTCCATAACCTCGCCGTCCTCCGGACGAAGCTCTCCAAATGCTTCCACCAGCGCTCGGCAAGTGGCGTCGGCGTACCTCCAGCAGTTGTCGGTGAAGAGGTCGTAATCCGCAGAGTGCTTCGTCAGAATTTGGAGCAGCTGGGCCATGGGAATGCTCACGTTCAAGTCGCCCACCCGGTGTTTCACCACAAAACTCTCCTCCTCAACATAATGCACATCCTTCACGGTGATGCCCGTGCTCTCCCCGTTCCCATCGCGACCCGCCTTCTCCGCCCGGATGAGGAAGCCACCTCTGCTATGGCCGCGATGGGGATGCGACATGGCGCTCACCTCCACCACCACGAAATGGTGCATGATGACGCCCAGCGCCTGCAGGGGGCCTTGCTGCAGTGGCGCCTGGTAGATGCAAACGCTCTCCACCGTAACCGTGCACATCTCCAAGTGCTTCAAATTCCCGGTCACCTGCACGGACCCCTCGTGGAAGAAATCCGGCATCGCCACGCACTTCTTCGCGAACCATCGCGACGCCATAATCGATGGATCGATCTGGCAGCTAGCTGCAGATCGGCACAATCGATGGGATGGCTCGCACGATCGATCCACAAAAAAATTTCGACCCTGCCCATAATCAAGAGTCCAATGATCGATCTTTTGTGTCACGGAATTGTACGTGACGTACTCAAAGGCACCAATTGCAACAAGGAATTGATACTACTTAATTGATCGAGCTGCCAGGCGGTCCCTTATCTAAAACACTGGGCTTACCAAGATCGATCGGTAGGGGTTGGTTAATAGTATACAGAGAAGTTCGTTCATCGGTGCGTACCGATCGACTGATTGCAGCCCTCGATCGATTCCAATCGAAATACACGGCACTGGTTGTTGACTGCACCACAGATGAAAAGCTTCTGCCGACGTCCGAGATAAGTGGAAGATTGTTGACTCCTAGCAGACAAAAGCTAAGCTTCCCCTGAAGTTGGCGTTTCTTCCTTACTCGTGAAGGGTGGCAATGCTAGCTACACGGACAGAGCCCAACAATGCAGATGCTTGAACCCACTGCACATCGCTGCAACGCACGCGGAGTCTTGAACAAAGTTTGCAACTGGGACTCAGCAAGGCGTCCATTGTCTGTGCAATGTACCACGAACCCACTGCGCATCTCCGCAACGCGCAGTCTTGAACAAAGTCTGCAACTGGGACTCGGCGGGGCATCATTCCGATCCATTGTCTGTGCAACGTACCAGCATTGTCTGTGCAATATACTACCTTTATAATATATTTTATAGATGGACTTTATGGCACTTACTGCAGTACTATGTCTTCTCCGAGACGTACTCGCATTTTCTTAGCTTGTTGGACACGGGCATGAGGTCATTTAAGTGAGTAGGTGAGGTGTCTGTGTACCAATATTGCAATCATGTGGAGTTTGAACTGTCTAAGGTAAAATTCGAGAGTGCAGATGCAGAGGCCTCTATCAATTCGAGCGTGCTTAGGATTCGTATTGCCAGTGCAACTGCAATCATTTCAGTTAAAAATAATTAATACATTGGAAGAGACTTGGTAGGGAATAGGGTTCTCATGCAGTTGGGAATGATGCCAGCAGGCAGGGATTGGAACCGCATTACCTTTCCCAAGCCTTCACAGCACAGGCTCTATGGTAGAACCACCCATTACCAACCACTTTAGAAATTCCACATAAGGAAGAACTACCCATTACTATACAAATTTGCAATCTAGGTACTTTGGAGAAGTTATTTATGAGCTCTCATATTTTTCAGAGATTGAATTGTTTGAGAGAAGTCAATTGCAAAAAGAATGAAGACATTTCGACAAGAATTGAATTTTTTGTGATTTTTTTAAGCTAAAATGTAAAACTATGAGTAGATCCTTGTTGAAGAATGATAAGACCATTGTTGAAGCATGGGCTAATGTGTTCACTCCCTAGTGCATTGCCATCATGATTATGGATTAGTAAGATTGTGGTAATAGATGGGCCAATGATGGAAATGGGAAGAACTTGTAGGTGGCACAATTGGGTAAATGGTGGTATTGGGTAGTTCCACCTTATGCTCTAGAGTAGTATACAACAATATAAATTCCCATGATTTGATTTGTTCTAACTTTGAAAAGGAGGAAAAGCATATAGGAAGGAGGCCATTTCTAACCAACATCCCATTTTGACAATATATCCTCTTATCTTTCCGTGCAGAAGAGATGATCAATGATTAATTATGACACTATTCCCTGCATAATTGTAGTACATTATGATTAGCTAACAAGACTCTCAATATTGCAACTAGCATTTGGTCAAAAAAAGAGGAAGGTCTATATCACTAATATGGATGCAAGTCTGCCTTTAGCTAAAAAATTCACAGTAATTATGTTTTGAGAAAAAAAAAAGTTCTAAGAAATTATAGAAACTTTCTAAATTCTATGTCAACATATGGAAAAATTTCTATATTGAAAAATCTTGCCTTGCAGATATGTGTAATTGCTTAAGTGGTTCAAAATGGGTTGCCTCCCTTATTCTATACTTTGGTTGTAAATTTGTTCCAACCTTGATTGTAACTATTTTTAGCCATATAGGTTGGCTATGGGTATCTAGTTGGTAATTGGTGGTTCTACCATATTCATCAGACAAGTGCAAAATCTTGCCCCCCTTCCAAAAAAACCTAAATGTCAAATGTCAACAATAAGAAAGCTAACTAAGCTATAGGTAGACACGAGAGCCTCAAACCAAATTGAGTTTCATTAGCTATGGTGATTTCAAACCCTTATAGACTTACAAATGCATTTTGAAAAGTCAAATTTGAAATTCACATACCAATAGTTTTCAATTTTAAATGTCTCTAAGTTTGAATAAGAAAATGTAGCTCTAATAATATATTTTCATTCCATTTTATTTTTTTCCTAAATTGTTCAAATTGTAGTTTCTGTGACTCTTTATAAAAAATGAAGCTAAAGTTTTATGTACATGTATATGTATATACATATAGAGAGATGTTTATTTGAGATTTTTTATATTTATATCCAAAATTTAGCTTCATTTTTTCATAATTATATTTGAATACATGAGAAAAATATCAAATTTTTGAAAGGTATGATTTAATATAAAAAACTAATGAAGTTTGATAAAGGAGAACATGGACTAATGTCCTATAAGGGAGCATCTAATCTTAATCCATTTTCATTATACATCTAGACAAAATCAATATTTTATATAATATGTCAATCTCTTATGTTCTAAATCATAAAAGTGTCCTCTATCAAATATATAAAAATTCAAATAAAGCATTAGAGTAAATTTCAAATTAAGTTTACAATACATATTTGTTATTTTTATATTTTTGTTATCTAGTCATTGTTCCAAAGGGATCAAGGATTTATAGATATAAAACTATGTATTTGACCATGATATGAAAATATAATTCAATTAGAATTTTCTTGGTATCATTCAACAAAATAAGTGTGAACATTTGCCTCTACTAATTGATAATTAAATAAAATGGAACAATTAAAACCCCTATGAAACCTACTCTGGGTACTTAAAAAACATATGGATTTAATGTGAATTTCTTAGTCTTCAAGGAATTAAGGTATTTGGAGTATGAAATTTTCTTAAAGAAATTTGATAAATCACATGTTTTTATATCGTATAAAAAGAATTTATGTTCTACTTTCATTTGGTCACCTCCATTTGGTTAGTGATGAATTTAGACTAGGATTTACATATGGTATGCTCTAGCTTGGTGTTGGTCTACTTAATTGTGAGGAATGGTTTGGTGTGGGAGAAGCTTCTTTTTTGATATTATAGTGTTGAATTGCAACCCAAAAAATAATTTGTGTAAAAAATGGCAAAAAACCATGAAATCTTTGGCTAAAAAACTTCAAATTAAGAAAAATCTTAGATGAAATCATTAGATTGTGGATGAAAATAAAATTATGGACATGTGATATGTACTAATGTGATATTTCTATCCAATATGTAGATGAATGTTGAAATTTAGAGCACCATTATAACATTTTATATTGCCACTTTGGCACTTGATAATTTTTTTTAAAAACAACCCACTATGGAGATAGTCAAATGTATCTACTAAACCACAAGTATACCACATGCTATATTCTATTTGTATGGCACAATCAATGACAAAAACAATGACAAATGCAACCAATGTGGTAGAAGTTGAATTCTTTGAGTACAAAAGAAATGAGTGAATGTGACATACATTTTGCCACATATGTCAAAAAATTGGAGTTGAATAAAGAAGTCATTACAAAAGAACTTGCTCAAATTTCAAATTTTCACAAGGCATGTGTATCCATAATTATTAGTATCCAAAATTCAAGATCATATTAAAACCTAGGTAATGATGATATAAGATGTGTACAATTACAACAGAGAGCCTAAAAATTCTTAGAGTCATTTTTTTATACATATATGGCTATATGCAAATAACATTTTGAAATATCTTTACTTATACATATAGTGTCCTGTGACTAAATAATGCATACTAAAGTGCGTTAGGAATCCTCTTTCACTTGTCAATAAGATCCAATAAAATTTATTTATATTTAATAATAATAGATATGTTCAATTGCTTCTACAGTGAATTATGGATTATTATTAGAGTCAATATAGTGTCTAGATATTTTTTTGACTTTTGAACATTTTTGCATGTAGTTTTATACAAACATATTGTTTACCTCAATTCCATCTATTTAGTTATAAAGGAAGGTCACCCTTAAGAGATTGAATTAATATGTAAGGTGGATGAGAAATTACTTGGACAAAATATTATGTGAAGCGCTACGTTCATCATCCCAAATGTGGATGTTAGAATGATGAAGGGTTAAATCTTGAACTTGTGGGAAAATGATTCTTTCAGGAGAAATCGTGCATTGTACAATAGTCCTTGATGAGGGTCACCAAAATAATGTAGCTTCTAAAAATAGCTGCCAAAATTATTGGAATTTTTTCTTTCAATATTTTTTGGTTTGGGAAAAGAATGAAATTTGTAAAGCACTTTTTTCAATTTGAATTGATTACTTGACAAGAAATGTTGATCTTAACTACAAAATATGATAGCAAATTTTTTTATTATCATACAATGATATAGAAAAATAGAAAAGATGATATAAAGAATCCAATAGAGAACTAAAACTTGGAAGAACTCTTGGCCCCAAAGGAGCTAATAGATGACTTTGAAGATCATTGTAGAAATGAAGAATTCACCTATTGGTTCATAAATGATAAATCAAATTATTTTTGGCAAAGTACCTTGGTGGTAGGTCTTGTCTTTTAAAGTAAACCTTAAAAGGTTTAGGAAGATACAAAATGTCCTTTTGACAAATGAAAATAATGATTTCATCCATTATGTGCTTAGATATTGTCAACATTGATACAAGGTTTGAGGAATATCTCTCAAGGAGCACCTCATAGAGGGGTCAAATACTTTGGAAGAACCTAAATGCAAAAAATAGTGGAGTTGTTTGAATCCATGGATCACTAAGTAGTGTATTTTGGCAATTTGTGTTCCATACTATAAATGTGAAAGTAAGCAACAAAGTTTATCTTTTTTGAATTTGAGGCCAACTAATGAAATGAAGTTTATCAACTTTAGTTTCTAATCCAATTCAAAAATTTGAAAAAATCCTTCTCTTGAATATTTTATTGCTATTTGAACTTTGGGCCTATTATCATGGAATGCTATTTTTTAAATTTTAGAATGATATGGTAAAAAAATTGAACTGTAGTGTTCTACAATGTAATATACACTTATGAAAAAAAATTCACTTATATAAACCATATTTTGTCTTTTAAAGTATTTGATATAATTTTTTTTTTTTCAATTTCCTTCTAAAATTCATGATAGTTTCAATTTCTTATAAAAGTTTGAAATATTTACAACTTGTACAACTTGAAAAATAATCAATACAAAAAAAAAGTTAGCTGCAGAATGAGAGCATACCGAGAGAGGAACGTCAAGGTTTCGGGAAACGTGGTCACAAGCCCTTCCTTCTACAGCCTTTGGCATCGGTCATCATCCCTCGACTTGAGCTCATTGGAGAATTCGCGTTTTCTGCTTGAGATTGTTGTGCGGAGACTCCATTGCGGGGAGGAATTGCGGGCAGGATCATCGTGCTCTGGAATTTGGACTTTGAGCTTCGAGGATTGCGTGTTTTCGCCTTTAAATTGTGGTTAAGCTTGCGGTGGGACTTGCGAGGAGGCGGCGTTTGGTAGGATTCCTTCGCACTCGGTATCTGTGTCTTCTTGCCTACTATGTGCTTCTGAAGAGAGCTGGAACAACTTAGGTGCGCACTTTAGGAGTCCGAGGCTCAGGACATGACTTTGCCACTTTTTTGTGTCTGCCTACTCTTTGCTTGAACTCTGATTCCCAAACTCCACTTAGGGTGCAGGGTTTAGGGTATTCCACCCTCTTTATAACTTTCGGCATTGTTTTGTGCAGCAATAAAATGTCCATGTGGGTTTATATGTACATGCAAGTCCGTTTATGGTTCCATGTGTGCAATTTTGATGAATTTGTCTCATATGTTTTGCTTGCTTGCTCGTTCAGGTGGTGATCACATGGTTGGACACCTTAAGCTGGTCTTGATCAACTGTTATTGATAGAGCCAACTCCAAGTTCCTTGACTGGCTTGATGGAGAGGTTGTTATTCCTTTTATACACCTGAACGGTGGATACAAAGCCTTGCTGACGTTATTTCAAAAACCCTAGCCAGGAATCTTCAATCGGTTGCACAGATCTGATTTCTGAGAATCAGGACAGGGGTAATGACTTGTTAGGCGCGCACTGTTCGTTGATTTCCAACAATCTATCACGTGAATGATTTGGCTCCAAAAGGAGCCTGATATCTCAAAAAAAAAATGAACTAATTGGTCTTGATCTTCGTGTAGTCTGCAGTGGTGTATGTTGTGCACCTACAAATGTTTTTTTGTGATCAACACTTTGAGCTAGAAGGTGTGTTTTACATCATTAGAAGTACATTTTCAGTAGCTTTTCAGCAATATATCTCTCAAGACATTTGGATTCGGTGGAGGATTGTCTATGAAATCTCCATTTGGAATTTTTGAGTGCGACCATTGAATACATCCTCTCTGGTTAGAAACGCCTTTTGTACCCACCGTTCTGGTTTAGTTATGCTAAATTTTAATTGAAGAGAATACTCACAACGAGAATGTTGTCTTCCTGTACATAGCCTCCACCCACTGTGCTTGTATTGATGGTGAAGTTTTGAGAACAAGCCTTATTAAACGTGTTGGTTGGCACAGAGAGAATGGTGTTCTTTTTTCTCTTCGGTGGGGTAACTCAAGAAGTGCAGACGGTGCTCAAACGGGAAGCAGCTGTTTGCCCTATTTGTAAGTCTCCAGCAGCGCTGGTCGAGTATGATAACGTGCTTCGCCTCTTTCTCATCCCCGTGTGGAAGTGGAGTGGCGAGAATCCAGCAATAAAATGCACTTCATGTCCATTCTTGATGCCTATTGACAGATTCAACAACCGCAGAGAAGCTGGCAAAGGGACTGGACCTGGTGACCCGACTTCAAACCTGCAATGCTGGTCATGTTTGGTACCTGTTGAATCTGCAGACTTCAAGTTTTGTCCTCGATGTGGAGCTTCTCTTTGAGACGTTTTAATTTGTTCATGCATTACAGTTTTGTGCCAACGGAGGATGAGCTATTTCCGAGCAAATTTCACTAATGGTCATGATAGTGTGTGCCATCTTTTGAATGGATAGTGACTCACAGTGCTCACATTCTACCCAGAAGTGACTCACTTTTGGGGTTTTTAAAGATTTTAAAATTCTCATTTGCACTTTCTCTTTCCTCTTTCCCCTTCTTGTAATTTTCAGAAACCAACATAGTGACAATCAATATAGGATAATTCCTCTCATTTGTATTCAATATTGTATTAGTACTTGATATCCATATTCAGTATTCATCATGTATCCATATCTGACACTATATTTGTATTTGGTATTGTATACATATCTAGTATTCATTTTATATTTCATATTTGGATGGCTTAGATTAAATCTTACAAGATCAACGGCTTGTTATTTTTTGAGAAATCAACAACAATTTCAAGGGGTAAGCATTTTTTCTTAAAAAGAAATTGAAGGCTTGTAAATTTTTTGAAAGAAGGGGGAGGGGGGAACTATTGCAAACTAAGGGGGAGCCATCTTTTGAGAAGATAGTGTGTTCCAATGAAGTCTCATTTGATTTTGCAAGTGGCTTAGGTGAGGTGACCTGTAGGAATTGCATTTGAATATTGTGTGCCAATTTTATAAGAGATCAATGTTCAAGTGGTAGATTTCTCAAATTCATGCTCTGGTTTCTACATTGAATTGTGGAGTATTATGCAATTAATTTGTCTCGAATTATAAAGTCATTCTTTTGGATACATGATTGGTCTTAACCAATCCTATCTTATTTACAAATTCATGTAATGCCTTGCATACCTAAGAATGTACCATGTATTGATTTTAGCAAAGCAAAACTCAGATTGGGCGGGTTTTAGTAATTTTAAGCCACAATTCAAACTCATTTATAAAAAATTTTCAAAAAAATTCAATGAAAAATATTTAGGACTAATTTTATTTGTTCCAAAGGTATTGAAATCTTTATTAATCCTATAGGTTAGATGTAGTAAAATGAAAATTGTATTATAAGATAAATAACCATAAATTGTGTGATACTTTGGTGTAAGATAAATGCACCCAATAATTGCAATTGAACATATCTACTATTATTAAATGTAAATTAATTTTATTAGATATTATTGGCAAATGAAAGATGGTTCCTATACACTTTAGCATGGATTATTTGGACACTATATAAATAGGATATGTTTTATTGAAGTATTATCTCTCAATATATCATAAATTGGTAGAGTACTATCATCAATTATATCTTATATAATCAATAGCTAGATATCTAGATTTTGGTCTTACTTTTGGTTCAAATGTAGGTGTCACATTTTGGATACAAGTGATATTATAGTTGAACGAACCTTAAGCATAGAACTATTTGCTTATTTTGAGCTGAAAGCATTTTATAAACTATTCCACAATGAAACCTGAGGTTCATATAAGGTATTTATCTTTATGTGCAAATAAACAATAAGCTCTACAAAACACTCGTAATCCACCCAATAAAGCTCTCTTACGAATTATAGCACTTCAGCACATTCACAATAATATCATATTAATTATACATTTAAGAAACACACTTGAGTCCAAACCCCTGGATGTCAATGTGGTAGAAGCAATAAAGAATTTTTTTTGAAGAAAAGCACTTGATTTGATGCCACCGAAATATGGTGACGAGAGCTCCAGGCTTTCAATAAGCAATCCAGGAGTATGACTAATGCTCACAACACAAGCTTCCTCGATCTAATGCTTTGCCTCCAATACAGGGAGACATAATAGATTTAACAATCCTGAATCAAGTAGATTTCTTGCTGCATGGGAAAACCTACAAATATGCTAAACACAAACTAGATATGCTCATCTGATCCCATGGAATGATCAATCATGAAAGAATCAACTACAGAGGGCTCTGGACATTAAATGCATGTAGGAGGAAAAAGCCATGGTGATAGTGGCCTTCAAAAAGTGGAAAATCCAAAAGTCAAGACACCAAAAGGATATCTACAGGTATGCAAGATATTGTAACTATTGTGTTGTCTTATGCAAGATCGAATAAGCAATCGAATAACTACTAAAGCAGCAATAAGTTCTGGGTCAACAGAAAAAACCCTATGTAAGGTCGTCCTCATCCTCTTTGACCTTCAAAGCATTCTTCGCTCGCAAAAGCAAAGTGGTTTTCCATTGGTCCTATATTCACAACGGCAAACGTCAATGATCAATGACGAGTCATCCAAATATTCTCAATGTATCCATATATCACATTTCATGCCCATCAGGTCAACTGGCAGTGATGCACATGAAAAGAGTACAACAATACCGATTACACGAACTTACCCAAGCTGTACATAAACTACGTAAATAATCAGCACCAACATTCACAAAGTGGAGGATGATAAAAAAATTCACTTCAGTGATGTTCAAATTCTTACGCATTCATAGAGATGTTTTCCCATATGTAACTGAAATCTATCTGAGGTCCTAACTGTCCAGTACGAGAACTCAATATGCTCCCTGAAGTCCCATGAGTAGCTTGCCTTTCACTGGTGACTACGACCCAAAAAGTTCTCAAGGAACTCACCAGACGACTCATGCTGTCGAATTCTTTTACAACATCAGTGAATTTCACAACATCGCTTTCGTCAATTGAAGCAGCCAAATCCTGCAATAAGTATAAACAACGCTCAACTTCAGAATCAATTACACAAGACAGAATATAGTACTATCCTGAACCATACTTACAGTTTGCAGATTGACCCTGAACCATAGTAACAGTTTACAGTAGAGAAAAGCAGAACCTGCAAGGTTGGGAAAGATACCTGCAAGAACTTGCATTCTCTTGTGCCGGAGAAGGTGGGATCAACCTCCTGCAGCAGCAACAGGTATTGTAAGAATTCCTTGCTTGCAGCTCAGAATGGCTTAATCATGGCTGATAATCATGAAAGCAATATGAACCAAGAATCAATATGGTGAAGAACTAACCTGGTAATTTTCTATGGCATTCTGGACTGCGACAATGTCTTTCCCACAGATCTGGCATAACCCAGCATTCAAAAGGTATCCTTTTACACTGTACTTCAACAAGTTATTATTCATTGAGTTCTTTGCCACTGCTTCGTAGATTTGAATTGCTCTGTCATACCTGTCACAACAACGATGAATGTCATTAAAAATTACTGACAAGTTACACAGTGAATTTGAGCATATAAGCAAAGACAGACACTGGTCTTCCGCCCACTTCGTACAGATCGAAGCATTTCCTAAACTGCGCAACACTCTTCAATGTCATACGGTGTGCAATATCAGTACAAAGTTTAACAAAGAGCCAAAGATGTACGTTCTGACGACTCTTCGGGAGGGAGGAATAAAGAAACACGAAAAAGGCTACCATCTCCATTTTATGATCGGTTGCCGTGCGGACTCTAATAATTATAAAAAAACATATCAAAGTTACAATATCACAATGTAAATTCATGTTCGAAAAAATTTCATACTCTAGTGACAATTTGAAGAAAATAACTCAATTTCCATTATTTAAACTTTTATTTTTGTTGTTGGTATGCAAAGCTCTTATGCTTGTGATATTACCATTAAGTTTTAGAATTTGAATTCGACATCCACAATCCAGGGTTAACCTTGCAAATATGCATACTTCATCCAATTTTCAAATATCAAATTTAAGAAAGATTGTGATAGTCACTTGTAAGATGCCAAACTAAGTTTATTATGCAATGAGAACAGTTGCTGCATCCTAGCCAATAAAAGTGACAGTTTTTATTCATTTAGAATCCCTTAAATGTTCCATTCATAATTACCAATTTTCTTTTGCATTAAAAAAACACTAAAGTCTAAACAATAGTAGAGGTCATATACTTTATTATTCAACTCATTTTATTGCTTGAATTGTAATGATATTGTGTTAGTGAAATATTTTACATTGTCTCCGTGGGGAATGAAGGCTTTTCAAACACAAGTGTACATTCACATTTCTGTAAGAAAGAATAAAACCATGAACTCAAAAAGATTGCTAACACCAATACGCTAAAGAGATTGCAGAGCGTACTGTTCCGTTTGTGCAGCATACTGCGCGACCTTGAGTTTGCATTGGTTACTAGTACTTTCCACATTCTCTCCGGAGTAAAGTTCAGCAGCCTTGTCATAGTATTCCATAGCTTTTCCATAATCCTCCTCCTTCTCATAAATGTCAGCTATGTCCTGTATACACACATCACGCCATCAACAACCCGTGGTATCTTGACCCCAAGTGAGCCAGTACCATACATCTTCTGACAACAAGTGATTTTTTAATCAAGAGACTCGATCCATGCTCATCGTAGACTGAAAGAGCAGTTCACCAAAGTAATGACAAGTAGGCACTACAAGAAACCTCTCTGACTTCACATCTGCAAACATGGATCGCTATTTGCAACAAATCCTATCAAACAATTGTTTTGACAAGTACTGCAGCGACAGGTTCAACACAAAGGAACTGTACTCAGCATGAACGGGACATGCTTGGCAGCAATTCAATCAATAGTCCACGATCGGCACACTATTTATTTATTCGTTAACCACAGCAACCAATGGCCTATCACCAAAGGCAGGTGGAACGGCGAAGAAGAGATGATCACCTTATAATGCTTAGCCGCCATGGATAGTCGCCCAATATCTTCGAACATCTGTATTGCCATGTTCAGCATATTCACAGCCTCTGCGTTGCGACGACATATCGCAGTTAGGTTACAAGTGCATACACACAAACATCCAAATCAGACAACAAAAAGAAAAATCAAGCGAAACAGGCTTTTAACCTCAAAGATATTGGCGTGCGCCTTACCCTGAGAGTCCGGCTTCTTCTTGTACGCGTTTGCGGCATCAACATAAGCTGCAGCTGCTTCATGCTTGCTGTCCGACTGCAATCCGGCACGAACACTTATATCATGTCAAGAAATCGAAACAACAAAACCCTAGATTCTTGAAACTCCAACCTGTAGCCGAAAAAAAAAATCCAACAATTGCTTCTCCTATTCAACTGCAAAAAATTCCGGCATACCTTCAAGTGACAGGACGCTAACTTGATGTACACGTTAGCCGCCTCATCCCCTGCACACCACAGAACGAACGCCGCATCACCAAACCGATCCAAGAAGAAAGAACTTCGAGCAGGCATTGGCAAGAGATTTGATCAAACACTCACAGGCTTTGGCAAGCTTGTAGCAGTTGCCGGCCTTGTCGAGCAAATCAGCGGCATCTTCGAACTTGCTGCCGAACAACCCCCAGCCGTTGAGCTTCTTCTCCGCCTTCTTCTCGTAATCCAGCCCCTTGGCACGATTATCCCCCATGGCGGTCACCTGCGCCGATCCTGAAGCAAAGCGGCGATCTCCTTCCCAATTGCAATTAAAGTTTGAAGGCAAACGCACGATCGAATAACTTGGATCGTCGCGAAGAAATTAAAATCTGCAATGCACCAGAGCGTCGGCAGGCACTCTGTTTTCTGAAGACTCTGTTGCCGCTCAAGAAATCGTAACGTACTAATACTGGAGACAGTTCTGATCACTTCCTCAATTGAGTTCGCTTTCCTGGAAAACGAGTGAAGGCGGACTCCACTCTGGGCGACGATCTTTCGCTGTAATTTGTCAGCAGTACCGGTACACAATGCTGTCCGTTTCCACATCAGATTTTCAAAAGTCCACGTCATCTCTCACCAATCACAAGATAACAGGTGGAAACTTTTTGACAACATAGGGTACATTGGGTAACTTACTGACGAATCTGACCTTGAGGTTGGAGGTCCACAAACCGTCCGCCTTTAAGCGTACCCACCTAATTAAAGACATTCATAGATAATTCAAGAAATATTTCATTCCTTTTCCAAAATAGGGGACACATTTATAGGAGCCTACCTATTTTTGATTACCCCCCATTTCCAATCAATAGACAAATCTCTTTTTATGAAATTGTGATGCAATTCAGAAGTATTTGTGGTGCATTATCATTGGTTGTGAAGCTCTAAGGAGCCCTTGGTTGATTAAAAACAAAAAGAAGTCTATATGACCAATATACGTCGTACAATATAATTCAACTAAAAAAATTTTGATAGTTATATTTTGAATTAGAGAATTACTAATGGATAACTTTCAATTCCAAAATTATTATAGAAATGAAGAATATACTTATTGGTTCATAAATTAGATCATTTTGGTCATAGATCTCATCCTTTCAGGGTTAATTATTATGCTTCATTGTATAAACACTAATTGCCCTAATTTTAAAATTTTGCAAATTTGTAAGGATCACAATGGTTAATAGTATTTAAGATTAAAATAATAATAATTTTATTTCAAAATAGAATAAAGTTATCAAGTTTTGAATTAATGAATGGAAAGGGAGAACTTCAACTGCATTTTATATAATTGGCTAAAGTTTTATGTTAGCTGAATCATCAAAAATCAATCAAAAGTTAGAGAATGAAGACATTCAAACATGAAGGCTTAACTCCTAAGAGTCCTTGGTAGAAAGGCGGATGTAGATTTTGCATTTTTTTGGTAAAATAAATTATGGCATGAGTAAAATTTAGATAATAAATCTTCATTGGTGTAAGTTTTCTTTTTCTTTCTATCTCTACATGAACTCATTCAATTAGTCAAAAATATGTACAACAATTATGGAGGACCTAAGTGACCATCTCGGCTTCATACATATAATGAATGATGCTACTCGCATGGTCACTTGGTGCTTCCTGACTATTGTACACATTTTTGACTAATTGAATGAATTCATGTAGGGATAGAAAGAAAAGGAAAACTCACATCTATCCAATGAAGATTTGATATCTAAATTCTACTCATGCCATAATTTATTTTGCCAAGAAAATGCAAAATCTACATTTGTATTCCTCCAAGGACTTTAATTTAACCCCTAATGATCTAAGGGAGGTTGCTTTGAGAATGGGTCAAAACTACCATGAACTTGAGGAATGTTTTTGCTCATTTTGTCTTGAGATTAGATAGAATGTAACCCTAGGATCTTGAATTTCACATTGAGAGTGAGTACCTCAAAAAATTTCAAATTTTTTGACAACTTGTTTTAAGAGATATTGAAGTTCCAAGTTTTATTTGGGTCAATGGCATATATGTAGCAATACACTTTGAAGTAGCATATCTTTGTGAGAGTATTCCAAAATTATGCCTTTTTATAGTCTTAGTGAAAAATAAGAGAGTTGAGAATATATGTGTAAAATTTCACAACATTCCAAGCATTTTTCAATTCATGGTGGAACTTGCAATGCACAATGGTCATTAAATTGAGAGTAGTGTTTGTAAGAAAAAAAAGGATGGGACACTTGTCTTCTCCTTGAACTCCTTGAATCTGCCCTTTTTGAGGTAGGCAAGAATCATATTGGTTGGTTGACTTTTTAGTCCATGTCCAAAATGAGGTGTAAATTATACTACACCACTAAGTTAAAAAAATTCCACAAGATAGAGTTTAACTCAAAATTTGATGAAACTACCGCCATTGGATTCATAACACATTCTATTTTCTATAAATAATTTTTATTTAAAAAAAACTCAAAATTTGAGAACGGAAGCGACCAGAAAATGGTCGCTTGGGTCATAGGGGTTAAAGATGGGCTCAACTGATTAGGTGTTCCACGACCCACCTTCCTGGAACTGGGGTTCCAAGGGTGTCTCCCACTGTCAAATGCCATGTGGCGTGCACCAATGAGGATGGGGTCCACGCCACTCGTTGGCTTCCTGGAGCTTCCACAATGAACTGCACTCCTCTGCAACTTCGCTTGTCTAAGTTACGTTTCTTCAGCTCCAGTTTTGTTCCTAATCTCCGATTCCGGTTCATTTGCTTCTCTCCCCATTTCCAATTTCTCCTCACAGAGCTACAGATTCTCCTTTCTCGACCTTCGGATGGTCTCATGCTTGGTTGCTGTGAGCTGAACCAAAGGAACGCGATGAATCTTTGATCTGGTGCCCTTTGGAGCTCACTTTGAAATTTAGGTTGTTTCCTGCGGATCAGCATTGGATTTAGCTATCCCTGCGATTGCTGCACGGGGGTAAAAACATGGCGTCATCGCAATCGAAGGGCAGTAGGACGGCCGCCAGTGGGGAGATGGCGGGCGAGAGGCGGGCATTGGATTCCCAGAAGAGTATCGTTGAGGAAAAGGGTTCGTGAATTTACTCTCTTTGTTTTTGTTTCGTTTGATGATATCGTATGTAAATTTTAAACAGTACTTAATCCAGATTATGAATTTAACTAGGATGTTGAGAATTTAGGTTTTGTAACACCATCCACGACGAGAAATTGTTTTGGAAGTGTTCATTACTGAATTTTACAGATGGAGAAAACCCACTTACTGCCACTGATAAGTCTTGTTACCTTTTGGATAATATTGGAAGTTTTGCTGAGGGTTATATGACCAAGTATTTTGAAAAGAACATGTACGTCTGATCGATTCGGAAACCTGAATGTAAGGGCGATAGCTCACTGATCATTTTATTAGTCGAAATGGCAAAAAAATTACGAGATTGTCACTTTCAAGCGCTCTTCTGGAACCTCAGATCTAGTCCAGTCCCAGATTTGAGCTCTGTGCACTTGAATGTCACTGTTTTGACTCTCTGACACATCCTAATTTAACGAAAATGTCCATGACTGATTTGTGTCAACCCTCTTTTTCGGTTTCGTCGACGTTTGTGCCAGCTGAACCCTTGCTGAAGGTTCTTGTACTCGATTTCCGTGAATTTTACTGAGTCACTATGAGATGGGAAAGATATAGGTGTGTAGTAGCTAGCAGCTGACTGGTGTTGTAGTTTGCGCGGACTGACGATGCCATATCCGGGGATGGAATGTTCACATCTGATGGTTTTACCTGGTTCCAGATGAGGAAACCGCAAAAACATCAATGGAGCAAATTCTCATGGCTGTTGCAGCGAGTGTGATGCATAGTGCTTCGGGCATGAGCAAATGGGGCATTGCAGACGTAACCCTCGGACTTTACAAGCTTTATAGTCGGCAATCCGTAGAGGGGGCTGTGGATACCGTGATTGGTGTTCCTCTTTTGGATAAGTAAGTACGATTAACCCTCTCAGTCAAGAAGTGTGAGGCGTCCATGTTTTGATTGAAAATTGCATAAACATGTATCTGAATTTGTTATCATGGCGTCGATCGGGATACGTTGTTTTTTAAATGAACCCATCAAATTCTGCTAATATGAGTCGGTTATTATTTGTAGGCTTTGAATCTCTGAAGCCTGGTTCCATTGGATGACGTGTTTGAGGATCAAGCTTGTATTTGGATTTTTTTATGTGCATGGTACTTGTAGGAATCAAATTCTATGACACGAACGAATTTTCCTGACGGCATGTTTTTGCAGGAATGAATTAGATGACATGCTGGAATGGCTGGGTTGGGCTACAGCTGCATATGAAAACGATAAGCTATCTCTCGCCTCTACTATGAAGGTAGTGCTCTTTCTTTGCTGTGATCTTTTTTTGCTCAAATATAAGACTCTTCGTGTCATAAATTACGCATTCGTTCATATTCCTTGAGTCATGATTCAAACGTGAATGGAGGTCACGCCACATCTCATAATATCCAACCTGGACTAATATGAATCACAGAGAATTCTAAGTTTATGAAACTTTGGTATATAAATGACTTCTTACTTGATCTATCAGGTACCAGAGGAGGATATTGTGAAGCTTGTGGGTACAGCTAATGTGATGCAACCTGCCTATCACATTGTTGTACATCGCCAACGTCAATGTGTGGTGATGAGTATTCGAGGCACCTTTACTGCTAGAGACGTACTGACAGACTTAAACCCCCACAGCGAACCTTTTGAAGGAGGGTAATTCCTGCATACTAAATAATTCCCCTGTTTGGTTTTCTTACTTGCATTTATTCGAACTTTGGGTTTGATGAATGTTTCGTGTGTAACAGAGTCCACTTAAGCCCTGTCTTACGGAGTCCAGACTGAAGATTCTCAGTAGTATGTTTTCAATGAAATAAATGAAATAGATTTTGACCTCTTGTATTCTATGAAAGTTTGTTTAACCTTGTCAGTAGCTTTGATTTGCAACGTCGTGGCTGAGTGAGGCTCTAACAGCAGAGTGTATTCAGGCTCGCGCACTCAGGAATGCTGGCAGCAGCACGATGGTTGCTTCAAAATGAAGTACGAACTTTGAACGATGTCCTTCAGGCAAATCCTGTGAGTTACGAACCTCTATTACGCAGAAATTAGTGTCGGATGAGGGCGGTGATTGGGAATTTGTCAACAGCTCGCTTTGCACGGTTCGTTCTTTGATGTTGAGTCGTTGCGGTGGTCAACCCTGAGAAAATTTTCTTGAAGAACGATCTTGGTTAAGTAAAGGAATATTGACAGTTGGAGGGTCCTTACGTACGGTGTGCGTGCGTGCGTGACTTATCGTTTTATCAAGGGTCATCGCTAAGAGAAGGTTATGTGACAGGGATTTCCTTTGGTACTCGTGGGGCACTCGCTAGGCGCCGGCACAGCTGCCCTGTTCTCTCTCCTGCTTCGAGAGACGGAATCTACTCCATCTGGACCGTCTTCAAATGTCTTAAAAGTTCCTCCTGACATGATTAGGTGTTGGGGCTTTGGTTGCCCACCATGTGTTGATCTAAAGCTTGCAAATTCTGCTTCCTTCATAAACAACATCGTGCTCCAGGTTCTTTCTGGTGCTCTACTCCTTTAAATTGCATGTCATTTTCTAGAGTACTGTGGCTTTGTTTTAGGTTAATGCTGATGAGAATCTCTTTCTGAAGGCAGGATGATGTGGTAGCCCGTGTCAGCCCGGCAGCACTGGAAGACCTGCGGTCCGAAATGGAAGAAACATCCTGGTATGCAGTATAACAGAGTGATTTGAAGAGACGTGCATTCTTTTACTTGAAAGTGCAAATCCATATCTACTCATTGTTTTGCTTCATGATTGTGTGTTCAAAATTTCCTTCTCGTAATTCTCACAGCCAGTTGAATCTGATGTGAGATCGTTCATTTGTTCTTGAACTTTCGTAGGAGCCAAGTCTTTAAGGATGGAACCACCGGCAGGATGGTTATTGAAATGCTCCAGGCGACAGCTGAACGTTTCCAACAGAAGGAGGCTTCTTCTGAAACAACAATAGTCTATGAGAAGACGAAGGATGTTGGATATAGTGCTCTTTTAAATGCTGGCAACACTATTCTATCAAGGATGAAACGTACAACGCCCACTGATGCCGCTGAGCCCAAAAAATCTAGCCCTTGGCTTTCACTGGGAGCTGCAGCTGCAAGCAGTTTTTTTGCAGCGGCTTCGGATAGAGGTATGGATCTTATGCAGAACTTCTGGTCGTTCTTTCGGAGAGCTGTCGATGATTGCCTCCATGTACCTTCAGTTTGACATTTTGACCAGCTGGCAGCTATCCCTTTACATCTCTTAGAGACTGTATACACTCGACTTTAAAACCAATGTGCTTCATGGTGTGTGGTATCAGTTAAACAAGGTGTCAACGAATCATTATCTTCCATAGAGAAGAACGTCCAGGAGACAGACGAGGGAGTAGCAGCAAGTGCTGTTGCAGTCAATGCAGCCACAAGCACTTCAGAGAGCAAGCAAGATATCTTAATAAAAAACCGACTTTTTGTTCCCGGGATACTATATCACATCACCCGTACCCCTCTTAAACCTGTCCAGAATCAAGAAGTCAAAAATCAAGCTGATCAGGAGCAAGGAATCAAAAACCAAACAGATCAGAACCAAGGAGTCAACAACCAAGCAGATCGGAACCAAGGAGTCAACAATCAAGCAGACCTGAATCAAGGAGTCAAAAACCAAGCAGAGCAGAGTCCGGCGGACCCAAAATTAGCAGTATTAAATCAAGAAAATCAGGAGAAAATCGAGCCCCAAAAGTTCAGATACAAAGTTGTCAAAGGAACCGACTCCAACAATTCTCGATTCAGTCGTATTGTGTTATCAAGAACCATGTTGTCCGACCACAGTACGCCTTCCTATCTCGAGGCTCTTGTGGATGCCTTGAAACATGCTTCTGAAGGTACTGCGAGTTCAAAATAATTATTAAACACTAGTAGTGCTTTAACATGTGGGTTCACATTTCTGAGTACTCAAGTCGTTCCTTGTCGAGATCTATTCAGTCGATCACATTGGGCACATATAGGTTATGTCCTTATTAACCCACGCAAGAGGGTTGTCTTGAACTGAGACCAGGCATTTTTCGAATCCCTAGTTCCCTTCTTGACTGTAGTGCCAGTGTAGCCCCTCACTTGATTCCTCATGTATTCAAACGATAGTTCTAGAATCGTTGTGAGATATTGGGTTTTGGATTTGCACGCATTGTGTGGTCCTTTTGTTAAGATTGTATACTGCACCGTTTCATGCAAGAAATTGACACATTCAATTTTGACAAACATTCTGCGTTTGAGTATGGTAGACTCACACTGGGAGCTCTCCGAGCGTGAGGGTTTATTTCTGTACTAAATTGACAGCGAAATGTTTCACTGAGAGGTACTGTATCAACCTACTGGTTTGGTTTCTTGTTTGCAAGTTAATCAGTTAATGCACGAATAGTCCACTTTTGATGTGGCGTGTTCAACGTTTCTTGTTACTTTGCATGGATTAGATTGCAGTGCGCATCTCTCAACCCTGCAAGTCAATGCACGAGGTTTTACAATCGGAAACATCTCGCCTAAAAAATGACGGAAGGGAAGTTGGAAACATCTTCTGTATTTGTTGACAATAAGTGACGAGCATTGACCAGGTTATAATTTTCACAGGAACTTAGAAACCCGACAGGAAGTAGAAGTTATAAGTGCAGAGCTTACAGTCTACACTCAACCTACACTCAACCTTCTGGAAGTTAGGATCACTCAAACCAAGCGTGTTCCCGTGAGCGTGCCCTTTAAGCATCTCCACCCATGCAGCAAATAAGCGGGAGAACATCGTTTTGGGGATGAAAAGATTGCAATTAATGTTCGGGTTTGTCATTGATTCTCTTTTGGCATTGCTTGCCATTCTTTAGTTGTTAAGATTGGCCACCCCTCCAAATATTACCTTTTCTCCTACAAAAGTAGGACATTGGCTTAACAAATGATGAAGATTTTTTATATTTATGTACAATATACAAAGGAATGTGATTTATTCTCTTAAAAAGTGACCACATATTTTGACAAGATTATCTTTCATCAATAAGCAGAGATGTTCTATCACTACTCTTGATGATACATAGATGTTCATGACACAACATTCTTAAGGAGATAAGGACATTATTTACTAAATTGAACTTTGACCTTTCATAACTTTTGTATCCAACATACTTATTTCATTTTTAGCCCTCACTTAACCATGTAAGGATGAATTGGTCTTCATGGAAATCATCTTTTTTGAACCAAAAGCACTCATTTGAAGACAAAGTGTTGTAGAAGGTCTCATTTTTGGGACAAAATTCCAAAGATGAACAACAACACTTTTGTCCTACATGCAAAGATTCAACATTCATTGGACACTTAGTTTTGTTTTGTTTGTTAAAGTGAGATCTCTAGAATTGTATGCCCTTCGGTTATATTCTTGGTACCATTAGAAAAACCTTTGGGAGGAGAGGTGCATAGATTTTGTTTAATGGTTTATGGACCTACATTGTAAAAGACATTATATTTTGAAATTTGTATGAATTAAAAAATTAGAAGATTACTTTTATTTTGTTTATGGCAACAACATAGGTCACATTGTCTAGTGCACAATGACATTGCATATACATGTAAATGATTTAAGTGATTTGGATATGTTTTAGAATTTTTAATGGTTTTAAATAAACATGACTCCTATTATGTGATGTTAATCCCTAAATGCCCAAGCTTGTAGTTACTATGGGAGATTCATGGTTGAATAATCTTAAGATCTTTCCAAATAATTAATTTTCTACAAACTTCACCATTGAAATAATGTTTACTTGCTAAAACTTATGTTTGAAAATTTTCATTGTGATTCATTGTTCCAACTAGGAGATTATTATTGAGATGAAGTGGTGGTGGAAGTTTAAAAAATAATTTGCCATTTGTTTATATTTCTATATATCCCAAAAAAATTGTACAATTAGGACCTAAAACTTTCACAATGTTTAGATTGGCATATAATTAGATTAGTTGCTTAATTTCAAAAGTATTTAATTAATGTACAGTTATCATGAAAACTTCAAATAAAGTAGAACTAACACAATCAATTGGGAGTAATTGACTCTTCTCGTAGTATAAACAAGAGATACAAGGATACAAAATAGTGTATTAAATAGGGTGAAAGGGTTTGATTACTTTATTATTTTTGACAACCACAGACATATTTAAGTGTTCAAAATTTTGACTTCTCAACTTTGAATATGTAATTGCTACTATGAAATCAATCAATTCTATAGCAATTTCTTCAAAAATATCCATGCAATAAAAGTATGTTCAAAACACTATACTTTGGTAGGACTAAAGAAAAATTGTATTTGCAATGTAAAGAAAGAAAACTTAAAGGATTGAGCTTGGCTTTCAAATGTAGCGACCTACATCTAGACTAGCCACATGGCTTCAAAAATTTCCCAATCAATACAATATAAAGAACAAAGATGCTATTGTGTCAAAATTATTTACCAACCTAATTGCAATAAAAGACAAGGAAGCTTGTGGTGGCAAAAGATTGATTGTTCAATGTATTGCTAATCATTTAGATCCCTTCATAACTTCAATAACTCTCTAATGAACTCAATACAAAGAACAAAGGCACTATTGGATAAGACTTATTCTTTAAACCTAATTGCAATATAAGAGAAGCAAGCTTGTGGTAAATAGGCTAGACTATCCATTGAAAAGTAGTAAACAGGTTCTATCCATGCTTCTCCTCAACTTAAAAAAACTATTTAATCTATTTAATCTATAAAAGCCCCCTTCTAGGCCATTGATTCTATATAAAAAGACAATGGCAAAAATACAAAGAGAACATATAATTTATTTAGCCCACCTTCCAAACCAAAACTCCAAAAATCTTTGATACAAATATTATATATGAAATACACATAGTTACAATATAATACAATGCACATATATTAATATGACATACTAATGATATATGGATACATGTATATGTACTACATATTTATCCTATATCAATTGCAGTCTCACAACTTTACAAAAAATATATAATATGAGGGAGGTATTCAATTATTTTACAAGTATATTCATATTCATGAATTTAACCCTTAAATGCCCAAGGCTTGTTTTGAGCCTCCAGAAATTTGCTCTAATTGAACAAAAATCCAACATTTTGAGAAGTTGTATCAATTTTTTTATAATTGTAACCATACAAATTCAAACTAGACATGTTAGGGATCACATAGGAAGAAAAAATACAACAATATTACTTATAAGTTGAAAGATTATAACGTTTGACCATGAAGGTGTTAAAACTATGAAAAATTTTCAGTTCACTTTTTACAAGTCAAACCTAAAAAGTTGGTGACCAAAAAAATATGAGGTTTAAGGGCATGACATGAATAACCCCAATCAATTTATGGCTTCTCAAAATCTACTCTACAATTTTTTTAAATGAGTTTTGAATGTGACTTTTTCTTCAAGTCCTAGTGTACTTGAGGCTCATTTACAAGAGCTCTCAACACTACAGGAAGTCAAGATTGCAATGGGTACCCTTGCACAAAACTCTAAATAGAAAAATCATTATCATTTATTATCAAGATCAGATTTTTGATACTGAAACTAGACTTCATGAAGAACTTTCCAAAAATATAAATTACTAAAATTAGAAAATTTGTTAGTTATTATTTAATTTCAAAGTTTTGCAAACACTAGATTCTGGTGCCTCATGCAGTTAGGGGTTAAGTGAGTGTTTTCATATAAATAGGTTTGTCACTATCTCATCAAAAGTGTTAGACACTACTAGTACAACAATAATGTGTACAACAATAGATTACCATACTTTACTAGCAACTTAGGCACTCAAGTGCCTAATATTTAATTTATGCTATTTAGGCAACCATTCGAAATTGAACAAAGTATAGGCATCTAACAAAATTAAGATAAGTCATTTTATGGTTTCAAAGAGGAGAAGAGGTTATCAATTCATAAAATGCATAGAATATTGAGACAAGATTATAATAAATGGTTAGTACATGTTCTCAAAGAAGGATATTGTAATTCCTCCTCAATCAATTGCAATTTTTAAATATTAGGCAAGACATGGGAATAATTTCTCAAAAAATTAGGCAAGAATTATTATAATTATTTCTACTGAAGTTGTTAAAAAGGTACAATATGTAGAAGTATTTTAAGAGTTTGTATATACATGTAAGAATTGAAATACCATCAAATTAATACTTCCCATGCACTCAAATGGTTTTTTTTCTCAAAAGAATCAGAACTCATATCACCAATTGGACAATAATCATGCAACATTTAACTACTGCTTTTGGACTATTTAGTGAATTCTGAACAAAACATTGTGGGATACTCTGATGAGAATATGGAGGGATCTCACGATGTTTGTAGAGATCTCCAAATGTTTTGTATTGATTTCCTTATGTTTTGCATTATCTCTTGAAGATCATTTTTTTCAAACTTGATGACCGTTATTAATTCTTAACTTTCAAAAGTTTAGAAGTAGTTAAATAGGCCATAATCTCTTTCTAGTCAACAAATTTCAACATGTTATTGCAATGTTAGTGAATTTCACAACAGTCTCAATTTTCTCTCAATCAATAATGCCAGGAAAAATTCATCTAAAATAATATCAAACACATTTTGAGGGAAAATATGCTAAGTTCATAAATTGGCTAGGTTCTTTGAACCATCCATGTAGTATACAAGCGGATAATATTTCATCATCAAATCAAATACAATTCAAAGAACCTAGTCAATTTTTCAACACACTACTTTTAAAAATTGAGCCCCAAATAAATGAAAAAAATTCATTGTAAATGAGGGTTTTCAGCTTGAAATGATGCCCCATGCATGCCCAACTTGTGTGTCCCTATATTCTCTTTTGAAATTGGCTACTTCAATGTAATAAAATCACAATAAAATCAATGTCAACCCCCCCAAAATTGGCCCAAAAGCTTAAAAATGAAACACTTTTCTGAGTTTCATAAGGAATGTAAGCACTTAATAACTTAAAATGTGCAGATACAGATCTTTTCAATGAACCTGGTCAGGTCATGGACCGCCTCAAAAGAGCATCAAAAACACACTTGATGCATGCCGGATCCATCTGGACACCGACTGAGCTTTCCTTGATATAAGCGGTAGGGTGCTCTGAAAGGACGTTAAGAGGTACATTTTGCTTTCTTCAATGTACCAATAGTGTACATTTCAGGAGGGGTTTGTTTCTAGTAACAAGTGTGTTTCAACTCTCAAAAATTTCTAACTGGTAAATTCATGAAGGTCCAAAAAATATGAAACGATTTGGGTTAGATGCCAATTCTATTTTTTTCCTTGTAAAAATTTACTGAAAATTGAATTAAAGACTTTAGCTTCACCCCAATTGCAATCAACTTCTTAAAGATTGCGTTTAAGAGCAAACTACCTTAATTTTTTAAATGACGAAGGAGTAACCTTGGAAATCATTCATCCCTTTTCACTACCGTGGGAATCATTGACTTAAAATATTGCAAAAGTATTCATTTGGAGTCAAGCTAATGTAGAAGACTTTCCTTTTTCCCTCAAAATTTGGAGGATAAATAGTTGCACTTCTATCCTGAACAGCAAGATTCTCTATCATTCATCAATGAGAAAATAATTGCCATGTTGTTTTTGGGTTAAGGTAGATCAATCTAATATTGTCAATCACCCAATTTTGACATCTACTAGACCCTTCCACTTGCACAACCACTGTCACCTATTTCGCCTTGAAGAGGGTAACTCATTTTTTTTGCAAGCAATTAGGTGTTATTGGAAGAGATTAATATACCAAGTTCACATCTATTTATGGACACTAATAATTAGGTTGATTTTGATGTGGTTCATTAAATGTTGGTTCAAGTGGACTTTGTTGTGAACTAATGCTTGTGAGAACAAGTTGTAGCTTCAAACAATAAAAAGAGGTGCTTTTAAAAATTTTAACTTATGCACTTTCAAAAACCTCATAAAATGGGATTAGGTAGGAGGTCAATGATCTTGAACCTTTTTCAAGATGGTCATAACCCCCACCTTACTATTGACTTTTTTGCACCAAACATACTTGAAAGTCCTTATCAGTTTGAATTCTTATCAAATCACTATGATCCCACTTGTATTTGAGTCTACTCTATTAAAACAAACAACAATAAGCACATTGCCCAAGACATACCAAATTGCTAATCTACGTGCTAATAGGCTAATTGAACTTATTCCAAGTTTCTAACATTGTTGTGTGGAAAATGGGCCCCATTCATACCTTAAGCTAGGTTGTTTGTTTTGTTTGTTTGCTTGTTTAAGTTATAGTGAGATCTCCTAAAACATGTGTCTTCCAGTCACGATCTTGGTACCTATCAGAATGGTCCATTGTGAGGAGGGGTGCACAGGCTTTGTTTTGTGGCATTTTGACTCACAGCCCAAAAATGTACTGAATTTCGAAATTTATATAAATTAAAAAATTAGAAAATTACTTTTTACTTTTATATTTTATGATACTGTGGCAACGGCACAAGACACAGTAGTCTAAGTTAAGTTTGATACCGAATGTTGAATGGGTTAACTTATTTACTGAAATAGTTCAAATTGAAGCTTGTTGTAAGTCGCATCTTCATGGACTGGCACTTGCCCCCCAAACAGGCGCAGTACTGTCAATAGCTCGGCTTCCATAGACTTCCCACTGAAGTCTCTAGGGGCTTTAAAGACCACATAACTTACACCAGAGACTTTAATTTGTTTCAGTTTTCTCAGATAGTAATCGACTAAAAGGTAACCTGCCCACTACACCTAATTTTGATCCCTTTCTAAAATCAACTCTGGTAAAGATTCCTTGGCTTAAAATTATGTACTCCCACTAAGGTGAGTATCCCCCAAACTGCCACTTTTTGCTTCTGTGCCTGGTTACTAGTGTTCAACTGGTCAAATTTTCATTGACTTTCTCGTTGGCACTTGAAAGGAGGTTCTGATGCACCCAAAAACGCATCATTTGGATATTGTATGCAAAAGTTAAGAAGGAACAAAGTTTTGGTTCTAAAATAGTTTCTTCCACATAGGATACATAATTGATTTTGGAGATGTATGCTGAGTTTAAAGATGGTGGTTTAGGGTTAGTGGTGCATTTTGAGGAGCCAACCTTATTCATGAGAGTCTAACTAAGATTGATTTTTTTTATTGAGAAACACCTATTTTCAACACTTTGAAAATTCGTAGTTTATTTATACAATGTCCAAAGAATGTATTCTAAGAGAATCTAGAATCATTTTCTTTTTGACTGCCAACGAGATCCCACAAAAAAAATTCAATATCATAATGGGAGCCATACTTAATTGCTTATTTGGTCAATTTTAGGGATAGTCACACTACATTGATTTGTCTCTAGTGGTGCATGTGAACAATAATCTATTTGAAAGTCATATTATTTAACAAATAATTAAATTGTTGTTGTAGGTTGGAATATTTTCATTAATATTGTATCAATTTTCACAAAAAAATGAAGTTAAAATTAATCTTGTAGGCGAAGCTAATTTTATTTTTTCAAAAATAGGAAAACTCAATGTGAATATGTGATGCAAAGTCTCACCTTTCACCATACAATGAGGTAGAGTTCCATTCACCATAGGCATGTGAACTTTGAGCCTTTCCCTGCAACAAGTCTAGAAAATCTTGCACATTAATTTTGTATTCAACTAAAAATCAATTATAAGAAATAAACTATGTGAGTTGATCAAGTGTTTTTACGCCTAGAACAAATCATTGTTCACTTGTAATCTTGTATGGGTAATGGAGCTTCTAATGTAATGTATCATCAATAAGCTAGTAGATAAATCCATTTTTGTTCACTACCTAATTTTATCATCCTACTTTTGGCCCCAATATCATCCAAAAAATCATCTATTCTTTTTAAAAAAAAATCATTAAAGTGATTTCATGACTTTAATCATATTCTGGCAAATTGGTTTTATACTTGCAAAAAAGTGGTAATAGAAATTTAGGTGGAGATTTTAGATACACTAGATTTGGGTTAATAACAACATTGCATCTTGAGAAATTTAGAAGAGTGTATATTTGAGATAGGATCATCTAACTTCCTTTAGCTTGGGTGAACCCTTTAGTACCATTGGATATATAGGAAAATTTTTATGGATTATTTATAGGACATTAGTGAAAATTCACCTATTCTACATGGCTATGAGATTCCCCAAGGTTCTCAACCTATAAGAACTCATGGTGACTGTTCCTTGATGTGGTAAAATGATTGCTATGTCATTTTAAAAATATTTAAAAAAATAAAAAATAAAAAATAAAAAATAAAAAATCTACTTTTTTCATTTTAAGAATTATTATTATTATTATTATTATTTTCAATTTTTTTTTTACAGCTTGGCGTTCTTTAATTGTGGGGAATAGACCCTGAAACAACCTTCCCCCCCCTCCAACCTCTTCTAATGTATTCATGACTCCACTCTATGAGTGGTTTGGTAATTTTCGGGCAAACCGCTTTAGAAATTCATAGAAATCATAATTTTTAATAAAAATAAATTTATAATTCTACTTAGATTTGATTTGTAAAACAAGTGCACATCTTTAAAAAATATATGCCCCCCTTAGAGTTACCCCCAAGATATTTAGATTACTAATTTGCTTGGTAATAGACTTGTGTACTCAAAGACTTTACTTTAGTTGTGATGCTTATTGGAGTGACAAAATAGTTTCATCTACAAATATGGATGAAATATTTACAATGTTGATGGAATGCAAAATATTATATACATTAATGTAAAAATTATACACATTCAATCATTCAAAAAAAGCAAAACTATCTCCATGAATAGGAGATTTTGAGGGATTTTCCTACAAATTTTTTATTAGTTATTATAGTGCAAATTGCAAGGGGGCCAATGAAATAGAAAAAAAAAGTGATAAATTGCTTTAAACAATCCCACTAGATATCATTGACTTGCATTGGAATTGCAACTACAAGTGCAATATATTATGGTACAATCCACATAATAATAGTTTAAAAAAATTATGGTTTTAGGAAAGATTCTAGATATGAATATATATTACATATATCAAATTATTCAATATATGTTTTATTCATTATGTTTCAAAGTAGAATTTCATTGATTGATTAGGTATATCTTTGAATTAAGATATGTGCATCAAAAATTGCTAGCTAAAATGTTACATTGCATTTCAAGTAGTTACTTTATTCTTTTGGAAATCCAACAATCATACTACTTTGTGCCAAACTCTCTAACATTAGAAGATTTTTAGGGCCTTTGGATGCCTACAAGTTATCATAGCTTGCGAACATAGGAAACAGGTTTGGCGCAGTGGTCTAACGTGGCTGAGACCCTACTACGTCATTGACCAAAAAAATTGAAAAAAGAAAAAAGAAATTGAATTTTTTTTTTGCATTTGGAGACTAATTTATATTTATATTTATATATATATATTTATTTTTATGAATTTATTTTTCTGACAATGGTCCGTTCTCCTCGCTGTGGTGAACATCTGCGGGGAACAGGCCCGAAACAAGCTTCTGAACCCCTCTAAAACTCTTCTAATGTTAAATAACCCTGAAATGACGGGTTCAAACCACGGATTCAGGCCTCCCAATCCTTGACTCCGTTTGCTGTCATTTTGCTCCACTATATATGAATATATATATATATATATATATATATATATATATATATATATATATTCTTATTTTTCAGAGATGTAATTACCAATATATCCTACGATTATTGAAATTTTCAATCTTTTGTGGGTAAACATTTGAAATTGTTGTGAATTCTATAAAGAAAATTCATATCCATTACAAAATATGCTCAAAACATGTGAAAATATCACCATGTCCTGCTGTTCACATGCAGGCATGCTTTTGTTCAAGGCAGACAGCCAATGGTCATTGGCCACATCACAAAATCACTGACTGTCTGTAACTTACCCTCAATGGAAATATGATCCTCTGCCAACAATATTAACGGGCACATTCCATTCATGAAATTCACAGTTTTATTTATTTATTTATTTTAAAAACACACGAAACTCACTGTTTTTCGAAATTCACTGTTTACTGTACTATTCTGGTAAAATGAATTTCCTCTAAAATAAATAAACCCAACCTGTCAGTCCATAACTGAAAACCTCACCGACTAAGCTGTACTGACTGTGCGTCAGCAATGATCTCAGCTACTGTAGTACATTTCATTTCATTTTCATTTATTTAAAGTTTTGAATTTTTGAAGTTGAAATGTAAGGGTCAGTAGAAGCATCCACCTCCTCCTAAAATGTACACTATTTGGAATGCCAAAAACAAAATGTACCTCTGTGCTAGTAAAAGCATCCACCTCCTCCTGAAATGTACATTGTTTGTAATGAGAAAAAACAAAATGTACCTCAGTGCTAGAGGATGCTTTTTAGAGCTCAAGTGAAAAGACCTCCTACCTACCTTATACCTTATACCATATGGCCACACAACGTACACGTTTGTACCTTTGCATAGGAAAACCACCAAGTAGTCTCTTCCTCCACATGATCACTTGAGCAAACAAATCAAGCAAATGACTGAAGCAGGCATCCCTTCTTTTCAACAGAAATTATTTTAAGTCTCATTAATCACGTGTCAGGCTGTGACATGCATGTATAATTTATAAACTTCTACTGTAGTTAAGTTATATTATTGTGGTAAGTTAAGGTCAGGCCGGAAGAGTTCGAGTCGTGTTCCACCTTCAAAGCCAAAGCAAGTACGTGAGACTCGGTGACAGTCGGCTAACTACCCTTCCTACAGTAGCTAGCTAGCTAAGTCCCAGGCTCTTGGAATCAGATCCACTTGCGTAGCTAGCTGCATCCCACGTTCAGTAACGTAAGTCAAGCTTTCCCAAGTTCCATTTTTCCCAGTCCCCCGGATGGCGCCTGGTTTGGGGTGATTCGGATCGTCTGGGGTTCTATATAACGAAGCACAGCAGTTCCAAGCTTGGACGCGCGCTGCAAAACTCAAGCAAGCCGGCCTGTAGTTTGTACGCGACGTACAGCAGAAGAGATCGTTTCCAATTAAGCTCAGGGGAGCGCTACTTAGCTAGCTAGCTAGAGCGCGCGAGGGACGACTGCCTTGTCGATCTGGCAATGTAAGCTTGTTTGGTCTGTTGACCACCTCCTGCCAATCTTCCATGCCAGAGTTGTGATCGAGTGTTCTTTACGTCGTTTCTGCTTGCTGTGTAAAGTGGAGTTAGTTAGCTTGGCAACAGATCTCGAGACTTCAATTCAGTACGTGGTGTCTGTAAGATACTCTGCAGTTTGTGAGTTACAGACAAGTCGTAAGGAGGGGAGTACTGTCTTGTTTGGCTATTTTAGTTAAGTTAATCTAAGCTAGCTACTTCCCTCGCGGGACTCGATCTTTAACTGTCAGATTTGTACGTTGATGTTGCGAGTGTTGATCTCTCTTGATTGTAGTGTAAGATAAACAGATGGAGTCGACTACCGGCTTCGATAAGGGACACCACGCGGACGTGGAGGTTGAGAATGGCCATGGGGGGATTGCCAGAAACGGGACACAGGAGCAGGAGCTGAGCAAGACGCCCTCATCAGGTGCGTCGTCGTTGGTGAAGAAGGCGATTTGGCATGGCGGCTCTGTCTACGACGCCTGGCTCAACGCGACGTCGGCGCAGGTATATGTGTTAACAAACAGATCAATCCTTCTAACTAGCTAATGGTAGAAACACCCATTGTAATTATGCTCCGTGCAGTCTCTCAGAGAGTGTGTCGGTGGTGTACATTAATTTCAAGCGCGCGATAGTGTCACCTGAGCAACTAGCACTTGAATGTCCTGTTCATGCTTTCCGTTTCCATGGTTTGGGCACCAAACTAATTAAGGTAATCGATTGGTGAGCGTCGACGCGTACGTGTCCGTTGCTGTTTTTAAAATGACCAGTTTGGAAATATTCTTGTTAGTGAATCAAGTAGGCCGGATTCCAATGCATGATTGAGATCCAGTATGCAAGGGTTTAATTTGAGGGTTCGAAGTTTTAATATGGTAGATGACTTTAAACTGCCAAACATGAGTTCTGGTGTTGAGGTGGTGTACTACACTTCCGGCAAAATCCCAATATGCGGAGCTAGGGAACCCCCAAAAGTTTTTGCGTACATGGTGCACCTTGCAGTGTAGTTTCCCTTGTGCACTCAGCAGCTAGCTATGCTCTAATTAACGGACACATTCTCTCACCCGCACTGCGATTTTGCCGATTGTACATCCTCCACATGTGCAAGAGTTTGCCAGAGAGAGTGTCGAATTTTGTTAAGTGTCATAGGTAGTTTACAATTGGAAATGGGAGCTGACGGTTTCAAAGTGGGGAGCGAATTTAGTTGGAGTACTTGCAGCGATCGATTTCTTTAGAATGCCCATTTGAATGTCTTCTGAATTGAAGCATAATTCGTCTTGTTAACTTTCAGTTGAGAGTGAAATTCAAGGAGCTAAGAGGCTTGTGTGGTGACCCTCTATAAACTATTAATGCAGGTGGGGCAAGTCATCTTGACGATGCCCACCTCGTATGCGCAAATGGGGTATAAGCTGGGCTTGTTTATCCATTTGCTTTACGTTAGCATCGGCGTGTACACGTGCTACCTGTTGGCACGCTTGTATGTGGAGTATCGAACTCGCAAGGAGCGGGAAGGCGTGGATTTCAAAAGGCATGTGATTCAAGTGAGTGCTATTTTTTTTCTAGTCTGTTTTCTGGCACAGCTGCATTAACTTTTCTTCGGTAGTGCTGGCGACCTCTTTTTGCTAACAACAGTACTAACACTCAACCGCCTCCCCCAAATATAAAATCTGCTCATCTGTAAGACGCCAATTAAGACATCACAATTGGTTGGAAAGCCAGGCCTCGTGACATTCAAAGAATGTTACGGCATTTCTCTCCATACCATTATTAAGTAGCTTTATATATTAAGTGGCGAAAAT
The DNA here is from genome assembly GCA_963969395.1 of Pseudoscleropodium purum. NCBI lineage: Eukaryota > Viridiplantae > Streptophyta > Bryopsida > Hypnales > Brachytheciaceae > Pseudoscleropodium > Pseudoscleropodium purum. The sequence continues at coordinate 24,302,083 of OZ017796.1, forward strand.
AATTTAGGCTATTATTAACTGTGAGGGTGCAAATTGAATGTCACTACAAAATTAGTGTCAGCATAAAAAAACAGTCAACGGATTAGTGCAAAACCTCTACAACAGGTGTGGGCTCAACATTAGTAGGGGGATTAATTCCATCTAAGCAGACTTCACAAACACAAATGTATATCAAACTGTGTGACTTTGGTAAATTACTGTCACACATACTAATAGGATAAATTTATTTTGCTCTAATTTCATTCTCTCTTAATCTACGAAAATCACCAAATCAAGTTAGATATGAGTGCTTTGCAACTAGACTATTACAAATATTAAGAAAGTGATTGTTCAATTGAAAGGAGGAATCTTATCCATGATGTTTACAAGTTAAGGATTTCGAAACTCTTCAGCATTGTTATGTCGGTAGGTGCTTGTTGCAGGGACATGAAGAAGGTTGTTTGTTTTTGAAATTGCTTGCTTTGTGGTGCAACAGTACCATGAGCTTTTGGGAGCACTTGTAGGCAAATGGGCGATGGTAATATCCCTCTTCTTCAACATCGTTACAGTTGGCGCAGTAGCAACAATTCAAATTATTGCTTGCGCCAGGTAAGTAGACTACTGTAGTTCAAATTGGAAATTCTCCATCAATGTAGATATTACCATTTGTTAGTTTCGCTTCGTCATTCTTTACAATCAGCATACCAAATGCTGCAATTAATATGGGAATTGAGTTCTTAGCTTTAATTTGCTTCCTTGAATGTTAATGACGAGTTGATTTGATACAAAAGAATTTGTGTTTATTGTTGCAGTAATGCATATTATTTGAACCCGCATCTCGATAAGAGAACATGGGCATTGATTTTTGGAGCCGCTTCTCTCACGGTGGACCTTCTGCCTACTCTTCACAATTTCCGAATCTTCTCCTTTGTGGGTGTGTTGACAACCACCTACACTTCGTGGTACATGTTGAGCTCCGCCATCGCCCACGGTCAGGTAAACCTTCTAATATAAGATTGCTCGTTCACCATGTAATGTGGCAAAGTTTTGCACAATTATACCGTATGTTAGGGTTAGATTCGGCAACAGATGCCAGAATACAATAAACTCTCATCGCCTTCTTGAAATTGAGTCTTCTTAAAATGATCCCCTCTGTTGTTTCGAAACCTCGAATCAGTCGCATTGATTAGAATTGTAGTACGTGTTGAATCCAGTGCTGAAATGTGAGGTTGAATTGGATCCCCACAGTCTCCTGGCGTGAAACATTCCGGTCCCGCAAACCTACGGTTGTTCTTCACAGGCACTACCAACATTTTATTTGGTACTGGAGGGCATGCTGTCACCATGTAAGTTTGCATTACCAAATTCTCGCCAATAATTCAAACAATCCATCAGTCAATGTAGGTATTGAAAATTTGTAATTTTTCAATGAATCAGTTGACATTTTCAAGGTCTCTTAATTGAATTCATGAATGTATTGTTGGGCCGGAATGTTGTGTGCAGAGAGATTATGCACGCGATGTGGAAACCTGCCAAATTCAAATATGTATACGTGGCCTGTTCATTCTATGTATTATTCATTACAATCCCACATTCTTATGCCCTTTATTGGGCATATGGAGATAAGCTTTTGACGCACAATAATGCGTTGGGCTTATTGCCAAGCTCAAATGGTCGAGATACGGCTCTCATCTTCATGATCCTTCACCAGGTAATTCATTAAGGTTGGAATCTTTTTCCTTTGAAAGGCTTTGAATTGGAGCTCCTTATACTGCTATCCATTGAATACAATCGGCCTCATTTTCCTCATATAATTGATGTGTGTTCTTTTGTATTTAGCTTACGAGATTGTTGGGGTTTTTCTTTTTTCTTTTTCTTTTTTGTGGGGGGGGGGATGACAGGCGATAGCATTTGGGATCTACATCATGCCCCTGAATTTCATGTGGGAAAAATTCTGGGGTTTGCATCAAGCACACTACCTCATTCGAGTGCTGGTCCGAATTCCAGTTGGCATCTTGTTATGGTTTATTGCTCTTATGATTCCTTTCTTTGGCCCGTTGAACTCCATCATAGGATCCCTCTTCATGAGCTTCTCCGTGTTCATCATTCCTACAATTGCATACACCATCACTTTCTGGAACCCAAAAGCTCGAGAGGTACAAACATTCGTAGCAATCTTACTACTCAAAGAAAGAAAGAAAGTGATTTATTGTTTCATTTAGCTTGAATTGATTCCATTTCATTTGTTACATTAGAATGAATTGAATTGGAATGATGATATTAATGATGATTGACGTGTGCAGAATGAGGCTGAAAAACCAGGCAAAGTGAGAAGAATTTTTGGGTGGCCAGGCATTATGGTGGTGAATTTTTTGGTACTTGCGACAATTGGTACTCTGGGTGTTGGATTTGGTAGCTACGCAAGTATATCGAATCTTACTATGCAAGTAAAAAATTTTGGAATTTTCCAAGCCTGCTATCAATGTTAGTGAGGACGTGATATGGTTTTCATGGTATTTGTGCATTCAATGCATCAAATACTGGCAAAAAATTATTGGTAATTGTTTTCCTACAATATTAGGTTGATGTCTTTTTCTTATTACTAAGAAGTAGTAGGAGAATTGAAGCAAATTTATAAGTACTCTTAAGTAGTACCAAGGTGCCAATATATTGAGTATCTACAATTTGTACATGTTGTGGGTGCTAGCATATTTGTACTATGTGAAATAGCGTTATCAAATTCTTAGAATGCCATCTAAAACCATCCATGTCTTTTCTTTTACAATAGAATTACCATTTTGTGATATCTTGTCACAAATTTTCAAGCTTGTAAAGATGAAACAAATTTAATATATTATATGCTTGTCACATGTTTATCAAAATCACTCTCGTGGTATTTTGAAATATAGAAGAGTTTGAAGGGGTTAGACAAGAGGTAAGGTCTACATTGTGCTACTACTTAACCTTTAAAGGAAGAAGTAGTTACTATGGAAATCATTCCTTTTGGTACCATATAAATCATTAGTTTAAAAATATCCAATAGCACTCCTTGGAAGTCAAACTACTATACAAGACCTTCCTTTTTCATACAATTCCAAGAATGAATAGTTGCATTTTGTCATTCATCAGCCAAAAAATGGTCACAACATCCTTTAAGGATTAAATACATTGTATGTTGCACACACAGGATAATATAGTCAAAGTAAATAAAATGTGGCCCAAAAGGATATTTGGGACTTAACCCAAAAAGGACATATTAGGTCACTGAAAATCATCTTTTTTGGTTCAATGTGAAACATCTACTCAAAAAAAAAACCTAAACTCATTGGAGGTCCAAACTACTATGCATGACCTCCCCTTTCTTCACAAAATTCCAAGGACGAACACACACACTGTTGCGAACACACACACTGTTGTCTTGCATAGAGTGGAAGGATTCTCTGTCATCCATCGGACCACTCTGGTCCGTAGCGTCCTTACAATATGGTCAGATTTACTCGAAGTTCAACACAAAGGAGAACGCCAAAGATGTCAGCAGAAAATCAGAACTTCGTTGTAGTCTACCAATAAAGGTCTGTCGGACGCAATGAGTAAATTTATGAAACACATGAAACGAGATAAGATGCGTCAAGAAGGCGGCCGGAGTAGAAGATATATCCAGAAAGAAACCATTGACAATCTCAAAACAATGGAGCATCGATGAGACACCGAGTCCAACTGCAGTCAAATGTTAGAAGAACCAAGTGAACAATTCAACTTCTTTACACCACCAATACCAACATTAAAATTAAAGTAGGTTACAACAAGAAAGCACATATCACAAAGTGAACCAAGCCACACCAAAAAAAACACCCGGATAACTTGGACGTGGGTCAAAAAAGAACCCAGAGAAACATGAAAGATTTCAAAGGAAAAAAAGAAAATTCATCACGTACCAGAACATCCTCCCGAACACAGATGCCATCTGGAGGTTTTGAAATAATTGTACCAAAAAATACACATTCCATCCCATGACACAATCTAAACAGCAGCTTTGAGTGCCGCAATACATAACGCACTAAGCTATCTCTACACCAGCTCCACCAGAAGCAAGATTCATACACTTCATGAGCATCAATCCTATAAATAATCACCAGACTTCCAAAACCGAACCTCCAAAGGCACAAGGAATCCCACCTACATGGAAGAGACCATGGAAGAGTTATAAAAGTGAAACTAAACATACCCATTAGGACTGGGCAACACGCCGCTCTTTGGTCGACTGCCCGGCTTCCCGACCTTGTTGCCTACTTGCACGGAATGCCGTGAATTCACGCCCTCTGTGTCTGATGTGGCTTTGGAACCATTCTGGTCCGACTTGGCGTAAGACAGCCGCTTCATGGTGGCTGGCGTCTTAAACGCGCTGCTGCCGCCGCCACCGCTGCCGCCAGGCCGTTGCCGCGGCTGGCTGAGCGACCTGACCTTGTTCTTCGCGCTCTGCGTGGCCTGCAGGTGGCCCGGCATCACCGTGGGCGTCTTGACCTCCGTGTCCACGATGACGCCGTTCCGCACCGGCCCCGAGTTGCTGTACCGTGTCCCGAACTGCGGGTCCGTGAGAATACTGGTGGTCATGCGTGCGGTAGCCGACCCGGACGCTACACTGCCCGACTCCTCCACCTCCTCCTGCTGGTCGCTGCCGCACCGGCTTCTGGGACTGGTCGCCCGCGACTGCCGGTAGCCTGCTCCTGAGCCTGCTTGCCCGTTCAGCACCTGCGAGCTCCGAACACCCGTGCTACCGTTCCCGTTAACGGCGTGGCCTTTGGCTTGTCCATTGCTTGTGTACTCACCACTGGCACGCACTTGTTGGGAACCCGTGACGCCTACGCTTGCGCGTCTTCCGTTCGCAGTCTGGTGCTTGGGATCACTGCTGGAGTCTCTCCCGTTCCGCGTCCCGCTCCCGTCCACGCTCCGGCTCACGTGCCCGTCCACCACGTCCTTCAGTGCCGAGTTGTTCTCGAAGATGCGGCTCTCCCATGGCCGAGCTGAAGCCCAGCGCTCCATGTAGCTCCATCCCCAGTGCCCCTTCTCTACTTCGCACTCAATGAACAATGGCAGCACCGACTTTGGCGACGCCCTCAGCATCTGCCACACATATCAGTTGTGTCAGCTCAGGGATGCATCCCGTCTCCACACCATACTGACATTGTGGACTACGACACTGTCTGACACATGCATTACCGCTTACAAGGCACAAAGTACTGTTAATTCCAAATTTGGACTGCAGTTGGTTACGCGTCTTGGAATAGTGTACCACACCTGTTGGGTTTTCGCATACATCATAGCTCGCTCCCTCTTCAGCGCCGCTACTTGCCTCTCCTGCATTCTGGCCTCGATCTGTTGTGCACTCAGCTGGTTGTCGCTCCATCCCGCTTCCGTCAAGCCCTCCTGAAAAATGCCACATCCTCATCCGTTACATGAACCCCTGGCTTTTCGGCCCTCCCCTTATCCAGGGAACTGGAGCTCACCATACTCATCCAAGACTGCAGACAGATTTCAGAATCCCCTGCCCATGACACAATTGTGCAGATTGTGTGACCCGCTAAATCCATCACCTTCAACTAACAGCTACAACCCACATCCATCGCTCAAATTAACAAATTAATAAGAGGAAAAAAGGGTCCGTACCAAGGTTTTTTTGGATGACGGCTGGCCCCGCTGCACGGCCAAACCTTCCTCGCACATCCGAACTCGATGGGCTCTGATTCTGCCCTGCACGTGAGCCAGGGCCTGCATTCTTCTCATTGTCTTATTAGCTTGCCGAGCCACTCTGTGACCTCGAACAAATGCCTGCAATCTCACCAAGCCCCTCAGAGCGCGTAACGACTTCCTTGCCTGTAAAATCACACGCCAAATGCACCGATTGGAACACGATGATACAATATCAAACCTTGCAGAGATCACCGAACACGTACTGACAACCCTTAGAAAAAGTTGCACTGACAGGCAACAATTAGCTTCAAACCAGTCCAACTCATCACACGTAGCTTCCCTCATTTCAATCCCATTACATGCCGACGAAACTCTACCCGACCGATCCCATCGCTCGTGCAGGGCCTACCAGATAACCCCGAAATGCAGTCTGAATCACCACGGCTGCCCATTCTTCTTGCGATGGATACATGTACATGGTGAACTTGCTGTTCGACATCACCGATGGGTCGCTCTGCTGCTGCGCATCGCCCTTCTTCTTCTTCTTCTTCTTCTTCTCCGAGTCTCTGTCGTCCGAAAGCGCCAACTTGCCGAAGCTCCATCGCCGATTCTGTTTAGGCCTCTGCTGTTGAGTCTGCACGCATAACACCCACTCCCTTGCATCAAAACTTGAACAAAGAAGCTATTTCCTCACTTTGGCTGCAGGTCAGTTTCACCAGTGACAACCCTGACACCAAAGGCCAACCACGAGTACTTGCATCCTGTCTTTCCGACTCTTCCAATTTTTCGCATGACCTCACTTATCAACGTCGGCATCAGCAGAGTCACCGTAGAGTGCAGACCAGCGCCTCTTTCCCCCATCTGTCCACTACCATATTCCTCACTTCCTCAACAGACTGTAGCCCACATGCAACACAATCACACAGTAAGTCCCCCCTACGAAGGTTGAGAAGCTTTACCACCGCCAGAGGACGAATGTCACCGAACAGATCCAGGTCCCTGGTCTCAGCTTCAGATTCATCCTCCCCATCCCTGACTGGAGACTTGAAAGCTTTCTTCACGGACGTCAGCCACTTTCCTTTCTTCCCCATCTTCCTGCACCTAGCATTAACATCATTGGCGTGAGCCTTCGAATAACACACAAGCAGAATTCTAGTATCAGAAGGGAAGAACTTAACACCCTGATACTGCCCAGCCCTTCCCAGGGAGGAACACAGGTTAGTTCACATGGATTATAATTCAAACTAGAGAGGAAGGCCACTATCAGCCGCTGGCACTGTAGTCTTCCGGCTAATTACGTGCATGCCGCTCACACTTACCCATGGACGAGCCATCCACGCAGACGTTTACTAAAAAAACCTTCTCCGAAACGGGATCGAGATTTTACGGATTCCATAGTCAGAATCAGAAGACCACCTACAATACGTACGCAGAAGTTCCTACAGGCGATATTGCTTTCATTTCTATATACGATGGGGAGGAGCAGTTGGAAAGCAAGTGACGGACTATGTAATCCAAAATGTTTGCTCCAGGCGATTTTCACTAGAAGACGCATGACGAACACTTGAAAGGTACAGAAAGGGGAGTGGCAGGTGATCAGCTACATCATGGTACTCAAATGCGACCAGTAGGTGAAAGTAGAACAATAGAATCCTGCGTAACATCCAGGTCTACAAAGTGTAGGCCAGCTGGTCAGCTGAATGCATGCTTTTTGTATAGCCTACGTACCCTCGGCAAATTCTACTCGTCCCTTTCGAAAATTCCCCAAAGATAAAATGCCTGCCAGTCAGAAAGCAAATCTAAAAGAAAAAAGACGGACGTCAAAATAGACAGCGACGGAAATAGACGAAAATGAGAACACATGGAAAACGCCCAATGTAGCTTACAATTTCAGTGAAAAATCACCCACCATAACCAAACAACACTACAAAACTGTCCTCCCCTGCTATGAAACACACTCACTGCAATTTCACTGTCACAGCCAGGATGCACAAGAAAACGAGAAGTCGTTGCCCTAGGCTAAAGCTAATTCTGCCGCCTTTCGCAGCGAGCACCCACCATCACCTCCACGGCGCTCAAAAGCGACGGACAATGAGCGAATTTGTTAGCCACACACGTGAACACGCTTTATTCACGAGCATTTCGCTTAGAAATTACGTGAAGCCCGGGCACGTCGAGGAAAACCACCCGAGAGCACAAGCGCTGTAGCGACACCCTAGAAAAGCTTCCGAACATACCTGGCCGAAGATTCTCTCCAAGCTGCAACGCCCCCGCGCCTTACTTACGCCTCCAGCATTCAGTGCAACCAAGACGCATCTTTTCGCTTAAACCCGATCAAGCTCTCACATCCCAACGTACACCCCGAATCCTCTCTGCGAATTCACAAACCTTTAGGTTTCGCAAAACCCTCAACCCGCCTACCGAGACAACACTGCCGGCAACAGCTTCACAATCCTTCAACGTTACCCCAACCCCTGTGTATCGCGAACCCTGAACCAGCAGGTTCTCAGGTAGCTCGCTAGCCGGAGATTCATTGCCCCAAACAGGACATTGAAGTGACAGGCTTGCTTCCATGAGATGGTGCCATTGGTAGCACTTCACAACCGTGGTGTGGGAGCCAGGCAAGAGACGAAGATGGCGATGCTGGTGACACGCACACACAAAGCACGGTGAAGATCCTGATCCGGTGTTACAGTGATGGTGTACGAAGAATCGTGAAAGGCCGAAGGTAACTTAAGTGGCGGCGAGGAGTTGGTGGGACGGGCGCACCGGCTGGCTGTGGCTACACTTCCTACTGTTCCTAGTATCCTGCACCGCCCGGTTCTGGGGCGCAACTCTTCGCCGTTTTATTTTAGGGCGTGCTCCGTGTTTTCGGGGAAGTGCCTGATAAACCAGCTTGTGGGGTGATGAATTTGGAATTTGGAGCTCAGAGTTCGGAGATTGGAAATCGAAGTTAGGAGTTTGGAGTTCATTACAGGTGGAGAAGTGCTGTTATGGAGAGTTTTTGGATGAACATGATTCAAGTGGAAATCAGAGAGCGATAGGTTGGGCTATAGCGAAAGGAATGGGCACAGGCTTTACAGCGAGAGCAGCAGAAGAGGACAGAATATTACAAGGATAGTAAAAACCACGAATCTAACATGTCACAGGAAAAGGACAACGTCCATAAATCCGTTCTGCAAATGGAATTCCATCTTCTGAAGCTGATGAGACCGTGTGACAATGTCGTCGGTCTTGGTACACGACAGCAAGCACATGCTAATTCAAGTATAGGTACAAAAAAGCCAGTTGTCGTGACAGAAATCACCACCTCACAAAGACTGTGATTTATAAGCGGTCAAGGAATGCGTAATAATCAAAGGAAATACTAAATTTCTATGCCCCATCGGAACCTAGTGATGATGTACATGTGCACCCGAGCCTGAATGCTGGTGGTGCAAGTCCTCAACATTCCCCACCAGCCCATGCGATTCATGGTCGTGGTCGTGGAAGAAGTACGTGAGGACGCCCACTGCGATCAACACGCAGCCTACTAGCAACTTGTCGTTCCGTTCTATCCACCGAAACTTGAGCTGCGCGGCACCGTAGTACGAGAGAGTAACCAATGTGAGCATGACTGTCAACGTGCTGATGAGAAGCACGCCGATGGCCAGAGCAAGAGTCGCATTTGAGCCGTTGGCCACGGCAAGGAACACAGGCAATGTGGTCGCACACGGGGATAGTGCGGGTAGTAGAATCAGTCCGGCCACTGCCATTTTTTCCATGGAGTGGTTGTGGTGGTGACCACCCTTTCCATTGAGGTGCATCAGGATGTAGGTCGCTCCAAGGGCGACGAGGATCACAGACGCAATCAAGTGGACCGTCTCCTCTCCCGCGATTGTATTTGCCATATAGATCGCCATAATTCCCAGCAACGACGTGGACAAGACATGGCATATGGCACCGAATGCAGCTGCCACCACACCACATATCAGACCAACCCTAATTGCAATAAACCATTTTCGAAATTTAGTTACAAGAATCGAGAACACTAGGATACCAGTGACAACCACAATAATGAAAACAATCAATCAATCAATCTCGAACCATCTTCCGAGATGGGCCAAACAACCATTTCACTGTGCAGCTGTGCTCAGCGAAAAGAAGGACCTGCTTCCAAGCATGATCGAGAAGCCTCAATGAAATCCAATCCCGCAAAATCCACACACAACGGCGCAATGCACAAATCCGACAACACATCACTCCATTGCTGCTTCTGAGAACAGCGCCCAACCTAGTGAGTCCGCTATCCGCCAATCAAATCCCTAAACCCTAAACCAACAGTAGAAACGACAAACACCAAGATCCCCCAAACCCTGACGACGAATTCGAAGATCCAAAATCCATAGGGTTAGGAGACGAGAACTTACTGACGAGAAGAATACGAGAGATGCTCCAGTTCTGCGCGCGTCCCACGATGGAGAACGGAAGCCAGTGGGTCGGGATAAAGGAATGCAGCACGGACACAGTGGCGATCCCTCCAATGGTGCCCACCTCCTTGGCTATGTCCGCCATCGCAACTCAGCCTTCCTTGCAACTCCAACAATTCTATACGGCTGCCATTACCGGATGCTCCACCTCCAGCAGATGACCAAGCAGGATCAACAGCGATCTAGCTTCAGCTGCATGATCGAGTCAGAGTTGATCCCCAAACAGAATCAAAGCATTCTCGATCGAGAAAAAAAACCCAATGGCCACAGACCTGATGGATCAGCAGGAACGTGTGTAGCTATGGGAATGGCGATGGCTTTGCCGACGTTGACAACGGTACTTGCAAAGGAAACCCTTCCCGGACAGCGACGAGAGGGCCGATGACAAAGCTTGGAACGCCAAAGACGCTCCATCATCATTGGCCTCGCTTTCCACGTATTTGCCATGCGACTCCTTCAAATTGCGGACTTGCTTCCTATTTTCTTGCAAAAACAAAATTAACCCTAAAAGGACCTTGCAACTTGCAAGCCCCACGGGCATTTTGAAATTCCAAACCTGAATTTTCATATAGTTTTTTGGTTTTACTTGTTCTTAGGCTTAATTAAGAATATGTAACTCCAATTATCTACTTTTTATTACATTTTTACATTTTTTCAAAGTTTTTCAAATTTTAATTTTTGTAATCCTTTAAAGATAGCATCTTGAAAGCTCAAAATACACCACTTTTGAACTACTTTTTTTCATCAAATTTCTCTTAGTGGTGTGAGCCCAAGGTACGTACATCAATTACACCATGATATTTGTCACTACCATTTTCATTTCTCTTAAAAATTTCATATTATTTTTAAAAAATTTGTAATTGTTATCATTTCTATATAGATTTTTTTCTAAAATCATTTGAAATTCAATTTGGAATTTTTAATTATTAAAAAATTAAATTAAACTTTAGACATATATTACTACATGTAAAAAATATCAAAATTTTAAAATGTGTGTTTTAATGTAGAAATCTACTGAAGTTTGACCAAGCCTAGAAATGAAATGTCCTTTAAGGGTTAATTAACCACTCAACAATTAGGATAATTTTTCTATTATTCAAAATCTTTATTATAGTATTAATCTTTATTATAGTATATTCAAAATATATTTTAGTCCATGAAACTAGTAAAGATGTTATGGCCCAAATTAAAGTTTACTTTCAAGGTTACAATCTATATATCTATGAAGTTGCTTGTTTTATTTTGTTAATTTGATTGTTTGTTGTGCATTCTCACAAAGTTCATTCTTAGTTCCATTGGAAAGTCTTTAGTAAGGAAAGGTGCATGGGCTTTGTTTCAAAGCATTGGGACCTACAATGTAAAAGTTATTGAAGTTAGAAGTTTTTATGAATTAAAAAATTACTTTTATTTTTATTTTGTCTATGGCAACAACATAGGGCACACTAGTCAATACCTTCAATTACTTTGTTTGTTTAGTTTATTTGTTTCAATAGGATCTCTTGGACCATGTGTTTTCTAATTGCATTTTTGGTATTGTAGAAAAGTTCTCTCTAAGGTAGGGTGTATAGGTCTTGTTTTATCACATTTGGACATAGGGTGTGAAAGTTACTCAATTTCAAAGTTTTCTAAATTAAAAAATGGAAAATTACTTTTACTTTTATTTTGGATGTGGCAATAGTCAAAGCATACTAGTCAATGCCTTAATTAGATAATTTGTGGGGGGGTTTTGTTTGATACATTGAAATAAAAAAAACCATGAGTCTTTGGTGGCATTCTTGTTACCATTTGAAAGCTTTTTGCAAAGACAAGTGTAAGGATTTTGTTTCATGGCATTTAGACTTATGATGTGAAAGTTATTGTATTTCAAAAAGATTATGAATTAGAAAATTGAATTAAATTATATCTTTTATTTTGTAAATTTCATAACTCTTACATTTCATGATTAATCACCTCAAAACAAAAGCCTTGTGCTCCTTCATGCACAAGGCTTTCTATTTGCATCAGTTGGATTTATAGTATGAAAGTTATGAATTTTTTAAAATTATATCTTTTATTTTGGAAAAAGTACAACTTTTACATTGCATGTTCAAGCTCCACAAAACAAAAACCTTCCACTCCTTTGTAGATAAAAGATATTGAATTTCAAAGTTTTTATATTGAATTAAAAAATTAGAAAATTATTTTAACTTTTATTTTGGGTGTGGTAGTGGCATAGGGCTCACTAGTGTACATTGAATTCACTTTTTTAGTTTCTTTTATTACATTTACATTTTTATAATGATGCATCTCCTAATCACGTTTATGGTAATGCCAAAAAGCTCTTCGTGCAAGGATAGGTATACAAATTGTGTTTCATGGTGTTCCGACCCACAAAAGAAAAGATATTGAAGTTTAAAGTTTTTTAGAATAAAAATAAATACAAAAATATTATTATTTTATTATTCTCCCGTACATTAGGGTCAAATTTGTCATATCCCATATGAAATCATTTCTTTTTTAATTTAATTTTCTTTCTTTAATTGAATTTAGAATTTTTTAAATTTCATTTCATAAGATTTGGAATATTTCATGATCTTTGGCATGAAGATTTTCACAAGACCTTTAATAAAAAGGTTCTTATAACTTAGTTAATTAACAAAAAGACTAATTAAATTTCAAGCCCTTCCAATGAATATAGTCTTCCTTCAAGGAGGTGGGGAAAAGGACTTAGCTTAGTAAGCTCATGTATTCTATGAATTTTTACATCCATAAAGCAATCACCTTTATATATATATATTATTTTTCATTTTCATTTTTCATAGTTTTCATTGGAGAATTCAAATTATTTTCATTAATGTTTTCTATACTATTCAATTATGCCAAGTTATAATTATTGAAATTTTCATTACATGCCATATTTTATTTTATTATTATTATTATTTTAATGATTTAAATTGAGCAAAGGATATTGGTCCAAAAATCAAATCTTTTTTGGTTGACTATCTTGGTGATTGGTCTCATCCATTTAGGATGAAGTAGTTGAAAAAGCACAAAAAAAAATATAATCATTGTACATGTAGAATTCAGATTAATTCCTAAATTGTCTGTTTTTTTACAACCCAAAACAATCCTAAGAATCCTTGTATTGAAATAAGGATAAATCATTTTTTTTGCTAATTTTAATTGTCCATTAAGATGTTGTAATATATCCTTTGAAAAATTAAGATTAAAAACATCACCAATACAAAAACCATAACACTTGAATCAAAGTTCTTTCAATCCATTCTATGGATGAAGTTTCATCTTCAAGCTTTTTTTTAAATTGTGTATATGTGCTAGAACATACCAAAGTAGAAAAGAATCTTGTGCTAAAGAAATACATTGAGAATACATGAAAAAAATTTAATTGATAAATTTTTTATATATATTCTTGATTTTTCTTAAGTATAAGGTTGTATAGATTGAGAAGATAAAAAAAAGAATTGAAAAATGTGAATTCTAATGGCAAAATTCATGTAGTAGTCAATCTATACACAATAATTTTAGTTAGTGTGTTTATAACATTCAAAATTGGGACAAAAAACATCAAATATTTTTATCAATCAAGAAATGCTATGATTGTTTGCAAGATGAAACTTTTTATACCTTTCATTTTACCATTGAAAATTATAAAATTATTTAATTAATGAAAGTTTTTCATATACATACATATTTTAAAAATCAATTCCAATTGTCTTTTCTAAAAAATGAGCCAAATTTTTCTTCTTGCATTAACTATCCAAGTTTGTTCACAAAACAAGACATATCACTTTTGAAATATATATTGAGATTTGTTATTAAAATTAAACAAATCCATCTTAAGATGAAAAAAGTGATGATTAGAAATTATAATAAAAATTTCAAGAAGTAAATCATATATGTGAAATCAAGAAGAGCTTGCTAAAAAATGTCACCGCTAATTTGGATCAATGCAAGGTTTGGAGAGTTTTAGTACAATATAAGGTAGGAGATCCTTAATTGGAGTAGGTTCTAAATGTGTCCCCTATCTAAGAACATGTGACATGCTTCTCGAGATATCTATTGTAGTCATTGATGAGTTAGGTAGGCTTAAGTGAGCCATTTATGGGCCTCTTACCTTATTGCATTTAGATGGATGCGCAATAACATATATTTATCCTATGTCACATTAGCACATGCAAGAGTAAAACACAAATTGTACTTTGAAAACTATGAATTGATTATAGCAATTTTTAAAATATAGTTTTTATTTAAAAAAAATATTTGATATGCTTTTCTCTCTCTCTATAAAGTTCCAAAATATTTATTTCACTTTCTATAGATATAAAAATTGTTACTTTTGCCTATTAGAACATTTAATAATGAATTATTTGTAGCATGCATGAGAGCATGTGTAATTATTATTTGTGACAAATATTCAGTATTGATTTAAGAAATTTACTTACATTTAGTTCATGTTGAATATTGAAGTTTAGAGTGAATTAAAAACATCTCCAAAAAATTAAATAGTTTTAGAGCAATAAAAACATATATGAAGTCATTCAAAGAAAAAAAGCATTTGATAAAAACTCACTAAATTTAGATATTGTAAAAGGTGACAAATTGCTTTGGAAAATGAAAACCACATGGATTTTTGTGATGAATAAATAAAATAAAATAAATTTAAAAATTTGAAGTTGGTTATTTATTTCTAAGAATCCAAAAGGTTTATAGTTTAAAAATCAATCAAAAAATGAAAAATCTTAGAGTTTTCTTCACCAATTCTAATTTCTAAAGGATAAAATTCAATTTATTTTATTCTATTTATTTTTGTCAGTGCAAAAAGTGTTATGAATTAGAGTGATGAAGTTATTTGTATTCATAGACATAGATGGAACAAACAAATGAAAAGTCGAATTGCATTCAATAAGAGCAACACTATTTCAATATTAAGTGCAATTCCATCAAAGCAAAATTAATAATGTCTACAAAAAAAATCGTAGCTTTTATCATTCCTTCAAATTTTTTTGTATTGATTTTGTCCAAATTTTGTCCAAATAAAACATGAGTATAATCTCAAAGAACTTGTTTATAAAATGATTCAAAAAATATGAGGATGCTTTATGCAAAAATTAAAAGCTCTAATTTTTTAATAAGTGAATTGACTTTTATAGCCTTTGTCTCATGTAAATATAGTTTTTTCCAAAAATCACAAAAATCAGGATATTATTCATCAATATGACTTTGGATGCATTAGAAGATTTTTGAAGGTATTGGAAGCCTGCGGGTTCCAATGCCCTGAAAATGCTGCAAATGCAACCAACCATGCAATTTAACTCGGCGAAGATTGGGCCATGTCATTTCGCAAAAAAAATTCAAATTTTCTTTTCAATTTTTTTTGCATTTTAAGAGTTAAAATTTTCTTTTCAATTTTTTTCTTTTGACAACCGGTTGTTCCTTTTGTTGCAGGAAACAGGCTCAAAATGGGCTCTTAGAACCCTCGAAAATCTTCTAATGAATCTAATGAGATTATTTGCAATATAAGTTGAAAGATCATCAAGCATACTTTATTTTAAGACATGAACATTCCATGTCATTTACAACCTTGAACAACTATTTTTTTGAGCTAACATAGAGTGCACATTTTACTAGCCAAGACTTAAAGCATTTCCTATTGCATGTCCACTACCATGTAGCCCCACATAGACAACTCTAGAGGACTGTGAAAGTAAGATTGAAGAATTTTGAGAAGAGATTTGTCTTCCAACAATATAGAACATTCTTTGCTTGTAATAAGTCATTAAAGCTCATATGACACAAGTAAAAAAGCTTTTCCATTCATTAAGCTTAGCTCTAAATCAAGCTTCCAAACAAGTTGCAAGTTTATAGTCAATAATATAATCATTGCACAATTAAAGCTTAGAAGTTTAGGAGTAGTAAAGCTATTTACATTCATTGGCATAGATGAATATTATGAAAAATATGGATGAAAACACATATGTCCATCCTAAAGTGTATCAAATCATCCATGATTATCATAGAGCAATGTTATCCCTATATTACATATCAATTGAGAAATTTCACCTATTCAAAATAGGAAAATCTATTTTAAAATATTCCTTCCAAAAATTAAATCGTATAGCTTTTGAGCAATAAATCTCCCCCCCAAAAAACACTAGTCTATAGTATTGTTGGTCATAGTCTTGACTATATCAATTCTGATGCAGTTTCTTTACTATGCAATATTGATGTAGTATACAATATAAATAAATTTAATACTCAAAAATTAGGAATTTTTGCAATATTGATGTAATAAATACTATGTAGCTACTCAACTATGAAAAATTAGGTGTTGTTGCAATATTGCAAGAATAAAAATTATTACAATATTGATGCAATCCTATTATTTTACAATATTGATGCAATATTGAAAGTATACCTATACAACACTGAAGAATATTAAAGAATTTAATGATATTGCTATATTGCAACAATTAATATTCGTGACTACAAATTGTTTTGAATACATATTGAAACAATACAATTTAAAGTAAGAAATCTATAATGAAACAATATTGCATAAGTATTGTAATTGCCCAAATTTCAATTTTCAATTTTTCATTTTCTCTATCACCATTTTTGTTCTGTAATTTCTCAAAAGTTATAGAAAATTGTTGACTGGCATAAAGAAAATGGTATCATTTTAGGAATACTTTATCAAAACCACCCTTAAATTTTTTTATTATTTTATGCAATCTTAATGAACATAGCAAAATTCAATTTCACAAAACGAAATTTTCATTTTTGATAGATTGTTTTGTGTGCTCTTCATTGCATTTTATAATAATTGATTGAAAATGTTAATGATAGATTTTTCAAATTTTATTGTGGAGGCATTTAAGAAACAACAATGTGCTCCTCATACTTTGTAAAAAAAAATTCAAATTACATTAGAAAAAATTTATACTAAAAAGAATTCAATGTCAAGATATTGCCTTCCCAAACTTTATGAAATAGATATTCTAAATTATAATTATATTTTATTAATAAACTCTTCTATTATGACTTCTATACATTTAAGCATGATGATTCAATTGGTTTGCCAAACCTAAATATAATTTTGAGAAATTTCTTGTACAAATTTCTTATTACACTTCATAGTGGGATTGCAAGACTTCTTAGAGGGTACTAAGTCAATGCAATTTTTTTGTTTAAACCTAATCATTCACAATTGGGTATTTTTCAAATTCAACAAATTTCGATGTCCATTTGGCATAGCCAAACAACTTTTTTCAAAAAATTTTGAACTATGAAAAGTTGTAAAGTAAAGTTAACTTTCATCTCCAAAAAATTCGTTTTAGATTTTGAATCTCCAATTAGAAGTTATGGGCAAAGTTCAGAGTGGGGTTGAAAAGGATATTTTGTGGACATTTTCCAATATAGTCTATGAATTTTATTTATAACTTTTAATCGGAGGCTCAAAATTTCAAACGAATTTTAAAAAATGAAATCTATTTTAATTTCACAACTTTTCATAGTTCAAAGTTTTTTGAGAAAAGTTGTTCTACTATGTTCAAAAAGTCTCTAAAATTTGTTGATTTTATCAAGCAAGTGAAAGACCTTTCTAAAACTCTACTTAAATAAAAATTTACACCTTACATGATCATCATGTGTTTGGAGTGGTGTACTAGAATACACCTTGCACTTTGAGTGGTAAGGTCTATGGTTCAATTCACCGTGGTGGCATTTGCTCGGGTGGTTCTACTTAACATGGCGGTAATTGCTCAAGTGATTCTTGATGGGGGTGGCCCCCGGCTCGAGTGAACCCCTAGCTTGGATGGACCCTTGGCTACCTAGGTGACCCCCACTTCCTCCGGGTGGGGTTGCTATGTGGCGATGAATTAAATTTTTTTTATTTTATTAAAATGATTTCAATTAAATTGTAAAATTAGAGTTTGCAATATTGAAATAAAATATTTTCATTAATATTGCAATGTTATTTGTCAAACTGCATTTTAACATTCATTTATATAATTTCAATACTACAATATACCCATTGTTTTGTATATTATTTCAATACTGCATCAGTACTATACTGTTAAGCGTTAAGCGTATGAGGCAATACTGTATTTCGTTGGTCTCAAAATTCGTGCCACCCTGCCAACCCGAATTATGTAGCGGTCAGAGGGCCTCCTACACCGCAAGCCTGGTGTCGGGCGCCGCTCTAGCCCTGCCGCCGATCCGCCGAAGTTCATAATTTCGCAGGCACATGCATTCTCCTTGAATCCCCAAATCACAGGCCGGCCTCCTCCAGATTTGTTTCTTTTTCTTCTCCTTTTCCTTTTTTCCCTTTTTGATGCACACATCGAAATGAATCCTCTAGATTTCGAGAGGGAGGACTGAAGCGCCGAAATGACTGCAATCCAGTGGTCGTAAATGTGATGTTCTCAAGTACTGTAGCTGCATTTGCTAAAATCAATCCTTAATGTGCAGAAGATTCGAATTTAACGCTGTGGGATTCCCATTCTCTAATCTCTATAGCTGTGAATGTTTGTTTCGAGTTGAAATCTTGTTGAATGGAGCCATACTTTGAGAACATTAATGCAGCCACCCACATCACGGTTTGATGGAACCCTGCATGCCAGCTATGGTCTGTCCCGTGGATCATGCACCTGAAGATTGGCGTCGAAATGCCGCCTTTGCCCATGCCCCCAGCTCTGGGCGACGAATTCATTTCTACTTAGGCCAGCGGAGTTAGCGAGCTGGGTTCTTGAAGAATTGGGCAGAGAGGATGTGACTTCGGGGTGAATTGAGGGTGCAGCGTCGTCGATCGCATTGTCCGTGCGTCGTGCGTGAGCGTCATGGAGATTCTTGATGAGGAGTGATTCTGGGTTGCAATTGACCGCAGAATGCAGAGATTTCTTAACTTGGGCAATGACATGATTGCGTTTACTTGCTGAGCTTGGGAACGGAGAGCGAAAGCGTGTTGGTCTTGGCAGTTGTGGAGTGTGGGTTTAGGGTTTGTGTGGGCGATTTACATCCGAAATGCGCGCTGCATTGGGTGAGTTTCGTTGTGTCCTCACCTTTTGCAGCTCTGCTTTCACAACTGTCCTACGCGCCTGGTTGTTTTCAAGTTTAGCAAGGCTTTCCATCTTTTCCGCGTCAGAAGGAATTGTTCGATAATGATGAGCATTTAATGCTTACGGTACGGTATGCGGGGTAGATAAAAAGCATGCTTGTTGCTCACCATGTGGTCTCGTTGACCAGACCCTGATGTTACGCAGGATTCCATTTCTACTCTCACCATTGGGGTAACGCACCCACGGCATGTGTCTCGTTTTCAATTCCTCAGGAACATCTTTCAGGGGCGTTTCAAACGTCTTCACTTTCTGTTAGACGGTCAATCGGAATATGATAAGTGACATGAAGCCACATGCTTTTCAGTATTCGCCCTTAAGTTATTTAGTCATACATGTTTATGAGTGATAATAAAATGTCTCCAACAGGGATTCCTGGGTAAGCACTGCAGCTGGTCTTATGAGACCGATCCGTAGAATTTGGAGCATGTTTCAGAGAATGAGACATTGGTCCTCTGGCGGTGGTAAAGCTCCTGAACCTTTGCAGGGGGATCCTGCTTGGTGATTCTGTTGCATGTGGGTAGAGTCTCGGGAGTGAATTTGTGGTGGAGGTACTGATTGGAAACTCCGGGTGACGCCAACATTGATTAGTGAGGTGCAGGGTAGAGTTGGAAAGAGTCGGGAAGACAGGATCCAAAGAGATCCTTGTTGTTGTCAGCTTTGTTGTTTGGTCTGTGATGTCAGAAGTCTTCACAGGTGAAACTTTGACCTGCACCCAACGTGCGGATTGAGCTTTCTTTATTGTTGTTTTCTTCCAGTGGTAGATGGAGGTAGAGTTGGGGTTGTTTGTTGCACTCAAATTTTGACGCAAGGGAGTAGAGTGTTGTGTGTGCAGACAAAGCAGGAGAAACCGAAACAGAAGGCTCGGCGATGGAACTTTGGCAAGTTCACGATTTACAACATTAGGCAACACACTCACATTGAAACTTACGACACATTTAAAAAAATTCTATCAATTGAACAGTGAGCTTCTGCTTGTAACTTTTGCATACTATTTTCACGAACCGTGCTTGGACATCACCTTAACTCAGTTGCAATTTGCCTATGTGTGACCAAGGACAGACCTCACTCGTACACAATAAGTGAAGTTTTCTTGGAAACAGTTCATCCTTCCTTGTTGAAAGCGCCATTCTTACAGAATGAACGCACTCTAGATTGGTATGATCCAAAGCAACGCCAACATACGCCAACATATGTCACTAAAAACTAGACCTCATTGACTCTCAAGCGTGGTTATCATATAAATTTGCACAGATTAAGTTGATACAAAAACACAAATTGCACCTGAACTAAGAAGAAGTCCAAAAATGACATTTGAATACAATAAGAAAAATGTTTTATAAGTAAAATTGATAGTTTTTCCAAATCAATTCCCTTTTTTTCATGTCTAGGTGTTGAACATTGTGTAATGAACATTTAAGTGTTGTCTACTAGTCTTCAAGTTGAACACATGCCTCTACACATGGACAACATTTCTAGACTGTATATTGTCAAATATTAATTATAATTATAATTGATTTGAAGGTGTTCTTTGATGACAAAGGATTTATTCAGCTCAGCACTAGTTTTCAAAAGGAACCAATGGAAGCTGAAGAGCTATTTGACAAAAACAATGAGTTTTGACCTTCAAGAATGTCCAATTAAGGGCAAGCTAGTGTCAATAATAGGTGCTCCTATGACCTCAACTTTGAAAATTCATAGCATATTCATACAAATTCTACAAATTCTCAAACCAATTGCATTCACTTATGCCATCATTCAGTAACATTGTGATATGATTTTTTCCCAAATTGTGTTCAGGAATGCCGGTTTGAAAAAAGTGTCTGTTCTAGGTGCGGATACCTTACATAGTATGGTGCCACTTAGGGTACTAACGTAGATGGCAACCTGGTTGGATTATAAACCACGACCATCACGCCATGATCCAACATATCCTTCCGGCGTGCATTGGCAATATTCGGGATCCCAGTGTCAACCTCACGCTCACAAGTGGCCAAAACCTCAAAGCCCACACCACGTAACAGGAGAATTAACACTAAAGTCGTTTAACTAGAAACCTAAAATGGAATCTGCTGTTTTTATTTGCGCCAAGTGATGAGCAGACAAGCATGTCCATGGGTTACGAAACGTAGTGTACATAAACTGCACAACAGTGGATGACATAGAGCATGGGCTCCAACTATGCCATGGATAAGGTATGCAGTGAAAGTTTGCTCAGCAATGGTTAGCTCAAAAATAATGCTTCTAAATCAACAAGTGCCATCTACAAGGGGATAAGTGGATCTCACTTACAGCTATCTACCTATCTAGAGAAGACCACCCTGAGAAATTACTCCCATAGAATCAGGGTAGCAAAGCCACCAGTTGCACCTTAAACAGATCTCCCAATGCTTTTCGAACTTCCATCTGCACATTCGTCGCGGATTTAGAACATGAACGGTCTTGTCAGAGGAAGTATAAAAACAGAAAACTCCAAAATAAAAGATTCACGAGATAGTGAAATATCCTGGGTTCATGGAGTGACATTTGAGATTGCGGTTACTTAAGGTGAATCTTACAGTGAGAAAATCAGAGGTATAAATATAGAAACTGTGACATCTTGACACTCATCAAAAGAACTGGGGGAAGGTCAAACCTGATCACTACAGATAAGCTTGGTAAAATAAGGATAGAACTCTGGTAAATGCTTTTTGAACATCACTGTATCCATGTTGTTCATTGCATTCAAAACCTGTAAAAGATATTCCAAAGTATATTAGCCTCCCAACGCAACTGAAGCACTAGAAAGGCAACGCATACGGGGAGTTTATGAACGACATGAATCCCCACTACCTGCACAGTGACTGGAGAACGCAGATCAAGTGCACGTTGAAAATCAGCTTGCACAGCCTCACTTGCACCAGGTTGCAATGTGGCAACTTCTTTCAAAATGTGGCCACAAAACGACACAAGCTGCCTCTCTGCCTCCTCTCGTAGCTTATAGTCCCCGCCTTTCAACGGAACCTCGGAATTTTCAGGGTCATCAACTTGGTTGACATTCTCATCACCAATCTCAATTGCAGTTTTGTTCAGCACTGCAAGGTAGATCTGAGCGCCTTCTGTCTCCTGACGTAGTAGATTTGGGGGAGGTCTGTAGAAAATAAACAACTCCATCGATAAGAAGATCTTGATAAATCTTAACCATCGTAAGCCAAAATCAGTGAGTGAACACACACACGCGCGCGCGCCATGAAAGTCTAGTTACGAGCATACCTATCGCCAGCGACATTCTGCATTCTATTTCGAAGGCTGGAGTCACTGTTGTAATTTGCAGCAAAATCCACCATCGATAGAAGAGTATCCATAACCAGTCGCTTATGCTGTGGTTGCAATCTCTGCCAATGATTCCTCTGCACAATGCGACGAGATGTTAAAGAATAATTCAAGAGATCTCAAAATAAGGAACTGAAGAAACATGTGTCAACCAATAAAAGGATATAAGGTGAAACCGACTAAAGGAGCCCTTACTTGAAGGCTATCCAGAGCTCCTAAGAGCAAAAGTTGTATCACACATTTCGTCCTGACGGCCTTTAATAAAGACCCTTCCATTTCACTCCCATCGAGATCATGCTCACCAACATCAAGATCCTGCATATTTCAAACACTGAAGGTGTCATCTAGGATTTCGAGACAGCCCATGTCGGATAAAATCATACTCATCCCGGTTCACCAAATCAGCGGCAGGCATTAAAGACATCGAACTGGTCAGGACACACTGGATTAGACTTGCCAACGAAAGAACCCAGGATCCTTTGTTTTAACTAAGATTCAGACCAAACTTACTACAGCGACATACTCTAATTGAACCACGATTACGAACCTCCATCCATTTCAGAGTAAAAGTTGACAAACAGAGGTCTTCATTTATGACTAAGAGATGTGGGACATGCTGCATTCAAGAAATATATTACCTGGTGAGAATTCTGCAAAACGGGCTCAACTGATATGCTCTTTCTCCTAAACGAGTTCTTTATCCAAAGAGCATCCATCACATTACTCATAAAGGACCGTCCAGTTGGCTGATTTGGAACCTTGGCATCCCTCGGAGAAGCAAGAGAAGCGAGAGAAGCAGTTGCTTCAGAACCTGCAGAACATGATACTCAGGTTTCAATCCAAGAAACTAGCATATAGTAAATAAGAAGTACGCCTAAACTAGCTTGCTTTAAGTAATATTCTCAAACTCATCTAAGTGTAATCTTGAGGTATATACCTTCAGATTCAGCAATGCTCAGTCTTTCGAGTCGATCATCTACCAGAGAATCAAAACTAAGCCGTCGATTCTTTGAAGTGTCACCATTGCTACCAGGCGTTCCTTCCACTGTTCCATTGTCGTGAGCATCTGGATGCTCTATGTGTGCCTCGGACTGTCCAGATGGTGTCTGAGCTTCTCTTAATGGAGAAGTATTAACTGAAAGTTTCCTTGGGCCAGAAACATAATCTGTCCCGAAGGTCAACATACTCTCTGGGTTCAGCAGCTCAAGCGGTTGGGTAGTGTAACACGCATCTCTGCAGGAAAAGGCAAGCAGGATATCAGGATGTTTAATCTCATGAATTTATCCTTGGTACAGGCATGACAAGGCTGTTTTCACGACTTGCACAAGTCGGATTGATTTAAATCTAAGACTCTGCAAAACCCAAACCAACTCTTCTCCAAGGGGGTAACATCAGCAGCATATGCAGACATTAATCAGTTGCAAATCAGGGAAACTCGGATGACACATAAAGCATCTGCGCTTCCTTGTTAACATAAAGTCACGAAGTACACAAGGATATGAATATTACTTAATGCTATCCAGTAAAGTTGTCCAGTCCTGCTCATTGAATTGGTGACCACCAACTTCAGCAAGTCGTACCAAAGCACCCATTGAAATTGCTGCCAAAGTTTGATCTGGCCGGGTTGCACAGTCCAGCAATAGACCCAACAATGCAGGCAACAAGAACGAAACCTCCTGCAAGAAACAGATCAACAAAGTCCATAAGAACTACAGCAGCGAAGTTTTTGATTGTAATTTGCCTTAGTTATTAGAATATTGAAAGTAAATAAAAGTTCAAGTACTGCGTTTGCACAATGAAATCCAGAAGAGGCACCTTGTAGAAACTGCTGAAGAGATCACATAAAAGTTGCAGAGAATGTATGCACGTTTCCCTGAGCCATTGATCAGCAGATGCCGGCTTCTCTCCATCTTTACCAGCATGACGAACGTAGTCAAATATGGGGAACAAAACACGCTGGAAGACACTTTCCCAGAAACGTCCAGAAAAATTCTTTCCACGCTCCTTAAGCAGGTCAAATAAAACCTCCAAGGCACAGTTCCTAACTTCAGTTCGTGGATCTGATGTAAGATCTGAGAGTCCAGCAAGCATTGGGAACCAGTAGTACTCGGCGACCTCAAGATCCGATTGATCTGTATTATCTCCTATTTTAAGAACACCCCCAGGTATCTGACCCTGCAAAAACATTGAAAAGAAAACAGACAATCTTCAGTTTGCGCCTCGCAAACATAGCAGCTGTAGTAATAGTTGCAATCAAAATAGCACACCTTATGTAGAATCTGATGACCAAGTAATGCAGATGAATGCACAGCTGTCTAGTGAAAGCCCAAGAGAAAAGTCAACTTACATCTGCCAGGCGATCCTCACAAATTCGAAGGAGAGCGATAGCTTTTAGACTCGTTTGCAGACTAACTTTATTGTTCGCAAATGCAATGAGACAATTTACACAGTCCATGAAGCAATCTCCAACCACCTGATCAAAGTGTTCCAAAATAACTGCACAGGATTGCAAAAAATTAACAACGATACAAAGAAATCTTGTAATTGCAGGTATAAAGCGGCAGTTTTGCAGAATTGTAAGCAAATGAAGTTCATTTCGTGATATCATAAAACAAGACTAGGATGAGAAGCACATGAAGTTATTTTTGCTAAGCACAAGTACTTGCTCTAAATTATTGTCCTCACAAGCAGTGAATGAGAGAAGGTAAGCAAAATACCTTGCTCCACATTTTCAAAAGCAACATCGGATATGGACTCCACATTATCATATGCAGCAGTAGTAAAAATCATAAACACACTTCGCCAGCCAGACTTGATGCTCCCAACTTTTGATTTGATCATCTGAAGAGAAGATTATATTGCTTCATGAAAAGCTTTCAACAGAATATCCACATAAAATTAAAAAGGTAACCATTGACATAGCAAAGAAAAATGCAAATAACTCAAAAGGACTACAAAGAGCTAGAAATAGACAGAATTATGCAAGAACTCTTTGCGAAATTACCTGTACAATGCAGTCAACAATAAGAGCTCTAATTGTTGGATTCTTGCTGTTCCTCATTATGACAACAAAAGGCTTAAGAATATCATTCTGGAAGGTGAAATTAGCCAACTCCGACCTCTCAAGATACTTGATGGCAAGTTGTCTTAAGGAGTCAATTGCATACATTGCAATTTTCTCCTCGGAATGACTTCCCGCCGCAACAAAATGAAGCGAAAGAACTGCCCATATCCTGCCCCAAACCTGAAGCAAGAAATCACATGCTTTTGTGAGAACAAACAACGTTAATAGCAGGTTGGATACAGGCACATATATTCACATGACAATGAGGCCTGCATGTTCACCATGGCATTGCTAAAGGTCACCCACAATACGCCTTCTCAAAGAAGTCAACCCCACCAACTTACATGCGTAAGTACAATGAATCATGATAGTGTTCAGAAAAGTCACTTTACCATTCGAATTCGTGTCATATTGTAGTAACTGATTTCCACTAACTTGGTCAAACTGAAAACACGTGGTGGAGACTGCTTCAACTCTTCGGCAGAGACACCGCACAAGGCTGCAAAAAATTCTACGATCACATCACTTGGAAGTCGAACACTGTTTACAAACACTTGCTCTGTGGGCTTCCCAGTCAGTTCCGTCAACGAGATCACCAAAGAATCCCGCGATATCTGGTTGCTACCCAGCATTAAGCTAGACGATATGCCTGGAGTAGAAATTATGAACTCAAGCCTAGATACACACTCCAAGACGGCATTCCAGGTGTCTTGTAGGGCTGCCGGTTCATTCTGGCACATAGATAGTAGTGTTTTTAAAGCCTCCACGTTCTTCGATCGCATCTCTCTTGGTGCATGCAAAAACGTGAATCTGCAAAACACACATGACGTTCAAATTTTGATGACACTATATCTCACTCGAATTAAATCTTTCCAATTAGAGACTTCAGAGTGGATGGCACTACTCTGTACAAATACAAGACTGCAAGATGAGTATAATAGATACTGACCTCACTAATGACGTCAAAAATGCATAACGCATCGTCTCCATTCCAAGAGCTTTTGTCAAATGTATACCAAGTCGAACCCCTTCCATACACAACAAAACTCGAGGTTTGTTATCGCTGTCCTCCATAGTCACAGAGAATGCTGCTAGCAAAGGCCATCCAACGGCTTCAAGCATTGGACGAGCCAGATCTTCATGTTCTGCTTTGTGAAAAACTCCTTTCTTAAACCCAGCTTTCTTGAAAATTGACTGCGTCAGCTCAATTATCTCATCACTTTCTTTCTTTGTATCAGCCGCACCGTTTCCCCGAAATCCGCCAAGATTCAGTACACTGATGAGCGAACTTCTTTCTTCCGATCTTTCCCTCTTAGAATCATCATCCTTCAGTTTTATTTCGTCTCGAACAATAGAATCGTATATTTCTTCCAAAAGTTCCTGAGTACGAGCAAATAAAATGGTTCAGTTGCGAGGAAGAAATGTTGTCACAATAGTTACTGCTTGTCGAGCAAAGAAATGAAAAAGACATATGTCCACGGCATAACCAGAAAATGCAGGAATAAAATAGGAACTCTTAATTGGACATGATATCGTATAAACATGCCAGACATTAACCAGAGCTCATAGATTTCAAATGCGCACTAAACCCTTATTTAGGATAAACATTTGTCAAAAATTTGTTCTCCATATATTGGAGGAGCCATACCTGAGCAGCATGTTCCTCGAGGTCGCTTGAGGAATTCAAGCGCACAAAATCAGACTTGGTCATCTTCTTAGTAACCATGGGATTGTGGGCATCAGTATTCAGCATGATGACTGCGTATGCCAGTATATAAGCAGTATCTGCATTCTTGAAGAGATTTGGATTGTCTCGGCAGTATCTGTATGTAATTGTAGAAACATGAGTCAATCATTGTAGAAACACGAGTACCCTATCACAAGTCAAAGAGTCGAGTGAGGACAGGTTATGTCATAAATTACAAAACATGACCAGACAGCTAGATTGTCTAATTACCTCTCAGCAAACTTTTCCATGATACGATCGATCTTCTGTGCTTCGCCAGGAAGACGAAACCCATTGAGGAATATCCGAATGGCCTTATCGAACTTCATGCCACTAAAATTGAGAGCATCGACATAGGCATGCATTACTGACAATCCGAAGTCCTCATGCTCACCCAAGTAGTCCCCAATCATTTTCTGCAGTAGACAAAGCAAATAGTAAGATTTATTCATACTAAAATATGGGTTAAAAAAATAAACCCAGCATGATTCAAACCTTCCGCCTTGCAGAATCAAATCTGGAAAAATCCAAAAAGTGTTATCACCGGAACAAACCCTCACTATCTTGCTGAAGTATTAACAGCAAATGTAGATCTAAATCTAGCATCAAATAAATAAAACAGGACTATGACAATCCCGTATTGTCCGCAGTACGGACCCTAAAATGAATGCGGGTACAATCACTGGAAACAGCATGGACATTTCAGGTGCATAAATGATGAGATGAAATTGCCTGAAAAGAAAAGTACCTTGTCCAACCCTGGCGAATCTCTCAGAAACTGAGCAATTGCTTTTGGGTCCTTGGCAACTAGGTTATGCTCAAATAGAAACTTAATTCCATTCGAGGGCTTAAGATTAAACTGTTCAAGCAAACAACTTATTAAAAGGAGAAATGGTAGTCAACAGGCCAGTTGAATACGATTAAACAAAAATGCAGTAATAGTGGCTACGAAGACAACTATGCAAAACCTCATGTTCCTAACCCTATGACTGCCCATCTTGCAGACCGGCTCAACATTTTTGCTCTGAACAGACCGGCAAATAATTTTTGTTCACAACAGTAGGAACGATCTCATGAGATGCGATCAAACAAATACTGACTTCGTATCTGGTAATACACGTCAATGTCTTGTGACACCCACGAGGGGAAGTACCTTAGCAATGGCAGTCTCCATTGTGACCTTCAAAGCTTTTGCTTTCTCAAACTCATCTGCCTGGGTTACAGGCTTTGTATCATCCTTGACTTCCAAATCAGTACCATCAGCATTCGATCCACCAGCATGAGCCTCAAGCTCAGGTACCGAAAGGTCAGGAAATACAGGCCCGTTTCCTCTCTGCTTTGAGGTCCATATTCCGAGTGACCTTAGAACACCTACCAGACACTGCAAGCAACAGAGAAAAGTGATAAACATAAGACATCAAGTAAACAATGAACAGCATATTTGGTACTATGGAAACAAAAAAACCATGTATGAATAAAAGCCACATTGAATGGAAAAGAAAGAAAATACACCTACACATGACCTCCACACATGCATGACTTACTTGAAGGGCTGAGGACTTGAACGCAATGTTTTGTGAGGCATTAGCAGCGTAAGGGTCCCCGTTTGGTGATCCTTGGGCAAGTCGCGATAAAGAATTAACCTTCACAGGCGTAGAGAAATAAATAAGAATAAAAGTCAGACCTATGGTAAGTACTCTATTCGTCAAGAAGGGAAACTAAGAAAAAATGGACCATCAAGATAACCAACACACTTTGCTCCCCTAAACACTGAATTTTCTACATCCAACAAACGAGTACTTGAGCAGTGCATACCATGCGTTCAAATAGGTTTGTAGCATCCAGATCACAATCGTAGTTTACAAAAATATCTGCAAGCATCTGAGGATCATTGCAAGCTTTTTCAAGCATCCTGCAATGCAACGCAAATATGATCAGCTTGTACAACAAGGATATAAGCAACTCGAACCTTGTCCACAATATATAAGATCTGAAGAGGCACAAGATTATCAAACTATTGAACACGAAGTAAGACAGAAATTATGTAAACGGCTGAATGAGAGAACTGCCAGGTTCAGAGTATATGCACAAAAATAATTCTCCAAACTAGCTGATTGATAAGATACGGTCATACTTCAGGACGACTGTGCGCTGATGAAGAGGACAGTCGGTCTCTAAGGACCGTAAGACAATCAAATTGAAGAAAATCCCCAACTCCACCTGCGCAAAGAGTAGAAATCATCAGCCAAATATAATAGAACATAGTAAAGTATGAAATTTGACAGCGTGTCATTAGGATAAGCACAATGCGAAAGTTGGATGTTGTAAAATTTGCAATGGACTTTCATATACCGAACAAGCATAAATGGTTCACAGAACTCATCAAAATGATCAACTGTTAAGATGTGAGAATGCAAAAGTGACCATGGTTTAAAAATGAAAAGAAAGAACAAATTGCCAGTAAAATAGCGAATGCTATTCCATAGTTTGTTAAACTTAAACTCAACATATAACTACCAAGAGTGTGTACCAGTACTCACCTTGAGACTCTCCCTGTACCGTTGCAGCATTATCAGAAAGATGTTCACTGCGAGCTGCCAGTATATAAAACACAAAATCAACGATTCTGAAGCTTCCACAGGCACAAAACTGTTCTGATTATGCAAGGTTTAATTTCATCCAAGAAATCTTTAGTGCAAGACCCTGGTACATCAACATCAGCAGCCAAGATGATGCCAGATTCCACGGCCTTGCTTCATCTCCAGCTTGTGTCTCTGAGTACTGCTAGCAAATAAGCAATTGAACCTTAAGCCAATCTATCGAAGGAGGGATCTATGCAAAAGCGGTTGATGCAAACACACTCTAAGTATCACTAAATTCATACCAATGACTGAACTCAAATACCAACCTGAAAAACTGCCGAAGTTGGAGAAACGCAAGACCTCAACAATGCATAGCATAGATAAGCTTTCACAAGATCCATAAATGGAAAGTTTGCGGTGAAAGCATGATTTACACTTTCCAGACATCCCTGCAGGGTGAACGAGGGTTGGTTTCAGAATACGGTAACGAAGAATCCAAATGATATCACCAAAGCTAAAAAAGACCTTCCCACAGATAGTCGTAAAGGAGGAGATATGACTCCAGGTCATTAAACATAATATGGTAAGTGTCGATAACAAGCCACAGATTATGAAACACTGCATGAATGTATCATCTTAAGTATTTTCGAATGAATAATGAACCATTGATGATATCTGCGTCAAAGCTTGCCCGCCATTGGAACTTCAATTATCTGAATCATAGTAGGAAGCAGACCTGAAGCAATTCCAGTGAAAGTAACTTGGTCCTACTGAGAAGATCATCACTTCCATCCTTCATGGCCATCTGCATATTGATCATCCAGCACAGTTAGACAAATATAGACACGACTACGACTGCACCAAACTATATAAATTAGAGAGAAGATAGCGGAAGGATGGGCTTACTTTGCAGATGGTACGGAGAACAAGAAGAGCATCTTTCTGGCCCAAAGTTAAAAGATCTAGGTCCCTCCCACTGTTACAGCCCAGAACATGCACACAAAATCAACCGTTAATTAATATAATCTTACTAAATAAATAGTGATAAAAAATAGCTTTTAATACAGAACAGCACTAAATAATCGTAGTCTTGTGCAAAGTGCTCAACGTCATTTTCGCTCTTGACGAGAAAGTACGTACTCATGGTTCTTTATCGCTCCCTCGGGCGTTACAGCTTTGTCTAAAGCAGCTTCAATGCCCTGCAAAGTTACAGAAAGAGACACCTGCAATGAGGCATACTCTCGAGCATACTTCAAGAATTGAAGAATAACAAAATACAGTAATAGCAACCGCGCAACGTATATGTAGAAGCACTCTAGAAATGCAACATGTTCATTCTCTTTTCATCCAAAAATACATGTACATAGCACACCCTCTCATCAAAGATAATATTGATACATGATATAGATAATTCCAAGATAAATTGCCTCAGGAAATCATACAGAAATATAACCAGTTTTTTCACGTGCATCAGTTAATTACAGACCTTCAGATCCGATTCACTAGCCAGATGTTGGAACTCTGTAATTGGGACTGGTGGAGGGGTACTTGGAGTGGTTCGAGGCGATTGAAGAGGCATTTCCATAGTCTCCCCGGTAGCGGCATTCCTTGCTTCCCCTGTCTCCGGGTCTATGACAATTGTCTGTAGTCTGCTGTACGTACTTGGAGTTTTCTGCGGTCCTGCTGTACTCTGCCCATCTTCATGAGCACCATTTCCATTGGATGACGGAAATTGACCTTGACCGCTTGAACTACTTGCATATGCCTCATCAGGTGATTGCACGTGACCATTGTTACCAGCCTGCAGAAAGTCCAACTCGACAGCAAACAGAACATAAATGGGGTAGGGGGATATAATCTTTAATATGGGGATAACTAGCATCACTCGGAATACACTAATATAACAGAATCAAAGCAAACCTTCATCAACATCACAAAATTGCTAATGCTGAAGTGTCAATGTCATAACCTCAGGAAACATTCACCTAGAGTCTAGAATTTGACCCAAGTCTTGACTGAAAAACATTTAGACAAGAGCCACCAATTACCTCTACATCCGACTCCATTCGCCTCAGTACAATGTTGATCATTTGTGTCAGAGTTGCCTTTGCCGTTGCCTGATTCACAGGATTCTTACTGCAACCAATTTTCAACGAAATCATCATTAGACCCACATAAACACACAAATATGCACCTCAAGTAATGAAATTGTATACCTAACCATCTATTATTCCCATACTAAACAACCTGGGCATCAATTTTAGGATCTACAAGCCACTCTCGAGCAGACAAATCTGAATACAGTGAGCTCCACTATATACTAAGCATTCTAGTAACCAACCTGCTTAAAACGATATTGTAGCAAGTTCGAACAGCAGTCAACAGGCATTCTCCATGCACTGCCATTTCAGAACAAGTAAAATCCAGTTAGCATAAATATAAGTATCAAACAACATAGAACGTCGATTACAAGATCAAAAAGGAATTCAGGTAAATAAATGAAACACCAAACGAATACTTTAGCTCGAGAGGAGAATGACAAGCGAACAAGTGCCGTCGGAGTGAGGCTAGTTCAACACTTTAGAGACGAATTATTCATTTATTTGGATGAAAGCATTTCATCAAGTTTATCAAACAAATTTGAAGAATTTCATTACTAGTTGCAGAATGCATTGAAAATAAGTGTTGAAAATATCATGGCAACGCGCTTTGTTTGTTGCTCCCAGGTCAAAGTTCTGATTTTTCAAAAGTTCATCCTAAAGGCTGAGGGATGTTGCATATTCTCAAATATCTACTCTTAATTTTAATTAATGACAAACGAGGGTCATTGCTAGGGTACCTTGAAAAGAAGGTGAAGTAACGGCCGTCAAGAGCACCTTAATGACTTGGAGAACCAAACTGCATCAGGTTAAACTCCACCAGTTAACAAAAAGCAAATGTCCTCCGAGAGACTCACTTACTCATGATACCCAATCTAAGTTTTCTTATATCTGTATTGGGCACATAAATAATAAACAGATGATCCATATCATAAACAAATGTTCCATAGCCTCAAATTGGAAATTCCTACAAGTCCAGGAGACATTCAGGATTAAATGCACGAAGTGACGTACTTCAATGCAATCTCAAAGACTTAATCAAACAAAATCAGAACATCCTACAGTTTATACGACACGCAACATACATAGTGTATCGTGTGACTGGACAGCCTCACACATCATCAATCACAAGTGGAGACAAATCTTACCTATCAGGTGCGGTTGTGTCCGCAGATGCACAGACCATGTTAAAAATATCAGTTGCCACCTTTGCATTTCTTCCTCCATCAACACCGGCTTCTCCTTCTAGATGCCCATATGATATAAGTTTCTACATATTTTGTGCCCACGGGTTGGTCAGTTTCCACTGAACCTTCCTCTAAGAAAAAGCACAAGCTGAAAACCCATGACATTGGTTTGGCTACGGTAAAAGGCAAAAAAGAGCTTGCAGCAGTATGTTTGGCTCTCCGTAACAAAATGTGCTTAGCAGCCTAACCAACAAAGATGAAAGGCTCATCAAATGATTATAATAATACGACAAACACTCTTTCAATTAAGTAAAAATCAGTCTTTGCGATATCTTACGTCTACACCCCGGAACATACTTGAGAGTCATAAAGTGACGAGAGAAAATAACTGAAGGTGTCCATCACCAGTAACCAGGTCCTAATGCAAGATTTGCAACAATAACATCAAATAAACTGACGAAACCCTAGAGAAGACACTGAACCGCTCACTAAAAGCAGTCCTGTTCATAAGATAAATTTTCCTGGACTGCATTTGACAGCACTAGACGGCTCGCACTTATTACAGTGTAAAAGATCTAAATCAGGAAGCTAGCGCTGCTACAATACAGTAAAAAATGGAGTCAAATCGTGAGCTCATATTCTAAACGTAAGGTCCAAACAATAGTGTAAACCTGTAGAGAAGTGCAACTCTTGTCTTTTCGTCATTTATCCATTTATTTTACTCTGAGTATAAAGCATTCTATGATACAACGTGACTCCCAATCTCAGACAACAAAATCGTCACCAGAAAACAATTGATATTCTCAGTTGCAGGATCCACGGTACACAGACGAGTATAATGGTAGCAAGCGTTTGTACAGGCAGAACAATCTTACATGTAGACAGTCAAGAGCAGGCTCTACTAGCTTAGACTGCTTCGTCTCAAAAGCCAGCCGCAAGGGTAGGATCACCAGATCAGCTTCTGAGCCTTCAAGAGTATGTCCGGCCTCAGCCAAAGTTGCAGCAGCTGCCTGACCAGTGCTTGGCTTAGCTGGGGATGTTGTTGGGCTTGCATCCACAGACTTAACGTCAGCATCTGCTTCCGTAGGACTCGATGGATCGCCCTCTGATTCAGAATCTCGGACTACGGATCTGGTTCCAGAACTTACATATCAGCAGATGAACCGCAATAATATTTCTCCGTCGATCTTAAATGAGAATAACATGACTGCAATGGCTCTGCCCTGAATGATGGTCATTAAGGTATTGTCCAGGGCACCATTTCCACAGACTACTTTGAACTAGGGTTTATTCAAAATATTGAAGATATACTTCACGACGCTATAAAATTGACAGATAAATTTTTAGACAATCATTGAAATCATACTGAAGATACAGTGCACCACAGAGCTGTAGCAGAGAGACAATCGATGCCATTTGGAAAGTGCCTTGTCTTGCCAGTGCCCTTCTCATGAATCCTACTTACATGAGATGCTCGGCAGTATCTATTAAAGTCAACAACAATCTGCTAAAAAATGCACCTTCACCTTCTCAAATTTCCCATGTACTTTGACCTGCTGTTCGGTGAACTTTAACTGGATAAAAAAGAGTAAGGAAGTTAAAAGAAGAAGGAACTTAAAAATGAAAATCCCAGAAACATACATTTCATCTCGGAAAACTGGCTCTTCGTGGTGCTCAGGCGGTGGCGACACGGGTCTCCTCTCTGTCATAGTACAATAAAATCCGAATTTAGAGACCAATTTGAGAAACAAGCCTCTGAGGCTCAAAACTGCTTGCGGTCACCTGCGTCAGACTAAAATCTCTAATCCTCGCAAGCTGTCCATGGCTTTCGATACTTTTCACTTCTTGAAAAATAAAATGATCATAGCTTGGGCTGTCTCTTCTTTCCAATGAATGAGCGCGACACATACCACATCCCTTTGAAATATTCTCAAACATCCACTCATTCCCAGTACGATACAGCCATCCCATGCTGGTTTGTGATTGATTGCAGAGTCCAACAGTCAACGGATCGGAAAGGCGAGAGGCCATGGTAAGCATTGCGAAACAAAACTAAGTCATTTTCACTCCCGCCTGATCACTGGATTCATCAGAGCACGGCGGAAATCCCGACACCCCGCCCTAGCGCAATGCAGATCAGTTCCTACCAGATCCGCAACTTCAGAAGCTCAGCTGAAGATCCTCCACCCTCAATTCCAACCAAAGCAGTATCCGTCCAACTCCGTAGCGCCCAACCTCATAGACACAAACCAAAAAAGACAAAACACTCGGATCGCCGCGGAAAACCTCACCTAAGTACGCCTTGAGAGCAGTTTGCAAGCTGCCATACTTGCGGCCCGCGGAATCCTTGAGCATGCGCTCGAACGCACGCGTCACGAAGGCGCCCCCAGCCTCCGCCATGGCTGCAACCCTCCCTGCGCTCAATCAAGCGACCACTCTCATAACCCTGGACTACCAGATGTCTCCAACACGGGCATGCGAGCTCCAACTGCTCTACTACGCGAGCAGCAAATAACCCTAAAATCGACCCGCTCGCTCGTTACTGCAGCCAATCTGCGGTTTCACGCGGTCGCAACCATCAAGCAAACCTTTCCCCAACACTGCACATTGAGGGAGACAGCCGGAGGTGGCCCGCCATAGCCTTTTGCCAAGCAAGAGTCCCTTCGTCCCAATCCACATCCTAAACCATGTCCTCAACCGTCAGCCAGCTACTCTCATTACCGGGATTGTGAAGTAACTTGCAGTCGAGTGAAGTGCTCTTACGGGTATCACGGCACCTCAATTAAGACCTCATTAACCCCTACATGCCCAAGGCTTGTTTTGAGCCTCTAGAAATTTGCTCTAAATTGAAAAAAAAAAGCCAACATTTTGATAAGTTGTATCAACTTTTTGTGAATTGTAACCATACAAATTCAAACTAGACATGTTAGAGATCACATAGGAAGAAAAAACACAACAATATCACTTATAAGTTGGAAGATTGTAACGTTTTACCATGAGGGTGTTAAAACTATGAAAAATTTTCAATTCATTTTTCATAAGTCAAACCTAAAAAGTTGGTGACCAAAAAACTATGAGGTTTAAGGGCCTAACATGAATAATCCCAATCAATTTATGGCTTCTCAAAATCTACTCTACAATTTTTTTAAATGAGTTTTGAATATGATTTTTTCTTCAAAGTCTTAGTGTATTTGAGGCTCATTTACAAGAGCTCTCAACACTATAGGAAGTCAAGATTGCAATTGATCCCCTTGCACAAAACCTTGAATAGAAAAATCACTATCATTTATTTTCAAGATTAGATGCTAAAACTAGACTTCAAGAAGAATCTTTCAAAAATATAAATTACTAAAAATAGCAACTTAGTTAGGTTTTATTTAACTTCAAAGTTTTGCAAACACCAAATTTTGGTGCCTCGGGCATTTGGGGGTTAAGTTATTGGATTGAACTCCTAAAAAGAATGGAGGATCAATGGAATCCTTGGAATGTGTGGAAACCCATTTTCAATTAGGAAATCATTTATATTGGATGTAGGCATGATCTAAATTAAACCCTGAATCAATACAAATTGTCTAATGTTAGGGAGATCAAGGCTATAAGATGTGTTCTATAGCCCATTATATAGACTTATATTTGTATTCTAAGTCTAATGTAGTACAATTCACTCAAGTACATGAGATTAGGTAGAAGTATATTCAATGAAAATATCAAGACTTGACTACATACACAAGTCATAGTTGCATTACTTCCAAAGAATGATTAATTGGCATAGCAAGTAATCATAGTATATTTTGTTATATAGTCACTACTTTCATCCCAATATTCACTTGTCATACTCATATCCTACAAAGAATAATTGTTATACACAACAAATGAAGTACAAGTCAAAGGAAATGGATTCCATACTTACGGATTAAAGATCATTTCTAAGAGTCATAAGGTTAATATCAATAATTCAATAGAGACTAGTATGCACATATTATTTCACTTGTATGAATCAAATATAGTGATTTCAAATCCAATAATATATAATCAATTGATGATAAAAAATTTTCAAGTTTATTACGATAGTGATAGCATGTTCACACACCAATTGACATATCTATGCAATTAAAAATTGGCAAGTGATTTGGAATTTCCTTCCAACGTTCACACCTTTATTATGACAATATATGTAAAATTGTACCATTTTTGCATGTTTGTGACTACATCATATTTTGAAATTTTCATAGCAGCACCCAAATAAATCACAATTTTTATATAATGTTTTCATTGATACTTCATAAGTTAACAAAAAAAATCAAATCAATTCGAATGTTTTTGCACATTCAAATATAACTTCATATCCAAAAACAATTTACACCACAAGTAGGGCAAATGCATTCAATTTGCCTTTAGGGGTTAATGCCTAAGCTCTCGACCATCCATTGGATAATGAATGTTGTTAAAAGCGAACCTTCATAATTTTTCAAAAAGAAATTTATTTAAAAAAAGTAGTAAACTGAAAGGAACAAGGTTGACGAATCTCTACGTCCGCCCCAAAATAGCGTCCGTAACCCGAACGTCCGGACGCAACGTTCCTCCCGCCGTTGGAAGGTGGATGGGCGGGGCAGACGGGCGGACGGGGGCGGACAGGGTGGACGGACGTGGGCAGACGGGGACAGATGGGGCGGACAGGCGGATGGACGAGCGGATGGGTGAGCGGGGCCGACGGGCGGACGGGGTGGACAGCGTCTGCGAATGTCAGCGGACGCTGCGGACATAGCGTCCGCGTCCGGACATCCCAGACGTCCGACCGTCCTGTCAACCCTGGAAACGAATGCATTGTGCAAAACAATTTAATAACAAGATAATAAATTAATTTTTAACTTTTTTTAAATTAAAAAAACTTTTCTTTAAAAATGATTGGAAACTTTGTCACATTAGAAATGTGACATCGTCAAGATATTGTCACATTAAATATTTTTTAATTTTTTATTATTATTAAAATTTAGTAATATTCTTGTAATATTCAATATTTTGTACAGTAGGGCGCTAATTCACAACTTATGAATAGATTTGAAATGGCCCTCTTAAGGCTCAAATCTCTTTTAAATTTTCAATGTGGACTTTGAAGTGCTTAGCCCCTCAAAGTCTAAATGGAAACCACTTTGGATTTTTTTGAGAAATAGGGCAACCTTTGTTCAATTCACATCTAAGAATCTTTCTTTTAAACTTTTAGGATGGCTCATAATCATAATACTTTACATGAAAAGCTTTATTTAACACAATTCCAAAAAATATATTATTGCAAAAGTTACAAGTTTTTTTAATTTCAAAGTCAAAATAGGTAGCTAAAATATTGTTTTAAAAATAGTAAATAATTAATTTTATTTGATTGAGTAGATGGATACCTACACAAAAACATTCCAACCATCCTATTTGAGCTAATGAGACAAAAATTATAAAGAGTTTTATTTTATGGGCAATGAAGGTAGATAAATATATGAAGTGATTTTCTAAATACAATGTTGAAATTGCCAAATAAAAACAAAGAAAGGGTATACATTTCTAACTGGAACATTCTCATTGTTGGAATTTATAATTATCAATTATTTGTCAAAATGTCTACAGTTATTGCTTCTTTTGAGAAAACCATGTACAAGCCTAATAGTAGGATAGTCAGGGAATAATTTTTGTACACATGGCATGTAGCCATTGAACAAAAATCATTTCCAATTCCCTACATTGAAACATTCAATCTCCAAATTCATTTCCTTCCTTCTCAATCATTTTTTTTACAAAACAAATTTGAAAT
The DNA here is from genome assembly GCA_963969395.1 of Pseudoscleropodium purum. NCBI lineage: Eukaryota > Viridiplantae > Streptophyta > Bryopsida > Hypnales > Brachytheciaceae > Pseudoscleropodium > Pseudoscleropodium purum. The sequence goes on from OZ017796.1 coordinate 24,341,099, forward strand.
TACATTGATAAATTCAATTTATCATTTTTTCATTTCATGTAAAACTTTTACATTCAATTCTAAACCCTAATCTCTTCAACATTTTTTTCTTCAATCTCATTTTACTAAAATTTGTCTTTTTCATGTTGTTAAAATTTTCTCAAATGAATTAATTTGAATTCATTCTTTAAATAAAATTAATTTGAATCCATTTTAAGAAATGAATTAATCTAAATTGATTCTCTCAAATGAATTGAATCAAATTCATTTTATGAAATGAATTAATTTGAAGTTGTTCTATGAAATGAATTGTACAAAATTTAATTAAATCCTTCAATGAATTTAGTTTCAAAGTCAATCATAATGCATAATTCATAAATCAACGAAATTAATTAATTTGAATATTTGATTTACATATTACATATTTATATGAAGAAGCATAAACAAAATTCTATCGTCACTACCACATACATATATTACACGAACAAATCGCATCATTGTTGACTTTCAATCCTAAAAACATTTTTCAACATCTTTCAACATTCATGTAAAACCATTTTCCAACATTTAGAAAAAAGCTCACACATTATAGGATACATAATGTTTTAAAAAAAAAATTGAAAGACAAAAAGCTTCACCTTTGAGAAGGCTCATAAAAACCTAGTTAGTGAAATTTAGGCACTTTGATCTTGCAAAGGATGGAGGTTTTCATTCTAGAATTTAAAAAGATAACTTAAGCAAGTTAACATAGGATTTATTGAAGAAACAATATAGGTGAAGTTTTTGACCTTGCATAATTGAGTAAGAGTAGTTTAAAGCAGTTTTGAAACCAAATCCATTTCAAGTTTGGAGGTTAAAAATTAAAAAATTGACAATTGACAATATTAATAAGATGCCTTGAATTTCCAAATTTAAAATTTAAAATTTAATATTGATATTTGATATTAAATCTAAAATTTGGTTTTACATGGAAGTTGAATTTAAAAAGTGTTAAATTTGAATAAACATAAAAATTATTGGCTTCAAAATATCATGTAGATATTAAGTATTAGTATAATTATATGAGATATCTTATATCAAAAAATCTTTATATAGTGGCAAGAGATAGTTCATAGTTGAAATAGTAAGTGAAACCATTATGTGATTTGTATCCATGTGTGAAAATTATGCTCATGTATAAAAAAAATGTATATTGATAGAGTGATTTGTTGTACATTAATGTCAAAAATAAAATTTTAATAAAATTTTCATATGGAATTTTCATATTCAAAAATGATCATTCAAAGTTAGCTCAATTATTGTTAAGACTTCAAACAATATCAAATGTTTATAATTTAACTCAATTTAACTTCATTAGGCTATGGTTGAATGTGGTCTTCAACTCAACTATCTATATAAACAAAGTCAACTATCTATTTAAAGTTTGGTTACAAAAATCCAAACTAGTAAATCCAAGTAGACTTTTCTCTAATTCAAACTATCCATAACAAATAAGCTATACATTCTTGGTGAATGTATATATATATTCTTAGTAACAAATTTAATCACAAGAACCATCTAGGATCCATTGTGTGACTATGTCAACAACCAATACCTTGAAAACCATTTATTCATCAATTGTCCAAAAAATACATACTAAGATGCATTGAAATTGCCCTTTAATTGCCAACAAAAACACTTCTAACACTGTAAAACGTGATCAAATGCATGTTTGAACCCCATGAGGCCTACATGCACGTGGATGCTTATTTGGACTCTTTGAGATGAATGAAGGAGTTCATAGCTAAATAAAAAAAGTCAACCTCGAGGTCGTCGGTACTGTAACATTGTCGTAAACCAGGAATGGAAGATGCTTATACTGGAAGATGCTTATACTATGGGATGGGGTGTTCCAGATGCGCACATCTTTGCAACACAAGCTTGTTACCAACTTCAATGCAACTTATTACAACTCTCTGAATAGCAAGTTCGGAAATGGCAACTGGTCTGATGGATCACATTCCATGTCGGGATTCCATAAGCTCAAAGTCGCAATCAGCGTTTTTACGGAGTCAATCAAGCTCAGAATCAGTCTTGATCTAGAGGCACCAATGCACGCATTTTTAGGATTTCAGTAGTCTTGATCCAGAGGCAGTCAAGCTTACAATGAGCGTTACCTAGATTATGAGCTTGAGTGCCTTTGGATTCGAGTATCTCATTCGCGGCGACCCAATCCATCGTGAATCGATGCTACTCGTACCAATTGCTGGCGCATTCGACCGGTGTATCTCCTCTGGCCGTGTCGGTACAGTAATCATACACGACATACTGGCTCCGCACATTGTGAAGTTGCCCAATTTGGTTGTCATTCAGAGTTTGGTAACTGTCGGTGGTCCACCAATCCCCCTGCCTGTCACTGCAAGCCGAGGAGTCGTCGTTGCTGGCGAGCTCGCAAGCTTCCACGCCAAACCCCTGGAACGATGCCACAAACGGGGCCGCACTCCAGTCGAGAGGGACGTTGCCACCTTGCGTCGCCCATGAGCTGCCGTCCCACAGGCTGGCGAAGATGCCAACTCCTTGGTTGTTGGGGAAGTGGACTCCCTTGTCTTCGTTGTTTCGGAACGCTCGAACTGGAACTGTGTCCACGAAGAATCTGCAATACAACATGAATTCCATTAAATTGGCGCAATTCCATTAAAAACGCATTGTGGACACTCAAGAACGGAAAGAAATGAAATGACTTTTAATAGGGAGCTGATAGAGTGAAGGGGGTGGAAATCCTAGCTTAGCGGTGCAAAATGTCGCCCGTGACATGCAAATTGCATATTAAGTTTCATATCTATGGGCACAATAAACTGATGCAAATGTCAAAATGACACATGGAATACTGCCAAACTAACAAAATTGACGTTACACACAATAAATTGCTTTAATTGAACTCTGGTGAATTGATCTTTCGAATGGCAGAAGCATGATCGTTGAAAATTTATGGTGTGAATGTTGGAAAGGGTGTGTTCGATTGGTGAGTTCGTAGTACGTAGTACTTACACGATGATGTTTTTGTTCCACAGAAGGGAGTAAGTGTGGTAGTCGGCGGTGGGGTCGAACCAAAGCGTCATCCGCTGTTCACGAGCTCCTTGGCCCTTTGCGAACACGTTGGTTTGAAGAATGTAAGGTTGCCCTGAGAGGTTGCCGAGAAACTCGAAGTCCATTTCGTCGTGGTGATCGCCTTCGGAGGACAGCTGTACACAGTATGCAAGCCATCAACCACCATAATAATCTGCTCAACCTGTTGGTTTCTCCGCTGCTTGATTGATTCGCCACTGGATTTGTCAGTAGAAAATGGAAATTTGCCTGAAGGATCGGAAGCAGTACAGTACAGAATGCAAGAAGAAAAACTCGTGTGATTGTATGCTTACATAATAAGCAGTGACGGTGCCAGCCGAGTTGCCAGGGACAAGTTTGATCCCCATCTCAATGCTTCCGAACAGGTACTTGCCTTTGGAGCCGAATGCCGCGGCTGCAGAGTGATGGAAGACAATCCAATTTCAGCTCACATGTTTTAAGAAATGCATAGCTTTGCGTGCAACAATTGGATCATCTAACTCCGAAGCTAGCCATATCTCATGCAGAGGAGTCTAGGTAGTTAGAAAATTCACCTGAGGTAGCATCCAGAACAAGGTTCACTTGGGCGCCTTCGCCCTGAACTTGAGTGTGCGTTGCATCGGTGGTGGCACCGTAGTTCGCTCCAAAAGGGATCACCGACTCCGTGGGCTGAATTAGGATCAAGGCCGCAACCGCAAGCAGCATCAAACCGCTACGACCCCTTGTCGAACCCATTCTCAATTATGAGCTTTCCGCACCACAGCTAAATGCCAGAGGCCAATTCCTGGAAACACGAATTGCCAGACATCCCTTGGTCAAGGATGGAGTAAGCATTGGGCAATATATTCAAGGACGCCTCCAATTTAAGAGATCGGCACATAGACCATTCCCGACATTAGTCTAAACTGGATTTGATTGAAACAAGGGCAACTACAGATATGATTACAGTGTCGTAGACAGATGATGTACATATATAGCTTGACTGACCTCCAACACTCTTTCAGCTTTGGCTATGTGCCTTGCAAGCTGGAGGTCCTATCCTCACGCTAACTCCGGATTTGCATGTATGTCTAGCAATTATTGAGTAGACTTTAAGTGGATGTCAGTCAAAGGCGCTTTCCGGCGTTTCTTTTTTTGAATACCAGGGAGCAAGTATGTGGTAACCATTATCTAGCTGAGTTTGCCGACGAAGATGAAGGTGTCTGCCAACCATGGCGACAACGTTGCGCGCTGGCTAAGCTCGAACTCTAGGTACAAATGTTCAGGACACAAGTGCATGATCACGAACTCATACAACGATTTCAGAGAGATGTACCTGAGTACTCAGCTCTCAATCCATTGTGAGAGAGTACTCCCATGTTAGAATCTTTGGGAGGGTCGAAATCGATATTAATCTGTGAGTACTCCGACAAGAAGAATGAAAAGATTGAGAATTTCGAGGTACGACAGGAAGAGGAGGAGCGAGGGGGACATACCGAATCGAATGTATGTATCAGTCCATAAGTTGTGGTACTTGAGATTGAAGGGCCGGCGATGGTTGTTTGCAATTGCTCCATGGAGGAGCCTCTTTATGCGTGTGCACCTTGAAGAGGAACCAACAAAAGTATGTGCTGACCCTCATCATTCTGAGCCTGTTCAAAAATGATTCGTTGCAATAGGAACCCCTTCAATCTTCGGTTGCAATTTCCAGCCATCAAACAGAGCTTGGGTGTTCTTTGATCAGTAGAGGAGATGCAATCGTCTCTACAGTACGATCAAAATAAAACGTCCAGTCTAGACCCCGGGGGCTCATGTTCTTCCTCAGCTCCGTCCTTCTCAGTAGCTGAGTGGCTGGTTTGAAGAGTAGGGTTTGTGCTTATTAGCTTCGTTTGCTTGAGCTAATCGAGCCTTGACACAGTGATCTGCTTTCAAGTTCAAGCAAGAATTTATGACATGGACATCAACTGCATTTGTAATCATGTGCGTATACTGTATCGCCGACAGTGTCTCAGAGCAGCAACAACAAAACTTGCGTGATGATCAATAGGGACCCTCAACAGAGACTTGTAACCAAGCATGTTAGGCAGAGGAAAAGTGAGAAATGGCTGCCTCATGTAGGGCAACATCAGTGCAATCAGACGAGAAAAAAGAAAAAACAAGAGTCGGAGTGGGCCCGTGTGCATTTTCTGTGACTGGAGGAAACTGATTGAGGCCAGCGTAAGAGTTAGGGCGTCGGTCACATCGACGACATGGGCTTTAGCCCTATGAAAATTAGTCCTCTAGGATAGAGGACCCATGACAAGACATTGAAGCTCCAGAATGATTGACATCCTCAGGTTAAGTTTCCAGAACATATTAGCAAACGTTCAATGCCCCTCCTTACTCCTGAAATTAATTCTTTATCGATCATATTCCAGAGTTCCAATGCAAAGTGGGGATGTGATTACTGTTGACTTGAAATCCGCATGTCCAAAAAGAAGGAATCAATGCCCAGTAAACAAAACTGTGGCACACTCAAATTGAAGTTGGCATCATTTAAACAAAAATGTTTGTTTACTACGTGACACTTAATAGAATGAACAGAATGAATGGTGTAGTCAATTTGAAGACCTGAAACTCATGCTCTTGGCGAGGGTGTGGCCGTGTGGGGTCAAAGGAGAGTGACGCTTCCGCTGTCGAGCTGAATTCGGAAACTCAATGTTGTGGAACGAGGGATCCCAGTAGCTATGCATTTTCCGTCCGGGTAGTGTAGTACTGTACTGTACTGTACAGTTGCATGCAATGACGACGTTTGCATTATTAGTGATAGATGGAGCTTTTCAGTTTTTTTGCAACTGTTTGTGGATTGTGCAACGTGCTCCTTTTTCGTGATCCGAGCCTCGACCGTAGGTGGGGTGGAGTGCTGTTCAGAGACCAGCTCCCTGAAATGTACACCCAAGGTACACTCAATCCACAGAACATACACTAAGGTAGGATCAGTGCTTGGTTAGTCACTGGATTTGGTCGATCTTTGTCGCAGGTAACTTCAACGAATTGGCAGAGGCTAGTGGACGGTGGTTAATTTCCACGTCATTCTTCGTTACCTCAGCATTGCATTGAGCTAATTCTGCAGCTGTCCAAGCTAGGCGCAGCCAGCTCAAATTGTACTCGTCATAGACAGAATACGGTAGATAGTAGACTTCCGTGACGTCGAAGGATTGGTGTGTTAGTACGGTAATCCAAATGATAGAGCTCAGAATGATCATGTCGTTGATTGATTGTGTACGTTACTTTTCCACAATCGTAGTTCTGACAGCAAGGTCAGGGGAAGAGTGTGTGCTACATGCTATGTATTGCTTGCTTGCTATCCCTGGCGCTCTGTGTAGCAAGTCAGTTCTTATGTAGGGTAGTCACTGTTCAAGCTTTTTAACATACTTATGTTGGATGGGAGATCGGTTTAAAATTGTGGAGAGAGCCGAATCTGTTGAGATCAAATTGTTTTCACTATAATGTAGAACTTGTAATATGGAACTTCAAAGCTGGCTTTGCAATTTTCAAACAACACTTGCTAAGTAACATCAACAGATATTTCATTAAAATGGTGCCATTTCTCCACCATTTTTCCATAAATATTCTAAGACCGGTATAGATTTCAGACTCTGAAATCCTGAAATCTAGGATAGGTATACAGTTCAGACCGCAAATTCTGAACCTAAAAGTGCCAAGTTTGTGGAATACCGCCTTTTTAATTGAAATATCCGTTCATTTGAATTAGTAAGTTATAAGAGACAGGATCAGGTCCTTCTATCTGTGTTAAACAATACCCTCTGTATTAGGGTTCTTCTGGAACGGACCGACCAAGAGTAGGAAACCCAAGATCCTGCTCTCGGTGTTTGTTGAATTAGAGTACAGAAAGGCGATTGTTTTGATGAGATTGGAGTGGTAATTAAGCAGCACTGGCAAGGATGGAGATGGAGAAGCCAAATCCACTTACTAAGGCATCCTCAATAGAGTCCAGAATTTATCCTGCCAAATATAACTCTAACTTTAGATTACTTTGTAATAAGAACTTGAAATTTTATCATTAGAAGTGCATTCAAAAGTACTTTGAATAGGTATAAGAAAACTCAAATTTAATTAGACATTATTTAAACAAAGAAAATAGACTACTTCAAAAACTAAATGAAGGACAAAAATTACAATGGTCTTGGCAAATCACAGTTACCAATGCACATTTCACTTGCCAAAAAACTTGTAAGTAGATTGTTTGCAACAATTGCAAATCATCTATTATCTACTTGACATTTTTGTTTATGGTGGATTCTAATGTTTTAGTGTTCTAATGTGCAGTAATTTCTTATTATTATAGTATCAATTTGAACTCAGCATGTACTACTACATTGTCATTGTTATGGACTACTTCAAGGTTTAGGATTTTTTTGAGTTTCACCAACTACCTTCTTCCAATTCCCTTCTAGAGCAAGATTTTCAAGTACTAAGCCCATTTTTTTTCTCTATTTTTGATTCAAAATAGAAATTTTATAGAATTTTTTATTAGTTTATTGGGAATGTTTTCAAATTGCAACCAAGGTGTTCCCTAATTCCAATAGCTAACAATGAATTAATTATTAGTTCTCAATATTTTCCTAACCATAAAAGATGAGCCTTTATTTATACCAAAAATTGTTTGTGATCTATAGCATTGTTTTAAGTGAGGTCATGAACTTTTTAATGGTGTAACATGTTTGTGAATAAAAGAATGAAAAGATAGTAGTGAGAATCAAAATGACCTTAATACTTAGGTTGTATTTTCAAGAAAGCACATTATAGTAAATAGACTATGTAATATGATGTAAAAGCAAATGCTTAATGCATGAAATAGAATATCTAGTCTACGAGAGTAGTGAGGGATGTTATTTCTCATAATAAGCATTTGCTTTCACATTACCATACACAACCTTAATATTACATGGTTGGATCTTGGTTTACCATATTCAATCAATACTTTAGAGAGAAGGTTGTCATAAATTCATAATATTTAAGTACTCTTACTTCATGCATTAGAAATGAATGTGGTCTCAAGAAAGACGCGCCATCTGGTCTAGCAATGCAAACTAAAAATGAAGTATTTGAATTTTGGGGCTAGATTTGGTAGTGTTCTTAAGATCCCATTAGTCTTTTTTCCATGGAATCTCATCCAATGAAAGACTATCCACTCAAAAGATGCCTCCACAACCATCACTTGTCATGAAATGGTCTCATTTGAAGTTATACAATAGAAAAAGTGAAACCAGGCCTCATTATGGGCCACTTTAACTCTTAAAGGCTCGAGGCACCAAACTCTAGTCACTATAAGAAACTATGTTTTAGGATAGAAGGGTGTCCATTGCAAATCTTGATTTTTTAATGTTGAAGGCTCTTGGAAATGAGCCTCAAACTCTACTAGAACTTGAAGAAAAAAACACATAAAAAAATCATTTAAAATAATTGTAGAGTAGATTTTGAAAAATTGTAAATTGATCGGGATCATGCATGTTTTGTACTCTAACCTCATATAATTAAGGTGACCAACTTTTTAGTTTTGACTTGTGAAAAGAAGATTGAAAGACTTCAAATTACTTTCACAATTTTAGCACCCTCATAATCAAACATCAATCTTTCAATCCATAAGTGATATTGTTGTGTTTTCTTTTCTCATGTGATCTCTAGCATGTCTCATTTGAATTTGTACAATTAAAAAAATTGATGAAAGGTATCAATATGTTGGTTTTTTGTTCAGCTTAGAGCAAATTCCAAGAAGCTGAAAACAAACCTCGTATCAATAGAGTTAATCATAAAGTTTGTACAATGCAAGACCAACAGCCAGACTATGGAAAAAATACGAGACAAAACTCCCTTGAGCACCAAAACCGAGGTCGGATGGAATTTGGTGCTATCAACTCTAAGGTTGAATGGAGATTGGTGCTGTATTTCTTTTGTACTATTCTTAGTTATATCCTCCTAACATCCAATTTCAAACTAGAAGACGTTGCTTTACAATTAATCCTTGAATGTCCAGGCACACGTTCGGTGCCTGATGGATGATACAAAATCAATGACTACTTTAGCAATTTTGGAAGCTAGTGACTCACATGCTAAAAGGATGATTCCGAGGGTCACTCCTTCGGTGTTTGAGGGTTAACTCTAATAAGTTGCCTCTTCGTTCAATTTCCAAGAACCCCAGAAAAGGGTTTAGGCATTTCGTTTAGTTTAGAGAAAATTCCACGAAACATAAAAAAGGTTTTGAACATTCACAGGGACAATTCGCCTATCATTTGGGAGCAGGTCTGATTTCCAAGTGAGGGTCGCCGGAAAAATTCCTATTTGAAGAGTTTGATTGATGGGCCCCGTGAGGGGCATTCCAAAAAATGGGGTATGCCGGTACGTGTACCCAGCGCACGGTATTCTTTAGTAAAAGGCGAAAGAATAGTTCGCTCTGTGCTGAGCACCCGGCTAGATGGTGCACAATGAATCGAGGCTGAGGCTTTATACAGGCAGAGTGAAACGTTCAGTGCAATCCGTATGGGATAAATGGCCAGTCTGCCTCTGATGGGGGCACGAAACGTCCACCAAGCAAACCATGTCGATGGTGCATCATCGTCATCCAGTGGTGCTTGGAACAAAGTCATCTTGTTGGATTGGGGAAGGTGAAGCCCTGAAGCCCTGAAGAGAAGAGAGAGAAAAAGCTTTTATGGAAGTCTTTGGATTGGCATAAATTAGCCTTGTAACACTAAGTGTGCGATGAATGACAAAGAATTCTTCTGTTTAGGATAGAAGTGCAACTATTCATACTCAGAGTTTGAATGACTTCCAATTAATACTTTTGCATTTTTTTAAGCAATTGATTCCCACGATATTAGAGAATGATGATTTCTTTGGAGACCAACCTGTCCTTATAGGGTTAAGTACAGGGCAATGTCTGAAGAGGAGGGAATTCTACAAATAAATGTGTCAACAAGGAAGGTGGAGCTCGATAAGGAGGCACTTCTATTTGAGGAATCCCTAACAAGGAGAGACCATTGCCTTATGTAAACCTCTGGCAAGAAAGAATCTGAGTCCCACATGTTTGCCACCTACGGTCTCAAATCCATAATTTAGTGTTAGGTAGGTTTTCTCGCATAATGCCCAGATTATGCAATGAAATCCACCCACCTTTTCAATGAGGAATTTCATGCTTGTGGTTTACACTAAGAGCATGTTTATATTGGGTTCCACTTCTTGTTGGACCCTCTTTGTAGACTTTGTCCAAAGATAGAGACTATAGCATCGACTTTCTACATCCTATCTACAACCACATTCACATTGTACAATGCAGATAGGATTTTGTTGGAGTGGGGATATGGGAGTCCAACTAAATAAATAAATTAACATATGACAAGGCCTCACAGTTATACCATTCTTGTTTCTAAATAATATTAGTGTTTTTTTGTGTTTTATAAAGGAAACATTGTTATTATTCATTGAAGATAAAGGAAATAAGAATCAAGACAAGAGACTTTGATATAACCCTAATTCTAATTCCAACATTAGAAAACAATTAAGTAAAGTAAGGGTGCACTAAACGACCATTCAACCCTAAAAGAATGGGACCATGACTACAAATATAAGCCTCTAAATCCTTCACTCTACTTGCTACCATTTTTAGAACTATGTGTGAATGAAACTTTCAAAAATGGAATCAAAAGTCTTCTATGAATCATTCAAATTCCAACTTCTTTTTGTTGATTTTTAAAGGAAAAAAGTGAAGAAAATTCATACCAAAGACAAAATATATGTTCAAAAAATATGAAAATTTTGGCATGGATATATATTATAGTTTATAACATCATGATATAAATCAAAATCACCATGTTGTTATAATAAAATTATAAAATCAACAAACCATGCTTAAAGGTTCAAAGTTCAAACTGCAATAAAATATTGAATTTTAAGAATTTTCCAATTAGAATAGTCTTTAAACTAAACTTGATCAAACTCATTTAACTACTTAGGCACAAATTCAAAAAAACATAATTTTTAGAGCTAACATTCACATCAACAATATAGAATATATAAGAAGTAGCCAAAATATACAACAATGGAAATTGCATCTATTGCAAGTTATTTCATATTTTTGTATGGTTTTGTGATTGATGCCCCATTTGGACATTGACAATTGCCACATAAATTTTTACAAACAACTACATGATTTTCATTATAAATACTATCCACCCAAATGTTAGAAACATATTCATAAATGATGATAGCAAGTGAAGAGCTTGATCATTACATCCTACCTCCTACCATATTTTTTTCACAAAATGTCTATAAATTATTATTTCCTTCATTACTCTATCTAAATTATTTTTGATTGTAGATTGTGAAATTATAGTAGGTGTTTGATTCAATTGATTGCCATGATTGGATTTTTTGAATTTTTGACAAATTGTCACTACATTTATTTGTAGATTTGGCCATCTAGTTCCATAATTAGCTAGAAAAATCCATCATTTTGTTTTTGAATTAATTTAAGCCAAATTTGCTAGCCATATACAATGTTGCAAATAAAGCAATTTCATAAGATTAAGTTGTTGAAGGATTCATAGCACAAGCCCAATGGATTACATGCCAATTTGTATAAACAATTCCCTTGCTGGAAAAATTAGCCATTTAGAGAAAAGTATTTTTCCAATGAACAAAAATGTGCTATTTACAATTAAAAGGGGAGCTTCAACATTGCAACTTATTGTTATGTAAATCTTTTTCATCATTGTAGACACTTCTAGCTTCAATTCTTTACATTTGAATGGTATGGATGTTCAAAACTCATCTTCATAAATACTTATACTATAATTTTGAGAGTGCAAATATATTTCATTTCAATACCTAACTTTTTCACTTCAAAAAACTTTTCTCTTAGTATGAAGTTTATTGAATAGTGTAGTGTAAACTTTCAATAAATAATAAAATGTAGCATAAATTTTTCTCTCATTCAATAGATAAGAAATTATGCATAATGCTAAAAAGATCACAATGGTTAGAACTTGAAATTATAAACTCATAGAATAGTTATTATTTTGTTAAAAATTACATTTAATTTTAGGAATATTTAATTTTTGGTTTCATTCTTATCAATAAAATTGGTTGATGCTATAATAAATCCAATTGTTTTTTACAACAATATTGAAATTAGGTTTACCTACCTTACCTTGGTATTTACACCAACTTCTAAATGGATCCTTGCATATTTTAGTCTAAAATGTACAATTTGTGTTTACAAGAGTCTAAATTCAAATTTAAGTACACCTATTTTTAATATGTTCAAATTTCATAGTTTATTCATACATTTTGAAAAAATACGTAGTAAAAGAACTTCAAATCCCTATTTGACACACATCATGACCAAAATAACAACAATGAAAGGAACCATGCTCAAATGCTTATTCGACCAATTTTAGATGCAGGTCACGGTAATAGGTCCTGTTAACACCAGCCCTACTACCGAACTTGGGATCACAGTCATCCATCCTACCAACGAACGACGTCGTTCATCGTTCTCTTTAATTCGTCCATCTCGTCTCGCTTTCACCCGCTTGCTTGTGCCTTGCTTGTTCGCAATTTGCAGGGGAGCTTCTTCTATTCTATTGCATTGCCCTGTTAATCGACTGCTTTTTTTTCTGCTGCAATGGCGTACATTCAAGGAGGTGCGCTTATTTACGGTTTTGTTACTCTATGTTTAGGGTGCTTTTCGTTTAGTTATTCAGGAAGCATGAAGAGCACGGGTGATTTTTTTGCAGCGAGGGGATGAGGGTTCTTGTTGGCAGAGTGAATTAGGGGATTGCGTATCGGAAGAATAAATCTCTCATAATGTCTTGATCTACGGTACAACTTAGGATAAACTTTTTGATTCGTATCTGTCAGCGAAAATCGACGGAGTCAGTTGAGAAGAGATGGTCATCTTAGTGATACATTCGCGTCAGGTTACGTCTTGGTGGCTTAATTTCTGCTGAGGATGAGGAGTCTTTTAACCAGCTTCATTTGTGGACTTCGGTTTTGAGTCTGGGCGAGTCGCTTTAGCTTAATATTGCTCCGGTGTTTATGTTACTCTCGTTTGTGTGAATTGTGTGTACGCGAAGGTAGGGTTTCTGAATAAAGCACCAAGTTTCCTACTTTATCAGAGTAACAGGGTTTTTTGTAATATGTTTTGGACTCTAAATTTATGTGTATTACAATCGATGTACTGTACTTGGGGACTTCTTGCTGAGGTAATTTTGGCTTTTTAGAAAAGATTCATTGGTACATCTCTCTCTTGAACATAGCATGTTTACATTAGGTTCTTCCCAATCTGACCTTGCGGGAATTCTGTGAATAGGGGATGTGCGAGATAAACGTTCACCGTCAATATTGACCGTCATACGGGAGACGTTTATCAAAGTGCTCAATTTCCTTGTGGCTTTTTTGAAAACAATGTTCTCGGTAAGCCTATGTATTAGATTTTTTTTTTTCAGAACGATGTTCTTGGTAAGCTTTTGTATTAGATTTTTATTTTCCTTAGAAATTTGTGTCGTTGTTATGTATATCAATTTCTACACAGGATTATTGCATATGAATTTTTTCATGTTGCTAGTTCAAGAGTTTAAAGGTCCATCTTTTTGTAGCTGTTTCTAAGCAGTGCACCGGATTGGTATTGCAGTTGGATGCGCATGAGAACTACGGAAAGGCAGCTGACAACGGACAGCCCGGAGGACCTGCTGGTCCGTCTGGTAGAGCTCCTGGGAGTGCGGCACCTCGTGGCATCAACAAAGTGCACGGCTTATTTGATAACAGTACGTCAATACGCCGTTCATCTCCAACCGTATTTTATCGAGTTCCAATATAATTGTTGAGCTCATTTCCGATGTTTTCTAATTTAAATAGCTAGTACCGAACACTGAAGGTTGCTTGTGGTTTAGTGTACTACGTTTCTGCAAATTAGGTGCATTGAAAGATTGACCTTAGGATCAGTATCAAGCTTCCATTGTGCTCATGTAAAGATTCTGCAGGATCGTCGGGGGCGGCTGGGGACCATGGCAATGTTCACGTTATAAATAGTTCACGAGCATGGCAGACTAAAGTCAACGAGGCTAAGACTGCCAGAAAAGTTGTAAGTTACAATATGCACTTCTTGGCATTCAATTTTGTGTCTGGTTTTCCTCTGTTGCAGTCGGTACTTATGTTTGCTCTGGTTATGACCGATGCTTCTGGTGTGATCATCGCCAGATAATAGACTCATTTTGTTTCTTTCTGGCTTCTTGTAGATTGTTGTTGATTTTACAGCATCCTGGTGCGGACCTTGCAAACTCATGGCTCCCGTCTTTGCGGAGTTGAGCAGAAAGTTCGGACAATTAGTATTTGTCAAGGTGGATGTTGACGAAGTTCAGGTATTCGTTTCCACCCTACAAGTGTAGATTAGGAAATAAATTCTTGGAAGCCATCCTCTCAATAATTGCTGTCGTAGAGTAATAATAGTTTGGGAGTACCTATTACTTCCGAACTGCATTGATACTATCTTGAGTTATTTTGTGCAATTCCATCTGCAATTTCTAAATGAACAGTATGCTTCTTGTGCAGGAAGTAGCAGCCCAATACGAGGTTCGTGCAATGCCTACTTTCTTATTCATCAAGGACGGCCAACAGATCGATAAGGTGGTTGGAGCTGACAAAAATGAGCTTGAGAGGAAGTGTAACCGATACGCTACTAGTAGATAGGACTATGGCGTTCAGTGTAGCAGATGTTCCAACGAGATTTGGTAGTCATGCATGTTCACGACTTGGATATTAGACTATTAATTTGTGAGTGTTATGCTATACTTGTAAATATGACATTCTAATTTCAAGGTGATTCATGTCATTTATCCTAGGAACTGGATCACCACATGACCGGGTAGGAGGAGATGAAGCTCTTTTCTGGATCCCTCGATAATTTCATTGTTGAAGTGAGTAGTTCATAGTTGGCTCCTCGGAATGAATAGTGAAGTCAACGTTGGTTTTGGGTAGGGGAAACCAAAAGAGATGGAGCCCGTGCCCATTAGGAATTTGTAGCATGAATCAAGATTTTGGAGCCACCCGAGCAATAAAATGAAAGATGAAAAATGAAAGTTGGGGTCTAAAGGGGAGTGCTAGCATGTGAGCATAGAATTTATGAGTTTATGAGTCTACTATAGCCACTTTTTATGTAATAGATTCTTCTCATGTTATATGTATGTATGTTTTTAACACTTTCAAATGGTTGTAGCTAAACTAGATTCAAGGTTTGTAAGCTCACTTCTTTGCACACATGTACTAGCATAATTATCATATTAACACTTCATCACCAACCATTCTTTCTTTAAAAAATTAGAAATTTTACTTATTGCAACTAAGTAAAGAGTTTTCACTATTGTGAACATAACATTGCTAATTAAACCAAAGACCTTCCCACGAGTCCTTCAATGAAAAAGATGTTCTTTTTCTAAAACCTTGGGGGATCTTTAAGTTAATTCAAAGATCTTTATTGATCTTCAAAAAGTGTGTTTAATATTGTTAATTCTAAAGGTTGTCTCCAATTGTGAGAGTAGTATGAAAAGAAGGTTTAGCTAAGAATAGTATAGATGAAATACAATACCAAATTAATTCTATGAGATTCTAGTTTTGGTGCCCTAAAGAATGTTGTCTTGTGTTTTTTTCAAACTCTGACTCTTAGTTCCACATTGCACACACTTTACAATTAACTCTATTGTCCTTCAAAAAGTTTGTCCAGTAAAGGAAACTATCCATTTCTAACTAGCATTCCATTCTTAGAGTTTAGGTTGTTGCATTTTCAATCAACTGTATTATAGGTGACAATTCACATACACAGGAGCAGTAGAAATGTCCATTGAAAGCATAAAATGATCAGAGCATGTAGAATAAAAGCCTCAAAGATCACCTACATTGGTCTTGTAACCAACCTATAGTTGGAAATTGGTTTGCCAACAAATCGAGAATGGGACAAAGGGAATCTTCACTAATTTTTTTTATGATAATTTTAGTTTTGAGGGAAAAAATGTCAAAGATTATGAAATCCTTCTTAAATCTATTTCTCTACTCAACTCATGCAAATTTCTCCTCAACCTCCCCCATGCCGCAGATAGGCTAAATTACTTAAGTGGTTGAAACTAGGTCAATATCCTGACAGTGGGGGGAGGTCCCCTGCATTTGGGGAAAGAGAAAATGTTATGGAAACAGAGACAACTGGACACCCACTGTCACTGCAACGATACTTTCACCCGCCCACCCACGATTGACGAACGAAGGATGTTACGGTGGGCAGTAGGTGCATTATCGTTCAGTTGCTCTCCACCTGTTTTCTTCAAATCCAGCCCAAGCGACAGAGTCCATTGTCGTACAGAATCAAGTTAAGTCTACAATTGCTTCGTTCTTGATAAGTTCGCTCAATTCCCCACAGCAGCAATCGGCGAATCCATTGCTGAGTCGGAAACGATCACATTGACTAAGTTATCGCAACCAATGAGTCTCTGAGGCTGTTTGATATCCGACCTTTTTCTTTTGATTTGAAAATGTCCGTAGCTGGTTAGTGTGTCTGTTGGGTACAAAGCAGGGAACGGAACGCGATTATTGTGTCCATTCTTGAAGACATTAGCTCGTGGAGCATGCTGGTTTTCAGTTGGGATTCAAGAATCTGGCTTTTGGCCTTTGGTGTTACCGTTGTTGGGGTGTCTGCGGATTCATTTGATCGGTAGCTTTCTATCATCTTCAGCTTTATGGTCCACCGAATTAGCTTTCTGATGGAGATTGGTGCTTGAGAAATGAATCTGATAATAGGGTGGAGTGGACTCTTGAAATTTTACCGACAGTGCTTTCAAGTGAGCTCCACCGTTGAATGGCGGACACCCTCATGTCGTTTTTTGCCAATTATTGTGTGCGTGTCCCCTAACAAGTCAACATTCTCCGTCACTGTCTCCCTCCTACAGACAAGATCTTTTCCACATTTTCTGGAATCACTGAATCCCTTTTTCGTGGCTTTAATTCATCCTCTCGGAGTTTTGGTGTGCAAGTTGTGGAATCGTAGTATCCCACTCTGGAACCCTAATTCGAATTCCACTCTGTCTCTCTGTGTTGTGTAGCAAGTATGGGGAAGAAACTATGGTCAATGGGACACGACGACCTGGAAGTGAGTTCGAATTGCACAGGAGTTGAGTTAAGAAAGCAGAAAATTTTTTTTCACTTTGGAGAAGTAGCCAGCTATTTCTTCAATACTCATGTGATATTTCGGTGACTTTTGTGATCTCTACATAAAATCTAGGTGATACCTAAGCGAAGGTAGGTTTTAAAAATATAGGATGAATCTGGCTATTTTGTAGGAAAAAGCAAACCAAATTCTTTACAATCAATAGTCTTCGCGTTTTCTCTGTAGCAAAGTGGCGAAAAGGCATGCAAAAAAAGAACTCTGAAGGTATGGGAACCCACATTCGAATCCCGAATGGTTCTAATACTGAATCTATGTCGTTAACATTACTTGATTCCAAGTGTTGTAGACATTCTAGTGAGACTCTTGAATGAATCGTGAAGCATGCCATTTGTAATCCTGGATCCATGGAATTCATGTCACCAGGTGTCGGTCGGTACCAGATGCTGGAACCGACTCTTGTTTCCGGAGTACGCTCCCTTTCTGAGCGTTGGAATGCACTATGTCTTCTGAAGAGCGTCTTCTGTAGAGTGTGAGTAGGGCTGAGAGGATCGGGAAAGAAAGCTTCGGGGGAGCCAAGATGATTCTTGTAGCTGGAGGATTGGTGGTGGATTTTCTTCAGCAGTACTGTGAGCTGCTGGTGCGTTTCCTGGCAGTGACGGTGAGGGCAGCGCCTCTGCCCTCGCGTGTGCAGCAAATCATTCTTCGAAGGATTTTGACGGACCCTGTGCGAATGTAACGGACCTCAGACTAGCTATTCGGTGTTTTGGCAAATGGAATTCAATGTGCGGGTATGTGATGTTCAAGTGATGGAAATTAGAGCTTTCGAAGTGCTGAAAACAGGGGCTTGAGGAAATCTGAACTTTCATGTGATGAGAGTTTTTTGAGGTACTTAGAACTGTCTGTGCTGAGAGGGGTGTTTTGAGGATATTGGTGTTTTCAAGTGGTGTGAAAGGGGTTATGATGGAATTAGAACTTTCAAGTGTTTTGGGAGGAATTTAGAGAAAAATCAGAATTTTCAAGTGCTCAAATAGGTTTTTGAGTTTGTCCAAATGAAATAGGTCTCATCAATTTAGGGTATGTATGTAATGTGTACACCCCGAATTGCCGCATGAAATGTACAGTGAACATTCATGTGAAGTTCGGTGCACATACCATACCAAGAGAACCAACGGCGTTTAGTTATTGATGACATGGTTCATTTTTCCAAAATTAAATAGCTCATTCAAAATGACAACCTTTTTAGGCAAATTGTTGATTTGTATTTCAAAAGAGTTACATTTTCAAGTAGGAAATGCAAGGATTGATGAAATCATATTAGTGAATAATAGAGTAATGATTGGGAATTATCAATATTGGTTGGTAGTTCGAAAAGTTTAGAATGGATTGACATTTGAGATTTGAAATGCATTCCTATCTCAAATTGATGCATTTCCAAATGGTTGTCTCAAATTGCTTTGGTTCACAAAAAAGCTAAGAACCTTTTTCCAAATGTGCAAATGTAATGAGTAATGGATATCATTAGAGGGTTTGGTTGACTTGAATTTGGGTTAAGTGTTTAACCCCTAAATTCCCATTGTCCCCTCGGGGGACAAATTAGATTTCTGGTAGGTTCTTGTGACCTCAATTTTTGGTGAATTATTTTGAAACTTTCGCGTAAGATAGAAAAATTGATTATCTAAGTGGGAATATAATTTTTATTTCAATTGGTGCTAAGGAGCAAAAGTTATACCACAAAAAGCCTGAAATTGAACTAAACGGGTAGTACAAAAAAAATTGCAAAAAATCAAAATAAATTTTAATTTTTTTTTTGTTGAAATGTTTTATTTTTGTCTACATGTGAAGCTTTGATTTGTTCTATTTGGACTAATAATGAGAAAGTTAAAGACAATCTTGTTTTTTGGACAATTTCAGCATCTTTTTGAAAGAATAACTTTTAGGATTCATTTCTGAATGCAATTTTCACAATTTTTGACAATTTTTTTTGGGAGAATGTTGTATTTTCTTGCTAAAAAAATCTCACCATTGGGATAATTGTCTTTCAATCCCATCTTGGAGTTATTAATGATTTAGTTTTTTTTCCAATCTTGGACCTACTTCTACTTAGCATTTTTTAGAGAATGAAAATCAATTGTTTTTTGTTTTTTTTAAATTCCTAGACTTTTAACTCAATTCTTCAATATAAAAATTTTAAATTCAAAGTCTATAGTGCAAAAAAATTCCACAATTTGCAGTCAAAGTCATTTGAAATTGCAAGCCAATGCTCAAAAAAAATTTCTTTCAACTTTGAATGCTAATATCTTTCAATCTATACAGTCAAACTTCATGAAATTTTTACCACCTGAGCTAAGACAAGTGAAGTGCAAGATCCAAAGGTTAGATTCTAAAAATATGATTTTTTTTGTTTTTTTGGGTGAATGCAGCAAAAATGGCAGTTTTGAGTGGTTTTTGATAGAAAAACGGCCTTGGAAATTTAGGGGTTAATCTCATCTATAGAGCTAACAAGGATTTGGGTTGGGTTGAGCTTTCAACCTTAGTGGAGAATTTTTGAAGCATGGGCCTCACAGGAATACCAATTGAGAGTTTTCCTCCACGGAAGAAATGTGGCTTGGACTTGCTTAAAATTACCAACCTATCTTTATGCAACTCCCTTAATAATAAATAACTCCAAAGCAAATAAGGGATTGTTTGCCTTGGTTAGATTTCTCTGAGGATAAATGCAAGATTATTACCTTTATTTTGGAGTTGTTTAATTTTTGTATTTCTTCACCTCTCCTATCCAATTTCAGGTCTCTAGTTCCAAATATAAATTTAATATTTTTCATCAGTGGTAAAAATAAGTTCTAATGTTTTTTAAGGGTGATCTAGGGAAGAAAAAGGATCAGTGATGGTTTGGAAGGAATTAATAGACACTTGCTATCTGACTACCTTGTGTCCGTCTATGCAAAGGATCCTAGACCCTTCACTTGGCTTTGCTTGACTACTTTCTACCATCTACATGGTATTCAATATCGAAACTCTTCCAACCTTTTCATTTTCTATTTCTAAATTTTTTTATACCACTAGGCCGTTCCGAGTCCATAGCATTGACATTCAATCTATATCCAAGTAATGCCCATTCATTTACTACAACAACATTTTTCAACTTTTGGTTTGGTCCTAAATGATGGATATTCCAAAAGATGGGTTTTCAAAAGTTCCCCAACTTTCAAGGAGGGCCAATCCACAAGCAAAGTCTAACTTTTTCAAAAGAAAAAGCCAAAAGGCCAAGATTTTGAGTATCTTCTTTTGTCATAGCACCTTTTTTTTTCTGATTGTGTGCATCCATCTGCTTGATGGTGTTTCATCCATGAGTGGGATAGTTCGTTCATAATCACACAATATTCATCCATGAGGGCAACAATTACATGAGTTTTCATCCGGGGCCAAAGCTGGTTACAGAGCGGTTACGTCCTGTAACCCACTCGCCGCCTCTCGGCGGCTCGAAGGTTACCCAGTCCATAACCCTCTCCGCTCTCCTGTGCATCTTGTGATGGAGTATTCTACACTGTCAAACCTTGGTTGTGAGTCCTATTAATAAGACAACTGTCTAAACCAACATTGAAAGCCCTAAACCAAATTCCAGTCTTAAAACTCCCACTCCTCTCATGCAAATAAGTTAGTGATCAGGGTTCGTGTGCTCAGTCTGCAAACCACCTCTCAGGGTGAAACCTACAGCTCCTGTCGGCACTACTTCAATTCAAGGGATCAATTCACCACATTCCAAAGCAAGTTATGAAAAAAGAGACCTCATCCAAATCAGGCCAATATGACAAATCATATTCGAAATGAATGATGAATTAAGCTTTGAACAATGCAATAAGGACAATAGTTTCAACAAGGACAGTGAATCTCTCTGTTCTATACAAATATGGGGATTCAAATATGGGATTCCAATTATGGGTTTCGTACGCAATGGTATGGGATCTCGTGAAGGCGATTGTTTACTTTACTCTAGTGGGGAACTGACAATGTTTTTTCGCTCTGTGTTACGTAACTACAGGGAGAATGAGGAGGAGGAGTTCAGGTGTCTGTTCACGACTCCCAGAGAGGATGCATTCTCTCAGATACGTGAAGCAATCAATGGGGTCTTCTTTGCCAGGTGAGCCTGCGCTGCTGCCACTCCACTTCCCAGGGTGACTTGGTACCCCACTTCCCTCAAACACAACTCCACTCCTGCCAAAGCGCCCAGCAATTGCAACTGTCCAGCACCACCCCAGTTCATGGACTCAGTCAAATGATGTCGCCTTCATTTTGGTATTAAACTCTCAAAGCCCAAACAGAGATATGGAAAGAGATTCATAAAAGGAGAAAAGATGCATGAAGTTTAAGGGATTAGGAAAAAGAGGAGGATAGGTACCCCGAGTTATTGAATATTGTAGAGGCAAATGAATGCTCAGGCTTTTTTCTTTGTTACATTGCCTCACGGGACAAATGAGGCTTCTAAATGTACTTCGGGATGAATTCACAACTTGGAAGTTGACCAGTCAGATTTGTATACAACGTGGGAGATTCTTGGGATATACACGGAATGTGCGCTTACTAAAAAGTGTGCAACGAGAGGGTTTAGAGGTTTCGTGTAGGTTGGAAGGAGAAAAACAAGTACCTCGTTTATGTTGCCGAGATGACCAATACGGAAAACTTTCCCAGCCACTTTGTTCAGACCGACTCCAAGACTGAGGTTGTATTTCTTGTAAGCAATTTTCACAACTTCACCACTGTCCAGCCATGAGGGTACAACCACTGCAGTCACAGTGTCGCTCTTCCACTTCGGGTTCGTTGTACATAGAGTCAGCCCCCAAGCTTTAACAGCTTGCCTGCACAGCGAAACAAATTAAACGATCAAATAAACCTCCAAGGCGTCAGTCTAACTTCAATATACCCACCAATGTTTAACCCCTGAAGGAACAAGGATTCACAAATCTAAAATGACCTGTTAAATTCATCATACTGTGAAAAATATAAATTCAGGTGGAACAAGATTTTACATCACTAGAATCTATGAAGAACGTTGTATGTGTCGGCCAAAAAATCAATACAATTTGACAAAAGAAAGTCTTCATATGACCTACCCAATACTGGTAAAAAAACGTGAGTCCTAATTTAGAACCTCTTAGTCCCTCAAGGGTTGAAGTATAGTGAGTCAAATCACAGAACTTCTGCAGTACGTGGCCATTTCACATTCCCAAACAAAACCACTTTTCTATGTTTCAGTTGTGCTAACACAAGCTTTCAATTCTTTTTCAAGAGACTTTGAAAGTGTTATAATTTTCACTTCAAAAGGAGATTTAGAGGGAAGAGCGATACCTGGTGGCTTCAGCCAGACGACAGTGGCGGGCAATGACATTGTCCAGCCCTTCCTCATGGAGAATCATATCAAGCGAAGCACGAAGCCCATACAGCATTTGGCTGGAGGGCGTGTATGGCCAGTAGGTGCCGGCTTTGTAGAACTTGAGGTAATCCCCCCAGTCGAAGAACACCCGCGTGGACTTGGAATGCTTGGCGGCTTCCAGCGCTTTGGCGCTGGCGCACACAATTCCAAGCCCCGTGGGCAAAGAGAGCGCTTTCTGGGACCCCGTGAGCGCCACGTCCACTTTCCAATCGTCCATCCGGAAATCGATGGCACCAATGGACGAAACGCCGTCCACCAGCAGCAATGCCGGGTGCCTGGCCTCGTCTGCAAACCAAACACGGGATGTCTCGTAAAAAATCCTATAATGACCCCAACTGAAATACAATGCATAAGCAAAACTCTTTTCAGGCGTCACACCTTTCCTTCCTCCACAATGGTTGAAAATCTTAAACTCGCAGGGTTTCCAATCAACCTCAAACTTGCAAAGCTGACTAATCAACCTCAAACTTGAAGAATTGGAAAATCAACCTCAACCTCAAATCAGTCTCAAACTTGCAGACTTTGCAAATCAGCCTAGAACTTGCAGAGTTTGGGAATCATCTCCAAACTTGCATAAGTTGCAACTAAACCTCTTGAAACTTGTCGAATTTGCAAAAGAACCTCAACCTTGCATAGCTTGCAACTAACCCTCAAACTTGCCGAATTGCAAATAAACCTTAAATACAAAGAAATTGCAAGATAATCACAAGTAAGACTGGAAATCTACCGACAGTTGCTGTAGTTACTAATGTTATTACAAAACCACTAGCCAGACCTGTCCTGAGCAAGAAGCGACTTTTAGGGTACAGGAGCTTAGTGTACAGGAGCTTGGAGGGGAACGACCAAGTGAAATTGGACTTGCCATCTCGATATTGCATTTTCCACCAGCAATGCCATTTTCCGACAATCTCTTCTCAATTGATCAAACTGGCAAGAGTAAAGAGGGAACGTATTCTTACCGAGTACCTTGCGTACAGCGCCAATGTCGTTGGTGACGCCCGTGGAAGTTTCGTTGTGCACCACACAGACCGCTTTGACGGAGTGGGATCTATCCGACTGCAGCTTCTCCTTCAGAAGCTCCAAATTCGCGCCAGTTCCCCACTCGCACTCGATCACGTCCACATCAAAGTTGTACCGCTGCATCTGGTCGATCCAGAGCAGACTGAATTGCCCCAACTGGAAGGAAATGATCTTGTCTCCGGGCGACAATGTGTTCGTCAAAGCACTCTCCCATGCGCCAGTCCCTAACGGGATCCAGTTCAAACCAGCGTCAATAACACGTACAATTCCCAAACACAAATCCAACATTGCATCAAAAAACAGCAATCACGTGAAATCGAGACATTGGGAGAAACTCTAGCGCTTACGTCTAACGGTACGCAGTTCGAAAGCACGTGAATAACACGTACGATTCCCAAACAGAGGCTTCAAATTGCACTAAAAACAGCAACAATCACGTGAAATTGGGAGCCATTTCCAGTGCTTACCGGTGGTGGGGAAGATGAAGGATGTGGCCGTGGTGGTGCGGAAGATCTGCTTGACGTCGTCGATGACAGACTTCGAGAGCTTGGGAAACGCAGGCGAGCGGTGATCCTCGTTGCTGCGGTTCATGGCGCGCAGGATGGGCTCGGGGACATTGGTCGGACCCGGCACGAACAAGTGGTTCCGCCCGGGTGCAGGATAGTACTCCATAGCTGCCCCTGCTCCTGCAACTCCAGCAACAAACGAACTCACAAACCTCTCGATCAATCCAAAAGAAACGAAAAGCCAGCACTAAAGGTGCTGCCAAAGAGCGTGTTAATTTGCGTGCGGGACGAACTGAGTTGGGCGCAAAGGGGCGTTTGCTTCAAATGTGACAGGAATGCGCGCGGTGCACCACACGCTCCGAAGCTGGCGGATTTGTTGGGAGTTGGGAATGTGGGGTGGCAGAGAGTCCAGGATTGTGGGATGGGGGTGGAGTGGGTTGCAGCCGCTGGCAGCGAGTGGTCTCGGATGCTTTTAGCTGGTTCTGCTTGTTCAGTTCTTCCCTTGGGAATCGGCGTCTCTCATTGGTTAATGGCTTCATGCACGAGAATCCTTTTAAAAAGTAGATGAACGTCTGGATGGCCCAGCGGGTTTCCGTGGTATTTAGTTGGGGCTCCTCAGCAGTTTGGTCACTTTTGGATGTTAACTGTTGAGGGTTCGCTTGATTCTCAAATTAGTTTTCGCTGGTGAGCATACTTTGAGGAACTTTGGGTCGAGAGTCAATTTGTTCAGGACCTCACACCATAATCTACAACTGAGAAAACATTGGAGAATTGTGGACCAGCATGAATCACGAGCCTATTCACACCAAAGTTTAGCGTACATTGAAAGGCTCTAGCTGCTTTCACGGGTTAGCATGGATCAAGAGTCCATTTGTCTTAACTTAGGCCCCACACAATAGTTTACAAGGCAATGGAAGAGACAGTCCATTTGTTCAAGAACACACTTCACAATCCAAAGGGACAATGAGGGAATCAAAATCTATATGTTGAAAACCCCACAGTATTCGAGGCAGAGATTCTTCACTTATATGAATACTACGTGTAAAGCATATACGAAAATCATTCAATAATCCTGTTGAATAGCATCGTGAGTATACCGGTATAATGGCGTCGAGATAATATGAAAGCAAAGCGAGTGCATTTTTTATGCTACATTCGTACAATTTCGATCCAGGGTGGAGTCTGAACAATATCATTTGTGGTTTCAAATCCCATTCCAGTAATCCACACGCTAACCTTACAGTACCTCTAGAAATGACAGTGACCTGCTAGGCAAAGCTAGGCAAAGATTCCTCTAGAATAGGTACCTTCGACTGAGTTCCTCTCTGTTGATATAAACATATCGAGTCAAGTATATATACGGGAACCACAGAGATAAGCTGAATTACTCGCTAATAGAAATTCCAAGGTCCAACAAGGAACTTGTTACGCCTGCATGGAACATTAAATGCTTCAGGGAAACTAAAACCCACGCCTTTCATGGTTGTTTCTGGGTCGTCAACCCCTGCCAGTGAGAACTCAAATCCACCCTGCCTTGAATTGCAGTGATGTATGACTAGTCCGAGATGGAAAGCGCAATTCAACATGTACATGGCCTAACAATTAGAGGTGGCGCCTCTTCTTCTGATTGAGATCGGCAAAGAACTCTTGGATATCCGCACTAGTAACCGTTCTTCCATCTTCACCAAATGGAGCCTGTTCAGTCACAAACACCAATCCTTCATGATCAATCTAAACGTCCATAATCAGCTAAAGCCCAGTCACATAATCAACCAGTGAAGTTTAGGCTTAATTTAGTTTTTCCAATGGGTTGTTTTGACTCATACAGCCAGAGGTGGCATCGTTTAGTTGGCTCCATGGCCAAAAATTGATGAACCACAATAGAAAATGTGTCTACATTAGCCTATTTTACGTCCACTGGTATCAACCATACTGGTATGCAGGATGGAAAGATAACATAATACGCTCTGCAGAAAGAAGGAATGGAAGAATACCAAAAAGGTTTTCAATTGAGATGTCATGTCATTAAAACCACGCAGCAGCTCAATTTGTTGCACGTGCGGTAAACCTTTCATCAACTCTGATCCGTCAACTTGTGCACGAGACTCCTCCCGCTTACGTTTCGCTGAAGCTTCATATGCCTGCAGTATTGGCAAGCAAAAACGTCACAAAAGCACTAGAATAAAGTGAATCCAACTAAAAATTTCAGGGCAAAGTCTTTTCTGGCAAAACAGAAAACATTATATAGTACCGGACGCCCAACATTGGCAGATCGACACCAGGTGGCCACCGAAATCACCTACTCTGTTAAAGACTGAGGCCTAGACAATTGTCAAAGAAAGCAATTAGGCAATACCTGCAGCGTATCATCTGAATCCAATAGGAAGCCAATCCCCCTTTGCTCATACATCCGCAAGCAATCAGGACATCGGCAGAGATGTGTCCGCCAACCCTTCATCAGAAAAATAGCCTGCCCTGGTTGAAAAACTGCGGCTGCGCCCTCTTTTTTCAATTTACAAGGACACACAATGGTAGTATCCTCACTTGCGACAGTCGCATGAGAAATATTACCATTTACTGATGGCAGCCCTTGCTGTACCTCGCAATCCTGCTTGACTACATATGAGGTCTCACATACTACAAAATTGGCTTGATGAACATTCGCATGATCACCCTCTGTTTTTAAATCAGTGGTGGGA
Organism: Pseudoscleropodium purum; assembly: GCA_963969395.1. Taxonomy (NCBI): domain Eukaryota; kingdom Viridiplantae; phylum Streptophyta; class Bryopsida; order Hypnales; family Brachytheciaceae; genus Pseudoscleropodium; species Pseudoscleropodium purum. The sequence goes on from OZ017796.1 coordinate 24,368,000, forward strand.
ATCAAAGGGGCATGCTCATCATTTGCAATACCTGTGAACAAGCACACATGGCAATAGTGATTTAGGGATCATTGTGAATATAAAATATTTACTACGCTGTTCGAAGGGACGTAGACCCGAAAGAAGAAGACATTATCGTTGCCAACAATATACCTGATCCATCCATCTTGTCAACAATTTCAACAGCTTCTGCGGATGCATCCTGTACCGCTGAGGGAGCGATTATCAAATCCGGGTATCTGGAGAGAAATAGGCATTTGTACAAACAAGACCTGCATATAAGCTCGTCAAAGAGAGGTTCTCCATCCTCATCTCTCGGAAACTGCAACAAACATGAAAAAGTTTGCTCAAGTGACCATCTGAAAGAGCTCAATATAACCTACACGATGAACCAACGATTTATACCAATACTGCATGGTTCAAAAACTAGGTTACAATTAATATGTGGGAAACTCTTGACTATGAGGAAAGGGTTCAAACCCATCATTTCATATGTCCATAATACAACAGTCTAGTGGTTGTGGATCACCGTCATGACTCAAGTAGGAAACTGTCAACCACGATTGATTCCATCAATTGCTACTGCCGACCTAACGAAAACTCAAAAAGACGATAAATTTGCAATGAAATCCCGTTTCATTTGTGTCAGAAAAAAAGAAGATAAACGACGATAAATAGATACATGAGAATTGACCTGTGTGTGCGTCTGTGTGCTTCTAAACGCAACAGAGCAGATTGTCCAAACTTGATGCATCACTAAGAACAAATGACTGCTGATTTTATGACCACTTCCTAAAATGAAACATTAGATTTTTCCTTCAAGAGTTGTTGTCAACAAAATATTTTAAAAAGAAACTTACATATGCTGCAGAAATGAAAAATAGAAACAATAGGCGTCGTGCGAACCTGAAGAGCAGGCGGAAGTCCAAGATGCAGCTCGTGAAACCAATCCTCACAAATGCAACATTGCAGCATCTCGCCTAGAGCTGTCCCCTCAGGATCTGGATAGACACGGTGACATGTACAGTACACACCCTTATAATTCTGATTGTACACATTCTCTGTGTTTTCGATGTCCTTATCAGCCTGGAGCTTGCAAATTCCCTGCCCATACTTGGAGTTTCCACAATCACACCGAAAATGCCTTCTGGTCCAAAGCTCTACTACCTGCGGAGAAATACCTAAAGGTCATCGCCTGACAAATATAACATGCCAAACTTGGTACAGAGCCTCAGCAACAGAAACATATGTAAACTCAACTTCATGGGCTTGTTGAGAACACAATGCCCTGACAATCTTCACAGATAAGATGAAATTATTCAAACGTTCTTGCAGTTCGCGGAAGATTATACTCGCACTCTCAATATGATTCCTATGTAGAAGTGTGAGGCCTGTATAAGGTGGTATGTGACATACGTCATGACCGTCGTGGCATGCAAAGGAGCACGCAGTACAGAACCCGGCTTCTTCGCTGGGTGTGCAGGTGAGACAGGAAAAAACAGCCTGGCGCTTCATATACCCCTGCTTGTAAGTGCACTCTTTCCCGTCATCTCCACCCAGAACCAGATCCGCTTCCTGCAAAGAATTAACGCTGAACCTCAATATCCACAAGTAAATTTCTTCACCGTAAACAGACGCAAATTGCTTGAGATATTCCTGCACTAGCCAGGCTGGGGCTGGTAAAATTAACACACACAAGCTTGAATAGGATGTCCTGCGCAAGAGTTCTGGAGGTTGCCCAGAGAATACTCTGAACAGCAATGCAGCAACTTCAACTAGAACGTCCGTTATAAAAGCCTTGCTGATGACATTTAAAACTCTAGCCATGCAACTGCAAGCACTTGCCGCCATCGGAGTGCTCAGAATGGTAATGGCTTGTTAGAGGCCCATTGTTATTGCTTTCCAACAAGCTATCACTTGCATGATTTGAATTGAGCATGAAATCTCAATTTGAAATTTGGACGCAACCATTGATTATGTCATTCTCTAAATACTAGGGCCTTCGTACCCGCCTTCCCGGTTCACAGGTTCCAATGCTCATCCGGATCTCGTGCCAAACATAACCCCGTAACAAAACCCCACAACAATGTATTCACCTGTAATTGAACTCCTTAATAAAATCTGCACAACGTTCAATTCGTGCATTGAAAACGCGTACTGATCCCTTCTCGAGATCGAACGGAGAAACCAAAAACGCGCGCGAAATTCAACCCCCACATGTACAATAACCCTCGCACATTGATCAAACCAATCGAGGTCTGACTCGACGACTAACTCAGGTTTCCAGGGTCTAACTCAAAGAAACCCTAGAATTCCATAACCCCACCTCGCCATCGCGGTTCCCAACCAACACGAGAGAAGAATGACCACACAAAAAGCTACACTCCCGCATTATTACCACGTTTCTAAAATGAATACAAATCCGAACACTCTCGAAAAGACACACAATTTACGAAGATGATCATAAAACGGCGTACCCACTGGAGTGAATCCAGAGACGAGAGGTTCCAAGGAAAGGAGGGGGAATGCAGTACCAGCTCTTGCTCCTCCACGCGTTCCATGTATTCAGCCAAAGTGCTGACGCCCTCATCGTTCTCCTCGTCACCCACGGCGGCCATTTTCAAATGTTGGTGAGAAAAATTTAGTGCAAGGACGCAATTCTGCAACAAGGCAATTGGACTTACGGTTCTAAACAGAAACAGGATTGATGAGATGCAACGTCGTAATGGAGAAGCCGAAGAGTGATCGTTGAAGCAGGGCGGAATGGAGGGAAAGAAGCAGCGGGATTAGGGCCCCTAGTGAACTCTGAAGTCCTATTCCCGGGATCCCGCCAGAATTGGCTTTCCGTATACCGTTCTATACTAGGTATACCGTATGAATACTATTTAGAAGTACCTGATCTATCCGCCCCCTATTTCTGCAAGTGAAGTTGGGGATTGTTGGACCAATATAGTATGGCTGTACATCGTCTTTGTGTAATATCTGTAATAAGGAGTAGTATAGTTGATTGTAAAGTGGAAGGAAATAAGGGGTTTATTCCTTATGAATAGCAAAAAATAGAGAACTACATCACAAAGTTATGAACTTATGAATTGTCAATGAAAATCATGTGGTTACTAGTATTTTATAGGTGCCAAAATTAATTTATAATTTATTACATCATTATGACACACATGATTACTGCAAAGAATTAACACTACATTGTAATCGGTATTAACTATGTGACATCTATATACTAATCAATCACAAGTGTGCAAAAGACACAAATTATACACAAAATTTTATTATCTTTGTCGTGAATTTTATGTTTGTTGAAATACATAGAAAATGCATGACAATTATGACATTACTATTTGTACAACAATAACATTTATTAAATGGTATCAATGTTCCAAAAAGTATTATTAATGTTCAATTGTTGATTACCATTCTTATTAACAATAACTTTCTTCTTAACTAAATTTTTTCATTTTATTTGCCAACACCTAAATCCATCAAATTACTATCAATGCCATCAAATTTTAGCTTGAATTGAATCCATCAATAAGCCACCAAGAAATTTGATAGCATAGCAAAGGAACCACTTTATTAGCACTTTGTGAAAGTGAAGGGTAGAGAGGTCTTTTTTATACTAAATTCATTCAATGAATACTCAAAGGATGTGGGATAACTTGAAGATTAGAGCTAGACTGCTCTTTGTCAAAACATAAGAATTATAATGAATGTAGAAATTCAAACCTCATTTAGGCATAGTAGAATAATCTTTTTTTTTTTAAACTTTGAACTAAGAAAAGTTGGTAAATCAAGCTATCTTTCATCTTCGAAAAACCACTCAAGATTTTTTTTAATCCAATCAAAAGTTATGAATGAAGTTCAAAGAGAATGCTTGAAATGTTCAAAAAAATGTTCTTTCTAATCCGTCTATAAACTTTATCCATAACTTTTGTTTGGAGTCTTTAAATTTCAAACAATTTTTTGGAAATGAAAGCTATCTTGATTTACCAACCTTTTTTTATTTTAAAGTTTTAAGTTATTCTACTATGCCTAAATGAGGTTTGAATTCCTACATTCAACACATTTCCTTGCTTTCCAATTGACTTAGTATTGAACTTGTGAAAGATTAAAAAAAATGTAGTGTCAATGCAATAACTATGCACAAACATGATGTTATATAATTATTACACTAACTATACATGTCTTAAATAAGCACTAATGCCACACAAAGTTAGTTGCCCATTATTAAACCATTGAGGTCATACATATTTTATCATGCATAGTTATCATGCAATTTTAGCACTTCAAACTCAAATATCAATGACATGCCTAAACTACATGGTATTAATCAATGTCAATATTAGGTTGTAACAATATTTCCAAATGCATGAATGTAACATGAAAGTAATATTTGATGATAATTGTATAATTAATACTGACAATTCATGACAAAGAAACTTTGTGATGTAAGGATCAAATTCTTTTTGAGTCCAACATGGAACTATTTTTAGTTTCATTCCCAGTTTTTACCAATGAAAAATCAAGAGCATGTAGCATATGGAAATAGGGATTATAAATTAAAATAAGAACTATGAGTTTAGAGCTTAACCTCTAAACATCACATACAAAATAGTGGTTACAGATTAGTTTTGAAAAGCATGAAAAAACTCCAGCATAATTAGGGATGGTTATTGATGCCTGCACTGTAGAAGTTCGTGGCCAACAATATGATGAGTGAGTGTATGCTATTTTTAGAAAGATCCACCATATGGCTTCTAAAAATATAAGCTTTGATAAACACCCTATTCCTACAATTTAGCCATCTTCTTGAGCATGATCTGTCTTCAAAAATTTGTTGATACCAGAGCACAAATCAAATGCATGCAACATTCAAAGATGACATAGAATGCACAATCTACAATCTAAGACTTACTTTTGTGCATTCCGAAAGTTGCACAATTCTGAGGTCAAGCTTTGCAAAACCTCGATATGGGCATAATAAAGCCAAGGTTTTAAAGACCCCTATTTAAGACCCTTGTTTAGACTTCAACTATTGTGTTCCATGCCTTCGATAGCTAAATGCCATAATCACCACATAGAGGACAATGCATTTTCATTTTTACAAATCAAATATCAAACAAATGCAAAATTGAAGGCTAGTTGTATTTCCTAAAAAGAAGGTCCATATTTTGAACAAAATTGACCTACCCTTTTGAACAACTATATTCAAATTTGGCTATTAAAGAAAAGCTTTACAAGTAGGCCACAAACCAATAGTGTGGCACTACAACTCTCCCTATGAAGAAAAATAAAGCTAGCTACTCAAAATTAGTCAAGAATCTGCACTAAATTGTGTTGAATTCTTGCATGTCACAAAACACTACTACAAACTATACAACTACTCATACATTTTCAAGGCAATGACCCTTCCTTGAGGAAGTTGTTGTAGTTACTTGCATTGAAATAAAAATGCACAAGGAGGTTCAATAAGTGATTCTTCACATCAAAGCTCAATTGCTCTGCTGCTTCGCCAAACTTTGAGGAACACTAATAGTGCCTGGCATGGGACAAGTATTTTTGGTACTAAGAGACTATGCCAAATTTGTTTTCATCAACCAATTTGATAAGGGACACAATCATCAATTCCAATCTTGCTACTTTCATGGCCTATTTCTGACAACAATGGAGAATGGCATAGTAAGATTTGTGACATATAGATATGAATCCTCATGCCTAACAAAAGTTGTTCTACTTATGTCCATACTTTATATACTACCTCACCAATGTTGGATGAGATTTAGCAAGGTACACAACCCATAGGTTCCTTCCAATACCATGAATAGTTTAAAGGAGAGGAAACTAAGGTTCTATCGATGCTTGGTCAATACAATAGTAGAAGTATTTATAGAGTCCAACTTTTTGAGGTATACCTTAAATGTGCTCAATATACAATATCTACATATTTTATAGGCTGGAATCTAAAATGAAAAAAACACTTTATGCCACCATTTCTAGCTATAATACTAGCAAGTGTAATCTCTTTTCATCTAATCTACCATATCAACTCCCTTCATGCCATAGGAGTACTCAAGCTACTATAGGGTAGTCCTGACATCTTTATGCACCTCATTCAACCACCATTTGCAAGTGACAAGGCTTGCTCCCATAGGGTCAAAACTTGTCTTTAAGAAAATCACCAGTTTCAAGTCAAACCACACTAAAATTGCCATGTATTGATCCCTATGAATGAGCTAGAGGATAGTGGAGCAAAGATACTCTACTTTCTTCAAGCTGCACAATAGAAAAGGAATCCCAAGTCACAAACATTTCAACATCCTTGTAGTATACATGCCAAGATTTAGCAACTTTTTTAATAAAGCTTGTGACGTGAAAAAATTGTCTACAACTACGATGTGCTTTGATATTCTAGTCCATGGATGAGGTTTAGCACTTTATGCTCACCTTGACCTACATCTACCTCTCCCTGCTTGCCTCAGTGAGGTAAGACATTAGAAGTGCACCTAGACTTTGTAGACACTAGTCCAAAACCTTAAAGCCATATTTGGTAGGCTTGGACTTCGAATACTGCCTAAAACTAGAGTAATGGCCTCAATAAGCAACCATCATTTCATCGATAATAATATATCTACTAGGGTTATACAACTCTTTGGATCTACTTACAAAAATGCCACATTTAACTACTTCTAGATTATATATTCATTGAATTTTAAGCTGAAGATCATGGGGGGGCCCAATAGTAGGATTGGGAGTTCTTCCAATGTTTTGCATAGATTACCCAATGTTTTGCATTATCTCTTGATGATAATTTTTTTTTAATTATGACCATTATTAATTCTGGACTTTCAAACATTAGAGTTTTAGGGGTTCCAGAAGCCTATTTCGAGCCTGTTCTCCCGTAGTTTTTTCCTGCAGCGAGGGGAATGGCCTACTATTAGAATTTTCTTTTTTATTAAGAAAAAAAAAATTAGTCTCCAAATGCAAATTTTTTCTTTTTTTTGGTCAACGACGTGGCAAGGTCTCAGCCATGTCAGACTGCTGCGTCAAACCTATTTCTTGCATTCGCAAGCTGTGATAACTCCCAGGCATCCAGAGGCCCCAAAAATCTTCTAATGAGGCCTAAAGTAGTTAAATGTGGCATAAAATGTTGAACCATGAAGTTCTTTATTTTTTCTATCTTGTCATATAGAGGATGCAACCTATTACTCTACAGAGAGGTGTTATCTATTATTTGAAGGCATTAAAGGAGTGCTTCAAAGCACACCTGCTTGAAAACTTTTGAAATAATTGGACATCACTAGGAAGGGTCATGCTTCCAATAGTCTCTAATGGTTGGAAACTGTTTTATAGCCATTAGAATGACACAACCAAGTTATACTCTCATCTCATGTTTTGTACCACCCCTCTCGTCCATTTTTTTCCAGAATATTTGTATGGCAAGATTCACATTTGCAATTGGGTGGAAGGTTAAATCAAAAAGGTTTTGTGTTGAAGCTGACCTCGATTATCATTTCCACCATCATAGTCCCTACACCTACTATACAAGCTTGTCGCATAAAAAACTAACAAAAAAAATTTGTGTGCTAAACCCTAAATCCTTGAAAAGTCTAGAAAGGTTGAAAGGCAAGGAGAATATGGTTTGAAATTTTTCACTATATTACATGTGCAAAGGATCCATACATTAACTTAAAATACTTGACTTCTTTGAGGTACTACTAAAGTAAAGTGAGGTAAGGTAAGAAATCCTATTTGTACCATGTGACTATTTGTGCTACTATATAGGTACCATCAAATAGTGAAGGGCTTTTGAAAATTTAGAATGTACATTACTAAAATATAGTAGCGCAAATTGGGTGGCTTTTGAATTGTTCTGCAAATAGAGTCTTCTATCATTAGAAGATTTTTCGGGCTTTGGATGCCTGTGAGTTACCACAACCTGTGAACGCAGGGAATAGGTTTGGTGCATCGGTTTGACGTGGCCAAGACCTTGCCACGTCATTGACCAAATTTTAATTTTTTGCACTTGGAGACTAATTATTTATTTATTTATTTATTTATTATTATGGAAAAGAAAATTCTGACAACAGGTTGTTCCCCTTACTATGGGGAACAGCTACGGGGGAACATGCCCAAAACAAGATTTTAGACCTCCCAAAACTCTTCTAATGTGACATCATTTCTTTAGAAAGAGCATTTTTAAAAATCACTTCAAATTATAGTAACTTTTAATATATATTATACTATTCATAAATACAAAGCATGATTTTTTTTAATTAGACGTGTTTTTTGATACATTCCAAAGAGCTTTATAGAATTAATTATTTCAATTTTCTAAGACAATATTTTTCTTTTGGGACTTCTTATAAATAAAATGAAAGTCTATTATCATATTGTCTTGGAGATTTGGAGATTTGGAGATTTTTAATTATCTCCTCCTATTGTTGTACCAAAATAAGAACAATTACCTATAGATATAGAAGGCACCACTTATAGCCATTTGGCATTTAGAAGTTAATCTTTTAAGTACAAGGGGCCTATTTTGGATAAAACATTTATCAATAATTGGAATGAAAATTTTAATTGAAAGTATAATACATCTATGCTAATGGAATTCTCATATTCAATCAATTATCATGAAAAAACAATAAAATTAAATAATGAATTCAACAAAAATGAAGTTTCAATTTTTTGAAATTGAAATTTGGCATGCTTAATTAGGATTGTGTAATAATGCAATGTCAATAAGACATGGAAGAAAATAGATATTATATTTTTACAATATGCAAATATTCTTTGAATAGTACAATAGCCAATTTGTAAAATATTGTACCCTACTATAGTAACATTGAATATCCGAATTACATTATGTATAGAGAAAATATATCAACCTAAGGTAAGTACATGTAATCACAATGTACAGTGTACCACGTTTTTATTTCAAAACCTAAATCTAGGATAATTATTCTTGTCTTATGAGATTTGTGTTACATAAATAAGAGAAGAATGACAATTCTAAATTTAGGTTCTACAATGAATGCATTGTGATGTGATAAGGTAGGGGTTTTAATCAAGTATACTTTAATCTTAAACGCAATGGAATTTCAAGGGAATCAATGTTGTGATGACCATCTTCAAGTCGTTTACTACAAAACTATCTCAAAGTGGGAGATAGTAAAATAAATACAGTTCCTAAATCCAAGCACAGCATGCAACATCCTCTAGTAAGATACAGTGTAGTGATTTATACAATCCTTACACTGCAATTTTGATTGAAGGCATGAGAGCCCCACCAATTTGCACTGTTCCATCTTCCCAGTAGTTGACTTTGGAATTGCTTCAATAAAAGCAACTTTCCGAATCTTCTTAAATTGTACCACCTGCCACATTATAATTTCCACATGTTAGATCAACTCTCTGCTCATCAATCTCACAAACTCTTGATTCTCATCAAACTACTTGATTTTGTACTAGTGGAAAAAAAAAATTTACGGACATACCTACATTGCTCAAAATATTTGGTAACTCTTAGGTTTCCTACCGTGACTTCTTTGCACACAAAGAATATCCCTACTGAAGATTCTAGAAGAAGGGATTTGCTTCAAGTGGACATTGAAACCTCACAACTCTGATTTTTTTTCATTTCGGAGAAGTAGCCATTTATTTCTTCAATACTCATGTGCACAAAAAGGAACACATTACCTCACAATTCCAATAATAGGATGCCTATTATGTAGGAGGCAAAGGGACACCATTTTAAATCAAGACTACTTTTCATCTATAGCTTTACGGATACCCTATCAAGTGCTGCAAATCTACTAGGCAATTGGGATAGTAGATTTCGACTTACTTATTTAGCAACAAAGCTCATGATCTCTCCCCTAGTGATAGTGCTCCCAAGATTTCTAACAATATAAGCTATGGGAATTTTTCTAGCCTTGTCATTTTGAAATCTATGAACTCAACCTACACTTGAAATTAATTACAACATGTGATAGCAACTGATTACTAAGGTAAGGATGTGATATTGACCCTCTACACTGACCCTCTATATTTGAGTGAGTTAGGGATTGGCATTTCTAATAGACATGCCAGTAGCAAGCAAAGACTAATTGTTCTGAGGCAAATGTGAAAGAGAGGCAAAAAGTACTCACACTATGACTACGCAATCTTCAACAACACGATGTCCTAAAAGAATGGACTCCAACTCTGTAGGGGCTAGTTATTGCAGCTCCACCAAAGGAGAAAGTGCGAAAGTGCTTTAAGCACTTCCATTTACTATTTCTAGAATCTAGATAAATGTTTAGTATGTCAATTAGGAGTTTGAGGTAGATTTAAGCCCTAGGAGACACAGTTACAAAAGACCCTTATATTAGATTATTATTGGATTTTACCCAATCCTATTGATTCTTGAGGCAACGCACCCGAAGGTTAGAGGAAGGTGTTTTTATCATAAAAGCACGCCAGGAGCTCAACGGCAAAGTTGGTTTATAAAGATTCCCTTGTATGGAAATGATTCTTCCATGGAGGAATTAAATCAGGAGGTAAAGAATTTAGACCTCCCTATATTTAATGCAAGCAAACATGTAAACTTGCAATTAGCATTTGGAAACTTCCTAGAGTTTGTCCAAAAAAATTTGTAATTTTCTAGATTGTAGAAGATGACTCCATAGGAAGTCAACTGCATTTATCAACAATTAGAAATTCATAGAAATTATCCAGGTAGCAGTAAAATCCCACTAAAAATTAGAATAGTTTTTTTTGCTTAAATAAGTGCCTGGTCAAATTTTCAAGACATTCTGACACTGACAAGTACAAGAATTGGCGGCTGCACTGAATTTTAACGATTTTCAAGAACATTCGACGGGTTGATTGACATACCAGGCGCATACGGTGTTCGAATGAAGTAAACTTGGACTCTTTTCTTACTATCTTAGACCTTATAGACAACCTAGGCTAGTCAAAACCATAAGAAAAGACAAACTCCAATAGTTGGATTTTCTACCTTTTCACTAGCTAGCAATTCGTTGGCTTTTGCTTGCAAAATAGTTTGGAAAGTAAGAGTAGGGGTCCATTAGGCTAATTTGGGCCTTCTAAAGACAATGGCACAATTGGTTTAGTGTTTGAAGCATTTATCCAAAATTTAGAACAACCATAGTAGTAGTATAGAATTTGAATTTTCGTTAAATTGGATTTACTTAGGAGTAGACTTAAGTAACTTGAGGGGGGAAGGGGGCCTTGGAAAAGTGTAAGAGGCCTCTTCCTCCCTTCACTTTGCACCCCTTTTTGTTTTCATATTTGGCCACACGCAGCCACATTGTTTGAATTTTTGACATTTGCCAAAAACCTCTTGCTTTTTCGTACATTTTAAGCTTTTGCTTGTATTTTTCAAGGATTCTTGTGCATTTCTACTTACTTCGAAGGACTTTGGGGTCCCTTTGAGTATTGCTAACCTTTGCTTACGTTTTTGGGTGGTTTAGTCCTCCAAATCATTTATTATTGTGTCAAGTCTACTAATTAATTCTTCTTGGGGGTTTTCGGAGAGAGATTTCACACATAGTTGTTGCAAATCTCCCCTTGACATCTCATGTAGGAATTTGTGGTCCATCATAAGTCATTGAGTCATTTGGGAGTTGATGTTTATTGCAATCCTCCAAAGTCCCGCAATTTGTGGTTTTTAGTGTTTCTTATTTTGTACTAACTAGGAACTACAAGCTTCCAACTAACCTTCTTGTGCTTGGTATTAGAAGTAATAGTGTACCACTAAATGGCAAAGCTATCGCCTTAGTACTATTAATTTTAGTTGTGTCACCTTCCCAGAAATGGGTGAAAACTCGGGGATGGCAAAGCTTTGCTCCCCTTTGGAATTTCCATCTTTTGTTTTAGTTTAAAGGGTATCCATACGGAGACCCCAGTTTGGGTTTTAAAAACCCGTGGCAACAACCGCCACAATTTTGGTGTTAAAAAACCAGAGTTGTTAAGCCAGTCAGGGAGCTAGCAAACCCAACAGTCAAGAGCCAGCAACCCAACCTATCGGAAGCCAACACCTAGCTAGTATACGATGATAGGCCATACAACAGTGCTTATTGACAGGCCATTACGGTAGGTGCTTAGTACATCATTAAGGATTATTAGCCCTTTTATAAAAAAACCAAAACCAACTCCAAAAAATCAGTCAGTTGTTGACTAGGGGTTGGTTTCCACTTTTTTTACGTACATGCATATAAAAGCAACAAGAATTCAACATTATAGTATAAATTAGAATTATAAGGGCTAATTTTTGGTTTTCCATAGAAATAGGAAAGGATTGAATCTCTTTCACCTTGTCAAACTAGTGTCCATCACTGTGGCTCAAGACTTAAGAAAGAAGGACTTTAAATTTAGAACTAATTACCAAGACTTTAGAGGTTAAGGGAAATAGTAAGGTCCAAGGAATCAAACCCCCATAAAGATTGGTTTTTATTAAATCCAAATCAAATTGAGTTTGGAACCAGCAAGTGAAATAAGATTGGAGCCATAGTTCAAATGAGTTGACCATCAAGTAAAATCAGATTGGAGGGCTAGAGTTCAACTAAGTTTGGAATCAACAAGGGAAGTCAAATTGGAGCCAGAGATCAACTAAGTTTGGAATCAGCAAGTGAAATCAAGTTGAAGCCAAAGATCAATTTGAGTTGAAGCGAGCAGTGATTAACATACCTCATCTAGGCTATAAGCAACAATTTCAAACCTCATCTGGCTCAAAATACACACACTAACATCAAAACTTCAAGCCATGACGTGAAACTCATTCACAAGTAAAACTCCAACACGAACAAGGAAACTAAACTTGAAGGAGGAGAAGTGTTAGAGGTCATAGAGTTCAGTATGCACGTATAATCCTATAAAGAATTTGGTCCATTCACATAGAATATTTAGCATTTATTGAAGTAGTTGACTTTGCAAGTGGGACAAAAAGAAAAGACAAAAGAGTGGAATATTGGACTTTAGGTATATTCTAAAATTTAGTTATTAGTTGGAAGAAGTTAGGGGAGTTTGTCTTAAGCATTTGTTTGATTTTTAAACCAAATTAGCAAAGCATTTAGAGATTAGATTTGGTAGTATTTGATAAGATTTTGTTCCATCAAAATATCTAGGGAAAAAAGAAAACATTGAAAAGATTTAGATTAGAAGAAAATGAGGAAGAAGGTAGAAAGAAGGTTTGGCAAATCAACAAAAGCAGTAACCGCATGACATTAAAAACCCAAAGATTCAACATGAAAGTAGAGGGAGCATACTACAAACAACTAGTCATCATCAATACCGATGGAATTATCGATGTCATGAAATCCAAGGTTAGTCATTAAAATCACCACCCTTATTCTCTTCTAATTCTATAAGAAACCATTAAAAAGAAGAACCAATGTCTAGAGTAAAACTCAAAAGTTGAATTAGATCGTAGGAACAAAATAATACTAAATTAGGCCTAGAAGTAGTTGAAACTTACCATTGTCATTAAAAAGTGTTTCACCCACAAAGTAGTTAGTATTTATCTAAAAATTACCATAGAAGAAAAGTCTTAGTAAAAGTGGATGAAAAAGTAGTAATTCATCCAAAAAAATCTATTAGGGAATCTTTAAGGAATTTAGCATCTCTAATAAAAATAAAAGGATAAAAGGATAAAAGGATAAAAACAAAGAAATTAACAATCTAAGGATAAAATTGAAAGGTAAATTTTGGTGCACTAGTTAATGGTCAAAATTTACCATTGAATCGTTTTTACTGTAGTGATAAAAGTAAGGAGATTTTATTTAATAAAAAAGGTAAAATCAGACCCTCAAAGATAAATTACTTAGTCCTAGAAGTTAGGTAAAAATTACAATTTCAAGTAAAAGTAATAACTATTAGAGTTTTTATCACTTAGGTCAAAACATACTTAAGGAACAAGTTAAAGGAATAATCTCAAAGGAAATATTCTTGGGATTCCAAAACTACCTTAACTTCAGAAATTGGTCAAATAACGAAGTCACTAGAGTAGGATGAAGTTTTGAGCCAAAGTAGAGTAGAAATTGGATGAAAGCCAATTAGAGTTGACCAAATCCATCCAAGTTCAAAACTTAGGTAGGAACAAAAAATAGAAAATAAACCAAAAATACAAAGTGAATTTTGATAGTTAGATTGCTAGAAATCAACGGATGAAGTTTTAGGAGTTAGTTTTAATATCAAACTTCATCCACGCATATCTCCTAAAGAATTAGGTCAAATTAGGAGTTCTTTAGCATTTTGGAAAGGGAAAATTTAGCCCTATAACTTAGGCTACTCAAACTTTTTGCTTCACTAATCCTTATTGGCCCTAGTTTTGGATGTTGTAGCCAAAACCGGCCCTTTTTCTATTAACTCTTGAATTTGGTTAGCAATCATTTAAGGAAAGTATAGGTAGGACAAACAACAAAAGACCCATTGCTTAGAAGGCAAAACTAGATTACATGTTGTTAGACACTCATTAGGATCTTCACTACGACAAAAGCAACTAGAACCTCGTTGTGTACGTTGTATTCCAAGGGTGGAAATAAAGCGCCCATAGTACACACCAATAATCGTTATGAAATAGTACTAAAAAAATGACATTTGGGTATTGAATTCGAGACTTTGAGAGTCTGAAATGTAGCTAAGATTTTTATAGTAAACTTTGATTGATAGAGTATGCTAAATAATAGTTTTTTAGTTCAAGACAAATTTAAACTAAAATCTTAACTACTTCTGGTAGCATTTGCTACTTTATACTCCTAGTAGGATAAGCAAATGGATGAAATTGTCAAATCTTTTTCAAAAGAATATTAGATTTATCAACATTTTGATGGAATTTGCTAATAATAGAATGAATTTATAGATGATTATGGATGAATCTATACAATTTTTATTTTATTAAAATGTAAATATTCTAGAGTGGTTGTCACTCTACCAACATTAATATTAATGGAAATGGTTGTGCTGGAAATTACGTCATCATAAAACATACAATGCACCAAATTAATCTTGATCTTATACATTTATGTATATTTTACAATTCAAAAATATTTTTAGAAACAAATAAAATGATAGTCATATTTATCAACAAATTGTCATTATCTTAAACCTCCAAATTGTTAAATACATGTATTTATAACTTTATAAACTAAGACGAGCACATATCTAGGGTTTAATATAGCCTTTGACAATTATCACAATGTTTCAAAAATGTCATATTTTATGAATTTGAAATTAAAGATTGTAAGACGCCATTGCTTTAAAGAATTGTTTTAAAATCCCACTAGTTTGTAGAAGGTGATAACTTTGAAGAGATATTTAGAAACTCCATTTTTCAAAAATTAATATGGTAAAATGGCCTACATTTAACCATGTACAAGTGAGTAAACCATGTACTAGAAAAAATACCTATCGAACATGCTTGCGATATGGGAGAATTGCCAATGCACCAAAATTGATAGTTGCTTGTTTAGTTCTTTACTCCATATAAATGACTTTATTAAACAAAAATGAGAAGAATATAATATACCCAAACTGTGACAAAAAAACAAGAGCTCAAAAATTCAATAAATGTCAAAAAATAAATTAAAAAAACTTGAGGCAAATGATTTTGATGTGTATCACTCCATCACTTCTCTAAGTTACAGGTTTGGGTGAATTGACCCCTAGCTTGTGCCCCCAAAGCCATACCAACAATGCATATAGAAAACAAAGTCCCTTGGTTTTGAGCCTAATTTATTTATCTTCTACACTAGTCTTCTCTACTTTGGGGTCTTTGGTTGCAAATATAGGTAGAACCTCTCTTAATGTAACATCTAATATTGCATAATAGAGTTAGCAAAGAGTAGGTGAACTACATATGTAGTCAAGATAGAGAGACATGTATTCCTATAAACTCTCTAACTACATAAACATCTCTTAGTGCATAATCCTGGTAGCATGTTCTACCTAAGTATATTAATTCAAAATTTGCAAATTTTATCTTGTGTGTCAAATAAAAAATTTCAGGAGTGTTTTTCCTTGGGGACAAGCAAGGAGGTGAGTTCACCTGAGCCCAGGTATGATCCAAGACTTTTATTTTTGGCAATCTAGTGCCGGATTGCACTACCAAATAATAATTTGGCTATAAAACGGCAAAAAAACATGAAGTTTTTTGCCAAAAGACTTCAAATCAATCAAAATTCTTGGATGAAACTGCTACATTGTGGATGAAAAAAATAAATATAAATATGTGATATATACTACTATGATATTTTCTATCCAATATGTGGATGAATGTTAAAATTTGGAGCACCACTATAAAATTTTATTTTGCCACTTTGGCACCGCCTAAAAAATGAAGGAAAAAAAAAAGCCCTGGTATGATCTCTCTTTCTGCCTCTAATTCTCTCTACTGTTGATGCGACAGTGTGACGTAATAGAAGGCCTCAATAGAGACTGGGAGTAGGTTGGTCAATGTCCACGAAGAGCGGCAACTTTTGTGCTTTATTTTTTTCAAGTTGAAATAAAATTTTCAATGCCGGCCAAAAGTAAATAACTTTCTTAAATTCAGGGTAGGTACAACTGAACGCTGTGCAACTGTCGATGGGGCAAAAAAAATACTGAGTCCGAATGCTGTCGACCACAATCCCCCGAATATCTTAACAATTTACAAATACACTCCAATCTAGACCAAAGAAAGGAATCTGTGAGAGCAAGCTCCCGTGATCCAAACCGAGCACGTGCTTCACTTTTAGGGTCTACGATAAGTTATGTTCATGCCAGTCAATGCTCGGAATGATGCGGCCCACAGTCCCATTTGCAAGGAAGCCACCTCGCTCATCACTCTCCCAATTCCCAAACAAACCTGAGACGTTATGTTTCCGGACCCCATCAAGCAAGCAAACAAGCCACGAGGCCTGCGCCCTGCCTCATCCCGACTTTGTGGCTGCTCGCAAGTACAGCACAGCACAGAAGCTGCTCTTCACGGCGCTCCGATCCGCGCATACCCGCGCCCGGCTCGCGCGCGGACCTTCCTTGATTGGAGTTAATTAAAACAACTCGATCTGAATCAATCTACCGAACTGCTGGTCGGAGTATCCAGCAGACAATTAAATCAGTTCTACGAAGTCAGAGCTAGAGTTAGAGAATGTCTCCGTACGTATTTAAGGACTTGGAGAATTGGGTAGATCTGGAGAAACCAAGTGGGTCACAAATTTGTTGTAAGGATGTACCTTCCTTTACAGAAGCCTGCCTGCTCTTGGTGGGTTCTTTCACACATAGCATGATGGAAATATTGTACTGTTTTCTGAAGAGCATATATATATTGCGGGGAGATTGACAACAAAACCCAACAGAAATCTCATTGCTATAATTTGTGGATTTCGCTTATCTGTGACAATTGACATGGCCACACGATAATTCTTTCTTAATCAAGAATGCATGAAACCCACTAGATTTGGGGAGTGGACTGTACACTACAGGATGGACTAAACCCCACAACAAAATGGAGTCTCTGGAAGACGAAAGAGGAGAACTCAAATACATATTGAACACAAGCGTCCTTTGGCAAAAAGCGATGAGCACTGCAAATCATTGGTCAATTTGTGTCCTGAAACAGTAAACTCAGGGAAAATTCAGTATTGGAGCATGCAACTTAGAACTTTGTTGAAACTACATTTATAGTGTTGTTGTACACACTAGAACAGTAGTAGACTTGGGTCATCTTGACGCGCTTGACAGCAATGTCATAAGAAACACATAGTTCTATGGATCTGCTCCGACTTCAGCCAGCCAGCCAGCTCATACTGAATCCGTTTTATGAATCCCTTGTGTTGAAAATTATTCGTCGTGGTCCACAGCAAAGTTGGACCATGTACCTGATACGTACATTTTCGAACAAGGGATTCAAAATCCCATTCAAAGTGAGCTGACTACGCTTGTGTGGTGTTCACAGAGAAGAAATAAAAAAAGAGGATACAGTATCTGCAAGTTAATTTTGGTACGTTGTATGGCGGAAAGAAGATCATGGATCTATCTTTGTTAGATACCCAAGCCTTAACCAGGCCTACAGAATCTTTGATCAAACCAAAGGTAAATTAATGTGAGCATGGACATGAAGTTTGACGAAAGTTATGCTGGTTGAGATCATTCCAAGGGAGGAGCAAACAGTTGCTAGTAAGAAAACATTTCTTCTTCTCAAGTCAGAGACATAGCAGTCAGCAAGAGCTAGATGACTAAAAGACGAATGAACAATCCTTGTAGCTTTTTGAAATGGAGGATCCATAATTCCATACTGGATGTGTTTTGTTGACAGTTTTTGATTTGAGAACAAGCAGAGTTATAACTCATAATTATCCTCTACCTTCATTTTCAGATTGTTATATGTCCAGTACAGTTTTTTGCTGTAACTTGCCCCCAAAATTGAATTTCCTAGTATGTGGAGTTACAAATGGAGTATACAGTTCGAAAGAGTGATTGCCCATATTTGTCTAGCCTCTTTGTGCTGTACATCTAGATGTATAAGTTAAGCCTTTATCCTATGAAAATGCATAATCAGGGAGCTTGAAGAAATTGTGGCAACTGAACAAAAATATCTTTTGAATCCACAAAAACAAATCCTTGGATGCTGATAGACTTTCCAGATCTACCAAATTCTCCAATTCCTTAAATACTGAGATTTTTTCTCATTTAAATAGCTCTGACTTCGTAAAACTGATTTGTCTGCTAGAGTACCCAGCAGGGCGGTAGATTAATAGCTGTTTTTGACTGCAGTCAACAATCATATATTGGGAAGGTCCATGGGCCGGGCATGAGCGGAGCGCCATGAAAGGCAGCTTGGCAAGCCTTTGACCGGGCAGCGACAAAGCGGGACCCAGGCCGCGTGAATTGCTCGATTGGGGTACATAGCGTCTCGCCAAGCAAACTCTCTTGCAGCCCAAACCTTCTAGAAAGATGGACTGCAGGAACCCACACACACGTACGGTATGAACTAAAGAGGGGCACCAACTCAGAGTACACAAAGTTACCTCCTCCACAAAATCAATGTTACAAATGGTGCAAAACAGGCCATTCCAACGAAACGATGGCAATCTCTCTCCGCAAATTCTTTAAATTGCTTAATTAGGTACGCAACAATTAATTCGATTTCTCTTATATATATTCTACCTTTGAATTCGTCTCTCACACATCCTCATAGCTGGGACAATTCCCGATCACTGCCGAAGCTCCTACTTCGAAGCCATATGCACAAACTAAGTTCCGAAACTAAAGTTCGTCAAATTCACTCTAATCGAGCTCATCGGCTCACAAGATTCCGAGTAAACTGATGCCAAACCCGACGAAGCTTATCCCCCACGTCACCCCGCCACCGTGTCTGAATTGCTCCACGGCGGCGGATTGGTCCCCGAACTCACTGTAGGCGTGGTCCTCCACTGGCAACGCCGGTGGTAATGCGTACCCCGGTGGTAAGGCGAAACTGGGGCATTCCACGACGTCAACGGCGACGCTGCATTGCAAGGGTAGAGCGCAGGCCTTGGTGTAATTCACGTTGGGATTCTCGTCCAATTCGCGGATGACGGTGCACAAGCAGTGAGGGTCGTCGGTGTTTAATTGACTGACTCCGCCACAGCAGATGGAATTGGGAATCATGTCGAGTCCCGATACGAACGGCAAGCAGCCGGCTAAGTAATTGTACGCTGACGTGCACTCGGACTCTTCGGAAGCACGAACTCCGGGCAGTGCTCCTGCAAGTGCAAGCAACAAGGGAACCAAGATGACGACTAGCTGAAAAACAAAACTCCTCCCCACCATCATCTCTTTCAACAACGCAATTCAACCAAGCAAGCAATCGAGCCAAGTTGCAAAAGTAATCCTATGTGTGAGGGGAAAAAATGAGAATCCTGGAGCATGCAGGGATTCGATCGAAAGCTTGCGGAACTGCGGAGGACCAGGATTCGGCTACCCGAGCCAGGCGGCGCTGCGTCAAATACAGTACTAGCCTGATACTGTACCAAATGCCAGACGGCGGACCGAATTCGGAGAGAAAGGTTGTTGAATGGGAGTTGGCAGACGAGGGGCCTGCTGCCTACTCCGGCGATCTCTCTTTCCCAGATTGGGAGTATTTTTAACCCACTCCTTTCGTACTGGCGGTTCGTACCTACTCGTACATATGCGGACCCCTGGAACTGGTAGGCCAGGCAGGAAGAACCAACCAACGTCAAATTTAGGCTTCCAAGGCCGGTAAGGTGAGGGAACTGCACCTGATTTGCCGGCCTCTGAATATCCAATTGAGCATTGTTCCTATTATTGAGCATTGTTGGAATGGGATCTTGTTAGAAGTCAAGAGTATATTTTAGAATCTCTACTTTTGCATTTTGGGAACATCATGTGGATAAAGTGTGAATTTTCAAAGTGTTGAAAATAAGGGCATCCAAAAGCAAATTGGAGGCTCTTAAATTTTTTTGACAAGAATATGTAGAAGTTGGTTTTAGACAGGGATCGAAATTAGGTGCACCTACCTTGTGATAAGTACATCTATAATTGATAGAGTGAGAAGAAACCTACTTCAACTATTTATCTTCATAATTGCTGCACATAAAGAATCTTTTCACGCTAGGTCCTACGATTCTCTTCAAGGAGACATGATGAGTGAGTGACACTAGGGTAGCCAACCCATTTCCAACCACTTAAGCAATTACGTATATTTGGAGTGCAAGTTTTTTGAATTTGTAATTTTTCCCATGTACAGAAATAGAATTTGGAAGGATTTTCTATTTTTTCAGAATTTTATTACATAAAACATAATTACTATGAATTTTTTAGTGGAAGTTTTTCTTTGACCTGTAATGGTGATATAGACCTTTCTATTTTTGACCATAGGCTAATTGCAAAATCAACCAAGGGTTGGTTGCAATATTGTGAATCTTACAACCAATAGTAATGTGCCACAACTACTTTGGGAATTGTGCCATAATTAATCACTGCAAATCTCATGTTGATCAGAAAAAGAAGAGTATATTATAAGAATGGGGGGAGGGTGATCAAAAATGAGTTGGCTACTAGAGACCATATTACATACCTCTACTAGAAGGGAGAGTCTATACTATATAGGAGTTTAAAAAAGGAACAAATGAGAAAGGGAATAAAGTAAATAGAAGGGAAGGATTAGAATGCAACTAGAAGCATAGGATAGATTTGTAGGAAAGAAAGGTATATGTAGTGTTTGTGAGGAGTAGATGGAAGGGGAATGGAAGTATTAATTGGAAGCGATTGTATACATTATTTTTAGTAGGGTCATAAAGAGTGTTTGTAATTAGCACTAATAACAGCTAAGCATATTTATTACTATTAAATATACATTTTTTTGATAGATCCTAATGCCAATTGAAAGAAGATTTCAATGCATTTTAGCATGCATTATCTAGAAAGTGTATGACTAAGTTTAGGAGTACCAAAATTGACTCAAGCTTTAATAGAATCTAAATTATTTTGATTCTATAGATTTTGTTTAAGCAACCAAACATATAATTAAGCACAACAAGATAAACAACTTCATGTATGTACCTTCTTAATTCTCAATTTGACGCCTTTAATGGGGCCTTGTAAAAAACTTGTTCACTTTAATATAAATCTTCTAAGACATGGACTTCAAGTTCTTTAGTCACTACTAAAAAAACAAATTTAAAGATCATTGCAAAACCAAAAATCGGGTTTAAATTACAAATTTGCATTTAGGCATAAATATTAAGTATTCATAAATGAACCTATATTATAGTAAGACTACTTCATGCCTTTCTAAGAAATGAAACATCTAAATAGAAATAAGAAACAAAACATCTTCAATGGCGCACCTTTTAAATTCTCAATTTGATATTGCCTTTAGAAAACCTTGTTCCTACAAACCTGCCTTGGTTCTAGGTAATTTCACCTACTTTGTATAGATAGCACACAAGTTGGTATCCTTGAAGAGGCCCACCAAGTAAGCTTTTATTGCATTGCTCCCTATAACCCCAATACTAAATGGCTTTAAAAATGCATGTCACTTTATACTCGCAAACAATCTCCCAAAGAACAAATTAGCATCAAAAGTCCCTACAAGTAGTTCCTTGCTTTGAATATATTATCAAATTTTGGCAAAATAATTTGTTTGTTGATAAGTCAATAGGAAATCTTGAAGAGTAAATTGAAAATATTTAGCTAACCTTTGTAATACAAATTATTATTAATCACCATATAAGCTTAATTGTTGCTACTAAAATGACAAAAAATTCTACAAGAAATTGATTCAATAGGGATTTTTTAGGAAGTTCAAACTCGCGTTCAAGTCCTATGCATATGGGCTTTTGAATACAAACTTCTACAAAAGAAAATTAACCTCAACTTTGTTCATGGACCACAACAAGTACTCTTTCATTTTCTCCCAATGACAATCTTCATGTTTGATTGTAATTGAATTGACTATAGCTAAGCCTTTCTTATCATGGATACACTTAAAATTGAAAATTAACAACATTCATTATGTTGGTAGCATTTCAATTGTTGAAATTACAATCTCAAAACTTAATTCAATGTTGGCTACAACTTCATCTTGGCAATAGAGAATTTTGGATTCCCAATTTAGATTCCAACATTCAAGAGTGATACTCATAGGTAATTTAAGCTCTTGCATTAATATTGTAAGCGAATCCAAATCAATGTGCAAGTAAATCCTCAAACAATTTCAAACTATGTTATACCAATAAAACTAAAGATTGTCCCAAATTGTTAGATATGCATGTGTCCAATAATCTAGACTTTTACCTACTATACAATATAATAGAATTGATAGTCTCAACCCAAAACTTTGAACATCTCCATAGCAAACCAAAAAAAGAAATTACATCTATTATCCTACCCTTGGGAGTTGAGACCATATCTTGATCCCAAACCCTCTACACTATCCAATCTCATATCCATCAACACAACTATTGCAATTCAATGCTTTCAATTGGATTTCAACATACCTTAAAATCCTTAAGTGATCTTGGGGACCAATCTCTAGAATGGAAACTTATAGATCAACAACTCAATAGTCAGTACTCTTCAAGCTCAATTTTCTTATAAATCTTCTTAATGGTTTGATCATCTAAAATTCATAACATGACATTTGGAGGCAAGTGTGTGTGTGTGTGTGTGTGTGTTAGGCCTATGTTTAAAAAAAAATGAAAAATGAAAAAAAAAAAAAATGAAAAAGAAAGAGAATTTTTTTGAGTAATGACATGGTACTCTCTTGACCATGTTAGATTGCATCATTGGTAGCATTTCTAGTGTTTTCAAAGTTAGGGAACTCACAATCTTATAGAGCCTTCAAATCTCATGTAATTTAGCAATTTGGGTGGTATAGGTTTTACAACAATGATAAGGTAGATATTTGGAAAAACAAATGAAAACCTATGGATCAACAATTCAATACTTCTCAAACTCATTTTTCAGTAATGAATCTTCTACAATGGTCTAATGTTCTAAAATTTGGCAATTTGGGTGGTACAAGTCTCACAACAACAATCCAGATGGTTCTTTGGAAAAACAAATTAGTAGCATCTAATCCCTAAACCATGTGAAACCCCAATGTCAAGAGTAAACTTAGAGAGTCGCATATGCCTCCCCATGAACAAGCAATGAATCGCAAGATAACTTTTTTAGGTAAAGCAATCTAATTTCACTATTTAGTGTAGAAGATATGTAACTACATCTCTAGAAAATAAATATAGAAAATTTCAATTCATACATTGTTGAAAAATGGGAGTATACAAAGAAGACTTTGAAGTTTGAAAAAGTGGTCATAGGCTTTTGGATGAAAAAATGTTATTTCCCATCCTTTGAGACCTCCCTGAAATCATCCATCCAAAGGATAACACATCGCCCTGTCAGGCCTTTCAGCGAAAAATTCTCAGGACATTTTCTCGTCACAGGAGGGATATTCGTGACGTCGTCCTCGTCGCACCATCAATGGCTATGGCGCCAAACACACAATTCCCGTACAAAGTTCTGAACTCCCTTCCAAATTGAATCCGCACTTGGAAATCAAATGATCGATTAGTGTCGCGGTTCGCCGGAATTATGGTGCCGCAACTGATCGATCGTCCCTCGCGGGCGACTCGCGGCAGACGGTAACATGGCCCTCTTTCGTTCTTTTTGTTTTGCGTGGCTTAATTACTCGTGGTCTTGTGGAGATTGACAAGTTTCTTCAAACGTCTGTGCATTTCGGTTTGTGCTGCGTGCAAATGTTTGGTGACCGAGAGTTGGTAGGAAACCCTAATTGGGCAGAGTTTGGGCTGAAACCCTAATAGTTGGGATTCTGCTTCGCTGTGGTCATTTTGAGCTGTCCTTGGTTGTGGCGATGGCTCTGGTGGTGTTCGATCAATCTTGTCGGCAACTTTTTGGATTTAAAATCAGTAACATTGATGCAGTAAATTTTTTGGAGTGAGAGCGTCGTTTTATTCTTTGTCACAGCGTGACTCTTTTCTATGTCTCCACTGAGATATATTTGTGATTGAACAGATTATCGAAGCTGGTTGATGAGGAGATTGAAGCCGACGAAGAGTTTTGGGGTCAGGACGCTTTTAAGGAAGTAAGGTTTTGTGATCCTGTAGACTCTGACCAGGAATTTTCTCGTGTAGTTGTGATGTCTTCTTTGTACCGTATATAGGTTATGGATGCTTTGAGAATTTAATTTTTCTTGCGTTATGTGCTGCTAGAAATATTTCTTCAGCTGCAAACTGATTTTTGCTTTTGATTGCCAGGATGTGGTAGACGACGAGTATGAAGAAGAACAGGAGCTTGCTGACGAGTTTGATAGTGATTTTAATGACGAGGTATTGGTCTTCGTGCAATCTCAGTATACTCTCTGAAGCGATCGTGTTGGATGGATTTTTATGTTTCATTTTGCTGCTGGCTCCTTCAATTTTCCTCACAGGCTCTTGAATATACATTATGGAATTGGCAAAAGTAGGATTAAAAGAATCACAAGTGTAGTAACGCTCAGGATATCGTAGTGCATAAGACGGACTTATCATGTGCGACCATGTGCGATCTGGCGCCTGAGCTCTTCTTGAGAATTCACAGAGGTTGGGATCTTCGCGCAGGAAGAGGAATCTGACGATGGAGAGGCCGAGGAAAAAGAAAGGTTAGTCTCGTTTTTCTTTGATTGTTGCCAATTGCTGTTTAATTTTTCAATTTTCTATCCCTTGGTTTATAGCGACTTCATTAATCTGTCAATACTTTGTAGTATCTTCTGTCCCACTGGGATCTTGACCTGTAGTCTTGATTTTATATTTCAAGAATCTACACATTTCTTTATTAATAGTTTGTAATTGTAGCTTAAACGTATGAATGTTAAGAAATGCCCAAGAAGTTCAAGGTGATTGGAAGCACGTTATGTGTGCTTGAGTTTGAAGTTTTCTCGAACATATTCCGCACTATGATCCGGCACTGGGCCTTGAGTTCCTATTGCAGTTTCATGTTAAAAAACAAATTTGCGTCTCGTCCAGTAGGGGTTTGCAAAACACTGATTAATTTGTTTTCATGGTTCAGTCGTCCTAAAAGGAAACAAAAGTTGCCTCCTGGGAGGAAGCCGCTCAAGAAAGGTCCTTCTGGAAGTGCAAAAAAGAAAGGCGTCTCATTTCTGGAAGAAGCTGCAGCAGCGGCCGATGCAGGGGAAAGCCCTCTTCCTATTTTGGAGACTCCTCGCCAAGCTGTTCGCCCTAGTCCCGAAGAGAAGGATGATGGTGAAACGGAAGAGGGTGAGAAGTCCTTGCGGAAATCCACTCGAACTTCTGTGATTGTCAAGCAAGCTGAAAGGGACGCACAACGTGCTATACAACAAGCTCTTCCGAAGGTAGACGATTTTGATATGCTTCTTAATGAAAGAGCCCTCCAAATATTTAATCTATATTGTCTTTGCGCTAAGCATCTGTCTACCGTTGTGAAGTATACAATTGTTTTGCAGGCAATATTTGAACACTTTAACAGGATGATTTTGCAGGATTCTCCCTCTTAATTTCCTTGGTTTACCAGCATATGTTCACAAGAACTTGTATTCCATTTACTTCCAGTTATGAGTTAATCGAAATTAGTTGAGCAACCTCAACGATGTTTAACACACGAATTTAATCATACAGATACAGAAAAAGAAAAAGGAGGGTGAAGATAAAAAGATGACGCAGGAAGATATGCTTCTCGAAGCTGCACAGACTGGTATGTTTAGCTTCTTGTCATTGGTTTGAAAATGACACGGAAAAGGCAACTTGAGTATATTAGGTAGTTCTTTATCGGCGGAGTGGTTACTGGGTATCGTCGCTTTATTTCCCATGTATAGTGGTTAGTGTATTGTTTTTGAGGTCTTATTAATTGTGGATTTACTCACCTTCTACTGCATTTGTACTTTCAAATACGGGGTCTCTCTCATTCTTTTGTTGCTCCTTATCTGATTCATCTCTCTTATTTGGTACTGTCGTTAAGAATGGTTTATACATGGTGTTCTTTCTTGTAAATGTATCAGTCTTATAATGGGATCTGGACTTGCAGAAATTCAGAACCGTCAATCTTTAGAGACATTGTTGGCACGTGAAGAGGAGGTTAAGCGGAAAGCAATAATCCACAAGGAAGTGTACAGTGGTCCTCTTATTAGATTTTATTCCAAAGCCGGTATACCCTCTTCAAGCATGTATATTCTGTCACTGGCCAACCAATTTGAACGTCCAGACTTACATAGTGTTACAATATTACTACTTATCAAATTGATGGATTATGGGAAGTTTACATCTTGTGATTTCCTACCACTAACTAAATAATTATACTGATCCCACAGCTGGCTAGAATTTTAGTTTGTGTTGTTAGATTACTAAAAATTTGATGGGAAGTAGAAAGTGATTGTCTGGTTTAGGGTTTAAACAGGATATGTGACGGTCAATCTCTCGGTGTAAAGGCACTCAATCATTGTGTGAATGACCAATAGGTGTTTCGTTGATAAAATCTTAGTCAGCTTAAAGTGATACATGAATAACTTGTAGTTAATGCACCGGGTTTATTAAAATCTGCCAACTGGGAGGACGGCTGTGCTTGCAGGTGTCAACATCCTAGAGTTCATTAAAATGCCGGAGGTACCAGAGGTTATAAGGGCCAAGGCGCAACCATGTATGTTTGTTCTCTGAAGCATTCCGTTCATGCTTATTTCCTTTTAGCGTATTCTTTTTACCTTCGTAGTATTTCCTACGATGTTCTGATTCTCTTGGGGTTTTTGGTGGGTGTTTTGTGCAGATCCAAACCAGCCTATTTGTGTCGTGACTGGGCTACCTGCTAAGTATGTGCAACTTCTTCTGCTCCTTTTTATGCGACGACTGTCCTTATTGTTTATTCATTTTTCATTATCATTTTTTATTTTGCTCTATGGTTGCATGGACTGTGAGGAAATGTTACAGATGTCAAGTCATTTCCACGGCTGGTGTATTGCAATTCCATTTGAGCATCAATTGTCTTTTTGGAGTTCGTCCACCGGGCCTCTCCAGTGACTCGCAGCTTTTGTCTTACTTATATTTGAAGGTATCGAGATCCGAAGTCGGGCTATCCATATGCCACCAAGGAAGCCTTCGCTTTTATTCGCGAAAGGTACGCTTTTTCAATTCTCCTCTGATTAAAATTGTTTGCAGTTCTTTCCTAGACTGATTATTGTACGATTCTTTTGATGAAACTTGTGAAGCACAAAGATATTCGCTGTGTATTTTAAATGTAGTATTTCCTTTTAATTGTGCGTCTTATCTTTTAAAGTAGCAATATCAACCTTTTACTTGTTTTGTTCAGTATACGGAAAAGGGGGCGCGTATCTCGAAACGACTCACTAGAAAAAGTGCAAAGAAAAAGAACAAAAGTGGAGAGAGAGAAATCTACACCTGGTAGTCGAGCGGGTTCTGTGAAGATTAAATTCAAGAAACCTGATGAGGCTGTTTCGAAGGAAGCAAATGCTGTAGTAGAGAGGAGAACAGCTGGCGGTGCTGGATCTTCAGGAGCTACGAGTTCTACCCTGGACAGACCTGAGAACGCAATCCCGGCAGTTGTACCTAAAACTCCGACTCCAGCCCCCCCTCCAATCCCGCTGCCAAGGCCAATGGTAGAAGCGAATGAAGCAGATTTTATGTTGGAAGACTTGGAAGTCTCATTACCTTCGAATCTCGATAGTGGCCTATCCATCCAGACATCAGGCATTGGTTCAGGTGGAGACTTTGGAGGGCAAGAAGATGCTCAGGAAATTCAACTCGAGCATGTGTTGAATATTTCGCCAACAGGACCTGATCTGCCCAGATTTTCTGAACGTTACGATCTTAGTATGGATAGTCAAGGGAACAGTTTGCTATTAGATGATTCATGGTTGCAGAACACTTAAACGTTCTTATTTATCCATGTACATAATTCCTTTTTGTGTCCACTCGCAAATTCCTTTTCTGAATTGATCTTTGTGGAAGAGCAGAGACTGGTAGAAATGAAATTGTGGAGTGACTGGGATGTTTGGCCACTGCAAAACAGTGAATGTGTAGTTGCATGTGTTGTTTCATGTCGACGCTCCAGACTGACTTTACAAGCAGTTCAGCCAAGAATGGGGCATTCCACTTATCAACCCCCCGTTTGTTGTGATCTCACCAAGAAAGTTGAGGTCCTAAGGGTTGGAAAAAGTCTTGAGTAAAGCCTTAGAAAAAACACTATTGTACCTTACACCAACAGAGGTTTCACTTCTTGGCTTTAAGGTAAACTACCATGTTACAGACAGAATGGGAGCAAGCCCATTGTGGGCAAAATTGAATATATGTTTTAGAATATGAATGTACAATGGGCTTGCTTCCATTCTACTTGTAATGGGGTAATTTACCTTACTTTGATCAAGATACAA
Source organism: Pseudoscleropodium purum (assembly GCA_963969395.1). Classification (NCBI taxonomy): domain Eukaryota; kingdom Viridiplantae; phylum Streptophyta; class Bryopsida; order Hypnales; family Brachytheciaceae; genus Pseudoscleropodium; species Pseudoscleropodium purum. The sequence continues at coordinate 24,396,909 of OZ017796.1, forward strand.
TTTTGCATAAAACTCTTTAGTGGTTGTGAGAAGTTGCCCTTTTTATTGTTGAAACCTAAACCATGGCTCTAAAAATTTGATATTCATTGTTGAAAGCATTTATGGTGCTCAATGAGTATCCAATACTTTTATTGGTTTTGGTCTAATATTCTTGAATGGGAAGGTATGAGAGCAACCTTTTGCATGAACATTGTAATAAGAATAAGAACATATTTGTGTTCTAGTGACCCACAATGTATGGTCAAGTTTGCATTCAAGATGTTTTAGTAAAAGGAGCCTTGATTCATGAAAAGTATAGGGGCCAAGTCAAGAATGTGATGGTCAAGATACATTTATGCATTACATTTGTTACTTGTTGTTAGAAGTCACTCTTCTCCATTCTTGATGGCAAGCCAAATCCAAGACTCAAAAAGCTTAACATTCATTATTGAAATCATTTATTGTGCTCAATGATTCCCCTACTCTTGCCTTCTTTTTGTAGCTTTCGGTAACCTCCTACACATAATGTATTCCAAATTGTGCATAAAAAGATTTTATTTTAAATTTATACAAGAGTTTGTAAGTATTTCTTCTAGAATGTCATGTGAAATTGGATCCATTTAAGGTAATTATACCTAAATGTGTTCAAATAAGATATTCAATATGGTTCCAATTATGATGTTGAATTTTTTAGGCAAGAATTTATAGAATTAAATTTTTGGAAAAGGGTCACAAATAGGTGGGGTTCAAATTTATGGGGTTCAAATTCTAGTCCTACCCCTTTCTATCTTGACACCTCCATACAATCATGGAAAAAATTGGGTGGGCTATTCCTATGTGCTCATCCAACACAATGAAATAAAACCAAAAGTTCTTCAAGATTCTATAGATTTCAAGAAAATTTCAAGGAAAAAGTTAAAAAGGTGAGAGACAAATACTATTGACCTCAACTATGATTTTAAGATATTAAAAGGGAACCCATCAAATTGAATGACCCTATCATATAATCTTCATAGGCTGACATCTTTTCTAAAAGATCCACCATTTGTATGATGGGTTGGAAAATCAAAGTGGACATATGCATCACCCTCTTTCTACCAAAATACAAGGTTAGGTGTTACAAAAAAACAATCTCTAAAGCACCCTTCACATTACCCTTGTACTTTTTGTAGACAAATTGATTGTATATAGTAATGTTCATCAATGTTGGGGGCCTTTCTCATATCCAAAACTAGGGGGTCAACCTCTAGTATTGGTCAAAAGGAACACAATTATGGGTAAGCAAATCAATAAGAATCTGTGATTTTAATTGAAGGTCTCCTCTAAGATATTTTAGAAGGGAGATACCTTCTTTTCTTTGAAATCGAGGAGGAAGTCCTCCTATTTAATAATGCCTTATGTGGAGTACTATCAGATTCTTCTAAGTATAATTAGATCAAAAATCAAGTTCCAATGATAGGCAAGGGTTTTCTTAGCTAGAGGTTTGTTATAACATGATAAAGTTTCTTTTCTAACACGGAGGAATGTAGTCCTTGTGTAACTAGTTTATAAAAAAACATTCTTGAGGCCTTCAAATCTTATTATGTAATCCAAGATGAAAGGCTTCTTAATCTCTAAAGGGAAAAATAACGTTTCTTGGCAACATAGCAATTTGGGGCAACTCACTACTATTGAAAGTTTCATTTTATTTTTTGAAATTTTCACAATATATATGCCCCAATGAGTAGCTTTAAGGACCAACAATTTATATAACTTTTGACTATATGGTTAAAAAGTTACTATGTGATATGTGATTTTCATTGTTGGATAGACAACCTAGGAAGCTCAAAAAAAATTTAAAATTATTTTTTTGAGAAAGAAACATTTAAAGTTGGTTTTCTAGACTTGTATATATGTGAAAAGCTTTGAATCATTCCATTTTCATTAATAAGATGAAAGTTACGAAGAGTTTTAGTTTACAAGCACTTGTGGATTTTCAACTCTTAAATAAATTTTGAAGTCCTTTATTTAACTTGAATTTCAATATTTAAAAAATAAATAAAATAATAGGATGTAGATTGCCTATTACACATTACAACCATTGGAATTGGCATTTTTAAATTCTATAACTAAATTTTGAACAATTTAATATTTTGAATCATTTTCTACTTCATTTGACTTATTATTTTTCCCAGCTCGTTTTTTCCTATATGTTGTATAATTCCAATTGATTTGAATTCTTTTAAGCATGAAGCTAATTTGACTTGAAGAATGATTCCAAAGAAGCACATCATAGTTATAGTACATGACATTTTAGTGAGATTATTCGAAGAGAGAGAGAGGGAGGGAGGGGGGGGGGGAACCAAGTGGGTGATATGTTCCATTTTAGCAAATATAATTGAAGTTAGAATTTTTATTTGCATTTCAACATTAGTTGTAGAAAATAGGCTTCATGACCCAAAGCTTGATGGTATGAATAGCATACATGCACACAAACCCAATATTTAGAATGAAATGTTATGTGAGATAATTGAAGCTTTAAACTTTGGCTTAGGGCGATTGCAAGAAACATTTGTCTTTTTTGGCTCAAAATGGCCTTATTTTTGCAGTATTGTGACTTTTGAAATAAATTTTCTTAAATACAATAAAATATGGATAATTTGTAAAGCATTTAAAATAGTATATGTGAAAAAATTCAGACCTAGAAAAATTTATCTCTAAAAGTTATGCCCAACAAAAGAAGCCTAGAAAAATGCAAAAAAATAGATGCTTTTGAATTTAATTCATAGAAAATAGTCAAAAAATTCAAAAAAGAAAAAAAATCATTTTTCTAATCTTTTCCCTGGTCCCATGCAAACAAAAAAATCATCATATAAAATTTTCCCCTCTTCATAGTGCTTGCACAAATAGTGTCCACTTTCAACCCATGTGAAACCTTTACATTGAGTTCTTTGCCAAAAATCTCATCAAATGTCTTTAGAATGTTAGTCCACCTACAACAAGTCAAAACCCTAGCTTGAGAATCGCATTTTTTGGTCCCCCCAAAGGACTGAGAACCTCCAAAATAGCCAAGGTAGACACCCAATCGGGGCCACTTTAAAAATGGTAAATTATTTTTTTTAGATTGAAAAAAATTTTGAATGTCTGAATTAATAATATGCACTTGTATTTCAAATTTAAGCTAAAATGGACCTAAACCGCAAAAGTTATGAGGAAAAACACCTCCATGGAGACCGAGGGGACACACAAAAGGGCAAGTGTTTGAGTGTTTCTTGCAATCATCTTATTAGTGAAATATTAAAAATTGAATAAATCAATTTCCTTATGACATTCAATAGGAAGTCATATAGGTATATTGTATGAATAAAGTAATGAATTCTTTTAATGCCAATCTTCTAAATCAAAAAAACTTTTAATTTTTATAAAGGTGACAAAATTAGAACTTTAGATCAACATATTTCTAGATTCTTGATGAAATCGATCATTCCATTTGTTGAAATTCTAGTAATAATTTCATTCAAAAAGTTAATGCCAATGAGCTATGCAACCATGTAACACCTATTTTACTTTCATCGGATGCATAGATTGGTGAAGACTTGTAGAGAGTTGTATGCCATAAGTTTCTAATTATATAGTATCAAAACTATCTTTACAAACCATATGGGTCAAATACAAGTACAAAATCACAACAATTAACCCTTCAAGTCTCATAACCCTTCATTTATAATCATAGACTTTCGTTCTAAGAGGCTTACCTCACTACATGCAATTAAACTTTGATGGTAGTAGTGATTGGTGGGGTGCAATTATCATTGTCATAATCAATACCACATAGGCAATAGATAAGAACAACATGGCTTTGAGAAGTCGAGTGCTTTCTTGTGATGAATTACCATTGGTCATTACAAGAAAAATAGAGCCTAAAGAAGACAATGAAAGTGGACCAACAATGACATCAATTGTTGAATTTTGTTTTAATTTTTAAAATATGAATATGAACTTGAATATGAATATCATTATTAGTAATTGAATAATTGCAATCTTTGCTAACCAAAACTTGACTTGTTAGGACCATGATTTTTTGGGGTTTAAAAAAAATTAATTGGGACATTACAAGTTGGTTTAAATTTAGGGGCCTTTTACCCAATGCTCTAAAATAACATTCAATTCACTTGCAACAATGTGAATGGTTTAGACCATTAATAACCAAAGATTTGGATTAAAACCAAACATGTACCTCCTAGCAATGGTCATATTGATTCAAAAAGTTGACACCTTTTTTCATCTTAAGAATTACAAAAATCTATTATTATTGAAAGATGATCAGATTTTAAAACTATAAATTCCTATTTGAAATCAAAGATTGTTAATTAGTTAGGAGCATCTTTTTCTTTTATACCATGGGTATATACTAAATTGCACCATTTCAAATAGAATCTCTACTTTTACTAGATAAAAGTAATATTTTTTAGCTATAAAACTTCCATTTTAATTTAAAATATTGATGAAGTCACCAAATTGAGATGAGAAAGTGTATGATTACAATTGAGAAGTATTTTTGGGTCCAAAATATGGATGGATATAGAAATACAATGCTCCACCAAATTGTAAGTGATCACCATCTTGTCAATTTCCTAAAATGTAAAAGAAAAACCTATAGGAGACATAAAAAAAAATTAAAACTTTGCACTTGAGTTCTTTTGAGTTGGTGTAACTAGTACAACAGGGCCACCACCAACCACCTACTTAGTTACGGTTATAAATTGAAGAACATACAATTAGGCAATTGGCTCTTATAGTGCTGTCAAAAATTGATTATAATTCTCATTACAAAGGTTCACTAAAACCTCTAAAGGACAAAATCCATTGCAAAATGATCAAATATCATATTTGAGATAAATTTAGCTTTTAAAATTGATTTCAAATAACAATCTTGTATTTCTATTACATGACACTATGAATTGTCTATCACCATAAAAAAAATTCAGTTTATATCTTGAGAAATTGTCATTGTTATATTTCTGCAGGATAAAGTGAAAATAAATAATTAAGCATAGCAAAAATATTCCATTTAAGGTAGTTTGCTCTTGAAGCAACCATTTAAGAACTGATTGACATAGGAGAGAAGCTAAACTCTTTGAAACAATTTTCAGTATATTTATGTAGAAAAAAAAATTGGAATTGGCATTTAACCCAAGCCATTTCATATTTTTTGGACCTTTATGGAATTAGTTATGAATTTTTCAAGTTGAAATGCAGTGGTCACTAAATGTGACGACATCTTGAAATCTACACTATTGGTGCATTGAAGAAAGTAAAATATTCATTTGTATCATGTTTGCTTTTAGAGCACAGGTGCTTTTAGAACATACTACATATTTGATTAGAGTTTTTTCAAGACATACAAGTTGCATTGAAGATTAGTATGGAAATTTCTCATTTATTTTTGTTATTTTAAAAATCCCAAGTCCTAAAGTCATCATTTAGGCATGCTCTTCATTTAAGTGGTCAGAAATGGGTTGGCTCCCTTTCTAGAGTCCTAAAGTCATCATTCAAGCATGCTCTTCATTCGTCAAACAAATTTTTAATTAATTGCAAGGATTTCAAGACACGTTCAGTTGAACATGAGCAAAAAAAATTCTTCTTTTTGGATTGAAGTTGGGGCAAGTAATAATAAGCCTAGGTGGGATTGAGGCTAGGACACACAATCTTCTCTTCAGCTGATACCCAAGATGCACTCCTGTGGCAAACCATGGAATCTTGCTCCTAGAAACAAGCAACGCATTGAAACGTACATCCAAATACTTGCGCATCTGCAATTTAGATAGATAAAAACTCTGATCCTCAAAGAAGCCCAGCATGAATAGAGTGTCTGTTTGTAATGACAATGAGCCTATGTCCAATGGATCAAGGGACTTTGCAATGCAATTTAGGTCCCAATTTCCTTCCTACACTCTCCCTCTCCCTCTCCCTCTCCCTCTCTCCAAGTCCCTCGATCTTGACTGAGGATAAAACTAAACACCATGATAGTTGGGTAACGGCCAGAAGTGCTTCAGAGCTGAGGTCCAGCCAAAACGACATGCCATCTTAAAGCTATCGTCACTTAACCCCTAAATGCCCAAGGCGTGTTTTGAACCTCATGGAATTTCCTCTGAATTGAACAAAATGCCAACAATTTGATAAGTTGCACATTTAAAAAAAAAATTGTAATTGTACAAATTCAAACTAGATGTGTTAGAGGTCTCATAGGAAAAGAAAACATAACAATATAACTTTTGGAGTGAAAGATTATAATGTTTGACCATGAAGGTATTAGAACTACAAAAGTGATGTGAAGTCTTTTAATTCACTTTTCACAAGTCAAATCTAAAAAGTTGGTGACCACAAACATATATGAGGTTAAAGGGCCTAGCATATATAGCCCCAATCAATTTATTGCTTCTTAAAATGTACCCTATTATTTTTTTAAATGAATTTCTAATGTGATTTTTTCTCCAAGATTTAGTGTATTTGAGGCTCATTTCCAAGAGCTCTCAACACTACGGGAAGTCAAGATTGCAATGGATACCCTTGCACAAAATCTTCAATAGAAAAATCACTACCATTTATTTTCAAGATCAGATTTTTGATGCTAAAACTAGACTTCAAGAAGAACTTTCCAAAAATACAAACTACTAAAAATAGCAAATAGGTTAGGTTTTATTTAACTTCAAAGTTTTGCAAACACCATATTTTGGTGCACTTAGGGGGTTAATACAAGTTGTCACACCTCCTCTAAAAAGCAAAGTTCAACAAAGTCGGAGAAGTTGGTGAGAAAATTGAGGAGTCAATGGAGAGCCATTTCACATGAAGAAGGTACGACCCCCCTTTTGGTGCTGCTAGTATGGAGAATTGGAACTACAAACTATAGACAATTTTGCTTGAAATAGGGGCCCAATCTGAGAAGGTGAGGCTAAAGTGAAGAGCATGTGATTGACTGCGTGTTTGGTAGAGGGGTGAAACAAAAGAGCAGAAGATCAAAAATTCTCGAAGGTTAGAGAATGAAGTGCCGTTTTTTCACTTGTAGAAGAGAAAAAACGGTGAACTTTGAGGTTGGAGAATGGGAGGTCTATAGCACTCCACATGCCATTTTTAGAGCTTCGCATTTCAATTCTTAGAGGAGTGAACTCAAGTTGAAGAAGCTATAACTACCCCTACTATTGACCTTGCCAATCTCTACTTTGAGACCATTTGTAGCACAGTCAATACCAAAACTTCCATTCATGGCATATTCATCATTGCCAAGTCTCCGAAAAGTGCCTGGTAGGATTGATAGCAATCTCAATGTTTTTTTATTGGCCAATTTTTCCTAATTGGCTACAGTAGCCAAAAGATGTAGACTGCTTTTTTTTTTTTTTTTTAAATTCAATTTTTTCCCATCAAAATAGCCAAATTACTCCTGTATTTTTAAACCAATAGTCAAATTTCACCTCAAGGGGATCACCTAATTTTGATAGGCATGGGTGAATTGACCCCCTCATTGCCTCATGTGTTCTCCCTAAAATGATACCAGATTTTTTATTTGCAACACATGTTAAAAATTTGAAAATTCTGAATTCATATTTGCAATTGGAAGCCCTGAATTAGGTAAGGGAGGTGAAGAAACACAAAATGAATGTGGCACAAAATAGGGGGCAATTTTTTACATTTATCCTTGGCTAATCAAGCCTCCTAGGCCTTTTTTGAGGATATCACATCTTCCTAATAAGTTAGGTTGTTTGTTTGTTACGTTGAGATCTCCTCGACCATTTGTCTCCCATTTGCATGTTTGGTATTGTCGGAAAGCCCTCAACGAGGAAGGGTGCACGGGCTTGGTTTCGTGACGTTCCGACCTAAGACATGAAAGTTATTGAATTTTGAAGTTTTTATGAATCAAAAAAATTTGAAAATTATTTTTCTTTTGTTTCCACCGTGGCCAGGGCACGGGGCACACTAGTCAACATTGAAGAATCAACTGAACTGACTACTTCTCCCAAAATAATTATAAAAAAAATAACATGGGTAAGCGTAGCATTAGATTGACAGCCAATTCTAAAACCACCTGAGCTCCTGGAGACTTGTACGGTGATTCGACCGCTTGCAAAATGCAAATGGAGCCTCCTCAGATACTTCCAACACCTGGTCAGGTGTGGCAGCCAACTTTAGAGGGCCACTGCTAAATATAAACCTCTCCAAAATCAACACTGCAGGCACGGCATGAGTGTAGCTCTTCAAACCAGTTGCAAGGCTCCAAAGGCGGCAACGCAACCTCCACACGATTATAACTTTTACACAGAGCGCCTCCAAAATCTCCCTATTCTCCCGTTCCCCAATCTCGGATGAAACATAGCAACTTTCACTACCGCAGCTGGTCATCTTCCCAAGCTGATCAAGGAGCTGGTCATGTTCACTTGAATGTCCGTGAATATCGATCATGGATGCAATGTGAGCATCGGAGCATCGTGTACGTGCTCTTGAGCATTGTGAGCCTGTCAGCCTGTGAGCAGCGTTCAACTGAACGTTGGTGGTGTCTCTCCGTGCTGGAGCTTCTGAAGCAACGATGAGGCCGACGAAGGATTCCACAGTGCGCAAGGTGGTAGTGTCGTTACTGGTGGCCGTCGTCATCCTCATTCCGCTCTCCATCGCGTTCAACCGACTGTCGCTCAGCACCGAAGGATTCAATGTCACGGAGGTTTTCTCGAGAGGTCGCGCCGCCTCCCAGCCAACCTCGGCTGCAGCGCCGCCAAGGGGGGACTCAGATTTCACGGATCTTGTCAATGAAGAGTTTCTAGAAGTGGCGGATCCCAGCCTGACGCTGCAGGATGGCGCAGACGGCAGAAATGCGAGCAGCATGGCACCTGCATTGTCCACTGGAAATCAAACAGAGACGCTCCAGGCCTCTAGGGATCCTTCTCCACGGGCTCCATCATCTCCACGAGCTGCGTCTCCACGGGCTGCATCATCTCCACGGGCACCACCATCTCCTGTTGATGTAGTGGTACCATCATCTCCACCCACGTCTGACAATGCTGCAAATGATGATAATGTTCTCGAGAGCTCTTCCTCTTCTTCGATAGATTACACTCCGTCGTGGGATAGGAGCCAAGCGACGCGTCAGCGCGTCTTCCAGCCCGCAAGTCTCCCTCACTACTCGTTCGTGAAGTTCAGCGCGTACCGTCAGTCTCTCCGCACGTTTCTCGTCACGGGGATCACGTCCTACGTCGCTCGAACTTTCGACCGCGGCCGCATTGTCCACACATGCGAGTGGCACTCCCTCCTTAACGAAACCATCGCGAAGACCACTCCCGATCACATTTACTGGAAGTCGGACGAGAACGGCGGAACCTACAGCCCGACCACCATCAACTGCACCTTCAGGGCAGAAGTGGGCGCGGATGGGAAAGGTGGGTTACTCGTGCTGAGAATCTCGACTGGGTATGATCGGTGGGAGCGGAACTTGCCAGTCGTGGCGATGGAGGAGCGCCCTGGGGAATTTGAGGTAGTCTTGACGCCACCCGAGAAACTGCCGTTCAAGTATGCGTTTTGCGGGGCGCCCATGCACGGGGCGGTGCGAGCCGACTGGGTGCTGGACTGGATGACTTACCACCATTTCCTTGCGAATGGGAGTGCGCATTTCTTCTTCTACAACTTGGGAGGTCTAAAGGAAGCGGACAGACAGACGTTTCAGAGGTTCACGGAGGCGGGAAAGCTGAGTGTCACTGATATTCTGGATCCCAACCTTGTTGCGGATTACCCGACTTGGTATTACCATCAAGTGCTGCTCATCAATGACTGTCTACACCGCTCAAGATTCGTGGCGCAGCGAGTTTTCTTCATCGATTACGACGAGTTCGTGCAGGTGTGGACAGATCTGGAACCTTCTAACGAAGTGTGTAGGGTTTTGCGGGTTCTGCGTGCAGTCTGTTTAAGCTAGGTTTCCTACATAGGTTCGAATACTTTTTGACATCAGCGAGTTGCAAACCTCTCAACTTTCAGGAACTTCGCAAATGTGGTTGATAAGTTCTAAGTCTACCCAAGCAACTATATATGTTCTTGGAAATTTTGAAAGTTCCATGATGTTCCATGATGTTATGCAGAAAGCAACAAGAGAAATTAGCTACTTAACCCTCTAAGAGGACTCTGCAGCCAAAAAATGGCAGATACATGACTTTCCAAATCAATGTAGAAATGAAGAATGCACATATTGGTCCAAAAATCAGGCAAAGTATCTTGGTGATAAGTTACCAAACAGATGATGAACATGATGTACAAGGTGATGTTCAAATTTCCAGTTTGGTGCCATCACCGAAGAGGGCGAGATGGGAAACAAGCTCAAGGTTGGAGTTCTACTCCCAAATTGCCACTTGCGCGTGTGCGTTCAAGCCAGTGTTGACTTTGAACTGTGTTTGTTGTTCTTGTTGCTGTGGTGATTAATTTTTTAACAGATTCCTGCTCCGGACACACTGTCTGAATTCATGGCGCGCCATGAGAAGGAGCCTTGGGTGAGCTTGGGGAGCATGTACGCCAACACCAAGGACTGCCGTAGCACTGAGCCTGGTGAAGTGAAAGCGCCCTTAGAGCGCATGCTATGGCGTCGGCCTGTCCCCGAGTGCCGCGTGCAGCCGCCCGCTACCACCATCCCCGACCCGTGGCTTTGTATAGGTCCTCTGGGCCGGCGGAAATTCGTCGCCAATCCTCGAGAGGTGCGTCCTCCCCTGTCCATTTTTGAGTCCGAGTTAGGGTTATCATGAGGGATGAAATAGTGATTATTTCAGACCTTGGTGAATGGACAACGGAATTTATACAAGAGAATCAATGTTGATGAATTCACCCGATTAATTTTGTCTTTAGGATTAATGGGTTTTTCACAATTGTCAGACCAACGAATTCAACAAGCATTGTTGAATTGGAACTTTATTACGACAATAGAGTTATGGATTCAATAAATTTTGTTGATTGCATTGACCTGACGAGAGCATCCTCAGTCCTGGCCCGGTGTAGGAGCACTGTAACTGTATATCCCGACCACGCTCATTGCGGACGCCTTTTTTACAAGGCAGATCCCGGCCTCGACGTCTCAACCCCTTCACTTTACCCGGAACCCTGAAGTACCTGACATCCTACCTGTGGACACTATTCATGTTGCTAAGACAGGTGGATGATTAGTTGGAGGAGTGCCATGTTTGGTCGTTATTGCTACGATTCCCTTTGACCACAGTTGTTGCCTCACTTGCCTTGCTTTGTATAAAAGCAAGAACTACCGTACAAGAGCCTAAATTCAATGTGTCCTTGAAAGTGATGAGCCTGATAGAGGGGGACATTTTTTTCCGTTTCTAACTCTCTTTACCGTTACTGCGTCAGTATACTGTTTCCATTGAGGATGCTCTAAGGCGAATTTATGGATCCTTGAACAATGTTTATCGTGCTGAATAGTGATGAAGCGAAGTAGTTCAATGGTAATAGGATTGTCACTGAAAAGAATCAGTTTCCAATAGTCAATAACTAATCAAGAGATCATTGGTAATCATTGAACACGTCTACATGTAAACCTTACAGTAGCAAACTGATACTTTTAAACTGTGCCAATCTAAATTTGTCATGATGTGTGCACACCTGATTGGACGTCTTATGCATAATTTCTAGTTGTGAACAAGCATGGGAGTGCTACTCGAAGCATTGAGCGTCAGAGTTTGCACTTGTGTCCTGACACTTCGGCTATTCTATTGCAGACTTTCGCCGCTGGAGTGCATTGGGTGACCATCCCCGAGACTGGACTGAACCTCCCGGCCAACGAGGCACACATTTTGCATTACCGCAGTGCACCCATTCCGAAGCTCAAGCTGTGTGCCAACAATGTCACACAGGACTCGGAGGAGCAGGCGATCTTGGATGACGGCTGGATTCGAGATGAGTCTACCTCGAAGACCTACTCCGAGGCCAAATACTTCCCCATCTAAGAGTCAAGAGCATCCTTTGTCATCATTCCAAGCCGTTTCATTGAATCCCGAACTTTGAAGACCGCATTTTTTTTCGTTGATCTTAGGGCTCCAATTGAGCCGAAAGAGTAGGTGTTATCACTTCTGAACAGCCCACAGGAGAGTCGCTTCACTGCTTTGGGAACTTGGCATGGTCGTAGTTGCAGCATTGCATCCGTTTCTCCACCAAATTGCCCAGAAGCAAGTTTCGTGAACTCTCTCATGAGGTAGCAGGTCTCTTGTAGTCGACTAGCGATCTGTAGCTGGGAATTACGAAAACAGCTGTGTACAATACTGTCGGTATTGCCATTGGAAGCGTCCGATTGTCTTTCATATGTAAATTGAATTTCATTTTTGACAGCACTTACCTAACTTACCCTTTCAGACATTATCCAGAAACACACATTCTTAAGAGTTTCTGCGAACGCAGTTGCGGGAATGATGGATTGATCATCGGCATTTGTGTTACTTGAATGTGGATTTCATTTTCATTTTCATTTGTTACATGGACTTGAAGAGAATTCTCAATAAGAGCCTCCATATTGCCACCTCAAAGCACGGGTTCATCAGTGTACTTCACGGGATTTGATCACAAGGTACTTGCAAGAAATACTTGTCCTATTTATTGCGTTTCTGGTTTTTGTGGTATCAGTAGTATGAGTCCTATGATTACGTTGGAGTACTATGAGAAGTATGGAAGATGAAACATTGTGGGCCATTCTACAAGTACTAAAGAGTCCTAATGTATACCCTCTAATACTACTAGTAGCCAGAGTCCTCCATTTTCACCAGAAAATGAAGTTTCTACATTTCCATTTTTGAGAGATAATAAAAGTGAGTGAAAAATTAATAAAAATAAAAAAGTGGCCATTGTTGACAACTCAAAGCACTTTCTAGCACCAAAAGGAGCCGCTAAAAAAACTTCTCTAATTGTTCATAAATTTGTGATAATTGTAGCACTGTTTGAAGCATTCCCAAACACATTTGGAACATGCTTTGTGAAAATTCTTTCTAGAGAGTGTGTATTTCTATTTGAAGACCTAAACTATCCATTTTTTTAATGTCACTCTGCATAAAAAAAAAAAGGTACTCAATAGTGTGACATGTTATGAAAAATCTCTTTTACCAACTAAACTAATTTAGAAAAAAATTGAAATAATTTGAGTACCTTTGTCACTAATATAGGAAGCTTGGTCTCAAATTTCATGTCTATTCAATCATTTTTGCAACAGTTATGGCAAAAGGTCACTTCCGCATGCAACATGTGACGCAAAATAGGACAAGTGTTTCTTGCAATCACCCCACACTCCATGTACGCACTTGGTAAATAATTACCGTACTAGCCGCAACTCACCCTACTTATTAGAATGTAGGCAAAGGTTCCATTCTAAGTGAAATCAAGAAAAAGATGTGCAATTTAGAGTGCCAAGTGCTTTGGCTACTGTGATTTGCCAACTCCTCTTACATTTTTTTATGATATGGTTGACTTTGAAGCCATTTATTTTCATTGTCAAATGTCTAAATTTGAGTCTTGTTCTACCTATTCAAAGTATCGAAGGATGCCCCCAACTGTGTATCGCAAAAAAGAAACGCCGCCCAATGGCTCACTGAGAACTCCACTCATGCCCTGGAAGTCACCGAGAATCCCACTAAACCGGTGGCTTTCAGTTGACAGCCGAGTCGCAAAATAATAAATAGTTCTACTCCAAATGTAGTAAATTATTAGTAATACTATTTTCAGAGTTCTATGAATCATTGCCCCGGCTGGCTGAATTGCTGAAGTACTCTTTTTTTTCTTTCCTTCTTTTATATTTCACACACCGTCACTTTTCCAAATTGTTTTTCTTAAAATGTGTTTTTGCAAGATTCCACACCTCCTGTGGATAACTAATGTTTCATTGACGAATGATGATTTGTAAGTTGAATATTGTCGTGGGAATGCATGCTACAATGCGACGAGTAAGATACATTATTGATCTGTACTTTTTTGAGTTCGTAGTAGTGTAAGGTACACCACAAGAAGTACCCTGTTGTTTAGTGATTTTCAATTTTTTAATTTGATTTAATTATTTGGTTTACATTGAGCTTCTTTCAAGAGCGAAAATCGGGTTCTAACTTAAGCTTAGTGAAAAACACCTGGAGAGACTTGTACGGTGATTCTTCTTCGAGCAAATGACGCTCTCAAGTTAGATCATACTCCCAGTTTTTGTCACGTAAATAGTACTCGGTATAAAAAAACTGAAAAAGAATCTTTATTCTTGCCGATGGACTGTTCCCGACAACCTGAATCTAGTTGGAACTATGTTCACCCCTAAATGCCCGAGGCACCAAAATATGGTGTCAAAAGATTCTTCTTGAAGTTTGGTTTTAGCATCAAAAATCGGATCTTGAAAATAAATGATAGTGATTTTTCTATTCAAGATTCTGTGCAAGGGTACCCATTGCAATCTTGGCTTCCCGTAGTGTTGAGAGCTCTTGGAAATGAGCCTCAAATACACTAGGACTTGAAGAAAAAATCACATTCAAAACTCACTTAAAAAAATTGTAGAGTAGATTTTGAGAAGCCATAAATTCATTGGAGTTATTCATGTTGAGCCCTTAAACCTCATATTTTTTTGGTCACCAAATTTTTAGGTTTGACTTGTGAAAAGTGAATTGAAAATTTTTCATAGTTTTAACATCCTCTTGGTCAAACGTTACAATCTTTCAACTTATAAGTGATATCGTTGGATTTTTTCTTCCTATGTGATCTCTAACACATCTAGTTTGAATTTGTACGGTTGCAATTAAAAAAATTTGATACAACTTATCAAAATGTTGTTTTTTTGTTTAATTTAGAGCAAATTTCTAGAGGCTCAAAACAAGCCTAGGGCACTTAGGGATTAAGTGCAAGGCCAAAGAAGATTGACACGTTTGCTGCCCTATGTTTCAACCTTGTAGAAAACATTGGAATTTTTTATTTGCCACATGATAAAATTTCCAAATTCTAAATTCATATTTGCAATCAATGACCCCAAATTAGCTAGGGATATAATGAAATACAAAATTTAAGTGGCACAAAATAGGGGGCAATTTTGACATTAATCCTTTGATGGGCAATAGAAGGGTCAATCCTCCTTGGCCGTGCTGCTGCCACACTATAATAAAATAATAGAAAAAGAAATTTTCTAATTTACAAAAAAATTGAAATTTTATAACTTTCACCTTGTAGGCTCAAATGCCACAAAACAAAGTTTGTGCTACCCTTCCTTGCTAAAGGCTTTTTAATGGTATTAATAACTTGATTGGAGGATGTTTAGTCCAAGAAATTGCACCATAATAAACAAACAAAATTAAAATAAACAACCTAACTTGATCCCTAAAAAGCTCAAGGCCTTGGAGTTTCAAAACATCTTTGATGTTGAAGTGTTATAAATCTAAATATTATTGAGGTGTAGAAATCTCAATTGTGCAATCTTGTAGTGTACATGTTGTAGATGGCGTGAATCAAATTTGGAGTCATTTGGCCATATAGATTGCAAGATTAGATTGTTTTAGTGTAGAAAAAAGATGGTGAAATTCTCCTAACAACACAGTTTGAGGTGAAATTCCATTTCTAAACCTACCATTAAATTTAAAAAAATGAAACTATAAAGTTCTTCAAAACCAACATACAAATATATAGGGGAAAGGAAATATCATTCAATTGATTCATTAAGTTCACAAAATGACTTAGGAATGGCAAAAAATAGCAAGAAAAGTTGCAAAAAACACGTCTTAGATTGAACTTCCTTCTACTAAAATGCTTCTCAGTCACTCATAACTTCTTGTATTGATATGAAATTTCACCAACACAAACTAAACTTATATGTAAAACTTCTCCAAACTTTTTAATTGAAAACAAACACTATATGAAGAAGAAACAAGATGCCAAAGTTCATCATAATTCAAAAATGTCTAGAATTTTAACTTTGAAATACTCCCAAACATTCAAAACACCTTGGATTGGCATGAAAATTTTACTACAATAACCACTTTAGTTCCTTGACTACGTTTCCCCCCAAATAAAAACTGTGATTTTAGTACAAGTACCAAATTTTTGAAAAAGAACTTTTTTTGAGAAATGTAATCGTAGGATCTTGAATTATGCTGACTTGAATACACATGGTAAAAAATTTAGAAATTTCCACTGTGTGGATTACAAGATATAAGCGTTCAAATTCATTGAAATCATTTGTTTGGCCTTGCAAAAAACAAGGCAGTTGCATTTTATAAGCTCAATTTTCTACAAAAAAATGTTCAAAATGGTGGTTCTTCTCTGGATTCTTTTTTCTAGACAAGTTGGCGACATGTTTGAAAATTTTTAAATCATTTTGAATTGTATAACATATAAGAAAAAAGTAGTAAGTAGAAAAAAAGTAGAGAATGATTCAAAATACTAAATTATTGAGAATTTATTTATGGAATTGAAAAGTGTCAATCCCAATGATTATAATGTTGTAATCAACAATCTACATCCTATGACTTTATTTTTTTGAAAATATTGAAAATTGAATTAAATAAATGACTTCAAAGTTTATTTTAGAGTAGAGAATCCACGACTATCCGCAAACTAAAACTCCTCATAACTTTTGACTCAATGATTGAAATGGAATGATTCAAAGCTTTCTACTTACTTATAAATTTAGAAAACCAATTTCAAATTTTTGTTTTTGAAAGAAGTGATCTTTTTACCTGCCCAAATTGCACACCCAAGGAAAAAAACCATATTATGCAATAATTTTTTACTCCTATTTCCAAATGTCATAAAATTTAGTGCACATGAAAGATATTCCTCATCCACACTTTCTATTAGAATTTCAGCCTAAAATATGAAAATTTCTAGTCACAAGTAATTTTCTAAAATTGCTATGTTGCTAAAAATAGCAAATTGGTACTTTAGGGGATAACTAGACTTCGAGGGGAACATAAACCAACAAATTTTATTGAAAAATAACATTAGATGAAGGAGATACAAGCCCCCCAAAGTTGTAGCCATCAAAATGCAATTTGGCGAACTCAAATTGAACCCATGAACTTTGATTGGCTTCCAAAAAATCATGACATCTTTGATTGATTGAAAAATTTTACTACACAAACTAAAAGAAAGTGCAGATTTTCCAATAAGTTTTATTGAATTTGAACATTGGAGGCAAATGTTACAGTATTTCAAATTGGACTTCCAAAGTATATGAGAATACTTTTAGTCTCCTAAAGTAGTGAGGATTTAACCCTAGAAGGGTGGTTCTATGACCACCAATTTCAAGCCTCATTGTCCATCCCTTGGTTAGTTGCCATTTTGCTACTAGACATGAATGAAAAAATTTATATTTAAATGTCAAAGATGAAATGATATGTCTACTAAAAGCTATTAAAAAAATTATTTGAGGGGCTAAAGTTGAAATTATTATGAATTTTTTAAGAAGAAAATTGAAGAAAATTTATATCAAATATATATCATTACACTAAACTATAGATGTATGTTATATTTTATAACATCATGATATAAAACAAAGTAATCATGTCACTCTAAAATTAGAAAATCAATAAATCATTAATATCGACCCAAAATTCATATTGCTATACATACCTTAAGTTAGATTGTTTGTTTGTTTGTTATAGTGAAATCTCCAAGATTGTGCGTCCCTTAGTTGTGTTCTTTGTATTGTTGGAAAGCCCATTGAGTATCTAATTGGGTCTTTTTGTTAAGTTGTTGAATCCAATTTGGAGTCTTTATAGTCGTACAATGGAAGAATGTCTAATAAGATGTTGGGATAGTTTTGCCAAGTCATTGGTTGTGTGTCCAAATTGGAATGTGACAAATGTGCTATCCGATTTGGTGTGGAATTGTCAAGGGACAATCAAGAGTGAAATTTAAGTTCCAATTTGGTAGTTGATGGTAGTTAGGTTGTCTTTTTCTTTTCTAATAACAACCAAATGATTCCTATTAGGTCCATGTTTGTAATTAATTTTCCATCCATTTGAAGAAAAAGCTCAACGTGTGTCCCAACCCAGTTGGCCATGTATTTTCATTTTTTTGCACGTTTGTGAGTGAAAATGTAGTGATGGAGAGTCAAAATGAATTTATGATGATTTTTGAATTAGAAGTGTTAGTTGGCTGATGTGATTGAAAGACCCTTGGAATATTATGGTGTAGTGAGGAAAATCTAATTAGATGTATTACAGACAATGAACAATTTGTATTGGTGATTTGAGTCACCAATTCAAAAATAAATGCAAAAATATTTTTAGTGGAATTGGTGTACTGCTATGGATGTGTGAGTGCATGTGTATTTGAGATAGTGTGAAATTGAGAAACTATGTAATGTAAATTATAATTGTGTGAAAAAATGGAATTAATTTGTTCGTGTAGAAGTGACCTATGAGCCTGACTGGAGATTTATGGCTATATTATTGTGCATTTAGTTTAGCCAAGTTGGTTATTGAATTATGTGTGTGTGTCAAGATGAGAAATCAAAGTTGAGTGCAATGTCGTTGTAGTAATGTTTTTGGCTATGGAATTCCAAGTTGGATTATTGAATTTAAGTCAAGATATTTTGATTTTAGATAGAGAACCTATTAGCATTTGATTCCTTACCCAACATCTCACTAGGAACACATCTTTTTTACTAATAGGATAATTTTCAAATAGGTCATTATTTTCCTTCAATAGGAGGTGTGAGCGGACTTTGTTTTGCGACATTTAGGCCTATGCTATGAAAGATATTGAATTTCAAAGTTCTTATGAATTTAAAAACTCGAAAAGTACTGTCACTTTCATTTTGGCCATGGCAATGGCACAAGGTACATTAGGAAAATATTGAATTTAGAAAAAATGAAGTAAATTCTTATCAAATATCAAATATAATCTAAAATTTGAAATTTTTATGATATATGTATATAATAGTGTACATCATGATATAAACCAAAGTTACCATATCATCCTCAAATTAAAAAAATCAACTAACCATGGGAATCGGCCAAAAATTCATATTTGCTTTAAAATTTTGAAATTTATGAAAGTTTCAAAATTTACAATTGGAATAGAAGTCGTATTTAAAAAGCTTCATATTATTAGTTGGACTCAAATTCAAAAAAAATTTATGGCTAAAATTCACATGAAGAGTAAATAGCAAGAAATGGCTAAAATATAGTACAAAGGTGCACTAGAAGAAGTATGTTTTTTTTTGGATTTTCTTGTGTCTAAGTTGATGGATTTTTCTAGACGTCTAATGAAGCAAGCCATGTTTTTATGTTAACAATTACATCCACTATAACATCTTCATGTTATAGTGAACATAATTGTTGACATAAAACACGGCTTGCTTCATTAGATGTTTAGGAAAATCTGTCAACTTAGACACGGGTTTCTTCTAATGGTGGTTCATCGATTAAGCGTCTTCTTCTTTAACAAAATCTATAACACTTGTCGCAGCTTAGAATTTTGATTTTCTTAGTATACACCCAAATAGGAACGGCAACTAGTCATTAGCTAACCGGATCCGATTAGGTGGGGAAGGAAAACTCAGAATTAGCACGGAACGTGAAGTAGTGGGCTTCTTGGATCTAATCCGGTCAGGAGTAACTAACGACGGAAACGGAATGTAACACGGATTAGGTCTAGGACCGGATGATGATGATGAACCGGATTATGATGGTAACCCGGATTCATGATGACAAACCGGAAAGGGTCCAGGGACTATAAAAGGAGGAGCTTTCACTGTTGCACCCCCTTTTAGAAACTCGACCTTGAGCGTGCGCGGTTGAGTTTTTGTCGTTTGTGCGTCTGAGCGTTTGTGTTTTGTCTGTTCTGCTTCCGGTTGAGATCGGAGAGAGGAAGTGAGGAACGGGACGTGCGGCTAGGAGAGAGTGAGGTAGATAAACTGAAGGCAACACTTTTCGCCTATCAGGAAGACGTGACGGCCGCTCGGGAGATGGCGGAGGAGACTCGGAAGGTGGCCGAGCAGATCAAGACGGTCCTGGGAGAGACCGGAACGGCAGCGGCCAAGGCGAAGCTCTTCGACGAGAAGATCCACGAAGAGAAGAAACTATCCGGTTCCCGGATGGTCCGGATTCTCGCGGACTTCGCCGAGCAGGTGGAGACGGCAATGGTGGAGGGGCGGAAGGCAGCGGACCGGATCGAGGAGAGCAGCCGGAAGCTGACGGGAGCGACGTGCGACAAAGGTATTCACCTTTCGGACATCTCTCTACCGGACCTCTTTCCGGATGCAACTATGGCAAAGGACAGGAAGGATTGGACTCCTGAGTCCAAGAAGTCTGCACGGACTGGGACTCCGGGCTCGAGACCGGATATTACCATCGACTTGGAGTCTCCACCCGGACCGAATCCTGAGGAGGGGGAACGGGTCCGAAATTTGAGCGAAGTCTTCGAGGAGCTAACCCCGGAGGTCGGAAGCCCGACGATAGGATCTAGAGTTGTAGGGTAGATAGGATTTTAATTTCAGTTAGGAGTAGGAGCGGATCCGGATCCGGATCCGGCTCAATAGTATTAGGTTAGACCGGAAGTTAGATTTAGGTGGCGGCGGACCCCCACGGGTTTTCCGCTCCTTTTTGTGCTTTTAGGGTTTTGACCCTTTGTATATAAATCGGTTCCTGAGATGGGAATTGGGAGTTGTTCATTTTGCAAACTTCTTGTACCTTTCCATTCTCTTCGTTGTGTATCTCTCTCCAGCGCGACAGGATTGTATGATGTGGAGTTAGGATAGTACGAGTTAGTTTGTAAGTGATTTCTCCCCTTGGTGTTTATTTTCCGATCCTAGGTGCATGTGAGTAGGTACCGAAGAGTTGGGAGTGAACTTAGTTCCTCAGCACGTCTAGAGTTTGAGATTCCGGGTGAGAAAGCCGTTGTTAGGCTAGGCGGGTAGGGAGGGATTCCTTAGCTGCGCTAGAACTCCCGGGTGGGAAATCCGGTTGAGTGTCCGATCTCCTGTGAGGTCTCACCACCCGTATGGGTAACGGAAGAACTTTAGTTGATGTTGGAACGGACGGGTGCACTTGTAACCACCTGTCTTCGCACGGATCGGAAGTAGCATCAAGGTCGTTGTAGTACGAGAGGGTCGAGTGTGGGGTCTTTGTGTGACCTACGACCCGGATTGCTATCTGGGTTGTTGTGAAGGACCAAACCGGATCCGGATTAGCTTAGGAGTCTAGAAGGTAGGACAGTGGGTCTTCAGCCACTATAAGTCACGGAAGGAGTGGTGGGCCTACCACTCTCAAAATTAAGCGGCGACCCCTCTGATGGTGAAACAGAGGCAAAACCAAACCGGATAGGATTACGGGTACAGGATGACCATTCCGACCGGATTGGTCAGGACGGATTTCCAGGATCGGAAGTTGTGAGATCCTGGGATTTGGGTATTTGTACGGACCGGATAGTTAGTAGGACCGGAAGAAGGAGTAATCCGGTCTGTAGTTATCCGGTGTGGTAGTATTTCTGGTTCTAGATCTAGGACCGGAAAGTAAGATTGGGATACTGACTAAGCTTAACTGCTTAATAGAGCTAGATACTTCACAGGATCTCGTGGGTTCGATCTTTAGAGTCACTTAGTTATACTCTAGAGCGATTTTTGTGAGTATAATGGGGAATTGACCTGCCCTGTGCTGCGACAACACTATAAAGAGGGAATTTACAATACCATTCACTAGAAAGCAACTTCTAAAAAAATTTGATGGAAAAACGGGTTTTTTTTCCATCCTATAATCTCAGTTGAAGTCATCCATCAAACATTTAGTGTCTACAACATCCTTTGAGGGTTAAAAAAAGATAATGGTTCAATAAAAATACAATTCTATATAGGGCATAAATTTGATACTTTTCTTTGATTTTTGAATGCCAATTTCCTCTAACTTTTGGGTGCTAAAATTCTACTCTCTAAAATATAAGAGTGTTCAAAATGTCACCTTCTAAAAAAGTTGGGTGTCGAAAGTGTTGTTACAATTAGACATATAGACTTAATAGTCACTTTTGCATGTTAGTTCACTTAGTTGTAGAGACATACCATTACATTAGGTGTCATCTCTTTCTATAATAAGGTTGTATTGTACTTATATCATATTATTATAAATATAACACATCTTTCACCTCTTATGTACTTTGTTTCCTATTCATCACATGATATTAGAGCCATATATTTTCTTCACCCCCTAGAACCAAATGCTCTAACAAGGATGTTTTCAACATATTCATTATAGAAAAAGAAAGACTTGAAGTTGAAAATCACTTATGTCTTTTTAACGGATTTTTCCAACTCTATATTAAACCAATCAAATTTACACTTCAAGAACTTGGTGAAGAATGATAGCGATTGAAATTCACAAATATTACATATGGAATTCAACATGCACTTGTAAGTTTCAAGACTCCACTAGTACAATTCAATAAGTTCAATCCACACTTTTTTGTTGAAGAAATTTTTTTCATCAATCCTTTGGCCTTTTATCAATAACTTTAAGAAATATAATTATGACTTTATTTGTTGATGGTTTAGCTTCTAGTGATTTGACTCCTAAAGAGTTAGAATTTTGTTGAACTTTGCAATGGTCTCATCTTCTAATTCAACTTCTCGAACATATTCTATACCACAACTCACTACATGACTATATCCAATCATGCAACTTGGAGCATAAAGATTGAAATGCTTTTGATATGGTTGGGACTTTGGATTGTCGTTGATGGCATAGAAGTTGCTCCTTGCCTGCTTCCTCTGATACTAGAGGTCTTGTAGCTTGGCAACCTGTAGTAAAGTTTTTCTAAGACAAACCCAAGGCAATGTCAAGTAGGTTTGTTTGGGGGAAAACTCAAATTAGCTTAGTGTTTTAATTAACTAATGTCACTTTGTAGGTGAATTATGTCGTTAATCTTAATGTATTAGGTTATTTGGTATATTTCATACTCTACTTAGGAATGGGAAAGGGATTTTCTTTCTAATCTCTGTCCAATTATAAATATAAATTTCTAACCACTAAGTCCGTCTCGGTCATATATTAAAATAAATGCAAATCTAGGGTACAAACTAAGGAACCTACATTCACAAATCTCATACTTTGAATTCACTGAAATATATTACAAATATGTTTGTTTGCAATTTTCATTTTACAATATATATTTAAACTTTGAAAATTCGGTTGAATCTAGAATTCATCGATTGTCTTTCACAAATATAATTTCAACATCTAAGTCGCTTTAAGCGCTAATGACTCAATTACTTTAAGTAAATGTAATACCCACCCTTTTTAGAGATTGAAAACAATCAAGGACATCGCTTCAAGTGAATACATTAACACATATATGCTTGAAGCAATCCGAAGATTTTCCTTGAGGGATGTAGAATATGTTTTGTTAAATCATTTAAAGAATTTCAAATTCTTTCCTTTTCAAGGCTCTGGTCTTCATTTGTCTATGTATTCTTCCATCTTTAGCTTTGAGCTTTCTCCCTTTACATCACCATGATATCTTGGAGTTTTTTTGTTTTTTTTTAATTGTAATACTAATCCTAAATTATGCTTACTAAATTTTACACAACTACATATAAATTCTAATGAAAGAATTTAAATACACATTCAAACATTCAATCATGTACTCATGTCTTCAATTGGAATACTGTTTATTTAACATATAAATAATCATTCAATATTGAGAATATACATCAATTATTTATAATTGTTCAATGATTTCTAATCACTAGAAATGTAAACTCATGTTCCAACTCAAAACCAATCTCAATCCCTAACTTTGTTTCAAACATACATGTCCATTTGTGATACAAAGATATTCCAATCCTTTAAATAAAATTAATCACTACTCACTGGATTTAAGTTTCAAAATAAAATCCAATCTCTAGATCAATCAATTTCAAACCAATTCTTGGTTTACAAAAAGAAATTCCAATCACTGGAATTATTAATTATTAAGTCAATTCCTAACTTAATATTTTGCTCCTCTTTCCTTCAAATCTTGCTTTAAGCATTGACACAAAAATTCTCTTAAGAGATAAAATATAACTGATAAACAAACTTTATTCAAAATATATCAAATTCTCTTAAAGAGATTCTCCTTTATAAAATGCTCAAGGCAAAGAATACTTATTTATCACTTAAGTGAATATTAAATTATTCAATTTAATTGATTTGACATTCATAAAATACTCAAAGTAAAATATCATCAAAATTCAACTTCATGCTTAAGCAATAATCACTATCACTTATGTGAATAAAATAACTAAGAATAACACTTATGAATTTATAAATTAATACAACAACAAAAACAACAAAAACAACACAACCTCACGTCTCGAATGCAATAAAAATTAAGGAAAGAGAATAATGAAAAAAGAGAAGACTATATCACAATTCCTCCTCAAATATCCCTTCTAATCTCTTGATAAAAACCCGTCAAACTCACAACCGCTCAAGTCAAAAAGTCCTTTCACACTTTAATTTCAAATATCACCACATTCACACTTGATTACTCAAAATTTTAAACATTTAATCCATTTCACACTCAAAAGAACAAAATTTAACTAGAAAGTAAAATTGTCTTAATTACACAACCTAAAACTTTCAAAGTATTAAATCCTAGCTTCTATATATGCAAAAGCATGATGCAACAAAGTACAGATAAACAAAATAAGTATCAATGCAAATAATAATCAATATTATTTTACAAAAGGGAAGAACCCCTTTAAATAGGGTATGAACAAATGTGTTCCTAACAGGTTCCACCATTTGTACATAGCTCTTGACCCTTCAAGGTCAAATGATTATCTAAGTGAAAAGGTGGGTGTAGACTAAATTATATACTACACTTCTATACTCCCCTTGTAGTTTATAATTTAGCTACTCAATATTCCTTTTTGTACTTGTAACTTTGAGCTTAAGTTTGCATAAATCATATTTAGGTCATGGTAAACGTTTTGTAAGGAAGTCCATATATTGCTCTTCTGTATTGCAATATTTGATTTCCACATCTCCCTTAAGTATTTTTTTCATACAAATTGATGTTGAATTTCCACATGTTTTGTTCTTGCATGGAATTTAGAATTTTGAGTTAAAACAATACAACTTTGGTTGTCACAATAAATAATAGTTGGTTTAACTTGGTTAAATCCAACATCCTTACAAAGTTGTTGAAGCTATATAGCTTCTTTAGTTGCATTTGTAGAAACCATATATTCGGCCTCTATGCTTGAAAGAAACACGTTTGGTTGTTGTTTACTATGCCAATTTATAGTCCCTTTACCTACTAGAAAACAATATCAAGTTGTGGATTTACGGCCATCTACATCACCTGCCCATTTGGCATTGCAATATCCAATTACTTGAGTGTCTTTTTCATTAGTATTTGGGCTATATAGTGTACTCCATGAATAGTAGTACCATGGAAATACTTTATAATTTGCTTACAACACTCCAATGTTTGACTCTTGGATCTTCTAGGTATTGACTTACAATATGAACTGCAAAAGCAATATTAGTTCGTGTACAAACCATGGCATATACCAAACATCCTATTGCATTTTGGTATGGAATGTTGGCCATAAATTTCTTTTTTTAGATGTTTAGGGACACATATCTTTTGATAATTTTAACATTCGCTTCTATAGGTGTAATTGAGGGTTTGCAATTTTTCATATTAGACCTCTCAAGTATATCTTTTATATACTTTAATTTGTTGACTTAAATGAATGGTTTTATTTTCTCTATTATGTACAACTTGTAAACCTAGACAATGATGTACCTCGCCATAATCTCATTTCAAATTGTTGAGAGAGGACTTTTTTAGTATGGTTCAATAAATCTATATTATTGCTAAATAGAATAGCATTGTCTACATATAAAGCTAGAATGACATATGCCCCTCCCTCCCTCTTTATGTAGACATTGGTATCAGCAAGACTTTGTATAAACTATTGAACTTTTGTAAGGGAAGAATTTATGGTAGTGTGCCAAGCATGTTCGGATTGTTTTAAACTATATAATCCTTTGGCTAATAAACATAATAAATATTCTTGACCCTCAACAACATATCCCTTTGGTTGATTCATAAAAATAATTTCTATTAAATTGCCATTAAGGAAAGTTTTTATGACAACCATTTGATGGATTTCTAAATTGAGTATGGATGCTATAGCAAAAAGAAAACAAAGGGTAGTAATTTTGACTACAGGTGAAAATGTATTGTGGTAATCTACTCCCTTAATTTGTGAATAACCTTTTGCAACAAGTCTAGCCTTATAGTGGTCAATTTGGCCATTAGCTTTGTATTTTATTTTAAAGACCCACTTACAACCAATTGTTTTACAACTGGGAGGTGATTTTGTAAGTGTCCATGTCTTATTTTTGAGTAAAGATTGATACTCAACATCCATGGCATTTTTCCATTCACGAGCATTTAGACCACTCAATGCTCCTTTAACAGTTTGAAGTTCCATACCTTGGACAAAATGTAATTCTTCAATGAAGTTCAAAGAGTTGATCATATGTTGGGATGGATACTATTCACTCATAGATCTCCAACCGGGGTTGTAATTTCTTTTTGGTCATCTTTGAGTGCTTCTTTTGGATTGGAGAATTCTGATTCAAAATTATAATATTCCAAATCATCAGTATCATTTAAATCATCTTGATTAGAAATTTGTTCTTCCTCTAATAATAAAGGTTGTAAATCAATAAATATATTTGGCTTTGATGATTGTACTCCCCCTTGATTTGAAATGTCTTCATCAAATACTACATTACAACCAATGATGTCAGACTTTGTTTCAAGGTTATATAGATGGTATTCCTTAACATTTGCATCATATCCAATAAGGATGCATTCAAGGGTTTTTGAATCTAGTTTTCTTTTCTTTTTTGTTGGAATATGAGAATATGCTTTACTTCCCAAAACTTGTAAATGAGCTACAATAGGTTTTCTACCTATCCAAATTTCTTCAAAGGTCTTATTATCAAGGGCAAAAGTAAATGACCTATTTTGTAAGTAAACAGTTGTAAACATGGCTTCAATCCAAAAAGTATTAGGAAGGTTGGCATTTTTTAACATGCTTCAAACACACTCCATTATAGTGCAATTTTTACGCTCAACTATTCCATTTTGTTTACGTGTATAGGGTACATTCATTTGCCGAGCTATTCCACTATCTAAACAAAACTTCTTAAATGCTCTTGACATATACTCCCTACTATTGTTAGTCCTTAACATTTTAATTGTTTTGTTTGTTTGTAGCTCTGCCATTGCTTTATAAGCTTTAAAGGCATCTAAAACTTCTTTTCTAGCCTTTAAAAATGTCACCTTACATTTTTTAGAGAAATCATCTATAAACGTAACAAAATATTTTGCACCTCCATGAAAATAAGTTTGAATAGGACTATATGTGTCCAAGTGGGCTATTTCTAACAAATTTGTAGCTCAACATCCTCCTTCCTTGGGAATTTTTTTACGACTTTGTTTTTCTACTAAGCAACTTTTACATAAAGGCATTTCAAAATTTGGGGCTTTGATTTGAAGTCTATGTACTAATCCACTTTGATACATTATTTTTAATTTTTGTAAACTAGGATTACCTAGTCTTTGATGCCATAACTCAACATTGGTGGAGCTTACACTACTAGAAAATGCTAAAAATTAACAAATTTTTGTTGTATATTGACTGGAACAACACAACTGAATCAACATAAACCTGTTGAAATTCCAGCATTTTCTAGTAGTGTTAAATTGCTTACAACATGCGACAAGTTATGATTGTAGATATGAGAGGTATCTAGTTCATACAAGTTACCTACCCTTTTTTTGAGGTAATAAATGTTCTATCTTCTTGGTCTTTTATAAGGCACGGGTCTATTATAAACTATATGCGATAATCCGCATCCGTAATCCTACTAACAAATATCAAGCTCTTTTTCAAATTTGGTATATGTAACACATTTTCAATTGTCCTAGTTTCTCCATTATCTAGGGTAATCAAAACAGTCCCTTGTCTTTCAATATCATGACTTGAATTATCCCCAAATATACTTTATCTTTTGTCAAGATCTTATTATAGGAAACATACCAGTCAAAATGTAGCATCATGTGTTGAGTTGCACTGAAGTCAAGGTACCACATATCATTTGATGTGTCTTCTACTGCCAAAGCCACCGAAAATAATTTAGTGTTTAAAACACTATTGGCTTAGTAACCGGATTTGGCCTTCTCTTCTTGAATGCAAATCCTACAATTTTTGATATGGTGATTGGGCTTGTCACAATGAAAACAATTTTCCTTCTTTTTTAGTTGAGGGATTTTATTAGTAGTTTCAAATTTCTTTTTCGGAAACTTCAAATTTTCCTTAAATATTTTTTTATTACTATATAAGGCTTGAGGTTTTTCCTCATTATATTGTCCTTTAAATTTTCTCCTAATCTCTTTCTACAACAAAAGACTTGTGACACCTTCTAGTGTCAAATTGGATTGACCACTAATAGAGACTATTAGACCTTCATAAGACTCTGACAAAGATCCTAGAAGTATAATAGCACTATCATTGTCACTTATGTTAATTCTGGTACTTGCTAAATTACTAATTAATGTTCAAAATGTATTTATATGATTTGCTATAGTATCTACTTATGACATTCTTAATGTATACAATTGTTTATTGTAATACATTTTAGTTTGAGCATGAGATGTTTCATATATCCTTATTAAAGTATCCCAAACTTCTTTTGTTGTTTTGCATTTATTTACATGTGAAAATTGAGCAACCCTTAAAACAAGTATAATATTAGCTCTTGCCTTACTATCTTTTTTATCCTATGTTGATTGATCTATTGGAGATGTTGGTTGCGTATTCAAACCACTTATATATCTAAATAGATCTTTGTCCAACAACACCATCTCCATCCGAATTTTCTATGTGTAGAAATTCATATATGCCATCAAATTGGTTGATTTGGCACACATCTATTGATGAGGATGCCATAGTATTCTATATAATTTATAGAATGGAATAAAGAATTTCTACAAGAGTATCACTTACTTCTAAAAACTATGCTTTACTTTTAGTTAGAATTAAGTATATGATGTATTTTGTCTTCTTCATTTAATTCACTTAACCTTTGAGCAGATGCTTCTTCTTGCCTAGTTTGCAAGTGTCTATTATCCATTGGCTCATTCTCCAATACTATTTCAATATGCTTTACTACTAATGGTAATTCATTCTCATCTTCTCTTTCTTGAATGTAACACATCATGTGTTATCTATAGTCGCTCTAATACCATATTAAATCCTAGCTTCTATATATGCAAAAGTATGATGCAACAAAGTACACATAAATAAGATAAGCATCAATGCAAATAATAATCATTGTTATTTTACATAAGGGAAGAAACCCTTTAAATAAGGTATGAACAAATGTGTTCCTAAAAGGTTCCACCATTTGTACATAGCTCTTGATCCTTCAAGGTCAAATGATTATCTATGTGAAAAGGTGCATGTAGGCTAAACTATATACTATATTCACTAATAAAAAATACAATGACCAAATCAACAAAAATTCAATATAGAAGTTGTCGCAGCACAGGGCAGGTCAATTCCCCATTATACTCACAAAAATCGCTCTAGAGTATAACTAAGTGACTCTAAAGATCGAACCCACGAGATCCTGTGAAGTATCTAGCTCTATTAAGCAGTTAAGCTTAGTCAGTATCCCAATCTTACTTTCCGGTCCTAGATCTAGAACCAGAAATACTACCACACCGGATAACTACAGACCGGATTACTCCTTCTTCCGGTCCTACTAACTATCCGGTCCGTACAAATACCCAAATCCCAGGATCTCACAACTTCCGATCCTGGAAATCCGTCCTGACCAATCCGGTCGGAATGGTCATCCTGTACCCGTAATCCTATCCGGTTTGGTTTTGCCTCTGTTTCACCATCAGAGGGGTCGCCGCTTAATTTTGAGAGTGGTAGGCCCACCACTCCTTCCGTGACTTATAGTGGCTGAAGACCCACTGTCCTACCTTCTAGACTCCTAAGCTAATCCGGATCCGGTTTGGTCCTTCACAACAACCCAGATAGCAATCCGGGTCGTAGGTCACACAAAGACCCCACACTCGACCCTCTCGTACTACAACGACCTTGATGCTACTTCCGATCCGTGCGAAGACAGGTGGTTACAAGTGCACCCGTCCGTTCCAACATCAACTAAAGTTCTTCCGTTACCCATACGGGTGGTGAGACCTCACAGGAGATCGGACACTCAACCGGATTTCCCACCCGGGAGTTCTAGCGCAGCTAAGGAATCCCTCCCTACCCGCCTAGCCTAACAACGGCTTTCTCACCCGGAATCTCAAACTCTAGACGTGCTGAGGAACTAAGTTCACTCCCAACTCTTCGGTACCTACTCACATGCACCTAGGATCGGAAAATAAACACCAAGGGGAGAAATCACTTGCAAACCGGCTCGTACTATCCTAACTCCACATCATACAATCCTGTCGCGCTGGAGAGAGATACACAACGAAGAGAATAGAAAGGTACAAGAAGTTTGCAAAATGAACAACTCCCAATTCCCATCGCAGGAACCGATTTATATACAAAGGGTCAAAACCCTAAAAGCACAAAAAGGAGCGGAAAACCCGTGGGGGTCCGCCGCCACCTAAATCTAACTTCCGGTCTAACCTAATACTGTTGAGCCGGATCCGGATCCGGATCCGCTCCTACTCCTAACTGAAATTAAAATCCTATCTACCCTACAACTCTAGATCCTATCGTCGGGCTTCCGGTCTCCGGGACTAGCTCCTCGAAAACTTCACTCAAATTCCGGACCCGTTCCCCCTCCGCAGGATTCGGTCCGGGTGGAGACTCCAGGTCGATGGTAATATCCGGTCTCGAGCCCGGAGTCCCAGTCCGTGCAGACTTCTTGGACTCAGGAGTCCAATCCTTCCTGTCCTTCGCCATAGTTGCATCCGGAAAGAGGTCCGGTAGTGAGATGTCCGAAAGGTGAATACCTTTGTCGCACGTCGCTCCCGTCAGCTTCCGGCTGCTCTTCTCGATCCGGTTCGCTGCCTTCCGCCCCTCCACCATTGCCGTCTGCACCTGCTCGGCGAAGTCCGCGAGAATCCGGACCATCCGGGAACCGGATAGTTTCTTCTCTTCGTGGATCTTCTCGTCGAAGAGCTTCGCCTTGGCCGCTGCCGTTCCGGTCTCTCCCAGGACCGCCTTGATCTGCTCGGCCACCTTCCGAGTCTCCTCCGCCATCTCCCGAGCGGCCGTCACGTCTTCCTGATAGGCAAAAAGTGTTGCCTTCAGTTTATCTACCTCCTCCTGCAACCGGCGGATCTCGGCTTCCTGCTTCCGGGTCTCTTCCGGATTCGTGATGCATTGCGCCACTTGTTCCGCCAAGTTGCTGTCCGGTGCAGCACCCACCAACTTGCCGATTGCCGCAAGCGTCCTGTGCTTGACCTCCCAATCTGCCCTGATGTTGCAGAGGACGTTGATCAGACCGTTGAACGGATCTTGCATATCCGGATCTCCCCCGGAATTGGTCTTCTCGGCTTCCGGTTTCTCCTCCGGGGCCGGTTTGTCTTGACCGGGAGGCGTCCCGCGCTTGTGTGGAGGCGTCAGCTTCTGTCGCTTGATCGGCGGCATCGACTCCTCCTCTTCCTCGCTGGACTCCCGGTCTGACCCGGAATCGGATTCCGCCTCGTCATCCGTCTCCGACTCCCCATACTTCAGGAGCACTTCCTGCGTCTTCCACGCCCTCTCCTCCGTATCGGTGAGGACTTGGTTCTCCCGATAGAGGTGGAAGAGGTAAGGGCACACTGGAGTGGCCCTTTTCTTCCCAACCCTACTAACCAGTTGGGCCACGAGATCGGAAATGATCCGTGCCCAATCCACTTTCCGGGTACCACTGAGGGCACCGAAAATGGTGTTGCCGAGGGTGATCGTCACCCTGGTCGGCTTTTCCGGGTGAAGAACCGGAACCAGGAATTGCAGGAGCCGACGGTGTCGGTCATCCAAGCAATCCTCGACCGCGTATCCGTCCTTCGGGTTGACGGCTCCCTTGAACTTCCCTCGGACAAACTCATCCTTCCGGCTCGCCATTCCCAAACCTCCTGCCCGGAAACCGTAAACCGCTCTCCACATCCCCTCGTTCCAGCTGACGGGAGCTCCCCTCACGGTGTTGTCAAACTGGTTGGACAACTTTCCGAGGAGCTCCTTGACCATTCTCTCCTCCCTAAAACCCCAAGGTTTCTCGGCAAACCCTACGCAACCCATGGATTTGAGATCATCCATGAGTTCAGCCTTTTCCGGCTCTGTGGAGGGAATAACCGGAATGACTTTCCGGAGCTTCACCTCGCCTCCAGAGGGACTCGCTTGTCTCGACCTACGTAGCTGAGGCATTCCCCCTCACATCTACCTCACTCTCTCCTAGCCGCACGTCCCGTTCCTCACTTCCTCTCTCCGATCTCAACCGGAATTAAAACGAACAGAACACAAATGCACAGACGCACAAACGACAAAAACTCAATCGTGCGCTCAAGGTCGAGTTTCTAAAAGGGGGTGCAACAGTGAAAGCTCCTCCTTTTATAGTCCCTGGACCCTTTCCGGTTTGTCATCATGAATCCGGTTTACCATCATAATCCGGTTCATCATCATCATCCGGTCCTAGACCTAATCTGTGTTACATTCTGTTTTCGTCGTTAGTTACTCCTGACCGGGTTAGATCCAAGAAGCCCACTACTTCACGTTCCGTGCTAATTCTGAGTTTTCCTTCCCCACCTAATCGGATCCGGTTAGCTAATTACTAGTTTCCGTTCCTATTTGGGTGTATACTAAGAAAATCAAAATTCTAAGCTGCGACAGAAGTGTTGATTTTTTTGTTAATTTGGACATGTTGATTTTGGTACTTTTGAACACAAAAGTGTTGTTTTTTTTAACAAAAAACTATTAATTTTTTGGTTAATTTGGTCACTTTTTTTTTATTAATTTTTTTTAGAATTTTTTTGAACAAATAAGTAACCAATTCTAAGCCGCCACATGGCCACTCCAATACATCCATGTGGCATTGCCACATGACTACCATCATGTGGATGGCCCTACATGCCACGTGGCGAGTGTCACATTGACAACTTACATAGCACATGCCACCACCAAGGTTTAAACCAAAGTATAAACCATTGCACCACTTGTAATTTCACATGATTGCAAGTGGTGAAAAAACTTATTTATTTACTTTTTTGAATTTTTTCTTACTCACTTCAAGTCAGCAAACTTTAGGGGCAATTTTCACCTCGTAAATAGAATGTTTTCATAAAACTTTGAACTAATAAAAGTTGTAAAATTAAGCTATCTTTCACCTTCAACAATGTATTTGAGATTTAAATATTTAAATCAAAAGTTATGAACAAAAATCAGAGAAGGTGCTTAAAAATGTAAAAATGAATGTTCATTTTCACCCCTCCTTGATATTAATCCATAACTTTTGATTGGAAGGTCTAAATCTCAAACGGATTTTTGGAGGTGAACGATGGCTTAATTTGACAACATTTTTTAGTTCAAAGATTTTTTAATAAAGTTCATTTACAAGACCAAAATCGCCCCTAAAGTTTGCTGACTTTAATAAAGACCGAGTTGTGTAGTTATTTTATTCGTGAATTTATATGACATATTAAAGATTCCCAAAGATTTTAAAAGATTTTTTTAAAGATTTGAATAATTTTCAAAAGATTTTTAAGGATTCCCAAAAAACTAATAAATTTTTGTTGATGTGGTAATTGCATGAGACTATTTTGTTAATTTGGGCACAATTAACAAAAATTTATGAAAATGAACGTTACAAGTACCAAATTAACAAAAAATTGTTGATGTTTTGTTAAATTGGACACTTTTTTTCTACTTGTGACTTCTACACAAAGCTCATCTTGATATACTTTTTTATTGTGGAGAAAAGCAATTCATCTTGTTATGTCTTTTCAAAACCTCAAAAGCAATATAGGATTATACTAAATTGATTAATGAAAAATCTAATAAGTCTATTCAAATCTATCTCTATAAGAAATTGTATTGCATAACTATGTCCAAATCTAAAGATGTCATTACATTTTTGGAAACCTAGTAGTCTAGTTTATAAAAAGCAACCATTGCCAATTGCACTTTTATAGATCCTCAACAAGTAAATTTGTTCTTAGCAATTTTACTTGACACCTAGAGTTCATTTATCACCACACAAAGAGGAATATTAAATCTTGCCTTTAGTATTTTATTGAATTCCTTTCTAATATTCTTCAACAAAATGAAATCAATAGTTTAATGACATCCAAACTTGATAAAAACCACTACACATGCATTTTAATGCCGAAGGTAAGTTTACAAAACCGCCTTCAAATAGACTACCCTTATGTGGTTGTAGAACAACTTATATAAGATCCAATCCTTCTTCACCTCAAAACTGTCAATTGATCTCAATCATCTACCACTACTACAATATTTGTGGTTATAAAGTACTAGACAATCAAATAAAGAAACGAGATCAAGCTAGTCAATCTTCACAATTCCACACCAATAATCTCACTACAGATGAACTAGAATATTTTTTTAGTACCATTGTAACCATTTCCAACACCTCACGTTATTGGTTCTTGGATTTTGGAACAAGCCAACATATACCCCTTAACATGTCCCCACTTCAAGATTACCAAGATCTTGCTATCCCTGGAGTAATCATTTTGGGTGATAATTGCTCTTTGCAAGTAATTGGCTGGCTTTGGTTTTGTCCTTGTGAAACTTACAACATGACAAACTATGTTCATATTAAAAATTCTTTATGTATATGGTTAAGCTAAAAACCTTCTTTCTATAGCCTAGATCACTAAGAGTGGAAACACAATCATTATTTTTAAACATGACCAATGTATCATTAAGACAAAATCATCCAATTCCACACTTCCCATGAAATATTATATTAAGAAATAAGACAACTTATACTCTTTTGGAATTGGCATTGAATCCTTAGTTTCTAATAATCTAGCAATGAATTCCCCAACAACACAAAGATACCTTAATGTAGCATTTTTATCTTGGACATATTAACATCCATTACTTAAATATCATGCAAACCAATGCTATAATTGATGGATTACCTCCTATCAAATCTAGACTTTCTATTTGTGAAAGATGCATTCCTACTAAACAATCAAGGTCAGCTTATCTAATTGATTCAATAATACGTGCCACTAAGGTCTTAGCCTTGATACACATAGATCTTTGTGGGCCAATGAATACATCTTCACTTACACGCGCATTCTACTTTCTCTTATTCATTGATGATTTCTCGCGATATACCCATATACACTTTTTCCAAACAAAATCTGTAGTTTTGTCAATTTTTTATACAATATAAAGGATTTGTTGAGAACCAAACAAATCACAAGATATTGTTTCTTTGTTCTGACAACAATTAGTGAATTTATGTGAACATGAATTTTAAAGTTTGCTTGGCAATCATGATTTTGGTGTGAAATAGGTTGCATTTGAATCTTATTTTTGAAAAAATTGTGTAGTGTAAATGCAAATGTGAATTGGATTTCAAAAGGTGGCCATTGTCAGTTTGAAGTGATCATTAGACAAACATGGACAATTACAAGTGAAGGGTGTTGTGGAGGAAGTTTGAAGCATATGTAGTTAGGAATTTTCATTTTATATGTGAGCAGACAAGTGTAGTTTTGCTTTCTTTTTTTCAATAGTATTTTTCACAAATTATTTTATGTATTTTTTTTCCACAAATTAATTTAAGTGTTATAAATTATTTTACAATGTATTGAATGTACTTTTGTAAAATTATAATCATGAAATATGAATGTGGTGTGTGTTTGAATTAGATTGATTGAATGCAAGTGCATATTGTTAAAATCATTTATATCGGAAATTCAATGAGTGATCAAATTAATGGACTTTAAATATAAATATTTGTAATAATTTGAATATCAATTATTACAAGAGAATTGGATAGCAATTATCCAAAATGTATAAGTATATTGTACATGAGCGTTGAATTTCAAGTGCACATTCATATTTATTTTATTACAAGTGTGGTATGTTTTATGAAAATCAGAATTGCTTAATTGACTATTGTCATACCAATGCAAGACAGCTAATTAATTCATAAAAAAAAGGGTTATGTAATTAATTGAAGAACAACTATGGTTGAATAAGTGAATGTATTTAAAGTGAGGATAATTGTAAGTGATCTTAGAAATTGTGAGATGGCAATGAATATTATTTGAAATTATTTCTATTCTATAATTTGAATGTGTGCAAATAGAAAAAATGAGAGTGCACAAATATAGCAAACTATGTGAATCTCTAGATTGATGTTTATTCACTATGGAAATGAAAATAATTGAATGAAAAGAAATGTTGTAAAATTAATAATGGAAATTGAATGAATTGACTAGAATTGACTAGAATTGACTAAAATTGACTAGAAATTGACTATGAAAAAGGAGATTATGGCAAGGCTATGGACTTAAAAGTAACTACATAAAAGAGGTTATTGCCATGAGCTATGTGCATTGAGAAATTTCTATTTTAATCTCCCGTGTTTTTTTTTCCAATGTAATCATAATTTAGACATAAACATGGAATTACATCCCTAAAATATTAATTAATGGACATAATTATAGATTTTTTCCACAAATTATATGTGATCATTTTTGTATTAACATTTTTTTATGAGCCTGATTCATACATTATTTCATTATAAAATATTAGTTACTTATGTGTGACCTTAACTATTATAAATCTTAATTAACTTGAGTCTTCCTCTAAAAGAACCCATTTTGTTATATTTTCTCCTGATAGTTGTTTTCCGTACTATAGTTTATCTGCACAAACTTCAAAAAGTTTTGTATAGATTTTAGCGTCCAACATCAATTTACAAACTTCTATAATCCCAAATGGAGGCTATGAACATAAGAACCAAACCCTAGTTGAATTTGTTTGGAATATACTCAAAATAGCCAATCTCTACTACTCATTTTGAATTGAAGCAGTTACATTAGTTTTCTATTTGCAAAAATGCAAAATCTATCCTTTACCAAAGCTTTAAATAATTCAACACCTCATCAATTATGAACCAACCCCAACCTAATCTCTTTTATTTGAAAATATTTGGCTATTTTGTATATATTCATATCCCTAATCACAAACAAAAGAAGCTCAATGTCAAAAGTGTAAAATGCATTTTCATTGGCTAGAGAAAATCTAATGGTGTTAAAATTTATTGACTCTATGATTCTAAATCTCATAACATCATTTTAAGCTCTGACGTTATTTTCTTTGAAGACTCTAAACTAATCCAAACCAGCTCTCTAATTTTATAATCAAATTCATTATTAGACTCAAAAGCCTTTTATATTGTCTCTGATCCAAAGATAGATCCTAACCCCTATATAGTAGTTAAATAAAAACTGGCACTTGCGCCAACTTCATTTCTATTTGAATTGCCCATTCAACCTCTTCTGGCTACCCTTTTCTAATAACCACCTTAAGCAAAAGATTCCATATTAGAATTATTCCGTCATTTTTAACACATTACCGCCAAGCTCAGACAACTTTAGATTCATATATACAATTTTTCAACATAATTCTCCTCTTAGAACTTCTCAAACAAAAACTTGAGGAGCTTGGCAATTAATAAAATTCCATGATGATGATCTCTACACCTATGCTTTTATCACTCAAATGAGTGAAATAATCTCAATTTGTCCATGAAGATTTAGCAAGACTTGATTTTGTTCATTGGAAGCATGCTATGGACACAAAATATCAATCTTTGATACAAAATAACACATTGCAAGTGATTGATTTTCCATCTAATCATTCCGTCATTAGTACTAAATAGCTATTTTGCAAAATTTTAACTCTAATGGTATTTTATCTCACTACAAAGTCCATCTTGCAAATCAAAGCTTCACTCAACAAGAAGACCTAAACTACTTTAAATATTCTTGTTTGTTATTAAGGTGACCTTACAAATCCTGTTGGCTTTTGCCACTTTATATGACTACCATATTCACTAGATGGATGTCACAATTGCTTTTCTCAATAGCATTTTAAAGGAATTAATTTTTATTATCTAACTTGAAGGATACATGCAATTTGATGTAGAGCCTAAAGCTTGTCAATTGCTTAAGTCACTTTATGGACTTAGGCAAGCTCCATGGATATGGTATAAATTATTCAACAACTCGCTTTTAAGTTAAGTTTTTCAAAAATGCAAGTCTGATTCAAATGTCTACATTAAGTGGTCCCCATCTTTCCTCATTTGTCTTGGACTATATATTAATGACCTTATCCTCATTTCCAATGATTACACCTACATATGGGAATTCAAATATGATGTGACTATCCTATTGAAACACTTATTTTATCTCAAGATAAATATATATTTGATTTATTAATGAAATTCAATATGTACCATTACCATCTTGTGAGCACCCACTTGAAGTTGGGATTGGTTATTCACAAGATCAAAATGCTCATCTCTCTCTAGACAAAGTTACTGCTATGATTATTGTACCTTACAAATAAGCAATTGGTAGCTTACAATGTTGGGTAACCTATACAAGGTGGGACCTCAACTTTCTTGTCAACCACTTGGCATAATTCATGGCTAATCCAACCCCTCCTCATTGGCTCGGCATTTAAAAAGTCTTTTAATACTCAAAAAGTGCAATGAAAATTGACCTTACATATTATTGTGGCAATTTTCACTCATCTTCCAATCACCATCACTTAATTGGTTGAAGTGATGCAAATTAGGTTGGAGATATTGATACTCAATGCTCTACTTTTGGATATATCTTCCTCCTTGACTCCTATGTCAGTCATTCAGTTACCTTAGACTCAATAGTTACATTGTGTAAACTCACATCGTTGTCATACCAAATGGTGTCTCTATCCTTCATAAGAAAGCTTTGTACTTGTATTCGTTTATTGTTAATAAAACATACTTTTTCAACTTCTTGTCATCTCGTATTACTCACACAACATAGTATCAAAGCTTTAATCAATGAGTATTGAGTAAAAAACCATGTCTTTTCCAAAGACACCTAGAATTGAATTACAATCTACTGAAGATGTGTTCAATTTACTAGTTGTAGAGGAAGAAGAAGAGCAAATTGAAATTCAAACTTAGTTTCACTTTCCAATCAGATTCTCTCAACTCGACATCCAAGATGGATTCCATCAAGGTATAATTCAATCAATTGAACCTGCAATTGAAGAACCTGAAGACAAAGGATTGCCTTTGAATCTTGAAATCATTCCATATGGAATTTGGAGTGCACCTGAAAGCTACATTAATTCACTAAATCAAGCTAGTCAATTTGATGAAATCAACCTTCAATACTTTGTGGATGATTTCTCTGCAACCATGCATTTGTATCTGCACCAAGAACTTTAAACTTTACTACTTCCAATTTTCTCCCTAGGAGGTATATATTTAAGCAATAGCATAATGGCCAACATTAGATTAAGTTTAGCAAATCACACTTACATGATTCCATAGTCTCTAAGTGCAAATCATTATGCATTTTGGAATATGAAACTTGAGTTATTGCTAATGTGCTTTGAAATATGGGGCGTCGTGAATGGCAACAATGCAGGTCCTATTGCAAGTGACGTAATAAGCTTGACAACTTGGAAACTACGTGATGCCAAAGCCCAATTAGAGCTTTTGCTCCACTATAGTGAAAATCAACTGATTTCTTCACATTCTCTTACAACCTCTAAGTAGATTTGGGAACATCTGAAATAACTTTATAAGAAATCTAATAAAGCATCACAAGTCAATTTGCATAAGCAACTTTGCCACTTGGTTATGTTTGATTTTGACAATACCATGTCCTTCTTGGAGATGTGGCAGTTGCTTCTTCACAAAGTTGAAATTGCCAGATGTGCTTTTATAGACAATCAGCAAGTTAATTTGTTGCTTGGTGCTTTACCAGATTCTTGGAGCACCTTTATAACCACGCGGGATGGTATTGCCAATCTCACATTTCCAACTTTATTGTCTAACATCCTCTAGCAAAATTCCATCAATTTTTTTAAGCCTGAGATATCCAAATCTAGCCTTTTATGTCAAGGGAAATTTTTTTAAGCCATCTCTTAATAAATCAAGACAAATTCCTAGAAAAGATAAGCAAAGCTTTTGCTCACAATTTGGAAACAATAGGAAGAGCTTAAGACAAAACCCACTAACCAAAACACTACCTCAACTTCTTGAATGACTATCATTTGTCAATATTGTAGGATTCTAGGGCATAAAGCACCTGATTGTCATAAGAAAAAGTGTGAACAAGCTAAAAATGGGTACGATCAATATAATAATGCCTTTATTGCTGATACACAAGTTTATCTCTTTATGTATAATAACTGAGGCCTTTCCTTGTCATGGTACCTAGATTTGGGTGCTAGTCAACATATGTCTCCTCAAAAAGAACTCTTTTGAGATTATCAAATTCTTGAAACTCCAAGAATTATACTTTTGGGCAACAATTGCTCACACAATTCTCTTGGCTATGGTTCTATCCTTTCAGAAGTATCGACTGGGAAAAATCTATTAATTTCTAATGTTTTATAGGTCCCTAGCCTTGCCAAAAACTTACTTTCCATTAGTCAATTTACAACTACATGAAACACAATTATCACATTTACCCAAACTCTTTGTCTTATTAAGGCTAAGTCACTAGATTCAACTAATCAAATGATATTTTGAATTAAAAAAGAAGGCAGTTTATTTTCATTTAGCACTGGTATCTTACCTTTAGAATCTAATTATATATCTACAACTTTGTCTATATTTGACTCAAAAACACTTAAGTGGCACTATCAATTAGGCCATCTTAATATACATTCCACTAATTTTATGCAAAATCATAACATGATTAATGGACTTCCTAGTACATTAAAAACCAATCTCTCTATGTGAGGGTTGTGTGTTTGGTAAACAAACTCAATGTTCTTACCCAACAGCTCCTCCTACAAGAGCCATTGTACCATTGGCTTAGATCCACACATATTTGTATAGCCCTATGAGCACACTTTCGCTAGGTGGTACTCTTTCTTTTCTCTTATTCATTGAAGATTACTCCCATTTTACCCATGTATATTGTTTAAATAAGAAATTCTCTACTTTCTCTTACTTCCAAACCTATAAAACATTAATAAAAAATCAACATGACAAACACAAGATACTTATTCTTTGCTCAAATAACGGTGGCAAATTTACATCCAATATCTTTACAAAATTTTGTCAAGACCATAGGATTCAACATCACCTTATCTATTCCTATCATCTTGCTCAAAATGGAATTTCCAAAAAAAAGAACCGTACCTTGGTTGAAGTTGTACACTATATGCTTCAAGTTGCTCATTTGAGCAAACATTTCTAGGCAAAAGCTATGGCTATTGCCTGGTATTTGCAAAATTGTTCTTATATTACTTTTTTAACTAGTACAACTCTATATGAACTTTGGACAAGGTTACAACCTAATCTACTAATTTGCAAATTTTTCATTGTCCGGCCTACTCTCACATTATAAAAAAAACACTACAAGAAATTGGCTCCAAAGCTTTGAAATGTATTTTTATTGGCTATTTATCAATTTTTGGCACCAAGGGCTATTGCATGTATAATCTAGACATCCAACTTGCTTTTATAAGTTGCAATGTTATTTTTTCAGAAGATTCCTAATTGCCTACTAGCGGTTGTTCTTCACCTAAACAACTTACTTCACCTCTTGTTGATCTTGGTGGATTTTATTTTGTCTTTGATTCAACCACATGGCCACCATCAGAAAATAACCACGATTCCTTGCCATCATTAGATAGGTTACATGATCCAAATCCTAATTTTATCAACCTAAACTTAAAGGAGGTCCTACACTTATTAGATTCCCTGTCTCAACCTACTTCCGCAGATCAACCATTGACCTCATAGCCTTTGCTCTCATCCCATCAACGCTCTCATTCTTGCCAAGCACAATCTAGTTTTCTTCCTCTAGTTAGGACCTCAGCACATTCCAAAAAAAAGACAAAGACATACTCCATGGTTTTATAGTACAAACTTGTACAATTTGGGCTTCTTAGTTGAACTTGTTGAACCTCTCACAATCACTAAAGCCCTTTCCAATGATTAATCTAAAGACTGGAAATAAGTTATAGACACTGAATACAATTCTCTGATTAACAATAGAACTTGGGATCTTACTGATCCGCCACCAAATAGATCTATCATTAGCATCAAATGGATCTTTTGTCAAAAATACAATTTTGACAGATCTTTATCGCATTTTAAAGCAAGATTTGTAGCTTGTGGCTTTTCTCAACCAAAAGGAATTGATTTTACTAAAACTTTTCTCCT
Source organism: Pseudoscleropodium purum (assembly GCA_963969395.1). Classification (NCBI taxonomy): domain Eukaryota; kingdom Viridiplantae; phylum Streptophyta; class Bryopsida; order Hypnales; family Brachytheciaceae; genus Pseudoscleropodium; species Pseudoscleropodium purum. Next base: position 24,439,310 of record OZ017796.1, read on the forward strand.
ATTATTAGGATAATGTCCCTTTGACTTCTTTTAGCATTGGTCACTATATACAACTATTACATCCACCAAATGGATGTGGCCTTTTTAAATGGAATTTTACATGAAGAAATTTATATTATGCAATTTGAGGGCTATATTAAACCTAGCATTGCACATCAAGTATGCCACCTGCTAAAATCTCTCTACAATTTGAAGCAGGCACCTTGTGTTTGGTACAAAACTTTTGACACATTCTTATTGAGCCACAACTTCTTTAAAAGTGCCTCGGATCCAAACGTTTATATTAAATGTTTCCATACTTCTATTCTACTCTTGGGTCTTCATATCAATGATCTTGTTATCATCTCCAATAATTTTCAATTTTTGACAACTACAAAAGTGATACTAACTCAACAATTTTCTGTGATGGATAACAATTAAATTAGCTATATCCTTGGTATATAGATTTGACATGATTGCTTACATAAGACATTACTATTATCACAAGAAAAATATATCAATGATCTTTTAGCTAAATTTCATATGACAACTTTTAATTTTGTTGCCAAGCCTCTCGAAGTTGGTATTTTATACTCACGTCGCCAACTTGCCAGTTTTAATTCTTACAACCAACAACTTATGGACAAGGTCTTGTACAAACAAGCCATTGGGAGTTTTCAGTATCTTGTTATGTGCACTCATTGGAATTTGGCATTTTCCTTAAATCATTTGGCCCAATTTATATAGAACCCAACTCTAGCCCATTGGCTTGGACTCAAATGCATATTTCAATATCTAAGCGGAACTTTAAAGCAAGGACTCGTCTATTCTAGTCCCACTTCAACTTTCACTTCTCTCCACCAACTAAATGGTTGGAGTGATGCTAATTGGGCAGGTGATATTGATACCCGTTGGTCTACTTTGGATTATATTTTTCAACTTGATTCATCCTGTCTTTTCTCTTGGCAGAGCTAAAAGCAAACTATTGTAGCTTTGTTGTCAACAAAAGTAGAATATATTGTTGCAGCTACTACTACAAAAGAACTACTCTAGCTTTAATTTCCTCTACAAGAACTTGGTTACTCTTTCATTTTACCAGGCACAGTTTTTTGTGACAACCACTCTTGTATCACCTTAAGTAAGAATCAAAAGTTCCATGTTTGATCTAAGCATATATATCGACCTGCAATTTCATTTCCTCCATGAAAAAGTCTACGCTAAGATTTTGAAATTTGAAATTACCTCCACTTCTACCATGTGGGCTGACTTTATAACAAAGTCTCTTCCCAAAATTAACCAACGGGCATGCATTAAGACCTTGTTGTTGCCACTTCTTTTGATTTGAAGCAAAGAGGCAACTAATCGAATATTACTTTTTTCTCTAAAGCTTCACTCAGCTCTCAAGGTAAAGGGTGCTTACAAAGTTCAACATCTTTTCAGAATTTTTACGTTACAACTCAAGTTAGCAATTTCACTATTTTAGCCATGCACTTAAAGGGGGCGTGTCAGTCATTCAATTACCTTAGATTCAATAGTTACATTGTGTAGACTCACACCATTTTGTCATATCAAACGGTGTCTCTGACCTTCATAAGAAGGATTTGTACTTGTATTCATTTATCATTAATATAACATACTTCTTCAACCTCTTATCATCTTGTATTACACACAACATCATCCTATATACTCTCCTGGTAAAGTCGGAAGCATGTTGTTGCCCTTTCTTCCACAAAGGCTAAATATATAAAAGCAGTTACAACTACTAAGGAATTATTTTGGCTTCAAACAATCATATGCGAGTTACAATACTCTCAGCTTCCCACACTATTTATTATAATAACCAATCTTGTATTGCATTCAACAAGAATCCAAAAGACCATGACCACTCCAAGGATATTGATATTCATTGTCACTTTGTATGTAAGAAAGTAAAATCTCAAATATTCAAATAATTCTTTAAAGATCATTACTTATAATCTTATGCCTAAGACTATACTTTAAAACTCACTTAAAATACCCCTTTGTCTTGTAGTGACTACAATGACACTACATTCAATTTGGATTTGGCTTGACAGACATTGCTTCAATTTAAACACCTAAATTGGTGATACAAACAAGGATTATACTTCCCAAAATATTATCCATCATTCAAGACTCAAATTCAGATTTCAACATAGTACACACTTGCATAACCTTATGCATTAACTCAAACTATAAATTCATTTCAATTTGCACTTAATGACACTCCACTGTGACACACATCTCAAATTACCATAAACACATATACAACCAATTTGACTTGAAATGAAATTATATTGACTAAATTAGTGAGTATATCACCATTACAATTTTCTTAATTAAAATCTCAATTAATTCCTAAATGCCCAAGTCTTTTCAAATGTGTTTTGACTATGAAAAAAGAACATCAGCTTATAATTAACCCCAATGAAGCAAATTGTATTTTTTTTCAAAATCTAACCGTATAGATGTTTAAAGAGCTTGCTTATTAGTATACTCATCAATTTTGAATTCAAAATTGTGTAAGAGTTGTGAGATTATAACAAGAGAAATGTACATTTTCTATTTTTAGTATATTGCCCCTCCCCACAATGTTTTAGAAATTTGCACATAAATTTCTTTTGGAATTGGAGGTGACATGAACAACTAAAAATTGTGTTAGCACACTAAAATTCACTTTCAAAAATCTTAATTTCACACCAAAAGCTATCAAATTCATTATACAATCCACATTGCAATTGTTGAAATGCAATTTTTTGTTATAAGTATATATTGCAAATAACTCCAAATTGAAAATTGGATGTTTAAATTTTCAATGGTGAAAATCATAACAACACTTTACTCTTTCTATTGGGACCATTTTCAAAGCAAATGGACAAGTAGAAATTTTTAGATCTCAAATCAAGTGAAATTGGCAAAGTTGGAAAAATGAAGTAAAATTAGCAAGTTTTACTCTATCACTAATACATGGCTTTGAAGACCTCTCGAAAATTAAATGTTCACTTTTTTTAGTGAAAAATGAAAGTTTTCAATAGTTAATCCTAAAAACTGCCCGAAATTTTTTTGAAACGGCCAAACAAATTTAACTACCCATCCCAAAACGAGCCTGAAATTTCAAATCAACTATATATGGTTGATCAAGTTATTAGGGGTTAACTCATCAACTTCCAACTTCTTACCCAATTTGGACAATCATTTCCTCATCCAACTAGCTTTATACTCCACAATGCTCATCAAATCTCATAACCAATTACTGCTTAGAAAGTTCTTTATGACACCATAGTATTCAAACTTCCTTCAATTTTCTAAGGTAAATGCAAGAAATACTAGCTGTTTTTGTTGCATTGTCCAAAGTACTCTTGATTTTCTTAGAAGTACCATAAAATTAGAGAAAAAAATTGAAAAATATGTTCAATGTATAAACCTTTAAGGAGAAGGTACCCTAAGAAGGAAAAGCATAGAAAAAGGTTTTAAGTAGGAGATCCAAAAAAGTCCAAAATCTCATGAAAATAGGTACTTTGACATTTTAATTTGTAAAAAATATGATACTTTATAAACAATCTTTAAAGAAACTAAAAACTGTCAATTTGAGAAGACTTCATGATGAATAGATTTCACCAAAAGAATAATCTTCAAACCATTTTCAATGTTCAAAATTGCATGCGCAAGGGAGCCCTATTTGCATGAATGTAGAGGACATAAGATAATGTTTTTTTAAGTTCTTTTTGGTGGACACATGCCTCTCTAGTGTAGAAATAGAGCACAAAAATTTTAGCTCTAAATCAATAATTTTGGATAGTCTATAGTACTAAAAAACCCTAAACCACAAAGTGTGACAAATTAGCTAAATTTAAATATAAAATGATTTTTGAAAATTTATGAAAAATAATTTCTCTGATTATTGTCTAAATATTGATCCTTACAAAAAAAAATCCAAGTACATTAGCTTCAATCTACAAAATGGCCAATCTTGATTTAGAAACTACAAGTATGACGCAAAATAGTACTAGTGTTTCTTGTATTCACCCTCCATCACAAACTCCAAAACTCTATAACATTCACTCACTTTTCACACAAACTAAAGAAATACACAACCAACTTGAGGCTAGGACACATACTAGCACTCTCAACAGTGGATGAAATCCAAATAGGGAAGATGGACCTAATAGGAATTAGTTAGCAGTTACCAAAAGGAAAGGAGACAATCCAACTATTGTCCAACTACCTAATTGAAATTGCTAGCAAGGTGCCAACTCAAACTACCACTAAATTCCATCTCAAATCTCAATTGGAAAATTTAATCTACTAAGTTGGCAAGCTCGCCACCTACCTCCAATCATCCTTAATTACATTTTGAATTCCGTAGTCCACAACTATATAGACATCTACTAAAGTACTTGTCAAAATCACCAAATTAGATTCAAAATCTTAAAATAACATATGAAAATGAAACAAAACAAATTTAAAATGCACATGAAGAATCCAAAATCAATACAAATTGGTTACCTACACCTGCCTTTCTTTGAAGCTTGACAACTTGATTGTACTTTATTCAACTTCAAAGTTTATAATTAAATTCAACTATGCAGCTAAAGGAGGTATGTTAGTATAGTTAGACATGTAGACTCAATAGTCACATTTACATGTTAGTTTTAGGGACATGCACCATTATGTTAGGTGTCATCTCCTTCTATAAGAAGATTGTCTTGTATTTATATTATATTATTATAAATATAATACATCTTTCATCGCTTGTATACTTTATCTCTTGTTCATTCCAAAAAACCCAAGTGTATTCACTTCTAAAATAAATTAAAGAAACCTAAAGGTCTAAATGAGCTAATAGGAGACACTAAGGACATAGAAAAGGTTTCTTTTGGAATCCTTTTCGAAATTTTGATGGAATATTCTACTCAAAAACTTCATCAATTTCATCAAAATTAGTTCTTAAAATTATTCAAAGTTGTCAACAATGAAAAATTCTACTCAAAACATCATTATTTTCAATAGAAAAGTTTCCAAATATCCTAATTTAAATATTCAATGAAGGACTAAAAAACACTAGTTCCATGAGGTTATTGGTATTTAATTTAGATGAAATGATAACATCATAGACTACATAATAGTCAAACATGACACTATGACATTTACAAAACATGAGGCATATTTATTTTGGAGAAATCTAAAAAATTTGAGCTACAAAGTCAATAATGGTCCAAAAAAAACAATGGTTACGTCAAAGTTGGCTTCTATTACCTGGTTTAGATCCCTCATTATAAAATGCAAATGCTTGATTTCATTTCAAATTTTCTATTCCAAACCAAAGGAATTACAAAATATCCTAGTAAGCAAATTAAACAAATACATTGATTTGCTTGATTTCCTCTCAATATAAAAAGGCCTAGTTTACACCTAATCAAAAGATGAAGGGGCCAAAGTTTTGAAAGTTTTGATTGGCTAAAATCAAGGAGTCCTTGAAAAATGGTTTAAAACCTTGAAATGAGACATCTCAAGTCAACAATGCTAGTGTGTAAGTATGAAAATGCAAGCATGTGAATCTTGAGTATATTCATAAATAGATATCTTACAACCATGAAAGGTACTCACCATAGAAACACTAAATATATAAATATATATATATATATATATAGCATAGTTATACTATAATCATGGAAAATTTCTATAATATAGACACTTGTAATATAGGTGAATAGTCTTTTAGATTCATGGACTCACTCTCCTAGCTAAGCTCACAAAATAGTAATCCTTCATTTCAAGTCTATACGGTGGTTCAATAACATAGGACCCAATAATATGGAGAGTACTATTTTCTTGTACAACAACAAAAGTCTTCAAATTTTGAATCCCTTTGAGTAATAGTTAGACCCGCTTCAAAGAAGTGTGTGATTGAATAGCACTAGAAATCAAGAATTTTATATATTTTTTTTATATTTTTGCATTTTCATGTCTTCTTGGCAATTTACACCAATCCAAAGGTCATAACTTTTAAAGGATGATTTCTCAATGGTAAATTCAAGGGGGCTTGGAGTGGAAGACTTCTCAATTTTTTGGCTTTCTTGTTTGTGGTGCAAACTTGTCCTAGGTAGCAAAATCAATAAATAAATGAATACTCTAATTGCCATGGCCGTTCATAGCTAAGTAGTTAACCACTTTATCCATTTATCTTCAAAGGCTATCAACTTTATTTGAAATTTTCCCATTGCATTCCTAGTCTCAAAGTCTCAGGCCTATCACATGAAGCAATGTTAGAACAATAAATTGCCCAAATTTGGTGCATTTTCAAGCCAACAGTCAAAATGAGAATGGTATCCCTAAAACCTTGAAACTTTAATTTTAAAGCATTAGTTCTTTCAAAAAAACTGATTCCTCAATGCAAAAGTGTTCAATAAAATTCTAAAGCCACAATCAAGCATTTGTATAGAAAATTCTTGGAGTGACAACAAAGGAGATGGGGCTAGATAGGTTAGCTTGCATTGGAGATTCTTAAGTTTGGAAATTGCTCTTGCAAAGGTTAACCTTTAAAGGACGTGGCTCCTTGTAACCAAAGTAGTCAACAAAACTGTTAGGATTGTTGAACTAATAGGTGCATTATTTATTTCAACTCTGAAGTCATCCGTGATCAACTTTTTGGCGTCATCATCCTTGAAGGGATAACAAAGTAACACGGACAAGAAGTGTTCAATGGATGATAGAGAATCCTTCCATATAAAAAAAAAATGTAGTTGTTTTCTGTGGAATTTTGTGCAAAAAAGGGAGGTCTTGTAAAGTAATTTGACCACCAATGAGTGCTTTTGACTTTTTTTAAGTAGGTGATTCACATTGTACCAAGAAAGATGATTTTCATGATGGCGAATCTATTCTTACATCATTAAGCATCTTAATCACATAGACTTGTACAAATACCTTGCACCCAAGAGCTAGCAAACATTCCTAGGATCCAAAAAAAGACACCTCCAATGTGGCTATGTGGGTTTATCAAATGTAGCTATAGAGTGCAAAATTAAATGCCAACATTAGGTTTGGGGAGGGTGAGTTATAATCAGCTAGTAGAGAACTCACCTCGCTCTAATTAATCATTAAAACCTTGACTCTAGCTCTTCTTTAGCCCTTCCAAAAGACATGTTTCTATGTATAGGCCATATAGACCGTTGATTCAATACTATGCAATATTGTAGACTACAACGGGGTATTTAGAAGCCATTAGGAGTAAAAAAATAGCAAAAAAGGGATTTGTGAACATTTTTACTTTTAGAAATTCAAAAAAATTCATAAAAAATTAATTTGCTACTCAAAATTGCGCTTACATTGCATTGAAGAATTCTTATAGAATTTTTTTTCCTTCTTCATAGCTTTCATGCAAAGGAAGGTCACTTTGACCCCATGTGCACTACTAATATGTTTCTATTTTCATAAAAGCTCATTATCAATCCTTGTAATTTTAGTAGACCTCCAACACGTCTAATTTGTGGCTTTTAATTTGCATTTTTGGATTAAAAAATAGGACTAAATCCTAAAAAAGAACCAAAATTTCTAAGGTAGACACCCAATTGGGAGTAGGTTAAAAATAATACACTAATTTTTTTAAATGAAAAAAATACTCAATGTTTGCAACTACTACATGTAACTTCATTCCAAATTTCATACCAAATAGACAAACGATGCAAAAGTTATGAGCAAAAAACTACATGTCCAAGGACAAGGGGACAACAAATAGGACAAGTGTTTCTTGCAATTATCCATTGACATTAACGGATTATAAACCTTTTAGCATGGACTTTGCCAAAGAATTTGGTTGATAAGTTCTACTCCTTAATCAACTACATATCATTCGAAACTTTAAACTATTTTGCCGGGGCTAAACTAGGGTGGTGTAGCCCTCATTTTAGCCCCCTTTAACACTAGGTGAAAAAAAAGAGGTGGGCTAGAAAATTTAGCCCCATTTTTGTACCACTAGCCAAGGCTAAATCTCATGTTTAGTTGGGACTAAAAATCAAAGTAGCTAGGGCTAAATTAAATTTTGCTAAGACTGGTTTAGATGTAATTTAGACAAGTTGGATGAACTTTTGACCTATTTTGATGAATTTAATTGAATAATTGGACAAAGCTCATTTTATATTTGGATGAAATTTTAAAAAAATTGGATGCAATCAACTACAACGGATGAATTTTTGATGCAATGGATGAAATTGTACATGACTACAATGATTGAAAATGAAAAGATAAGTGGAATACTACTAAATGTATTATAATAAATATAATACATATGAAATGGAATGGAATTATCGAAATGAAGGATTGTCCCCCCCACAATACACTCCCTCGTGGATAAAACTTCTATAGGCTTATCTTTATTTGACAACAATTCATCTCATAGCATGCTATCCAAAATACCCGCACCTATTCTAGTCCCTATAAAAGATGGGCAACACAACAACATTTTCTCCCAACAAATTGTTTTCAGTATTAATATATACCCATAACATGCTAGTTAGCTACTATCTAACATATTCTTCAACTAATTAAAATCTTATGTGAATCATATTTCTAACTTCAAAGTAGATACTTATTGTACATAAGGAAAGAGAAAGTTTGATAGGAAGTGCTTCTGGTCTTTCCTAGTAGTTGGTGAAGTATCACCAATCACTTTCAAGATTCTATACAAAATTTGCATTGCATACAATCACCCCAATTAGCTCAACTTTATAAGCTAGGTTATCATTCTTGTGAGCTTTAAAAGTATTAGAACATCAAGACAAATAAAAAATCAATGGAAGCAACATTTATAAAGTATTTTTCTCATAGGTTGTTTCAAAAGATAAAACTTTGTATACAAATTGAAGGTGATGGAATAGACAATATTAAAAGAGCATTGGCCCAAGTCCATGATGTAATGATTTGTCCAAAAGGCATAGTCCAAAATCATGAAGATGATTTTGCATGCCCACTATAGCATCATAATTGTTGCTCATATGTGAGTTTTAAGTGGAGAGCAATGGATGTATTCAAGTCCCTAATGCAAGCACCTCAAAATTACACATGTCACTTCTGCAAAACAAAAGAGAATTACAATCAACAATTAAAACCACCAGTATATAGGAGCTTCTCCAATCATTTGGTCTTATAGTTATGGCATTAAGTACCAAGATTGGAAACCATCCACCACTAGTACTTCTTTGCAATAGATGTATGTTGGGAAGAATTATATAAACTTATACAAATGATACAACTACCATAATTTGGAATCCCCCAATATTCTTGACTCTTTTTGAAATTGATCTTCAATCCTTTGATGAGTTTGTTGCATCCTATGATCAATCACTTTGTAACCAATTGCAATATTATGTATAGTAAATTGCCTACACTTACGACATTGATAATGCACTTTTTGATCACATTGTTTATCCATTATAGAAATGTAGATAAATAAATAAAGCACTGCTAAAAAATGTTCTAAAGATGATTGTGAAAAGTGAGTTATTGAAAATATCTTTTAAATATTTCAATGAAGCAAAGTTTAAATAGTGGAAACCTTTTATAATTAGGAAATCTTTCACACTTGATTTCATCTTTTGCTTTCTTGATGATCTTTTATTTTTAAATCCTTGCATCTATTTGTTGAGTTTAACCCCTAATAAGAGGACAAAGAGTTTCCTTAGGGGACTATTTTGAGTTTGGCTAGGTATCTATGACCTCAATTTTTTTGAAATTTTCTCATAAGGTAGAAAAATCTATTAGTTTAGTGGAAATACAGTTTTTATTTCAATGACTTCTTGGAAAAAAATTTATGCCAGCTTAAACATAATTTCAAGTTACCAAGCAAAAAAAAAATTCTAGAACATCAAATTAAATTGTAAACTCTTTTTGTAGCATAGTTCTTATTTTTGTCCTACATGTGAAGCTTTGATTCATTACATTTGGATTCGTGATGTGAAAGTTATGAACAATCTTATTTTTTCAAGCAATCTAAGCATTTTCTTAAAAAAACCCTTATAGGATTCATTTCTGAATGCAATTTTTGCAATTTTTCCAAAAAAATTGTAGGACAATATTAAATTTTCTTGCTAGAACAATAGCACCAAGTATATTTTTCTTGAAACTTTTTTCCTAGATTTTCTATTCAATTCTTAAACACAAAAAATGTATATTTCATGTTGCTTTTTGGTCCAAATGTACGTATCGCATTTGGAGCAATGTTGATAATGGGTGTACTTAGCTTAATTACCTTTAAAGGTGGCCCCCCTAAACTGACACTTTTGCTATTGTACCTATTTATTATTATTGAATTGGTCAAATTTTCATATTTTCTTTGACGACAAATGAAAAGAGGTTCTAACACACCAAAGAACATGACATTTGGATACAATATGCAAAAGTTATGAAAAGTCCAAGGTTTTTTGGTAGAGTTTTTAAAATCATTTCCTCGGCATAGGTATATATTGATTTTGGAGATGTATAGTTTTGGGTCAATGATGCATTTTGGGTGTCCATTTCACTTGAGCACATTGCTTTTCCTTACAAGGCAAACTAAACTGAATCTATTACCAATAGTTGCTTACAATGTTTAGAATTTATTTTGAGTTTTACAGGCTAATTTCCTTCAATTCTCATACTGAACCAATTCTTAAAGAACTGAGTCTAGTTCAAATTCTTTTCTCTGTTTTTTCACTCTAAATAGAAATTTTACAGATTTTTTTCACCAGTTTTTTTTGCTTATGTTTTCAAATTGCAACCGGTTTTTTTTTCCCCAATTACACTGGCTAACATTGAACTAGCTTTGATCTAGCCGCCGGTTCTCTCCGAACACGTTACCCTCCAAAGTCGCTACTGTAGTTCCGTCGTCACAAGAACTTTCCTTACTAAGCTTATCCATCTTCTGTCAAGTTACTTGGGGTCCTTCTCAGGGCTGGGAAGTCGATGTCATGTACTTCACGTTTGCACTAACTTAATCTGTAGAATTTGTAGGCTTCTCGGTTGCAGCATACATGTTAAGTTATGAACAAGCAAATCGATCAACAGCACGCTCTGGAGCTTCTTGGCATTGATCAGCTGATGAGTTGTACATTCTATTCTAATTCCAAAGCCCTTGGTAGGCTGCGTCGTCTATGCAATGATTATGATATACCACTATTCTGGTTTGTTGGAATTTAAGTGTAGATTTGCTGCTAGACGCACTCTGTGCAGATGTTTTCGTCAGTGACGGTCATAGCAAAATTTGAGGTTTTAGGGTTTCAATTAAAGTGTGTAGTATTATGCCAGCTGAAGGGTTCACGAGCTGACGTAGCTTCGATTTTTGTGTTGTGGGTTGAAATCAGAGATCGTCAATTTTTTGGTTGTTTGGACAATTAATCAATTTGCTTAAACCCTAAAGACTGAGGAGGCCTTCAGGGTGTATGTATGTGCTTATGTGGTGTTTTTTTGGTGTCTATTATCCTGCAAGAGAGTCGTGGTAGACCTATGCAGAGATTGTCAGAACGAATAAGAAAATGTAGATCGAAAGAAAAATATCATGTTTTTTTTACTTAATACTATGTTAGTACCTATTATGTATATAGTGCAAAATGTGCAAAATGTATAGCAGTCCTTGGGTCTCATAAATATCCGTTTTCCAAGTCAGCTCTGCTTTCGGTGCTTAGCATACTTTGAAACCTAATTTTTGGGCTGTGGCGTTTACGTTCTCAACCATTGAAATGACAGATTGAATTGCAATGGAGAGCAGTGCGAATGACGGCGTTGAGTTGCTTGTATGCTTGGACGCCTTGTCGCCCTATTCATTCTTTGGTCTCTCGTTACTCTTGAGGTGAGTGGCCTCTTTTTGGAAATAGCATGGGATGAAGAGCTTTCTCTGTTTTGTCATGTTCCTGCTTCTGTTGATCTCATTAAGTAGGTCATGTGAGGAATAGATTTGTCCAATTTTATTTCATGTTTGACCAACAAATGCAGTGTTCTCCAATGATGATCCTCTTGATGCAAATTTGGCCCGATCTGAATTGTAGTTTTCACAATATTATTAATTGAATTGGTCATTAAAAACCACGAACCCTTGATCTTTTAGGGTTTAACGTTCTGATCAATATGTGTTGGGTATTCAACAGATACCAAGAGAGATGGAACCTGCATTTGAAATTGCTTCCGGTTCTTCTTGGTGCAGTGCAAAAAGCCACGGGTAACAAACCGCCTGGGAGTCTCCCTGCAAAAGGTGAGGCCTGTTTCTTAATTTTTTGGAACAAACGGGAAGAGTGAGGCCCATTTCTTGTTCACTCTGCGGACCATTTCGTCTCTTCCTCATGAAAATTGATTAACCCCATGACCCAATCTAATACTAGAAAGACTACTTGGAAGCTAATAGTTGATTATGACCGTAACTTTCAAAACATATTTTCAATTCAAAAATAATGCAAAGTAAGATTTCTAAGTCCATTTTTTTCCTTCCGTGGAGGCATCCTAACTGATATCTTTTAGATTTGAAAGCAGTCACTTTTGATCATTGGGGAATTTGGGGGTTAATCATCTTATCTGAAGCCAAATGCATTGTGTGGGAGTCTCTATTTGTCCACCATTCCATATTTGCTGGCTTCTTACCTACTGCGCAGACTTGAAAAACATGTCTGTATTTGTGCGAATATGTGAATCAATCTTCTAAGAAGTTGGTCTCCTTGAGCACTGCAGCGCGATGGGGGCAAGAGGATTTGAAACGTAATGCTCGTTTCATGGATGTTCCATTCCGAGGGGTTCCTAAAGGGTTTGGAGAGTATCTTAATTCCATGCGTTGCCAACGCGTCCTTACAGCCATTGCTGAATCTAAGGCTAGTCCTTTTTCCTCTTCGTTCCCTGTAAACTGCAGTTTTTGCAAATTACAAGAAGTTTAGAGGGCATACTTCCAACTTTATAAAAGAATCCAAATTATGTTATCCCATATTGCCCGAGCTATGAATAGATATTCCATTGGAAGTCAATTATAATATTGTTCAAAGCACATTTTTATCTCCCAAGAACGCAGGGCAATGATTTCTGGTTTTTTTCTATCGACACATTTGTTATCTCCCTTGAAGCTTTCAAATGGTATATTTCAACTCTTATAGATATGGAGGCGGTCGCTTTTGGCCATTTGGGCAGCTAGGGGTTGTTTTAATGTATGAGATGTGCCATGTCTGAGCTGAAAGTCTTGGTTGTTGATTGTACTAATAAATCTAGCGATGCTATTGCAGATGTTTTATGCAATTCTTAACTGACCACTGTGATTGTCATGTTGGTTGAGTCGACGAACAAGGGATTGAGTAAAGTCTCTCTTCGCTTTCTGAAGAATGAGGAGTTTGTTGTTACCCGAGGATGTAAGCATGACAACTGTCTACATGATTCAGACTCATCAAGTGGTTGCGTGGGCCTTGGGCAGGGGTACGATTCTAAAGAACTCGCAGCTGCATTCATGGCTTTCTTTCATGCCATCTTTGGAGTGGGGATGAACAGCGAAGTTGAGATCGCCGATTCCAAGTTTCTGCGCACTTGCTGCGTGTCTGCAGGTTTTTCTGAAGCAGAGGCTGAACAATTTGTCCTTTCTACTGAGGATGAAACTATCAAATCACGACTGAAGGTATTTATACATACCCCTTTTCACGAAGCTGTGCGGTAGCATTTCTCCATGAGCTTGTGAGTCTAGTGTCGCTTACTGGGCGATACTGGGAATGCGTCTATCACTTGCAGTCTACGCTTCTATAACCTGTGATCAACGTTATTTCTTTATGAATATAGTTTATCTGCTAAATTGAATTAGTTACGGGCGCTTTAGACATAGTGCAAAACCTGGACCTGGAATGAACCTTGAATGCCCATAAAAAGAAAAACTCTGAGACACCTCTTTTTGTTGCAGTGCCTTTTCTTGGGCTTGACTCAAGATTTCCCCTCCCTTAGAACCTCACATAGGATCTCGACCCTCCGGGGCTTAGGACCATGTCTATAGTGAAATTGAGCCAAGATTAACACTTGACCAGCAGGACTACTCAACTCTCAGGTCAACTTCTTGAGCCAGTCCAAAGCACCCCTTGCATACGGAGAAGTTAATCTTCTCGGTCTACTTAATAGTATTCCAATTGAATTGCAAGTTACTTGCTAGTGGAGATAAACTTCTATCCAACTAGTGAACATGCTTCTTGAAGTTCGATGCCTTCAGTTGGGATACTTAAGGTCATGCACAGTGAAAATTACATTTACACAACCTAGGGAGCGGTTAGTTGTTGAACCGTGTCTTCAAGTCCCTTGAGGTTCCCTGAGCTTCACTACATGGAGTGCTAATATCGAGTGATACCTGCCTGCTACAGGAAAATACTGAATTGGCAATCAAGAAAGGGATGTTTGGCGCCCCAACGACATACGTGACGCTGGGAAAAGAGAGTGGGCAACAAGCACGGGAGATGATGTTTTTTGGGTCCGATCGGTTTGAGCAGATGGCATGGGCCATTGGCAAGATCTGGGAGGGTCCGAACCCTCAACGAAATAGTAGATTGTAATTCTGGATAACCGTTGGAGACTGTTATTGGACATTAATGTCTGGTCACTACTTGTGACCCTACTTGGGAAACTAGAAACTAAAATAGTGAGACCTCTATTGAGCATGCACTCAGGACAACCTTTTATGTTGATTTCTACTGTATTTCTAAGTACGCAGTTTTGTGCTGGGTTGCATCCTATCTGAAACTTTGAAGCTGCTTGAATTCAATAGAATCACCGATACTTCTATCAACTGAAGGAGGTAAATGACAAGGTCGCCATCGTAAGAGGTTTGAGTTGTGGAGATAAAAGACTGCTGCAGTTTCCGATCTAGAGCTGACGTATCGAGTAATGGATTAAGCTTAGAAGCTGTGGTTTTTATACATAGCGCGGGCAGAATGAAGCTTGGTGAAATAGTCTAACAATATATGGAATGGGTGTAAACTGCAGAGCGTGAACATTAAAGACCAGACATATTTCAGGAGGGAGGGCCTTTTTTCTCATTGATGTGTTTCATGTTTTCTGATGTTTTTTAGTTTGTTCAGACTGATAGGAATCTTAAAGAAGGGGCTTAATTGTACGACAGAATATTGAGAGCATATGGTAAGGTTCTCCAAATCGATTGTTTCCATTGTATGGTGCAAGGGTGATTTCGGAAACATTATTTTCAATGACTTGTATATTATTGCTCCAAAATATTACTATGATTTGCTAATTTGGAGATAAGAAAGATGTATTATGATCTTTTAAATTTGGATTATGTGGATAAATTATAATGTTACAATTTGTGGAGTTTGCCAAAACATACTGTATGTTTGAATTTAATTTGTAGAAAATTTGTTGTGATAGAAAGGAATACAAAGGTTTGGAGTCTTTTGATTGCAAATAATATAAGTGTTTCTTGCAATAACTTGTATATTGTTGTTACTAAACATATCTAAATAGTTTAAAAAATTCTTGGGATATTTGCAAATGTTTGGGTAGGACTTCAAGTATACTAACCACATGTCCAACATAACACTTAATGTTAAACATCCAACACAAAGTCTAGTTCAAAAATTATGTTGAAGAAGACAACTCTAATTTGAAGTTAATCAAAATTATAGTCTCAAATGAATCTGAAGTTCAACTAAGTACAAGCCTTTTCTAAGTGTGGGTAAAATGAGTACAAACCTATAACAAATCTATGTAGCTCTTTTTAGAGGTTAATGAAAACGAATTCCATTAGGTACTATATAAGAAAAGTGTAAATACCAAATTTGTATAGACATTCTTATTACTTTAACTATTGTACTCACAACATTTTAGTATAGTTGAGGTTAACCATTAAATGACAAGATAGGTTTTAATGAATCTTTGACAATAAGTAGATTTAGGATTTTTAGGGAACGTTATACCCTACTAAACCTATTTCAATAGTAAATAAGGCTTGCTATGCACTACATTTAGGCTACAAGTGATAGCTCTATTCATTGATCAATTTTACGTACTTTAATTGTACAAAACTTGGGCAAGGAGCAAGCTCTATGCCCTACTTCAAAGAGATTTTTTTTATTCCTATTCAAACTACCCATTAGACAAAATGTTGCATAAGGGTTAACCCTAAAGACCAAGTACTCAAAATTAGAAGTCTTCTTATGTAATCTAATTTTGAATGGAATTTTAATTCTTTGGTTTAAAATTTTTCATACAACATAGGAGCAAGGAATAGCTTATAAGGGCAGTAGTTTTAATTACTTTATCAAATAAGGAAACAAAGTTATTGCAAAAACAGTTATTTTCGTCCTAAAAGGGACACTTGATACTTCTCTATTTTTGCAAAAACAAAAACAAAGGAATAGAAGAGCTTGCAAGCTATGTTTTTATCATTTAGTTTCATAAAATAAAAATTTGAGTGAGATATGCGCATCCACAAATTGGCTTTTTGTATTTTTTTTTTTAAAGTCTAGCTTTGCCTTTCTTTGTATAATTTTATATGTTCTAGGACTCTACTCACTTTGAATTTTTTTAGTATGCATGCAACTTAATATATAAGAATAATTCTCTTATGAAGCACCACCAATATGACCATTTTTAGACATGTTGGAATCCATCACAAGTGCTGTTGCCCATAATTTCAAAGGGCCCCAATTTATTTATTTTCAAATTGCAACTTTGGAGCCACTGATCTTCTAATCAATGACAAATTTGGTTGTGAAAGTTTTGGAGTAGGTAGAAAATGGAAAGTTGAGTCTAAGATCTTATGTTCACATTTTTGGAAAAAATTGTGGAATGTTTTCATCACCTCAAATTTAGCATGTCTATGTACTTTGATCAATTTTGCCAAATCAACTTAGAAAATCTTTAGCGATTTCCAAGAAACATTGAATATTCTAGACATCATTTTTGTTAACCATCAAAGTTTTCTTAATCCAAAATGGTTTAGTGGACTTTTAGGCATCCCAAATGAAGTATTAGATTTTGGATTTTCTCTCTTTTTCTTAGTTGAGATTGGAGAATTGAAGATCTTCTAGAGAATCTAATTTTCATAAAGATTCAATGATTGGTCAAAATGTTGTGTGTTTTTTGTCTTACCTCCAATTTAGACAAGTAGAGTAGAGCATTATTTTGCTTCAAAAAATTTATACTTCTTCCTAACTTGAGGCTCTTCTCAAATCTAAAGTGTCTTTTTGTGCAATGTAGAATTTGAATTATAAGGCTTGAAAGCTCAACAAAGTCACATTGTCCAAAGCTTAACTAACCTTGATAAAAAACATTATTGCTCTATGATTGATCACATCTCACATACATTGATTTTAAACATCAATATTTAAGTAAGACTCCAATACCATCAATAATAAAATCCTATAGTACAAATTCTAAAAAGTAGAAGAGATTTGATTTACATACATATTATTAGAAGGTGCAATTTTTGGGTAATTTTATGAATATTTTCTCATTTTTGATCAAAATAAATTTTGGGATTAATTCTTAAATTTTTTAAAAGTATGGAGGCCTGAATTTGCTTTAAAATACTTGTTTCTAAAGCTAGGCAAAATTCTTCAATCATCTATTTTTATTTTTTTAACATATCCAACTATAAGATCCATTAGTTAACTTGTTCAAGTACATCCTCCCCAAGCTTTAAAGTGAACATGTCCACCAATTGCAAGTTCAACATGCTAAAACTTCAAAATGTAGGCATTTTCTAGCCCTTCCAAAATGTAAATATCTATCTTTCAATATTTTTAGAAAGAAATGTCTCTTATACAATAACTTGTGCATTTTAGTCAATATTTTGGAAAATGGATTGAGACTATATGTAAAAAAGTTTAACCAAAAAAACTTTTGTATTGATCTTTATAAAATTATAAAGTAGAAGGTGGTATTGAATGAAAGAGTTTTATTAATAAATAACCTAAATCACTAAATTATAAATTTTACAAGAAATTGAGAATTGTTAATCCTAATATGAATTGAGAATTTTCCAAGTAATCCATTTGTATCTCTAATTTGAATTTGAATTTGAAAAATTTCAAGATGGAGTTTTAAAAATGATTGAATAATTTTTCCTAGCTTCATTGCTTGTAGATTAAAATTCTTTGTAACTTTGACCTTGGAATTGAATGTTTCAAACATTTTTTAGTTGGTATCAATCTATATAATTCACTAATATTAAATAATAAATTTAAAATATATTATAGGTACTTAGCTACTTGCTTTTACATTGGAAAAAAAATCTTTCTAATTTTTGTTGCATTAATCAAAATGACATGAAATAAAACTTCCCACATATGTTAGGATGATTAGCATCCATTCTAAAAGTTTCATGCAAATGGATATAAATGTTAGATTGCTATAAAATGTTCCAGTTGTTGAAATCACAAAGGTAATATACATAGTGTAAGATGCATGCCACTTGTGGCTTTCACTCAATGACTTTGGCCTTGGCACACTAGTGAGGTACTCATGAATTCAAACCTAGATGTTGGCGGGTGATAATGACCATAGTCCACCCAACTATAGTGGAGGGGTCAAATGGCCTCATCATAATGTGGGACCTAAAAATTTCTTGGAGGAAGGAATATGTCGGTTCTTTATAGGATCTACTTCCTAATGGAGGCATCAAAGATGAAATTTACCATTTAAGTCCATGAGGCTTACATAGTTGAAGGAACGTGCTGGTTCTTTATAGAATCTACCTCCTAATAGAAGCATCAAGGATGAAATTCACCATCTAAGTCCACAAGGCTTAAACAATAGTTGAGCTAGCAATCCCAATAGATGCTTGAGTGTCAGTTCTTTCATTAGGGTTTACTTCCTAATAGAAGCATCAAAGATGGAATTTGTCATCTAAGTTCATGAGGCTTAGATAGTTGAGCCATTCCCAATAATGTTCGTTCCTTCACTAGGGCCTACTTCTAATGGAGGCATCAAAGATGGAATTCATCATCTAAGTCCACAATGCATAGATAGTTGAGCCATTCCCAACAAAAGCTTCATTCACACTGGAAGGAGTTCCCCTTCTTCTTCTTCTTCTTCTTCTTCTTCTTCTTGTTCTTTCATAAGATGCTCCAATTAGGTTTGATTTCCTCCTAGCCTGCATATCCAAATCTCCATCTATGAGCCAGTGTCACGAAGTCTAAGATTTGGATAGTTAACCTTGAAATGCCTCGGGAGCCATTTTGTGGCTTCTAGATGATTTTAGGTGGTTATAATAAGACTTCAACAGTAGATTTTTCATCCATTCTTTTTTTCAATGACCTTGTATGTTGAGTTACAAAGAATGTCCAATGGAGTTTTTGGTCTATTTGATGTTTATTTCCATATAATTGAGAAGTAACGAAAAAAAAACGGATGGCAAAATTTGCCATTTCAGTGTATTTGGGAAATTGTGTAAATCTGAAATTTCTCCTTGAAAATGACCTTTTTTGAGTTTTTATCCAACTAATGAAATGAAGTTCTTCTACTCTAGTTTCTACTCCAATTCGTAAAATTGAATATTTTATTGTAATTTGAACTTCAACTATATTTTTAATGAGAATTAAACGAGAATTATATAATGACACAGAAATTGAATTTACACCATGATGTTTTTCTCTGTAATGTACACACATGTTGAAATTTTCAGATTTTTTGAGATAATTTTTTATTTGATATGATTTTTTTCTTCACTTTTTCTTCAAAAATTTACATAAAAAGCAAAATTCTCAAAAGAATTTAAAATTTTCATGAAGTACAGAAAACATGTAGCTTCATCTTTAAAAAATAAAAATAAAAATAAATTTTTTTCATACACATCTACATACAAAGTGGCAACAAACTAAGTGAGGACAATGCCGTGTGAAACCAGTGGCCATAGGCGCAGGCGTTTCAGGGTTAAGTTAACTTCGTTTTTGGAGTCGTTCAGTTACCCTTATTACCTTCAGTTCCTTCCACCACTCCTGCCGTGAGTCCCAGCCTGCTGTGACAGCATGAGTCCACCACAGTACTGCCTGACATGATTGACTATTGCTTTGGTAATTATACGACGGTTATTGTTTTAGCTTAGTAGAGCCTTAGACGCCGTCCGTCCGTCCAACCATCATCATACATTCATACTGTATTGATTTCTTGATGACAAACAAAGTTAAGGGACAGTAGACACAGGAGACAGACAGACAGACAACAGGTCGACGTCGACGTATTAACTAATAAATAAGAAGAGTTCCATTGCAGGCCGGCGTCCCAACTGACGGAAGTCACGGAACCTCTCATCAAACGTGGAGTTAAAAATTCATTGGTTTCAGCAGAAACAACAACAAGGAGTTAACAGAAAGGGATAAAATAAAAGCTCCTGTCATCCATTCACCAACAACAACTTAAATATGATGCCCTTGCTCGGAACAACTGAAGCGTGCAATCACTGTACTGTAGACCACAGTGATTGGGAACAAATTCACATTCATATCATTCATAGACGTAAAATTTACAGTTTCCCAAACAAATTTAACTGTCGTGTGTGTGTGTGTGTAGAATCGGAGATATTGGAAATTTGGAACCCATGTTAAGGTTTTGCACTCGTTTTGGAACGACACTAATGAATGTTTTGGAGCCCACGGTAATTGCATGTTTTTTGTCCGGCCATCAGTCCGTCCTTGAGGAATAATTGGTGGTAGTAAGACGGACGGACTTTTGACTCTTCGGGGAAGCAAGCATCTTGTTTTGCAAATTCTCAGATTTGGGTCACTTATTTGGCAATTGTTTTATAGCCTGAAAATCCAATGTTGTACTTAAGGCCAATTGATTTCACCGCCACATGCTGCCAGTGTCGCTTTCCCTGGAGTGGTGAGGCTTTTTCACATTAAACCAGTGCCTCCAGTCTGACTGATGGGGCCTGCCTGCAGCGCTGCTTAGAAATGATACAACTTAGACCCCAATTACACTACACTAGCCAGGCTCATCAATCTCTGGCGGGCTGGCAGCATTGCCAGAGTTGGAATTTTTCTTTTCTTTTTTCCCAAGGTAGATGAAATTGCGATCTGGAATTCTGGATTGGAGTGTGATGAAGATATGATTCTCATCCGTAGATATCTAGGACATGATAGTAAGTGAAATGAAAACGTCTCTTACTCATCCAAACATATTAATATGCATTCATGGAGAATATGACTGTAGATTTGGTGATTTATAGCAATTTCGTAAATGGAAACATGTGGTTTGCGTAAACATGGGATGTGGGACATGACTCACGAGATTGAATACCCAAAATGAGTCTCATTGGCAATTCCTACTTTGAAAACTTAGGAGATCCATTTTTGATTCCGACACATCGTGGAAATTTGTTCTGAAGTAGTTTGTTTATAAAGCGACCATTTAAGAGCTGATTGCCTTTTGAAAGGGGGGGAGCTGAACTCCTTGAAACAATTTTCAGCAAATTTCTAGACTGAGGAAGACAAATAGAAATGGCATCGAACCCAAGTTGTTTCATATTTTTTGAACTTTTGTGGAATTAATTACAAATTTTTGAAGTTGAAATGCAGTGGTCACTAAAAGCGACCACCTCTTGAAGTGTAAACTACTGGTACATTGAAGAAAGCAAAGTGTACCTCCGTGTCATGATCGCTTTTAGAGTAGACTACTATTACAGTTGATAGAATTGAATGTGCAGTTGACAGTCCTAATGAGCTAGTGTCATTCAAAGCTTTTAAATACACTAGTGAAATTTACAACATACGGTAAACACGTGATGTCATCTCTGGAAAATAAATCTAAAAAATTTCAATCTAAATAAGTAGGGGTAAAATAGAGGATACAGTCAGAGGAGGATTCTGGGGTTTGACTTACACGGTCATGGGTTCCATCCTTTCCCTCACCGCCGGTTTGTTCCGTTCACACAGCAAACGGTCGGTGTACTGGGACAAGGCTACGGTATTTATGTAGAACGTGGTGGCTGTAAATAGTGTAGGTTGTTTTATGCCAGGCCTGGGGTCACTTCTTCTGCCTCAGGCAAGATGACGGAATTCGTCAAATGCTCAGACGGTGCAAATGTACTGAGTGAGAGGTGAAACTCAGCGCAATCAGCGCTGCGTCACAGTCATAATTAAATTTCATGAATCATGTCCCCAGGCTTTGCAGGCCACTTCCAAGTGAAGCATCACTGATCATGGTATGTTAAGCTTAACTTAGTCAATCACTTCCACAAGTGACCCAAAGAAATGCAAGAATCCACACCCAGCCGCTGCATCATGCATGCCGTGATGGCTCCTCCTCAGCTCGCTCCTGCTGCCCATGGCCAATTTCCTGGATAGAAAATTATGTCACTAGGTGGGTAGTGGACCTCCGTCACGCCGCATGCCCTGCAGCAGCTGAGTGCTCAGAAAACCTGTCGAGATTGCACATTCTTGTGTTTCTCAAAAGCTGCCTCAATTCGGTTGGTGTCATAGAAGTCATAGTCTTTGTCAGTTGACATGGACTAAACTTCCGAAGGGGTCCAAGCTTGCCAGTCTTGTCGGGTGGAATGTTGAGGCGGAGCCGATGATCCGGCCTTCGGGATATATAATGAGTAGGAGATTTTCGGTCTCGGCATTTCAGAGCGATTGATACCATATTCCGAGGAGCAGCTGCTGTGAGGATCGGGTCTCCAAAGATGGGAGCCACTGTTTTGTTCTTGATGGCTCTTGCGAGCACGTTGCCTGTGGCTCTCGGGGGCGACCATAGTAGCAGCAGCAGCTTCATGGCGGCTAATGGGTACACGGACTGGATCCCCGGACATGCCACTTGGTATGGGGATCCTTACGGAGAGGGTTCTAACGGTACATTCCTTACTTTTCTGCAGTCATCATGCACCACTTCTTGAACTGAATCGCCTCCCTGAATCAATGAGAATGTACTACTTCCACAATTCACTCGGGATCTTACCAATGGTGCTCACTGTTAACTCGGAGATTTTACTTGTGTACATTTAGATAACTCAGAGGAGTTAGAGACAGTTGTCCTTATGGAAGGAATCGAAGGACTTTTACATTTGAGCTTCTTGAACTTGTACTTTTGATTCCGGTGAAAGAGGGATATATAAAGTTTATAGAGGCGAGAGTCAAGTACAGAACATGATGCCCCAAATGAACATTGAACTGATAAGGTATTAGATACATACCTGGACACGAAACATTGGTGTCCGGGTTTTCTTTCAGACCTTCTTTCACGAAACATTGGTCTCTTGCTGGCTGCTCTTCTTGATTGTTGATGAACGGGCGCGTTACAATAGCTTGCGTTCGTAATGCATGTAACCCACATTGGGAATGCATGCTATCAATGCAGGCGGAGCTTGTGGTTACACCGAGCTCGCAGGAACTCCCTACGGTTTAAGTGTGGCAGCTGGAAGTGCTATCATCTTCCAGAACGGTCAGGGCTGCGGCGAATGTTACGATGTAAGTGCAGTCTGGACATTCCTCGCCACACAGTGCCTAAAGTCACAAACGTTGTCCAGTCAAGTAGCAAAGAAGCTGATTAACAGTTCTCTGTCAATGGCCGCAGGTGAAATGCTCACATTCATCCTGCAAACAGGAACCCACCAGAGTCGTCATCACCGACTCCTGTCCAGGTTTGTGTAGTTACTCCCAATAGTTATTCTCCGGCCATTGCTGATATTCTATATTTCAAAAAAATAACAAAGTTAGTCTAGCGAGTTCAGTTCTTGCAACACTAAAGATTTGCCTCGGTCAATATCACAGGAGGAACATACTGCAGTACAGGGGAACCAGCATTTGATCTCAGTGGTATGGCTATGACGAATATGGCTCTTCCTGGAAGGGATCAAGAGCTACGCAATCTGGGCTTGTATGACATTCAATATAAAAGAGTGCCCTGCTATTATCCGAACCAGAACATCGCATTTAAAGTTGACCCTGGGTCCACCCCCTATTGGATGTCGTTCACTGTCAAATACCAAGGAGGTCCAGGGGACATTGAAAGCGTCGAAGTTCGTCAGGTAAAAAGAATTAGCTCTCTTTTCCACTAGGTATCTAAGAAGGAATATACCCATAAGGGATCACCTCGATTTCAATATTTAAGCTGTATTCGTTGAAAGTAGAGGCAGAAATCTCAAATGCTCATGCGTAAGGCTCCTTCCCAATAGTCTCCAAGAATGCAATGGCTGCTGTACCAAATTGGCATGCTGGATTAGATTAAATAGAATTAGAGTGTATCTAATTCTTTGTCATAACAGCAAGCGATTTTCTTTTCACTAAATCCGTCTCCTTCGCGGTGCATGCTTGCAGGCTGGAAGCCTTACTTTTCAGTCAATGCAACATAATTGGTATGGTTACTGAAAAACTCCACTGTATTATTGACATTCACCGCTTCATGTTTGGTTGCTATTTTCGAGTTTCCCGTAATAACTATGTGCCTCTAATAATCGATATTTCATGGCAGGGGCGCTAACTATATGTTGATCTGCTACTCCGGGCAGCCATTCAGAGGACCTTATGACGTGAAGATCACATCCAAATTAAATGGGCATTCCGTTGTTGCTGAGCGAGTAATTCCTCAGTACTTTGAACCCGGAGCTCTGTACGAATCCAACGTGCAGCTTGCATATTAGATCTTGTTAAGAGCACTTTCATGGCCGACTCAGTAAACTATGTAGTATAGCTTAGGGTTTCACTCACCGAGGTCAGTGATCGGCGTTATCAGCCATCCTCCGCCTCAATAGTAGTACACATCATCCTATCCTAGAACTTCGCAGCTTCAAGCTGCATCAGGTGTGCCTTTGATTGCTAAGACCTGGACAGGTCTCAATTCTGCGAAATGTATCTGTAATAGCTAGCTAGTACTCTCTTCCCTTCTTCATAAAGAAACAGCCCCCTGGCGTTCAGAAGGGACAGACTTGTAAGTTTATATGTTCTATACAAAGACGCATTAAACCAGCAGGTAAAATTGAACCACTATCTCACACATTCAATACTCAAGTGTTCACATATCGCGGAATACCACTCTAGAGAAAATTTCAATCAGACAATTGTTACACAGGTTATCCCAAAAGCTCTCTTAATTAAGGAAGGCAAAATCCATTCCGTTACATCGCTGTCTCAGAGGCACAAGCAGTCGACAACATTCTTCCTACACTGCTACAACTATACACGCAAATGCACTATACAATCTGCTTCTGTGACGATGATATCATCTTCTCAGTTAGAAATACGATCAGCACCCTTCTGGGCATCTCTCTTCAAGTCCTTGGCTGTGCCTTTGGCGGAGTCACCTACATCCTCAGCCTTCCCTTGCAAATCCTTTGCAGTGTCCTGGGCTTGACCCGTACCCTTGTCCACACCGCGCTTCAATGAGTCGCCCGCATCTTCAAGGGTGCCCTGAGCCTTATCCTGTTAACAAAAAGTGCCAGGTTCAGTGACCTAATTAAACCAGGTCGCAACTGAAAAACAATTATGCAAACCTGACGCGCATTATCAATTAGAAGTATCATTCAGCTACGCTATTCGTTTCAATTACTGCAAGACCCACTAATTGATATAGATGACCAGTAAAATATTTTTCTCTAAGATTCACTGATTTCAGAGCAAAGGTAACACTATATATCATTATTACCCAACCAATTGAAGTTCATGTAGTGAACTGTGCAATTGAGATCGACAGGTGTTCTTTGTTGGTCTCTCTTTACTACAGGTCAAGAGCTTGTGTACAATACTCTGCCTCTAGGTATATAAAGAAGGAAACGCCTTGTCTTGATTACTGATGTTATGTCCTTTCTCACAGTACTACTACAAAAATGAAAATACTAACGACATTCAAGATTGCAAGACATTCAAGCAGTTCCTGAGAGAAAGCACTTACACCAAGGCTCCCGGCCTCGCTGCGAGCATCCCTGCTGGCGCTCTTGAGGCTCCCTTCGGCGTCCTTTCCTGCATCGGCAGCCTTGTCTCCCAATTTCTGAGCCTCGTTCTGCACATCACGGCTCGCATCCTTGGCAGTATCCTGAGCCTCATCCGCTTTCCCGCCCAAGTAGTCTGCCGCTTCCCCAAACTTCCCCTTGGCCGCTCCCGCAGCATCCTCCACCTTCCCCTTCGCCGCTCCCGCAGTGTCCTCCACCTTCCCCTTGGCGGCTCCCGCAGT
The DNA here is from genome assembly GCA_963969395.1 of Pseudoscleropodium purum. Lineage (NCBI taxonomy): Eukaryota > Viridiplantae > Streptophyta > Bryopsida > Hypnales > Brachytheciaceae > Pseudoscleropodium > Pseudoscleropodium purum. The sequence continues at coordinate 24,465,395 of OZ017796.1, forward strand.
GTCCTTCACCTTGTTGGCCGCTCCTCCAATGGCATTCTGCACCTGGTCAGTCACGCCTTCCTCCGCACGCACCACGACGGCGGACCTCCTCCTCTCCGACCTCAAACTCAAATTCGCCACATTCAACTTCAAACCTCCCAACCTCGCACTGGAGGATCCCAAGTGCACATGACTCACAGTGCTGCACACACCATTCAGCGACTGCACTCCAGTAACGTTCATGCTCGCCATCACGGTCGCCATAGCTGAAATCGAAGGATGCAAAAACAAATGAAAGGCTGATATACAGTTCAAACTTGTTTGAAAATGTTACTGAGCAAATTGAGCGCGGTAGAGATGATGGGGAAATGGCCGAAAGAGCGGGGTTTATAGAGTTGTGCAGGTCGCGATGGGATAAGCTGGCGGGTCCAACTCGAAAGTGAAGGGGTCAGTTGCTGCCAAGTGGAAGGCCTGTGCGCAAGCGAAGTGCCTGTGTGCCAAGTGGAGGGGTCCGGAAGGGATGCATGTGGTCACCGCACGTGGAGGAATCTCCGCCGTCGGTCCGTAGACCACGAATCCGAACGGTGGAGGTCGGGGACCGGCGTTGCTCGGCACGCGCTTGATGATCACGATTTGCACCAGGCCAATGGATTCAACCCAACAAGACGACCTGCTGCTTTGGGAAACTGAAGGTCTGGAAAGGTCCAGAGAAGATTGGAAATTGAATTTAAAAATTAACACACAGAATGTGCAGTCATTGGGTATTGTGTAAGAAATAGTTCGAAAGAATTTTTCGCAGTTGTGCGAACGTGAAAATTCAAAATAACTTAAACGTCAATCAGATGTTATCTATGGAGAGCATGGCTTGCACGGTAGAAGACATGGGAGTTGCCCCATGTTTGTCTTCTTCTCGTAGCTTTTGGTACCGTCCTTTCAGACGTGTCGTGGGAAATTCTCGAGAATGTTAGTTTTCTATCATTGAACGCATGCATCAATTATTTACTGATTCCGGACGATTGGAAGGAGATTCGGTATCAAATTTATTATTTAAATGCAATGCAAACAATTTGTGAGGGTTCAAAGTATGGACCTAAAATCAAGTATAAGATCTGATAGTTTAGGGTTTAGAGATCATTCTTATGGTCAATATGATTTTGCTCCTTGTCCACGATTGTCCACGATTTTAGGGGATAGAAAGATTTTAGGACACCGCTGGAATTGCCGTAGAATGTTGAAACCATCTGCATTGAGAGAATTCCAATCCATAGAGTAGCGTGTAACGTCCCAATACACTATCCCAATACAATCAGTTGCGCAATGTTTTTAATCCGAATACCAAATGCAGCGTTCCAATCAAACTATGGCTTCTGCAAACACGTACACGGAGATTATCCTTGTCTACCTAACAGTGATATCAGAAGTTTCCCGGATGATTTTGCACTAGGAACGGGAGAATTAGGGAGAAGCGGAAAACAGAGGACATCTGTGTCATAAACTTCCCAATCTGTTGGCAACATTGCCAACCGGGAATGGCAATATGGGAACTGGAGATAATCTCCCGGATAATCTCCCTCTGCTACATTGCAATAAATCTCAAACAGCATCCATCTCGCACAAATGACAGGCTTGCGAATGAGTGATGACTGCTCCACAGACTACCTCAGTGGTATGATAACAAGGACATTAGACACACAAGATCTGAAACATCTGTATTCATGACCAGTTCTCAAGCTAGCTAGGCGGCAACCCACCGGAGCAATGCAATTCATGCTGTCCGCAGCAGGGCCAGAGTTTAGACCTACAATACCACGTTGAGATCAATTCAAGAAAATCTGTCCGAACCCACACAAACGATGCTCTTAGTATTAGTGTATCCCTATTGAAATCCAAAACTTCACAGAACATGGCATTGTAGATCTAAGAGCCACCCCAGATGCGAAGGAGATATATCACAAGACTTCTGGAAGCAAATTATCACGGACCACACTCGCAGAACAGCCTCCAACACATCCACATATCCATGATCAACATATGCAATCTGCTGCAATCGAAGCCATTACATACAAGATAGTTCTAACTATACTGAGTTGTCCTATTAATGAGAGGGGAGGAAGGGATTAGTGTCGGTCACCTTGAAAATTAATGTCACCACAAACACAGAATTTCATCTTCCTGTAAACTGCTCAAACACAGTACAATTTCAACCTGTGCTAGCTAATTCAAAATAGGGTAAATTCGTGTCACACACGATTAGGACAATCCGACAAATCCGTGTAGGAGATGAGCAGGCGAATTCGATCTCTCAAGAACGTAATTAGCACGCATCAGTGGATTCTTACTGATTGATAGTACCGGGAAGGATCCTCCCACTCCAGTGCTCCATGTGCTAGATTGTTAATTATATGGGTCACTAATTAATCAAAGCATATGGAGCAGTACTTGGAGCCCGTCTCGTGTGAAGAATTGCTGCCTATTCGGAAATGGTATCATGTGCCTGCACTCTAAATCATTATTTCGGCTGCGGTCGTTAGCTTTCGGAGGCAGCTGAATATCATTACCAGTTGAGCAACGATTGAGTCCATTCACGTTCTGTGATCATGAATCCGGACGGGCTTTCTACAATTAAGAACTGCTGCTCTTGAGTTTTTAGCGTGTTCTGTACATCGTCAGTAAGTCACAACATGGATTCAGAGTGCATGTGCAGAGCTCGAGTGGGCGAGCAACAACTGAACATGGATTGCAAGGATCAGTCACAAGCTTGCACTCAACGCAGTGCATGAGTCTCACGTTCATAGCCCTCCAGTGTCACTTACATTGCCACATGGTGCAGGATGAGTGGGTTAAACCCTAAAGTATCATTGTCCTCTCTAGGGAATAAAATGGATTTTGGGTAGGCTCCTACAGTCCCAATTTTCATCGTGATTTTTTTAACTCTTTTTGAAGATAGGAAAACGTGAAGGACAATAAATTTGTCTTAAGAAGTGGGCCCTACAAGGCAAATCAGCGAATGTACCCTTAGGAAAAACACAAGAATTTTTTATTTGCTATATATGAAAAAATTTGCAAATTGGGCAATGGCATGATATGTAGGTACCCAAAAGGATTGTCCTCCTAAACATTGTCATTTTAGAACTCATTCAGTGTATCCTGAAATTACATTTTTTCACTTTACATGAATTTAATGTCAAATTCAACAGAAAGATATAATACTCCGCCCAAAATATTGTTGAGCAGGAAAATTTGAATAATTTTGGTGTTCCTTTTTGTTCCTTTGTTCCTCAAAAGGAATATTGTCCCATGTTTACATTTGAGACAAAAGAAACAATCCGGAATACTAATCTATAGCAAAGTAGTTTATAAATATGAAATCTAGCTAAAGCAATGTTTGAGTCACACCTATAATTAATTTTCACTCTTAATTTCATGAATTGATATATTTTCTTATTTATGAGAACCTTTGAAGATCACATAATTTTACACAATTTAAAAGGACTATAATTTCACAACATTTTTGTCCTAAAAACAAATGATTTAGATAAATACAAACCGAATAAGGTGACCACCTATTTTTTTGAATTGAAAACCTTAATTACTTACATAGTAATTTCATTACTCAAATGTGACTAGGTACTAAATATGATAAATTTGAAAAAAAATTCAATTTTTGGATTTAATTTGTATAACACATAATTGTTGTATACCAACATAATGTTTATAACACCATGTAGATTTTTGTAATTTTTCAATATTTTTTTCATTGTTAAAAGGACATTTTTCTAAAGACTGAAGAATCTAGAAAAGAATATCTTGATCATACCATAGCACAATTTTGAATTTGTATTTGCAATCAAAAGCCTCAAATTAGCTAGCAGAGGTAAAGAACATAGAGTTAATACAACACAAATTAGGGGGACAATTTTTTTGTAGTTACCTTGTAAAACACAAATTTCACCTTATAGGACCCACTTCAAAGGATGGGTTTATAGTGTCTAGTGGAAAACATACTAGCTTTGTAGAAATATAATTTCTATTTCAATTAGTGCCTAGAAGCAAAAATTTTGCTACTCTAAGCCTAAAATGGTTTTTTTGGGGCAACACCAAAAAAATCACAAAATGTCAAAATAAAATTTTCAAAATTTTTGTTTCTCATTGAAAATATTCTATACATGGAAAGATTTGATTCACTCTATTTGGATTAGTGATGAAAAAGTTATAGACATTCTAACTTGTATTTCAGCAATCTAACCATCTTCTTGAAAAAACAACTTAGAAGATTCATTTTTTAATGTACTTTTCACAATTTCTCAAATTTTTTTTTGAGAGGGTTGTATTCTCTTGCTAAAATAACCTTATAGTTGGGATTATTGTATTTCAATTCCATGTTAAAGTTATCAACAATTTAGTTTTTTGTTCAATCTTGGATTTGCTTCAACCAAATAATTTTTTAAAGAATGAAAATCAAGTGTTTTTAAGAAACAAAAAATTACCTTGACTTTGAACTCAATTCTTCACCATAAAAAAATTTCAATACAACATGTGTAGTAGAAAATTTTTAAGCTAAGAAGGTTCAAAACCTTAAAATCTAAGTAGGCAAGGTCCCAAAAATACCTTTTCTTTCACTTCAAATACAACTATCTTGCAATTCACTTCATCAAAGTTTTTTAAATTTATTCCACGTAATTATTCTTATAAGTACTAGTCTAGTGCAAGATCATGTGGTTAGATATAGGAAAAAAACAATTTTTAAAGTTTTTCGCACTTTGCAATAGAATTGACAATTTTGAGTGGTTTAGGAAGCAAGATTGAAAGAGCAAGATTACTGACTCTCCAATCTATGGTCAACTAGTTTTTGACTTTGTTACTGTCCTATTATCATTTCTCACATATATTAAGAAGTATATATTGCAAAAAAGTCCTAAGTGTAACATTTTCTATTACAAGCGTTAAGAAACAATGTTTTTGTCCATAGGCTTGCAAAAATTATGAAGTTATAAGCAAGGGATACATGACTGTAATACTTTTTCAATAAATTTTATATCTTTTAAAAAATACTTTATTATTTTTAAATAGTTCCAAATTGAATGTCACTTTTATAATTTTTTGGGGGGAGAAGTGTTAGTATGAATTTTAGCCCCTAAAAGAGAAATTGGATTTGAAAATTGGGATCCAAATTATTCCTCTAGATTACATAGTGCAATCTTTATCATGTGCATGTGCTCAAAGTGTACTTCCTTGTGTTAGCATCAGTGTTAACATTCGATCAAAGGATTTATTTTTCTTACAATATAGTTGATATGTTGGTTGCCAAACACTTTGAAGATCACAAAGAATAAAGCTTAAAGTTCAAATTTGTCACGATTACGTCGCTCCAAGTTGGACAAGGTTCCATGATGGACAAGGAGTGGTTACTCCTAGTGGGAGAGGAAGTGGTTATTCCTAGTTGGTTCACAAAGCATGAATTAAAGCTTGGTGAGGGAGCAATGTCCCTCACTTGACATACGTTAATAGAAGAACTATTCCAAACGACGAGTCCTTGGTACCAATGCCTCCTTGAATTGATTTTATGGTTGCTTTTTGATTGGCATGTATGTTCATGTGTTTTTTACATATCATGATTGGCTGTATGCATATTACTATTGTTTCATAGACTGAATTATGTTGAGGGAGACATGGGTTTGGGATAGTTGCATTAGAGAGTAGAAACCGGATTGGAAATCTAGTGGGAAGCATTAGCAAGATGCCCACTTTGGATCCCGAGTCTTAACAAAATTGCAACAAACAATTCTAGTAAATAAATTTCTTAACTTGAGTCTATTATATGTTGTTCAAAAATAGTGGTGAAAATCTTACCATGTGTTGTTGCAAAAAAACCCAAATCAAACAAGGTTTAAAAATCATTTTTTGGCCAAATCCTTGATTACCACCTCTTTAAAGAAAAAATAGTCTATAAATGAAAACCTATGTAATAGTTTTAAAGAGTTTATACATGCATTTCAAGTTATTCACATGATTATTTTTTGGACAAACATATACAATGTTCTTCACTCAATCTAAAGTGTTAAAAAAAACCAAAAAAAAAACATTTAAATTATTCAAATAACAATCCAAACAAGCAAACTAGTCATTGTAAATAAAAAGATTCTCTATACTTAAAGAATTTATAGGTCAAAGGAGCTTGGAGGACCCAAGTGTGGCCTCCTAATTTCGGAGGCATGAGGAGCCTCGCTCATTTCAAAAATTGATGGGTAATCACAGATTGATGACGTAAGCGACCATGGCTCTCAAATGTAGCGTCAGCTTTTCTCCGACCGCTACCTCGGGGGTGAAGTATCTGCAGAGCTTGCAATTCTATAGAAACCATCGCCAATTGCGGCAGTTTGCACGAGATAGAATTCGAGCATTAAGGGTACCGAATGCTCATCAAAATGCTGGGATTAGGGCTGCGCAAGACCTAATCCATTGGGATTCAGGTTCGTTACCAGTTCATCTCATTGACAATGTACGTCGTTCTTATGTGAAAATTGTATATTCAAGGGTGCCATCTCTACCCTGTTTTTGAGGTCTTTTTTTGGGTAAATTTGTAAGGAACTGCGTAAGAGTTGGCATTTGACTGACGATTCAGGAATTGATCACTGTGTACTGCTTGAGCAATTCGTCGTTTGTTCTCGGAAGAGATTTTGTTTTTGTGATTTAAATAGTAGTCAAATTCATTGACAATCAGCATTTGAGAGAAACTGAGGGACATTCGGCCGCGGGAAATTATGTCAAGAAAGATTGTCGTTTTACGAAACCGCGGGGACTAGTGCGGAGGTCCCCGTTGCTACATGTGTCCCAACATGTCAAAGCCATTGGCTACATGATGGTAACCAATTCGATCCGAGACTTTTCATGGCGAGTTGGATTCTAAACGTCACGCTCGTACCATTGGCTTTTATAAGGAGGGGTGGGTACTCGTTCCTGTTATGATTTGAGATTTGATAGGATCGGAAATCCATTGGTTTAGGGTTTGCAATGTCATCGTTACCTCTGATTTCCTCCTGCTTTTGTCGTCGTCGTCGTACAGAACCGAAGAATCTTCAGCTTCCACCTATTTGCTGTGTTCAAGCAGTTTTATTCGACGTTGATGGTACCTTAGTGGACTCCGACCCCCTTCATTACCTTGCTTTTCGTGATATGTTGGCAGAGGTAAGCTTGCGAAACTCATTGCCAATTCAATCTATTGAATTACGGTATATCTTTGCTGTGTTTAGTAAAGTCGTTGAAAATCAAACACAGAGATGCACAACGATGCAATGTGGGGCCGGGAAGCTAGGTTTGTAGACGACATTTCTTTTTGAAAAATTTATTGTCATGAAGGAGGAACAAGGTTTTCAGTATAATTAGACTGTTTCGAGATTATTCAGACAACATCATATAGAAAATTTCCCCCGTGACTAGTTGGACGGTCCCCAATGATCACGGTGATCATACAGAGGCTTCCGCATGATACATACTGAAATCTACGTGTGATACTATGATTACAAAGAGGCCTCTCATGAATCAAATCTTGGAGAAGATTTTCATTCTGACATTGTCTTCAGCTCCTGTAATAGTCTGATTTTACATCAATTCCCGTGATAATAATAGCGGAGGGGTGACAAATGAATTTCACTTGAATGTTATTTGTTGGCAGATTGATTACAATGGTGGAACGCCCATAACGAAGGAATTTTATAGCGACTCCATTAGTGGAAAGCACGGCTTAGAAGTCGGTAAAATTCTCTTCCCCGACTGGGATCAACAGCGACGAGACCAATTCTTAAAGGAGAAAGAAGCTCGTTTCAGAAGGTCATACTTTCTTCTCATCTGATCTTTTCTAGAAAAGCAGAACTTGGTATTTTTTGCTAAATCATCGTCAGTCAAGGTTTTCAATAAATTTAGATTGTTTTCGGAACTCTTAGACAGAATCATAAGAAAATCTTCTCTATGATCCATGAAGTCTCCCTACGGTTATAGTGGTCAAATGTAGGCCTCCCTACGTACCATGGGAGGCTTCTGTATGATCACTCTGACAGTAGCGAGACCTCTCCATCGAACCATGGCAAAGATTCTCTTTTTGATATCTTGAAGTTCCTGAAACAAATCTAACTTCACTAAATATGGGGCTTCTATGTGCCAATATGTCATTTCTGAATCTGCGAACCATGTCGAGCAGTCTAGCAGCTAATCATCTGGATCCTGTTGCCGGTCTTCATCGACTGGCAGATTGGATTAAGAAGAAGGGTTTCCATCGAGCTGCAGTTACAAATGCTCCACGTGCTAGTGCAGAACAGATGATTGCTGCAGTTGGTCTGTCGGATTTCTTTGAGTATGTTGTGATCGGAAGTGAATGTGAAAGGGCCAAGCCATTTCCGGACCCTTATTTGAAGGGTCTTGAGCACTTCGGAGTATCGGCACAAAATGCATTTGCTTTTGAGGTCAGTCGATCTTTGAACTCATGACCATCTTGTCAGGACTCTGAGAAATATGTCAACACGTTGAGTGTGGATTTGAAACTAATAACTCTTTAGATAACCTACTCCCCAAGAGGTGTTCTTGAAAATCTAGCTGCATTACAATTGGTAATGTTTATATTATATATTACCTTACAATGGCAATACATTCGACAGGGTTTTATTACTACTACAGCAAGAGGGCATGAATTTGATAAGCTATAGCTCAGCACTCCCAAAATTCTTGTCTTGTGAAGAGCAAGATGTGTGGAAATTTGTCCATGTACGAAAAATTAGGGAGCTTTTGCAAATGACTGTTTATTACAGACCTTAATATAAATATTCATCGAAAATGTATTGAGGGAAAGTTAGTAGAAAATTATTATGAGTCTGTCTCATCAAATTGGTTTTGGGGTCATATCTTAAAAGTGGGCTTACGATCACCGTCATGTGGCTCCCAAGTCTGAGCGTTCTATGGTTTTGAACTTCTTCCTTTCCTTCTTCCTCATTTTTCTTTATTCTTTCTCGCACAAACTTCACTTGCATGTGAGTACTTAGTGTTGCTTGAATGCTACAATTATAAATGGCATGCAATTTCCCAAGGTTTGGGTGATGAGGTCACTGATGAGTGATGGTCCTCTGTTTGTAGGACTCTCCTGCAGGATTGAGCGCAGCAGTTGCAGCTGGATTGCCGGTTGTGGGGATCACAACAGGAAATCCTGGGCCTGCTCTTATTGCTGCAGGGGCAGCATTTCTCATCAAGGATTTTGATGATCCTGCATTGTGGAATAGGTTGGAGAAATAGGCATTTGCTGCTTTGTGGTTGACCTCGCTCTTCTGAGAATTTTGGGAACCCGGATGAGGCAGCTCATTGTTTATAGAGATTGAGAAGTATGTGGATTCTGTAATTCACTGCTCTATGAATACGGACATTTGGGTCTTGATGATGTATACTTGCAATTGAACATGCTGCGTAGGCTCTTGGTTATCCATGTGCTTTGAGTGTTGGTCACAGATGGTGAGATCACATTACAGGGACACGCACCATTTCGACTTTCAAATGTATCCGACCCTTCAATCACATTAGTCTTTCAGAGTTTCAGGCCAGAGGTATTTTTCTTCTTCCCGTCTTGTTTCGTATTTGAAGGATGAGAACACAAACACTGCTTGGCTTTAATAGCTTGGACTGATTCTGATATGATAGGGCAGTTTCTCACATACTCATGATTGCATTTGTAAGCACTCACGCGGTTCAGGGCATTTCAGTTTATGTGTTCAGAATCAAGCAACATATATTCATAAATACCGGTATTCGGAAGCTACATACATTCATCCACTTTCAGCATCAGGTTGAGGTTTACAATGCAAGTTTTGAAAACTACGTTTCCTGAGGATCGATCTGTCAACAAAATTTTCCGATTCCAGCTCGCATGTGGAGCGAAACTACAGCTGATGAATATTTGAACAGTTGAAGAATTGGAAATCTGCACATTAGTTTAATCGACAGCACAGCACAAAATGAATACCTATCTTCAGCCAGCCCCTGGCAATGGATTAATTTCCGTGAGATCCTAAAGTAGTCACGAACTAGCAGGGATTGGAAAGTGGAAAACCACAGAGTCCTGGGTTTCCGGGACGGAAAGCACTCTCATCAAGGTTTTGATACCCTACTGGAATCGGACCTGCGGACACACAAATCAACGAGACCGTAAGCGAGCGTCCCATCTTGACACCATTTTCACCAATTTCAGCGTCGAAATTCAGAAGGAATTTAGGTCAAATGCGCAATTACCATAGCCATGTGCAGTTCTAAAAAAATGGTGAAGTGCTTCCTTTCTAAACAAACAGGAATCAGGATTTTATTTCAAATTGATTCATTGCCAAAGGGATGGAGTGACAGCCACGGATTCCATACCTGTGAGCAAGTTGTTGGTGAGATTGACTGGATCAATGGCAATAGGGTCCGATGGGCCCCAATTCGAAGGAATGGGTCCGGTGATTTTATTATTTTGCAGCTGAATAAAAAAGAGGTCCGGAATATCGCCAATCTCTCGAGGAAGAGGACCCGTAATCCGGTTGTTGTTAGCATACAACCACGTCAACTTCTTCATCTTCCCAAGCTCCTTCGGCAAGGCGCCAGACAACACATTCTGGCTCAAGTCCAAATACGTCATCGAAACAAAGTTCCCAAAGCAGGCCGGAATTTTGCCGGACAGCTTATTCGCTTTGAGTTGCAGATAGATCAACCCCTTGATGTTGCAGAGCTCCGTAACAATCACCCCGGAGAATTGGTTTGAGTTCAAGTTCAAGTCCGTGGTCGCCAGACTGCCCAACCACTTTGGAATGGACCCGGTGACCTGCAATAGCAAGTTTCCATTCAATTGATGAATGGCAGCTAAGATGGCAACAGTTTTGTACAATTGTAAAGTAGAGACTCCATTGACCATGCAATACATTAGATTCTCCATTGATCATGCAGGTGAGCTTTGATTTGTGGTTTAGTAAATACTTAATCTCAAGAGACATTGAGCTCCTTGCAATTGATTATTAGCTGAACATATCCTACATTGAAAAGTTTTAGATGAAACAAGGTTCTAGATTATTGGGAGGAAAGACTAAAAGTTCACCTGTATATATGGTGAATGGAACCTTGTCCCTTGCTGTATGGTGAATGGAGACTTTACATTACTAAACTTGAAATTATATCTGTCCTAGACTCTAGTAATCAAACCTCACTCTTTTTGCTGAAGTGGCTTACCTTGTTGCGGGAGTAATCGAACCGAGTGAGCTTCTTCAACAGCGTGACCTTGGAAGATCCCAAAGTGGGCGCCTGGTTGAACCGAAGCTCCAGGACCCTGAGGTTCTTGAGATTGGCGATGGCGTCCGGCATTCCCCCCGAGAATTTGTTGCCGTTGATTCGGAGCTCCGTGAGTTTGACGAGGTTGCCGAGCTCCTTGGGAAGGGAGCCGCTGAACTCACAGCCGTCGAGGTTGAGGTAGTTCAGGTTGGTGAGCGAGAAGAAGACGGCGGGGATGGGCAGCTTGAGCCTTATCTGGACATTGATGAGGGTGAGTGCTTTCAGGGTGGTTTTGAAGGTGGTCAGCGGGACTCCAAACTGGTTGGAGATTTTAGCAATGAGGTACACCCCGTTGGGACCACAGTCCCGGCAACTGGCCTCCAGACGCACTTCTGTCACCTTCGCGGCCGCGTCACACGTAATCCCCTGCGCAACCGAACATTTGAACAAAATGAATGATTCAGCATTCAACCAAATCTCGACCCGTTGATAATAGTAAAATCAAACCTGACTTCTCTTTTCACTTGTAACCTCGTATACATTCCTTAAAATGGCGCAGTTTCAGTCGCCCAACCAAAACCTCGGCTTCCCACAGGTCCCAGTACGTGTTTGAAGCTCTGCAACTAGAATGTCACGAATATGATCAACCATTTGTGGAAGTTCACGAGGCAGTACTCCACTACCTCGCCCAGTACTCAACAGAAGATTGCAGAGAGTGATAGAACAGTACCGGCCAAGTGCAGCAATCTTCAGTAGTCTTCCAGTTGGCGAGGAGTCCTGACGCATCCACCATCTGATTCTTGAATGCGAGCAGAGCGTCTCGGGATTGAGGGGAGCACGCCGCCGCCCAAGTGCCAGAAATCCCGCATGTGCAAAACAGCAGCACCACCAGGCCAATCAATCCCAGCTCCTCCTGTCGCTTCATGGTGAATATACAGCTAGTATCTATACACTTCGTGGAAGATGAACAGCAAAGTCTACTGCAGGCACTCTCCAAAAGAACCTGTCGAAGATGGAAGCTCCGAAGGTGATGAGCTTGCTTGCAATTGCTTGCAGAGTCGAATGGGCTTCGCGTCAAGGTGTTGTGATTTGTAAACTTGTGATGATTCTGGGTACTAGAGGCGAGGTGGGGGGTTGCTATTTAAATGGGGAAGATTGGGGGGGGGGGATTTTTATTTCAACTGTAGATTTGCTTGAGGCAACACGACACCGTGTTGTTCCCGCCTGTGCCTGGATCAGTACAACGTACTTCCTACGAACTGTACACCAATAGTCAACTTGGCTGCCAGCGATGCTACTCCGAAATGTGCGGGAGCAATGATCTAAAAGTCAACGACGCTTTGCTTTGTGGCGATCTGGCGACGTGTTTACAAATTACAACTGAGGTACCATCGTCGGTACTTTTGTCAACGGTTGCATCAAGATCACTCGGACAGTTGCTGGATTTTGTGATTTTCTTTTCATTATTTTTAACCCTTCAAAGGATGAAGGATGAAGGGATGATCTTGGAAATCATCCCTTTTTTATTTTCGTGTGAATCTTTGACTTAAAATATTGCAAAAGTATTCATCGGAAGTCAAATTACTAGAAGAAATCCTTATCATCCATTAGACACCAAACGTCCTTGTTGACATTTAAGGGTTAAGTAGCACACGAAGAGATATATAGTAGAGTAGTGAAGCTACTTACATTCACTAATATGGATGAAAAATATAAAATATAAAAAAAAATGCATATATTCATCCTAAAGTGTTTATTGTCACCCTTAAATATAGAGTTATATTGTCCCTAAATTACATAGCAATTGAATATTTTCACCCATTAAAAATACAGGAATCTTTTGTTCAATATTCTTTCAAATTTTTTCTACCACTCTGGAGTGATAAATCATCCCAAAACACAAATTGGATGGATTCTAATGCTTCTCATGGTGCCACAGCATTAACCTTTGTTAAGAGAACAAAGAGAAATATGAAGAATTCAGGCAAAATGGTAAAGAAGTTTGTATGGGTGTTTTTTGGATGAAAAGTATGCAATAAATGCTTGATTCTATCAAAATATTCTCTTTGGCACAATATAAATTAGGCCAACACTAAACTTCATCTAATCTTGGGCTTTGCAAGGTACAAACTCCTAAGTTTCCACATAGAAATTAAATGTAAAAATACGCTTCCTATTGAGCACTGATTATTTTTGTATTTTTTGACATTTTGTATGGCAAAGCTATTACATGGCTCTTTACATGGTCCTTGATTCCAAATACAAATCCCAAATTTAATCATCTATGATGATTAAAAAAATATATATTTTACCTTGGGATAAGAATTCTGTAATATTGGTAATGGAATTAAACCTTGGCCTAAAAATTATACTTTTTCTTAAATCCTCAATTCAATCAAAACTAATTTTATTTCTACAAATAGTTATTGAATTAACAATAATGGAGATTCTTTTTGATTTGGGGCACTAGGGTTTGGTTGGAAAGTAAAACAATGCTCAGTTGTATAGTTGAGACAAATAAAAAATTCTTGCAACAAAATAGTGACCATGTATTATGGTAAGATAAATTTATCCAATACTATTGGCAATTCTAATACTGTAACTCCAAATATTTTAAAGATGGCACAAATTAAGAGCTTATTCATTTTGAATCCTGTCTCATATCCAAAAGATTAATGAGACCAAAACAACGTATCTCCATTTAGAAAATAGACATGTAGAAATAGACTTTTATTCAAGTATCAACTCACTCTTTAATCTTTACACTCTCACCATTGCATTTTATTTCCACCCAAGAAGTTGCATACAAATATGGCATACAATTGTGTTAGTATGGAATTTAACAAGTTTCAGAATGTACTTCACCTCAAGTGCTTCATTAATGTCATTTTTTTATACAACATGGTTCAATCCCTAAATGCCCAAGCCTTTTCAAGAGTGTTTTGACTAATAAAAAAGAGCATGAGCTTATAGTTAACTCCAATGAAGCAAATTGTATTTTTTTCAAAATCTAACCGTATAGATGTTTAAAGAGCTTTCTTATTAGTATGTTCACCAATTCTGAGCGCAAAATTCCAAAGGAATTGTGAAATTATAACAAAAGAAATGTACATTTTCTATTTTTAGTATGCTTATCCAGTTATCCTCACCACAATGTTTCAAAGATTTGCACATAAATTTTTTTTTGAATTAGAGGTGACATGAACAACTACAAATTATGTTAGCATACTAAAATTTACTTTCAAAAAACTTTGTTTCACATGAAAAGCTATCAAATTCATTATACAATCCACCTTGTAATTGTTGAAATGTAATTCTTTTTATATTAAATATAAATCACAAATAACTCTAAAATCAACACTTGTGCATTTAAATTTTCAATAGTGAAAATCATGAAAATATTTTACTTTTTCCATTAGGATCATTTTCAAAGCAAATGGATAAGTATACCAAAAATTAAAAAATTGAGAAAGTTGTGGAAGGGGACAACATACTAAAAATTAGCAAATTTGAAAAAATGAAATAAAATCCATTGAATTGTGGGGAGGTATAGCATATTAAAAATAAAAAAACCAATGAAGTAAAATCCTATGTACATTTTTTATTTTTAGTATGCTGCCCCTTTCTACAATAGATCTCAAACCAAGTGAAATTGGCAAAGTTGGAAAAATGAAGTGAAATTAGCAAGCTTTACTCTTCTACTAGTGGACATACATGGCTTTGAAGACCTTTCAAAAATCAAATGTTCACTTTTTTTAGTCAAAATGAAATTTTTCAATAGTTAATCCTAAAAATTGCTCAAATTTTTTTTAATAGTCAAATGAATTTAACTCCCCATCCCAAAATGAGTTTGAAATTTCAGATTGACCATATATAGTTGATCATGCAGTTAGGAGTTAATATTATTGAATTTTGAATTATCATTGCACTTTAGGTCCTTTGGCTATAATATTATGAAGTTTTGAGTTTTAAAGATATGGCTCACAAGTCTCAAATTTTTTTATGATAGGTAATAGGAGGAAATTGAAGAATTTATCTGCTATGGACAACATAAATGAATAGTCTATTTGGAGTTGTTCTACTTATTATATCATATGCCTAGATCTAATTATTGAGTACTTATAACTTATATACCTCTTTTAGGAGAGACAAGTAACTAGAAAAAAATAAACAATTCTAATCATTTAAAAATATCCATTGAATTTAAGTAAAAATAATAGAAAATAACATATTTTGATAACAAGATGGAATGGACAAATTGATAATTTCTTTTGCAACTCTTAACCCTAGGATCTTGTTTCTAATTTAAATGTTCACTTCTCTATCAATTTTCAAAGCCCCTTTTCTAAGATAGAAACAACTCCAAATAAAGATCACAACATTATTGATAGTAGTATAATAAACTTTTTTTAATCCTTTGCCAAACTTGTAGTTTTATTTGTGAAATGTTTTAAGAAAAAAATTGTGTTTTTGCAACTCAATTTAGGAATTTATTATGATGTAAGTTGAGGAATTGAATTGGGAATCTATAGAAAAAAAATTTAATATTTGAAAACTTGATTTTCTAATCCTTGAGTAAAAAAATGCAATGATGTAGAAATTTCATTAAGATTGAGTTTCATTGAAATAGGGTGTTTGAATTTGTTGGAATATAAAGGTATTACTTGTTTAAAATTTTTGGTACCCCATTGTACTATTTCCAAAACAAAGTTTTGAAATAACACTAATTGTGAGCCTTCACTAAATTAAAGCAATCATAACAAATATTGCATACTTAAAAACTATGATGAAATCCAAGTTGCCAAAAGAAAAGATTTTTCATGTGTTCACTTACAAATATTGAACCTTCATAGAGTTTTCTTAGGATGATTTATTACTCAAAAGCTATACAATATTTTCTAAAGGAATATTTGGTGATAGAATTTTTTGTTTTTTCAATCGAAATTGAATTTGCTACAAAATTGAGAGACAATATTATTTCAAGGTCCAATGCTACCAAGGTCCAAATAGCATTCATTAGCAACATATAGTTTTTGGCCATCCATTTATGAATGAAATTTTCATCTTTTTCCTTCAATAATTTCACACAACATGTAGTCAAGGAGTAGCTTTAAGACTCAATAATTTTCATAACTTTTGATTATATAGTCAAAAAGTCATTGTAGATATGTAGTTTCTTTTTCAACATGGGTAGCCTAAGCAACTCAAAAAAATTACTTTTAAAAAAAATAAAATTTTCAACTTGATTTTAAAGATATTATTGATTTTGGATTGAAAGATGAAACCTAACCATTAAAAAAGAATTCAAATACTTAGTTTTTGAAATCCAAGCATCATGATCTTACAATTGGTAAAGAATCTTATTTTGAAATTTTAAGACAGTGTACTCTAATAAGTTACAAGTTAATTAAAGAGTCTTACACTTTTTTAATGAATAAATAAAAATGAAGATTTTAGCTTTACTTTGGATAAGAATACTTTGAAAAAATTCTAACCTAAAAACATCAAATTAGTTTAGGAGTTTAATTCAAGAGGAATACTTTGGGTATATATTATAGCCTAGTTATAAAACCACTATACCATGTGATTACTACACCATCTATGAACTAAAATAGTGGCCTACTCTAGCTTTTACCTTCAAAAATTATAACTAAATATCTAACATACCAAAAATTATGCAACTTCTTATGTTCACTACAAATTTCATTCTATTTTCATTGAAAATTCATCCATTGCACCAACCCATCCCAATTTTTAGTGTAGATTTTGACACAAGGTAACAAGCCTAAAAAATAATATGAAATTTTTATGAAAAATAGAATTAATAGTGTCAAACATCATAGTGTAATTAATGTACTCTTTTGAGATCACATTGAGAGAAATTCAATAGAAAAAAATTCAAAAGTGGTGTACTTTGAGCTTTCAAGATGATGTCTTTTGAAGTGTCACAAAAATTACAATTTCAACAATTTTGAAAAAAATTAAAATGGAGTAAAAAGTAGATTATTGGAGCTATATTTTCTCAATTGAGCTTAAAAACATCTAAAATCAAGAACTAAGTGAAAATTCAAGTTTTCACTTTCAAAATGCCCATGGGGCTTGCAATGTCCTTTTCAGGATTAACCAATATGTCTATATTTCAATGGCAATTTCAGAAGCATTGACATCTTGCAAGTACCACTGCAGCTAACATCAAAAATATACTCCACTGGTTTTCTAAAATTGGTGAAAGTCCACGTCTTTGGCTCTTTGTACAATGTTTAGCAAACAATATAAGGTAGGAACACCCAAATGTGCCACTAACCTTAAACCGCCTTCTATACTAGGCATACATCTCCAAAGTCAATTCTGTACCTATATAGAAGAAATGCTTTTAGAACCAAACTTTATTCCTTAATTACTTTTGCATACAATATCCAAATGTCAGTGTGTTGGAACCTCCTTTCACTTGCCAACAAGAACATATGAAAATCTGACCAGTCTAATAATAGAAAATGGGTTCAGTAGCAAAAAGTGGCGGTTTTGGGAGTACCTACCTTGTAGGTTGCGAATTCTGAACCGAATAAAAAAGAGATCGAAGGCTCGCTTTCAAACCCTCTAGGAAGGCAGCCTTCATTTCTTCAATCGCCTCACCCTTTCATCAAGCCACTCTCGCATGTCGCGGAACACAGCGGCCCTCGTCTCTTCGGTATCTCCTTGCACAAGCGAGTGGCAACCACCTTCATACGTCTTCAAAGTCCTGTCACTAGAAGCTGCTTTCTCATACAAGTCCTGACTCCCTTCTGGAGCAGTGATTTCGTCCGCAGTGCCGTGCAAGACCAGAAACGGCGCATCAAACTTGTCCATTCTCGAACAGATATCGTCTGTCATCCGAGTGAGCTCCAGCATGGTGCCCACACGAGGCTTGCCTGCATTACAATTCCAGTCGCAACGATTTCAGTTTGACGACATTTAGTTTTAGTTTTTGAAAGACTACTGGCAGAAGAAGTGAGAGTCTTCAGCTACCTTAAGTCTTAGAAGTAAATTTTATTCTAGTAGAAAAATACTATACAAGACAATTAAAGCGTCTCGCAATCAACTACAATGAACGATGTAGTAATCGATGGATCTACAAGAAAAGGGAGCTTCGAACAATTACCTTTGTAATGCCGAGGGTTGCGAGAGCTTTTCTGTGCCATGGAAGGATCACCGTACATTCGCTTACCTGGGGATCTGTCAGGAAAGATTGCCCAAGTGTCAACGAACGAGCGAATGAGTGAGAACCCTAGAATTTCTAAACGTGAAGGCCTCATAGGACCCGGCATCTTGAACAACGGCGCTGAAAAGATGAAACCATCCCATCCCTTGGGATCCTGAAAGTGCATCAAGAATGTGACAGCACCGCCCATGGATTCCCCGAACAGAAATGCGGGGAGTCCCTTGTTCGTGTCGCTGTCCCGCATTGTCTTGAAAAATGACAATGAAGCTGCAGCTACCTGTACAGCGCGCCTCAAACTATCAACAACCTTCGAATTTGAATTTAAACGTAGTACTGCATCGTTTGGTTCAATTACCGCGAGACGCACGGATTAATTTCAGTTATACAGGATTAGAACCTCTCTTAGTGCATAATGTGAAAAAAAAGAGTTTGCAAACAGTAGGTGCGCATGCGGTCAAGATGGAAAAACACGTGGTCGTGTGTCTCCCGGTAATGCACTAAGAGAGGTTCTACCTGTATCAAATTTTACACTAGAATTTATTTTTGAAAATTTTGATGACTGAAAAGTGAAGGGCAAACGTGACACTCCCTTCTTTTTGCCATAGTAGTTGGAAAAACAAAACAAAACGTATTCTAATACAAAAGTGTGATATATCGTCTCTTGCAGTAACTGGAAGTGGTGCTGTGAGTGTGCTAGGGTACCTTCTCCGTGTCCGGAGTGTAGCCGGGGATGCCGTCGGAGCGGCCATGGCCAAGCATATCCGCAGCGTACGCCCCGTAGCCCCATTTGACAGCCTCAATGGCGACGTTCTGGAACATCCACCCGCTGTCGCTGCCATAGCCATGCGTCATGCACACAATGCCCTTGGGCTTCTCGGACAAAGGTAGAAACTCTTGCGTGAAAATTGTCCCGTGCGGCGACTTGAAGAACGCCTTGTTATTGCGCACTCCTTGCGACGCGTAGAACTCTTCCTCCGGCGTGTCTCCCCAGAAATTTGGTCCTTGATCAGTCGCTGCCATGATTCTCCAAATCACAACACCTCTCTGAGTAATCAAGAAGAACTATAGCTGCTGTCCAGCTTCGAAAACAAACCGACTAAATAGAAAACAGCTGCTTCCAGCTCCAAATCGAGAGCCACCCACTCGGCAAATTTCTATCAAAGGAAGTCAAAATCTGTCAAGCGCGACGTGGAGAGAGGTTTCCAAACTGAAGACAAGTGGGTGCAACCAGAAGTGGCGCTTCTTCGGCAGCTTCGAGGACGAGAAAGTGAACCATTTCGAATGATGAATTTTGTCGTCAACGTTTCGTTGCTCAGGTCAATGTTTATTCCGTCATTCATGACGTCGGTCGTAATCGACGAATTTTCTGGACAGTGCAATTGTGACGGAGAAAGAAGTCGTAAAAGCTCCGGCAGAAGTCGGACGAAGGAGACGCACAGTTCTAGTTGAAGTTAGGTAGGAGGTTCTAAAAGCGTGCACATGTTCTAAAAGCGTGCACCTCTTTAAATGTGCACTCCATGTATATGTTGCTTTTTTGTAGCCTTCAGCCAGGTAGAAACAATGTACATTTTAGGAGGTGTATGCTATTAGAGCCCTATGCCACTTCAACTTCAAAATTTCATAACTAATTCCATAAAGTTTCAAAAAAATATGAAACGACTTTGATTAAATGCCAACTCTATTTATCTTTCAAAGGAAATTTATTTAAAAATACCTTCCCAAAAATCAGTTCCAGTTGTGAGTTGAAATTTTTTTAAATAGTAAACATTTGACTTAAATTTTCAAAGAAATATCATATGCTCAGCTTAAAATTATGAAGTAAGAGATATGAGTTTAAAAATATAATAGTAATAGGTTGCCTATGAATAGAAGAGAAAAATCTTTAATCGACTTTAAAATTCAGACAATATGTCTTTTTGAATTGAAATTTAAAGAATTTATAGATAATTGGATTATCTTTCTATAGTGATATCACACACTCAATTTGGAGCTTAAGAGTGTTTGTGGCACTCATTTGAGCATTAGAGACATCTTCAAAAGATTTTATACGATTTATGTACAACTTATACTTTTTTCTTATAAACTTGTGATGTTTATTTTGGCTTCTACAATACTAAATGAGGTTTATTTTAGCATAGGTATGTGTATCTGTAAGAATACAATGTTAATTGTGCATAATATAAAATGCCAATTGCATTTCACATTACTATAGTTTTTTAGTAGCTTGGTCAGAAAAATAAAAAATAAAAAGCATGCATTACATTTTGGGAAATTACATATCTAGTTTTTCGAAGAAAAAATAAAAATATATGAAGAGATTGCCTAATTCATAGAAATTCAACTTGCTCCATGCAATCTTACATCTCCTCTTTATCAACAATTGTAAATATACATTGTAAAATTTTTGCATCACCATTTTGGCTATTTTAATCCCTCACAAATAAAACATCTCTCCCACAATAAACCTTTACACTTAACAAAATCTTCATTCACAAGATATAGAGCTTAAAGTTGGGAGGTTCATAAGGAATGAGGTTCATAAATGTAATTGCTTTAAATGAAAGTAGAAACAACCATCCAAAATTTATAATAACAAGTTAGTTGGATGAATGCCTAACATATTCTAATTATATTTTCAATTTTTTCAATTTCAAAATATTATTTTTTTGGATTGTGTAACTAATTTTTATAACTAACTTTGAATGAATTATTAGACAAAAAATTGCCTAAGCACTATGACTTTTTTTTTAATAATACAACAATCAATTTTTCAAAATATATTAGATGTTTTTTGGAGGGTCTAGAGGGCCATCTGGATCTATTCTCAGCACTATTCTCCAAACAGTCTAGAAATGGTCATTGTTAGATTTTTTAAAAAAATTTTTAAAAAAATTTTAAAATGCACAAACAAGTTGAAATTTTTTTTTTAATTTTTTTTGAAAAAAGAAAAAAAAATTGATGTGGAAATCGCTATGCTATATTACATAGTTGCTGCAAAGCAGTAGAAACCCAACTGAATGTAGGGGAACTCATACCCTCTTGAGGGCTGAAATCTCATCTAATGTTGTACCCTCTTATACAATTAGGTGTTGAGTGCTTATAGATTGCCTTTTTGAACCTTTCAAATTTTTTTGTACATTGAGGATTATAATTGGTGTTTTTTTGGTAAGCATAATTATCATTGCATCCTTATGCAATTCCAATCAAGCATACCTGAAATTTAGTTTCAAAAAATCAAAATTCCAATTTGGGTGAATCGTTTCATTTAAAATTTGTGATTTTACATTATCATTGATTGAAAATCATTGGTTATGAATTCTTAAAATTTGATTGGATAGCATCTATGTATTAGAAGATTTTTGGGGCTCCAGAAGCCTGTTTCAAGCTTGTTCCCCCACACTGGAGGGAATGGCCTGCTGTAAGAAAATTATTTTTCAAAAAAAAAAAAATTAATTCTTCAAATGTCCAAAAAAGTTGAAAAAAAATAAAAATTGGAGGACAATGATGTGACAGGGGCTCAGCCACGTCATTCTACTGCACCAAGCTTGTTCCCTGCGTTTACAAGCTGCAATAACTCGCAGGGTTTTGGAGGCCCCCAAAATCTTCTAATGTGCACATCTTTCCTTTTAACAAGCATCTCCAAAATAGTTTCAAATTTTCATCTACATAGATTTCAATGTGTGGAAGATTGTAACTAATTTTGTAAAATAGATATCTTTTTAGTGTAACTAGATATTTCTATTTGAACCTCACATGGTAACTAACTTTGTACATTTAAGTATAATAATACAATTACTTTGTCAAAAGCACGTTAAAATATAGAGATATCCATTTCTTTAAAGTTTGATCATACAACACTTTTCATTGAACTCTTCATTCATTTGATCATAGTTTTATTATTTAAGAGGGGTGTTTTTTTAATACTCTGTATGAAAGATGTGTATGTGGTTGTTTCCTATGTATTCATCCAATTGAAATTAAGAAATTCATCACCAATTGTTTTCAATAATATATCATGTAAAACCATGAAAAATGACTTTAAAAATTAACAAAAAATGAAATTTTTGGCTTTTTTTGAAACTGAAATTTGTTATGCTTCATACAGATTGGGTAAGATAAAAAAAGCCAACTTTATTCTATGTTATGTACAAATCTTTGAATGATCTCAAAAAGGCAGTTTGTAAGCTTTCAGTAACCGACTGTACATTTCATACCACAATAGCCAATTAGTCAGTAGTGACGAAGAGTTGCGGCGCTTGACAAATGCGTGCCGAGCTTCCCATCTCGTCGGCAACTGACATCGAAATTGCTCGTTCCATTCTTACACCAATATTGGACCAACTCTTCGCCTTGTCTGTGTAGCTCTCTGTCAACTTCACAGGTTTTCAACCATCTACGGGAATGCAAGTCTTGGTAAAGATGAGTTCCAAGGAATTCAAACGGAGCACAGTGTGGGAATTTCGGAATGTCGACTCGAGGCTGGACATTGCTGTTTCACGCCGCTGGTGAATCCTGATTCCGCGTTCTTCACTCGTGATTGCGATATTACAATGACGGATGCGCCTCCCAAAGTACCGGCGTCGCCCTGGACAGACGACAGTGGACCGAACATCATAGAGATCATTCACAATCCAAATGCCAAGCAGAAATTGACCCCAGCGAATCTTGGTCTTCTCCTGACGGTGCGCTTTATCTAGCAACTCTTTTTTTTTGGTATAATTTGTTGCAAACATGGTGAGACAACAAGATGCAGGGAATTAGGTCAAATCAAGGTAGAACACAACAAACCCTAACTGAAACCAGATGCGTGCAGAAATGTCCTGTCTATCAATTAGAAGCAGCGTGGAAGTATATAGCGTCAGCCTGCAAGTTTCCACCCACACCAGATGAGGTTTCGAAGAATCAGTGGCTTAGACAATGGTCTCCTGTTACCTTCAGGGAGGTTGTGAAAAGAACCTATCACCGCTACAATCCCTGCCTGTTGGAAACAGGCTCCAAATTGTACTACGTTCTTTGCTTCGACCCGACAACCTTTATCTATAAGAACATTGGGATCCAGAACTGGATCGCTCTCCCTCCTTTTAACTTCCTGCCTTCAGGCTGTGATAGAGTCATCGCTGGCTCAGCTGGTAACTCTTGAGCACTTCAAAAACATTTTTACTTTACTTCTTGAGATGAGATGACTTCTTCATGGTTTTCCTGTTGAAAATTCTCTCTCAATCAAGCCACCATTTTTCTGAGGCATTGAATTCGGCAATGGGTGTCGTAACTCCAGTCTAAAAACACGCCATTGTAAGTCGATTGAGTGAATTTTGATTAAGAGATATTGTGTAGGAGCTCTTGCTTGAGAATCCGTTCTTAGAAGAAGGCTAAATGTTAAATCGTGCAACTTATTACACGCTATGAAATAGGTTTGATCATACTATTAAGTTGAGACAGGCCAGTGAATTGGCACCAGGTCTGATTACTCTGGATGGAGGTGAGCAACCAGGAAGTGGACCCGTGATGCTTTGGGGCCAACCGCAAATTCCCAACGCTCAATTCTGGAGGAACGGCAAGGCAAGGAAGCAAAGCGGGGGGCAATCTCTTGTGTGCGTTGCTAACCCTCTCACTCGTGAATTTATCCTGCTTCCACCTATCCCAAAGCGCAGAGTACACGGCAAAATCGCCAAGTTTGTGTTTAGCGATATGGAACGCACAAAGTATCATCTGGTGATCGCTGGCTGGGACACAGTGAAGAAGAAAGACAAACTCTCAGATCTTCTGTGCGTCATTGTGTATTCTTCAGAAAAGCAATGCTTCGTCCATGCAAATTCCATCGAAAGGGCTCGACCGATTCCGTATCACGAATGTGGTCGATCAGGGATGGCCGTTGTCAACTTCGGCGTGTACTTTGGAGGCGTTCGCGTTGTCGAAAGGATCGATGACGAGGAGATTTGTTTCCCTGCAATCTACTACTTCAATATCAGTGACAGCAGGAGACAATGCTTGTGCTTTGATTTCACCTTGATCTTCATGGCGGGTCGGGAAGTTCAGCCTCCCAAGGTGGTGCAAGCAGGGCCGTCTCAGGTGTTCGCCGTGACGAGATATGCAGCTCTACCCACTATCCTTTGGCTCGTTGAAGTGGAGTTGCAACCTGACGGCACTCCTACCGGCATGTACAAGAAGGTGCCGTATGGGGTCATGCCGAGTTTATTCTATCAGAAATTGTTCCCCACCGAAGACGAAGCGCTGCTTCCTTACGAATGTGCCAGTGCGGACGGTAGAATCACATTCAAGGTTCACAGCGAGCACAATTTGATCGTTATTTACGACATCACGACGTATGAGTGGAAGATTTATGAATATCCGTGTCAGTATGAGCAGAGAGAGTTTCAATTGTGTGACGGCTGTTACGAGCCTGTCTTCACAGCAAGGCCTTAAGTCATGATGCTCGTGGCTGATGTTGGTCATGCACAGCGGCTTGGTATACCAGCTATGTTGCTCCAGAGCAGAGCTTCTGAGGAGAGGTGGGTGTAGAGTTGCAGAGCACGCATGTATAAAGGTACAAGACATAGAGGATGTGTCAATTGCCCCTTTAAAAGCAGAGGTCGCTTTTCTTTCTAACCATATCAAAAGGAGGTAAGGGAACTACTCCCAAAACCTTCCAAATAAGTTCTGTGGCACAACGGGCATGCTATAGAAACTTAGAAATAAATTTTGAACATTGACAGGTCCATTTGTGCAGGCGGTTGTGGAACTTTAGGAGGCACAGCTAGTTGGTTGTGAATTTGTAAGGATGAAGGCTTTAACAGGCTATAAGTGTAACCTAGATGAATCCATCTAATGCTCACCAAGAATTATTGATCAGCATCCAATTCATTGGTAACTCACGTAACTTTACATGCTCTTCACCCGTACTTAGAAGAGTAAAATTATAAATGAATACACTTTCGTGCCTGCTTTCCACCCAAGCATCCCTACTTGCATCATCAAATCAATGTGTTTAAAAGAAGGGCCATTCAAAGCACCCAATGTGAATCTTTTCCTCCATTATTTATTAAGCGGTTTGAAAAATGTGAAAAGTTATAGAGCCCTCTTCGTCAGTATAAACTTGATTCTCTACAGTACAATAAACAGTTCATTTGTTTCGTGCCCTTTTTCAAAATTAACATTAAACAATGGTAATGAAGACTTCAAATTGAAATGTTTGTTGTGCACCCAAGAAATGAGCTACTGCGTCTCAAATATGATACAAAGGCAAAAACCACAGCGCATAGCTCGCACTGCAAAGACCATGCATAACAATATCACCATGTGTTATTACGTGCTAAACTACTTGTCGACTGTCAAAATTGCTGTTTTACATCTAAAATTGAATCATCACTAACTAAAACAGCAACAACGAGGATTAGCTACTGGCCGAAAAGCCTTGAAAAGAAGTTCCCTTTCGGAGCATTTTCGGCACATTCAACATGAGCATAACGTCCGCTTGCATCTTTTGTTCTCGCAGAGCCTTTTGTGTCTTTTTTGCAATACCTGCACGTTTTGTCTACCCAGCCTTCGTCCACATACGCTCCATCAACTGCATTCAACCAGGGAAGTTTAAGTTTAAAACCTTCTCACTCAATACCCCAAAAGTCTCCTTCAATTCATGTCATCTTCACCAGGAGTCCCTGAAAAACAAATGCATAAATACGTGCAAACTGAAACCCTAACTCTGTGATATCACTACTCTCACCTTCAACAGAGTCCTTGAAGAAATCCTTGTATGTTCCTCCGATCTTGCGACGTAGTGCTCCGTACTGAAACACTCCGAGAGGGATCAGATACCAGCACTTCAAATTTTCATATTCCTAGTTGAATTACTCAAAATGAAGCCATCGCAAACTCTAGAAGAATTGAGCATGAAATTCGCAAGCTCTCAATGCACATTGGCAGTGGGGATTGTTGTTGAGCAGAAAAGAATTCTGGACCAGAGATAGAGTGAGACAATCTCTCTTCACACTCACCTGCTCACGTGACATTCTATCACCAGATTTCGTAGCTCGGCGTGCATCTTGAAGAAGCTCGGCGTCCTTCTCCGACCTTGCTACTGCCGAATCTAAGGCGTCGGTAAGACTAGTGAACAAGGACTTTTTATCTCCGTCCGCTTCGGATTCCTTACCCTTGTTGTCCTTGGCGGCCGCACGCACCACAACATACCGGCGAGACGAAACTGTCTCACAACTTCGAGGTCTCAAATCTTCAACGCCAGAGAACGACGCAGTAAGAGCGGTCGCTCCGCACATCGAGCACGTCGTGGCGGCCATTGGAACACCCCCTCCCTTTCCTAAACACTAGAAATACAGAAACGAAGCAAGCATCTAGAATCGCAACAACTACAATCATCCGGGATTCACCGTCTGGAGATGGAATCAAGAATTTATGAGACAGGTGGAGAAGGTGGAGGTGAGCAACAGGATCGAGGAAGGCCACAAGTGTGAGGCACGCAGCTGTTGAGCGGCAAAGGGCGTGTCGAAGTGTGCGCCTTCCCTTCCCGCGTGGCTGTCATCTCTCCAACTGCCGTTCCTTCATCTGACCGTCCATTTCGTTCACTTTTACGGGGCTTTTTGTCTCTTGCCTTTCTTTTATGATAGGAGACCATACCGGTAACTGCCCGCTAATTTCCCTCTTATTTCATTCGAAAAGGCTAAACCAGCATGTCAGGGTGCCACTCCAGCTTGTGCAAGAAGTGCACTACCGCTCTAGCTCATAAAATTCCCGCATGAAGTCTTTTGTTTTGTAATCGGTTTGGTGTCGTAAAACAGCAATTTCTTAAGTGGAGAACTATCATTTGAGAATATGTCGAGCGTTCTCGATGGGATCATGAGATGACCTCGGTGCACAACGTTGCGCTTCTGTAATACCAGAATTCGACCTCAAAACAGAGTGTCGAAAATTAAGCTTCCGGGAACAATAAGGTTGGGAACTCGATCTCCAGTTTTCCGCATAACCGGACCAGTGGCAACGGTTTCTCCAAAGTCACAGTTCTTGTACTCATTTACAGAATTGCGGTTTCCGTTTCGTTGTAAGCCGGGCATGACGATTTGCTGATTTCTTTTTCCGCTCGCAGCTGAAGGGCTCACTGGTCTCGAGAGTTCCTCATTCAGAGTGATGAGAGTAAAATGTTTAGACTATATTGATGTGCGCTTCTCCGGCCGATTTGTACGATACTGAGTACGCAGTGAGGATTCAAACTGGTTCGCTGTTCGCCTTCATGGTGGTAGCTGAAATTGCTTCACGTTGGAGAGGTTAAATAGGAATTGCTCACGATCGCAGAATTTGCTGTCCGGACTTTGGAGACGACGAATTCGAAGCTCATTGAGTTGAAAGTGATCACTGTAGGACTCTTCTAATTTTCCGGTGGACGTTTCCGTAGTGCTGGAAAAGAAGCATGCTAGCCTTCAATGGAGATTTAGGGTTTGGGAGAAATGAGGCACTTAGTAAGTTACGATGAAAACCCTAGAGAAGAACTTGCAGAAGTCGCCCCTTGAAATATTCTCAATTTCGGATACAATGCAGAGCTGAGAGGCTATTTTGCAGCGAGAATTTTTGGAGTGAGAATATGAGAGTCTTTAGAGTATGCATCTGAGGCTTTTGAAGCTAGCAGAAATTCAAGAACAATGCCTTATCCGCGGTTTAGGACTAATTTAAGTGATGCAATCTCAGTAATTGAAGTTCTTCTCGGAATTTTGAGTGTGTGATCTTTATGGCATCATCCATGGTCGAAAGACCTGGGCTGCGCTCGGAAAGTCACCATCGAGATCACCTGAAGAGCTTTATAGCCAGCAAACAAGCATATCTTGACGCCAAAGCCGCTCAACAACGAGCAGAACATGCAGCGCAAATCTGCAAAACTACCTCTGCACTAAAACCGACTCCCATTAAGGAGGTATGTGAACTAAACAATCCGCCTTAAACATTTGCATTCACAAGCTGGTAACTGTTGTGTTTATCGCATTTATTTGAAGATTTAGGCCGTGTCCAAGGCTTTTATCGAAAAATAATCCAGTATGACAATCTTGTTTGTGTTACAGGAGGTGCCAAGGGACACGCTACAAATGGAGAAGATTCATGACAGCGTCTTAGACGCAATCCATGCTGCGCTTTCGAAGGAGAGTTTGGTGAAGAAGCTTGTCCTTCCGTTCAATGAGACACTTGCAGCTGCTACCAAGGTATTCGCAATTCTTTATTTCACTCTCTGATAGTCTTCGGGATAATGCAGATCGCTTCACATCCAACATAGTTACGAAATGCTTCCTCTTTGTTAGCTATTTAGAGATATTTATTTGTTTCGGTCCAATGCTGAAGCAAAGATTGGCGGTTTGATTTGAGTGGCAGTTTCTTTTGGATACTTTGCATCCTATTGCCATACTCTTGTTCAAACTTATTGTGAATCTTTGTAGTTGATTTGATTGAGCTAATTTTAGGATGTCGATTGGATTTGTCTGCAAGGAGCAGAGCGCAGTATCATCGCGGTGGGAATGGCAGAAGAACACGGCCTTGCTGGAGCTTGAGAACCGAAATCAGCACCTACAGCACCTCCTCTCTCAGGTCAGCTAGCTCCGCTGAGGTTCAAGCTTCGAAGCATACTGGAAACTGTTCACTGCATACTCGAGGTCTTATTGGCAGTCCCGGATAATGGCTTTAAGCTCTGGTATTCTCATTTCGCTTAACATTAACGAAGGTATGGGAGATCTGGGAAATCAGGCAGGTAAAGATGCTAAGGAGTATCAGTCTCGTGCGCAAGAGGATCGCAAAATCTTAGAAGAGGCACTACAAAGAGGCAAAGAAGAGGTTGTTTTGTTGGGGAAGGCGCGTGACATGCGTGCACGACTCATCGAGCAAATGCAACTTATGGCGCACAGCAAGTCTCTTCAAGCTACTCTTTGTGCTTGGCGTCACTTTTGTGACAAACGTAGAAAGAAAAGGGTACGATTTCTGGCACACCCCTGGTCGGTATCAAATCTTTTTCATAATTTTTGTCCTTTCTCAGTCTGATGAAATGGCAGGCAAGTGTTCTAGGAACTGTGTGGGACAAGTGAATCACACAACCGATGGAACGGTCTGTAGGCTCTTAAAGGCAGTGCCGGGTCTTTCGATTATGTGTAGGCTCTGCGGAGGGCGGCAAGAATGTGGCATGCTCGAACCATGCTTAAGCTTTTCACAGCATTCGTAGCAGGATGCGATCGGACCAAACACACTGTTGGATTGAGATTGTATGCTACACACCATCGGAGCCGGACGTTGCTCTTGTACGCCATACGGATCTGGTGGAGAGGTGCAATGCTCCGGCGAGAAGCCAAGGGCAAACTTCATAAATTCACCACTTTTTGGTCCCAGTACAGGCTACGTGTTGTGCTTGTACACTGGCACAACTATTACGCCGAACTTTCCCTGAAGCAATCGAACAGGAAAAGGGCAATTCGATCATTATACTTTTCCCTCCTCCGACGGGCATGGCGAGGCATTACCTTGCACACTGTGACGGCACAGGAAAAGAAGTTGAATGCGGAGCTTTTCTTGTTTCTACATGTGGCCCGGGAGTGCTTGCAAAATTGGCATGGCTTGATAGTGCGCAAGAAGCAAAGAGCAAGACAACTTGAATTGGGTAGGCTAACCGTGAACTAATCTCAAGATAAATTTTCGAACTAGATGAGCAAAATTCTCATTTGCCGCGTCAGGGAATGTTGTCTCGGATAAGAAATACCATTAAAAAGGTAAGCGAACACGTCATTCTTGAATCAGTAGTTTGAGAACGTGATTCTTATTATGAGCACTCTGATTAATGTCCAAGAGCTAAGATCTCCTATGGCATAAGAGATATCTGTTCTAGATTTTTAAGAGTCGTGCTTTTCAGATAAATTTTTGTCGGAGCCGTTAAGCTACCGGTATTGTCTCTGCACTACTTTAGCATGGGGTTACCGCAATTGTGATATCAGGAGGGCGACTACGACATTCCTACCTTTTGAGATCAGCTATGGATGCATGGCTTGGACGGACGCACCGCACTTCAGTCATTTCGACGCGTTTGGAGTGCTTTTTGAAGCGAAAGGAACGAAGATTGAAGAGCATAGTACTCTTCAAATGGTGGCATCTCATAGTAAAGACAAAAAGGGCCCGGACATTGCGAATGATCCTCATGGCCAAGATCGAACGTAAATGTAAGGAGTGGGCATTCCAAGCTGTGAAGAAGAAAGTTACGCAGAAGACAATAATGGAAGCACATTACGTACAAAGGTCAAATAAAACTCGGTATGAAAAGTACTAAAATCCACAAGCCACTGTTAAATGCTAACCTGCTGTAAGGACAAAATTGTTGAATGGAAAAGATATGGATTTCACTCATCATTTAAATGAAAATATAAGCACTACGGTACTGGTCTACTCTTGAGCTTAAAATTCGATGCTAAATTGTTAATATCGTGGTCCTCCTGAACTGTTTAAAGAACATCAATTTAGCAAAAAACATTTTAATTTTTTCAAAGAGATGGTTTGTTGTGGTTGGAGTAGGAGCTCTGTAGTGAAGTCATGGTTGGATGAGGTGCGCGCAAAGCAAGTGCGCCGCCTGTGGATGCGGCGCTTGCTCAGGCAGTTGCTCCATCGACAGTTGCAACGGGCGTTTTACTCCTGGCTTGTCTATACCGAAACCTGCAGGTACCTCGCATAACCACGATAGGTTGCATGTGAGGACAATTTGATCATTTTTGTCTGAAATTCTTATGCCTTCTCTGAATCATATCGCAGCTGAAGAAACATTCCTCCTACCAGAATGGAGAACTGAGATTTGTTTGAGATGCTTGCATGTCTGGTATCTCTAGTGGAAGGGCTTAAACAATTATTGCTAAACCATGAAAACGATCTAATAGGAGGCTCGTAGTTGAGGTGAAAGCTCAAGAAGCAGAAGGAAGGATTGGGTTGTTAGAGACAAAGCTTGCAGGCGCTGCACAAGTGAAAGTAGAAATGGAACGCCTGCTGGCAAGTTTTGAGACTGAACGAGTTCGTGTATTGGACGTTGCGACAGCGGCCATTGCCCGAACTCCTTCCTGGACTTCTGGGTTCCTTGACGGTAGAAATACCTGCATGTCTATTCTACTTCAGTATAGTTGTAGTGCAGCGTGACCAACTCTTAAAGAACATTTAAAATAAAGGTCTTCTTTGTGAGAGATTTTTCTTCTCCAGAAACACACTTCAAACAGAATTAACTCAAGCTGGCTTGGTTTTTGATGGCTGGTGTCTTTAGCTGAATTAAGGTGGAGCCCATTGAAATTGGAGGAAAAATGGCACCCTCCTGGACGGGCGGGGCATTCTGCAATATCTTGTCCTCTGATTCTCCATAGGCCTCCATGCACTATCGTCTTTGGCGGTTACAATGGGCGTGAGTGCTTCAACGATGTCATCATCTTTGACAGCGGTACGCAACAATCAAACTCTTGATAATTTCAATGAAATGGTGAGTGATTTAATTCCCCCTTAATGAAAAGAAGATCAGATTGTTCACCCCTTCGATTCTGTATGTAAAGCACAAGAACAGTACTGACTAGTGTGCTGCCATCCATTGTGTCCGTTTCCAGAGAATCGCACTAAATGGGCATGTCTGCACAGGCAACATGATTTGGAAAACACCAGCAACCTCTATTGCCTCCGGGAGTGTTTGCCCTCCACCAATGCGCAACCACACTGCCTGTTCATATGGGGATAATGCAATGCTACTGTTTGGAGGTTTTGATGGAGCCTACGAATTCTCTGACCTCTCCTTGCTCACATTTCATGACGAAGGAAGTAAGCTCTGCATAAACTTAGACCTACAAACAAGGAAGACACATGGATTTACTTGTTACAAATGTTTAATATTATAGTTTCTTATCTAGCAATGAATAGAAATTGTTGGTGATATCGGAAATAGATTAATGAATAAGAGGCCTAAAGAGTTATAATTCTTGGGTATTCCACTAGACACATGCGAGTGGTCACAACCGGAGAAGCCTCGAGTTGGAGCGAGGCCGGGATCCTTTTCCCATCACACCGCTTGCATGACCCTGGACCTTCGCCACATGATTATTTTTGGTGGATACCGTTCTTGCGCCGGGCATTTGAATGAGACATGGTTTTTGGACCTTCACTTGATGATATGGACATCTCCAGACTACAGTGGAGTTCCTCCGTCACCACGTAGGGGTCACGGTGCTGCTCTCGTAGACAAGAGCATGTATGTCTTTGGAGGGTATAATGGGGTAGAACACCTTTCAGACTTCCATGTACTAAATGTTGAGTCTATGGTGTGGGAAGCTGTTGACGCCCATGGAGATAAACCAACGCCAAGACGACAACATGCAATGACGGCTGTGGGCCGGCATTTGGTTGTTTTTGGAGGCTACGACGGAAAAGCCTACTTGAATGATACGTATGTCTTTGACACAGGTATTCTGGAATTGGGAACGTTGATGAATTAAACTACCCATCGTTATTTATTAATTTATAACATTGTAAGTTTTTCTGTTTTGATAGGCGTCTTTTTTGTATCACAAAGAATATTCTATTTCTTAGTTGCTTTTGAAGCTGGATATTCAGTGCTCTTGATGCAATATCCGCGATGTCGATACAGAGAACCATGTCTGGAAACGGTGTTTGATTATGGAATCGCCAAAACCAGTTCCATGCCTAGATGGAATAATGGAGACAACAATCCACGGAAGATCCATGCACACGATGGTGGAAGCTGGCCAACGACTTGTGATATTTGGAGGAGTTCATGAATGTGGTGCTTTGCATGAAGTTCTTTTTCTCGAGAACGCAGCTGGTAAGGAATCTATGATCTCCAAACTGGGAATTCCAATATGTGTAAACTCAGGGCACCGATGATGAGAGTGTTGAATCAGTCGTTGCTGAATCATTATCATGTAGGAATCCTCAATTAGTTTTGGTAGTGGATTTACCTTTAGTATCCTACTTTATCCTGCTAGTTTTACAAAGATCCAACAATTAGAAGTTTTTCATTATGGCAGCAATGGGAGGTCTTCAACTGCAAAGTTGCTTGACGGAAGAGTCAGCCAAAGTGCATCGTTTGCAGGCCAATGTGATCGAATGTCAGCAGACACTTCAGGACAAATGCAGTGAGCTCACCATTGCACAATCGAGATTACAGCAAGTACATGCAGCACTTAAGGTACCGCCTTACTTGGATTGAGTAAACGATGTGAGGAGAATGCAGTTAAACATTTATGTCCGTAAATAGACATCATCTGCTTGTGGTACAGTATTTAAATGCTATTTGGTTGTTAGAAAAAATTCTGAAGATATGTTGGTTCTACCTATCTTGCATGATCTATGCAGTTGACTATCATGTTTGCAATGGTAAGCGTAGTTTCCATTCTTACGAAGTCAGAAAATTACCGAGGTTTAGAGGATGGATTTCACTTTTGTTCATGTCAATCAACTCAGTGTGACAAGTCAACTTGGTAAAGAAGACATGAAGAATTGTGAATAGTGGTACTATTAGGTAGAGGCAGAGAAGCGATCGACTGCCGTTGAGGGACAACGGGTGTTGCTGAACAAGCTTCAGAAATCTCGCAACCATTCAAAGGCACTTTCACAGACTTGCCGCAGGTGTGTGCTTTTTCTCACTTACCTTTTTTTGCTCATTGCATCAATACACCTGATCAATCTGCTGCAAGCTTTGAGCTCTTGGAAATCTCAATAGAAAACGGTGTACTTGGTTTGAATTGAATGGAGTAGGTTGGAAGAGGAGCAGAAGATTCTTCAGCGCTTGGTTGCCGAACTTGAGCGACAGCAACAACCAACAGCAATGAGCATTTGCGACCTCACAACCAAACCTCCACTGAACAGAGGAGCAGCAGTGGAAATTCAAAATGCCACAAAGCATTGACTAGGAACCAGCACCAGTCATCCGCATATTTCATAATTCAGAGTCATTCTCGCAGACATTTTCGTCTGTTGGTTATCTCATTTGTTCATAAATCGAGGGATTTATCTAGAAGTCGACTGTTGAGCGCTTGCACGTCCGAATCAACTCCAGTTCTTGAAGGTCAAACTCACTTTCCTCTCAGCATGGCTGGAAGCTTGTTCATGAATGCTTGTCCTGTCCAAAATTGAGTGATGACAAAACACCGAGATCCACACCACGAGATTGGCATAACACCGAAATTATTTTTTTTTTAACATTCTGATATTTTCTGCACTAACTACAAGCACAATATCTTCTAGCTGTCTTCTGCCAGTTAGAAGCAAACTGAATTTCAACTTTGAGAGATGGTTTAACAATAAATTCCTCGTTTTGAGGCTATTGTACGTCGTAGCAGTTCTCATGTACTACCTTCATGAAGAATGCATAAATTTCAATGGAAGAGTATTTTAGTCCTATTTGAATTTTTTGTTTCGCTCTGAAAATTTTGCGAAGTGCATATTAAGTTCTTTTCAAGTGGCTTATGGCTCCTAGTTTTTGTTGTTTCCTTGCATTTTATTAATTCAATGCATCCGAATTTACAGATGAAGGATGAAGGACGAATGATGAAAGGTGAACCCCCGCATGTTAGAGTAGAATCCTCCCATTTCTTGGTCTCCATTAGGTTCTCTTTTCACGGTATCAATAGTGTAAATTTCCAATATGCAGCAACTGATATTTCAGAAGTATGTTTATCCAGAAATATACTTTTCTATTTCTTTACGATCTGGAGGGGTTCCAAAGGCGACTGGCGGAGTTTCACATCACCAACTAATTCATCTGATTGAGTAAACTTCTGCTATTTTGACATTTTGGAGTGGTCACAGTTGGGTTCTTATAATCGACCCCTCATTGGTTCCTTGAGGACAGGTAGTCAGTTACAATAAGCTTACTGTACAGTACAGCGAGTACTAGTCTCCACATGCAGATGAACAGTGGGGGAGCCAACTGTGGCGCATCCCCTGATATCCCTGAATGTCGGATTTAGGCCCGATCACGATAAGCACGAGGGTGCAGCGCTGGCCCTACTGAATGAAGTGCCGCCCTTCCGCAATGCCAGACTGACGGCCTCGCATTCCTGCCTGCCAGAGCGCCATCCCTCCGCCATTCACGATCCCCAAACCTTCCTCTCCGAAACCGTAGGAACCAGCTCCATGTGCTCCTCTGGGAAACTCGCAATCCCGAGTTGCAGTTTTCAAACTTTGGATGGGCGCTAGCTCCTCTCCCAGAAAGTTACGTTACAACTGGTGAGCTTTTCCATTCCTCACAGGCTGCTGGGATTGCGGCCCCAGGTGGTGGCAGGGGGGCTGCAGATTGATCATGGCGATTGCATCCCATTGCTGACATTTTGCAGCTGGACGGAACGACCACTGGTTGGTTGGTTGGGGGGGTCGGTTTCTAGTACGAGGATAGAAGGACCACTACCGCCTGCTGTTTCTGGCCCTGGGGATCCTGAGTCCCTGAATTGAGTGGTCAACATGATGGAACGGACGGGGCTTTCTTGCCATTGCAGATTTGGAGCTCAGAAATCCCATGAGGAGATTCTAGCGGAACCTGGTGCAATTAGGGAAGTGTGTGGAGTGGGGGAATGGATCTGTGTCAGGTCCAGGGGCAGTTACTGATGGAGGGGATTTCGACTCTTGGGATTGGGCAGGTGGCGTGGACTTGGTAGTTGTTGGGCTTCCTCTGCAATTTGTTCTTTGAGGTCGAAAGGTGTAATTTTCTCGTACGTGGAGGCTTATTAGCGTTGTGGTTTCCAATCACTGGGTCGTCTTGTCGCGGAGATGGGATGGGTGGGAGTCAATTTTGAGCGGTTTTCGGAGCGGCAGTCGACAATGCAGCGTGTTTGAGCTGATCTTTTCTGAAGTTAGGTGAGAAGATTCGCCTGATGGTCGTCTCTGGGGATTCGGACATAGTTTCCAATTCTTGCTGTGGCGGGGCTACTTCGACTTCCTGATTTTCGAGGTACTGTTGGCTTAGAATTAGAACAAGAGGATATGCATATTAGATTGAATCCGAATGGAGAATCAGCAGGGCTGGGCAGGAGGAAGCCAGGAGCAAGTTTGTGTCATCCAAGAGCAATTTGAAGATAGGAGGGTAGGGAATTAGGTCAATGCTTTTTTTCGTTGCAACAATCTCCACGATGGATGCTAGGTATCACAAGGCAGTACGAAATGCGCTGTTTGTGGCGATGATGCTGGTGGTGATGACTCAAAGCGCAACGCATGTCAAGGCTGCAACTGACCCCGGAGATATTGAAGCTCTGAAGGAGGTAAGTATTAGGGTTTCCATCACACTTCGTCTCTCCAGCTCATTCACTTGGCTAGTGACACCATATTAAATCGATTGTTGCTCATTTCACCTTCTTTCAATCGAAAATTGGTCATTCCTCGCATTATTCACTGTCAACATGCTAATCACGACTTCGGTCCTCAAAGTATCTCCGTTGGTGAATGTTGTTATTGGCAAGTCATGAGTTCATCCTGATTCTCTTTCAGCGTTCATTCCTCAAGGTGTGGAATCTTACATAGTTTGCATAGTTGGAGGCTAATCAGTGCTGATAGTGCACTAATCTTGCATAGTATGAGACTACCCTGATTCACTTTTCAGCGTCCATGCCTCGAGGTTTGGAACCTTGCATAGTTTACATAGTTCGAGGCTAATCAGTGCTGATCGTGCACTAATCCTGCATAGTTTGCATAGTTTGAGTCTGACCGGTGCTGATCGTGCGTTTGTTTGCAGGTGAAGCTAGCCCTCAACGCCTCCTCCATCATGCCCTCCGCCTGTATTGCCTCCTGGAACTTCACCTTAGACCCCTGCGACACCCACATGCCCTGCATCGACTGCACCAGAAGCTCCCTCACCAACATTTCCCGCGTCATCGGCCTGCGCCTGGAGCGCGGCGCAGGCTACCAGGGTCATCTCTCGCCCTCCATCGGCAACCTCACTTCTCTGGAACGTGTCGTCATCACCGGCAACGCCTTCCACGGCCCCATCCCCTCTACTCTAGGCAACTGCATCCATCTCTTCCAGCTCGACCTCTCCATGAACTTCTTCACAGGTCCCCTCCCGTCCTCTGTCGGCAATCTCCTCTCTCTAAGCTTCCTCTCCGTCGCCTACAATGCTCTCTCGGGACCCATCCCAGTCTCCTTCAACAACCTCAAAAACTTGACATATCTCTACTTGGACGAGAATAGACTCAGCGGCACCATCCCGTCTCTCACAGGCATGTCGTCTCTCACGCTTTTCGATGCCAGCAGCAATAACTTCACGGGGACATTGCCCCAGGTTCCCGAGTCTCTTTCGCTTCTTGCACTTCGGAAGAATCAGCTGATGGGGCACCTTCCACCGAGCTTGAAAAATCTGACTTTGTTGCAAGTGCTCGACCTCAGGGAAAACAATCTCTTCGGCACCATTGGTTCGTTTCTCTACACGTTGCCGAGCTTGCAACAGGTTAACCTTTCGTACAACAGCTTTTCAGCGATGGAGCCTCACAATGGCGCACCTAGTGAGGTCTTATCCATGGATTTGAGCAACAATGTGATCCAGGGGATGCTACCGGAGTCGCTGGCGAGGATGGAGAAGTTGACGGTGCTGACGCTTCGGAGTAACATGTTCACTGGGCCTATTCCCTATGTGTATGCTTTGAAAGCGGCTAACAATTTGAATGGAAGTTTGCAGTTGGGGCAGTTGTATCTGGACGATAATTATCTGTCTGGGGAGATTCCTTCGCCGCTCTTGAATGTGTCGGCGGATGTGGTGAGTGCGAATCTGGTGAACAATTGCTTGGATAGTTGTCCGCCGAGTTTGTTCTTCTGTAGTGGAGGCATGCAGAAGAGTCCTGTGCAGTGTCATGTGCCGGTGGTGTTGCCTGGGAGTAGTTGATGGCGATCTCCACTGCAACTACTGGAGATTGCAAGCGTTAGATTTTCCTACGGGTAGAGTTGTTAGATTTAGTGGAGAGAAATATGCAACTTTGGGCAATGGTTTTGCAGTTTTTGTAATCTAGATTGAGAAGAATCCCTTTCAAACTGAATAATTCAAATCGGTGTGAGATCACCTTAACTTAGATTGAGGACTTTTTGACAGAACTGTGTGCGGTGTTGGAGATCTAATTACTGTAACTTTCCTAGGAATATGAGTGTATTTTGAAATTCAGCCACTGCGCTCTACATGTCTAATTTGAACACAACCACCTTCCAATTGTTGTGTTGCACTGTTCAGTTGCACTACTGTTTCTCTTGAATATGCTGAAGAGAGTTAAAAGTGTTAGAAATGGATGATCGATTTTAGGGGAAGTTGCCTTAAGTTTTCAAATTGTCAAAGATTTGGTTATCTACGCTTTTGTAGAAGTTCTCTTACAAGAGTCGGTCTTCTCCGCTGTTGTACGAACTTCTCCTTCGCTTCCCGGGATCGAAATATATCTGTCGAAATACATTAAAGCTGCGGCACGCCATTCTCGACATGGACTTGTCTTCAATTCTAACATCCTCGATCAGGTTCCGAAGCATATTGATATGAACCACGACACATGTTCCTCAGGAATGACTACTTGGTTCTGTCTTAGCTTGAAAAAATGTTTACACTGTTAAAACAACTACATTTTCGTTTAATTCTTCATGATCTGACTTCGATGTCTTCAGTTTATCATAATGAAAAGTGACCATGTCTACACTGTGAACTGGGTAGCCGATAACGAAGCCGGCCGTTTCACCTGAAATTAAAGATCATGAAACAACAGTGGAACCAATAGTGTAAATAGTCAAATTATGTGAATTTCCTTTCTCGTTGTCATTGGACATATCGCTTTCATTTGCATCGATTTCGTCGTCTGCTACCGTTTGAAG
This sequence comes from Pseudoscleropodium purum, assembly GCA_963969395.1. NCBI lineage: Eukaryota > Viridiplantae > Streptophyta > Bryopsida > Hypnales > Brachytheciaceae > Pseudoscleropodium > Pseudoscleropodium purum. The sequence goes on from OZ017796.1 coordinate 24,504,669, forward strand.
ATATAGTCGGGAGCTGCTCCGTTGGATCCAGTCCTTGAGTGATAGAGATTCCCAGGATAAGCTTAAGATGAGTTTCAGACTCTTGAAGTTGAGTTTTAAGTTGAGTTCCAAACTCTTGAACTTGAGATTAAGTTGAGTTTCAAACTCTTGAACTTGAGTGTTCAACAATTTTGCAACAAATTAGAAATTCATTAGAGCATGGTGGATATGGTATTGCCTTCGTGATCTCATCTCTTCTACGAACAAGACGGGTCCTTACTCTATTTTGTTTTTTCGGAGAAAATTTGGTCGTGTCTTGATTTCACTATACCCACGTTTCCCTACACCAGTCAGTCTACTTCTTGGTATTCAATCAATGACTTTAGAGTAATTTCTTTGTAACTCTAGATACTTGAGAGGGATCATGAACTTCTTTAGGAGTGATGTAATGAGTTTGTGACACACGTTAATATGGTGCCGCTCTCCGTGTATTTTGAAGTTTGGCCTTGCTTGTCTAAGGAGCAGACAGAGTTAATGTAAATATTTGAGTTCGGAACATATTTTCAGAGAAGCAAGTGTCTGTTCAAGTGTCCAGCAGTAGTATGAGTGCAGTCGACATGCAGTGCATGCTTTGAAACGTGAAAGATTGTCACCATCATAGTCTTGATCAATATCCGTGAAGTCAACATGTCTGCGGAAGAATCTCTTGGAAGACCAGAGAGTGCTGCGGGTCCTTCTGAAAGAGAGCCAGGATCCAATTCTGAAACAGAGGGTATTCCAGAGTGGAGTTTAAATGTACAAACTTACCAGTTGTTGCAAGAGGGGCATTGCACATATAATGTTGAAGAGCAGTCACTGGTGTGGCCACCAATGTTGCTGATCTCTGGTGAAGTCGATCCATCTCACACTCAGATAGACGAGGATCTTCATCTGACGAGACACTTGTTGGCTTATGAGGGAGTTCAAGCAAACAGCGTGGCAGAGACGAAACATGTCTGTTGCGAAGGAAACAAGAGCTTCCATCTATTTGTGTTGCCCCCAAGTGGCCTATCATTTGCAGCTGCGAAAGTTGTTGACTCTACGCGTGGATTAGACTTTGATATCTTCTACCCAAGCTTGAAAGACACGATTGATATCAAAAATGGTCGCTTCCCTGAATTTTCCCGTAGAGTTGTTACGGGCCTCAAATATCATGGGATGCCCAGACAAGCTTGGAACGACCTTGTAGTGGACCTTGTTCGTGATGACGGTATCTGTGTTGGACGGGGGAGTATGTCAGAAATACGAAGCCATGGATTGTGTGGATGAGAAACTTCTTGGTGAATTTCATGTGGGCGTCCGAGTTTTGGAGGTGTCGGACGACTTACTTCCTTCTCATTGGAGAGGCTCTTTGCGTCGCTGGAAAACGACTCATGTTTTACACAATGGCGTATCCTTGTTTGAATGCCTGCGACAACATGCGCAAGGGGAATCGAAAGATTTCTATTATTATGAGGATGGCTCAGACTCTGTCCCTATTGAACAAGCCGAAGGGGTGTTGAGAGATCAGTGCATATCAATTGTGGCTCCGTCATTCGGCATTTGCAAGGTTAGTCCGAGTTTTGGAAGTAGTGAAACATGAGGATCAAAAAGTCGTTGTACTACGAGCATTGAAAGAGTTTTGGGTACTGGATTGGACCTTAGAATAAAAAACGACCGTTCTTGAGACCTGATACAAGTAATTTTAATACTATAATAAAGGGTTGATTAATTTGGGTACCATATACAAGGTCTGTTAGGGTTAGGGCTAGAATTCAAAGTTTTATTTGGAGATGATCTTGAAGTTTGGGTTTAAAGTCGTATTTGTAATCTTGATGTTGATCTTGCTATCAAGTTCAATTCTGTATTTCACTTTTCTTGGTCAATGTGTTTTTGTCTTGAAATGATTTCAAGTAAAGCAAGAAATTATGGCTTATTGATTATGGCCTTTTGCTACTTACAGATTTGACATCTATCCATTTCAATGTTGCTGTTGTATGCATTGGTTTGCATGTAATTTGCTTGAGATTTTGAACAAGGAGTTTGACTAGTGCATGTTTGAGGTGCCAACTAACAAGAAAAACTTTGAAATTAAGTGATCAAGGAGGATTTTTTAATTCTTCGTGTTTTGTTCTTGTGCAGATTCTAAATGTTAATTTTGATCATCTTTCAGCAACATGTTCCAAGACTTGTAGAAATGCGATTGATACCATTGAAAAGAATACTGCCAAGAGTGACAATGGAGCACCATGTTTATATGACGGGAAGTCTTTTGTAGCAAAGGTGTTGCATAAACTTTGATTGCTCTTTTGATTCTAAGACTAACAAAAATAGAGGAATTGCAATTTTCTACTTTGACTTAGGCATGCAAAATTTTGGCTTGGTTTCCACATTTTAGGCCATTAGCAATGGGAGATATATATGTAACTCTTGTGCTAATGTTTTCATTGTTTTGCAGTATGAGACTAATGAATCTCTGAGGAAGGTTGACATAGAACTAATAATAAATGACACCTCTATGGAAAGAAACTTGATGCAGCGCTTGGGAACCACTAATAGTTTTCACCTAGTAAAGGATGTTGTAAAACGTCTAACAATCTTACGAGAATTCATTGATCTTGGATGTTTTAGCACTGCAATCTTGTCAATGTAAGTATTCTTCTAATTCTTCTTCTAGTATACTTTTGCATTTCATGGAGAATGTCATATAGGTTGTTGCCTTTTTGAGGTTCTTACTTGCAATGAACATAAATCACATTGTCACATGGTTTTATGAGAGCTTATTGAGAAGATTTCTTTTTTCTTCTTTTCTTTGAGCATAATTAGAGGGGCAGAAGAATGGGAACTCAACACCCTTGACTCTATTGGGGAAAATGTCAAGTGGGAAAAGAAAAACAAAATGCCCATTGTTAACTTTGGTAGCGAGATTGAGAGGTTTATTTTGCAAAGAAGGAAAGAACAATACAAGAAGCTCCTAGAGGTTGTTTATTTTGTTTGGATTCTTACTCATTAGCTAAGTTTCTATATTACTTGCTTTTATATATGGTTGCATCCTTCCCTATTTGATGTGTACAAGTTGTATGTTGAATAACAATATTATGCAAGTGAGTCTTTTGTAGGAAGTCGCAAATATCAAAGCTAAGCATGTATCAACATTAGAAGCATCTATACTAGATAAGTTTAAATTTGTGGATGACATCAAAAGGAGAGGAAAGGAGAAAAGGCATACACGAATGGCTCTCTCATTATACTACCAAAGCAATAGACAAGGTAGTCCAAGACCTTTCTTTCTTTTACTATTGTAATTTATACTCTAGTCATATCGTCATGAGAATAAAATGCTTTTCAATCATGGATATGTAGCAATTATGATCTTGGATTGGAGAGTTTTTGCACATAAGTAACTATGCAAGAAACTTAAAGGTGATGATTCTCCTAAATTTGGAAACATAGTATATCACATTGTTCTTCATTATCTATCATTGTATGTACACTTGATTTTAACAATATTCATTATCTCTATGCTCAAAATGTATTGATTTTGAGAGCATTTTTTGGACATTTCAATTTTTTTATAGAAATGAGAATTTTGAGTATGTGGATATTTGACTACCAATTGTTGAATTGGTAGACAAGAAATTAGTTAACCCTAAGTGCCTAAATGGACAAGAATGGTCAGTTACATGTTTGTAGCACTCGAAATAATTCTTTAGGAATATTCATGGAAGACAACAAAATGTATTGATAGAAAGAAGAAATCATATTCCACACCTCTAAGCAATTGAAATTTGTATTGGAAATAATTACTATAATTGGTTTTTGACTTTCAAAGAAGAATTTTAGTTTTAGTTTAGATACTAAGGAAGCAATTTTTCATTGATAGAATTGTAGGGCTGCATGAAGTTCCAATTGAAGTGGTTGATATACATCAACCAATACTTTGTGGTCTAATCCAAGACAAGGAAAAGTGGGAGGAAGAAGTTGCAAAGGCTCATCTTGAAGATTAAAAGAAGTGGGAGAAAGAAGTAGCAAAGGCTCACAACGAGGAGAAGGAGAAATGGGAGGAACAAGCTACAAAGGCTCTCACAATCATGAAAGATATAAGAGAGCTAATGACTAAGTTGGCAATTGCTAGACAATAGCTTACAGACCAAAAGGAGGCAATGCCCAAGTGTGCAATTTGCTTTGAGGACTTGAAAGGGTTGATGGCCAAATGTGGTGATAAACGTAGCCAAAACGATGTGGTGCAGAGAAGGAGGGCATGTTTTACTCCATGTATGCACAGCAACATGTATTTGGAATGTGATGTGGTGACATGGGAGAGGTTCAAGAGATGTCCAATGTGCAACATTCCTTCTTTGTTGAAACCGAAACCCATCTTCATGTGATTGAGGGTTTATTCCTAGGTAACTTGGTTCAAGTTTTCATTTTGTTGGTTTAGTTTTATTTCTACTTTGTCTCAATTTTGATCAAAGATCTAGTAAGGATTGACTTGTTTTGCAACTTTTGAGGAGTTTAGCTTCAGTTTGTAGTTGTTATTTGATGTTTTAATGTAATCTTAAAAGACTTGGTGAGTTCTATATGTTAGGGTTACAAGTGTATTATCTCTCTTGTATAGAGTGGATCTACTTTGTGCTTGTACATAGTTCAATTTTTTTGATGCAGAACTAATGCCAAAGTCATAGCTACTATGCTTAAACGATGCAAAGTTTGAAGACATATCTCAAGCAGGCTATGTTGTTTTCTTCGTAACATTGTAGCAACAAAACTAATGAAAATACAATGAAATAGAATTGAGGTAAAATTGAGCTAATGTACTATACTAGACATCTATACTTGGAGTTTTTTTGAATGATTTATGAATCTTCAAAGTGATGAAAATATGTATATCTAAAATCAATCCTAGCTAGGTTGTCATGAATGGAGGTTGTACATTTAAGGGAAGAATTTTTCAAGATTACTAGTTAGAATCTTATTTCAATTAGGAGCAATTATCTTAGTGTTTGCACTTGTATTTTGCAAGTAAGTAGTCTTCAAGTTGTAAGCCAAATTCAGACAAAATTCAAAGAGGCTTGCAATGTGTTTCACATTAATTTTTTTCACAATTGAAGAATGTTTTAGAATCCATTACTAATGGAGTTATTAGTTGTGATAGGGGTTTTGATTAAAAATGTTGATATTAGGGAATTAGTACACTTAAAAGTGTTTGAATAAGCAATCCCTTATAGTTCCCATTATTATATTGAAAAATTTGTTGTAGGGTCTTGTTGGAATTCAAAAAGAGTTTCTAGATTCTCTTATCTAGAGTGCATTTTTGGGCATTGTACAATATGAATAAACTATGAATTTCCAAAGAGCTAAAAATAATATTTTTGAAATTGACTTTGGATTCTCATGTAGTAGGTGTATAATTTAGGTAAGAATAAATAAGATTCAATTTTTGAAATGGGTTGATTTTAGGAGTAATTACCTTAATGAATTGCAATAGTCTTAGTAGGGCATGCATTATGCAATGAAGCATGAGTTTCTTTTTCTCTTCCAAATAGGTTTATTGATGCATAGTTAAAACAATAATAGATTTCAAGGACAAATGACATTCTCTTGTTGGATAAAGAGAGGTATTTTCTTGTCCATAATGTTGAATTGTTTTTGTATTGTGATACTCTTCTGTTCAATCATTTGGTTGAACAAAATTGACGATGATCTAGCCATGAAGTTATATCTAGTACTGTAAAAGCAAAGGCTCATTATGAGAAATAACATCCCTACTGCAACCTCTGTGACTTGGCATGTTACTTCTTATAAGAAGATTATCTCTTGCTTTCAATTTATATTATAAAGTCCATAGTCAAAAAGTTACACAAGGCAAGATTGAAGAAGGACAAGATGACTTTTGTTTGAGAAATTTAGTGGCAATATCATTAAGTCCATCTAAATTTGGTTTGTAAAGGAAGCCAAAATCTTTTTCTTCAACTCATATCCTTGCCAACATAAACAAAGGTGGGATATTCCATTGTCATTCTTTTCGCCATTGCACATATTTAGAATGATCAAATTCCCAATTTTTTTAATTCGATGACAAATCAAAGAATATTTTACATGTAATTAGATCAATTCAAATTTGAATAATAAAGACACAATTACATACTACAAGTGGAAAAAAATTATATAGATTTCATTGTCCCCTATATGGAGACTTCTCTCATCCATTTGGATTCTAATGTGGTTCTTTCACACTAGAAGCATTAGGAAAAATCTGAACCCTACGAAGGCCATTAAGTTTTGGTTTTTTGGCATGCTGCAATGTAGGATTGTAGGTATAGAATTTTTTTTTAAAGTATATTTTTTTAATAATTTTTTTTGAAAAAAAAGATTAAAAGAATATTGAAATCTGATGTAGGATTGACATGGCACAAGTAGTGCCACATCAGCTGCTTTCATTAAAAAATTTAAAAAAATTTAAAAATAGTTTGAATTCCTCTCTAATTGCACTTGGAGGGGTTCTAAGGGATTCAAAACTCGCAACCCTCCTAAGGGCTAAAATTTTTGTAATGAAATACATATTTGTAAAGGCATGTGAAATTAGATACTAGAACGTTATAGGTGATGTCTACACCTATCAATATAGATGTCCAAAAAATTGCATCAAGATTGACAAGGTAAAAACATCCAAAATGGCACCCTCATATTAAGATATTTTTGAGTTGATGTACACAAAAACATGGTTTTTGAGGGTGCCGAAATCTTGCCAAGAAACTACTACTCTATCACCATATGAAGGACAATTAAGAGACACATATAAATCTATTTCATCTTGACCCATTCATGACATGACATGTGATGTGGCGCACAAAAAAGTGATGTGGTTTCCAATGAGGATAATATGGCATGCTTAATCAACACACTTTTACACCATCAAAGAATTTTAATATTGTCTTTTGTAATATCAATTTAGATTTCAAGATGTTTCATGCCGACATTCTTAGCAACATTCGCAAAGAATTGCCTTTATGTACCCTTTGACATCTTGATGTTTCAAAAAACATGCATGCCTCTAGCTCCCATATTCCCATAGGACTCCTTTGAAAAAATGAAAAAAAATAAGAGAGATTCAATTACTCAAAGACGGCATGTTCACTTATCCTTGAGTATATATGCATTTTCATATACTTGATTGCCTATGTTCTTCCAAGCATTCCATTGGCTTAAGTACTTTTCACTAATAACAGTAGATTATGTATTAAATAACGATTGAGCCGCACTAGCGGTAAATAGGTTATCATCCGTAATGGGTTATATATTTTTCAATTACAACTTTTGATCTTTCAGATTCAAAGGTGTAAGAAGTAAGTTGAAAATAAAGAAGGTTATGAGTTGCAACTTGTAATGGCAATGGTGATGGGTTGCCAATGGGACATTAGCATTGAAAAGTCAACAACCAATTATGTAGCCTTATTTTCAAGTGTATTTGCACTTCTTGCTACATCATTGCACTTGAACAACTCGTTTACCATTGGCTCAACTATTCCACACCAATGGAAGTTGCACATGTATGTACATACGCCTTCAAATGCATACATCCTTATGTCTTCATTTCCCTCCTTCCCTCCACTCCTTCCCCCCCCCCCCCGCCTCGAAGGCCATCATGCCATTGCAATTCAAAATAAAAAGTACTTCTTTAGTCTTTACATATGTCATGCAATTATAAGCATTAATTTCATTGTTTATAGTCATTTCTTTGTCTTTCCTTGACTTTCTTTTTCTTTTCTTTCCCCTTATTTCTTCTTTATCATCATTTCCTTTTCTATGGAAATGACTATATTTCCAACTACATTCACACACATTTATGTCTCATGCATAGAACATATCCTATTAAAATCCTTTATGGTCTATTTTTATACCATCACTACATACTTTGATTTAATGTAATTTATTACTCTTTGACATATTAATGAGCACCTCTACACAGTCATATAGAACATGCTTTGAAAAAGATGACCATTTGATGTATATAACTACAAATTAGGGTGTGTATAAAAAGAAAATTTAACTTTTGACAATGTCACAAATGGTTCAATACCTATTATTACATTACACTTTATATGCTTAGATATTTATTATGTACCTTAACCCACACTAATGGTCTAAATTTAAAGACACAAAAATTGAATTCACACGTCTGGATCATTCTTTTTCTTCTTTTTATGGTATTGGAACAAGCAAAACCTCTCTATTTGGTTTAAAATGAATTATAGTATACACATAAAGAATATACCTTGTTAGAATCCATTTACTTTGTAGTAATACAATCATGGAAATTAAGGATGGTGTAGGCTGAAATTCTTCTCAAATAATGGCCTTCTTGGTCCCCTAAAGTGACCATTGCTTGAATGCCCACACAAAGAAGACGGGCGGAGTAAGTGGACCAAGAAGAAAATGACAAAGGAGGCTCATGGAAAAAACATGGAGTTCTTTCCAATTTAATCTATAAATGATGCTAAGGATGTTTTCCGATTGATGAATGACAAAGAATCTCCTTATATAAGATAAAAGTGCAACTATTCATCCTCCAAATTTTATATGAAAAAGGAATATTTTGACTCCCAATGAGTGCTTTTGCATTTTTTTTAAGCCAACAATTCACATAGTATCAAAACAATTGATTTCCATGGGGATTAACTTGTCATTTAAGGGTTAATTGGCATGTTACTTATATAATGTGCATAAAGGCATAGTGATGCTATTTCACCAAACAACAAGCAATAACAACAGCAATTAACCCCTAAACATCTAAAGTCTAGTTTCCCCAAACGTGACAATTTGAAAAAAATCAATGTAAATTACTATTTGGAAGAATATTTTGGAATTGATATACAAACAAAAATTGTAGACTTTGAGTTTAAGATTCCATTTGTACAATTAAATTCACCAATGCTATCACCAATATTTTTCTATAAATTTTGAAAGGGAAATTTCAAATTTCCTTTTACATTCAAGTGCAAGAAAAATATTGTCATTTTCGAGTAAAATTGGTTGGAATGGATTTGAAACAAGGTTCCCTTGCAATCATGATTTTTTGAAATTTCTCTATTCTTTAACCCCTAAAGTTCTTTGACTATGTTTTTGCCAAAAACGCTCCAAAACTGCCATTTCTTATACAAGTTTCAAAATTTAGAAAAAAAACATTTTTTGACACATATAACCATAGGATCTTGAATTACACTATCTTGAAAAGATGTGGTAAAAATTTCAGAAATTTCCACCATATAGATTGAAAGATATTAGCATTTGAAGTGACAAAAATCATTTTTTGGTCCCTCCAAAAAATCGGGCAGCTGAACTTTACAAGGTCACATTTGTATATAAAAATGTTCAAAATGATTGCAACTCTTTAGATTCATTTTTCAAGGCATGTTGGCTACATGCTTGAAAATTTCTAGATCATTTGAAAATGTACAACATACAAGAAAAAAATAGTAAGTAGAAAGATGTAGAGAATGGTTCAAAATACTAAATTATTAACAATTTACTTATAGAAACGAAAAATGCCAATCCCAATGGTTGTAATGTTGTAATAAAAAATCTTCACGTAATGTTTTTATTTTTTTTCCAAAAATATTGAAAATTGAGTTCAATAAAGGACTTCAAAGTTTATTTTGGGGTAGAGATTCATAACTGCTTACAAACTAAAACACCTCATAATTTTTGACTCAATGATCAAAATGGAATGATTAAAAACTTTTAATGTATATATAAATTTAGAAAATCAATTTCAAATTTGGATTTTTGAAAAAAATGATTTTTTCAGATCTGCCCAGACTTCCCGAGTTGAAAAAAAACTACATATTAGGCTATAACTTTTGATTCATATTTCCAAATGTCCTAAAATTTAGTGCTCATGAAATATATTCCTTATCCACACCTTCTGTCAAAATTTGGGCCAAAAACATGGAAATCTTTAGTCACGCGCACTTGCCCAAAATTTCAATGTTGCCAAAAAACGTAGTTTGGTCCTTTAGGGGTTGAATCTTTGCCCTCATTTTTGCAAATTCAGTTTTGAATTAGAGTCAATGTAATTTTGGGTTGGTCAACCACTTGACACACTTCCGCATTTATAATTTTAGAAAAATGTGTACTCTAAAAACACCAAATCCAACCATTAGATAGGACAACAACTTGATAAAATATCTCCATAAGTGAGGATGATTTTCATCCAAGCAGTAATGAAAAAGAAAAGTAATTTTCAATCTGTTCGTCATCCAGAAATTGGAGGTTGGAGCGCTTCAGCAGCATTCAAATTGCAAGCAGCTTGAAGCGTAGACCCTATAACGTGCTAAACCCTGGCGAAAGGCGTAGCTTCCCTCCAGCAGCAATGGGTGAAATCTTACAACAATGAAATCGCACATGGCTTAATCATCACGAACTCGAGCGAGCCACTAGCAATCTACAAATGCGCACAAACGCAGAATCTGAGAAAAAATGGCGACAACAGCCTTGATTTCCATACGAAGCAGGTTGAGGCTAGGAGGAGTGGCGAATTCACTCGGGGAATTGATTTGTTTGTAGTTCTAGATGCTTGAGAGGGATCATGAATTAACTACTTCTGGAATGATATAATGTGTTTGTGACACTCGCTCATATGGTGCCGTGTTTTTCGACCTTGTTTGTCTCATGGTGCAGACAGAGTTGATGTAGAAATTGGGTTCGGAACATATTTGCAGAGAAGCGAGCGAGTGTCTGTTCAAGTCTCAAGCAGCAACATTCCTTTGCTGTGAAATACTTCTGCATTTGCAAAATACATGGCTTCCCATGCCCCGTGAAGCCTGTGCATCGAAGGAAAGAATAAAATCCAGGTATTATATTCAAGCAGCAACATTCCTTTGCAAATGCAAAAGTATTTCATATGTTTTGTTGTTTGTTTTTCTCTGTACATTTTAGGTGGATGTTGATCTTGGTAGCATGTTAAGTACAAATGGAGTGAATTTCGTTTAGCCCTGTGATAATTTTGCAATTGTGTGAAGGTTGCTTTGATGGTTCCGAGTTTCTCTTGCATTGAGGGAATTTGCATAATCTGTCTGCGGCCGAACGTTTGGCAGTAGTATGAATGCGATCGACGAGCAGTGCATGCTCTAATACGTGAAAGATTGTCACCAACCTACACTTGATACCCGTGAAGTCAGCAACATGTCTGTAGAACGATCTCTTGGGAGACCTGAGAGTGCTGCGGGTCCTTGTGAAAAAGAGCAAGGATTCAATTCTCAATCGGTGAATATCCCGGAGTGGAGTTTAAATGCAGAAACCTACGAGCTGTTGCAAGAGGGGCATTGCACTTACACTGCTGAAGAGCAGTCACTTGTGTGGCCACCTATGTTGCTAATGTGTTCCTTTGCCAACAAGCTCTTAAATGACGACCTTGTTTGATTGAGAAACATGCTGGCAACGGAAGGAGTGCAGGCAAATAGCGTGGCAGAAACGAAACATGTCTGTTACGAAGGGAAAAGAATCTTCCATCTATTTGCGTTGCCCCCAAGTGGCCCATCATTTGCGGCTGCCAAAGCTATTGACTCTGCGCATGGATTTGACTGTGATATCTTCTACCCAAGCTTGAAAGACATGTTTGACATTAAAAATGGTCGCGTCTCTGAATTTTCCCGTAGGGTTGTTATGGGCCTCAATTATCATGGGAGACCCAGACAAGCTTGGATTAACCTTGAAGTGAACCTTGTTCGTGATGATGGTATCTGCGTTGGACGGGGAGTATGTCAGAAATACGAAGCCACGGATAGTGTGGATGAGGAACTCCTTGGTGAATTCCATGTAGGCGTCCGAGTTTTGGAAGTGTTGGACGACTTGCTTCCTTCTCATTGGAAGGGCTCTTTGCGTCGCTGGAGAACGACTCACGTTTTATACAATGGTGTATCCTTGTTTGAGTGCATGCGACAACATATGCAGGCTGAATCTCAAGATTTTTTTCATGAGTATGGATCAGATTCTGCAGGTATTGCAGGGGTTTTGCATGATCAGTGCATATCAAGTGTGTTTCCTTGAATCAGAATTTCTAAGTTCAGTACAAGTAGTGATGGATGTGGGATCAACTAGCAAGTAGGTAATGATTCCAAGTTTTGCTTCTGTTTCTTTGTTCAGTTTGTATTTTCCGTCTTATTTTATCTGCATCTCGCACAACACAAAAGATCCTTGTTAGATTGACAATGTTCTTGTAATGAAGTTTTTCAATTTGATCATATGGAGTTCATATGAAATTAACACATAGATAGCATTGAATTTCGTGTAATTATTTTCATCTGAACTTCATATGATTATTACAAAGTGCGTCTCTAATGCTAAATTAGGAGCCTTTAGTCCTTGACGGCGAATAATGTGCTGATTGCTAATTTTTTATTCTCCGCAATTTATTCTTCTGCAGGATTTGAATGAGTTCAACCATCTTTCATCAACATATGCCACGACCTGTCGAAATATGATAGATGACATTGAGAAGAACAGTCTCAAGAGTCTCAAGAGTGACAGTGAAGGACCAAGTCTGCATGATGGAAAGTCGTTTGCAACGAAGGTATGACATTGTCTTTGAAGAGTTTGATTCAGGAAGTAACAAAATGGGAGAAACCTGTTTATACACTTTATTGTATATCCGTAACGGTTTCAATCTCTTTCCACATCTAGAGCCTTCATTTCAGCAATTTGTGGTAAATATTACCCGTGCACTCATGTTTTCATTTGTTCTGCAGCTTGACATTGACGAATCACTAAGGAAGAAAGAAATACAGAAAATAGCGAACGATACTTCTACGAAAAGGTTGTGGATGAAGCACTTAGGAACCATCAACAGTTCTCATTTAGCGAGAGATGTTGTAAAGCGATTATCGGTCTTACGAAAGCTCAGGACTTCTGCGAAGAGTAGCACTTTAATCTTGTCAATGTAAGTGTAATTGTAGTTCACTTCTCCCACCGATATTTTGCAGTTGATGGAGGTATCATGAAAGTTGTTACCTTTTGTGGTTCTTTCCTGCAATGAACAAGAATCACATTGTTGAATTGTTTTCTCCACAGAGAATGAAAATCCTTTTATTGTCCATTTTTTGAGCAGGATCAAAAAGGCAAAAAAAATGAAAATGGGCGTTTTGTACTCTATTGGGGAAAGAGTCAACGACGAAAACAAATCCAAATGACAATTGGCTTTGATGAGGAGATGGAGAGCTTCATTTTACGGAGAAGGAGAGAACAACATAAGGAGTTGCTGCACGTTTTTCCTCGTGTTTGGATTCTTCTTCTTCAGCTACGTTTTATGTGCTGAGTTTGAGTTTTAATACACCACTGCTTCCAGTCATGGTTTTTTGAAGTTGCCCAATGCCATTATCATGGGATTGACGTTCTTTTGAGTTTATGCTGGAACTCGCAAATATGAATGCTAGGCATTTCTCTACAATGGATGGTCTAGATCTAGGTAAGTTCAAATTTTAGAACAGTATCGGAAGGACTATGAAGGAGACAGAAAGCTTGCAGCAGTGGCTCGCTCATCACACTGCTAAAGCAACAGACGAGGTAATCCTTGACCAATCCATTTTTTGATATTCGAATGACACTCTCCTCCCATTTAGATTCACAAATTGAACTGTTTCCTATCATGGATGTGTTTCATTTAAAGAGCTTGGGCTGCAAAATTGTAGTATCTAATAAGTTGGCATGCTGGAAACCTGACATTGATGGTTTTTCCAAACTCTGCAACCTGGAATCAATGTTAAATTATTATTTTTTTAGTGCCACAACCTGATTAGCTCTAACTGTAGCAATACGTGGATCCCAGTAATCTGATGTTATTTGTAGAAGTGTTTGTATTTGTAGAATTGCATGAACATGACATTTATCTGACAATAATGACATTAGATAACATTTCTCAAGATTGTTACCTTGTCAAACTTTATATGCAATAGATGAGCATTAGTCTAAGGAATGCGTAGTAATCTTTGAGATGACCAACCCAGGAGAAGAAAAAGTGGGAGGAACAAGCTGCAAAGTCTCGCGTGGAGGAGCAGAAGAAGTGGGAGGAACAAGCTGCAAAGGCTCGCGTGGAGGAGCAGAAGAAATTTGAGGAACTATCAGCCAAGGTGATGACAGATTTGGTAGTTGCTAGGCAAGAGCTTGCAGACCAGAAGGAGGCAATGCCCAAGTGTGCAATTTGCTTTGAGGTTTTGGAGGGGACCATGGCCAAATGTGGCGAAAAACGCAGCCGAAACGATGTGGTGCAGAGAAAGAGGGCATGTTTTAGTCCATGCATGCATAGCAGCATGTGTTTGGACTGTGCCGTGGCGGCTTGGGAGAAGTTCAAGAGATGTCCAGTGTGCAGCACTCCCTGTTCCTCGAAACCGCAACCCATCTTCCTGTGATTCAGGGTTTGTACCTGGGTGACCATGTGGTTCCGGTACTGTAATTGGGATAGTGGAGGTATCTATTTGTTTAGGTTGTTAGTGTCTTTCATTTTGGGGCTTTCTAGGGTTTAGGTGTTGGAAGTTGGAGTTTTTGAAAATGTGGATGTTGTTCATGCTTGCTGGGTTTTAGGGTGCGTTTCAGAAACTTGAAACTGTCCTCCTCGCTGGATGTGAGATCTTCTCTTGCAATTCCGTTTTTTTGTGCAACTAAGTTTGTGACTGATTCAGTGCCTTGACTCTTCGGCAGTGTACCTTGTGCCCTGTTTTGTTAGGTGATTCATAAACAAGTTGGACGCATGATCTACAATTCAGAAACAAGTTTAGGGTATGATCATATCCTTAACCCTGATCCCTGCAAACTGAAACTTGAACATTGAAGCTTTCTGAGTTATAACCTTCTTCTGATTAACCTATTAGATTGACTGACACCATTGCCTTGAAGCTAGGACCTTGGCATTGTGACAGTAATTTCAATTACATTGGCAAGTTTTCCGATTGGCACACCGGCTCGTTCTCTTGAAAATCCCGGCAGGTGCAGATTTCAGTTGAGTACCACTGTAGAGATGATCGCTTTGAAAATGGCAATTGTGAACTTTAATGGCAATTTTTTTCCTTCCATGAGCTGATTCAACGTCACCTTCAACATTCCAGATGTATAGTTTGCAGGGCTCACATTGAGCACAAGGTTTCTGAGTTGTAAGCTTCGTCTGATTAGCCTACGAGAGTTACTGACACCATTGCTATCAACCTTGGCTTTGGCATTATGACAGCAATTGATTTGTGTGTCCTGAATGCAGAGCAAAGGAGGAGTTGGAGGGGGTTTTGTCACCAAAATTGAACTTCAAATTGTTGACAGTAACTTAGTTGTCATCCTTGCGTACTTTTTAATCCTCAAACCAGCTTCCGCACTTCTCCTTCCCCAGCATCCCAGTGAACAGACTTTTGACCAGAACAATCAGTAAGGTAGGAGGCTCGAATGTTGGAGGGTCATTTAGAACCGCCCATGTAGACTCACCTGTAATGGACTTGAGGTGTTCATTAAATGGACCTTCTACAATCATTGAATGGATCAATAAAAAAAATATTATTTACTGCAAGAGCCAACCATTCTCTTTGCTTTTCTCATTTCTCTCTAAAAGTTGCAAGCGTATAATTTATAGACGACCTAAGGTCAGAAATAGGGACCTATGACTCATCTTGTTTGAAAATTCATAAGTAATTCAAAAATGCTTCAAAAAATTTGAAATGACTTAGGTTGCCATCCGAATCTATTTCTCTTTGTTTGAAAAATGAGCTAAAAATGATTCCATTCAAGAAACCACATGAAAAAGGTGTACCTACCTTTAAATGCATGCTTTAAGAGCCTCCTACCTTATTTGCATTGCACGCTTGAATATTTTGATAAGCGACTTGAATGAGCGTGGTTTGGGTACTTCATGATTTCTATGATATGATCAATCAAAGTTGTCTACTAAAAAACTTGAATTCTTAGTACTTAAAGGACTAAGTGACATGAATGAGTATCAATTACTTTGGCAAGTTTTCCAATTGTCGCTCTAATTGTTATATAGAGAATGCTGGGAAGTGCAAATTTTAGTTAATAAGGTAACTACACAAATAAACTTTGTGGCATAACCAATATGCTCTAAAAAATGAACAACGATTTTTGAACATTGGTAAAGGACTATGAATCAAAATGCAAGTGGTTTCAAAAAAATTTGAACACATTGTGAATTATTTAGAAATTTTCAAAGATGGAAGGTGTAGAGAGCTAAAAGAGTCATGTAGGTGATGCCAAAATACATTTCATGCACATGAAGAAATGACATTAGTAGTATCATAACATGTCATATTGAAAAAGTTAAAACAATAGAAAGTGTACCCCAAATTGACAACTTGTAAGGTTGCCACCTATAAAATAGTATATATAGAGTTGTACTCTACTTAAAATGACCCTCAACTTTGCCTTGCACTTGTTTTTGTAATGTGCACCATTTTAGGTATCCTTCATATTTAGTTTTCCTTCAAAAATAGGGTTGATTTTGAGGAGTGGTTCATTTTAGGTGTAGTTATCATACCATTATAGAAAAGTTTGCTCTTAAAATGGTAATTGTTAAGTTTAATGGAAAAAATTCCCTTTCATGATGAAATCCCGGATATACAACTTTCATATTATAGGCAAGGGTCTTTGGCATTAAAATAGGTTAGAGGACAATTTTTATAAAAATTACATCAAATTAAACAAATGAACAATTAAGTGAAAATTAAATTAACTAGAATAAGATGTAGAGAATGTTGGGTTGCATATTTATTTATTTTAATTCACAATATATTTATAAAGAAGAAAAACACCTAATTATGCATAAATTTTAGAAAGCCATATGTTCCTTCAATTGCCATTGCTTTCATAACATGGAAGTTGGTAGTGCATCACACAAACCACCCTAGTTAGAAATCTATGTAGGAGAGTGGACTGATGACATTGAAGTACAATTGTTTTAGTAGTTAGAGTTGCTTGGAAACTATAAAAGATGGAAGTACACAAGGGTTAGCTCAAAGCTCCAATGGATCCATAAGGACCTTTGGACTTACCAAAGAAGCAGTAATATGTTAAATTTGAGAATACCTCAACATGGTACAAACAAAGAAAATCCTACAGCAAATAATGAGCAAGATGAGAACGTACATAATAAAGAAATTCAAAGAAACAGAGGACTACTTATGGAACACAAGTGAAGGCCACTTCTAGTGATGAAAAAAAGAAATTACTAAAATTTGAGAGAAGATTTGTTTGATTTGTTTACTTATCTCCACATGAAATTATTCATGTCTCAAAGTGGGGATATCAATCTAACATACATTGGTGAGATTGCCATGAATTAGAGCATAGAAGAGATGTTCTTTGGTACCCTAAAGTACTCTTTCAGTTGACAGTTGAAGATAAGGGTGATGTAATTTGGAAGACAATTTGAATGCTAATGAAGAGATAAAATTTGAGGAAGAAATTTCTAAACAACAAGAACAAATTCTACATCCTTCTTCTAAAGGCATCAATTTTCACAATCATCAAGCAAATTGTATTGGTTTGAACTTGGGTTCATTTACTCAATTTGGCAGTGGATCCTCTAGATACCCCTTGTAGAAATCCTTTTTCTCCTTTCTCAAATCTTATGGTTTGGGGAGTTTATAGTCCATGTACTTACCATTCTATTCTATTACCTAAGTAATGAGCAAATGTCAAAGCACCACTAATCCCTCTTGATGGTACACATGCATTTTTATCATGAATTGCATATATTGATAGTGATTTTGAGTCAACATTGACTCAGAAAATTGTCCCAAATCATGATATATCAAAAGTACCTCCTAGTGTTGCTTGAAGGTTGTCATAGCGTAATAGATTGAGATGAGATAATTATCAATTGTTGACCTTTGACCATATTTTTGGCACAAACATTGGTCTCTATTTTGATGCCTAATATACTTCCCGTTGTTGTACCTAGTGTGATATTGTCTCATATGATTGGGTGAATGTAAGAAACACTAGCCGTTTTTGTTGCATTGGCCATAGTACTCATGATTTTTTTGATGGTACTATAAAATTAGAAAAAATATTTGAAAAATATGTTTAATATATAAACCTTCAAGGAAAAGGTAACCTATGATGGAAAAGCCTAGAATTTTTTTTTAAGTAGGAAAACTAGAAAAGTGTAAAATCTCATGAAAATGGGTACTTTGATGTTTTAATTTGTAAAAAATAGGGAAGACAATTTTAAAATAAATAAAAATTGAAAATTTGAGAAGACTTCAGGATGAATAGATTTCACTAAAGAAATGATCTTGAAAATATTTTGAATGTTCAAAATTGCATGCACAAAGCAGCCCTATTTGCATGAATGTAAAGGACATAAAATAATGTTTTTTTAAGTTTTTTTTGGTGGACACATGCTTCTCTAGTGTAGAAATAGAGCACAAAAAATTTAGCTCTAAATCATTAATTTTGGGTAGTCCCCAATACTAAAAACCCCTAAACCACAAAGTGTGACAAATTAGCTAAATTGAAATTTAAATATAAAATGATTTTTGAATTTTTTTGAAAAATGAGTTTTCTAATTATTGTCTAAATACTTATCTTCAAAAAAAAATTCAAGTACATAGGCTTCAATCTGCAAAAAATATGGCCAATCACAATTTAGAATTTGCAAGTGTGACACAAAATAGTCCTAGTGTTTCTAGCATTCACCCGATTGCTAATAATTTATGTAATGCTCCATTCCTCTTTTTGTAGTGCAGATAGTAGTTGGCAATGTGGATTCATGTGATTCATGAAATGTGCAATGTTGAAAGATATGGATCTTTAGACTTCAAGCCTAGAGTCAATGAACAAGTGACAAAGATCAAGGTTTATCAAGTCTTGTGTCATCAAATTATATCTATAAATTTAACATTATGACATTATAGATACAATTTGATGACAAAAACTTGATAAACCTTGATCTTTGTCACTTGTTCATTGACTCTAGGCTTAAATTCTAAAGATCCATATCTGTTGACATTGCACATTTCATGAATCTCATGAATCCACATTGCGACTACTATTCACACTATAAAAATGGCAATGGAGCAATTATGGAAATTATTTGCATTGTGAGACAATATCACACTAGTACAACAATAGGAAGTTTGTTAGGCATCAGAATAGAGACTAGTATTTGTGCCAAAAAAATGGTCAAAAGTCAACAATTGATAATTATCTCATCTCAATTTTTTATACTATGACAACCTTCAAGTAACACTAGGAGGCACTTTTGATATATCACGATTTGGGACAATTTTCTGAGTCAACTCAAAATCACTATCAACATATGCAATTCATGATAAAAATGCATCTGCATCATCAAGAAGGATTATGAGTGCTTTGACATTTACTCAATAGGTGATAGAATAGAGTGGTAAGTACATGGACTATCAACTCTTAGATGATGTGGAATGACAATGAGCTTTGAGAGAGGACACGAAGGATTTCTACAAGGATTGCCAAGAAGATCCATAACTTGTTTTGTGAACTTTGACAAAACACCTATCAAAATATAGAATATTGTTGTCGTATTTGCTCTAGATGCTCCGTTTCCATAATCTCCAAATCTGAATAGAAACACTATAAATTGTAACTATGGATCAAATTGAAAATCACTAATATTGGAGAAAATATTGTAGTCTTTGATCGTGTTTCATAATTCATATTCTTTCAAATGCTATGAATAACAGCTTGAATCTTGCTTTGAACCTTGTAGAGTTTATACAAAGTAAATTGTTCAATGTATGATGAATTTGCTTTTTCATGGTGTCTCTCTAAAAAGTATTCTTGTGATAAGATATAAATAATTGTAAACTATGGAGACAACATCCATGAAGAACTAAGCACCACTATCAAAAAATGAAGAATTGTTGGTTACCCTATATGAAACAATAAATGAAGCTACCATTTAAAAAAAAATAGGTATGATACACATTACAAAACAATTTTCAAGTTATTCAAATGTAATAGCTTGTTCATTATAGTTCAAAGGCATGTTTATAAATGAAGAGTATTTACTAAAAATAATATACAAAAGACAATGTATTATATATATATATATATTCAAATGGAATTTTTGGTGGTATAGAATGATTTGAAAGAGTTGGTGAACAATTTAAAATAGAGTTTTGAAATCTTTCTTTAGTTCTTTGTATTTACTTTGTTAATTTTTTCTTTTAATTTCTTTTACCTTTATTTTTCTTCTTTTACATTATTGAATTATATTCTTAGAAATAATGTACAAAAGTCTATTAATTTTTTTTGTTTTTACATTTACATAATAATTATTTCAAGTTTTTAAGAATTTAGTTGGTTCCCCCATTTAGTTCAAATTTGTGCTTATCATGGCTCAACTATAAAAATTAAGGACCATCTGAATTTAAAATTATATTCCCAAAAGCTAATGTGTTTATTAACCTTATACCAATTAAGTCCCATGATCCATATTTGTTGAAAAGAACTATAATTTGAAGAGTTTGTAGTCATTATGATATAAGAAGATAAAACAAACAAAGGTCAAACAAACACTCACATGTCATAATGTGCATCACTCCAACCTGTTTGATTGGATCATTGCGCATTGAAAAATTACCCCATACAAAGAAAGCAAGTAATTCCATTTTCACATCAAAAAGGGGGTCACACCTTCTTCATGGAGAAAGGCTCCTCACTTACTCCTCTTTTCACTCTACAACTTCTCATTCTTCATAGAAGTTTCATCCTTGGAGAAGCTATGATAAGTCCTAATCTTCTTTACATATAAGGCAATGCCTGAGGAAGAGGTTGTTTTGGGAAATAATGGGCCGACAAGGAGGGCAGAGCCTAACAAGGAGGCCTATTATTTCCTAAAATGCCTAATGACAAGGAGCCATTGCCCAATGTAAATCACAAGTAGAAGGATGAGAAATCGAGGATGAAAAATCAAAGTTGGAGGAGTAATCCATAATGCCCTATTATGCAAGAAAACCTATGCCATCGGGCTTTATGTTGCAAATGCCTCCCAAGAAAGGAAGGGGAATTTCTAGGGAGTGGCCTTTTCAATTTCTCAATCTTCATGTCCATTCTTCACTTCCAAATTAAAGGAGAAGAAAAATACTTCTCAATCTTTAGAGAATGGGCCATCTGCAATTCAAGAAAAGTATACCACATCCTCATTCTTTGAGGATTGAGAATGGAGAGAAGAAGTTGTGACAACCCGTATTATTAAGTTAGACGCAGCATGCGCTTGACTGTTGGGCAAGACGGAGAGAATTAGAGAAGCTCAGGAATGACAGGAAATGCAAGTGTGGAAGAGCATTGCACCTGCATTGGAACTGAAATACTGTATCTTACTGGAAGATTTGTTTGTCAATTTTCTTGCCTCACTGAGATTTCTAGGAAGTCTCTCGCAATTGCATTGTCCGTCATTGTCGGAGGGAGAGACTGGAGCTACTGACTTTGATCTGGACTTGAAATTTCTCGGTTGAGTTTTTAAGTTCGGGTTTTAGAATCTGATGGAGTTTTTTCTCGAACCTCAGCCAGGAATTCCAACAATTTTGCGAGGAATATTGATGTTGCTTTCTTGAGCACATCTCTTCTACGAACGAGGTGCAGACAGTAACGAAACGGATCCTTTACTCAATATTACTCTGCTTTGGTTTGGAGGAGTAAATTTGGATGCAGTTCTATTTTCCTGGCAAATGTGTGCATTTCATTACAACTCTCAGATAGATTTCTATATATAGAGCAGGGGAATTTTGTGATCAAATCAAACAAATCAGCTGAGCCCCTCATTTGTAGCAAACATGTTTAGCCTCGTCCAAATTTGTAATGTGCGTTTAAAAAGATTTGATCATTACATTCGTGAGCTTTTAGCCCGTGTATTCCTGCCATACGCGAATGTACTCTTATTGGCAATTAGAAGACACAAGTCAATGAAGCTGAAGCATGAATCCCGTTGCTCTTCTGAAAAGGTTACAATTACTTAATTAGTCAAAATGAGAGGGCAAGGCAAGATTGATTGAAAACGAGACGGCACTTATTTAGACGTCTGAGAAATTAGGGGCGCTATCATAAAACCCATCTCCCAAGGGAGGACGAGCCACTACTTCTAAGTAAGGGTCTGTACATAAATTCTATTAACTAGATGCTATCAGCGGATCTAAAACGACCGGAGTAAGCAAACTAACTGTTCAGTTGATCCTGGAGGCTTTTCTGGAAATTAAGTCAAATTCCTTGTCTTCATACCTTTGCTAAGTCGAGCAAAAGGTGTCGTTCTGGTTCAATTTAAATCAGAAGTGAAGTTGGGACAGGGACTTGCAATCTCTACCAAGCGGCAAAAGATTGGAGCGAGGATTGAGGCCTTCAGAAACAAGGAAAGAAACTCAGAACCTGGCCAGAACTCAGACAGCTCCAACTTTAAGAGCTTAGAAGCCTCCACAGCCACCGAAACCACCTCCATCACCAAGAATTGAACCAAGGAGCAACCCACCCAGAGCACCTCCTAGAAGACCAGTTCCAAATCCACCACCCATGCCATATCTTGGAGGAGGTGGAGGCGCATATCCACCGTACGGATAATATGGGGCTTGCTGGTTGATTGGATACGGCTGGGCGCCGCCATAGCCAGGAGGATATGCAACAGTTGGAGGCGTGTATGGTGAATGTTTGATCAGCTCTCCCATCCTTACTGACAGGTTCAACGTGCCTCTTACCCTCCCTGATCGCCTCACTACCTGAGATGATTGGGTTGAGATATGAGAACAGCATATCAAAGGAACTCAATCGAGCCTGGCAAGTGCCAATTAAAATGAAATGGAACAGTGAGGAAGATGGCTAGTTTGTACTGTGGAAACTAGGACCCCGACGAGGAGACCCGGCATACAATAGCGTTTCTTCCTACTGGTTGGATGCTTTGGGAGACCCCGCAAATAAAGGCCCCATCCTATTTTTAAAATGAACCTCATATGTCACAAAACTTACATAGCAGAGCGAATAGGGTTTTGATAAGTCATCAAAGGTAGGTATTTTTGCATTTTTTTGTTATCAAAAAATTACGATGAAAGTGTCCCAGAGGGGTTGATCTCATGACCTTTGAATTCTATAAATATGCGACGGTCCGCAGAACTTCTGATAGCACTTCGTCTCCTTCCAATTCCCATAGAAAGTCGGGTTTGCACTGCGGGTCCTCGACAGACTACTCCTATCCTGAGGATGATTAACAAGAGTTGCTTGGATTTTTCTATATTCGTGAATATATGGCAATCTAGAGCAGCACGCAATTTGACAGTACAGTTGATGGGTTTGATCGAAGAAGAGGCTGTTGATGGGTTAAATCGAAACAGAAGCACAGAATTTACAATGGAAATAAATACATAGCAAACAGACAGAGACACGGCAACGTATGCACAGCAAAGACAAAGGTGGAAAGAAAATTAGCAGGAAACTGGATCTTTACCGGAACGGTCATGAAATTGGACCCTGATGAGGAGCTTTCCACCTGCTGGTCGACGACGTCCTCCTTCACGACCCTTAGGCCGGACAAGGGGATGGAGCTTGAGCCCACGAAGTTACTTCCCAACGAGCCATGGTTGTAAAGGTCGATGTGCACAAGCCCATTCCCATCTTGCACGAGGCGCTCATCAGCAGTGAGCCTCAGTGTGGCGTTCCATGTCGGGTTCAAGTTTCCCCTGGTGTCCACCGGCGTTGCCACTTTCATATTAGGGTAAATCCACACCACGCCGTACACTGTCATCTTCCCGAACGCGTTCACCTTCTTCAGATTCTGGGCTGAAACTAACGTCACTTCTATCTCCCGAGACTCCATCCTGATCCAGTCGTTCTTTGAACACAGAACAAAAGGACAAACTTCAACAATACCAATACCAATGAATATCCCTTAAATCACGCTGAAACCCTTGCTCCCGAAACAAAAACTCATGTAATTAAGCTACAGACTAGGTAAGGGAAAAACCGAATACTCTCGTTCTCCGGTTACTACTTCAGCAACAATTTGAACGTTCTTCAATCTTTAAATACGCACTGTCTTACAGCGCAAGAACAGATTCTTTAAAACAGAATCCCCCAAAACAAATGCATGGTAATCAAAACGCGATTGAAAAATTGTGAGAACGAGATTATTCCATTTTCCAATCAGACAAGTTCTTATACATGCAATCTCGGCAATTCTGATTCTTTCTGAGTCTCAAATCCTGGTTCTTTCTGAGTCTCAAATCATGATTCTTGAAACAGCAGCGGCGTAAGGAGGCTCTAAAAAACAGAGAAACGCCGTAAACTACTATATAATCGTCGAAGCAATGCAACTGTTTCCTGTTAATTTCAAAACTTCTTCGAACTGTAATGCGCCTCAAAGTTCTTACCACACGTACACTCTCGATCTTAGCCTGTAACAAAAGAAATTGACAAAAATTGGAGTGACTCGAGCGCTTACCGGCCGGAGCAAAATGAAGAAATCGATCCAAACTCAACGAATCCACGATATTTTCAAACTGTCGATTGAGTTACGTGTGCGAATTGAAGCGGAAATGAAATCGGCCCCCAGTCCGGCGACTTCTTCTTCCCAATCGAAACCCTCCGCTTCCCTCCCAGTGAGCACGGCTTTCCAAATGCGCGCAACTCGCATCGAAAATTCCTTGATCTCCTCGATCAAAGCCACAAGACATCGTCCATGAGATTTTTAAATTATTATTGAAGCAACTGGACACTCACAGATAATAATAGAGAAATTGCAACTGGGCTAAGGGGAAGTTAACAATTTTACTTTAATATATTTAATATGTAAGAAGTCAAAGTTCACTTGGTAGATTTTCTAAACCCAAGATCTACTTTTGTCATGTCTATTTGTTGACCATTGTCTGAGGGACTCCGCCATGCACCGGTGATGGGATGCTAGGCTCGAATTCCGAGAGAGCATCAAAAGTGATATTGATTCAGAGGTACATTTTGCTTTCTTCAATGTACCAACTATGCACATTTCAGGAGGTGGTCGCTTTTGATGACCACAAATGACCACTTATTTCCAACTTCAAAACTTTGTAACTAATTCTATAAAGGTTCAAAAATATGAAAACAACTTGGGTTAGATGGCAATTCCACTTGTCTTTTAAGGAAAATTTGCTGAAATTTTTTTTCAAGATGTTTAGCCTCCCCAAAATTCAGCTCCAACCTTTAGATGGTCCATTTATGGACCTCCTCCCTACATTGTGTACATTTAGTAAATCAGTGTGTACCTACAAAGAAACTTTGAGTTTTCATAACTTTGCATATAATGATCATCATTGTATAAATGTTTTAGAGTATTTTATAGAGTACACACTTCATAATGTTTTTCTTTGCAATTTCTTATATAATTTTAAAATATTCCCAAAATTAGGCAATAAACTGTAATGGAAGAAAATTTTCTGCAACCTTTCGGTTATTTCACTTCTAATATTTCAGAAACTTCACAGATTTCAAAAAATACAATACCGGTTAAAAAATAATTCATTGCAAACTAAGTTAGATATCGCCGGGGTTGAAGAGTCCAAAATGCTCACTCCCGGTGGGACTCGAACCCACAATCCCCTGATTAGAAGTCAGATGCCTTATCCATTAGGCCACGGGAGCAATGCATATTCTAGCCATTTCCCATATATACTATATAGACTGTTGAATTACTAGATATGGCCTTATCACGAATCATCCTTTTTTCGATTTTTTTATTATGGCCCAGAAGTCTGAAAGTTGACAAAAGGCACAAAAGGCACAACATGTGTCCGTTTGCGCATGAAATTTTTTATTCGCAGACCCAATGAGCTTGTACATCCACGATACCAGTGCTTATGTTGGGGAAATGCCGTGAAGACGATCATTTCGGAACACAGAATAGCTCACCAGATAGGTACACAACAAAAACCAAATAGATTAATAGATTAACTAAGCAGGATCCTCCATCAGAAACCTGCGATTCCGTAGGCCAGGACACATGTTCCGGCCTTAAATTTACACCTTGCACAGAAAGACAGGGCAATATTAACAATAACGACTGCTGAGTGAACTCTTGATGAATGAATGAATGAATTGTTACCAAATCTCTTACAATACTGATGTACAAGCGACTAAAATTACTTAGTCACTGCCCTCTATCTTCTAAAGCATGTCTCCTGAGAACGAATGGTCATGACTCACTCAATTCACTTGATATGGATTCTACCAGTAGTCTTGATCTTAAGACTAATGACGTCTCATCCTCCGTCGGCAAAACTGGTCTGCATTGCAGAGGTCTAGAAATAATTCCAAATTTGCAAGCAATTTACGATCAAATCATCGCTTGGAAATAATCTCCTCCGGAGGCAAGGCATATGGAGCCAACTCACCAATTTCCGGATGGTCACCCTACATGACCAATATATTAAGTGATTAGTCAGAAGTAGCTGGAAAGTGGAGAAGGCTAGATGTACATAACCATTTCTATGTCACGAAGTGCAGATTCTTATGACTAAACTTTCAAACAGTTGGAAGAATGAAACATACCAGCAATTGTGATACATTCCAATCATTTCGGAAAAGCAACACTGGTCTTCCCCACTGCACATTGTAAACACACGGATTTGTTATATTTAGACAAAGGTGACTTCCTATTCGTGTTTCCTGAGTAACGATCGATGACCTCAATAAAACATGGCGACGCTCTGTAACAATGATAAAGAGCAACTGGGATGTGTGAGATATTGGTAACACTGTGAGACAAACGCTACTCGACAAGAAATCCAGAAATTTCAGATCTATATTTGCGGAACGACCGGACAAATTTGCTAGTAGTCTACAAAAAAGGTAAGGAAAAAATAGAGGCTTTGCAATGTTTTAGGCTGGCCTCATTCAGGTATATTAAGTGGCATACCTGATCTTTAACTGTTGAGCAATTGAAGATGCGGCCAACCTTTTCAAGAACAGGCCAGCCACCCGTAACCCACCTTGCCACACTGAAGCTCAGCGGTTCAAGCAGTGTCTCGACTCCATATTCATTCTGCATTCTGTACTGCACAACCTGCAGAAGAATGGAAATACCGATAGTGAGATATATTACAATCCAATCTCTTGAGCTGGTGCAATAAAACTCAGTTTCTTATACCCCATGTATACGAAACCTTTGCAATATGCAACCTCAATGCCACGAAAATTTGCAGTTGTAACGATGTTGCAGTCTCTGTGGCACAAACTACAGCAACCTCAACTATGCAGCACTCCCAGAGCATCCTCCACATAAAAGATGAGCAAGCACTGGTGTATCGTGAACTGAATGCATACCTCAAATTGCAGCTGCCCAACAGCTGCAAGAATAGGATCTGTCCGTCCACTGTCCACTGAATATAATACCTGTTTTTTGTGAAAGTAACCAAAAGCTGAGAAATGTTTAAGTAATTCACTACATGAAATCCAATACATAAAAGACATAACAAAAGAAAAATTGCGCTACGGTTAATTTCTAATACCTGCACAGCGCCTTCACCCAGAAGTTCATTAAGACCCTTCACGAATTGCTTGTACTTGGATGGGTTGGGGTTGCGCATGTAGCAGAAAAGCTCTGGAGAAAAGGAGGGAATTCCTGGAAACATACGCTTTGGTCCCGTGTATATGGTGTCGCCTATGCAAAAAGCGTTGGGATTGTTGAGACCAACAACTGCAATTCAAATATCAGAACACAGCCTTAGATTAAATCTAGCAGACCGCCTAGAGAGAAAAGAGACAAAGAGAGAAGTATGACAACTCCTTAAATCTGTTAGTGCAATAAGAACAGGGGAGTAAAGATCTACAGCAGAAGATGATGGCATTTGAAATCTTCAAAAGCTCACCATCTCCAGCGTAGGCAGTCTCCATCGTAGTCCGGTCTTGGGCAAACATCTTCTGAGGCCTTGTTAATGCGAGTGTCTTCCCATTTCTAGCTATCTGCACTTTCATGCCTTTTATGAACTGACCTGCATCCATGAACAACGCCGCTCAAGTTGGTTTGGTGATTATGCATAGATAAAAAGGACATTCTTGTAGCTACATTATGGTATAATAAACATCTTTTGTGTCAAGAGCACACTCAACACACTACTATGCTGATTAGACCGAGTCTATGTCAGTTCCAGTATCAGAAGCAATATGACACACCTGAACATACCCGCACAAAGGCCACTTTGTCACGATGTTTAGCATCCATGTTTGCTTGGAGCTGCAATAGCAGGCCAAAATCTTTTAATAATTTATGCAGGGACGGATGACAATAGAGATAAAACGGAAATACCGAAAGGAACCAACTAAAGAGGAAAAGAACAAAGGCCTCTTTTCGTTTATAAATTCCAACCAAGATCATACTTTAAACACAAATCCAGTGAAATTTGGATACTCAGGTTCGACTTCTCCAAGATCACTAGCGTGCGCCCCTGGTTGAACCGAATACTCCAAGAAATTTTCAAGAAAGAGCTCCACCTGTAGTGTGCAACAACCAAACTTCAGGTGACCACTCAAATCAATTCACACTTACAGCAGCTGAAACCCTGGAAAACTCTGTAGGACTCCAAAGCCATTGACTAGGGTCATGATAAATCCATACACATCTGTAAACGACGTCAACAAACTCCGGAAATTTCCAATATAGATCCATCACGTCACATATAAGTAAAGTCGGTTTAATTCAGTAGCAAACGTAACAAAGAATGATTCAAGGTGTCATAATATTCTTCTATTACCTTTGTACAACGACGACCAAGTTGGAAGGATAATTTCATTTACACAGGCTGCAAAAGAATAAAGAAAAAAACTGCCACGAAGCCTACCCCAAAATTGTTCATCGCACTGCCGAAATAGACGGGAGAAATATCTCCAGAGTGGATCTTGGCCATATCCAGAGGCGGCGTCAACTCTTCAAGAAGCTCTATCTCTTCCTGCACCATTTAGTCCGAACCACTGCTTAACGACTCCATAAAACGTCTATCACATTCAGGCATTGTCGATCGGTAAAGCACAAACCAGTTTAAAACCAAACAGACCTGTAGTTGTCGGAAAAGATCATCTGCAATAATTTCTTCAAGAACAGGCTCTCCCCAAGGAATTACTCGCACGGAAGCGCCACGACTGCCATGTTTTAATCCCTTTTCAAAAAGATGAACTTCGTTACGAGGTCTGTAATAAACCCCAACGAACCTGCGAAAAAACGATGCCATCATTATAGTAGTCAACAACATCTCTGGATATTGTTTCAATCTCTCATACTTGAAGGAATGCTCCGAACAGAAACAATATTCGAATCATTCAAAGGGGAAAAACAAGTACCTGTCACCTGATCCAATTGGCCAGTTGACTGGATAAGTAGGTAAATTAAATTCTTTCTCGATTTGGTCCATAAGTTCCAAGGGCTCAAGTGCAGGGCGATCCATCTTATTGACAAAAGTAAATATTGGCAACTTTCGCATTCTGCACACCTGGAAGAGACATTGACATCACAATGAATAGGAGACGTTTCAGTCGTTCTTCTGGAACAGCACTTCAAACGACCACTAAAGACCACAACCGTTTGACTGTCAAGCTATGACAACCTCGAGGGTAGAATAACTAGGATTTCCAGAGCAAAATCATTGGAAACGTACTAACCTCGAACAGCTTCCTAGTTTGAGGTTCTAAACCCTTTCCTGCATCCACCAGCATGACGGCATTGTCGGCAGCGGCTAATGTGCTGATCACAACAGAGTCACAAGTTATGTTTAGGCACAAATGCCGTCCAATTCTGCTGTCGTGAAATTTTCCCTCAATTTTGGTGACATTCTATTTCAGCTAACCTAGCCATTGCTAATAAAACAGAATACAACCGAAGCTCACCGATATGTATCTTCACCAAAATCTTGATGTCCTGGAGTATCCAATAGTGTTATTTGGAATCCTCTGTTTTCAAAGACTAGTGCAGTCGATGTAATAGAGATGCCTGAACAATTTAGCAACAATGAAATAATTAGCCGAATAAATTTAATGCAAACACTATCATACCCTCGAAGATTTCAAGATTATCCGCAACTTCTTCAGATGGAATCCAAAAGTTCATACCCCTCTGCTTTTCAAGATCCATCCAATCCGAAGTTGCATGCCGGGCAGACCTGCGTGCCTTAACAGCTCCAGCTTCATGAATGGCACCCCCGTAAAGCAGCAATTTTTCGGTCTACAATATCAAAACAGAAGAAACTGAAATCAACTGAATAGAGCGGTGAAGCGCTAGCAATCAGCGGTTAGTGGATGTTAACAACAAGATTTAGGTTCAAAAGAAACCTTGGACTGGCAATCAAAATTTACGAGTAACAAATGCCCCTGAACCTAAGTGGTCATTTCACCAGCATCAATCTCAGAGAAATTCTGAACTGTGAATTTACCAAAGTGGTTTTCCCTGCATCTGGATGTGAGATGATTGCGAAATTGCGCCGCCTGGATACCTCCCTTTGCAATGCAGCTGGCGAAATGGCACCGTTCTCACCCCCTTCTTCACTTAATTTCACCTCATTTACATCTTTCTCCTCCAAGTCCGTCTCTCTCAAATCGAAACTTCCATTGTCAGTCGCACTGGATTCCTGAAGAGTGTCCGGTTCAGCAGCAGCTAAGCTACCTGAAACTGAGGGCTCAGCCAAAGCCCGGCTTGTCTTTCCTAAACCCCGAACCCTAATTTGTGACCACTTGACATCATTCGCATGCTGGCATACTACCACCGACGACAATTGTCGTTGCGTTCTAAACTCCTGAATACGAGGATTCGTCTCCCGAGGCAGGCTTTTTACTTGAAATTCGAATTGGAGACGTCTGGATAAGGAAGTCGAGGGCGCATTAAAGACCGCCATAACGGCAATTCCTAGATGCTACAAGTGGAAGAATTCTATTATCAAATCAAACAATCGTACGAATCAACGCAGCTCCTCAAAAACTCCTGAAGCTCAATTCTCCCCTGCTCAATTCTCACTGAATCCTGTCTCTCTCCCCTGCAAGCCAGCGCCCATCCTAAACCTTCCAAAACGCCCGCAGTGGCGCAAACGCCATCAGCCACCAGGCGAGCTCTAAAAATCACCTCAACGCCAAAATCAGCGACAATGTGTGTGATTCTGAGACTAATAATAAGATTGGCAGTAGATTGTTGGACAGAGCGATCGGATAGAGCGGGATAAAAATTTGTGGAAATTGGAAGGGATGACAAGCCAGCCATAGACCTCTGGAGCAGGACAGAGTGAGGGCGTGAGGAGAATCTACCGACCAGTTTTCTCGGCCTGTGGACGGCCACGATGTGAGGACGTGGATACACCAGGTGGGTTCTATCCAGGCACCTTTGCTGAAGGGGGAGAACTGGAGAAGACAGGACACTAAATCCAGCCCTCCGTCGAAGTGGGCTGAGCGGGGTAATTTCGGGGTTCATCGGGGTAAAAGTAAATAAAAGCCCCCTATTTTGAGCAGTGTTTAGGGTATCGTCTCAACCCCTCGAAGCTCATTCGGGGTCTCTGATTGCAAATATGAATTCAAAATTTGCAAAAAAAATTTATCTGAAAAATTAAAAAATTCAGCATTTTCTCTGGGTAAAAAATCTTGCGTTTTCATCCTTTGTGGGACAGATTTAATGTCCCCTGGAAAAGAGATAGTGCAAAGCCTCAATTCAAGGGCGTTCTAGCATGTGATGGCACTACCCCTTGAGGACGAGTGCCATTATAGGTCAAAATGCCCAAGAATTGAAGCATCCCATTACATTAAGTAGTGAGCTAAGCTACCTCTACAAAGTATGTTTTTACCACTATTGCAATATGCCACAATATATTGTTGATTGGGAAATTTTTCATTTTGAGTGGCACTATCTATTAAAGGAAGCATATCAACTAGTGCATAATACATAAGGTATGGTAGGAGGCTCATAAAAAGTGCAAGCAATAAAAATGGTCTCTATAAAAGCTGCCAAAATCAAGCATAGACTTATTGAAATATATGGACTTTTTATTTCTAGTGAAGCATTATCCTATGTGTGTCATTATAGGGTCTTCGTTAGGTGACAAGTGTTACTAATACATGCAGGTTTTGAACAGTATACACTTGTAAATAGAATTAGGCTAAAATTTAAGTGAGTTACTCAAAAAGTCCAGTTGATGCACACTTTTTGGACCTTCATGAATATCTTGACACATTGTATTAATTAGTTTTGGCACTCAAAGGTGGTAATTAAAGGCATGTTGTAAGTTCAACTAACCATAGTCTATAAACTTCAATAGGGCCCCTTAAGCTTAGTCTATTCTAGTGGGGTTTTTTTTTTTTAAATTGAACAATTATCCAATGGGCTAAATCCTTGCGTAGAAGATGGATACATAATGACAAAAGAATCAATTTGAGAAAAATTGTACATGATTTTAAAAAGGGGTACATGTGGCATTATTCCAGTGGATGTTAAGCTTTTACAAAAAATTGAAAAAGGGTACATATGTAATTTTCCTAATAATTGTAACACTTTAGAGCAAATCCATTGTGTGAAATGAATTCATGAATTTAGATTGCAAATCACATCCCAACTACCCATCTTTGTATTCTTGGAAAGCTATAGAACTTACAGACCATATAGGATATATCTATATTTTTTTCTTGTGAATACATATGTCTTCCGTATCTATATTATGTATTTGTATTTTGTGAGCATATCCATATATGTATTATATATCTCGTAGTCTAAAACTATATTTGTATTCTATAACTATATCCATATTTTGTATCCGATTTTGGACGCCCAAGATTGCTTGTTCTATACATTGATGGCTTTCTTTTTTTCAAAAGATCAACAACAATTAGGAGGCTGGAAGGGGAATTTTTCTAAACTTTGATCAATGATTCTTGATTTTTCCAAGAGTATGCAGGGTAGAATTGAAACATAAATATCATATCACGTCTTTCTTATGCATAGTCATACCACCTAAAACTAAGCAAATTTCTTTGACATCTATAATTATGAGCTAGGTAGGTTTTATTCTTTAATTACACAAAAAAAAATCTATGATGATTGTATGAAGTTCATAAATAGCATTTGAATATTATGTCCAAAAGTGCAAAAGGTATAGGAGACCAAAATGAATTGTAAGTTCGTGCCCTAAATTCAAGAGACATTGCAAAATTCCCCTATCAAGTTATTTAGACAATAAATTGTAGGA
Organism: Pseudoscleropodium purum; assembly: GCA_963969395.1. Classification (NCBI taxonomy): domain Eukaryota; kingdom Viridiplantae; phylum Streptophyta; class Bryopsida; order Hypnales; family Brachytheciaceae; genus Pseudoscleropodium; species Pseudoscleropodium purum. The sequence goes on from OZ017796.1 coordinate 24,537,854, forward strand.
AAGAAAATATGCAAGCACAAAAAAACATTGTATGTGGCCATTCTATAAAGGAAAATAATACAAATCAAAAGATGGTTGAAACATCAAAAATTGTTGGAATGGAATTGTCTATGAATTCATTTTTTCAAAGCCACAAATGACCTATGATCGATTTTATCAAAATTTCATGTATTTCTTTTTTCTTAATTTTACTCTAATAATATTATAGCAATTTCAAATATGACCAATATATATAGTTTATTAATTTTATCAAGTTATTTTAAATAGAAATAATGGAAATTGATAGTTGATTATGTGTAGGGCAATGCTTGATGAAGAGAGAATTGTAGGAAAAGTAGATTGGCAAAAAACAAATGATAGATAGTCTACAGAGTTCAATTTGGATGAATAATCCATAATCCACTATTACACTATTACATATGAAAACCCAAGTAATTAAACTTGAAAACCTAATTACACCAAATAACCTGCCCGCAAAGTGAACGAGACATTGAAGCTGACAGTGGTTTACAACTATATTTGTTATATATTTTTATCATTACATATTTTGAATATTGGTAGATATAATATCATTACATAATTATTTTCTGTGTTGATACATTATTTATCCTCCTCAGCACTTCCTAAAGGATTTAGATCAACTCCTCTACTACTAGAAGTGTCTAGTTTTGTCAATTTGGGCACTTGGATTTTAAATAATTTAAATATTGAACTTTCGCGAGAATTAGACACCTGAACCCGCGGTTTCGTTGTGTCCCACCCAAGACCGTGCTGCAAGAACTCTCGTACCGTGAGAAATTAGGGTTTACAAATGAGCACCATGTCTGGTCGACGAAGAGTGTTCTTCCACTGCCAAGCTCCGCGAGTGCTGCCCCACTCGTGAATTGCTCTTTCATTTCTTTGAATTGGCGATATCATCGCAGTCTCTTGTTCGATTCGTTCATTTGAAGTTGCGGCGATTCTATCTGTTGGTAATTTCATTCTTTATCGCTTGTGGTGAATGTTTAGCTCTTCATTTCCAATTCTTCCTCAAGCGGAAAAGTTCAGGAATTAAATTTTTATCGTTTATCCAGCGTTGGGAGGTTTCCTTCTTGTGTTTATTCCGATTGAGTGTAATGTTGTCTGGAGTGCGGTTGTTCGAAATTGGTGGATGGATTCTTCCTTTCGTTTGCGTTAGTGACATTTTCTGGTTTAGTTAAGAATTGGAGGAGTTTCCGTGTCGATGATGCCAGATTTTGCTAGGTGATTTGGATAAATTACTGAGATTTAGATCCTTCAAGATAATTCACCTCTTCGTGCATTAGCAATTCTCATTCTGGTTTATATAATTGTGTTGAAGTGTATCGCACGTTACAATACTGTATCCCTGTTGTTGGTACTCTTGATTCCATTGTTACCGTAGAGGATGATTTAGGTCATTTCTTTCTCGTTTACGAGTTTTCAATCGAGTTTTCAATTTTCTTGGTGTCTAGGGTTTGGCAATGGTTTACAATTCTCTTCTAATACCTGCCATAGATTAATTATAGTTTGTTACATGTCATGTCATAATGTTAAGGTTTGTTTTAAATATAGTAATCCTGCATTTAACGTGATTCAGCTGTTGCTGTTGAGGTTGATGAGTTCGTTTCGTTCTCGCTTGCACGTTTTCGATCGACATTTAGGGAGTTGTAAATATTCTTGGATCTTAAGGTTTGACTTTGTTTTACATTTCTCTTCTGAAATCAATGACAATTTGCTATAATTCATTTCGTAACGTTAGGGTTTACAATTAATATAACTATCTGAATTGAATGTGCAGGGGTATGCTATTTTGTACAGGAGTCTGAGTTATTACTAGCAAAATATTGTAATTATACTGGTACTGGAGGATTAGGGAGGAGAAAACTGACATTATTACATGCGTTCAAAAGAGACAAACACCAAACACTAACCTTCATAATCTAAGCGTTCATGTATTTTTTCTTATGAAATAATTCCATGCTTTGACTGACAGGCCGTGAATCTGCACTCATGGCTTGGACCGATGATAATCTGGGGCGGCGACGAAATCCCGGGTACAATTACAATACCGATCAGGTCCAGCTCAGAGTCGATCCTCGGGACCAGCTGGATGACGAAATTTCTGGTCTCCGGAAGCAAGTACACCAACTCAAGCAGGTATGATTTATCTATGTCCACTGATTTCTAAGCATTGAAAATAGGAGTAAAGAGTACGAATTCAGAACATATGTCGTCTTTGTTAAAGAGTTGATTTTTCTGAAGACAATTATCCTTTTACCAACTGTAAGCAGGAGAATGAAGACTCCTGAGACTTCTTGAGGACCTTTCTGTTCCTACAGCTGTTTGGAAAGTGATTACTGAAAGCTGAAAATACTTATGAATTGGAGGTAATACTTAATTAGTTATCATTAAGAACCAACAGCTCATATTACAACTTCACTCAAGTTTAATACTGGGAATTTAAGCAGAAGAACGATGAAAGAGTTTCATGTTCTAAAAAGCTCCTTGTGTGTATTTTGGTGCTTGCGTCAGGTAGCGCAACACATCGATACTGAAACGAGGTACCAGAATGAGCTTCTCAATCAACTGGTAAGCGTTTACTTTGCAACACCTGACAATCAAGAAAGCTTATTCTAAATCGTCTTTTGGGTGGTAAGTGTGGAGGATACTATTTGCGCCACTGAAGTTATCTTAACCTAACTATGTGGGAGCCTGTTTTCATTGGGAGATCAATATAGTTTTTGGAGATACCATTTAATCACAAGAGCCACATCTGTTGAGATATCAAATTTTCTTCACTATTTATAATATCCTAGTCAATTTCAGGGGGAAAAGACCTCTGTTAGTGATAGCTGGCAACCCCGCTTCCATTCAACGATCAGTGGCTGTAGCCGTTTAGCCAAGGCCTGCTTTACAACACCAATTGTGTGATTAGATGAGGTGTTGGTTACAAGGGTTGGTAAAGGAGATGGTCTCAGCTCCATAGCATTTTTTAATCCCCTTAGACTGGATTACAACCTGCCTCATATGACGAGAACCTTGTTGTCAAGTTTTTCATTGGCCACGATTTGAAAATTTGATTGCTCTTGTGGTGTGCAGGAAGAAACGGTGGCCAAAGGCCGGGCAGTGTTGAAAACCGCGACTCGAAGGCTCAATCGGGCCTTGGCTCAGCGAGGCATCAGCCCTCTTTATCTGGCGATTGGTTTTGCTCTCTTGTGCTTCTTCCTTGTATATTTGTACACTAAACTGTTCAGGCGACACTAGTGGCATTTATCTGGAAACTTGTATACTAGTGGGACATGTGTTTGTGACAAGACTGCCCGTTTTGTTTTTGACCTTCTGCTTGCCAGTCTGAAACAAGAGAGTTTTCATGGGATTCCACTTCCTGCTTGAAGAGGCGAGTAGTGAACGTCTTGCTAAACGTTCGGTTAGAGTACTCCTTGTGTAAAGAAACATAAAACCGGTTGTGAATGAGATGTGCTGACATTGGGAATTAGAAGCTAGTCGCATATTGGAAACTATGGAATAAGAAGTCCATGTTGTGCTGAAATTGTCAAATGTAAGTGCAGAGAGCTGTATCTTCCGTTTTTGCCCCTGCATTCGTTCATTTGAACCTGTTTGCTCCCTGTCCATGTTCTAGATCATGAATGGAAACTGCAATCCCATTGATTCAATAGGCTCCCTTTCCTTCGACCTCCACAAATGAATGATCATGACTAGCAAATGCTACAGCATGTTCGTTTCAATTGTACCTCGATCTGTGTGGCTCATATTTTTTTAAATCTTCCGTACCTTTAATCGTTTTGTGTACAGGGCAGGTTTTGTGGAAGATAATTCTAAAAATAGATACTGGAATTCAGTTGTTGTTTTCAAATTTCTTTCTGTATTGTGAAAAAAATATTGCAAAAAGAAATTACATTTTTAGATCTTCCAAACCTTATTTTTTGGAAGATAAAAATGTTTGGTGGAGATATGTCAATCTTGTCCTTTTCACATGATCAACACAAATAGTGTTTAGTGTCAATTTTTAGAGAATGCTAAATGTAGGCAATGTCCTTTGGAAAATGTAAAATTATTGTCTTATCCTTCAAACTAGTAGATTTTTGAAGAGCCTTTTGTGTTTCACCTCAAGTTGAGTAAATGTAGGACATAGTGAGAGATGGAAAGCACTTTTCATTTTAAGAGGTAATCTTTCAAACAATTTACTCTTTGGTTACAACCTTGTTGAGTTCTAATAAGCTTTGAAAATTCCAAATTTCAAATTCCAAACCCCCAATCACCAAAGTTTCATTGAAGTTCACTTTATTGCAACCTCAATTCAATTTTACAACCTAATATCCAACTTCTAATTGAAAGGTAATGAGATTCTTTTTAGATGCAATTCATACAACCTTTGTAATTTTTTTTAATGAATTTTAGATTCAAATGTTTTATTTATTTTCTATTTTTTAACTCAATATTTTATGGTATAAAATCCAAAATGCCAAATAAAATGAATTTTGAAATTAAATAAAACATTAAATTTTTTAATGAATTTTATATGGCATTTTGAATTTTTTTTTAAAATTAGTTAGACTCAACCAAATAAGATTTAGATTTGCTAATTAAAGATAATTTCATTAATTGTAAGATGTTGACAAAACCTTCCCATCTAGATTTTTACTTATGATACTAGCATATGTGACTTCTAAAGAAGTGTAAGATGATGATTCTAGGTAGTTTAGAGGCCCATATATGAATAACACACATCCTCACAATTCACCAATGAGTCTATTAAAGTGAAGTGATATTCTGTTTTTTTCTATTGAATATTCTTATAAATACCTTCTATATTGTTACTACATGGTTCATCTACACTTTCAGCATCAATACTTTTAAAGAACACATACATGTGAATGTAAATTGAGGTCAAGTGACTTCACTTGCCATGCAAACATTGTAATTTTGGAGGATTTTTCTAGATTACTCATATAGCAATCATTTGCAAGGCAAAGATGCATAATTCTTCTATTTTTAACTATATTAAATTCATTTGGTGTTCAAAAAATACATTCTAAAAAAATCTAAAATCCTTTTTATACAACCATGGCAATAGTACCCCAAAAGTTCAATATAAGAATGGAACCATGCTGAATTGCTTATTCGGATGCATTTAGTGTTTATACCTTTCTACCCGAGTTTCACATTATGTTTCACACTATGTTTAGGATCATTAGGGTTTACGGGGTGCTTGAGGAGGACGGAGCACGCGAATTGGGTATTTAGGGTTGTGAATGTGTTCGTTGCCATGGCGGTGGTAGAGCAATGAAAGCGGGAGTGCTGTAAAGCCACAGTGAGTTGGTCCAGAGGAGAATGTCATGTCCAGCATTGCGGTATGTCAGAATGAGCGCACTGTCCAGTATAGTACTCCAGTCCAGAATTTGCAGGTATGTCTCCAGTCTCCACCAACCTTGCCCGTGTTTTAATTTTTGTACACAAAACATAATTGGTTGGTTGTGTCGTGATGTACAAGGGTACCGCAGGGAAATTCTCACCTGATCGATCCTTGGGAGCTTCTATAAGATGGTGTCCTGTATGTCGTTGTGAAATTTTACACAGGCATCCCATACCTTGGTAATGTGTGCGTGTTGCAATTGAAGGAAAGGCATTCAATTGCGTGGTTGCTTTTGAGCTGGTCTCATCGATCTGGTTCTGTTCGTTTTTCAGAGTTCACTTCCTGAACTAGCTTCCGACATTGGGTCGTCGTCAGAAAGACACGAGTCTGGTTAGGGTGTAGTTAACTCTGGTGGTGATCCTGGTATTGAGCTGCGATGGCATGTCAATGTACTGGATTTGTTTCTAGACTGCTTGACAGATTTTAATGAGAAGTTTGTTGAATTTTCTCTAGGAGGAATTTGCAATTGTGTCGCTGGTGAGCATTCACATCCTCTTCGAAGTGGAGGTTTTAGCTGTGTAACTATGACTGTTGTCCACTTTATTTTACTCTTGCAGTCCAACTCTGTGCGTAATGGTACTTGAATAGTACAACAATGAGAGCCTTTTTGAAAGGTTTACATATTAAAAGCGGATTTTGCAGATGCCACGAATGCTGCTATTGTTGAAGAGAAAAGCGAAAAACCTGTCGTTGTTCAAGCCCAGTTGAAACACGATATTAATTTCTTTCGCTGTCGTGTTAACAAAGGCCAACGATTTTCCAAAAGCCTTCAATTTGCAGTAGTGTTCTGTTGGTCTGAGTTGAATGTATTACCTCTGCACCCTTGAAACTAAAAAGGTGTATTGCGGGACAGTCTTCAAAATGCCTACATGTTTGAATGTGCGTACATGACTTCTGGATCGTGGATCAGAGTGTTGGTCAATAAAACATGCTATGGGCGTTGAAGGACTTATTTATGAATTTTTTTGCATAATATTTGACGCATTGAGTGTGTGAACAAGTTTGCCAGCGCTGAAGATGTAAACATTAGATTCAGCAACTTAACACATTCCTTTCTTGATACGCACTGCAACAGAAATAGCATCCCAAAGCTTCTTGCATCAGCAATCCCCTCGCCTGTGATGTAGCAATCTCTTTAGACGTGTAAGATTGCTATTGTCAGTAATGGGATTATACCTTGGAAAGCTCTTGTCAAGTGTTGGGTGGGGAAAGAAGACCTATAAGATACTCATGCTCGGTCTTGACTCCGCAGGTATGTCACATGCTTCTCTGATCTCACTTACATCTGTCTCTAATTCCTCAGATTTTGTGTATCTGCTTCCAGATTTCTGGAAGCGTCATACGAGGGATCATAAAGAACTAATTCTAAGAGTCTGAGCGTGGGTTCCTAGTTGTCATCAAGCATGTTCTTTGGTGCTGGTCTACAGGGAAAACAACAATTCTTTACCAATTACAACTGAGACAGCAAGTGACCACCATACCAACTATAGGGTTCAATGTTGAAACAATCCAGTTTGGCAATTTCAACTTCACCGTGTGGGATCTGGGTGCTTGGACAAATAATGCGATATGGAACTATTATCTTCATGACACAGTGGTAAGCCTTCCTCTGCAACCGACCATGGATGCGTGCCGATGGGCTAGAAATGTGTCATTGGCACTAATGTGACCATCTGGTTATATTCTTCAGGGTTTGATATTTGTGGTCGACTTGAATGATAAGGAGAGGATACAAGAAGCTCGAGACAAACTCCACAGGATTCTGAATGATGACAAGACGTTTTCAAGTTTGTTGGTGCTGGCGAACAAGCAAGAGTTGCCAGGGGCTATGTCCATTTCTGACGTAACTGCAGAACTTGATCTCGACAAAGTGCAGCATCGGAAATACTTTGTGCAGGGCTGTTGTGCAAAGAGAGGAGAAGGACTGTTTGAAGGGTTGGAATGGCTTGCGTCTACAATTTCACTGAAGAAATCGTAGCTGCAATTCCAAATGAGCATGCTGCTCAGCTCTGTAAACGCCATATGATAACATATTATACACTTCATGTCTCACTTCTGTCAAACTGTAGCCCAACTTATTCTGGAAAGTGTTCTACAATTTGAGGATTGGGGCTTCAATAATTAGCACAAGAAGTGCCAACGTCGACCTTCAGTGAGCTTATCTTATGTTATTCTTAGTTTGCCATTGGCCAAATCTTTCATGCAGCAGTGTTACTACCTGTTCCCAGAATCGCTGTTGTGCCCTGCCTGCAATGCGATCAAGTGAAGACCGTCCAGTTGACATTATCTGTTGTTTCTTAAATAATCTGATCCTTCAAGAGAAGTGGAAGCTGTTGTGAATATGGATATGCGGGGGTGGTTGGCATTTGTTCTTGCAGATATAGTCTCTTCTTAATTTCTACGTCTCTTTGGTCTTTTGGAGTGCATTTTGAGTGGTTTAGGCCTCTCAAAATGCTGTAGTGGCATGAGACAACTTGATTGGTAGACGATCAAGCCACTAGTGCATATGATGGCCGGACAGGAGCACTGGTCTGGTCAAATTCACTTGCGCAAATTAAGATATTTCTCACCAATATACAATTGTGAGTACAGGAGAATGATGTGAAAAGGGAGGATCCTCCACCTTAATTAATTGTCTCTGGGATGTGAAAGACCTATGTACTAGATCTGTACACACCATGAGTGACATCCAAAAGGTTGTGTCAAGTGGGGACTTCACTGACACCATGACTCTTCAGCCGTCAATAACGCAAAATACTTTCTTTGGTTCACAACTGCTCTAGAAGTCCAGTTCCTTCACGAGGAGCGTCGTCGTCGTTGAACTCTGGGTTGGGGAGCATGCTCCTCTCGTCGCTATTCCAGTGTCGCTTGCGCTCATTGATGAACCAGTTGTTGATTTGCTTCAGCGTCAAGTTGCAGAGTCGCTGCAGGTGTGTTTTTTCCAGCTCCTGCACCCACAATCATTTGTTTAAAACCGTGTCATTGTAAACGTTGGAACTGCATTTCTTAATAATGTCATTAACATGGTGTAGTCGTAAGCAGCTGCAATCATGTGGTAGGTCAACTGGGCAGAAATTTTAAAACACGTCTATCGCAGCTTCGGGCCTCTTCAGATTTCACAGGTCAAAGAAACAAACTTGAACTAACAAGAATTTATCTTACACCTTGATTTGTAAACAAATTCATTTTTTCTTGTCCGCTTGTTTTGTTTGATGTTGCTTTTACACTATTCCACGTGAAATAAATGAGGATCATGAAGAAGTGATGCTTACTTAGCTCCTATTTACGCTATATCTGGCATGCTAACAAGGTTTCTGAGATGGACTGGACACTGATTACCTCAAATGTGTCCCAAACTGTCATAAAATAATGCTTTTTCAAGACCTTCAGCATGTTATCTAACTCAAGCGTGGTTGCATAAGCATTATGTTTCTTCAAATTCTCAAACCTGTTATCTAGAGCTTGTTATCAACAGTCTAAAGTCTGTGGCCCTTACACTCTCGGTTGCTTACAAGGTTTTTAAGATGAATTGGGCTCGAATTACCTCTGCTGTATCATAAACTGCCATACAACAATGCAATAATTGTAGACTTTCTTCAGCATGTTTTCTAAATCAAGAGTGGTTTGCACATGTATGATGTTGATTCAAGTACTCAGGCTTGTTATCTAGGGTTTCTTATCAGTAGGCTAAAGTCTGTGGCCCTCACACTCCCGGTTACAAGGCTTGGAGCTCCACAAGACAACAATCCCAAACTGAGAGAGTGACGAGGGGAAAACAGTGAACTGAAGAGGAGCTAGACAGTACGTACCGAAGGATAAGGCCAGTGCGAGTGGAGGTTAAACCAGTCCTTCAAGATGCGTCGAGCTGCATCGGGGAGCTTCCCTTTCTTGCGCACCCGACCGAACTCCGCCTTGAGAGCTCCGATGTGTCGACCGTATTTCCGCTGGAGCATTTTCTTGAGCTCTTCCTCGGAGGCGTCGGGATCCACCACGATGCTTTCGTCGATGTCTGTAGGACGCGGCACCAAGGTGCTCTCATGATCCTCCCCTGGCGGGATCATATTAGTGTTGTCCGAGTAGTCGTCGCTGTCTTGGGCTCCGTCTCTGGGACCAATGTCAAAGCCGAAGTTGTCCTCCTCCTCAGCTTTGGCTGCACAGACATTTATCAAATTCAATACCAGTATTCTGATAAGTGCCAACTTCATGAATCTCCGCCAATTCAAGTTAACGAATTCGACGATATAAATTTTTCTTAATTAAGGCTTTACTATAGTCACCTTAAATTTTCGTATGCAATTGGAGAGTACACGAGGATGAGGATTCTAAAACTGTTAAGAACCTGATCCCGACTCAAATATTAAACTTCATTTGTTCGTTATATTGGCAGATATTGGCAGAAATTCACGGCACTTGCAACCTACATCTACACCAGCCCTAAATTTTAGAACTTGAGTGTTACAATTTTGGTGCTCTGAATTGTGCCAATAAAACAAAATTGACAGCACTAACTCATCAATTCAAATATTATCTCGGTTGAACTTATTAGTGTAAGCATGACTTGGATGAATGTCTACGACAATTGATTTTTTAATGGAAAAATGGAATTGTCTTCAGTCCCTTCTAAATACTGGTCTATAATCTTCCTTTTTGAAAATGCATAAGAAATTCATGAATATTGAAAAAACAATTTGCTCTCAAACTGTGAGTTCGGCTCTTGCACCCAATTAAATAGATCTCTTCACATCTCAATGAAAGCATACTCGTACATGTATTGACTAATTAAAACGCTTACAGTCAGTGGCACAACTGATAATCTCTCCCATGGACTTACTTTCAACGTAGTGGCCACAGAGATCTTCCAGCTCCTTGGTGGTTTTGTCCATGAACTGCGTGAACTTGTTGAAGGGCTCCTCCAAGTTCTCCCGGAAATTCCCTAGCAGGACCGCATATGATTTCTGTAACTCCCACACGGATTCACGTCACATTATTTACTAGTAAATAATATATATCTACCAACATACGTAAATGCAAACTTGGCTTCGGAAAACCGATACAAAGCAGGTGACGAGTTAGATGTACCATCATGCGGTCAAGCTCAGTATCCTGGCCAAGCTTGGAAGTATTACGACCTCCTTCCTGAAGTCGTTGAAACTTCTTGGTGAGGTCTTCTAGTTTGACATGAAGCTCCCTCGGTGCACCAATCTGCACGCAATGCATTGAAGTCATTGATCCCTAAGTGCTCAAACTAAAGATAGTAAGGCTACTTCTGAAGATTTATTATAAATAATTGAAACTATGTATATCATTGATTCATGATTCATGTTGAGAGCATTCCTTCTTCTTTCCAAATTACACGATATCTTTTGAAGCTTCGTCAATGAATAGCAATTCGATAAAACGCAGTTTTCACAACAGTTATCATCCTCCCAATAGATGCTTGAGCGCTTGGGGGTTAATTGTTCAATCGGTTCCGGTAACGAAGACTAGAAGCACCAACTCAAGCATGATTCGCAATTTCAGTTGACAGAAGTTCGACAGGAGACGATCGATCAAGCATTGGAAGGCGAGTTTCTGACCTTGAGGATCGCGACGTGGGCAAGTACCATCTCAGGAAACAGCGGATGATCACAAATGGCGACTCTGAGTTCGTCGGGTACTTCGAATTCGTTGGCACGCCCTCGAGCTTCTTCTTCATTGCCGTCGCTTAGTGTCGACATCCCCGACGGTCCAGGTTCCTGAACTCAAACACCAGTACGTACGGAAGGCTGATATTGTACTCGTTTTTGCAATGAGTTAGTACAACACTGTTCATTGTATTTGCAACTATTTGAGATTGCAACAGTTTTTGCAACAGTTTCGGCTTAGATGTGCATCGGTTCCGTGTCCAACACTTTTACAAGTTCACTTTTACAAGTTTTTAGTGAAGTACGGAACCCCTACAAAACCATTGCAAACTAATTGTTGATGATTATATTGCAACTGCTACTTCCTGTTGTAGTGATCGAAAGTTACCGAAATGAAATGAAATGTAACCATATTCCGATTCCTAAATAACATTAACGCTGAAGTCTGAACTTTCTTTTCACTCTTTTTATTTGAAACTGAGCTCAAGAACAGAGTAATCTACATACTGTAGAGGTTCGAGAATCACGCAGTTTCAGGCAATCGAAAATAGAGAATGAGAGAAGTGAAACGAAAGGTTCTGGTTTCTACCTGAACAGGAGATGTGATTGCCTGTAAAACCTCACGGCGAAGGAGTGGCACAGCTTCAGCACGAGAGCTCAAGTTCAGCGAGGATTCGTTGTTGACTTTGCTTTCCGACGCCAGAAGCAGAATTCCTTCCGGCGAGGGTATGAGAGCTTCTTCCACGCTTGCGTCGGTGTGGACGAAGTTCGCGTACACAGCTGCAGTGAGAACTTCATGAGTCGAGCTTAGCGACGAGCCTGAAGAGTCGGTGTCGAGGTATGGCTGCTGCTCAAAGAGGTGAATTGGATGGGACGGAGACGCCATCACCTCCATTGCCACATCCTCAGCTTGTTTACCTCGTTGCGTTTCCTCCATATCTGCGACCCATTGACACAACTCCACAATATAAATTTTCTCAGCATAGAACGACTTCTACAATGTATCAAATCCTCCACTAGTACAGAAGGGTGAGATTGCAATAGTTTTGCAACGGTTTCGCAATGACAGACAGAAATCTATTAATAAGTTTGCGAAAGGCTAGTACAACACTGTGCAATTGTATTTTGCACATACTTGAGCTTGCAATATGTTTCGCAACAGCTGTAGAAAAACTGTGCATTGGTTCCAAACCCAGGCAAGACTTTTGCAAGAAGTTAGCAGTATTTTAATTTAATCTTGCAATGGAATGCAATAGACCATGAGTGCGAAACCATCTAAAAACTATTGCAAAACAATGGATGACGAGTTGCGGCCTCTACTTCCTGTTGTAGTGCTCCTACAGAAGATGAGCTCGTTCCCGATCCAGTTGATTTGAACCTCAACAAGTTTGCTAGCTGCGGTGGATTGAACAAGTTCAGAGTGTGGCGACATACCTTAGAACGGGGCTTGCACAACTGCGAGTCTAAGCTCTATACTCGTAATACTAACTTCAAAACAAGTGTAAGTAACTGGAGACAAGCTAGCGACTGATTCTTCAGCTTCTCCCTTCTCCCTCTCAGTTTCAATCGCAGGGAATTCGAACCGAAAAACGGACTACTTATAGATGCACTGATGAACGAAGAGGACAAGGAAATTGCAAGAATTTAATTTGGATATTAAGTCTTGTAGCTGAGCTGGAAACCCAAGAAGAACTTCAAATGAATTCAGTCTTCAATTGCGTGAAAAGGAATGTAAGTACTCCTCACACATTCCTCAGCATTAAGGAGCAATAAATATGAACCACCTGGATCGGAATTGAACGAGATCACTACACGAGAGAATGGAGAAGCTCAGGATGAGAGGAGATTGGAGCTTTGGAGCTGGCATTGTGGGAGTTAGGCGCATCACAAAGGCAATGGTTTTCAAGGATTTTCATACCCAATGCCAGTGAAATCAACCCATATTTATATTATTATATTACTTTAAAAAAATAAGAATGTTGAATGTCTTGAAAAAATAAAAAAATTGGGGTTGTTTTCAAAGTACAAAAAATGATCTAATCATTTGAATGAATGGAAATTATTCAAATAGATGAAAAATAACTCATTTCAATGAACATTGTGACCCCCTTCCTTCCAAAACATCAATTCATTTGGAGTGTTGAAATTATGCTGGTGGACTTGAGTATATGGTGTATTTCATTTCATTGTGTTATACCTAATGTCTGTGTTAACTACTATGTGTTGAAGCCAACTACAAGGTAGGTTAACTTAACCTAGCTTGCTTTCAAGACTAGTGAGAATGAAAAATTTGTACACAAGGTGCCATTGTAAACCTTACCTAAACTTATGCAAAATTCAATTATTATACACATTAAAATTACAAGAGAGAGATATAGAAAGAGGTTTTCAACTTAGTTGTATTTTTTTCACCCATTAAGCTACTTACTTAATTCAACTAAGCTACATCAATTTTGCTAATTCATAAGATGGAATTCCACAATTTTGGCACTGTCAACTAAGTGCTTGGCTTAAAGCCTAAAATTATTCCAACAATAACTTTAAAAGCTTTCTTCATTGTAACAATTAATTCTTTGAGCCCAAAATTTGCTAATTCACTTCAAATTAGTGTCATTAACAAAATTGAAGAACACTTATAGCAAGCAAGCTAAGTGAAGTCATAACACCTATAGTTTTGCAAATTTATTTTATTTTATTTTATTAGGCATCCAAATTTCCTACACACTGTAGTTTAGACATATTTTCACAGAACACTCATGTAAATAGGAAATCTTAGAAAAAAAGATGGCAAGTCACTTAATATTGCATTTTTTTCCTATTTCATCCAAATTATAGTGGCCTCCATTTCATTTAATATCATAAGGAGTTGGTAAGATTAATTATAGTTTCAAATGTTTCAAATAACAACAATTCTTTTATCATTCTACCGTCATAAATTGTTCTTATTGTTATATAGTGTAGTAATGATTCTAAAGCACACTAGAATTTAATAGTCATGGGCATTAATTATTCTTATTATTGTACAATAATGATTTTAGAGCTATACACAAAAGTTTGTCAGCCAAAGATATTACTTGTCCTTGCCATTGTACATTAATGATTTTAGAGCTACACACAAAAGTTTGTCAGCCAGAGATATTACTTGTCCTTGCCATTGTACATTAATGATTCTAGACCGCACAAGAGTTTGTGAGTCATAAATATTATTTGTTGTTGTTGTTGTACAATAATGATTCTAGGGCACACAAGAGTTTGTCAATCATAGATATTAAAGAGACCATTAAAGGCATTTAGACATGGGAATTATAAGAAACCACTCACTAAATGTCCACCTTGCTATAATTTCAACTATTGAAATCCTATTGTAAGTTCATCCAAGGTGTATCCAAACAAGTAACATGTAGCAATGTCTAATTTTGAAAAACATTTTATATGTGATTCAGAAGTTTTTTTAACCTCTAAAGTTCTTTAAGCTCCCATGGAACTTTCCGAAAGTCCAAATACTTTAATACAAAGTCAATTTTGATCTATTGAAAGTGAAATTCTTTCTAAATATGCACATTTCTATCAACTTTCTAAAATTTTATTTTATTTTCCCAATTGGGTGCCTAAATCAAAAGTAATAGGGCTCAAAAGTTTAGGGGCAATTAAGACATTTCTATAAACTTCCCCAAAATGTAATTTTTTTTCCAATAGGGTGCCTAAATCAAGCAATAATCTGGCTCAAAAGTTTAGGGGCAATTAAGACAATGTGTTCAAAAAAAGAGCAAGAAATCAAGCAACATATGAGGTTTTTTCATTAACTTTAAAAATTATGGGACTCAAAAGTTCATGGGCATTTCCAACAATGTACTAAGAGAGAGGGCAAGCAATCAAGCAATGTAGAAAGATTTTTTCATTAACTTTAAAAATTATAGGGTTCAAAAGTTCAAGGGCAATTTTAATAGTGTGCTAAAAGAAAAAGCAAACAATCAGACAATATGTGAAGTTTTCTCCATTAATTTTAAATGCTCATGATTTGCACTCTATGGAGCTAAATGGGTTGAAATTTTTCCATACATTTTTGTAGTATAGAAAAATAATGTGTAGTTGAAAATGAAAAAAACAAAACTTTCACTCAATGCACTTACTAATTAAATGACAATTTTAGAACAATTTTAGAACCAATATTATAAAGTCTAGTAAATTTATCCATGAATTTCTTTTTTGTATTTAATTGAGAAAAAAATGGATTTTGTTGACCATTGGGATTTTGGTTCTTTTGAAAAAATTGAAATCTCGCTCATCTTCTCAATGCAATATTTTTTCATGTATGTTGGAACCTCCATTAACTTTGAAAATTGACATGCAAAAAGATCAAACTAATAACTACCTATCTTGAATGGTTGAAGTTTCCAAAGTTGGAGAGTGCTTCTTTTTCTATAAAGTTGAGTCAAACTATGTTGTTCCTATTGGACATAGCCCAAAATTTCTTTTCTTCCAACTTCAAACGTTATAATTTTGTATTCTAGGCTATCAAATGGTCTAAAATATTTTCAACAAATTTATATTTTAGTCTAGTATAAATTTATATGGTTGAAAATTTGAAAAGTATTTTTATATTTAGTTATACTCAATGCACTATAAAGTAACACTTTTGGATACTTTTTTTGAAAAATAGTCAAAAAAACATTAGGATTTAAGAATGACAATAATTTTTGTTCTTTAAAAATTTAATAATCGTTACAATATGTGACTATCTATAATAAACATTGTCTTAGTTAATTAAACAACTTAACAAACAATATCATATTTTTTAGAATAAATAAATACACAAATTATAATTAGGATGAAAGTATCAACAATATAAGCACGTTTATTTAGAATAAATAAGATATGTAAATAATCATAGTACTTCGTAGCATATCACTTATTAGGATTCATGTGATTTCAAACTTCTCAAATACTCAAGGCATCAAATTACTAATGTTATCATGAGCTTTATGATAGTGTTATGTAAGCATTATATAAATCCTTAGCCCTTTGAAGCCTAAACATATTTAAGGAAGTTGGTCATTTTACTTTGAATTTTGTATCAAATGTATCTCATTGAAAATAGAAATATTTTTAAAATTATATTATTATATATTACTATGTTAAAGTCATATCATAAGGTATTTAAGAACTGAAAGATTCTATTTAATAATGCAAATTTTAGATAATAAACAATTTTTTAACATGTAATTTTACCTAAAAAGTGTATATCACTTTCTAATTTAGATGTAAATAAATTGATCTTAAACAATTATTCTTGATCAAGAAATTGAAGCTCAACTATAGATTACATTTATTATCTTGTGGGCTTTCAAAAAAATTACAATAAATTCAAGATCATTTGTAAAAAATGTTATAGTTATAATTGAATAAATTCAATAGAGCCATTTTGTACAAGACACTTTTACTTATATCCAATATTGGAAAGGAAGAAGAAAAGAAGAAAAATTAATCCACATTGATATTGTAGTAGGAAAATAAATGAAGAAGATGTTAGGAAAAAAATTTGAAGAATTCAATCCTAAAACGAAAAACGAAAAAATACAAGAAAAAACATGATTTTTGGATTTTATATTAGGAGGTATTCTTTCTAAAATTTGAAGATTCTATGAGACTTTTTGTATAAATTTATATATTCTAGAAGTTGAGATGCTCAACTATATAGAAAGGTTTTTATTTCATAAGTTGCTCACAAGAAAATAATTGAGTCCATCTAGGGAGAAAATGTAATCGTGATATAAAATTTTATTTTTGACAAATCATTTGAAGTTAGTATTTAAAATTCAAGATTAAAAATAATATTATGCATGATGATTAAAGACTATTGAGGTGATCAACAATTGACAATTATTTGTTTATCCGAGGATATATCAATTTCATATCTATTTATGAATATACAACTATCATTTTTAACATTTGATTTTTTTGAGTGAATACAATCTTTGATTTGTAAAAAAGGTAAGAGTTTAATGGTGAATAGACCAACAATTTTTCTTAAGGGAGGCCCCCCCCTAATGTTAAAAGCTATGTGGATACAAACATACAATCCCAGATTATAAATTTAAATAATTGAAAAAATTCAATTTTTTCTAAAAAAGGGCAAAGAATTTTGGTATGTCAATTGGTATAATATTTATTTATTTTTTAAGCAATGGATGAATGCAAACACATCTCAACCATACAAAAATGCATTTTTTCATTAATCAATTTTTAAGATTCTTGTATTAGTTCTTAACATTTATACATTATAGATTTTGAATACTTTGCTTTGCAAATATTCTTTTAATAATTCAAAGGATACTATTACATTTGGTCTTAAAAGGTTAATTTTTT
Source organism: Pseudoscleropodium purum (assembly GCA_963969395.1). Classification (NCBI taxonomy): domain Eukaryota; kingdom Viridiplantae; phylum Streptophyta; class Bryopsida; order Hypnales; family Brachytheciaceae; genus Pseudoscleropodium; species Pseudoscleropodium purum. The sequence continues at coordinate 24,555,278 of OZ017796.1, forward strand.
TTCCAAAGAATGACCCATCAAAAATCACTTGAATATAAAAGTAAAATAATAATCTTCAAAAATCATTATAATTATGATTTAAAATTTTGAACATAAAAGAAAAATATCCTTGTAAAAATAAAAAAATTGTAATCAATCTAGAATTGATTTAAAAAAGGCTTTTCAAATATTGGCTTCAAATTTAATTGAAATATATTGGTCAATATAATATTTGATTTAACTGTATAGATATGATCTATTGACAATGCCTTACAACTATTGTTTAAGAGACTTTATTAAATTATCATTCTAAGTTGCATTTTATAATACATCTTTACAATTTTAGAAAATAATCTAGCCTATCTTCTTATCTTTAAAGGGTCAATATAAGGTAGTTGCAATACCTCATACTCCACATTAGAAAACTATTACATCTAATATAACATCAAAAGACATAGGATTCTTTTGCACTTTCTTGTATATTCATAAAGATTATGCTTTGTATCATGACATGACCTTGTATTCTCTTTGCCAATTATTGTATAGTTATACTACTATGCTAGAGTCTTATATATATATTTGATTTTCTCACATATTCTAAGGACTTCATTTTTTGAAGTGGACACATTTTGATGTGAAAAAATTATAACAAATGTAGGCCTTGAAATAAAAGGCTCCAAAATTATTTAAACCATTAATAGGGTCTCATAAAACTAGGCATGTTAGAATATTATCAAACATCATGGGTACAATAATTGAATGAAAAACAATAATATCTTTCTTTTCATACCCTTGTATATGCTTGTATTTTGTTGAATTTTATAAGAAGGTGCCTCCAATCCACACTTTCTAAATAGTAAATGTATTATGCTAGTTAAGTACTTAGCACTTTGCATTATTTCTTTCATGAAGTGCTTTTGAGTTTTGACATAAAGATCTTTGTTTGGAATATGAAAATAGAAAGATCATTTAATTTATTATGCATTGAAAAATTAAAACTTTGAAATAGAATTCTATCCAAAATCATTAGAAGATTTTTGGGGCCTCTGGATGCTTGCGAGTTATCACAGCCTGTGAACGGAGGAAATAGATTCGGCGTAGTGGTCTAATGTAGCCGAGCCCCTGCCATGTCATTAACCAAAAAAAACATTTTTTTTGCATTTGGAGACTAAATTTTTTTTTTTTTTTTCTTTTATGAAAAAAAAATTCTAATAGCAGGCCATTCCCCTCACTATGGGGAACAGCTACGGAGGAACAAGCCCGAAACAAGCTTCTGGACCCCCCAAAACTCTTCTAATGTAGGCAACAACCATAAAGTGGTTGATTGGTCAATAAAGAGGTGAGCTGTGCTAAGGATCAAGATTCATTTCTAACTAACTAGTATTGATCAAGGTGCATATGATGTAGTTAAATTTCACATTTCAAATCATTTGTGGCTACATTTTGAACATGCTTTAAGTATGGTAGATTCAAAATTCTTTAATTTGTTTGGATAATATATTTATTGAAAAAAAATAGACATATGAAGAATACCATTGGTACTCTAAGACCTCATATATATTAAAGGGGTCTAACATTGTAGTAACACATGCCTAAGTACCTCCTTTGTTGAACCTAGGCTCTTCACTATAATACCTTGTTGGGTGAATGCAATAAAACCAAGTAATATTTTGTATCACATTAGAAGTTTTCGAGTTGTCATTAGCTATAAATTTTACAAATTGAAGCTGATGTATTTGAATTTTTTTTAAAGATCAGTTATTAGAGCATTCATTTTTCAAAAAAATTCAAAAATCATTTTATATTTTAATTTTAATTTAGCTAACTTGTCACACTTGGCTATTTAGGGTTTTTTAATACTAGGGACTACCCAAGATTAATAATCTAGAGCTCACTACAAAAAGAATCCTGCTCATATGGCAAAAATTTGACAGAATGTTGTCAAATGCACTATCAATTTTAGACATGTTGATTCAGATGTCCAATTAGCAAATTTGTGTAGTTATTTTGTCAATTTTGACAAAAATTGGTCATATTTTTGTCACAATAGAGGAGATTAGAGGCCTCTAGAAGACCTTTTCATCTTGGATTTCATCCACATTGTGAAGAAAATCAATGATTTCTAGGCTCATAGCCCAAGTTTGCCACATTGTTCCTAAACAATAATTTAATTAAGATTTACTATTTTAATATATTACTAATCTAAATTCAACTTCACTTTCAAAAATAGACCTTCAATAGCCTCTTATTTCAAGCAAGACAAGAAAAGAAGACAAATGCTTTATATAAGAAGGGTAATAGTAGGTAAAGCAACTCATATGGAATATATAAATTGAGATTAGTAGGATCTCAACCATTTATATTTAACTGAAATGTAGGAATTTTGTTCAAAGTAAAATTTCAGACCTCATTTAGGCATAATAGAATACCTTTTTTTTAAAATTTTCAAACTAATAAAAGTTGGGAAATAAATTTAAATTTCACCTCCAAGAATCTATTTCAAATTTAGATCCTCTAATAAAAAGTTATGAAAAAATTTAGAGAGGATTTGGAAGGGACATTATTTTCTTACATTGTCTCTAAAATTTGTCCATAATTTTTGATTGGAGGATTTAAATTTGAAATGGATTTTGGGAGGTGAAACTTAAATTGATTTACCAATTTTTCTTAGTCCAAGGTTTTCTAAAAGAATGTATTATACTATGCTTAAATGAAATTTGAAATTTCACTTTGAACAAAATTCTTATGTTTTCATAGTGAGCGGTCAAGCTCTCATCTTCAAGTTATCCCATATTTTTGGAGGATTCTTAATGAACAATGCATTTTACTATAAAAACAAGCTCTCTATCCTCTAATCCCACAAAATTTATTTGATAGAATTCTTGTCAATAGATAGAAACACATTGCCAACACATGCTTGTTGTCAATTCAAATGGTTTTGTCTTAAAATCTTGTCATTGTGGACTTGTTATCTTTGTAGTGGCTAAATTTGTGTGGACTATTCCTAGACTAGAGAGGTATGTGTCCACATGCAATTTTAAACATTGAAAATGGTTACAAGATGATTCTTTGGTGAAATCTATTTACCATAAAGTCTTCCTCAATGGCCAATTTTCAAGTTCTTTGAAAATTATTTTTGCTATTTTTTACAAATTAAAATGTCAAAGTACCCATTATCATGAGATTTTGCACTTTTTCATTGGAAGAGTTTTGGAGGGGTGGAAGGGCTGTTGTAGGGCCTGTTTTCTAGTAATTCCCTCTGCAATTAAAAAACATGAGGTTGTTAAAAAAAATTGAAAAAAAAAAGAAAAATGAAAAATCTTAAAAAGAAAAAAAAATTTGATTTTTTCTAATGAATTTAAAAAAAAAATTGATGTGGCAGTAGTTCTGCCATGTTAGTTAGTAGCTACCATGAGTTTCAACAGGCTGAAAACTCCTAGAAATTTATAGCCCTCCAGACCAGATGAATCCCCCCTAATGCTTTTTTAGAGTGAATAAAATTCATGTAAACAAAATTCTTATGTTTTACACTTTGAAAACAATTCTTATGTACTTAGAGAACTTTTCTATGCTTTTCTTTCTTTGGATACCTTCTTCTTAAAGGTGTGTATATTAAGCATTTTTTTTACATTTAAAAAAACTATTTTTCTATTTATACAATAATCTCTAAAAAATCATGAATATTGTAGAAAAGCTACTCAAAATGGTTGGTCTTTCTTGCATTCACTTTGTAATTGATATATATGCGCATTGAAATTTTTTTATATAGGGGCTATTTAGTTATTACTTCACAATGGATATATTCTAATGAGATAAATAATGACAAAATAGGAAATATATTACTATTTAATAAAATAAGTTCAAATCAAGGGGAACACTTAAATAGGAAGACAAATTAGAAATTCCAATTTTCTTCTTCTTCAAACCAATATTATCTCTAGAAGACCATTATTTGTTTTGTTGGAGGACAAAATGGATTTTAGGTAGGTTGCTATGACCTCAATTTTTAGTGAAACTTTTTGAAACTTTCATATGAAACAAAAAATACTTTTTATCTTTGTGGGAATAGAATTTCTATTTCAATTGGTACACATGAATAAAAGTTATGCCATCCTAAACATAATTTTCATATTACTGGGCAGAAAAAGAAATTCACAAAAAGTTGAAATTAAATTAAATTTTTTTCTTTTAGATCATATTTTGTGTACATGTGAAGCTTCGATTTACTCCATTTGGATTAGTAACGTGAAAGTTATGAACAATCTTACTTTTCAAACTAAGCCATCTTTTTGAAAAAATAACTAACAAGATGTAGAATGCAATTTTCACAATTTCATTACAAAAATTTTGAACCTTGCAAAGGGTTGCAAGTTTTTGAATTTTGGCCCCCTTATGGTGCAAATACAGAAAAAAAATTTAAAATTAATCTTTTTTTTAAATTAAAAAAAAGAAGTTATTATAAAACAATCAATCTAACATGGTACTAACGTAGCACTAGTAGTACCATGTTAAATTATAATTAATTAATTAATTAATTTTTTCTATAATTACACCGCAAAGGTGCAAAAATGGCAGCCCTAGTGTAGCCTCAAAATTTTTGTAATGTTACCAAAAATTGTTTGACAAGCTTAAGATTTTTTGCAAGAACAATTTTATGGTTGGGATTATTGTGTTTCAATCCTTTCTTAGAACTATCAAAGATTTATATTTTCTTCCAATCTTGGACCTTTTTCTACTTAACAATTTCTAAAAGAATGAAAATCAAATGTTATTTTTTGAAATTTTTTCCAAGATTGTCAACTCAATTCTTCAACATAAATATTTTTAATTCAAATTCCATAGTCCAAAAAATTCACAAATGGTAGTTAAAGTCATTTGAAATTGCTGGACAATGTTTAAATTTTTTTTTTTCAATTGTGAATGCTAATATATTCCAATCCATATAGTCAAACTTCATGAATTTTTAGCACATGATCTCATACAAGTATTGCATAAGATCCTATGGTTAGATTCAAAAAAATATTTTGTTTTTGCTTTTTTGGATGAACATAGAAGAAATGGTAGTTCTGAGTGTTTATTGACCCTCCAAAATGGCCATGGTCCTTCATGGGTTAAATTCACAATCTATTAATTGACTAGCTCATTTTAATATTCTGACTTGGATGTATAAACATGAAACATTCAAGCAATCATAGTCATAGTTAGATTCCAATTTGGACAAGGTATCAATTTTTATTAAATTGAAATTTATTGTTACTAATGAAAATTTTCTAATAGTGTTTTTTGATGGTATATATAAATACAAATTTGATGAAAATGAAATTATAATTCTTGAATTAGCTAATTGCAATTTTTGAAGATGTATTCTTATGACAACCATTATCAAATTTAAGTCAATATTAATATTTGAAGGTTCAATTGATAAATAGAAATGAATGAATTTGTATATACTGAGGTCTACAATAAGTACTCAATGATCAACTTTTCCATTTCACTAAAGTTACATTTTTAATGAGAATTGCTATTTAAAAAAGAACAATCTTTCATTTCTAAAGCTATATTGACTTTGAAATGATAACTCAATATCTTCAAAACATTACAAATGTAAGGATATAAATTTGAAAAATTATAAATAAAATATATTTGAAAAAAATAGACATTAGAACAATTTAAAATCCTACAATTGAATATTTCAAAATCTTCAACAATATATCTTTTTGGATTGTTTATATAAATTTTAATAATTTTAAATTATGATAAAATAATTTCTATATCTTGCAATAATTTTAGAAATGCCTCATTTGCTTAATAAGATTGGGTGATTGTAAAAAATATTTCTTGTATTTCTTGTAACTACAAAAAAGTTGAATTTTCTTTAACCATCAAAATTAAACAGTTAAATTCCATACTAGTCTAATATGAAATTTCAACAATACCTGTCAAAACTTACAATGGAATATCATTTTTTTATTTTTTAAACTTGTGAACTACCAAATTTTTGAAAATTTGTTATAAATGAAGACCCAAATCCAATTCTTGGCACTTATAATTGTCAAAACAATTTTGGTTTAAGGTGCAAAAACTCCAAACTTTTCAAAGGCAAATAAATGTAAAAAATTAGCACTCTATTATGGAGTGGTTAATTTTGTGTTTTATGACACCTTTTGACAATTTTAGTTTCCTTGATTCCATATACGAGTTATAGTTTTCCAAATTTGATCATTTGTGGCAAACAATTGCAATAAGCCCTCCCATTCTTTTCAAAGAGATTTATTTGTAAGACCTCATGTAGTCAAGGCTAGTCTTAGCCCTATTTTTGCACCCTCTCAATATTGTTTTTTCTTATTAGTGTATGTGACAAATTTATCAAAGTCACACTATTATGAAGGCTAGGGGGGATTGACCCCTTATTGCTCCAAAGAGGGATATATGTGAAAATTGTCCCCTATTTAGTACTTTGTAAATTTGGTATTTATTGACCTCTTCTCACTAATTTAGAACTTCTGATTGCAAATATGAATGATGCAGAATTTTCAAATTTTAAGGAAGGTGTCAAATAAAAAAAATTCCAATGTTTTCTCCTAGGATAAAACAAGGGGAAAAAAGGGCCAATAGAGGGACAATCTTCCTAGCCTATTGTGAGGTTGGGGTGAAGTGACCCTTTCACTTGTCCCTCTGAAGTCATTCTAAGGGGGCACGTGAAGAAAAAAGACACCCTATTTGGTGTTTAAAAAAATTTATCCTTTACACCTCTCTAAGAAATTTTAGGGGGTCTTTCATTGTAAATATGAATTCAAAAATTGCAAATTTTACCATGCATGGCGAATAAAAAATTTCAGCATTTTTTCTAGGGACAAATGAGGGGTCTAGTTCACCCTAGCCATTTTGGATTAGTGCGGGTTAAAATATTACTACATAATTAAAGTTAATTGTAAAGTGTGCACAATGTGGGACCATGAGCCAGACTTGGGGAAAACACACGACAAAACTCCTTAGAGTACCAAAACCGAGTTCTCATGGAGTTTGATGGTGTATTTCTTTTGTACTATTCTTAATTACACCTTTCTCTGACATCCCTATTTCAAATTGGGTTTTCCTTTTATGATCAGCTCTAATGTACCAATTTCCTCCACCAAATGAAAATTGTGTGGTCCAACTAATCCTCCTTCCTCACTAGTAGGACTAACTAAAGTTATTCTTTGTAACAGGACAAAGCCGTGTCCTAATTCGGCTCACACGACAATATAATTGGCTGCCCCAATTAGTGGCTTTATTCCGAAACTGGTAGAAAAGCGCAGCCACTACTCACTACCCACTACTCACTACTCACTACTAAATAACTTATTAGAAGGGAGGTTTTCCAGGGCCCTTCGGAGTTCGGACGGACCGACGGAGGGCTTGGGGGAAGCCGGATAAACAAATTTCACAGGGGTCCGAGTGGCCCGTACCCCAGCCAAGGTTCATGACGTGGCCTGTCTGGGAGCACAAGCAGGGTCCAATGGTCCATCTCTTTGCCCGACCCTCCTCCTCTCCGTCCACCGTCAGCTTGGGGTGCTGCAGCCGCTCATCGCCTCCCACCTCTTCCCAGCCCAGCACACTCTGCAAGCCTGCATCCCATCGTTCACCACTGCTGCGACAACAGTGCCCACCTTCGCCTCCTGCACTTTCAAAGCTTGGCTCACAACCCTCGGGTTGTTTTCTAACGCGTCTTGTCGTTCTCGCCACTGCAGACCTCACCCTCCTGTGTTCAATTTCGGAGGCCTAGGCCAAATCTCGCTCCATACTGTCTGCATTCGGGGATTCGGCGTCCGGGCGTTGTTGGGGTTTGTGGATACGACATGTAGTGGGATACAGGTGGAGCTTTGAAGCGTTCTTGGGGTGCTGGAAGCGAGGAATTTAGCTACTGGGGCCCTGAGGAGGACTTGGAGAGAAGGGGCAGCAGTTTGGGGAGGCTTGCTTGGGTTTTTTATTCGTGGAGCAGAACGGCGGTGGTGTGGTGGGTGGGTGGGTGGGTTTGGAAACAAGGAGGTTTGGTTTAATTAGCTGGAAGTTGGAGCTGGAGTTGCTATGAACGTGGAGTTTCAGGTCGGGTGAGCGTTGTTTGATGAGAGAGAGAGACGGATTGGGGTATTGCGGTGTGGGAGTGGTTTGGGGTACGTCGGTGACTTGGTTGCGAAGTGGAGTTTGGAGATGGGAAGTGAGGAGTGATTAGGGCAGCGGTGGAAGAGTGCATGTGGTGGGAATGGCAGTACGATTGCTGGATTCAATCTCTTTCATTATACCCTCCGTTTGCCCCCAGGGCTTTATGAATGTGGAAGCAGAGTGATAACATTGCGCATCGGCTTTTCTCCCGACAAGTGTGCTCCGACCGTCCCAATAAAAATGTACTCGTCCTCTCACGCGTTCATTCTGGGAATTGAGTGAGGGGTTGTGTCTGTCATTTTGCTGCTTATAATTGCAGACTTCGTTCATAGATAATTATGGTGAAAGGTAAGAAGTGATGTATGAGTGAGATGAGACGGGGAACGAGGATGCTAAGGAAATTTTGCTGCAAATTCTCATGAAAAGAAGTGTTAGCTGGAAACCCTAATTTTTTGGTATGCTACTATGGCAGGTACATAGAGCACGAGAGTTGTATGAGAACATTGTGCCGAGTTACACGGTCTATGAGGTGGACTGTCCGGATCATTGGTGGCGCCGGTTCACCAATGACGGACAGTACTTGATCTGTTTCAGCAAGACATATCATGAGTTACTCATCTATCGGCCTTTGTGGCCGACCTACTCTTCCACATTGGATACCATCAATGAGGTGCCTGCAAGGGCTAGGAAGTTCGAGAGCTACTTCAGCTTGCTGCACCATATCCCGCTTGCCAGAGACTCGAACGAGGCCATTTGCAAGGATTTTTTCCTGTCCACGGAGAATAACTCGTATGGCATCTTTGCCACATCCACGACTCCAGACCCCAACGCTGCTGCGACCAGCGGGGCCTTGCCAAGCGTCCCCTGCATTGAGAAGATAACATTCTTCGTGGTTCGGTTTTCTGATGGGGTCATAACAGGGCGAGCAGTCTTCAAGGACGATTTCATCCACCTGGCTCACAATGCGGGTGTTTTCATGCACGACAACCTGCTGGCCATCTTGTCCATTCGCTTCCAGCGCATCCACATTCTCCAGGTCCGAGAAGGAGGACATTTCTTGGACGTGCGCATCATCGGTGATTTCTGCCGAGAAGATGATGAGCTTCTCCTCAATTCTCAGGCCCAGGTGAAATTTTCTTCCCACTGCATTCAGCCTCTTTAATATGACAATCCCTAAAACGACATTGTAGAGCAATTATCCTGCACACTTGTGACACTATCATTGACTCCAGCACGCTCATCACACATTCGAACTATGTCATAGTGATTTTTTGGGACCCCACGTAGTCAGATTAAAGGGGTCAGGGTATGCACTCCATGACCACTGGTCAGCTCTAGGTTTTTAGGAATGTCCATGTCACTTATCTCGTAGTATTGTTCGGAGTGCGCGTTTGCGGATGTGTCGACCCTTACTGTGAGTTTACGTTTTTACTGGCAGGCAGAGGCCAAGTTTCAGGAGGAGCGAGCCTTGAAACGGAAATCGAGAGGACGGATTCCAGAACCTGAAGTTCTTTCTTCAGGTGGCGAGCCAAGTAAGATTCGGGGGATGAGGAACCCTTGTACCACTCTGATAGACAGAAAGCGGCCACGGCATCGAGACTGTCGAGCCGCGCGTGACGATTTTGGCACCACATGGGCTCATTCGCAGTATCTGGAAGAAGGTGACGACAGAACTCGTGCTGCTGAGATCGACATTCTGTATGATGGTTACTTTCGAGGTCTTTTTCAGAGTGCCAATGGACCTGCTGCCGGTGTGAGCACTTCAAACGGCAACGCCAATGTGACGGTGAACTCGGGTAGTCAGAATGGCAACTTGCGCACGTTCCCTGTAGAAGGGGAGAGTGGCAGTCACACCAGCTTGCATGGGCGCCGTCTTGCTCAAGATGTGGATCAATACCACTACGAGATCTCATCGGGACGTCGGTTTCGAGCTGCAGTGCCCGGGAGTGGGACCCGTGCGTTCCTGACAGGCCGTCGCTTTGTGACAGGGAGGGATTACACTACATATGAAACCTCAACAGGTCGCCCACATGGGGACACTGGCTCCTCAAGTGGAGCTTTGTACAGCAATAATGAGATAGCCAGCCATAGTAACACTTCTCAGCCGGGGTCTTCTGATGCCACTGATGCCCTTCATGTTCTCTCCAGTCAGCGAGGGGAGCCGGGTGAAACTTTGATGCGCCCGGTGCCTAGTATTTCGACTGGCGGGCGGTCAATGGTGGCTCCTCAGAATCGTGGAGTGCGTGACGAGGTTAGCTTAGGTGACTCGACTGTAGGGCTGTCTCGGTATAGTTTAGAGGGTGGGGATCAGGTTACTTCCAGCTCTGGAAATTCTAGAGGTAGACTTGGGCAAACAGGGCGAGCTAGTTCAGGAGATTCAGCAGGACTTGGTGGTGGTAGGGAAATTGAAACTCCAACCGGAAATGCAACTGCCACTGGTGATGCAATGCAGAATGGAAGTCAGATGCTACGTGGGCTCAAACAGCGGCTGTTATCGTTCATCTTGCAGGGTATTCAGAATGACAACATAAGCTCTGCAGTTGTAAGCTCCTCACCACATGCATCTTAAGGATTCACATGTATTCACCAGTACCTGATTCTAGCTTTCTCCTTGTTCAAATTTCCGTCCGTGAAGTTTACGTCATCTGTTGGCACTCTGAATCTCACATCGTTTTGGCACTAAAATATTGGAGTCTCGTTTTTCTTGTGGAATAGAAAGCTCAGCGGCTCAAGCGGTTTTACTACCATTTCCAGGATTACGTGGATTTGGTGATGTGGAAGGTATGTTGGGAGCTGTTTCATATTATGCCGTTCAGCGAACATTTAGGGTCCATTTCATTGTGGCTGGTTTTTCTGCTCTTTGAACAGTGTTTTCGTGAGTCGTGAATGATGTTGGATTAGTGAATCAAATTGCTGGGAAGCTTACTCCTTTTTACATTATGACAGGTGCAATTTCTTGATCGGTGTCATCTGCTCATAAAATTTGGGAGTGTTGACGGGGTGGTAAGTAAGAACAGGGTCTCCTTTGGCTTAGTCTTTGTTCATTTGATATTTTAGTGTGGGGCATAGTGCCCTATAGTGTGCTTGTATTGGGGTGCTAACTCCTGTCAGCTAGTCGTTTGGATGTCATTTTTCAGAGTTGTCAGTGGTGGAATCTGACCATAGCGAGTGTGTACATCTTTGTGGAATGCAGGGACTTAAGAACTCTGAAGCGTCCCATCAAACTGCATTTTTGGCTGTATACAATATGGAAACCACGGAGGTACTTAGTTTCTATCAGGTAATATCTCAATCTACAAGTCATTTGTATGTATTGGGTCTTATATTTGCTCTTTGCCTCTGTTCTGTAAAGTTTATTGCTAATACATTTTCTTTTTACGCAGAACTCGTCAGAGGAGTTGTTGCAGTTGGTGGAGCAATACTGGGATCACTTCAGAGTGGTTCCACAGAACCCCCTTTACATGAACTTCATCTCCAGCTATGCAAATAACTCCTTTGCCCGTGAGCAGTTGCGCAAGCAGAGAAATGCAAGTCTTTCTGGCAAAGCTGGTAGTTACACACAGGTATATTTCTAATTTCTAATATTGAAGAATGATAGTGTTGATGGTTCATATTTTCCGACTTCTTTCACTTTTAGATATTTTTTCACTTTTTATCATCTGTTGCAAGCAGGCCATCAAGAGGACGCTCGCCTCCGTGCCCCACAATTCCCAATCTCAAAGTCCATCTGCATATTTTGATCAGTATCTGTTCCACTACGATGAGAAGGTGAGTATGCATTGGTATTATTATTTGACTCTTTTCAACGGGATCTTTTAATGGTTTCTGAGTTATCTTTTGGGGGTACAATAGTGTGCCATGTTTCAGAGAGTTATTCGTGTGATCTTTGCCAACGGATTCTGACTTAGAGACTTATTACATTTTTGGAATGTTGATGGCATTGTTTCTCAGTTAATTTCTTCCACTGATCGGCATAAACCGTGCCCGGAGCATCCGATTAAATTCATTTCTAGGCGTCGACCAAATTCACTTAAATTCAAGATTAACCCTGGTTTGTGAATCTTCCTTTCTTGGAGACCTTTCCATCACAATGTTGCTTTTAATTAGGAGAAAGTTAATTTCATTTTGCGGCTTGTTCGTGTGTAGTTGAATATGTGAAGATACGTTATGTCTTTAGTAATGAAGTTCTGCTGATGAAGTTTTATGAATGGATGGTGTTGGCAGGCCTGGAGCTTGATTCAAACGATGGGCACATAAAGCGAGTGGCTTCTTTTTTATTCCACCCCATTTACCCTTTCGCCATCTCAGTGCAGCAGTCATTCATGCAAAGCTCGATTGTCAACTTCCACTTCAGACGTTGAGTCTGTTCTGATGCGCACAATTTTTAGTATGTAAAGAGCGCACACACAGAAATCAATGATGACAGTGTCGATGTGCGAAAGCATTTATTTGTAATCAGCACTCAATGTTGGTCCCATTCAACTCGAGGTTAGTACACCATTATATGAATCTTTTTTCACTGACTAGGAACCTAGGTGGAGCTCCCTTATTTCTAGGCGGAGCACTGGGACTGGTCCATTACCTCATCAATCCCTCACCATAACTCAATTTGAGTCTTCAAGTCTTTTATTATCTTTTCAATTTATGAGTTTATGGGCTCGTTAAATTTGTCTTCTTATCTTTCCACCCATGTGCAGTTTGCGGATTGAGTTGGGGAATTTAGGAAGAGCAATGTCAGTTTGTATTAAACCTAAATCACGTTCTATTTTTATGTGAGATTTGGTGAAAGTTGTTTTTTTCCGTTGAAATTCCCATACAATATGTGAACTGTGATTTCGTCAAAATCACCTCATTAGTGTAGTAAAAGTGTTTTATGAGAATCTTAAAGAATACTGTATTCTAAGATGTCTGGCTTTTTTGAATTTTTTTGATATTATATATTTACAGAGGAGTTCAAATGTTTCCTGAACTCTATGTTACATCATGTTGGGGTTCCTTTTGCTCCCCCCCTAAGCATGGCAACTTCCTAGTTAGCCAATGTCTCTACAACTTTCTAGTTCAACTAATAGTTACACTAGAGTTGCAACTTCAAAGCTTGCCAATGACTACAAATTAAATTAAATTCACTCCCAGGGATACAGGGAGATTTGAATTTGCACAGGGAATTGTTGATTTGTTAACAATGTCATGAATTGTTGAGAATGTGGAAATATTGTGGAGTCAAAAGAAACTATAGTTTTGTACAATACCAATTAAACCTACCTTGAGATACTCTATTTAATTCCACCATTAGCAATAGAGACAACTTTACAGATGCCAGAGGATGTGGTGAAAGGCACGTCTTTGTACTGCGCAACAAGATCACTTCCCGTATGCAGATCAAGTTGCACACTCTCCAAAATCTTCTTCTTGGCGTTGAGGACATCATCAGGTTCGCCAGGAAAGCCGGGGAATGTCACCCTCTCTCCAACTTTGGCATCTTCAGGAGGCGACACCAGCTCAACCTCTGTATGATCAGCATTCAAAGCTGCCAACACCATGGCTTGAGACTTGATCCCCCTCATTGCTGCTGGCTTCAAATTGCAAAGCACGCACACCTTCCGGTTCTGCATCTTTTCAAGAGGGATAAACTTGACAAGAGCACTGACAACTGTCCTGGGAGTGGGCTCTCCAACATCAATTTGCTCCACGTACAACGAGTCAGCATCTGGATGCTTCTTCACATCTGTAATGAGACCAACTCGGATATCCAGTCTGGAGACATCCACAGGCAAATCCTTGACCACAGCTGGGGTTTTCTTTCCTGTTGCGCCACCTTTTGCGCCCTTCTTTCCTTTTGTTGATGCATCGTTTGTGGTTGAATTTGACACCGACAGAGCCGCTGTTGCAGATTCCAAAGCTGCAGCTCGGTCCGCCTGGCTGCCTGCGAACTTTTCTCTGTAACTCTCCATCTCTTCATCTTTCATTTCTGCAAATATTGGCTCAGGATTGCCGATAGTGTGGCCAGTTTGGACCAAGGTCCACGGCTTCGAAGCTCGTTCCAAATCACCGTCTTCATCCACAAGCTTCAAGGTTGATATCGGAAGATTCAATTGCCCAAGAACCTTTTGGGAGAATGACGGCATGAAAGGCTCAAGAAGTGTAGCCAAGAGGTGCACCACCCCAACTGATGTCTTCAACACAATGGCACATGAAGCGCGATCCTCCTTATACAGCTTCCAAAATTGACTCTCCTGCAAATACAGATTGGCAAGACTGGATACTTGCATTGCAGCTTTAAGACCACCCTTCAATTTCACTGCCTCCATATTCTTAATATAGTCATCAAGAGCGGCACTGATCTTAATAGCGAAGTTCTTGGTGAGCTCGTGTTCCTCGGGATTGCCGACTTCTGGAATAACTTTTCCATAACCTCCTTCCCCTGCTGGCTTTGCTAGAAATGCAAGTGTTCGATGGACAAAGTTGCCGAGATTCTTAAGCAACTCATTGTTTTGTTTTGCTTGCAAGTCTACCCACGTAAACAATGTGTCGGATACCTCTGGCCGGTTTGTCAGAAGATAGTATCTCCAAACTTCGACGGGTATGTTTGTACTCTTCGCATCGTTTCCAAAGACACCAACTCCTCGACTCTTCGAGAATTTACCTGACTCATAATTCAGATATTCAGTAACACTGATTGTCTTCATTAAAGTCCATGGCTCTTCAGTGCCCAAAAGCGTGGATGGGAAGATAACCGTATGGAATGGCACGTTGTCTTTTCCCATAAACTGAACGAGCTCCACATCCTCAGGAGATTTCCACCACTTCTCCCATTCAGGAGTGTAATTAGCCGTGATTGAAATATACCCAATAGGAGCATCGAACCAGACATAAAACACCTTCTCTTTATACTTTTCAAGTGGAACTGGGACGCCCCACTTGAGATCTCGTGTGATGCACCGCTCTTTCAGCCCGTCGCGAATCCAGGCGTTAGTTTGCTGGATAGCGTTAGAACTCCAGCCTCCTTCTTTCGTCGTGCTAGTAATGTAGGACAGTAGTTGGTCATTGAGACCAGGGAGGTCCAGAAAGAGGTGGTCCGTTGGCCGCATCTCTGGAGTGTTACCACACACCTTGCACCGAGGATTGATCAGCTCATTAGCATTCAGGAGCTTCCCACACACATCACACTGATCCCCTCGAGCATCTTCGTAACCACAGCCAGGAGTTGGACACGAACCCTCCACCAATCTGTCAGCTAAGAACCGGTTGCAGGTGGTGCAAAATGGCTGAATCATGGTATTTTCGTTCAGTCGTTTCTTCTCGTACAAAGACAAGAAAATCGATTGCGCAATCTCCGTCTGCTGAGGTGTGGAAGTCCGTCCAAATTGATCGAAGTCGATATCAAACCACTCGTAAATATCTTTGTGAATAGCGTGGTATTTATCACAAATTTGGCGCGGGGTAAGCCCCTCCTCCATTGCCTTGGTTTCGGTGGCAGTCCCATACTCATCAGTTCCACACATGTAGATAACATTGTAACCCCGTCTCCGACAGTAACGAGCGTACACATCGGCACTCAACACACATCCGATAATGTTTCCCAAGTGCGGCACATTGTTCACGTAAGGTAGGGCGCTTGTGACCATGACGTTGCGTTTTCCAGGCAGTGGCGCTCGCACAGCGCGAGGCTCGCGCACGGCGTGGAAGCAATCCGGGTTCCCCATTTTGGCTTCCAACAAGGAAGGAGCGGCAAATGCCAATTCTAAAACAGAGAGACTTCGCTGTGGCAGGCAGGAACACAGGCTTTATGAGTTCTGGAATTAGGGTTTATGAGAGGTCAAGTTCCCTGTCACGATCCCAGAGGTCTCGAACGTTCTCGAACTTTCCTAGCTGAATAAGAAAATGATTACAGTAAACTCTTAACTTGTGCCGTGAATGGAAATGAAAGTAAAATAAAATACTGAACACTAAAATATGTATCTTCTCTTTTATACTAGAGTGCCCCATGCCTTGCCACAATCAAAGTAAAAGTGAAAGTAAAAGTAATTTTCTAAAATCTTCAAAGCTTTAAATATCCATCTTAATTGACAAGAATAAAGTAAAATAAAAGTTAACTTTTGTAATTCTACATAAAGTAAAAGTTAACTTTTGTTTGAAGTGCCATCTAAGGTGAAGTCTCAAAATAGTCTAAGGTTCCCAAATAAAATTAAAGGCCACATTCACTTGACATAGTATCACATCTAATGTCATATCACATGACAAATTGTTGGTTTACCAATAAATTTGAAATGGAGGTTTATACTTTGTTTCAATGGGATTATATAATTAATATATTATTTGATTCTACTAGAGAAGTCAAACCAAAATTAGCTTTATAAAGGTTTGAGACTATCTTTCACTAGAAATTATTTAAAAATTGTCACTTCTAGATAACACTTACAAAGAGTTAACATTGACCTTGTGTAAGACAATGAGTAAAAGAAATTCAAAAACTTTTACCAAATAGATTATTCAATATCAATGTTTAAAATGGAATTAAAAAGATTCATTAATTGCACTTTGCAATATAAGCTATAGATTTTGAATTCTCATAACTTAGAATTTTTGTTCTATAGAATGTTTACTTGAGTTCTAAATCTTTATGGTTGGAAATAGAATTCAAAATACTAGAAAAAAATTCAAATTTAAAAAAAAAAATTTCATTCTTAATAAAAATTGCTAAATAGAACTAGATACAAGATAGAAGAGAAATTATAAATCCTTAATAGTTCTAAAATAGAATTGAAACATATCAATTCTAATGGAGAGATTGATTTGTAGAGTAATCTATACCCTAAAGATTTTTTTGTTTTGACTATTTGAGAAATTTGAGCTAAAAATTGAATCCTATACACTATTTTTTTCAAAAAGATATCTAATTGCGGCCATAAAATAAGACTTAGTCTTCATAAATTTCAAATCATTAATATAAAGTGAAGGGCAATTTAGAGTAATTTAGCCTCTATATTTGCTTCAAATTTTTTGCATGTGGGCACCTAATAAAATGTAATATTCAAAGGTTTGGAGGCTCAATTCTGAATAGAGTAAGAATCTCACTCCAATCGGTCTTTTAGTGGAATTCTTTTAAAAGTCTTTATCCAGGCCAAAAAATAACTTAAGAGCTAGGAACCTTATACAAAATCCTTTTGCAATAAGAAATTTTAAAGTGAAATTTTTGAATTAATCACTGCACAAATTAATTCCACCAGAGCATTTGACAATAATATCATTAACTTTCACTAGACTTAGAATAGTGCAACTATGTGAAGGTTAGTAATTAGGCAATTCCCTGAAATACTTGTACTTTTTGTTTTCTTTTCACAATTGAACCAAGGGAAAAAAATTGTAAATTATTTACAATTAATATGTAAAAATTCTCTTCTATGTATAATATTTTTTTATAACTTAATTATGAATTCTGGGTCTTTTGGAGATATAAAGCAAAAGTTATGAACAAAAGTCATATAGTACAAGTGTTTCTTGCCATTGGTCAATATAGAAGTTGACTTCACAATAATTAAAATTGAATCAATATGTAAGGTCTACACTATTTTCATACTATTGTAATTCAAATAGTATGGTCGTCATCAATTTATCATGCAATTTTCATCCAAACATTCATACCTATTAATTCATATTCATCTTGACAACACTCATCTCAATGAAGGTGAGGGGTCTTACACTATTAATTCATAGAAATTGATGAATTAACCTTAAAATGTCTATGAAGTCCAAAACTACCTTTTAATTTGAACAACAATGGTCAAAAATTGTTGGAGGAACTAAAACAACATTTTTTTCATCCAATCTTCTTTGCTATGGTACCCTTGCTCTTTTTTGCTAGCAATAGTGAAGAATGTCATTATGGGAGACATGCATGTTTTTTTATTAAACAAATGTGTGTATCATGGATCACAAATAAATCTTTTTAATGTATTTGGCTTTTCCTATTTCTTTGCTCTTCATTTGAATTTGATGCCCCCTATTGGTACTTGATATCTACATGAAGGAAAATCTTACATATTAGTACTAAGCTGTGCAAGTAGCAAAGAACATGGCAAAGAACATTACCGTGTCATTTTTTTGTGTACAATTGAAGGCTAACCTTCAAGTTTGATCAAATTCAGTATGTAGTATAGTGTCGATGAACATAATATTCAATAGCCTTCATGCTCACTTCTTTTCCTTCAATTCATACATCACGCTCATCACATTGAGCCTCCATTTGTCCATTTAACTATTGATGAGGTTCTATTTGGAAGTGAAATATTCTATACCATCTATTGTAGAGCCAAGAGCCAAGGCAATGATAGTGTAGCTACTGCATGTTATGAAAACACTACCACCTTGGTATATTTTATTTTCTTGGATCTCCATTTTAGCTCTCTATTCATAATCTTAATTTGATTTTGTTTTTATCCTTGAAATTGAAAATTAATATATTTCTATTTGTTTCCAAATGCAAAAGAAAATTTGCCAATTTTGTGAAATTGAGAGAACTAGAAGTAAAATATCATTATAACAATATTTCCACTATCTACAGTAAGAATTATTATACTCATTGATCCCTAAAGATTAAAGATTATGTTTTCACCAAAAACACTTCAAAACTGCCATTTCTAATACAAGTACCAAATTTTAGAAAAAAAAAATTAGTTTTTGGACACATGTAATTGTAGGATCTTGTAGTATATTAGTTTGAAAAGATGTGGAAAAAATTTCAGAAATTTCCACCTTACAAATTGCAAGATATAAGCATTTGAATTGCTATAAAAATCCTTTTCTTGTCCCTGCAAAAAACTAGGTAGCTGCACTTTACAAGGTCACATTTGTATGAAAAAATGTCCAAAATAGTGGTAATTCTTTGGATTCATTTTCAAGGCAAGTTGGCTATGTGCTCAAAAAATTTTAGATCATTTGGAATTGCACAACATGTAAGGAAAAAATAGATAATAGGGAATTTTGTTAAAATTGTGGTATTCTAGTAAAATGGCGAAAAACTATTTTGGTGAAAGGTTGAAAAGCTCAAGCAAAAATGGGATTGTTTTTAGAAAAAAAAAAAATGGCAGAGTTGTGAATTTTGTTGGTTTTGTGAGTGGTTTGGCACACCTACGCCTTCCCTGCGCATATACAGTAATGTACTAATGTTTCATGGCCTCATGCGGTAGAAACTAGAAAGCATTGTACAAATAGCATCTGGAATACCACCATTTTAATTAAATTGTCCATGTTAGTAGAAAGAAGTAGAAAATGATTTAGAACATTAAATTATTAAGAATTTAATTATACAATTGAAAAATCCCAATCCCAATGGTTAAACTGTACTAATAAACAATCTGCATTATATATATATATATATATATATATATATATATATATATATATATATATATATATATATATTTTTTTTTTTTTAAATATTTTTTTCCAAAAAATATTTAAAAAATTAAATAAAATAAAGGACTCCAAACTTTATTTTAGAGTAGGGAATTTATAATTGCCTACAAACTAGAACACCTCATAAATTTCATGTCATATATCAAATTGGAATGATTCAAAGCTTGACACACACACACACGCACATATATATATATATATATATATATATATATATATATATATATAACACCAATTTCAGATTTTTATTTTTGAAAAAAGTGATTGAAAAAGAAATTGAGCTACCTTTTGAGCATTGAAATTACATGTCGTCAAAAGTTATAAAAATTGTTGGGCCTTTAATTAAAGCTACTCCTTGGGCACATGTTGTGTAGAAATTTCAAAGAAAAAAAAGAAAAATTTATCTGTAGTGAGTTGCCCAAAATTGCTGTGTTGTAAATAAATGCAATTTGGTCCTTAAGGGGTTAAAATGAAAAGTTTTGAAGACCCTGGTCGGCTTACTCCAACGTCTAAGTGTATGGAGCTTGAGATTCGAACCTCACAAACTGTCAACTTTGTTGAATCCGCAAAAATTCCCGGCATTATCACTTTCAGATACGTACCGGTTCACTTAATCGTAAATCCATGCCGTCCAACTTATGAGTCAGAGCTTTGTGTTAATATGATTGAAATAAAATTTTCAAATATAAACCACACGTACTCAGAACCTAGTTTCCAGAGCTCTGTGCACTCGAATTTTCATCATTTTTCGCATTTCGAAACGCACATTCTGTAACTATATATGACCATTGATCGAAATATCATGGAATAACATTGATAGAATTTGGTTACCCGAGAATGAAACGGTCATTATTTTTATTAGCTCATTGAGGATTTCGTCAACTTGTCGATCAGCAAGTCCATTTACATTCAAACTGCCGTTAGTATGATCGTCGATTTCGCTACAATGGTGCGATTCAGGGGCAAACTTTGTGACACAAATCTACACAAAGATCCAGAAAACCAATACCGGACTGCATGGTGTAGATTTTGCCGAAGGTCGCGACTCCTGAAATTGCCGAAGTCTTGGAATGTATACCGCCAAGGTAACAAAATTGACTTACAGTACCGGTACTTCAAGAGGGAGAGCTCACATGCCCGATGGATCGATGCACACTGAAATCCAAGAATGCAAGAACTCCGAGACTCACCTCAGCTCGTTTGCGGGTTGTTCGAAGATCAGACTGGACCATTAAATTCCATGACTGCAGCAGGGAAGAATGATCCGGATTTCCGGACCACAAATATATAATTACGAATGATATCAGGCCAACTATTTTTCCACTGAAGGCGTCCAATCTAATCCGCTCCTTACAGAGACCCCCAAACTCCATCGTGTCAACCCAAATGTAGCTTAGTCAAGAACTGGACATTGATCGTGAAAAGCAAAGGACACGGTCACTTCTTAATCTAGAAGAAATTAGATCCCGGAACCTCAATTACGTGAAATTGTCAGTATAGTTCCGTGGGTCATAATATTTTGAAATTTACATTGGCATGTTGTGTTGATAGAAATTCAAATTAATATTCAAATTGAATTTCATTCATCCACAACATTGCAAATCATTTGGGTAGGATTTCCCCCACATCCTTCAATTCAAGATGTACATCTGATGAATAGTAACTTGTCCTGTAGCATGTGAAATGAATAGTAATCTGTCCAATGTGACAACCATGGCCCATAGTGCAATTTTAATAAAACCTGGCCCATTTAATAAGTGGACCAGCTTGAATCAGTAGGAAATTTTCGGGACCCCACATTAAAAATGCAGTCAGAGTAAATTATATGCATGAAATTATACATCAATCGTCATATACATAATATATCAGTTATCATGTACGGACATTCGCGGAAAATTACAAGAAATAGACACTTTTCGAGAGTTGAAAACCTCAAATCTGTACCAGCCCTAGATTTTTGAGCTTCGTGTACTTGAAAATATGCCCCAATTTTGGAAACTTGAATTGAAGTTTGCCAATATATCGTATATGATGATGCATTGCATATCAATGTAATCCCAGCACACCAAATGAAAAATGAGTGTTCGTAACAGTTTATATTCAAAGAATTGCGGAAAGAAAGTTTATACATTTGAATGAGTAATAACTCAAAAACTCAATCAGTTGATGCACTATTAAAATGTGCTGATCAAATTGAGGGTTATTGAGCAAGAAGTATGACAACAGAGTCTTGGCATGGGCACCTAACTCGTTAAGTAGAACTTCCAAAGCCCCTACATGATGGGTAAAGTCATTGGGGATAGATTCTGGCAGATCATTGGAGTTTCGTATGGGCAAATTCAGAGGCAGTTGAGCACCCCGAGGAGATCTCATTTCTCGACAGTGTTTCAACTCATCAAGCAGTCTTCCAAACAATGTCTTGTAAGCCTGAAGATTCTGCATAATGTGTTGGACTTCTGGGGTCAACGTCTTGCTCCAAATGTCTCTCAAAGTTTGAACCACTCTTCTTAGTGATCTGAAGTTCCTCGGGCTCATTTGCAGCACTTTGTCGCCTTCTCGGTGGCCGAAGTGGAGGTCTGGCCACCCACCGTCCCCTCCACAATGCGCACAATCTCGTCAGGTGAAAACATCGATTCGATTAGAAGACTTATGACGGTTGAAGCCTTGAAGGAGCTCGGAAGTTTGCCATTTTAGCATGGTTGTCATAGTGGACAGACATCCAGTTCGTCCGTCCATTAGAGGTCCTGTCCGTTCGATACAGTCAACATATAGTTGACTTTTTAATAACGGAAAAATAGGCCACGTGGATGCCATGTGGATTAAAGAACATGCTGGGCGTGGACGAGATCATTAGGTTACAAAATTAAAGCCGTCCAGTCCGGTTTGCCCATCCGTCCGTCCCGTCCGATGACCCTAACTCGCCTGTTATGACAACTATAGTGGACGGACGTCCGGTTCGCCCGTCTGTCCGATTTGCCTGTCCGTTAGAGGTCCCGCCCATCTGATACAATCAACACATAGTTGACTTTCTGATAACGAAAAAATAGGCCATGTGGATGCCATGTGGATGCCATGTGGATTAAGGAACATGCAGAGCACGGACGAGATTGTCAGGCGCAAAATTAAAGCCGTCCGGACCGTCCGTCCATCCATCCTGTCCGATGACCCTAACTCGCCCGTTATGACAACCATGCATTTTAGGCGTACTTTCTTTCACCATGGATTGCATATCAATGCAAGACCGGTACAACAAATGAAAAATGAGTGGGCGTCACAGTATTTCGTTATACAATTGCAAAACAAATTATATACAAATTTTGATTGAGCACTATCTCAAGAACTCAATCAGTTGATGCACTGAGACAACGTGCCGATCTAATTCTGCAAGCAGTATGACAACATGGTCTAAGGCATCTAACTCGTCCAGTAGAACCTCCAAAGCGTCTGTGTGTGCTATTAGATCACTGGGAATAGGTTCTGGCAGATCAGTCCGGTCACGAGTAAGCAGATGCAGAGGCGGTTGAGCATGCCGAGAAAATCTCAGTTTTCGACAGAGCTTCAAATCATCCAGCAAGCTTCCCAGCAGTGTCTTGTACTCCTGAAGGTTCCGCATAAAGTACAGGATTTCCGGGGTCCACGTCTTGGTCCAAATGTCTCTTAGAGGTTGAACTGCTCTTCTAAGTGGCGTGAAGTTCCCTGGGCTCATCTGCAGTACTTGGTCGCCTTCTCGGTTTCCGAAGCGGAGGTCTGGCCACCCTACTGTCCCCTCCACAATGCGCACAATTTCGTCCGGGAAAGACATCATTAGGATGTGAAGGTTTATGACGCTTGAAGGAGCTCGAGCAGGGCTCGGGTCAGCTTCGCTTTCTGCCCAATCTGCAGTCCATGACGGAGTATTGGTCAAGTCAACCCTTCGAAATCCTAGCCTGTCCATTCTTTCGAATGAGAAGTCCGACGTTACCAGTTGTTTCACCAGTCGAGTGCTTCGCTCCTCTTTTATCTTATTTTTTGAAAGTGATCCAGAACTCTTTGAGGAGTCGTAAAAAGCTCCTCAATGTACTTACAAAACCGTTTCAGTTTTCAGCAGTTGAATCAGCTTGCAGTTTGATAATAAGACTCCAGGTGAGCTCGACGCTCGCTCGAATGTGAGTTTTACCAACAAAGGTCTGAGTGAACATTGTGAACTTCAGTGAATCGGAATGCAAGAATAACCAGCCTTGTAAGCTAGCTCCTCTCACGCGTCGCAAGTATTCACCGCCGTGTTATTCACCGCCGTGTATTCTCCGCATGACGCTGCGCGCTTCAGACTTGAGGCTCCTAATCAATCATTACCTGAGCATGTCTTCAAACTGAAAATAGTCAAACGAAAGTGGAAGACCAGAGGGAGGTCAAATGCTACTTGAACGGCTTGCTCTGTTACTACGCTCTGTAGTGTCTTAACGACGTGTTCGAAGCCCTTCTGCGAGTCGAAGAAGCGTTTGAGTCCAATCTGCACGACTGCTACAGTTTGCGGGCACCTTTCGAATCGGAAGGATTCGTAAGAACTTTGGATTATTTATATTATGAAATCGTATTGTAAATCCTTCTGTTCCACCATTGCTTCGGATGAGGCGACGATGGTGCGTTGATTGAATTTGAAATTTGAAGATCTCAAATTAAATTGTAAGATACTCACTCAGGTGCAAACTTTTAATTTGGACTGGCAATCTGGCATCATTGTTTCGGGACCCACGGATGTTCGATACGCTGCGTTCGGGGATGGCAAGTGGTGGCGAGGCAGCGATGAGCGCTAATCACTGAATTGTTAGAATCGGTAGGAAACCACGGACTCGGATTGTTTACTGTAGACTTCAGGATTTTCTAGCTGCTAAGCATGGCACATTGCTTGAAAATTAACGACATGTTCGAAGCCCTTCTGCAAATCGAAGAAGCGTCCAGTCTCCACGACTATATATTACAGTTTGCGGGCATCTCCCGAATCGGTAGGATTCGTAAGAACATTTCTCTTTGGATTATTTTATAATATGGAATCGTATTGTAAATCCTTCTGTTCCACGATTGCTTAGGATGAGGCGACGATGGTACGTCGGTTGAATTTGAAAAATTTTGAAGATTACTTTCAAATTCAATTGTAAGATACTCACTCAGGTGCTAGCTAGCTTTTTGAACTGGCATCATTGTTTCGGGACCCACGATTGCAGGATACGCCGAATTCGGGGTTGGCAAGTGGAGGCTGGCCAGACTGTGATGACTCAGTGAGCGCTAATTCGTGAAACGGTAGAATCGGTAGGAATTCATGGACTCGGTTTTGTTCCTGAAGAGTGTTCTAACTTCTA
The DNA here is from genome assembly GCA_963969395.1 of Pseudoscleropodium purum. NCBI lineage: Eukaryota > Viridiplantae > Streptophyta > Bryopsida > Hypnales > Brachytheciaceae > Pseudoscleropodium > Pseudoscleropodium purum. The sequence goes on from OZ017796.1 coordinate 24,580,150, forward strand.
ACTACGTTGTTATGACCATTGACCAAGGACGACGAGTGGATGGCAGGGAGTTCTTTTCTTATTTTGCAAATGAAATCCTTGTGCATCCTTGGGTATGAGCATGGTTGTTATAACGGGCGAGTTAGGGTCATCGGACGGGATGGATGGATGGGCAAACTGGACCGGACGGCCGGACGGTTCGGACAACTTTAATTTTGTAACTTGTGTAATTTTGTGGAATGACACGTCACCTCGTCCGCGCCCTGACGATCTCGTCCGCGCCCAGCATGTTCCTTAATCCACATGGCATCCACGTGGCCTATCTTTCATGGTTGTCATAACGGGCGAGTTAGGGTCATTGGACAGGACGGACGGACGGGCAAACCAGACCAGAGTACCAGACGGACGGGCAAATTAGACTAGATGGACAGATGGTCCGGACGGCTTTAATTTTGTAACTTGTGCAATTTTGCGAAATGACACGTCACCTCGTCCGCGCCCAGCATGTTCCTTAATCCACATGGCATCCTTGTGACCTATTTTTCTGTTATAAAAAAGTCAACTATGTGTTGACTGTATTAGATGGGCGGGACCTCTAACGAACGGGCGAACCAGACATCCGTCCACTATGACAACCATGCTATTTTTTTGTTATTAGAAAGTCAACTATGTGTTGACTGTATCGGACGGGCGAGACCTCTAACGGACGGATGAACCGGACGTCCGTCCACTATAACAACCATGGGTATGAGTTGTAATATGGCTGACGTGTTAGCATTAGAAATCATTTTTATTTTTAAAAAAACTCAAAATTTGTTAACGTGCAGCTCAAAAAGGAAAGACAGTGCTAGGAAAATGGTCACTTCGGTCATTAGGGGTTAAGTTGAAGGCAATTGACCTACCATCTCTTTAACTCCTATTAAGCACAATATTGTACCTATAATTTTCAAGCAATGCACCATGCTTATCAATATACAAGATTTATTTTTTAATACAATTAAATTCACAATTCTCTTATAAAAAAGTTTGGCAAGGTTTAGTTTGTATATGTGAATAATCTCATTCTTGTTATTAGTGTGTTTCAATTCTATCTAAGACCTAAGTATTAGTAATTTGATTTTTCCTTCAATCATATATTAAAGATTGCTTCTACTCATCAATATTTTAAAGAATGAAATCAAGTGTGCATTTTAAAAAAAAATTTAGAACTTCAACTCAATTTCATCTTACATCTTTTAATTCAATATTGGTAGTGCAAAAATTTAAAGCTAAGAAGATTCAAACTTCAAAGCCATAAAAAACGGTTTTATAACTTCATTGAAAATGAAAATATCTTGCAATCTATGTTGTCAAAGTTTTTGAAATTTCAAGATCCTATGGTTAGGTATGCTAAAAAAAAGAATTTTTGAATTTTTTTACACTTTGCAATTGAAATGGCAATTTTGTCAATGGAATTTGATGAAAAAAAGGCCTCACGACTTTAGAAGTTAAGCATCATCTAAAAAAACTAATGTATTGAATTTGTTTTCAACTTCAATCTTCACAACATTTGAATTTTGAAAAATAAAAGTTCTACATGAACAATTTCTTTTGTTTGCTAGAACACTCTCATTGTTTGGATTAATTAGTGTGTTTCAATTCTATCTTAGAAACATTAATGATAAATTTTTCCATGTATTTTGTACTTCCTTCTACTTTAAATAATTCTAAAAAATAAAAATAAAGTGTGAGTTTTTTGAAAAATTCCCAAAATTTTCTCAACTCAATTTTTTGACATAATTTTTAAGAATTTAAAATCTATATTGCAATAAATTTCAATTAAGATAATTCAAAACCTTCTTAGTATTAAAAAAATTATGTGTTTTTCATTTTAAACACAACTATTTATCATTCTTATAGTATAAGTGGTTAAAGATTTTGAAATTTCTTCTACATACTTTCAAACTAGTTTAGAATAAGATTCTACAATTAATTATGTAATGAAAACATTTTTCTTTGTTTTTTCACTTTGCAATAGAAATGGCAATTTTGACTTTTGAGTGTTTTTGATGAAAAAAGGCATCGCGTGGTCCTTTAGGGAATTAGGGGTTAATCCTTAAAGAAGAGGCTAAGCCCCCTTGGAAGCCCCTCAAGTGCCTCAAGCTTGGTTTTGGGAGAATTATCGGCAAAAAGTGCTTTTTGTATTTTTTTTGGAATGTTTCAACTTACTGGACTCGTAACATAATAACTAAGAATAGTACTCCACATATTGGAAAGACATTAGAAGAGTTTTGGGGGGTCCAGAAGTTTCTTTCGGGCTTGTTTCCCCGCAGCTGTTCCCGCAGCGAGGGGAATGGCCCGCTGTCAAAATTTTTTTTTTTTAAATGAAAAAAAAAAAAAAAAATTAGTCTTCAAATGCAAAAAAAAAAATTTTTAAAAAATTGGGTTAATGACGTGGCAGGGTCTGAGGGTCTCAGCCATGTCAGACCACTACGCCGAACTTGTTTCCTGCGTTCGCAGACTGTGATAACTCGCAAGCATCCAGAGGCCCTAAAAATCTTCTAATGTATTATGCCTCCCTAGATGCTTGAGAGAGACGTTTAGATAATGCAAGGATTAGAAGTAGCTAAGGATCCATAGAAGACAATTCTATACATTTACCCGTAGGGATGCAAAAAGTACTCTTGTCTCATTGGTAAACAATATTATACTGACTTCAATAGTCAACAATGGATACAACTTGCCAAGCACCACATGTAGGCTTTAGGTAAGCAACAAGATTCATAACCCTACTTCAAGGAGATTTTTTTATTCCCCTTTGGATTGCCTTCTAGGCATGTAAATGTCATTTAAGGGTTAATACAATTGTCTTCCAAGCAATCAAATTGTAAGTTGGAATTTTTCAAAAAGAATTCACAAAATTGAAAGTTTTTTGACACAACCAATGGGTCTGAATCTTTAAAGTTTCTATATACAAATAAAAGATTGAATGCCAGCTATTGATAACTGTACGAGCATACACCTCCAAAGTCTAGCATAACGCGTTCACAGGTCTTCTATGCATCTGAACTACTACTGACGTGTAGGAATTTACAACCCTTAAAAGATGAGGCTATAACCATTTTTTCAAACTTCATTTTGCTAATACCTCCGAGTAAATTGCAAACACAGTCTGTACTTTTTCCTTGCTTTACTCCATGCACAGTTTCCCTTCCGCGATTCAAACGCGTACTGTAAGTCACATCCAGGCAAACGCAAAGTACCGAAATTACTCGCTGCTATTCAGTTTAACAGCTAGAAAATTCTAAAGTCTACAGTAAACAATCCGAGTCCGTGGTTTCCTACCGATTCTAACAATTCAGTGTTTAGCGCTCATCGCTGCCTCGCCACTACTTGCCATCCCCGAACGCAGCGTATCGTACTTCCGTGGGTCCCGAAACAATGATGCCAGATTGCCAGTCCAAATTAAAAGTTTGCACCTGAGTGAGTATCTTACAATTTAATTTGAGATCTTCAATTTTCAAATTCAATCGACGCACCATCGTCGCCTCATCCGCAGCAATCGTGGAACAAAAGGATTTACAATACGATTACATAATATAAATAATCCAATTGAAAGTTCTCACGAATCCCACCGATTCGAAAGATGCCCGCAAACTGTAGCAGTCGTGCAGACTGGACTCAAACGCTTCTTCGACTCGCAGAAGGGCTTCGAACACGTCGTTAAGACACTACAGAGCGTAGTAACAGAGCAAGCCGTTCAAGTAGCATTTGGCCTCCCTTTGATCTTCCGAGCACTACGGTTTGACTATTTTCAGCTTGAAGATATTTGCAGGTACTGAACTAATCATTGATTGGGAGCCTGAACCCTGAAGCACAGAGCATAATGTGGAGATGCCATGGGCTTGACCAGGACCGTAACACGGCGGTGAATAGTTGCAGCGGTTGAGAGGAGCTTATAAGGTAGGTTATTCTTGCATTCCGACTCACTGAAGCTTACAACACTCAGGCATTCGTTGGTACAACTCACATTCGAGCGAGCGAGTGCACCTGAGGCTCAATTATCAAACTGAAGTTCAAGAGCTCCCAGTACGTGCTGCAAGCTCATTCAACCGCTGAAAACTGAAACGGTTTTGTTCATTGAGGAGCTTGGAGGGACTGGGCAAAGTGTTCTGGATAACTGTCAAAGATTAGGTAAAGGAGGAGCGAAACACTCGGCTAGTGATATAACTGGCACCGTACCATCAATCTTCTCATTCTGAAGAAATGGAATCGCTATGCCAAGACAACGACGACCGTCGTAGGGATGCCTTAGCCAATATTCTGCCATTGGCTGAATGGTCAGAAAGACAAGGCCCTTCAAGCGTCATGTAGCGTAGGAATAGGCATGGATCAAAAACCCAAGGAATTCCCTAAGGGTGGTTCTTTCGTTTGGGAACGGTCAAATAGTCTATCGTATTGTTTCTAAGGTCACTTTCATTGTAGGAATTCACTCAATTTAGCGTTTCAAGAATTAAATATTAATTAAATGTAAATGTGAATGTGGAGGTGCAAGGGGTACATTTAGCCAATTCTAGTATTTTGTTCAAAACCAATGAATGCAGACTCCATGATATGATGTGCAGTCTTATACTAGTGTGCTAATGTCAAATAGTCTGGGTGTGTCAAATAGTCAGGGTTGGTCAAATAGTCTCATGCCTTGTAATGCAATCTATCGACCTAATCGAATAGCCACATGTAATATATAGATATGCTATTTTCTTTAATTACTCTTCAATTAAATGATTTGCAGTTGGTCAAATGGTCCAGTAGGCTAATTAGCTACCGCTAATTACTACTATGTAGGATGCAAAATCACAAGTCTGTAATTGTCAATTGGTCAATTGGTCCCAGTATGCAAAAGCATGCAAAAGTGATGTAACTTATCTGCAATTTGCTCCAAACAAATAGACTTATCTCTCACTTTCTCCTATTCCAACTCCATTAGCTTGGGCAAGTCAATTTGTCATGCTAAATAACTTATATCTTTGTATCATAACTAATGAAACTTGCTATTAATTTTGTAGCTTTTCTGTTTCTACAAATTGCTACTCCTTATCATCAGTAAGGTCAATTTATCAAGCACAAGGCTCCTATCAACCTATCAGTCAATTGGTCCATCTTATATTGAATTACAATTGCTATATTTGACTGGACCTTCTTCTATCACTTAGCTTGACTAATTGACATCTCAACCATCAACCACTAAAGGAATCAATTATGTCGATTTGTCTTGATCTTCAGGCTTGGTTGGTCTCCTCATTTGATTGTCAATTTGTCCATTTTTCACAACATACCAACGTTAAACAATTCACCATGACTCATTCAAATTCCTTTCCATTCTTCCAATTTGTAACCGCTTGACTATTGGACTTGATATTTGGAAAACTACGGCCAATCACTGGCTACTTTCTCACAAAATTCACTATCTAGTTGACCTCACCAAATCAGCCCATACATGGCTGATAACTCAGGCTCCATCCGCCTTGATATAATTGTCAATTTGACACACATCTGAACCACTCACTGGTTGCTCATTTCAATTCTTTAACTTCAAAGGCTATTCGTCTTCCACAGCTTCCTTAACTTTTTCATTTGACATCATTCAAAATCAAATATCCTCAACCTTACCTAGGCTCACAACCTGCTTTGTCTAATTGACATAAAAACTGCCTTAAAATGCTACCAATCACTGATAAGCATGTCTACTTTCCCTCACAGACAAGTAGTCATTGAAATATCACTCATTCATATTGCCAATCACTGGCTAAAGATAATTGTCTAATTGACACATACAAAAATTAAGCTCTCAAAATTAACCATTGCATCCTTCTTCACATTGACCAATTGTCATTCAAAATTACACAACTATCTCCGCTGCTCGATCAACTGACTACCCGTCAATGAAACAATAACCAATCACTGGTTATATTTAAAAATATATTGTGCTCTCATTTCTACTCAGCCAAGCTCTCGCAGCAAGACTAGTAGACTGATAATTTAAAGAACAACACCACTCCCTAGCCATTTGTCCTGCTCTCTCTCACACAGACAACCAATCACTGGCTTAAAAGACTACTGGTCATGTTCAAAAATAATACATTATATTCTCTCAAGACCTGTCCACTTGACTTGCTCACAAAGATACAGATTTGAATGCTCAATCAGACAATTTGACTCACAAATAAATTCACTACTCTTCACCCTCAATCGACAACTTGACAAAATTGTAACTTCACCAACAACCTGCTTCCACAGCATGACTATTGGACTTACTCTCCGATGCACCATTACACAAACAGATAAAAGACGATTTGACAAGCTCACTATTCCTCGGCAATTAGACAAAATCAAAGAGAAAAGAAACAAAGGAGACAAAGCCAATCATTGGCAACTGCTCCAACAAAAGAAACAACAAAATGTCGAAGCCAATCACTAGCTAATCGACAATTTGACATACAAAAATTAATTAGACGAATAGACGTTTTATTGAAGGAGTGCAAAGGTACAAAATAACAAGGCGGCAATCACTGCATACGCCTGAGAGAGAGAAAAATGCCAAGTCTATTAGTCTTTATACTTCTTGGCCCGTAACTAACCTACGGTTGCCAATGTCTATTTGTCTAATTGCTTTGCTTCTCGTATAACCTAACTACATATCTGGCTGTCTAATGGTCCTTTTCTACACTATCATGTCTATTTGACTTAGTTCTTATCCAAAACAGCTTTTAAAGCTAAATTGTTGGACCATTAGTCTTTTTACTTTTAAAAATAACAAAAACAAAAAGAATATTGTGTCTACATGTCATAAACCTTCTAATCATAATGATGTTTATACAGGAGAAAATTGTACGCATTGTGGAGGAGACGATAGGCTGGCCAGACCTCCACTTCGGCCTCCGAGAAGGCAACCAAGTTCTAGAGATAAGCCACCGGAATTTCAGGCCTCTGGAATGGAATTTAATGGTCCGGTCTGATCTTCGAACAAGAATACTAGATGAGTCTCTGAGTTCTTTGATTCCTGAATTTCAGTGCGCAGCTGCGCATCGATCGAGCATGTGAGCTCGCCCATGATTCGAAGTACTGGAAATGAACGTCAATCAATTCGTCGGTATTTCAAACCTCATACAATGCCACAAAATTCGGGACGCTTGACGTACTTGACGCTTAAATCTACACCAGAGCTGTGTTGGTCATGAAATTTCATAATTTTTGGCACTCCGAAAAACCTTTTTTCTAACTAAAAACTACAAGCATTGATGGGCTAACATACAACTTGGTTGTACCGGAGAACAAAAGTCATTACTTTAGCTAATTGGTGATTGCATCAAATTATCAGTAACTAAAGTCATTCAATCCTTAAAGTGCATTCCCTTTCTCAGAGCACAACCCGAAGGTGAATCAAAAATCTCCTTGAAGCTAGGTATGGATCTCGTTGCTTGGCCAAAGTTTGTACGGGGAGGATGTAGAAAAAAGAACAATGAATAGTGTTTTGACTTTGCAGCCTAAATTAATGTAGTGCTTGGCAGAGCTATATTTATTGTTAAAGGAAGTCCAAGAAGTTGAAACATTCCCCAAAAAATACAAGTCACTTTTTGTCATGGTTGTCATAACGGGCGAGTTAGGGTCATCGGACGGGACGGATGGACGGGCAAACCGGACCGGACGAACGGATGGTCCGGACGGCTTTAATTTTGTATTTTGTGCAATTTTGCAGAATGACACGTCACCTCGAAATGCGAAATCCAGGGCACGGACAATCCCGTCCGCGCCTAGCATGTTCCTTAATCCACATGGCATCCACGTGGCCTATTTTTCCGTTATCAGAAAGTCAACTATGTGTTGACTGTATTGGACGGGCGGGACCTCTAACGGATGGGCGAACCGGACGTCCGTCCACTATGACAACCATGGTGAACATGTGCCCCTTTAGTGGGAATATAATTTTTTTTCTAATTAGGTGTCCAGATTAAATTATTAAAAGTTATGCTACTCTAAATTTTTTGGGCAATCCAAGATTCCGAGCAACTTTAGTCAACAAATTACTTTTGAAATTTGGCAAGTACATAACTTATGTGATATAAGATGAAACTGTCAAAAAAAACATGTATAGTGTAAAATTTCATTGTAAGAAGAATTTAATTCTATCAGCCATGTCAAGCAAATTTGAAAAAATAAAGTTTCTCATCCAACTTCAAACATTATATTCTTTCAATCCATGCACTCAAAGTTTCTGAATTTTTTCCCATGGTCATTCCCATACTCCCATAGTAGTCTAGCACAAATTTGTACAATTGAATTTTAGAAAAATAAATATAAATTAAAATACAAAAACATTTTTTTTTCATTGCCCTAAAAGTGATCATTTTCACAGTTTTTGCGTAAAATGTGCCATGGTACGTCTTTTCATTAGGTGAGATTTCAACCCATAGAGAACTGCAAATTCCCCTACATTTTGCTAGGTTCCCAAACTCTACAAACTACTCTACACTTCTACAGTAGCTCCATGATGTGGCAAGGAGATTGCCACGTCGTTTTTTTTCAAAGAAATTTTTTTTAAATTTCAACTTTTTTTAACATTTTAAAATTTAAAATAAATAAATAAATAAATTTGACAACAATTTCTAGCATGGTTGTCATAACGGGCAAGTTAGGGTCATCGGATGGGACGGACGGATGGACGGTCCGGACGGCTTTAATTTTGTAACTTGTGCAATTTTGCGGGATGACACATCACCTCGGAATGCGAAATCCAGAGCGTGGACGATCTCGTCCGCGCCCAGCATGTTCCTTAATCCACATGGCATCCACGTGGCCTATTTTTCCATTATCAGAAAGACAACTATGTGTTGATTGTATCGGACGGGCGAATTGGACGGACAGGCGAACCAGACGTCCGTCCACTATGACAACCATGGTTTCTAGATTGCTAGGAAACAACGTTGGGAACAAGCTTTCGACAACCTTCCAGACCCTCTAAAAAACATGTAATGTAGTCAACTGCTCTAAAGAGCAATTAGTGAAGCAAGTTTGATTTGCTCCATTCACAATTCTAGCTCTCAACAAACTTCATAAGAAATTCCATGTATTAAGCTGTGGACTTGTCAAGGTCCATCGATAATGATCACCTCATTGCATTTGCATTGAACCAATTCCATTCCAAGTTACTTGAGGAGAAATCCAATAAGATATGTTGGAAAATGTAAAATTGGTCTATTGTCTCTAAATTCCATTGATATCTTAGGGCTATTATCAGTATAACTATAAGTTATCCCTTTCAATCACTATCTTGACATTTATTTTCTTAATTTTTTTGGAATCATATAGCCTTCTTCAATAAGGATAGACCAAATGCCGCCATGGCAAACCATGAATCTAATCCCCATTAAAAGACATGAAGGGACAAACAACAATTCCTCGTGCACCACCGTGAAGAGCACCCTTGCGAGCGAAGTTAGTATGAGGAGTTGAATCAAGAACCTCATGAAGTCCATTAGAAGTGCCTACCACTTACCCATTACTGGGATAGTTTGAGGTCATTTCGGACCAGTCCCAACATCAATTAGAATTCTTCTAAAATTCCAATCAAACTAAAATGTATATAACTCTGGATTCTTCCTTTTTGAAGTCATTTTGCAGTCCTTGCCAAATGGGAGTCCCCTCAATAATAAGTTAAGTGGTCAAACTTGTTTTGATTTTCTCCCATTCACGCACTAATCAAATAGAATCCTTAAAAACAAGCCCAAGTGACTTTAGCCAATATAACATCTAGCACTACTTACTTTCTAGAGTGGTGGCATGGAGCCATTTAGAGTGATTTCTACACTAAAAAAACAATCCACTTCTCATTGCCTTATTAAACACTACATGACGTCAAACACTATGTATATGGCATCTAATACATCCCCCTTTTGTCTAATAGGTAGATTCTAAAAATATACTAAAGATATTCAAAAATATTCAAGAATATTTGAGAATATATATCTAAAAATCTAATTTGAAAAAAAAATGTCACATATACTTGACACTTGTTTTAACCCCTAAAGAACCAAGTTACATTTTTTTGGCAACATAGCAATTTTGAGCAACTCACTACAAATGGAATTTTTATTTTTTGCTTTGAAATTTTCACTAAACATGTGCTCAAAGAGTAGCCTTAAGGCCCAACAATTTTTAAGCTTTTGACTACATGATTAGAAAGTTATTGCATATTTGCATGGACTGTATTTTGTTTTTCAACTCGAACAACGTAGCTCAACTTAAAAAATCACTTTTTTGAGAAACAAAAATTTGAAATTGATTTTTAAGATTTATAAATATGTGTGTAAAGCTTTGAATCATTCCATTTAGATTAATGAAAGAAAAGTTATGAGCAATTTTAATTTGCAAGTAGTTATGGATTCTCGACTCTAAAATATACTTTGAAGTACTTTATTTAACTTAGTTTTCAATATTTTTTGAAAAAAAACAAAAGAAGAGAATGTAGAATGATTGTTTATTACAAACATTACAACCATTGCAATTGGCACTTTTCAATTTCATAACTAAGTTCTTACCAATTTAGTATTTTGAGTCATTCTCTACCTCTTTCTACTTACTATTTGTTTCCTATATGTTATACATTTCCAAATAATTTGAAAATTTTCAAAAATATAAACAACTTGCCTTGAAGAATGAAACCAAAGAAGCCACCACCATTCTAGACATTTTTTCATAGAAATATGACCTTGTGAATTGTAGCTGCTTGAATTTTTGAAGGGCCAATTACAAAAAGGATTTTTGTTGATTTAAATACTAATATCTTGCAATCCACATGGTGGAAATTTGTGGAATTTTTTCCACATCTTCTCGAACCAATTTCTACAAGATCCTACTATTTTGTGTGTCTAAAAATGTTTTTTTTCTAAAATTTGGTACTTATATTTGAAATGGCAGTTTGGGAGCATTTTTGGTGAAAACATACTTTAGAAACTTTAGGGGTTAACATAACATGCAACATGCTAATGTCAAACCTCCAATATGATATCTAGTATGGTTTTTCTATAAAATAAGACAACTTAAGATCTACCTCTAGATCAAATTTTGTACAAAGTTTCAATTTTAATCCCTAAAGTTTTTTGGAAGAATTTGAACAAAAATGCCAAAAAACAACTTATACATGTTGCAAACAAAGTAGAATGGTCAAATTTGTAATCTCTTTTGCAATTTCTAACTATAGGATCTTATACCTAACTTAAATGTTTACTTCTCAGCCAATTTTGAGAGCTTAATACTTTAGCATCTTCAATATCATAATATTCAAAGTAGAACCATAAGTATTTTGCAATTGTTTTACTTTGAATTGTGTATGAAAGATGTTTTGTCTTGTGTTACAAGAGGTATTTGATTATTTGATGTAATTGTAGAAAATTGAGTTGAAAATCTATGAAATTTTTTAAAAAAAAAATCAATTTTCATTGGCCCTTACAAAAATCATTATATAGAAAAGTGTAGAAAAAAATAGAAAGAAAGAAATTACTTATATATCTAATATGCAATTGAAACAAGTCAATTCCAAAGGTGAAAATGTTGTAAAAAATCATGTAAACTCTATGCTCCATTTTTTTTCAAAAATCCTGAAAATAATTCTTTTGCAAATTGGCTTGTTGGAAAGTTAGAAGAAATCCCCTATTCTTTATAAACATTCCAAGAAATACAAACAAAAATTTCATATATAGGAGCTTGTTCAAAATTGCAATCTCCATTTTGATCATTGAATGACCAAAGGGATTAAATCAACACTTATCAAACCTCCACTTGAAAATTGTAATTTTCCATCAAATGTCTTTGAATTGTAAAAGCAAATGCATCTTAAATGATTAAATTTAATTTTAGCCCTTAAATCATTCAATTTTTGTATGTAATTTCAACTAACAAAAAGTGATAAGTTTTTCTTTGTGCACATCTTATAAGTTTGAGAATTTTCAAAAATATCAAAAATATCAAAAATTGTAAGTATAGGATGTCAAACTTCAAACTTTACAATTTTATGCATATTTCTTTCAAATTCTCTATATTTGAGGATTTTAATAAACAGGGTTGACACGACGTCCGGACACGGACGCTGTGTTCGCAGAGTCCGCTGACATTCGCGGTCCCGGCGAATGCAGCGTCCGCTTGTCCCCTGTCTGCTCGATTATGACCGTCCGATCGACGCGCGGACTGATCTAGTGCGCACGATCTGGGCGTCCGCCTCGGGCCGTCCGCCCCGCCCGTCCGCTTTCCAACGGCGGTCGGGACGCTGCGTCCGCTAGCGTCCGTGCGTCTAGACGTCCAGACGTCCGGAAAACAGACGCTATTTTGGGGCGGACGTTGAGATTCGTCAACCCTATTAATAAATCTACATGACCTTTTTGGATACAGGTGACCTTCATAGCCTCTCAACTTCCAATGGATCATTCAAGAAGCTCATCATAGTTCTTGTACAATAAATCAATTCTTTTCATGCAATTTGCACATGGAGACGATTTCATTACTTTGTCTAAAAAATTTAGGATATTTAAATTTTTTAATGTTCCTTTTAGTAAACCAAATAGGTTAGAAAATTTCAAAAAAGTTTTCAAAATCTACACTCTTTTTTGATGTTTCAACTAAAACTTTATCCTCAAAGTTGCATTTCATAATGAATCATTCAAATATTCAAAAGAAAAGATGAATGGAATTTCAATTCTAGGATTTCAATTTTAGAAGTCAACATCTAAACGAATTAGAAATTTTAAAAGTATAGTGAACAAAAGCATCAATTTTTCATCTAATTGAGTTTGAAGGTTAATGTTTAATTTCACTTATTTACAATAATTAAAGAATGTCATCAAGGAGTGCTTTACAATTTGCAATGGAGTATAATTAAAGACGTTTATGTGATGGATCAACTTGTAGTAAGAATAATTTAGAAACTTCTAGCCTATATTATTCAAAAATGGAAAAAATGGAAAAATATGTTAATTCCATTACATTCTTTATTAGATCTTTTGAATATTGATTTATTGTATTCCATAAGAAATTTTTTCATTGATTTTTATTTGATGAAATTAGAACAACTTCAACTCTTTTAAAAATCTTTGAAATTTTTATTAGTTAGTTTAGATTGGAGTTTTTATTTGAGAGTTACCACCTTATGTACAATGATGACATTTATAAGAATTTTAAATTTAATTTAATTTTCTAAAAACCTAAGATATGCCTTCTATATTAGTTTGACTAAAAGCAATATTGTCCACTATCCTAAAATCAAAATATTTTCCTTCAACTACCATGAGATTGGAGAATGTTATATTTGGTACTAAATAATGAATTTTTATACTAAAATGTGCTACTAGTACTTTCTTTCATAGAATTAAAGTAATTGCACCAAATTCATCCCACTAAGCATAGTTTTTGTTTTTAAATTGTCTAAGTCTTATGATCAATATTTAAACATAAATAAATAATAAACCATAAAATTTTAAATAATCATTATAAATGTTTTTATAGTGCAAGGATTTCATGTTAAATTAGAAGCCTTACAATTTTTTCAAGAACCAAAGTGGTCCATTTTAGTAACAAGGACAAAAGTAAGTGTTTTTACCTTTCATAACTTCTTTAGGATCAAGTGTCCATTCAAAGTTCCTACAAAATTATGTTTGGACGGATTTTTTTTAATTCATCATCATGAGCAAATTGGGAATTCAAAACTTATTAAGAAAAATATTTTTTTAGCCTATAATTCTAGATTATTAATAATTAAATATTTTTAATGTTTTTAATAAAGCTAAAAAATAATTTGTATTTTAAAAATCTTGATGGTTTAGGTGACTACTTCAAGTCCTAATATAGATTAAAGATAGACAAAGTTGACTCTAAAATAGTAGCAAATTGGATTATGACTCCTTTATTTTAGCCCCTCAAAATTCCATGATTTATATCAAAAAACTCAAATTTATCCTTAAAATTATGTGGTTTTAAAATTTTATGGCTTTATATAGTGTGACTTCAACATAGAGTATTTCACTCTATATTGAAAAATACATGAAAACAAAATATGACCATAATTAAAGGTTGTCATTGAAAATATCAAAAGACCAAATATGACTAAAAGATTGTTAGTATAATTTTTTTCCAATCAAGTATCAAGATCCAAAATTATGCTATTCAAGAGACATGTACAACTCTTTAATTTGCTACTTTTGACATTTTATAGGTATATAACTAGTATGTTAGAAAAGAAAACTATATGTATTATAGTACAAAAATCTCACTACAAGGAAGGATAATTTCTAAAGGTTGAGGAGTTCAAGCCTAAATACAAAAATGAAAACTTACTTAATATATAATATCGAATTTGTTATAAAATACTGGAGCTCTACTATTCTCAATAGTATTAGTGATGCCCCACTAAAGGTGTTACCTTTCTTTCTAGCTTTAAAGACTTTAGCAACAATAATTTTTCCTAGGTACACAACTCCCATATTATATGGCCTTGATTATAATCACCTATAATGTATTTTTTTCAATCTCAAGAGTCATAATTTATTTTCATGTAGAAAATTCTTGTATCCCTTTTAACAATGAAATTATATATATATATATAATGAAGATTTTTTGAGGAAATTAATAGTATTAACTCTAAAGTTCCATGACTATATTTTCATCAAAAACACTCAAAAACTGCCATTTTTGAACAAGTAGTAAATTTTTGAAAAAAACCTTTTTTTTGACACATATAACCATAGAATCTTGTAGAATGCTAACTCCAAAATATGTGGTAAGCATTAGAGGATTTTTGGACCCTTTGGAGGGTTGTGAGTTCCCAAACTACGGAACAGCCCTACTAAGGGCTATGGCAACTTACTAATGTAGCACAACAATTGCCACATTTGAAAAAAATAAATTTTTTTTCCAAGTTTTTTTCATTGCAAGATTATTCTTTTTTCAATTATTTTTTGTTAGAAATAACCGTTCCCCAAAAACTGCAGGGAGGAAGTTTGTAATGCACCTACTTGAAATAGCCTTCTCGATGGTACAAAAATCCTCTAATGTTCAAAAATTTTCATCACGTGGATTCCAAGATATTAAAATTTAAATTCCTTGAAATCATTTATTAGGCCCTACAAAAAATATGGAAGGTGCACTTCACAAGCTCACTTTTCTTAGTTTTCTATGAAAAAATGACCAAAATGATACACTAAAAAGGATATTTAGTGTTAGCAACACTATTTACAAACCATGACACTAAATATTATTAAGCCTACTAAAGTAAGTAACATTAAATCTAATTTCTAATACTAAAAGTATTTTATGGTAAATTTGAAATATGAAGAGCTTTACATTTAGTGTTAGAACACATTA
Organism: Pseudoscleropodium purum; assembly: GCA_963969395.1. Classification (NCBI taxonomy): domain Eukaryota; kingdom Viridiplantae; phylum Streptophyta; class Bryopsida; order Hypnales; family Brachytheciaceae; genus Pseudoscleropodium; species Pseudoscleropodium purum. The sequence continues at coordinate 24,595,513 of OZ017796.1, forward strand.
AAAAAATGAACTTGCAAAGGAAAAGATTAAAGACAAGTAAAGTGATCGAAGGAGTAGAAAATGTGGAAAACATTTGTAATGAAGGAAGTCTTTGAACATCAAATAAGGAAAAACAAATTAATATTTAGATATAATAAAAAAATACAAATTTCATACTTGGACTGGAATTTGTTGGCTTTGGAAGTATGGTTGATGCTTGGCTATAATTTCTTGCAAATGTGGAAAGAGTTCATTGACATTCCAAATGCCATCAATATCCAAAGCTATACCTGATCTAATCATAGCTTTCCTAGTATATGACATATTCTAACAATCTACCTCTATTCACATCCTCAACACTATCTACAGCCAGTTGTAGGAAAAATCTTTTTCCCGGATTTGTGAATTTTCTTGATCACTGCCCATCAACTCGAGCAGTATTTTGCCAAGCATTGGTTGCAATGAGCTCAGCCTTTTTTGCTTCTCATTGATTGGTCCAAGCATCCTTGACCTTCGAGATGATAAATGCATTTGCTGATTGACACAAATGTATAGAACATAGTGGTAAATACCTAAGGTTGGCCTGTTTTGCTTCCAAAACAACCGTTAACGTTGGGGTGATGTTATGGCGAGTACAATTGTCAATCCAAATGACTTTTGTGCGGCTATGAACATTAGCTTGGAAGGCTCGGGGTTCAACAAAGTATTCAACAAAAAAGGCTTGATTCATCCAGTCCTTAGGCTTGGTCCTGTAGCATACCCCTAGAATACTATCTTCCATGCCCCAAATAGGGTAATTGTTGTTGGAATTGGTAAAAATGAGCATGGGGGCTTCAATCATTGATCAACGCCCCCCAGAGATTCTAATGACCATTGGTCATAGAGTCTCCACCAGAAACCACTTCGGCGTACTTAACATTCATGTCCCTCCTAAATTTCAATGTTTGACCATTGTCAAAATTCACGACAAAATGAGTTTCGTCAACGTTCTCCACAAGATTTTCATCTAAAACACCAGCTTCAAATCTCCTATGCAACACACCTAGATGGTAAGTTGTTGCCATTTCGGTTTGTAGTTCCTTATCAAGACTACAAGTCAAGTGTCTTCATTGTGACAACAACACAATGTTGTGCACATGCATAAATTATTGAACCCAACTTGGGGTCAACTTTGACATGAGTAGAACATTGTCTTTGGGATCACAAGATTGGATTGTATATGGAGAAGTAGGATCTAGCAAGATAGACAAAGCCAACTCAATGAGCAATTTGGATGAGAATTTTACTCTAGCTTTTCTAAATTGGTCAAATGCATCAAGGAGTTTAGGATAGATCCAAAGTACCCATTCAGATCGCTTGGCACCATGACTAGGACATGCCTTTGTGTGAAGTTGTTTTAAGCCCTCACATTGGCCAAACCTATATGAGTTGGGACAGAGAGCAGGTGGAGGTAGGTAGGCGCCAAGCGTAGAAAAGGGCATGGGAGCTTAGGCAGGGAGTAGGGGTAGGCAAGAGGCATGATCAGGTGTAAGCTAAGGCAGGAGAATTCAAATAAGGCAAAAGGTGGGAAGGCGAAGTATAAACCCACCCATCCCTCAAAAAAAAATCATGTCACTCGTAGATCGGGGAGGAGAGGAGAAGAGAGAAGAGGAGGAGGAAGAGAGCTCGAATGCACAATGTGTGTATGGGGAACAAAGACAAAATGCAAGGTAAGGCCAAGAAAGGAGATGATAGAAAGGAAGAGAAAGTCGAGGCAAGGCATTGAAGTTTAACACAACACTAATTCCTCTAAAGTTGAGATTTAGTGTTGTGGCTGGTAGGGTGGTAAGTACACTAAACATAATCAAACACTAAATATCATTTTTAGTGTAGTGCATCCTTGGATTATTTTTTCTAGACAAGTTGGCCATATATTTGAAAATTTTCAGATCATTTGGAATTGTACAACATATGGGAAAAAAATAGTAAGTAAAAAGAAATAGAAAATGATTCAAAACACCAAATTTTTAAGAATTTAATAATGAAATTGAAAAATTCCAATCCTAATGGTTGAAATGTTGTAATAAACAATCTACATCCTATGGGTTTTTTTTTCCAAAAATATTGAAAATTAAATAAGATAAAGGATTTCAAAATTTATTTTAGAGTAGGGAATCTATAACTACCTTCAAACAAAAAATCCTTATAACTTTGACTCATTGATCAAAATGGAATGATTCAAAATTTTTAATATATATAACCCTAGAAAACCAATTTCAAATTCTTTTTCTAAAAAATATGATTTTTTTTATCTACCCAAACTGCCCAATTATGGAAAAAAAAAAATAACACATTAGACTATAACTTGTGACTCCTATTTTCGAATGTCATGAAATTTAGTGCATATAAAAGATATTCCTTGTCTCCACCTTCTATTAAAATTTGGGCCAAAAATATTGAAATCTCTAGTTACGCATACCTATCCAAAATTTCTATGTAGCCCAAAAATGTAGCTTGGTCCTTTAGGGGTTCAAAACCTAATTATATGAGTTTTTTTTAATGCATATATCATGGGACAAGCTATGTAAATTTTGAGGCTTTTTAATAAAAATTTAATTTTAATTGGAGGGAACTTTTTGAATGATTATTTTAAAATTATGCATAGGTGTTTCAATTCTTCATATGTATTGTGACTTTTTTTTTTTCTAATATGTATGGAACCCAACATTTTTTACATTGAATTTTTTTTAAATTTTGTCTTTAAATAAATTTTTGGTCTTTTTAATTTGATATAATTTTTACAAAAGTCGTCCTCAAAGCCTTTTTAATGTTGATTTTCTCTATATATAATACAAGAGTTGCTTACCTGCTTAATTTATATAATATAAAAGCATGGTTGTCATAACGGGCGAGTTAGGGTCATTGGACCAGACGGACGGTCTGGATGGCTTTAATTTTATAACTTGTGCAATTTTGCGGAATGACACATCACCTTGGAATGCGAAATCTAGGGCACAGACGATCTCGTCCGTGCCCAACATGTCCCTTAATCCACATGGCATCGACGTGGCCTATTTTTCCGTTATCAGAAAGTCAACTATGTGTTGACTATATCGGACGGGCGGGACCTCTAATGGACGAGCGAACCGGACATCCGTCCACTATAACAACCATGTATAAGAGTTGCTTATTTGCTTAATTTTTACATAGATATCAGAGCCATCCTTCAAAAATGATCAATTGTAGTTATGATCTTTGGCAATCCATATTCTATTAGATTTCTAATTGAATTTCTATTAGAAATTGAGCTTTTATTGATATTCTTTGCCTATTCATTTGTAAATTTATTTGAAATAGACTCTTTTTTAAGATATTGACTAGTATTAAATTCTATTGGTTGCCTAAAAAACTTTTCAACTTTGTAATTGGTTACCTTTGAAAATTTGTTGCTCTTTGATTATTGGAAATATTTGCTAAATCAATATGGACTTAAAGGTCGGCTAGGTGTTCTAGCCTTGGTTTTGGAAATCATTAGTTCTTCAAAAAAACTTTTCAACCCCTCAATTGAAAAGACATTGAATTCTCTAAAGTTTGAATTCTAGAGATTAAAAATACAAATTATCCAAAAAAGAAAGTTACTTCTTTATGTATTATTTTGCTAAATTTCAATCATAGATGCAATTTCAAATTTTAAACTATAAACTCTAAATTCCAAATATAAAAAATCCTATGCTAATTTAGTTAACAAAGATTTATTAGAATTAAGGTGCACTAAGTTGAATCAAAGTGAAATTAATGATTTATTTTTTTCAATTTTAGACCTACTTCTACCAAGACTTCTATTTTACAATTTTTTAAAGATTGAAAATCAATTTTTTTTTTTTTAAATTCTTAGACTTTCAATACAATTTTTCAATATGAAAGTGTTTAGATTCAAAGACTAGAGTGCAAAAAATTTCCACAAATAGCAATAAAAGTCATCTAAAATTAGTAAATTACAATGCATCATTTAAAATTTTTTTTTTTTTTTCAACTTTGAATGCTAATATCTTTCAATCTATAAGGTCAAACTTCATGAAATTTTTACTACATGATCTCATACAAGTGAAACACAAGATCTTATAGTTAAATTCTCTGCAAAAAGAATTTCAACTTTCTTGGGTGAACGCAGCAAAATTGCAGAAATGACAATTTTTGACATAGAAAATGGCCTTTGTCCTTTAAAAATTACCTTGAAGGTTGACTCTTTAAAGGATGACTAAGTGTAAGTGAGAAATGTACTTTTTTTTTTTTTTCATTTTTGGGTATTCTGCCTCAAGTGCTTCCGGACACAGTTTTGAGTTTTCCTTCCGTACAAAGTTTACCTTCTCGACAAAGTTTTTTCCTCCCGGCACAGTTTTCCTTCCGCACAAAGTTTACCTTCTCGACAAAGTTTTTTCCTCCCGACACAGTTTTCCTTCACGTCAGTCAGACATAGAGTAGCATTTCATTTGCAAAATACCAAAGATCGAACTCCCTGCTACTCATTCGTCTTCCTTGCCTTGGACATATATATCAACGTACTACGTTAGGACACTCTGAACAATCCGTGTCCGTGAAATCCTACCGATTCTATGTTGGTTCCACGAATAAACGCTCATTGACGAGTCATCACAGCCTGGCCAGCCTCCACTTGCCAACCCCGAATTCGACGTATCCTGCATTTGTGGGTCCTGAAACAATTAACGCTGCCTGTTCGTCCAAAAGCGAGCACCTGGGTGAGTATCTTACAATTTAATTTGAGATCATTAATTTTCAAATTCAACCGACGCAACATCGTCGCCTCGTCCTAATCAATCCTGGAACAAAGGATTTACAATACGATTACATGATATAAGTAATCCAAAGAGAAAAGTTCTTTCCAATCCTTACCGATTCGGGAGATGCTCGCATACTGTAGCAGTCGTGGAGATTGGACTCAAACGCTTCTTCGACTCGCAGAAGAGCTTCGAACACGACGTTATACGTTAAGACACTACAGTGCGGACGTAGTAACACAAGAAGCCGTGCAAGTAGCATTTGACCTCCTTCTGGCCTTCCACTTCCATTTGACTATTTTCAGCTAGAAGATATACGCAGGTAATGATTGATTTGGAGCTTGACCTTTAGCTCTAAAGCGCGCAGCATAATTAATAAGGAATTGTCATGGACCTACCAGGACCGTATCACGACGGTGAATAGTTGCAGCGCGTGAGAGGAGATTATAACTTGTAAGGCAGGTTATTCTAGCATTCCGATTCATTGAAGTTCAAAATGTTCACTAAGGCATTTTTTGGTACAATTCGTGACATTCGATCGAGAGAGTGCGCGCGCCTAGAGTCCTGGTCTATGACGGCTGGAACTGCAAACTGGTTCTACTGCTGAGCTTTGACGCGTTTGTTACATTGAGAAGCTGTAAGCGATTGAGCAAGAAGTGGGGCAAGAAGGTCTAGCTAGATCAGTATCAAAGATTAGATAGAAGAGCGAAGCACTCGACTGGTGAAATAACTGGTACCATCAATTTCTGATTCTGAAGAAATGGACGGGCAAGACAACTTCGAACGGCGAAGGGAAATCTTAGACAATATTCGACCTTTGGCAGATTGGGCAGAAAGCGATGGCAGAAACGAAGCTGACACGCGCCGAGCTCCTTCAAGGGTAAACCTTCTAATCATAATGATGTTTTTGCCGGACGATATCGTGCCCATTGTGGAGGGGACGGTGGGGTGGCCAGACCTCTGCTTCGGAAACCGACAAGGCGACCAAGTACTGCACATGAGCCCAGGGAACTTCACGCCACTTACAAGAGCAGTTCAAGCTCTAAGAGACATCAGGAGCAAGACGTGGACCTCGCATATCTTGTACTTTATGCAGAACCTTCAGGAGTTCAAGACACTGCTGGGAAGCTTACTGAATGATTTGAAGCTCACTCGAGAACTGAGATCTCCTCCGAATGCTCAACCGCCTCTGCATCTGCTTACTCGTGACCCGAATGATCTGCCAGAACCTATTCCCAGTGATCTAACAGCACACGCGGACGCTTTGGAGGTTCTACTGGACGAGTTAGATGCCATAGACCATGTTGTCATACGGCTTGCACAATTAGATCGGCATATTGCCTCAGTGCATCAACTGATTGAATTCTTGAGATAGTGCTCAATCAAATGTATATAATTGATTTTGCAATCGTGTAATGAAAAATTGTTACGACCACTCATTTTTCATTTTCTGTACCGCTATTGCATTGATCACTATGCAGTTCATGATGGTAAAATACGTTAAAATTAATGGAAAGCTTCCAAGTTCCAGCTAGAACTGCGGCATATATTCAAGTGCACAAAGCTCTGATCCAAAACTAGGACTGGTACCGATTGTAGGTTCGGGCCTGTCAACTCTGCTTCAGCCTGACTTCCATACATGACAACTGACATTGATCTATCTATTGTGATTATTTAACACTTCTTCTCACCCAGCGCTTTGATGTTGGGTCCCGAACAATCACTTTCAAGTTAACTCCAGCTGATCCGGGACCATCAAAGGACCTGGGTTTTCTCGTTAACATCAATTTCGTTAAATTGACGATATTCCAGTACTTGGGCGCGGTTCAGGACCCACGACATGAACCCAAAACCTGTACCTAACTTAACTTGATTTGTGATCTGAAATTAGATCCTTGTGAAGATATATATGGGAAATTTCGTTGAAATGGTGGTATTTCACAAGTAATTTTTCCATTCAATTTTGAGACAGATGTAGATTAATTTCAGATTGCATGGTCTAAACTTAAAAGTGTCAAGTTTGTGAAATATGGCCATTTTAACGAAATTTGAAGAGTTAAGTATCCTTTTTCAGCAATGTTTATAGATACATGTCTTGTTTGGTACATGCATGAGCAATACTTTTTATCAAATATGTAGATTTTTGAACATGCTTTTAAAAACAAACATGCAATATTTTTCAGCAATCATACTCCAAAATGATCTTCATTCTGGACAATGTTTATTGGAAATATTGAAAGCTAGTTTTGGGCTTCATGGACATTGGAAGGTTAAGGTAAACTATCCCATTACAAACAATGGGAGCAAGCCCATTGTGGACAAAATTGTAACATTTGGTGGTAGATATTTCAAAATTTGAATGTAAACCACCATTACAATTTTGCCCACAATGGACTTGCTTTCATTATGCCCGTAATGGGATAGTTTACCTTAATAGTCATGAATTTGTGTGAATCAATAGTACGACTTCCCTTCATTGGGATGAGTGCCCAATTGAGTGTTGTTAAAATGAATGTGAATTTATACGTATATAGTGAATTTTGTTAAAATTGCGGTATTTCAAATGTCATTTTCATATCATGACATCTAGGACAAATATACACTACTAACATCTAGGTCAATTTTAGATTTCAAAAATCTAAGACAAACATAGATATCAAATCAAGCAATCTAAAAAATCTAGAATTGATATAGATTTCAGATATCTAAAAAATATGTAGATTTCAAATATCTAGTACTAGTATAGATTCTCAGGGAGTCAGGGTTGACACGACGTCCGGACGCTGTGTCCGCAGCGTCCGCTAACATTCGTGTCCCGGCGGACACAGCGTCCGCCTGTCCGCCCGATTACAGCCGTCCAATCGACGCACGGACTAATCTGGTCCGCACGATCTGGGCATCCGCCTCGGGCCGTCCGCCTCGTCCGTCCGCCCCACCCCGCCCGTCCACTTTTCGACGGCGGTCGGGACACTACGTCCGCTAGCGTCCGTGCGTCCGGACGTCCGAACATCTGAAAAACGGACGCTATTTTGGGGCGGACATTGACATTCGTCAACCTTGCAGATTCTAGTACAAAAAAACACTTCAGACCATGTGTTTTGAACTAATCAAACTACCAATATAACGGAATACCATCGTTTTAACAAAATTTGTATATTATACATGTTTGAATGAAAATTGCACTAAGAATTACTTGATGAAAATCACACTATTAGAAATAGTATGAAAGTAGTGTACACTTCATAATTCATAATTATATTAATTTTGGACATTATATAGGGCTCATATGACGTTCTTTGTGTTAAAAATCACAATGAGTCTTGATGAGTACCACTTTTCCTAGTGAATTCCCCACATTCTCACTGTATTATACACAAGGAAAAGTAGGACTCACTAGGACTCACCGGAAATTTTAATACAGGGAATGTAATATGAATCCCTTGTAGAATGATCACAACGTGTACATGAAAATTCATAATTATCACTTGCATCAATTTTGTTACTAGCCTATGATCAAAGATAGAATGACTCCTATAACAAGAATAGGTTTCACAAAATCTTCTTAAAAAAAAATTCATGATAATTTCGTTCTTAGGAAAAAAATGTAAAAGAATTTCAAATCTTTTTTAAATCTATACCACTACCAAGAGAATTTTTTTTCCCTCACCAAACCTATGTTGCATATAATTATGCGGAATTCCTTAAGTGGTTGGAAATGGGTCGTACTAAGCTTCTATAATGATTGGATTTTGAGAAAAAGTCTCTTTTTATCCTTGCCAAACTGAGTTATTGGAATGTAGCCAATTTAACGAAATTGATGTGATTGAACGATAAATAGTCCTGGACCAGCTAGAGTTAAGAGCGATTGTACATTCAGGTCCCCACATCAAAGCACAGATTGAGAATAAGAGTTAAATAATCTGAGGATACATAAATCAATCAGGGTAGATATTAGATAGATCAATTATTTCAGTAGGTTGTCATGTACGGAAGTCCGGCTGAAGCAGAGTTGACAGGCCGAACTTCAAATCGGTACTAGGCCTACTTTTGGATCAGAGCTTCGTGCACTTGAATATATGCTGCAGTTCTGGAGCTTGGAAGTTTGCCATTTTAACGTATTTCACCATCATGGGTCCACTGCATATCAATGCAAGACCGATACAGCAAACGAAAATTGAGTGGTCACAGTTTTTCATTGTATATACAATTGCAAAGTAAATTATATACATTGGATTGAGCACTATCTAGCTCAAGAATTCAATCAGTTGATGCACTGAGGCAATATGCCGATCTAGTTGTGCAAGCCGCATGACAACATGGTCTACGGCGTCTAACTCGTCCAGTAGAACCTCCAGAGCGTCTGCGTGCGCACTTAGATCATCGGGGATAGGTTCTGGCAGATCATTCGGGTCACGAGTAAGCAGATGCAGAGGCGGTTGAGCATGCCGAGAAAATCTCAGTTTTCGACAGAGCTTCAAATCATCCAGCAAGTTTCCCAGCAGTGTCTTGTACACCTGAAGGTTCTGCATAAAGTACAAGATATCCGAGGTCCACGTCTTGCTCCTGATGTCTCTTAGAGCTTGAACTGCTCTTCTAAGTGGCGTGAAGTTCCCTGGGCTCATCTGCAGTACTTGGTCGCCTTCTCGGTTGCCGAAGCGGAGGTCTGGCCAACCTACTGTCCCCTCCACAATGGGCACGATATCGTCCGGCGAAAACATCATTATGATTAGACGGTTTATGACGCTTGAAGGAGCTCGAGCAGGGCCCGGGTCAGCTTCGCTCTGTGTCCAATCTGCAGTCCATGGCGGAGTATTGGTTAAGTCAACCCTTCGAAATCCTTGCCTGTCCATTCTTCCGAATGAGAAGTCCGACGTTACCAGTTATTTCACCAGTCGAGTGCTTCGCTCCTCTTTTATCTAATCTTTGATACTGATCTAGCTAGACCTTCTTGCCCCGCTTCTTGCCCAGTCTTTTACAGCTCCACAATGTAAAACGCTCCAAACCTCAGCAGTAGTACCAGCTTACAGTTCTGTCCTGGACCAGGATTCCAGCTAGGTGCACTCGCTCCATCGAATGTGAGTTGTACCAACAAATGCCTGAGTGACCATTGTGAACTTCAATGAACCGGAATGCAAGAATAACCTGCCTTATAATCTCCTCTCGATCACGCGCCGCAACTATTCACCGCCGTGTTACGGTCCTGGTAGGCCCATGGCATCTCCACACTTCATGGCTCAAGGCATGCGCACTTCAAAGTTCCGGCTCCTAATCAATCATTACCTGCATTTATCTTCAAGCTGAAAATAGTCCAATGGAAATGGAAGACCAGAGGGAGGTCAAATGCTACTTGCACGGCTTCCTTTGTTACTACGTACGCACTGTAGTGTCTTAACGTACAACGACGTGTTCGAAGCCCTCTGCGAGTCGAAGAAGCGTTTGAGTCCAGTCTCCATGACTGCTGCTACTGTACAGTTTGCGGGCATCTCCCGAATCGGTAGGATTTGTAAGAACTTCTCTCTTTGGATTGTTTCCATGTAATCGTATTTTACGTTAATTAATCCTTGTTTAATGACTGATTAGGATGAGGCGACGACGATGCGTCGATTGAATTTGAAAACTAAAGATCTCAAAGTCAATTGTAACTAAGATGCTCAAATGCTAGCTTTGGGACCAGTTGGCATCATCGTTTCAGCTAGGACCGCCGAATACGCCGAACTCGGGGTTGGCAAGTGGACACTGTTCAGGCTGGCCAGACTGTGATGACGACTCAAAGAGCGTTCATTCGTGAATCGGTAGGAATTCACGAACTCGGATTTGTTCAGCTAGAGTGTACATTCTCACTCCCGTGTTATGACCAAGGATAACGAGTGAATGTCAGTGAGTTCTTCTGGTATTTTGCAAATGATACCCTTCTGTACAAGTCGGGTATTGTAATCTTACAACCAACGGATTTGGACCATTCAAAGATTCTTGCATAGCATAGAAAAAAAATGGAATTTTTCATCTTGCCTAAGGAATACTCAACCCTCACACAATCACAATCAAGCATACTAAATTTCAGTTTCAGAAAAGCAAATTTCCATTTTTAGTGAATTTTTAAAGTTCATTTTCATAGTTTTAAATAATATTTTATTGAGAAAAATAAAAATATTGTGTAAAACCATAAAAATGAACTTTCAAAAATTCACCAAAAATGGAAATTTGCTTTTTTAGTTTGATTGCACAGATATGTACATAGGGAACATCTATATGCACCTCTTTCTTTCAATGAGCACCTCCAAAAACATTTCACAATTCCTTCTATAGAAACCATTCTCTATGTAAAGTTTCATATGACCAAATTTTTCAAGATAGGTATCTATATATAATTAACTAGATTTTAGAAAACTAATTATACCATCATGCTCAAATGTATAAAATTAGTTACTATATGTGGGGCAAATAAAAAAATCTAATTATATTAAAGAATTATTTATTTTATAAAATTTTAGACATTATTATATGGCAATATCAAAATCTTTATAGAAAGACTTGTGAAGTGTTTTTGGAGATGCTTGTTGAAGTGAAGAGGTGTGTGTGGATGTTCCCTACATATCTATGCAATTGAATTTAATAAAATCATAACCAATAGTTTACAATAAAATAATATATATAAAACCATGGAAATTAACTTCAAATTTCATCAAAATCAGAATTTGGGTTTTTTGAAACTGAAATTAGTATTATTGATTGGAATTGCATAAGGATGAAATGATAATTATGCTTAACAAAATATACCAATAATATTGCACATTTTACAAAAAATGTGAATGGCTCAAATTGACTTGGTTGTAAGATTATACTACACTTGTGACTTGTACATAAGATGGCAATTACTTAAAAATTTGGTGAAGCATTGTATTTCTACACTCATCCATCTTTTAAATCAAAAATCACTTTTCAATTATAGGCATGTACTTTTTCATTTAGGGTAGTTGCAAGAAACACCTTCCATTTTTTGGCCAAAACGTCTTTTGTACAAGAGTAATAAAACTTTTGGAATAATTTTCTTTTAATAAAATAAAATCTAGATAATTTATAAAGTATTCAATATAGTATGTGTGTGAAAATTCAAGTTGAAAAAAAATTTATCTCTAAAAGTTATGCACAACAAAAGAGGACAAGAAAAATGCAAGAAATTAGATACTTTTGAATTTGATTCTTAGAAAATAGTAAAAAAACTCAAAGAATTCAAAGAAAAAATTCATTTTTTCTAACTTGAAGATGATCCTTTTCAACCACTTTGCATCTTTGGCAAATAAAAATTGTGATCTCTACATGTGTACCTAGGTAGTGTACTTTGAGCACATGTGGAAGGTGGACAATTTTTTTTTTAGAAAATCTCTTATAGATATGTACAACTTTAGTAGAACTCTTTGTATCCCAATTTAACTTTTAAATTTGTATTTTTGGCTCGGAAATAGTATTAATACCCCTTGAAATCACCAAGGTAGACATCCAATTGGGGGAAATTTTAAAATAATAAAAAAATTGAAAAAAATTGAAAAAAATTACAAATTTTTTAAATCTAATACATGTACCTTTCTTTCAAATTTTATAGAAAAAAGATGTTACGACCTAGGTCATAATAGCTAGACTTACCGACCGGTGAACGGGGTATCAAAGGAGTGAATTATGTTCACGTGGCATAGCGGTTATGGGGGTTAGTCATCTCTCACAATTTCAAGTAAATACCCTAGTTGGGAATTATCATGTATGCATTCTCTTGTAATTAATTGAACCTCGGAAGGTTCCGCTCCCTCGTGTAATTCTTCTCTGGGAATCTGTTGTAAGTGCATTGTCTGCTTCCGCCTATCCGATTATTTTGTAGCCGATCGGTTTCATGTAAATGAGGGAGTGTTGACAGGCAAGGTCCAATGTCAGAACGTAATATTAGAATGCGTCCATGATCACTGTCCACACTCCCTAAAGAATCGTAATCGCCTAGTGCTATAGTGCTGTGATAAGGTATTTAGCGGGGGGTTTTATCATTAAGATCATGCAATCTACAAGGATAATTATCTTCTACACATTTGAAAGTAGTCTAATATAACTCATTTTGTATGGTTAAATTTTGGAAAGAAAATCATATTTTTTCATTAAATTGTTCAATGCACTCAAATTGAGGGTTGTTATTTTTGTGAGCTTAGGAGCACAAGCACATGAGCCTAGAAGACTACACACCTATATTATAGGTGTTTATATTATAAAAACATGCAATGGTTGTAGTATATTTAGATAGATAGATAAAAACTCCGGTCTTCAAAGAACGTTGGTGTGAATAAAGTGTCTATTTGTGATGACAATGAGCCAATGTCCAATGGATCAAGGGCTATTGATTCAAAACTACTCTTCTTTTTTGAAAATAGATACTTTAGTTACAAATAACCAAATTAAAAGTAACTAAAGATAAAAGGTAGGTAGGTATGCATTGTAGGTGCAATATAGAATGATGTTTTATATACTTTCTTATTCTATTAGGAGTGGTTGGTTGTTTTCTATTTTTTTTTATGTAGGATGATTGATCTAGCATATTCTATGTCAATGGTGTTGATTGTTTTAAAAGTATGTTTTAAAGCAACTTTAGGTAGTGTGGGTTTGATTTCAAAGAGTTTCATTGATGAAGCATGTGTTGTTCTTCTAACTCTTGCTATAATGACAATAAGTGGGTCAACATTCCATCCTTAGGCTATGATGTTATTAATTAGTGGTTGATATTTTTGTTTTTTGTTATCTATTGTTATTTGCAAGAATCTATCACTAGTGTATGTAAATTCTATGAATTGTATAGTGAAATTGTTATGTGGATTAGTTGGTAGATTATCATGATAGAGGATATTAGGTTCGAATCTAGCATTACAGTGACATCTTTGTCTTTGGCAAGAGCAAGGTAAGAACCATGAGGGGAAAGTATTTTCTTTTGAATTGTTGTTGAATGTACATGCATTCATGAAGGTATAGTATCTAGTTTTTTTGGTGGATAGAATTAACTTACGTAGTTCCCATACTCCTTTGTTATGTTTTTTGACTATGAGAACATGGATATGTTGTTGATTGCATTTTAGAAGTACATGGAGTCATATGTCTATATCCTATGATTAAAATATAAAGCATGTGATTGATGGAAATCTTTCTATGCCAAAAAATAGTTGTTTTCAAGCATTCCCCATGTATTGGTGTAGTCTTGCAAATTTTTTATTTTAGGACAATTTGCTGTGAATAGTGTAAATAGGGACAATTTGATGAATAGTTCACATAATAGAGTAATAATATAGACAAATTGTTGGATTAAAGAGGATATAAAGAGCTATCAAAAGATTAGGATTGTAAAAGACAATTTGACTTGGCATCTAGGGTCCAAATAGTTGTCTTTAGTCTTAGCATATTGCTAGTCAATTTGTCATTTTTGCTTGTTCACTCTCTCACATTTTTTATCGTTCTTGCTTTTGTCAATTTGTCCTATTAACTTTGTATAATCAACTTATATTAATATACTTATTGTTTTTAGCAATTTGCCTTAGATGATTGTTTGTGTAAACTGAATTTGGATCCAGTGACTAGACCAATTTGTTGTGAATGTCAATTTGTCCAGTTGTGTGACTAGCCTAAGAATTGAGTGGATAAATTGAAGATTGTAATTTGAATTGTTGGAGTTAAATGGTGTGATAAATATGAATGATTTATGTTGTTTGTCAATTTGAATAATTGATGATGTATGAAGGATGAGAATTTTAAATACAACTTGTCTATGTATATGTATGCTAATGTCTAGACAATTTGTCTGATCATATGTATAAACAATTTGAGAGATTAACTTCTAAACTCAAATTGAGTACTAGTCCATGAGTGAGTTGAGAGATTAAGGACAAATTGTCTGGTTAATTTGATGCTGGATCAAGGGGAGACCAAGAAGTACGAGAATCAAGACAATTGGACATTTGAACTCACGAGTTGGAGTTGGTAGCTGTAAAGTTGGACCAATTAAAATTCAGTGTGTTGATTCTAAGGCAAGTTGTTTAGGATTGTTTAAGTTACAATTGGTAAGTGAAATTAAAAGTTCCTTATCATATGTTGAAATTTGTTGATTATTATTGGATGGATTATAAAAATTGTAATTTGAATTGAGTTAGTACTTTAAAATGTTATAAATACTAAGTGGTTATGCATGAATGAAAATTGATAAATTGATAAATTATAGAACCTATTGGGAATAGGATTAGAGTCTTTGAATTAAAATTATTAACTTGACAAGTTGTCCAATGAATAGAAATATAAATTCTAATGTGAAATGTTAATTAAAAATTAAAAATTATCTTAGATTGAGGTTATGGTTGGTAAAATTGTAACGACTATAAGCTATAAGATAAATTATATATGATTGTGTATTATTTTTCCTAGTTATAAATTGTTTGAAAATTATAGAATCAATTAGTAAATTTATGGTAGAAATCAATTTTATTGAATCAGAATTTTTTCTGATAAATAGAAGTGAATAAATTGATGGATTAAGTTAAAAATGACAATTGATTGATCAATAAAGACAAGGCAAATTATCTTAATACCCACTTCTCGTTAAATTTGTACTATTAAAGTATAAATTTAACTAGAAGGATTGGTGACTATTAAGCTAATAAGTTGTTATAGTAAAATTATCAAGACAAATTGTTTGGGCTTATAATTTATGTAATGATGTTATTGAATAGGAAATTATAGTAATAATTAATTTTGTGCTTTGTATATTTTGTGTAGTTTTGGGAAATTAACAAATTGTTGTAGATGGAAGAATAAATAGAGGAGCAAATGAAGATGCATTACACACTCATTCCCATTGCATTTAGCTAGAGACAAATTGTCCTTATAACTGGGACCGGTTTGATACTCATTTAACTAGTGATTAGGCTAGCTAAATAGTGATTGCCTGACAAATTGTTCCTAATAAAAAAATTATTATAATTAAGGATACATTAAATAAATGTGTACTCTTATATAAATATTAATACATTATGCATTTGATAAGTGTCTTGATCATGCATGACAAATTGCCCATTAAACCTGCCAAATTGTTCATAAAATCCCCTTAGAATACTGGATAGGACCAAGATGGCATTGCATACGTCCATAGCATTAATTAATGGACTAGCCACCCAATTTAACCTTGGAATATAAGAGTGTTGTAAATTCTTTGATATAGTAAAATTGTTATATAGATCCCATAACAATTTGGCTTACAAGTAATTTTTAGCTATAAAACATTAGACTATTTGACCATTCCCCTTAGATTTGGAACTCCTATACTATAATCTTGGGTTTTGGAAAGTAGGCAAAACTTAGACTACAATTGGCTAGTGCGGAATTTTAATAGGCTTATTTTTTGTGAATTTGTTATTTTGAGGTTAGACTAGAATTTATTAGAGAGGTCATTATCTATATCAAGATTGAGTGTCCATTTGCTAATGTTTGCCAATCAAGATTTGAGTATCCATTTGCTAATGCTAATGTCATGAATGCTTCAATTGTCCATGGCATTGAGCTTGCAACAAGTATAGACACAAGCAACGGCATCATCCGATTTCATCACTTTTGGTAGGTTTTCAAGTTTTGTCTTTTTGGTTCCAAATTATTACATTTATTTGGAAAAGTCTAAGATCCTTGAGCCACTTTGTTATTGATTTTTGTTAGCATTCTTTCATGTAAAGAAGTCAACATAATCTCCATGAAGGAATTTCCACTACTACAAGTATAATGAAAAATCATAATTTGCCATCCTCAAGTATTCATTTGAAATCATTGACAAGTTACTTTCTAATCTCTACAACTTTATAAAGGTATGGCCATGATGTTGGAAATACTTCAAAACACCCCACATGGCTTCTTTGGGGGTTAAATGTTTTAAAATCTTTCTACATAATAACATAATGAAGATTATCTATTGAATTGTTATGGGAACCTAAATAGACAAACTCCTTATGGACATTGGTTCCAACCAACATTAACCCCTAAATGCCCAAGACTTTTTTTGAGCAAAATCCAACATTTTGATAAGTTTTAACAATTTTTTAAAATTGTAACCATACAACTTCAAACTAGACATGTTAAAGATCACACTACAAAAGAAAATTCTACAATATTACTTATGGATTGAAAAATTATAATGTTTGATTATGTTGGTGTTAAAATTGTGAAAGTGATTTGAAGTCTTTCAATCCATTTTTCACATGTCAAATATAAAATTGAGTTCAACAAAAAAATGAGGTTAAGAGACAAAATATGCATAGCTACAATCAATTCATGGCTTCTCAAAAGCTACTTTACAATTTTTTTAATTAATTTCTTGTGTGATTTTTTTCTCCAAGATCTAGTGTACTTGAGGCTCATTTTCAAAAAATTGTAATATTAGAAAATCAATATTTGCAATAGACACCCTTGTATAAAATCTTGAATAAAAAAATTACAATCACTAATTTTGTATATCAAAATTTTGATGCTAAAATAGAACATAAAATATTCAAAAATAAAAAAACCACTAAAAATAGTAACTTGATAAGGCTTTGTTTAACTTCAAATTTTTGTCAGTACCAAAATTTGGTGCCTTAGGCATTTAGGGATTAATCCTCACTCCAATATATCTACACCTAAAGACATATGCGATTAAGGATTATTCTTATTATTGAATTGTTGGATTTTTTGTTGCATCTTATTAGAAAGATGTTCTAGATTCTCTTAAAATGTAGTTTTTGGACACCGTTTGTAAAAACTATGAATTTCAAAGTAGTGGAAATACATGTATCCAAAATCGCACATAGACTCTCATGAATAAAAGTTGTAATCCATTTTAGGCTAGAATCTATAGGGACCAATTTTAGTAAGGGGCCGCAATTAGGTGTAGGTACTTGACTTTTACCTTTAGTTAATCCTTTACTTCAAACATAAGATCTGAAGTTTGAGAAACTTTACACTAAGGTAGGTATACCCAAATGTGCCACTAACTTTAAGCCCCCATCTAAACTATGTGTACATCTCCAAAGTTAGTTCTCTACCTATGTGGAAGAAATGCTTTTAAAACCAAACTTTGTTCCTTAATAACTTTTGCATACACTATTCAAATGCCAATTTCCTTGGTGTGTTGGAACCTCCTTTCACTTGCCAACAAGAACATGTGAAAATTTGACCAGTCTAATAATAGCAAATAGGCTCAATAGCAAAAAGTGGCGGTTTTTGGAGTACATACCTTAAAGTGAACCACTTTTTATTACCACCCAAATTTCAATTCAGCCCCTGAATTCCAGCTCATATTTGTGATGTTTGTTTTCGTTCTTAAATGTACCCATGTGGTACATAATTGTTGCAGGCAGGTTGAAAGCACTTGAGAAGTTTGTAGGCAACTACCAGTTAGGCCTTCTGTTTGGTTAATTTTTCTTCTGTTTGCGAGTCTTGTTAGGCGGCGAGTCATAGAAGAAACTACTGATGATTTGAACTTTTGCAGACCCACTGCAAGTAAGTTGTGCCTTAAAAAATGTACCATGCCTAAAACTGCTATCATCACTTTGTGTACATTTCTAAAATCAATAAGTATGTATGCTGAAGAAACGATTTTGGATCATCTAAAAAAAACTAACTTTGACCCTTCATAACTTTTGCATATGGTATCCAAATGTCACATTCTTTGGTGTGTTGGAACCTCTTTTCACTTGTCAACAAGAAAATATTAAAATTAAATGAATCTAATGATAATAACTTGTTTAATAATTGTAAATAAGAACAACAACTCAAAGTGGTGGTTGGGGGGTATCCATCTTAACCACTAAATGCCTATCAACTATATAGGGTTGATCCAAAATTTTGTCTCCTTTGTATGTGGGTAGTTAAATTCTTGTGAATATTTAAGAAAAATTTATAGGTAGTATTGAAGGTTAGTTATTACTCCATATAAGATTTTTTAATTTTTAACTGAAAAAGGTAAATATTTTCAATTTTTGAGAAGTCCTCAAAGGCATATATATGTACCATTAGTGCATGGTACCTTTGTGCCTTTGTGGGATCACTCCCATTATTTAGACAAGCTTGTTAGTCTTACTTGAGTTTGAGATTGAAAAAATTGTACTTATCCATTGGCCTTGAAAATGGTCTCAATCAAAAGAGTAAAGTGTTTTCATGATTTTCACTATTGAAAATTTAAACATGCAAGTGTTGATTTGGAGTTATTTTGCAATTTCTACTTAATAAAAATTTTCATTTCAACAATTGCAAGGTGGATTGTGTAATGAGCTTGATAGCTCTTCATTTGAACTCAAAGGTTTTAGAAAGTATATTTTTGCATCAATGTCACCTAGTTCCAATTCCAAAAAACTCTTATATGCAAATTTCTCAAAACATTGTGGTAAGGGATAGTATACTAAAAATAGGATAGGAATATTTCTTTTGTTATAATTTGACAACTCTTAGTATACAATTTCATACTCAAAATTGGTATGCAATAAGCAAGCTCTTTAAACATCTATACAATTAGATTTTGAAAAAAATTAAATTTTGCTTTATTGGGGATAACTATGAGTACACAATATTCTATTTCATACGAAAACACATTTGAAACGGTTTGGACAATTAAATTTTAAGTTAGGTATAGGTTTGCAAATGTGATTTGAATCCATTTCATAGTTGTCAGTATAGAATTCCAACTTCAAAATTAAATGAGAAAGGCAAGAAGACCTTGAAAATCATGTTGGGCTCCACTAAGTGATTTGATATTCCATGGAGTGTAACAACTTGTAATATAGTGATGGTACAAAGTGCAATTGTAAGAGTATATTTATATATTTTAGTGTTATCAAATATTGAATACATTTATTCAAAATTCATGTGCATATATATATATATATATATATATATATATATATATATATATATATATATATATATATATATATCCATTTGCACTCAATGTATTTGGAATACAAAATCCAATATAATACAAGCAAGAGTAGTTACATGGATGGGATATAGAGTATGATTATAGACATATATTGTACATCAACAACAACTTCAACAAAATTGTCTTCAAATTTTAGTTATAAAAATTGATAAAACTGAAAAAGAAGGTTGAGGACTTGGAAAGTAATTTCTTTAATTTTTGGCATGTACTTGAATGGGGGCAAATCAAAAGAACGTAGACATTCTGAACCTAAAGGTGCAATCTTCAAAATACTCCAACCTTAAAAGTGAAGAATTGATGTTTTTTTGCCAATGTATATGTGGTTTCCAAACATTGACAATATTTTCATTTTAACATTCTACACCTATGATATTTTGAATTTTTTTACTCAATTCTATTGATCTCTTATAAACCAAACAAGCTATCAAAGTGCATCATGTTGCATTCAAAATGCATGTTTAAAGTAGAATTATCAAAAACCATTCATTCAAGATCAATGATGGCTTGTATACAGAGAATTTTCCTAATTTTTGTGAATTCTCAAAATTGACACTAAAAGGAAATTGAAAGTATCATATCAATACATCTTTGAACCATCTTCTAAGAAACTCAATACAATACACTAAAAGTTTTATTACTTTACATCCACATTACACTAAGTAGGAGGAGGTTCTAAAAGTGCTTAGGTTCTAAAATGGCCCAACTCCTCAAATGTGCACTATTTGTATATGTTGCTTTTGTGTTGAACCAATAAGGTACAAATAGTGTTCAAATAATCCTTAAAGGGTATGAAAGCCCTTTGCAACAATATAGTATATTATAAAATAATAATATTTGATCACAAAAATATTGACCAAGTATTATTTTAGTACAAGCTAAATTAATGATCATGATAGTACAAAAATAACAATGTATTACAATTCATATATCAAATCTCAATTGAAGATTTATAAGGCTAACAATTCATATATCAAACCACAATTGAAGAGTTACAAGGCTAGGTATAGGTTGTACATAGGGACTCTAAGGGCCTTTAAAGGGTTAAGGAGGTGAATGATTTTAGAGCCCTATTGTATGCCTTTCAACTTCAAAAACTCATTACCAATTCCATAAAGCTCCCCAAAAATATGAAATGACTTAGGTTAGATGTCAATTCCATTTATCTTTCCAGGAAAATTTACAAAAAAATATTTCAAGAAGTTTCACCTTCCCAAATTCAGGAAACTTACCTCCTATTTTATAAGTTGAAGACATAAGCTTATATGTTGTAAATTTTGGGCTAATCGTTTATACAACATCTAATAGAGATAACTTACCACCAACCCGGGGGTTTGCCGTGAATGTGTCTTCCACTGTATGATTTGGTGAGAGAATGTGATATTACAGAATATGTGGAGGAATGTGATATTACAGAATATGCGAAGGAATGTGATATTATAAAGAATGTCCGTGGACTGATATTATTTCAACGCACTTTCGGACTAGCCAGGTTGTCACTTGTTTGGGCGCCTACCTTCGAGGTTTTACTCCGCCGCAGGTGTTCCTTTGTCAAACCCTTGTCAGCGGTCATAAGTTTCGTTATGGTACCGTGTTTCTACACTGTTCTGGAAGCTCCAGACGCCTTGCGGTGACGGATCTTTGGGGAAAGCCCACTCAGAGCTTCACCTCCTATCCCGAAAGCTGCACGTGCGTCACTCCGCAAGCTTCCCATCGACATTTTCGACATGCTAGGGTATGAACCAGGCTGCATCTCCTTGCAATGATTGGCGCGGAGGAAAACCTGAAGAGCATCTCCAGGTCTGCAAGTAGTGCACTTAACTGGGTTCGGAAAAACATCTGAAGCTTGCAGCAGCTTCTGTTTTGGAGGAGATTGAATCTTGTGTGGGATATTCATTCCAGGGATGAACTAGGTAGCTAAGTGAGGTTGTGGGTGGTGAGAGCTGCTTAGCTCTCTTTCAGGGTTTGGTGTCGGTGGTTTTGAAACTACTGACTGGGGTTACGGAAAGCTTTGAAGCGTTGGTGGTTGCATTGAAGGGATGGTCGGGGATGTTGGCTTGCTCGAACTACTTGTAGGCTGGATGCCGGTGCGGGACTGTAGGGTTTACGACTTGGTCCAGCACCATGCTATCTGTGGCGCCCGGGGCGCCGATCAGTTTCTCTGTCTTGGGGACCATCTTGAGGGTTTGGCGTGCTTTGGCGGATCGTACTCGAGGATTGAATGACGCTTATTTGGTGAGTATTGGCACGTCCTAACCTACTTCATCTTCATGCTTGAAGCCCTCTTTTCTGAAATTCACGAGGTAGAACTCCTTGCCGTGGGAAAATTTATGGTAGGGATACCTATAATAGTCACTTTTGTTTGGTATCTTCTTGTTGGCGAATGTTAGAGGATTCCGACGCACCAGAGAATGTGGTATTTGGATACGGGATGCGAAAGTTATGAAGGTTCAAAGTTTTGGTGGTAGATTGCATAAAATTGACACTTGAACAGAGGTTCTTTCAGATTTGCATCCTTCTTACTAGATATATGCGCCCATTTTCTAAGATTTTAAGGCGGTGATTTTTAGTCAGTGGCGATTCCCGGTGTCCCTACTTTAGGTCGAAGTAGTTACCGTGGTGCCCCACTCTGGAGTCGAGTCAGACCTACTCTGCAGAGTTTCATGTGAGAATCTGCAGGTGGTATCGTAGGGGAATGGTGAGAACCGTAGCATGATCTAGAATTGTAGCATATGTTTAGTTTTTGTTGCCCATGGTCTAGTTTGGGAAGGAACGAATGCTGTTGCATAACTCCGGAATTTCGTGTTCTGTTTCTGAAGACGCACTTCTCTATGCCGGGTTCAGGTTCTTATATTTGTGATTCTTACTCTCTAAAGGACCAAGAAGCCTAAATTGGGCCTCATTTGTTTTTGAAGCACTGTGAGTGAGTTATGGGGGATTTTCTTTCTTGTGCTCAACTTAATTTGATTTGTGAACAATATGTGCAATTTTCTTTACTGATTGCGGTGAGATGAGATTTGTCCTCATTGGAATTGTACGTTTCACATTATGATCAAGGTTCGTTTTCAAACCATGACTATTTTAGGTCTTGGTGTATGATTTTCCGGGTCACGCAGTACGGTCTAACCTTCAAAATGGTTAGGAAAAATGTTCAATCTGACATGTTCAATCTTCTGTTATGAATGATCAGAGCTTGTCATGGAAGTCGGAACCCGGAACTCTGACATCACAGGATCTTTTCAAGCGCACAATTTCCGTGATCAGCCGGACAGAGCGCCTGGCAACCTCTCTACACTTCAACCATTCCCTGTGCGAGCGGTTCGTGAGCCACTATTTACGTCGTGCTCGAGAGTTACTGGAGGATCGGAAGGTCGCCATTGAAACCCACGGGGAGGAATGTGCGCCCACCTTGGCTGCTCTGTTCACCACAGTGAAGGAAGCCGAGTTTTTGATCCAAAAGCATTGCACCCGGGCCAACTGGATTGAAGCCGCGGTTGAGCTCGTGGAGAATACGTCCGCCTTTGCGGAGGTCATCCTCGACCTGAAATGGTACATCCATGCCCTTCGTATATCCATCGAACATGCCTCATGCACTACACCCCGACATTCGCGACAGAAGGTATGGGATCTTCAACGCTCCGCCATGGCGGAGTATTCGAATTTCCTCGAGAGCTGGGAGGATGAATGCCAGCAACTGTGTCTTCACAAGGACCGAGAGGTGCTGCTTTTAAAGCTGAAATCTGGCAGCAGAGATCAAATTTCAGGGATTCGGAGCTTGGACTTGTACTTGGTCCATAAGCTGTCGCAACAGGACAAGTCTATTCATGTGCGAGAGGCGCTGAATGTGGACGTCAGTGCATCTGAGTTGTTGCAGAACAAGGTTTTGTTAGGGGAGGGAGCTTTTGGGAAGGTTTACCAGGTGAAATGGCTGGGTATGCAATGTGCTGTGAAGCAGATCGGTGGCAAGACCGCCATCGACGAGGAGGTCAAGATTTTGTCGAAGCTCCATCACCCGAACATCATTCAGTTGTATGGTTACTCTTTAGATCAAGGGACGCTGTATCTGATCATGGAGCTCATGGACAAAACTCTGGGGGAGTGCATATATCAGAAGCAGAAGGGGGCACCCTTTTCTCTCCATGTAGCGCTGGACTCCATGCTGCAAATCGCGAAGGGCATGCGGTATTTGCATAGCAAAGGGATGGCGCACCGGGATCTGAAGGGGGGTAATGTGCTTGTGAAACCCAGTGAGAATCCTGAGCTTCAGAGAAAAGGCTACTTGTGTGTGAAGTTGACAGACTTTGGGATGGCCAAGGCCAACCTTAGATACTCGACGTACACACCGCAGTCCATGAACGTGGGCACTCTGGTGTGGAAAGCCCCGGAGCTTTTCAGATTGTTCCATTCGGAGTATAGTAATAGCGGTGGCCAGCAGGTGAGAACCCGAAACTACTACCCGTTCAAAGCCGACGTGTACAGTTTCGGTATGGTTTGCTACGAAATTCTGTGCGGGAAGAAACCGTTCTCGGACGTGCCCTTTGTGTCCACGAGCTCGTTCTATGCCAAAGTGAAAAGAGGGGACCGGCCGGAGCTGCCAGAGTGTAATCTTCTCCCAGGGTTGTCCGACTACATCAAGAGATGCTGGGATACTGATCCGTGCAGACGTCCCGACTTTGTCGAAATCTGCAAACGAATTCGCCACTTTCGTGATACTTTGCTTCAGGTTACTGCCTACAAAGGTTGGGAGCTCAAACCTCATGAAGGCACGAGGCCGGTTGTCCAGGAACCCTCCACCATAGATGAAAACGATTTTATAGGTAAATGCGTCTGCACTAACCTCCTCGATCAGTTCGTTTGGTTAGAATTATGCCCAGAATGAGTATGTCTCGTTTGCCAGCTTTTTGTATGAATTTGGTGTTTACTTCAACGGGAGAGACTAGCAATGGTTTGCAATTGTGGAAAGTTCTGGAAACCGATGGAAATGAGGCATGTTCAAAGCCATAGCTGCATGTTAATGAATTTTTTATGTTTAGTAGAATTCTAAGAATGTGGTTACAGGAAGAGTGGCATTCTAAGATTGTCAATTAGGGTGTTTAGTTGTTATCGATGAGTGAGGATCGTACTTAAGATCGTATGGAATGAGACATGAAATTTATGAGACGCTTGCGATTAGCCGCCTGTCCCTGTATATTGACTATTTTCCTGGTGAGAGATATTGATTATATTGGTTGCAAGTGGTTGAGGCAATCTGGAGATCGATCTGCACGTTGTGAAGACTCACTTGCTGAACTTGTCTATGGGCACAGATGCAGATGATTGGAACTGGGAAATAGACTATAAGGACGTCGTCCGCGGCGACAAACCGATACCTGGAGGCAGCGG
Source organism: Pseudoscleropodium purum (assembly GCA_963969395.1). NCBI lineage: Eukaryota > Viridiplantae > Streptophyta > Bryopsida > Hypnales > Brachytheciaceae > Pseudoscleropodium > Pseudoscleropodium purum. The sequence continues at coordinate 24,620,614 of OZ017796.1, forward strand.
CTTTCATGCCGTATATCCTGCGTGGTGGAAAAGCTCGGAGCAGGTGCTGGCCAAGTATATAGAGGTCATGCTGATCGACACCGATGACAGAATTGCAAATTTTAAGCGTGAGGTTGCACTCCTGGTCCGAATGCAGCATCCGAACTTGGTGCATTATCTGGGGGCATCGAGTAAGCCATTCGTCATCTTCACGGAGCTCGCCAAAGGAATGATCTTCCTTCGCAAGTTCCTGGAGATGAACACGACAGTATCGCAGTTGAACGCAGTTCACATTGCGGAGCAAGTGGCCCTGGGGATGGCGTCCTTGCACGAAGAGGAGGTGACCGTCATCCATGGTGAGCTTTCTCCAGATTGTATACTGATCAACCCACAGACCTTGACTGCAAGGGTGGCTGATTTCGGCTTGAGGGACTTCAGGAACCCCCCGCGCAAGTGGGAACCACGCTGGTTCCGAGCAGCCCCGGAGCAGCACCTCGCCCCGACGTTGCACACCAGCATGGATGTGTTCTCCTTCGGCATGGTTCTTTACGAGCTCCTGGAGCCTGTGAAAGCTCATAATTTCTGGAAGAACAAGAAGGTTGCTGAAAATCTCAGGAAGGGCACTCGCCCGCAGCTGCACGCTGCGAAGTTCTATCCCAGTGGTATGAAGACGCTCATGGAGCGGTGCTGGTCACCAGAGCCTGAAAGGCGACCGAGCTTTGGATCGATTGTGTCCGAGTTGCAGAAATTGTCCACCAAGCTATCCCGGTCAAATGCTTCTCATTTATCACGACCGACGAGCTCCAGCAGCGACAGCCACCATTCCAGAAACGGGAGACGTTAGGCACAAAGGGATCCAGTCCCCGATCGGGCTCCTGAGCAGAAGGATGGGTTACCTTCCGTTATTATCAAATATTTTTTTTGGTAACTGTACTTTGCAGATCATTTTTTAGCTTTCAGGAACCAATAATGTAAAATTGAAGAGCGTTTCATTACCCTCTTCCGCTTCATGTTATAAAGAACCTCCTGAAGACTCAGCTTTGTATGCGTTGCCACTAAGCATTTTTTATTTGGTTCTAGGGTACTTTTCTTTGACCTCTTCGTGGCTGTTCTTCCCACCCAGTAGTGCTAGTCCATCTTATGTTCAGAAATGGATTACGAATTTGAGACATTTGAATGATGTGCTGTCCACTGTAGTCCAGTCGGTATCTATGTGCATGTGTATTTTTCATGAAAACATCGTCACGTCTATCCATTGTTTGATGCATCAGTTAGCGCGCGCTAATACTTGCAGCTACATCGATCATGTTGCATGCTTCAAATGGTGGATGTCTCTAGCTGCCAGGATTTTACGTGAAGTTTGTGCTTGTTTTTGCTCGACTTATAGTCGTTGGCCGAGAAGAGGACATTGTTTTCGTCACTTTAAGCATTTTATCATTTGTAGGAGTTTGATTTTGTGGAGACTTTTAGAGCTCTGGAGAGACATTTGGACACGAGAGCCAAATCTGTTACAATCGAATATTTATCACTATGTCTGCATCTCTCATGCAATTTCAAAATGGGAGTCTATAGACCGCTTTTGGTGACAATAGGCGATCTTATTTCCCTTCAAAGGTCGGTGGTCATAGATATTTAGCCAAGCTAATAAGTTCGTCCAAGTGTGAATGAATGAGCTGCTGCTGGTAATGTTCATGGGTCAGAAATAGATTCAAAATCAGATCCCTTAACGATTTTTTTTTTCTGAAACATCAGTTTGCACGTTATCATTTATTTTGTAGAATCGAACTTCCAGATTGCGAAGAATACTATTCCATGGATGATTATTTAGCCTACGCTGGATTATTGTACTTGTATCTTACTAGTGCACCGGAAAAAAGTTGTCTGCTGCAACTTATTAAGTATTGATGATTGAATCGAGCAGAGGAGCCTTTCCTTCAGTCTTCATCTGCTAACCTCAGTGATAGTTCCTCCAGCTAATCAGCATCTTCAAGAGAGACATCGCCTGAACCAATTACAGTCACAGCTGACTTCCTTGGGCGAGGTGGGCGGCATGTGCAGGATTCCTTTGTCGCGTATTCTCGCAGTGCTTTCGCATCATGTAGGGTATTACACAGTAACAAACCAGGAAAACGCACACGGCGGTAACACAAAAATCGTAGCAACTCCATGTTGCGAAGTACTTACATGTATGTCCCTGTTTGGGCTCCATGATGCAATTACTCAGGAAATATAACTTCTCTCCTTACCTTCTCTTTTAATGAGATGTGAAACACTTCTGAGGCAACTACAGGAAGTGGGAGTGATCAAGCGGGTTACATGCTGTGACATTTATATCGTGGGATTTACCTCTCCAGCTTGGTCGTGCGCTCTGCTTTACTCCGTGACGAAGATGAAGAGACGAAAACCAACTTGGAAGTTCAGGAGACTCTGATTCTCTTGTCCTCTGACGATCACCAAACGCCGTGTGCCTGTCTCGGCTTGTACGAAGAATTTGAACCAAGTCAGGTAACTCACCAGTCTTTTTGTTTTGCCAATTGCCAATTCATTGCTATTTCGTCTACACCGTTTACCAAAAATGCCACATTTGAAGAATAACTTGCTTTCCTGTCACTAAAAATTCATCCATTTTGTCTTATGTTCACCATTTCACATCCATTTTGGACTTCAAATTGATATTATTGGTCTCTTAGGAGTTTTCATTAGACCAAAAATCTTAGTTCAAAAACCAAAACTGACTGACGAGTTCTATCAAGTAATCTTCTGAAACATCCATTTCTATTCTCTTTAGTCTTCGTCTTCCAGTTGTTATTTGTGAATTGTGATCATCAGAGGACATTCAACGACTCCTGGACTTCAAGATGATCTTGGTCTCTTCATCTTCATCTTCAATACACTCAGCACATTCGATATATCATATAAATCGCACGATAAAATTCTCACAGAGCAGCGTCTCCTGATGATGATACAAGTATAGCACAAGCTTCCTGTGGTTACCTCGAAAGTTGATCGCACACTGTCAATTCACTGAAAACTTAAAGAAGTTAATAAGAAAAGGCATTGTCTTAGTGACAGAGCGCTTGCACCATGGACATTGTCAATCTGATTGTCATCGCCTTCACTGTGTGCGTCCTTATTATCTATATCACGCTCGTTTTGTCTGCGATTTGGAATCACAGGCAGCACGAAAGGATCTGCAATGAGTTTCAAGCACTGCATCGATTGTTGGTCACTGCCCAGTCCCCAGCGGCCCAGCTACCTCCACATCGAGCAACGCGGACCTCTCAAAATCGTCTCACCGGGTCTAGGAACCCCACTTGAGGTTCACAAGCTAAGCAAAGACTGAGGAGGAAATGGAGATCAATTCATTAGAAAATGGCAGACTGTTCTCAATTGCCGAAAGACTGAGTTGCGGTAGCAAGTCAGTTTTTCTTCGAAAACTAACTTAGGCCTTGTTTTAACTAGAATGGTTTTGTTTTGGTACAATTGCAAAAACACTGAAAACTGCCAATTATATGGATTTCAAGTTAACGATCAACAGCTGCAGTAAGTTTTGTATGGTAGGCAGGCTTCATACCTTGCAGTGAGTGCTCAGATTAAGAAACTCCAGGGCTCTGATTAATAACAAGACAAATTGTATCCGCAGACTATCTTGAGGAGAAATTTGCAACTCTGGTACTGTCTTCCATTTCAATCTATGAACAAAATTTGCATTATTTTGCGGCTTGAGTTGATCTCATTATGGTGGAAGGGTGAGAGTCTTTGATCATTCAATTACATATTTGGACATTCATTTGATGAATCGTTCAATCAACTCAATAGGATATCATGTCCAATTGATAGCCTAATTCTTTGAGCCTCCAAATTCAGAAAAAGTTATTTAGCTCATATTAACTCGAAATATATGTTTGATTTCTCGTATATCCCATTGCAAGAACTGTCCGACACTCGTAAGGATTGTGAATCAAACAAAGAAGTATGCAATTTCAAACAAAGTGTAGTGCAATTAATTTATCCAAAAAATGAAAACCGGCTACTACTATGAATCATGATAATTGCAGCTAAAGTTTACCGAATAAAAATGAAATCACAATGCATTTCAAAGTATTTGTCAATTTTTTATTTAAATTTTTTGATTAAGTGAGGTGTGTTGACTTTGAATTTGGATATGGAGCACAAATGAGTACCTATAATATTGAATTTGGGTATGAAATTTGAAGTGGATATTCCATTGTTCCTGTAGGAAACTTTCATCTTTTATACATCCATTATTCCCTTAGGGAACTTTCACCTCTTGCCCTCTTTTCCTTCTCTAAAAGGAAGGAAGTTTTTTCCTTTGTTGTGTAGACATCCACCCAAGAGGATTTTAATATGCACCACCTTCAAAGAGTTGTAAAGTGTATCTAATTTTTTCATTTTTAATTGTTTTTCAATAATTTAAGGTAAAAATCCAAAAATTTCTTGGTTTTTGTGGAAAATGCAAACTCAATTATCCTACAATTCTATAAATTTCAATCGAAGATCAAGGTTTCATACATATTTTAAAGATTACAATCAAAGTTCAAGGTCTCATACGAAATTAACAAATTACAATCACAAGATGAAGATTTCATTCTTAATTAAAAAATGTTCCAAGTACAAATGGTACACTCTCTACATTCAGATACATTCAGATAAATCTCTACTTTGGGGCAGGGAGAAGATCCGACAACAGAGCTACTGCGCTATAAAGCAATAGTAATTGCAGTAACAAGATACATAAGCGTGCAGTGTGTGTCGTCTTCCATGACCCACATTTGGGATTTAGATATCAAGAGTCCTAAATTATGCATCGCTAAGAAAAGTATAAACTGTGATCGGAAACTCCTAATGCATCAGAGTGAGACAAGCTAGGTCGAACAAAAGCATCCAGTCAGAGCGTAATCTTCGATTAATAACGACAGACGCTCTTTGGTGTTAAGGGATTTAAACAAGTCGCAAGAGAGGCTGCATAATATCCGAGTTCAGCCAGCAAGTAAGTGCATTCAATTTGCAGCCCGCGTCACAGAGAAAACGCAACGTCACATGTGACTGAGGACTTCCATCAGGAACCCTAAGCTCAATTTAACCCACAGATGCTTCAAGCATCGACAACAACTCGTCCTAAATCAACTGTCTGGCATAATTTACATTTGATCCCAGAACAATTTCCAGTGCAATAGCATGACCAGAAATGCAATCACAGTTCACGTTACTGAATTTCATAGGTACCAAATTAGAACCTAGGCACCGCTGACAACAAAAGCGACCTTGCAGCAGAGTCTCAATAGGCTCCGCATCCATGCAAGATGGCCCTAGCTTTTAGACAACCACACTCACAAGCTAAGCCACGAGCTAAGCCTTGAAACAGAGTGCAATTTTCTCCACCATGGGGAATTAAAGGCGCCACATGAGATGGCCCATTCGCAAGGGAGTTTGATGGAGTTACATTCTTCACGTGCCGTCAAGCTTGCGAGCCAAAGCTAGTCTGTGATGCAAACTTTTTCAGTAGTCAATGTTGAAATCATTAATGGCTAGTAAGTGGAGAGATAGGATCATCATTCACTAAGAGAATCCAAGCCCCTCAAGGACTTTGAGAAGTCAAGTAGAGAATGAGGTGCTTGAGAGCCCGCCATGCCCTGGACGTCAATTCCAATAGAACCTGGGTGTCTTCCTTCCTTTATTCCTAATTTCAGATAATTACCAAGGAAAATAATTTCGCTGAAGATTTTGCACGATGGATGACACCACCTGCCAAGCTTGCAGCACTAGCGAACGTAACCAGGTCTACACCTAAAATCATCCAATAATAAGTATTAGAGTGAGCTTTTCATGTTTTCAACATATGAACTGTAAAAACCTTCGATGAGTAAATGGTATTGCCTGTGAAGTCTCAGCAATAAGGCCATACTCAACTTCAACATCATCACAGAGGCACAACTTACTCTAGATAGGAAGACACAATGTCATTCTAAGGTGATCGTATGGAAGAAATCCATCTTGTCCTTGCCCTGATGAAGTTTAAAGGTGCTGGTTTAACTGTAAAAGGTAATCTGACACACGATGATATTTCACACTATTTTCCTCATAGATGGTTGCTGTTGTCGGAAACCAAGCCCTCTTCCGCTGCAGAATCCAGAGTCTAGTATCATGGGCTCTTGTTTATCCAATACTCGCAAAATCATGACACAAAATTCATTGTAAAAAATGCTTTGCTTCTGTCGTATGCACCCTTGATTGGCAACAACGGTTGCAATTGTTGAATAAACTGAAGAGCTCGTCTCTGTGCACAAGCACCGGCCACGCCGTTGATTTTACTCATACTAAATTGGCGTTCTAACTTGCTCACATGACAAAAGATGGGAAATCGACAAATAACTCATTGACTCATGCTTCCAATTAAAGAAGAGCAATGTTCGGTGAGTGAGAATTAATGATCTCTCTCTGCCATTTGCCTGCTCAAGTTGCTGCTGCTGCCGCTAGTTCCAGGCACAACTTCCAAGCTAGTTACTGGTATTTTAGACAAAGAACTGACGCAATCAACAGTCAAACATAAATAATTCGAAGTGAAATTGATAAGGTTCGGCATGAGCTCCGGCACACTGACCCGAAATTGTTCGTTTGAACGGTTCAAACCACATCGGAATTAACCAAAAATGGGGAAGAAAAAGTCCTCTTCCGCCGGTCTTCAGGAGCGAGTTCGGAATGTTCAACTCAGGTGCAAAGTCTGTGGTTCTGCACCACACTCGCCTAGGAAATTCGTCTAACCAGAAAGTACGAATCAGCCATCAGTGAAAACTGAAGCTCCTCCCCTTCCTTCAAGTCATTTTCATGCACAAATCTGCTCCAGTCAGCAGGAGCGAAGTATACCTTGAAGAGGTTTTTTGGCCTGCGACGACAAACCATCACATAAATTCGAGAATTTTCATGGATACCTTGCAGTTTGACAGTGTCGTGAACGTGCTCGCCATGGGCCTTTATGAAGCGACTTGGAAATTCCTGCATGCATAAAGAAAAAGAAGATTCAAATCAAAGTTTGCAATTTTAAAAGTCAATAGAAATTGTAAGAAGTCCTTGCAGCCGAAATGAGAAAAGGGCAAACGTCAATTAATGATTAATATTCCATTACCTTTCAATCTGATGATTTAGCAGAGTGTCACGAGAAGGCAATTTGCAAGATTCATTTGCAGTCATTTTGAAATTGAGGTTGCTAGCACAGATGAAACTCACAAATTGTCCTGGATTGTGTCCCCCAGAAGCTCCTGTGATGTTAAAGGGCTTCAATCGTTTGGAGAAGCGAGGAGGCACACGGGGATTTCCGGTATGCGGTAATGCTGCAGGGTTCTCCTCTTTAGTATCCCTGCGGAAGGCCTGATTGTGCCCATCCTGCTGGTGCACAGCTGGAGAAGCGAGACGGGATTGATCGTTGGTCTCTTCTTCTTCTTCTTCTTCGTCTTCGTCAGAAGAAACATTAATTTTCTTCTTCTTCATCTTGGTCAGAACGTTCTCCGATTCCTGGTCTGGAAAATATGGAAACGCGCGGGGTCCTCGAAACACAAGAACTTCAAACTCTGATCCTGCATCCTCCCTGAGAACAAAAACCACGAAATCTCCCAGCTGGAGACGGTTGTCAGCAGCAAAAGCAGGCCATCCACCAGTGATGGTCACTATTGTTGTCGAGGTCACAGAAACGCCGATATGCACAGGCCATGACCTTGAGGATCTTCCCCTGGATGTCCGAACTCGAAGTGTAACCAATTCTTTGACCTTGTCACCGTGATCTTTCGCAAACTTGAAGGGTACGTACTACAAGAAACGAAAAAAATGAGCACCTAAGGAATTGATTAGCACCGCAGAATCACAAACGGAAATTAATATGGTTTGATCGACAGGGCAAGTGCAATTCAACAGGGATTACGTGAACGTACAAGTTTTCCGCTTCGTCTATGATGAAGCGCTGACTTGGGGAGCGCCTTCACGAAGTGGATGCTTCCTGAGCTCCGCAACTGAGCAAGAACAGCAGTCATGTTGGCTCCCTGCTGACGATTTGGGGTCCTTGAAATTGGCTCCGTCTTTCGCTTCATCTTGTGCAGGTGCCGGCAGTGTGTAAATCACACAACCAGAGCTATCAAGCTTGGCTGCACAGCAAAATTTAAGACGTTTGTTAAGTCAAAGACTTAGAATTGTAGTGAAATTTGTCGGTCCTCTAAAGTTCGAGTGACTCGAAGGAATCAGATAAAAATGTAGCCTAGAAGAAATCTGAACTATGACATCAAGTAAAAAAGTGTGTTTGAGTCGCACACAAACTAAAATTTTGGACGCAATGTTCAAACACCTTCTTCTACTCAACTTTTTAACTAAGATAGCAAGGCATGGACGATAAGTGTATGGAAAGTTTAATGTATAGTAGTTACAAACAGACTTACCAAAAGTGAAATAGATGTTGGCAAAGTTCTAGTTCTAAAAGCCTCCCATTCTTGTAACATATACTATCTCACTTCCTACCCTACTAAATGAACCGGCATGACTAAAATTGTTGTATTGCATTTAGAGGACACATTTAGAGGACACAACAACAAAGGATGTTAATGAAACCCTAAAATAGTGAACTACCATTACAAAGAGCATGTAACGTCGGGTTGCGTGTCACCTCTTGCTCCCTTTTAGGCGCGGCTAACTCCTAAACCTACATGCAACACACACAAGTTAGTACCAAGCACTTAGTAAAGAAAACAAGCATCCCCCTAACCTAAGCACCCCACTCTTGGAGTCTCACTATGACTCACACTCGGTCCCCAAGCCTAAGTACCTTAAGGCTTGGGTGGGGAAAAATCCCCATTGGGGGGCTTACCTTTTCGCGCCACCCTTTGCGCCGCACGCAACACAGGCCTCCCTTCCGCCGGTGTCGGTTTGCCTCTCACCTATAGAAAACTAGCCAATGATTCTCTCTTTGCTTCTTGGGACTATTTTACTATATGGAACAATCTAACTTTAAGGTTAATTTCCTCGTTTCAAACAAGAGGAGTTGTAGAAGCCTCGCAAGTTTGTGTAATATACTCCTACATTGTTCTTATAGAAAACCACAAGCAACCATTAGAATAGCAAAAGCAAATGAAATTGAAATTGGTAGAGACAAGGGGACAATAATGTGATACGAATGGACAAAGAGCGAGTTGAAACTAGGTTGGGACAAGGCTTTCAAGTACAAAGAGTTGAAGAAGCCTCACCTTGCTTGTTGGTACTACTCTACTATGTGAAATAATTGGCCCTAGGGTTTCCTTGGTGTAGACAAGGGGACAATAATGTAACACGAATGGACAAGAAGCAAATTGAGACTAGGATGGAACAAGGCTTTTGGGCACAAGGAGTTGAAGAAGCCTTACCTTACTTGTTGGCACTATTTTACAACGTGGAGCACTTGGCCCTAGGGTTTCCTTGTTTTATGTATAGAGATTTGCAAATACCTCACCTTATAACACACTACTACAATGCTCTAATAGAAAACCACAAGTAGACACAAAAACAACAATAGCTAAATAAGGGACTTAATAATAAAGTGAAAGATTACTACAATGCTCTAATAGAAAGTTGCAAGTAGATACAAAAACAACAATAGTAAAGTAAGGGACTCAAAATAAAGTGAAGGATTCGACACAAGTGGAATTGAAATCTAGATGAAACAAGGGGATACTAAAAAGGATTTGTAGAAGCCTCATAGACCTTGTAATGTATTGCTACATTGTTCCAATAGAAAACCCCAAATAGGCACTTAAATAGTAATAGTGAAGCAAAAGATTTGAGGCAAAGCGAAGGATTCCTAACAAAGCAAAATAAGTTGAGACAAGGGAACAACTATACAATGTGAATGAAGACAATCTAGGGGCAATTATGCAATATAAATGGACAAATAGAGGATTGAGATAAGGGGACAAGAATGTGATGTGAACGGGGAAGGAAAGGGTTGAGAGTTAAAACACAAAGAGCCAAGGGGACAAGAAGAGAAAGCAAATGGACATAGCTAGAGATGGTTGAGATGTAGAATTCATATGATGACATTTACTAACCCACTAGCTAATCCTAAGTATAGTTTCAAACTGAAAGGGATATTATTTTAACTTTGCACCAAATAGTTGAATTGACCCATTTCCTCAAGAATTATTTGTCTTGACTTTAGTTTGAAAATAATAGAATTCAATATAAAAGAAAAGACTATTTCATTTCAATTCAAAATATATAATAAAATATAAAAATATTATGGTGATGAAAGAAATTTTGTTATTCAAATTGAATCATTTCATTTTTAAACATTTAGAAATTTAAAAGAAGAAACTTCAACTTCTAAATTTAATCATTTTTTAATTATAGTTTTTTAAACTGGATTTTTTTTAATTGAGAATAACTTTTATTGAGATTTTGAGATTTTCAACATTTGTAGATTTTCAATCTTCAACATAATAATTTATTAATTGATCAAAATTGTCAACAATGAGAGAAATTATAGAATCCTAATGTAGCAACAATACTAACCTTTCTATCTATGCAAGACATGTATTTTTTTTGTAATTCTATCACATTTGCAATGATCTTTAATATTAGTAATAGCTTGGGCTAATGTAAAATTAAATTTTTTGCTAAAAAACTATATTTCTATAAACTCCTAAAGGACTAAAGAGCCCAAGTTAGGTATATTGAGAACTTGTGGATTAAGGATCTATCTAGTTTTTTATTTGAAATTTTTGTACAATTTTCCTTAGAATGGAAATCAATCTTCCTACTTTACAAGTGCACTTTTGTTTCACATCAATACATCATGTTAATAAATATTACAAATTTATAAACTTTTTAAATTTCAATGTCAAAGTGAGTAATTAAAATTATATTCTTAAACAAGTTTATTTATTTATTTGATTTTTTAGACTAATATCAACACAAAAAATTTAGAACCATGCAATGCCAACTAACAAAATGAGAGCAATGTAGAGTTTTATTTTGTGGACAATGAAGTTAGAAATACATTTAAAGTCACCTTAAAACTCAATTTTGAATACTTCTAAAAAAAACCAATCATATAACTATATTAGTGTTGCTTACTAGAACATTTCCCCTACTAAAATTTTTCATTCTCAATTTTTTGTCAAAGTTATTAGCAATTTGGATTTTTCTTTCATCAAGAATGAAATTCTATTTTATAAATATTTTAAAGATGAATATCAAAGTTCTTGATTAAATTTTTTTTTCATTAATTCACAAACCATTTCCCAACCCCTTGACAATCTCCTCAAAAAATAACCAATCCTTCTCAATAAAAATACTAACCACTTTGATTTGTTAAAAAATACCCTTGTCCCTTCTAAACTACATAAGTACAAAATAATTACAATTGCATATATAGATATGAAAATAGAAATGATTACAAATATAAGTGCAAATATGAATGCAAATTTATAATCCTATATTGTTTTCAAGTGAAGATTACAAAATTTCATATATTAGAATTATAGAAATTATAGATATAAGAGTTTATAGAAATGAAACAAGCCTATAAATTTTTGAACCCTAGCTTGATTTTGACATGTAATCCCTGCATGACATTTTTCATAAATATATTGCTCTAGTGGTATATTTACTACAAGAAGTGTATTGAATTACTATCTGTTCAGAATATAAATATACGCAACAGGACTATCTACTCAAATACACCACTTACTCATAATAACTTAAAATGCAACAAATTTCAATGATATAATTTTGCATTTGCAATTCATGGTTTATAAAAATGTATCACAATTTGTTTATGATAGATACATATTTTGATTATTGTATATTTCAAGCTGTATAATAATCATAACATCTATCATTTATAATTACAGTTTTGCAGATTATGTGAAAATATTATCTTATATATGTTTCAAATTTTTTTGAGGAAATTAAATTATAATACAAAATATATTTAGATGCCAAAGGATGAGGAATGTCAATCCTACTATTAAGTGATCAAGATTTTATTTTATTTTATCAAAACACCAAATATTTAAGGAAGTCATTTGTATTTTTTTTTAGTAAAAATATCTACAAGATCTTATTGCTAATTAGAGTTATTTTCTTTTATGCTTGAAAAGAAGTCATTCTAATTTTTAAATAAATTTTGGCCATTTTTGGGTCTACAACCGTTTACCCCTATAATGTCGAAAGATAAAAAAGTGGAAAAAATTGTGTATATGTACATTTAAATGTCAACTTGATATTCAAAATTTTTGTAAAAAAAGAATACATTAACATTAGAGGGTTTTTAGAGGGTTGGGAGGGTTGTTTCAAGCAGGGTTGACACGACGTCCGGACGCGGACGCTGTGTTCGCTGGGACCGCCCCATCCGCCTGTCATCCCGTCCGCCCCGTCCGCTTTGACGGCCCTATTTCCCCTGACCGCCCTACCCAAACTGCCCCGTGGTCACTCCCTTAATTTTTAAACAATTAAATGTTAAATGAAGTGCAATGGTTCGCGATTTGTCATTAAAACAATGTCTCTTATAAGTTGAAAGATTATAAAGTTTGACCATGAGTCCATGATAGTCTTGAAACTATGAAAAAATTCCAATTCATTTTCAGAAGGCAAACTAAAAAAGTTTGTGACTTCAAATATATATATATACTATTTAAAAAATCGAGATCAACACAAATACAAACATAATCAATATGGGCAAAATATATTGAATTTAATATAGAATACCATACATTGTGCACATTTGGCTAATTGCACATATAATTTTTTTTCATTCCAACTCTATATTTCTAAACTAATTTTTAATGCCTATATAACCTATTCAACTATTACTTCTACACTACCAATCTAATATAAATGGCGGAAATGTTCATTTGGCATCGGCCAACGATATGTATTAAAAAATAGCGTAATCACATGGGCCAAACTAGTATTTTCATCGTTAGTCTTCGAAGAAATGCGCTTCAAGTAAGCATAAAACACTTTTGCAAAGTCATGAAAGGCAAATTGTGTCGCACTAGGTGTTTTTCGTAGCACGTTGAAATACGCCTCTGACATGTTGTTTCCATTCATCCGCCGAGCAATTTTTTGAATGGCATACTCTTCCGACTTACATGAATACATTGGAATGACTTCCACATCTACACCTGTTTTATGTAAATATGCAATACGTGGATCCACCCACCATCTCCTCTGCAAAGTTTGTTTCATCTCATCTGCTCATGTGAATGTGTACAAAAACTTCATTGGCTAAGAAGCTAAGGTGGTTATGCCCCAATCGCAAACTCCAATGTACACACGTGACTCATCCTCTGGAAAATGCAACAAGATGTTGTCCGGAGAAAGATCATTGTGCAAATGTCCAGCAAGACACACTGCATACATTATATGCATGAACGTCCATGTCAACTCCCTACGCTTCTTCCGATATCGTCCTAAATGGTGAGCTTTTACAACCTCCTCTTCAGTTGGATTCGTATACATCAAACGGATTTGAATGTTGTTTGGAAAGTCCTTATCCATATTCAACATTTGTCGAAGAGTTCTACCATTCCACCATTCCACCATTCCACCAATACGCATAACCTTCACACGTCGTTCCGTGCACCGCAGCAAACCGTATCACACCTGTGTGTGGAATTCGAACAGCCATTGATTCGTTTTGATGTTCTAACTTTGCAAGATCGGGTCGAGTTTGATGGTGAATGGATTTCTTCGCCGCAAACTCCCAATGAGGAAGTATTCCTGGACATCCTTCAATATGAACCTTTCGAATCGTTGCATATCCACCTCTCATCATTCTATCATCAACAGCAATCACGCGTGCTGTATTTGGAAGTGCTATGAGGTGCCGTTTGGTCCTTTCTGCTTCAGCAACTCCATCATTGCTTTTCCACCAACCAATTGAACCAACTCGATTGTGCGTTTTGGCGAATGGAGCACATCGCCCCTTAAATAAGTCCGCTTTCAGAATCACTTCTTCAAACTGGGCGTCATTGGGTCAATATTCCTTGCCATATTTAACCAAAATGACTTTGGAATTCCACAAAGCGTCATGAACCTTGTTCTCCAAACATTTGGTGAAGTATATTTTATGCATTTCGTCATGCTACTTTGCCACATTCAATGCATCCAACAACATCTGTATCATGTCTACCTTGAATTTAGACATGCACTCCTTTTGATATCTGATGTACTTATTGTCTAAAGATAATGTTGTTTCCGATTCATAAAATTGAACAATGCGCTCAATCATGAATTTTTTGCATTCCTTCGAAGGACTTTGGCGAGCTACCTCCAAGTTTGATGGTCCCTCTCCATGTTTAAACTTTACAACCTTCTTCTTCCCCTTCGTCATCGTGACAAATGAAACTGATATAGATGAAATTTTCTAATTTAAAATTGAATTCACGCGCAAGTGTTTAAAAAATTGGCAACAAGGAGGCCCCAATAAACCACTTTTGCCTTGCCTCGGAAAGGAGCCAATGGAGGATGAACCACCAAGCTTTCCGCTCCACCTTGCATTCATAAGAGGCAAAGCAAAAGTAACAATGTGGACGGCCCTAAATCATCCGCCCGATCGGACGGCCACGGGCGGACAAATCTGGCGTCCACCGGATCGGACGGTCCGGGGAGGCGGACGCATCGGTCGTAACGGGGCGGACGGGGCGGACAGGGCGGACGGGTATTGGGGCGGACAAGGTCTGGGCGGACGGGGCAGATGGGGCGGTCGGGACGGACAAGGCGGACGGCGGACATGTATCAGGGCAGATGGGGGTCTGGGCGGACGGGGCGGTTTGACGTTAAAGCAACCCTAAACCCATATTTTGCACGATAAACAGAGGTCTTCATGGCACTGTATAGTTCAACTAACTTTTCATTCATTCAATTTAAAATTTGAAATTAAAAAAGGTAGCCTTCCTTTATGACCAAATTTATGAATTCTTGGTAAATGATATTTTTGTACAAAGATATGAGCTAAAATGTGCAAAAATTCACGAAAGGATTGCGACGTTTAATATATGTGCCCAAATATTCACGTTGCATTGTGTATAAAGCAATTGTAAGAAGGTAGTTGAATAAAGATTCTACTATTAAATTGAATTAGTTGACGTCTAATCACTTAATAAACCGCTAAATGTCCAAGTCCTTGCAAGTGTGTTTTGGCTATCGAAAAAGAGCATGGACTTATAGTTATCCCCAATGAAGCAAATTGTTCTTTTTTCAAAATCTAACAGTATAGATATTTAGCACCTAAAGTTCTTTTCACTAAAAACACTTCAAAACTGCCATTAGTAGTGCAAATACCAAGTCTTGGAAAAAAAATATGTTTGGGCATATGTAACCGTAGGATCTTGTAGTAAATTAGTTGGAAAAGATGTGGAAAAATTTTTAGACAAATCCACCATTTGGATTGTAAGATATTAGATATTGAATGTTTCATTTAAGGGGGCTACTCAATTATGTCTATTAATGAACAATTGGTAGGCTAACAAACCTAACTTAGCATGTATTTTAATATTTGTTGCAATTGTTTTAGGAATATTATAACATAATACTATTATAATATTCTTATAAATGATATAGTACTAAATCATTTCAAAATCAACAACATTTGAACACAATCTGTCAATCTTGTCTTCCATACTCCTTTAATGATATATATATATTTAAATATATATACATACATAAAATATATTAGATAAATCAACATGAACAAATCAATGATTATATATTTCATACATCTATTCTTCATCAATCAAATAAGAGTGCATATTCAAATATAAACAAAGATGGTTTCTCCATTTGTTCCCAAAAATTACATAAACAAATAGAGAAAAATATGAAGTGAATGTTACTTGGAGAATTGAAGGGAAAGAAATTGAAGGGAAAGAAATTGAAGTACTCAATTGCATTTTATTAAATTGGAAAATTGCATGTGGATGGCATGAATTAATCTTCATAGATGCTAAACTCATACGAGTTGCATTTCAACATTTATGATTTATGCAATTAATTGAATTGAAAGCTCTTGTAATTACATTTTCAAATTTTCGATTCAATCATTCAAATTTGCAAGAGTGATTTATGATAGATTTATAACTTTAAATGTGAAAGCATTCAATGCCTTTATGCATTTGTTCATCAATATATTAATTTTAAATAAATAATATATATTTTTTATAACATATGCATAAACCATTGCATCAAAAAAAACAAAAACTAAGAGCCAAGCCAAATAGGTTGGTCAAATGAAGAGAACAAGAGAACAAGAGCCCTACGAGAAAGCAAAGGAAAAAAAAAGAAATAACCAAAGGATTCAAAGGAAGGAGCAAGATGCATTCTTGCAAGACCGTAGAATACATAATGATTTCAAAATCCAAACACAAATATATTTTCTATTTCAATGAGAGTCAAAAATGAACTACCCTACTCTCAAAGATTGTACAATGTACACATTATACAAAATGAACATATAACAGAAAGAGTAGAAGACATCGTTTATCATGATTGAAAACTGAAATGATTTTTTCTTTCTATGTAAAATATTTTATGAAATGTAACAATGTATTTAATTATCATAGTAATTGGTAGAAATCTTTGTGCAATACATAGAAACATTTCATTTATGTGGAGTTTTTCATTTATTTAGGATTAAAATTGAAGTATTATACTCTACAAAGTACAAACCGAAAACAATATCATATACCTAAGTTCAAAAGTTTGCAATTGTTTCGTGAATTCATTTTGAAAACTCAAACGAAGAAATATTTTATAATCAATATCTTGTTCATTTGAATCATTTCAAAATTCGAATTCCGAATTCAATTCCTATTTATAATAGAAATTATGTTTGTCAATTTTTTAGATCTTTAAACAATGAACCTTCTTTTTTAAAATTAATATTTAAAAACATCTTAAATAAGAATATTGGAATTACCCTTCAAAATAAATATAGCACATGTATAAGTGTATAATGTATTCTACTCTACCAACTCAAGTAACGAATTTTTCTATGTTTTTAAGGAAAAATATAGCCATATATGATTTGAAAGTTAAAACATTGATTCTTTTTCTTTGTTTTCAAATCTAATCAAAATTTCATTAAAAAATATGAAAGACTCAATGTTCATTTGAAGATCGTGATGCACTTCTAATTAGAAATCACAACCTTTCATTAAATATCATGAGGTTGAAATCCATTAAACTGTTATTCTAATTATGTATTAGGGCCTTTTTTTAAAATTTCATTTGCTTATGATGAAAAAGGAATTGATTATTTCTGCAAAACATTTGATTTTCTAATGAACTTTAAAAAAATCCCCACCATCCTCAGATCTTCTCAAAACCTATTTAGAAGAATAATATGAGTAAATAATCCAAACATATTCAACTTAACCACATTCCCCTCATTTGTAAAACAATTTAGAGGAGAAAAGAAAAGATTTAGGGTAATTAGGGTATAGGGTTTAGGGTTTACATTTTTTTTTTTAAAATATGATAAATCAATTACATTGATCCTCATTTAGCAGTGATTATTAGGCTGTTTTTTTTGGAAATGTTACCGTTCTTTTTGAGTAATATCGGCCTCATAGGATGCTCCAATAGACAGTTGGGCAGACGCCGTCGGCGGTCAGTGTTTAAGTGGGGTGGTCGGCGTGTCCAAAGCGCGGACGGCGTCGGAAGGCGAACAGTGCGGACAGTCTCGCTTGACCGCCCTGCCCGCCTCGCCCACCCCGTCCGCTTCATCCCCGTCCAGGCCGTTGCTTGTTTTTGAATGGAAACCCTAAAAATGAACCTTTAATTTTCTAGAGGGGACTATAAATGTTAGAAGAGAAGCTTTGGTATTCACTCTCGAAAAACCGAACGCTAAGATTTCCAAGGGCTATGAGCTTCAATTTATTGAATCTCTTGCTTGGTAATGCATAGTTCAGTGGACGGGGGGGCTTTGATTTTCAAAGCTTTGTGTGACTAATTTCATTGATATTGTATACATTGTCACGTTGTGGATTTCAAATTTAAAACATTTTATTGGTTTTTTTTGAAATTGAGGTAAAACATACACTTGTCAATATGGTGGTCAAGTCGACGGGGGATTTTTCTCCTTGGTTTAATGTGCAAGAGGGTGGTAAAGTAAAATGTAGGCTTTGCAAAGCGAGCATGTCAAGGAAGTTCAGTCGTATGTTCAACCACTTAGGCTATTCTGGGCCTGGAGGTGTACGTGATAAAGGGGTGAGCCTTTGTCCACGATTATCAATGGTAGTTCGATATTTATTTCGGCATTGCGAAGGAGTTTTTTCAAAACACGTTGTAATGGACAATGTGGATGGCAACCCTGGCCTTTTAGATGTCCAAGAGTTTTTGGCCGAAAAGGCTGTATCGCATTCTGACCACGAAGACTCTTGTCTAGCGTCCAAAGAATTGGTATCAATGGTATGTGCCACAACTGAAATGACTTTGAGTACGGAAGCTTCTGGTGAACGTGAAACCCCGAGGGCATCAAGTTCTAGGCCTCAAAGGCAAAGCAACTTAGTGAATGGGTTTGAAGAAGGTCATAGACGCAAATTACATTCAGTGTGGGCAAATTTTTTTTATTCGGCGAACATACCATTTTCCGTGGCTCGAAATCCAGCTTTTAAAGAAGCTGTAAAGAAAACAGCTGCGTTCGGTAGGCCATACATTCCTCCTTCATACCACGACCTTCGGTACAAATTGTTGAATGAGACGAAGACCAACATTTAGACACAATTGAATGCACGGACCGAAGATAGCATTCGAAAATTTGGAGTAACATTGTCCATTGATGGATGGAACTCAGTGACTAATCGACCTCTCATCAATGTCATGCTTGTATCATCCGCAAGTGAAGAATTTCTTGGATCTGTAGATACAAGTGGTTGTGAAAAAAATGCGGAGTACTTGGCAGTTGTGTTGGAAAAGTTCATTGAACAAGTGGGGTCCAAGAACGTCGTGTTAATAACTACGGATAATGCTCCCGTGAATCCGTCCGCATGGGATGTAATATGTGCAAAATATCCTCATATTTTTTACCAAGGGTGCGTGGCACATGCATTCAATTTGTTGTTGAAGGATTGAGTTGCACAGAAATGGATTGCTTCCAAATTGGATAAAAAAGTTCTTGTAGTTAAATTTATCAGGAAGAGACATATGCCGCTAGCTCTATTGCGAAAGTATTTGCCAAATTTTGGTCTCTTGATGCCTGGGGATACAAGGTTCGCCTCTAAATTTATCATGATGGAGCATTTGACAAAATTAAGAGGAGCATTGGAACAAACGGTGGTAGATCCGCAATGGGTTGAGTATATACATACTCTCAAGAAGAAACGTGGAGCCAAAGTCCAACCAAAAGACTTGGCCTTAGCGGTGAAGAAAATTGTTCTTGATGATTATTTTTGAAATCGGTCCATCAATTATGTGGAGATGGTTGAACCAATTATATGTGTACTCTGCGATTTGGATTCAAAATCACCATGCATGGGGAAGGTGTTGCATATCATGAGGAAGTTAGAGAAGCACATGAACGGATTACAAAGTCCACCATTTTGTTTGTTAGAAGAACTTGCAATTCCATTGGTACAGTCTTTTTATGCCCGAAGAAGAATAGTGGACAACGATCTCCAATCAGCCGCAGCTCTTTTGAATCCATACCTTCTTCATGATAAAGAGCTAGCGGATGACGCAGATGCAATGTCAGGATGTAAGAAAGTTTTGGAGAGAATATGTAAACTGGATGAATATGCAGCAGTGGTGAAGGAATTTGTAGCTTTTCGACACAAGGAACCTCCATTCTACAATATGTTGAATCCAGGAGATCAAATGTTGTCCGCACATGCTTAGTAGGATTTTGAAGGTGCATGTGGCAAGTTTATAGCTCCATTAGCGAAGAGGATATTGGCTCAACCGGTGTCATCATCTTCATGTGAACGGAATTGGAGCAACTATTTTTTTGTTCACAACAAATCTCGAAATAAATTGAAGCCGAAGAGAGCAGCGGATTTGGTGTACGTGTATACCAATTCTAAAGTATTAAACGCATTGAAGGAAAAAGATGAAAAAAATGGTATAATGATAATGTGGATCCGATGGAATAAGAGGATTCAGATAGACCGACGTTAGAAGACGATGATGACGATGATGACGAGGATTTGGAAAGGGCCCTTTCAGCTGTAGATGGCGGAGATGACTTCAATCGTGCGACAACATGGGGAGATGAAGACGTTATGGAAGGCTTTCCCGATTCGGTGAATGATACGTATGATTATCATCTAAACCGCAAGGATGTTGTTCCCGACAATGCAAACGATGCATATACCTTTTGTGAAGACGAGGACAATGTAGACGTACAGGAGAATCTACCTTCTTTAACTGCATATTGCAATGGAATGGGATTCTTGAATAGCGAAAACATTCTATCGGAAAAGGCAAACGCTATTGCCAAAGAGGTGAAAATCAATGAGAATGCTATTGGTGATGATGGGAGAAATGAAGAAGTTTTAATTTCTCAATTTCCATCTGTGGCATTAAATGTAGTGCAAGGAAACGACAAAAGAGAAGATGCGGTCATGGAGGTGGACGTTCCAAAATATGTGGGCAACAATAGTGATGATGAGGGGGAACCAAATATTGCGGTACAGAAAAATAGTGATTCAGTTGGAATGGCAATCACAAATTCGGCAATTGTGAAGAGTGATAAAGGAAAAGAGCCAATGAACTCAATTTTTGAAGTACCGAGATCTAATGCTCTTCCACCAATACCGTTGAAGTCTGTTAGCACACGATTGAATGATTCTCAGAGCTTTGGATATGGAAAACGCCTAATGAACATTTCCAAAGAAATTTCCACTGGCGGTAATCTACGGAAAGTAGCGTCATCACCTATAAGCCTAAGTGATACGGATAGTGATTGGATGTCATTGGCATCTTTGCGTGTTCGCATTTTAGGAAAAGGAATGGCGCAAGAACCCATCAAATCAACAAACGACACTCTATTACTTCAAAAGAAAGCCAAAGTGGAGATAACCGTTCATGGATATGTCGACCCTACATCGAGATTGATGGTTCAAGAATCGAGTAACGTGAAAGCGAAAAAGAGAAATGCAACCTTTTGCTATCTCTCCAGCGAAGAATATGACCCCTCTTGATTAAAATGTTGCTACTTTGTCAAATAGAAAGAAAAGAAAGGTTCCTATTCAAAAAGCCTTTAATCGTTCTGTCAAAGTAAAAAAAGAAAAATTAAATTCAAAAGAAGGGAGTAAACCTACTTCGAGAGAAGACTTGAAGGAGACAACGATACTTGATTCCAACAATGAAGATGACTCCGACAATGAAGATGACTCCGATAATGAAGATTTTGAACGGAGAGCTGCAGGAGAGAGTAGTGGGGCTGAGGTTAGAGGAGATGTGGATTGGCGTCCATAGGAATTGTGGAGATGTGAATTTAGATGTTTGATTGTTTAGTTGCTCATGATATATGGAGCTCATGTTGACAAATGACAATGGTTTCTTCAATCATTTTATTATAAAATTGTTTGTTTATTGATGATATACATCTCGCTGGATTTTAAAGTGATTTTGTTTCTAAATCAAAATGAAATTCAACAAAAAAAATTAAAAATATATTTCATATTTTATCTTTTACATAAATAGTGATATACAACTCTATTGAATCGCAATTGCAATATAAGAAAAATCAAAATGACTTCACTCTCAATCTCTCATTGGTGAAAACAATCAAAATAAAAAAACCAAAATGGGTTTTCTAAGCCGCCCTGTCCGTCTGCCCCGCCCGTCCGCCTTCCGACGGCGGGAGGGACGCTACGTCTGCTAGCGTCCGGACATCCGGATGTCCGGAAAACGGACGCTATTTTGGGGCGGACGTAGAGATTCGTCAACCCTGGTTTCAAGCTAGTGTTCCCTACAATTCCCTTCCTTGTAGTTTTAGCAAACGGCTATTTCCAAAATTAAAAAAAAAAAAAGAATCATTCTTGAAATGAAGAAAAAAATTCAGAAGAAAATTATTTTTTTCAAACAAGGCAGTTGGTGTGCTACATTGGCAAGCTACTGCAGGATAGTTCTTGTAGTTTAGGAACTATTGGGAACTCACAGCCCTCTAGAGGGCTGAAAACTCTTCTAATGTATTTTTTTACAATACGATAGAAATTGGGTCTCGAAAATGACCAAAGGAAGGCACTTAGAGTAAAGTAAATATATATCCTAGTTCCATGAAAAGGGTATTTAATTAGAGGGTATGAAATAAGATATATTTTCTAAGAATTTTCCTAATTATTCTCTATATTAAAACTTTAAGGGTTATTTTGAAACTACTTTGCTTTATAAGTAGTACGTGTTTTATATTTTTTGAACAAAATGGACACTATGGTTCTTTTTACCTAGTTTATAATGTTTCAGATTTTCAAACAATATGGAATTGTATAATGTTTTGTACATTTGCAAGTATATGTGTATATACCTATATTAAAAAATATAGGTGATTATGACATACCAATCTTAGATACACAACTATGATATTATACACAAGGGCCATTGACACTAAAATGGCTTACAGAACGTCTTTTGTAAGAAATATGTCAAATTGAAGAGACCAAACAATGAGGCAAAGATAAAATTAAAAGAAATTGAATATAGAAAATTTTAGGTTATATATGTTAGAAAAAAAACTAACAATAAATATGAAGAATTGAAACATTTAAGCATAGTTTTAAAAAAAATTTATGCGAAAAGTTCTCTCCAATTAAAATTCATTTTTTTATTAAAAAGTTCCAAAAATTGGATAGCTTATCCCATAATATGTATATTTAAAAAACTCATATAATTAGATATTTAATGCTATTGTTGTCTTCAAAAAATATTCATTTCATGTATATAATTACATTTTTGGATTCTTTATTTAGGAGGCTACAAGAGTTTTTAAAATTAAAACAAATTATTTTCCTTGAGATTGAACTAAAATGCATTATAAGTGATTATAATTAGGGCCATATAATATGGGAGTTGCATATCCAAGATACCAATATGTCGTTATAAAATATATCTTATATGTATAATATTCTTTGAATAGGATACAAAATAAGTTATGGGACACCACTAAAAGGTTGCCAATATTGGAGCTATAGTTACTGTTATAGACATTAGAGGATTTTTGGGGGGTCGGGAGGGTTGTTTCAAGCCTATTTCCGGATTTCCCCGATCCTGCTCCCACTGTCAGTTTTGTTTCTTTTATAATAAACAAATTAAAATTTAGAATGGAGAAAAGAGCAATTTTTTTTTGGTGATGCAGCAATTACCAAGCCATGCCAAGCAATAAGTAAGAGGTTGTTCCCTCGACGCTACTAGCCTAGGGAACTTGCAGCCCTCAAAAGTTGTTGAAAATCTTCTTATGGTAGGTGTGTCTTCGAGTAATTTGTCAAGGTCATTCTAAAATTGAACCCAACTCTAAAGAGTGTTGAAAAATTTGCCTTCATGGTGTATAATGCACATCTTAGGATGTAGAGATGTATTTTTTCCAGTATTTTTAAAGGTGTAAGAGTACTCTAACTAACTTGAATTTTTTTATTAGCTTATAAAGTATTAATGAGAAAGCTTCATATTTAGGAGGGAATATTTGGAATTTTGGACTTTGCTATGCAATTTTCAAAAAACATTATAAACACAAAGTAGGCAAAAATGATACAATTCCATATTTTGTTAGGTATGGATCTTTGAAGGAAGATCCAAATCACATGATTTTTGCACTAAATAGACATGTCAATTGGGAAGGTGGTAATGCACCTTTTTTATTTGTAATAAACATTACTACAAAATGTGGAAAATTATTTTATATATATATATAAATTATGGGCCCCTTTGTAAAGGGTGATGCTCCCCTCAATGAGAACCTCAGTGCTAAGCCAAGAACTCAGCACTTGGGGAACTTGGAGAATATTTTTTTTAAACATGAAGCACACTTTGCATTAAAATAAATCTTTTTTTTCATACTTTGGGTAGAAATTTCATCCAACTTTTAATTTCTTTTACTTTAATTTGTTTGTAAGTTTTAATTTCTTTTACTTCTGTTTTGAAATTTTGAATTTATTTTATTTTATTTGTAATTTTAAATTTATTTTACTTTTATTGAAATGGGTCTTTTACTTTACTGTAGGTTTTCTATAAAAATCACCCGCCCCTCTTCTCCAAATGAAGGTGCCATTCAAACTGCAACTACAGGGAGGACTCGGCAGGACTTGTATTAAGCTTATGTGTACATTGTAACCGGTCACTGAATGAACCTCGCTAGAGACTAATTCTGGCTTCAAAGTTCAGAGCCATTGCCCATTGCAAGTCAAACAGTTGCAATCCCTCGCACTCTCGCACAGTCGATAGCGTCGCGTCAGTAC
Source organism: Pseudoscleropodium purum (assembly GCA_963969395.1). Lineage (NCBI taxonomy): Eukaryota > Viridiplantae > Streptophyta > Bryopsida > Hypnales > Brachytheciaceae > Pseudoscleropodium > Pseudoscleropodium purum. The sequence goes on from OZ017796.1 coordinate 24,645,021, forward strand.
GTAGTTGCGAGCCAACTTCTGCAAATATGGCAACCTCGGTGTTCCGAAGGTTGGGTCCCAATCAGTCTGCTCTTCAACGTGGCCGTGACTTCCGCAGAGCCAACAATTCAACATGTGGAACAGCTAGTACCTCAGTCTTCCCAAGGTTGGGTCCCAACTATGATCCAAATGCCAACAATTCAACGTATCAATTGCAAGCGGCTGCTACTCCCAATGTCGCTCCAAGACCACACAATGGTTCTTGGTCATGGAGACGTGTCTCGGTGCAGGAACAACAACAACTCGATCTGCATCCAGTCCCTGTTGAGTGTGGGGTTGAGAAGAAATTTGCGCCGCTTCCCCAACTTGGCCCCCAATGTCCTCCAAACCATCCGCAAGAGGAAGAGCCAATGATTATGGAAGAGGCTCCTGCAAGCCTTGATCAGTTCAGTGCTCCCATGGATCTACAATGCAAAGACGAATGGGAGGCACCGAGTGAAGCTACTCCGATGGAAATAGACTCAACCGGCATGTAATTATTAGTAGCACTCTTAAATTATCTCCATAGTTAGTTCACATAATATATATGTATGCGACTAGAATCGCTCGGACTCTAGCTAGTTTGAAGTAAGGCTAGCAATACTATCCTATAATAGACCGTGGTAGTTCATTCATTGATGCAAAGAAGCATTTGAATGCATGTGACTGTGATTAACTGAAAGATCTAAACAACTCCATTACTGTGATTTTTTTTTCTCTCTTTGTGTGCATATACTACTGTCTAGATCACGTTGAAATTGTATGAATTGTTTGTGGTATGAATGTATACGTTGTATGAACATGCACTTGCTGTCAAATGAAATGCATTGCTCACTTGCCTCTATCATTTGCATTATTATGCCAAGCGAATTCACTTTGCTGGAGTTGAATATTTGGAGAGTGGTGCACATACCCCACGGGCACATTCAGATGGTATCGGGCCATAATATATCCTGTGCACTGAAGTGTGACTGGAGGAACATGAAGGCAGGTGCTTTACTCAGTACTTCACATCTAGACATTCTTTCTTTCTTGCCTGTGAACAGGTGAGTCGTTTTGGCTATGGTCTTCCGATCCATGTGCAGTAATTTTCAGTTGTCGTTGCAGTTATAATAAACACTACATTCATGTATCCACAATCTTTGGTGTAGCCAGCTAGTAAAGCTTAGAGCCTTTTGGTTGAAGTATTAATGGTTGATCCGGTGCCTGCACTTCAGTTAGAAGGTTTTCCATTTCATAGCAGACAATCATATGAAGACTCTCCTGATTTTTTTGTCAGGAAGAGAGTGAACAGCTCGATCGATCAGGTGTATGTATACACAGTCACTTCCGCAATCCCTTACAAGTCCTGGTGACTAGAATCTGAATTTAGTCTAAGAAATGCAGCATATCAAAAAAGAACACTCTCTACCTCCAACATGTTGATCATAAGTATGGGATGACGACCCATTTCCGACCACTTAAGGAATTCCGCATAGCTGCTGGATGGGTGTATTCAGGGAAATATTTTTTCCTGAATTTATTTTTCTTGTATTTTTCTTGTATTTCCCGTGTAGGGAAATTGATTTAAGAAGGATTCCAAATGTTTTTACATGTTTTTGGTCCAAATTGAAATTACTTTGAAGTTTTTTTGAAGATTCTCTGGAACTTATTCTTGTTATGTAGGCCGCTGTAATTCTGACCATAGGCTCGTTACAAAATTGATGTAAGTGATAATTATGTACATGCTGTGATCATTCTATGCTTTCAATGTACACTTCTTGAACATTTCTGCAGCTCCTACAGGGCCAGCCATACATGAGCTGTGATGTAAACAGAGCTATGATTGGAAATACAGCAGCCTATGCTATGGAAATGGGGTGTGTGTGTGGTCAGAAATGGGTTCAAGGGAAATCTGAGACAGTTCTAGAAAAGAAATTCGTAAATGACTCAACAAAACTCAAAGATGAAGAGTTCATTCAGACATACTGTATGGTTGTCAAGAGAATAGTTGTAATATATGGTAGTCACCAAAGTCAGGTGCTTAAAAGTTAAAACCAGTTGTACTGATACAAGAGAGGGCACATAAATTAAAAACTGGTATCGAAATAACAGACCCTACTACGATGATTGAAGCTTTCAATTCCCTCAATCAATACTTATTTTGCCCACTCTGTTTGAAATTTAATACCTTGAACTTGAATGATAGTCATATACAGTACTCATATCATGCCAATGTCAACCTCATTCCTTGGGTACCATATCCTTGTCAGAAATCAAGAAGAAACGACATAATTCTTTCCACATTATTTAGCATGAAATTCTACAATATTAACTAAGGTCAATATCTCTCCAGCGTCACATGATTCATATCTATGAAAAAATGAAGAACTAAGACCAATCCCTTGGACTTCACATTGAATGATCTTCGTCTCTTCACCTTCAACGCTGCCAAACCAGAGCACATTCGGCAAAGAGCATTATAATTTCCAGGATGTAAATATCACTACTTAGTGTCGATCTCGGACAGTCTCAAGCAACAGGATTCGCTCGTTAACGGTGCTCTGTGAACTGCATTTCCGTTTAACATGCTCTAAACGCCCTTCATTAACTTGTAGCAATTAAGAGAAGCTGTTGATTTCATCTCCACACTAAAGCACTAGCATCATGACACTTACATGCGACTCCTGCGAGAAAGGCTTGTCGATCTGTATTGGGATCGCCGCTGTTGCCGTGTTCTCGATCCAGTTTGTCTTGTACATCATCCGTTTCGCAGTCAGTAAAGTCGCGCTCTTCCGAGAGGTTGCTCGAGTTTCACAGATTCAAGTCGCAGCCGCAGCCGGTGCCGCAGCCCCTGCCCAGCCAGAAAGCGTGACAAGTAGAGAGTTTGGCGCACATTCCCACCCACCACTTCCTGCTATGGTGTCTCCTCGAGACCTTCTTGTCAACTGAAGCTAAGTTTGCTAACCAAATAGTAGGCTGTCAATTGACACCATCTGTGTATGAATGGCAGGATTTTCCATCAATAATACATTTATGAGCACATGAGCACGTACATTCCAGCACCCTAATTCGATATCACCAGTGCGTCGATCGATTGCAATTGTCCATAGCCTATTGGGAGGCTTAGCACTGAATGATCCTCCATAGATCTATTGGTAGTCGACCGATTAGCACCTTTGTTGGGAGTCCTTCATTATTAACAAAGTAACCCATTAATTATCTGCTATTGTTGGTCTGTTAACCAACGTGTGTTGAGAAATAAAGTACTTAACTATTCCTGAATGGAGTTGAGCGGAGCATCAATTGCAGGAGGCTGAGGTCCATTTACAGTGTCTGGAAGTCTAGTTTAATTGTTCGGAATTCGAATTGGTCTTCTTTCTGGTTTCTTCCGATGCTTTGAGGATCCCTGTGCATGAAGACTTAGTGCGGTCCAGTCATGAAGATGCTCTTCGATGACACTCGAAGGCTTGAACCCCATATGGAACAGAGTTGCCAAATCGAAGATCAGTCACATTTTTTCCTTAAATCCACTTGTAATTGGTCAATTTATTATTTATGAGACACATTTGATGCGCAGGGGTGAAAAGAGTGTGAACCAAGAAGTTGGAAGGCTCGTCAAGTACAGATATAAAATTATAGCATATCGATTTGTCCGTCCAGGGGTGACGATACCCAAACGTCAGTTTATGGCATGGCATTTTTGCACCAGGAAATGGGAAAAAGCTTGCGTCGGTTATTAGACAATCACGCCCGTCAGATCTTGAAGATCTGTGACTCTCTGAAGGAAGGTTGCATATGTTCCAAACCCTTTTCCACTTCCGCCTCTCCAATCGCAACATGCCATGCTGCAAAGAAAATGACAAGACTAGGTAACGCTCAATTTTTTCTTTATTACACTTCTGAACGCTAAAAAAGTTGGAGCTTTGGATTCGGAGCACGGTGCAGCAGGGTCCTTTGAACGTGCAAAACTGAAAGTACAACGGACGCCATGTGAAGGGCCCAAATGAAAACAACCTGAAAAACGTGGGCTCTGTCACCATCCAGGTGCCTCAAGCCTGGCAAGGATTGCAAGCTCCAAAACCCCAAGCGTACGTAATCATGATACCACACCAAGCAGCTACAAATCAAAGGCGGCAAAAGCTCTCTTCGCCAGAAACAGTAGACGTTGACATTTCAATTGGCAGGAGAGTGTCTTACTTCGGCCGTTACGGTGCTTGAGATCGATCGAATTGAAAGAATTCTCGCAGAGTTTCGATTCATCAGTGGAGGACAAGGCCTGCGTAATCTGCAGCGCCCCTCCCGAAACTCTTGATGCGGACTTCCCCGAATGGAGGTCGCATTGAGAGTTTGGACTGGCTCAACCACGACGTAGTTATCACCAATTAAGGAGGAAAATCTCATTACCTCTGGCGCGTACCTCCACTACAGCAACTTCGCCATCAAGGATTACAAAGGGAAGCCCTCTTCCTTCGGATGCGCCACCTACTTCTGGGACCCCGAGGGGATTCCGTGGGTCGAGACCCCCGACGGCCCTTACGGGTTTGCCTGCCACCAGAAGTGCTACAATTTGTTACAGGAGAAGCTTCAGTACAAGCTCAAGATTGGGGATGTGTAGTTGCTGTTGCATTGATGCAGGAGGAGTTTCCTACCAATTGGTTGGACGCAGAGATGACAGACTATGACGGAATGGGACGCTACTCAGGGGTATTCTTCCGCTGCAAGCTGCTGTGCGAGGACGCGAACACTTGGATGCTGCGCGACCCGACCACGGAGCTAGATTTTGAGTAGTAAGTATAGTGGGACGCCTCCCTACGCAGCGGGACGCCACCGCGCTCGGGCGTCCCAGCGTGTGCGGGCCGAGTGGAACTCCTAATTAAGAGAATTGTTCCCCCACATGACTCAGTTGTTTGATTTGACAAGCCTCTATTGTTGAAGGAATAAAAATTGGCCAATTGGAATCCTAAAGAAAATTGTGCCCCTCACACGACACAATTTAACTTGATTTGCAAGGCTTGTCAACTCTTTAGGTTGGATTTGTTGTTTAATGGATAAACATTAGTTGATTGAAACCCTTAAGAAAATTGTACCCCTCATATGGCACAATTGCCCAATTTACATGGATTGTAGGATTTTTGTGCCTAACACAATTATTTGCACCCCACCCATTCCTAAATGCAATAGGAGTCCTCAACCTTCAAGTCATCCATGATGTAAGCCCCCCCCTAGTGCTAGGGCTAGCCTTTATCCTTCATATTTGGGCTCTACCTTTGCTATTATGACACAACCTTCATATTGAGGATTATATAATTTTGATTATTCTATATTTTTTGAAACTAATAGGTGTATCAAAACCAAGATCCTATGTGAGGGTATATGTGAGGGTATATACTCTACATTGAACTCCAACTATATTAAAGTTGGATGCATATAATCCAAGATCCTACTAGGCCAATGGATACAAAACAAACAAAGAAATTGAAAGTAGATGAATATGTGAGGATATATGTGATGAATATGCGAGGGTACAAGCAAAGAAAACAAACAAATAAATTGAAAGTAAATGAATATGCAGGGGTACAAGCAAAGAAAACAAGCAAAGAAATTGAAAGTAGATGAATATGCAGGGGTGCAAGCAAAGAAAACAAGCAAAGAAATTGAAAGTAGATGAATATGCGAGGGTATCAAAATTCTACTAGGCCAATGGATACAAAACAAGCAATAAAAACAAAGTTGCATGCATATAAACCAAGATCCTACTAGGCTAATGGATACAAAACAAGCAAAGAAAACATAGTTGGATGCATATAAACTAAGACCCTACTAGGCTAATGGATACAAAACAAGCAAAGAAATTGAAAGTAGATGAATATGCAAGGGTATCAAAATTCTACTAGGCCAATGGATACAAAACAAGCAATAAAAACAAAGTTGCATGCATATAAACCAAGATCCTACTAGGCTAATGGATACAAAACAAGCAAAGAAAACATAGTTGGATGCATATAAACCAAGACCCTACTAGGCTAATGGATACAAAACAAGCAAAGAAAACAAAGTTGGATGCATATAAACTAAGATCCTACTAGGCTAATGGATACAAAACAAGCAAATAAAGTAGAAAACAAGCAAAGAAATTGAAAGTAGATGAATATGCAAGGATATAAGCAAGGGTATCAAAGCTACCTCTTCTTTGTCTACATAACTGATCAAATTGCTTTAACCCTTTTTGAAAAAGTTGGGAGCAAAAAAATTGCTTTGATCCTTTTTGAAAAAGCTGAGACTACCTCTTCTCTATCTACATAATTGATCAAATTGCTTTGATCCTTTTTGAAAAAGTTGAGAGTGCCTCTTTTTTGTCTACATAATTGATCAAATTGCTTTGACCCTTTTTGAAAAAGTTGAGAGTGTTTCTTTTTTGTCTGTATAACTGATCAAATTGCTTTAACCCTTTTTTTTAAAATTGGAAGCAGAAAAATTGCTTTGACCCTTTTTTTAAAAGTTGGGAGCAGAAAAATTGCTTTGACCCTTTTTGAAAAAGTTGAGAGTGTTTCTTTTTTGTCTGTATAACTGATCAAATTGCTTTGACCCTTTTTGAAAAAGTTGGGAGTAGAAAAATTGCTTTGACCCTTTTTAAAAAAAAGCTAAGAGTATAAATTCAACTTTAGCAAATAGATACTTCTAATTACGTAAATAGATACTTTCAATTATGTATGCAAGAAGAGGTTGAATGACTTGTGGAAGAAAGGATAGCCCTCCCAAAGTAAAGGACACAACAATCAACTACAATCAGGGTTGACACGACGTCCGGACGTCCGGACGCGGACGCTGTGTCCATAGCGTCCGCTGACATTCGCGGTCCTAGCGGACGCAGCGTCCGCCCGTCCGCCCGATTACGGCCGTCCGATCGACACGCGGACTGATGTGGTCCGCACGATTTAGGCGTCCGCCTCAGGCCGTCTGCCCTGCCCGTCCACCCCGCCCCGCTCGTCCGCTTTCCGACGACGGTCGGGACGCTGCGTCCGCCAGCGTCCATGCGTCCGGACGTCCGGGTTACAAACGCTTTTTTCGGACGGACGTAGAGATTCGTCAACCCTAACTACAATTTTTCCAACACTACTTTGCTACTACTATTGTATGTCTGCCTACAATAGTAAGACCTTGAAGCACCTACAGAAGAAGAAGAGGACAAAGACAAGGATGGATATAAATGTAGAAAGTAGTCTTTACTATCAACATTATCAAGAAGGTAGAGAAGAAAGGGGAGGTGGAAGGGATGTTGATTTGAATGTATAACTCATTACCAATTACATGGATAATTATTTCTAATTCTATTGTAATTATTGGTTCCTTGAAATATAAGAGTTATCAATGTAAATTTGGAACTTTCTACTCTAAAAATGGTATCTAATTATTTCCATAAGTACAAATTTACCAATTTTCAACTTGTATGTTTTCACTTATTTGAATAATTTGAAAGTCTTTGCATTCATTTGTTTCAAGAATTTGAGAACGATGGAAAGGAAAAAACTACCATTTTAAAGTCTTACTAGTGTGCCTTGTGTTGTTGCTACAACCAAAATAAAAATAAAAATATTTTTTTAAACTTTTGATTTCATTAAAACTTTGAAATTCAAAAACTTTCACATTGTAGTGTAAAAGTTGCATTCTGATTATGAATAGAAAACTTCATACTCAAAGAAATGTAAGAACTTTGTTTTGTGATGTTTGGACATGAAATGTAAAAGTTATGGTTTTTCCAAAATAAACAATAAGCATTCAATAAGCATGGGTGTTTTTCTCACATTTGTCTTTATTTGACCAATTTTTTAAAGGATTTAGCAATTGCATGAAGGCAAACTCCTATTTGTGACAATAATGGTCTATTTTAGTTTGCAATTCATTTAATGTTATAAGAGCCAATAATACCGCTAAGACAAGTTCATAGAGGAAGTTAAGAATGCCAAACCCTAAACATTGATTCAAGTAAATTTTAGTTGTACTAGTGTGCCCCATGCCATTGCCAAAGTCAAAATAAAAGTAAATGCAATTTTTTTTAATTTATATGTATAAAACTTCAAAATTCAATAACCTTCATATCCTAGGTCCCAATATGAAACAAAGCCCATGCACCTCTCCTTGCCAAGAGCTTTCCAATGGATGAAGAACACGACTGAGGGATTCATGGTTCGGGAGATCTCAATGTAATGAACAAAACAAAACAAAAACAAACAACCTAACTTAAGGTATAGATTTTAAGGGCTTGTTTTTGAGATAATCTTTGAATGTCATTGCCAAATACTACAATCCACAACAAAAGTCACCATATATCCAAATTAGGATAGAAACAATTAATCTCCTCTAAGTTTATCCTAAATTGAACTAAATTGTTGCTAAAATTACAAATCATTATTGATCATAGATTTCTCTATCTTTTTGAATTTTAGGCTTCACGCACGTTTCTAGCACAAGTCTATTGTACATAGACAAGCATCCATACTTTCAAGTGAGGTTGTTTGTTTGTTTGTTTGTTTTGTTTGTTATGTTTTGGCCCATATGTTTCTTGATTGCATTTTTATTATCATCAAAAAGCCCTTAGCAAGGAGGGATGCATGGGCTTTGTTAAGAGGCATTTGGAACTAAGGAGTGAAAATTATGAATTTTTGTGTTATTTTTTATTTAAAAAAAATATAGACTTACTTTTATTTTGATTGTGTGACAATGGTATAGGGCACACTAGTGGATATTAACTTCATGAGTGTTTTAGTTGGACAAGCGAGAGCTATGTTTATCAAATACATGTTCCTCACAAGCTCTCTTTGTTAGCTCTTGTTGTTGACAAGCATTGTAAGCTCTTGTTATCAAGGCAAGAATTTTATTGACATTGGATTGAAGATGCACATTAGAAGGGATTTAGAGCTTATTAAGGATTGTGAGTTCTTAGGCTCATGGGAACTTAGGAACTGTACTACAATAGCAATCTGACGTAGTAAAAAGATTGCTACATCATATTATATTATTTTTCAACTTATTTTGCATTTTAAAATTAAAAAATTAATTTAAATAAATAAAATTTGATAATGAGTTTAATTAACTACTGGGGGAATAGCAAAGGAAATGGGCTTGAAATGTCCCTCCCAACCCCCGAAAAAACATCAAATGCTTGACAAATATATAAATTACATTTTTATAATCATTTACATGAATGTAATATGATTCATCGATTGCAATCTTTTTTTTCATTTTCAACTTGGTGAATTAAATATTCCTCAGATGTTTAATTATATTATAGTGCAATCATAGAATTATAGGTACTTGGTCATGAAATTTCAAGCCAGCACTATTTTAGTCTCAAATCTAAAATACTCTAAGAATGCCAAAAGATTTTTCCTAGAAGACTTGGCATTTGACTAGAAGGGATTAATTAGTCTAAAAGAAGACAAAGGTAGGGCCTCCATCTTCCCTATACAACATCCTTAGTTAAAATCCACATGGTCTAGTTTTGCCATATTATTTCAATTTCATCACTCTAATTTTAGAATGGCTTGTAGAAGTAGTGGTGATGGAAACTACTTGGAGCACTTGGGGGGTCTAAACCACCTCCTAGCTCCTAGTTCCCTTCAATTCCTGGGTGTTCATCTTTTTAATGGAAACAGATTCCATAGTAACCAATCCACTTCTAATCACCCTTCTATTTTGGTTATATAGACTACTCTCTTTCCAACAAGGTGGAGATGAAAAGTAATTAATTATGGCATAGTTCCTAACGTAGTTGTGGTGCATTATGATTGGTTAGAAGACTCTCAATATTGCAACCATCCCTTAATTGATTTTGCATCCAACCTATGGTTGGAAATAGGAAGACCTATAAGACTAGTTTAGGTCAAACATAAAATTCTATTTCTAAACATAGGAAAAATTTTCCCACTCAAGAAACTTGTGGTCCAGATACACATAATTGTCTAAGTAGTTGGAAATAGGTCTACTATTTTAACTCCTAAATGCCAAAGGATACCAAATTTTGGTGTTGACAAAACTTTGAAGTTAAATAAATCTAACCAGTTTACTATTTTTAAGTCGTTTGTACTTTTGGAAAACTCTTCTTGAAGTTTAGGTTTAGCATCAAAAATCTGATTTTGAAAATGAATGACCATGATTTTTCCATTCAAGATTTTGTGCAAATTTTTCATTCGTCGAGTTTACCGTCCCGGCTTTCACTCCAACCACCCTCCTTTGCTCTTCGATTCCAAGCTTCACAAGGGCAGTAAGCTTAGTGTTGCACAACCAGGAGGAGCATGTTGCCATAGCTTTGAGTTCTGATTCCGAAGGAGGTTTCAAATTTAAATAATGCGCTTTTCTCTCTTTTTTTTCCCCAGGGATTTCGCATCGCAAGCCCTAGCTGCTTGTTGAACAGGCGAGTGAATTGGACTAAGTTATGAGTGCTTGGTAGACAAGGAGATGAATCGGTCGGGATGAAATTATTAGGGTTTGGGAGGAGAGAGGATTGGAGGAATGCATTGTGAAGGAGACTGAGAGGAGGATGAAGGAGGATGGCGAGATTGCGGGTGATGGCCTGCATTCTTCCAAGCGCCTCCGCCTCTCCATTCTTCGATTTCAGAACAGGGGGCGTTCTCGGAGTCTTTCGGATTCAGCTGGTCCGTCCCACGGCGCTTCAACGTCTTCAGCTGCTGTGAATTTACCTTCAGGTCCACATTGTAGTGTGCAAGTGGGAGTCAACGTCAATGTCAGGGAGTCTAGCATTGAAGCAGGTACACCTCTAATCTTGAGCTCAATCTTTGACTGGCCTGAAAAATCGGGTGGAGGATCGACATGTCTTTTGGGTCCCGAAACTTTTCAATTGAAAAGTAATTAGCATATTTATTGCATCGGAAATCCAGGTCAGGTAGGATGCAACAAGCATGTGGAATTGAGGGGAAATAAGCATTCATGGCTGAGCATTTTCGTCTGGATTGGAATGAGTGTATGACTATGGGAATTTCTGGTCTGATTTTAGATGTTTTACTAGCTAGTATCACATGTGCAAGACCCTGTTGTATCAAAAAATCAAGAATGCAGCATTGCTCGAAATCCAAGTACGGGGGAAAATCAAACTGCAGGGTGAACAGTGCACTTTGCCAAGTTCCCCTCATTTTGGAATTTTGCTCTACATGGGAGATTCAATCAACATCCCCGCTGCTGTTTTTCGAATGTTTGAAAATACGGTTAGCATCCTGAAGCCTTACTCAGAAATTCCAAAGAACAAACGACATCCTGCTGTTGTTTTTCAAATGCATTTTGAAAATGGGGTGAACATTAGTGACGTCTCACGTAGTGCCCATTTTAAAGAGCAAACAACATCCTGCTGTTCTGTTTTGGATGTGATTTCAAATTGGGGTTAACATCAGGGAAGTCTCTGACAGAAATTCTTAAGAACAAACAACATCCACCTGTCGTTTCTTGAATGTAGATTGATAATGGTGCAGTCTCACGCAGGGATGGGATTTGCATTAGTGGAGTCTCGCACAGAAATCCTAAAGATCAAACAACATCCTGCTGTTATTCTTCGACGACTGTAGTTATTTCAGTTCGAAAATTATGCGGTTTGAAATAGCAAACTTGTTCTTGTTTTTCATTGCTGATCACGGCATCACTTTTGGCTCCGAGAACGAGGATTGAAATAGGATATTCTGACTCCCAAAATTTCTCAAGGTTGTGCGCTTGCTGGATTTGTATGAGAGCTACTCCGAATTGAACTGATGGCATTCTAAAGGTTGACTCGACTAATTAAGAGGAATCAAAGCAACCGCATATACATTCTAGGGAAGAGATTATGGAGACTGACGTGATTTGGTTATGTGCAGAGCCAACATCACTAAATGATTACTCTTGCAGACACGCCCTGCAAAATACCTCTCCTGTCGGAACCGTCGATAATTCTTCCCCCGGCAATGAAGAAAATCCCTGTGGTGTCGGTGACACCCGCCAGGAATCCACTGAGGCAGGCAATGGGTTGCTGCATATTCTCGGCGACGTCCCTGATGACGTTGCAAATCGACAACGGGAACTCCATGGTAGGCAGCTTGAACATGGATCACTCCACAGCATGGAGAGCATCCCAGCAGAGTCTGGAGTTGAAATATCTGCTGCAATAAGTGTTGACCCTGTAGTTCCACCTCATGCACACGATTATCCACTTTCATCGGAAGAAGACGAGACAGGTGATGCACGGCAGGGTGTCGATGTCTCAGGCAATTCATTTGGCATTGAATTTTGGTTTCTGATTCGATTTGGCTTCATATATTGATTTAATTCTATACGGTGTACTTGTCAAAGACATCAGCGCAATCTATGTTTTTGGAGCAGTATTTGTTTGTTTTGTCCTACATTTGGTGGTGTTGCTACTTCCAAGAGTGAGATCTTAACAGTTTTCGTTTCTTTTGCAGGAGATGGCCTTAGGAACCACCTAGAACAAGAAGCCGACGTTGTAGCATTTCAAGAGATTGAATCAGAAGTGATACCGCTTGGTTCCCAGCAGCAAGATGAGACACTTTCTCACAACGTGACGACATTTGGTCAATCTGAGACCCTAGCCTTGGGGCGTGAGTATCAACATTTTTTATCAATCCGAAGTAGAGGTTATCTTTTGTAAGTTGGAGGAGTGTAGATATTTCATGTCCTTAATCGTCTTGAAGTTCTTGAACCATTAGCAAGCTGATCCCTTCATTTTTAACAGACACTGATGTATTGGAAACGAGTCTCGAGATTGTGGATGTCCATGAGACCGAGAGTGCAATCTTACATGCTGACGCAAGCAACCAAGCCGTTGAGACGATAGAACTTTCTGAAGATGATGTGGATGCTGAATCAGCGGATCCAGCGCTTACGGCTTCAGCATTTGCTGAACCTAGGCTGACAGCAGAAGATTTTGACGCTTTTGCACCCGATCCTCATCATTTTCCTCAGCCTGTGCCCAAAGGTGATGATCAGTCACTTCTTTTTGTTGACTTCTAAGTCGTCGTTCCATTTTATGCTTTCAGGTTGTATAATATTATGACAACAGATTCTTGATACCGCAGATTCATCTGCAGAGGCAGGAACCTCCAATCCTGAGCGATTGGGTACCCAGTTGGATTCAGAGGGCACTACATGTCCTATTTGCATGGAGCCTTGGACGAGCACGGGCAATCACCGCATCTGGTAAGCAGTGCAGGCATCTCGTCATTCACATCAGAATCTTTGGTTTCTGTGTCTATTTCATCACATATTGGGCATTGAATCATGAAGGGTACTGGTTAGAACTCTTCGTCGTATGCGTTGTTGCAGCAGATGACTTTCTGGCTTCGCGTAGAATCTAGCGCAGTCTTTACGAGGCCCCCAATTCAATACTTTTGGTATACGGTGTGCACAGCGTGTCAACGACATTAGAGAGAAATGCTAAAGGTTCACTGCTGTGACTATGATACAGCTCTTTAGCGTGTGGGCACCTGTTCGGGAAGGCTTGCATCAAGCGTTGGCTGAAACTGGCTGGCAGAAAACATGGCAAGGTCAGTTTTTCCTATCTTTCCCTAGAGTGTCTGCTTGTAATGTAATTGCACTACTTAGACCTTCAGGATTCAACAAAACTATTTCTTACGCTTTACGTACCGTTGGATGTTCCAAGATTAGGCTAATTCTGCATTGTTTGTAGTTTCAATCTATGTGATGTTCTCTTTGACAGTGTCCACATTGCAACAAGAGGGCGAGAGCTGAGGATCTTCGAACTTTGTACGTTTCTCGTATTGCAGTAGTCGATGGGGAAACCCAGCTGTATATGGAGGTGCCTATTGCTTCTTTCGTTGTTGGTTTTTTTGAACTTTGTCTGCTTCTGCACTAATGAACTACCCTGGCTGATAAGGTGGTGAGTAGGAGATATAGCTACTGTCCAAGTCTCTATGATAGACTGTGTTAGCCATCGAGAATTACATCAACACTAAAATGGACATTCACGAAGATGTATGGTAATCGTTGATGGATAGTGAGCAGTCAGTGAAAGGACTCCCTTGCACTGACTTTAAACGAATGAATATGGACGAAGAAATTAGCGAAGATGCCAAGCTTTGCTTTTGCTATATTACTTGATTCGCAATTCACATTACTTCACATTTGGTTGAATTACAGCACTGGCAACATGGTTATCATAATGTGTTCAATGCAAAGCTCTTTAGTTCGAAGGTCTCCATCAGTGCAATTAGAAGTTGTTCATAGTGGGTTATGTCAGTGTCTTAGAAATAGACAAGGACGTTTGTAGGCGCTACAAGCAATTTAGAAGTGTAGGCGCTGCAATTATGTTGGAGCGCAATACCAGCATTTCTGTGGCAGGATCTGCAGATTACATTAGACTTGATACAGGTCTATGAGTTTCTTTGTACTCAACTTGCTTGTGTTTTGCTTGTTTGGGGGCTTCAGGAGGCTGGTCTATTGCGCACTGAAAATGAGCAGCTGAAGAAGCAGGTAACGATATGGGAATTTATTTCTCGACTTTCATTCAGTTTTTGGTAGTACGGTTTCGAGTATTTGGATTTTACTGTGTTTAATTGTGCTCGCATGACATTTGTTATGCATAATAGTGGTGGAATTCTGCTCTTGTATGAGCAAGAGTTACGCTGATCTTTGACCCATCGAGTACAATAATGATTAGCATAATCTGATGGCAAGTAAAAATCTACGAATTACAATGGTGTTTATTTGATGAGCATTGATTTGACTGTCTAGAAGAACCGTGCACCTTGTTAGATATGAATTGCTTTCAATGGTAGTTTATGTTCGATATGCCTGCTGAAAAAGCACACTCGTTTGCCACTCTTACAGGTTGTCGACCTACGAGAAGAAGTTCGTCGCACTCAGGTTTGTGGTTGCGTTCGTCCTGTCTCCCTGTAATCCTTCTGCTGCATTCCCAACTGTTTTGAACAAACATACCTTGGAAGAAGCGCTTTTATTAACTTGAGAGACAAGTGTTGTGTAAGAGGAGTTCTATTAATTTTATTTCATAGAAGATAATGTATCAAGCCTGTTGAAATATATTTGCTTTGATGCGGATAAGTTAACTTGAACTTCACCGATTCTCAATTGTGCAGTCCCTGTTTAGGGCTTTAGCTGGAGATCAGCGTGACGCTTTTAGTACGTTCAGATCTTCAATTCCGAGGCCCCAGGACCAACGAGGTCGTCATACTTCTGAGAACAGAAGACTCAACATAGCTCACCAGGCCTCACGTCCAGCCCCTCATGGGAGTATATTAGATGATCATTTCAGTCTTCAAAGTGGACGATCGACTAGGGAAAGACCACAGGTTGAGCACCTCTTGTTCGTGAGAAATACAGAAGAGTTCACGTCACGGTCAAATCCACAAGATCAGCAAAACTGGAGGCGATTCGATGGCAGGAACTCAGGAGAGAGTCGTGGACTTGAAATGGGATTCGTTTTACAGGTGCGGCTGGTCATGCTCGTTCACTGAAGATTGGATCGATTTCTATGTCCTCTGATTGTCTTAACATCTGGTTTACATTTGAATAATGTTTTCGTGAGTATACTATGGCAGGATGAAAAGTTATTGAATGGAGCAAAGGTCTTTGACATGGACGCTCAGAGTCAATTGCTGCTTGTTTCTGGGAGACCACCGGATTGCGACACCAGCTCTGGTTTAACAAAAGTTTGCACCTCCTCTATTCCTGGTCATTTACTTCATCATGTTGACGACTTGCAGTTCGCTTTGGTTCAGTATAGAAGACAATTTTCCTGTCGCCTGGTGGCAGACTAGAATTTTCAACTCTCTGCCCATCTGGTCAAACTCTTCTCGACTTAATATCATATTTCTAACTGTTAGGGTTTCACTGATGTTGTTTTGCAGATAAATCTATTGGCTTTATCCGAAGGTGAATGTATAAGTCTTCCTATTGGGACGGGTGCTATTCGTGACATCCGTATTGCGCCCTCTGGAACAAGAGCTCCAGGAAGACTTGCTTTGGTCGCTTCCCTAGGCAAGAAGCTCTCTCTGTTGAGGTATTTTTTTCTGCCATGGCCATCTCATTATTATTTTCATGTACTGTAAAACAATTTCTTTGGTGCTCGATTAGTCATCCTTAAAAGCGTCCAATGTCATGCTAATGAATCAAACACTAACTTGAAGTGTCCTTGTTATTGCCTTTCTATTTCTGGTATTATTCAGGAGGATTCTAATTTGTGTTGTGGCAGTTTGGAGAGCAATAATATTGTCACAACATACACGCTTCCGGTGGGACATCATTCAATTCTACTTCTATTAAACATGTCGTTTATCTTGCTTCGTTCTCAGTGGAAGTCCTTGGTGTTTCTCCTTCTTTTTTAGGCGTATCTTGGTGCTATTGCATCTACTCAGATTACTTTTATTCAAACAGAGTTGTGTGTGCTTCGACATGCTAAGGGTCTTAATTTTTTCTTGGATGCAGTGCCCGTCTTGGGCTTGCTCGTGGGACCCATGCGATCCTAATCGAGTTTACACCGGCTTACAGGTCTATGCTTTTCCTAATCTCTTTTGTAGGATCAAGACTTCCTATCAGAAATATGGTGATAGATTATTGCTTTGTTTGAATACCGCTTATTGTGACCATTAATCCTTTTCTGATGTCTTTTTGCGTTGACAGAATGGAACATTGCTTACATTTGATATGCGTCAAACCTCTTCGCCACTAGACACCCTCAAGGGCCCGAACTCCACTCCTATTCATACTTTACAATATGTTCCTGAGATTGGAAGGGCTATTACTCATGACGATGGTACTAGCGGGAGCAGGGGCGGGGGACTGCTGAGTGCATCTTCCAACACACTTTTGTTCTGGCCTGGCATCGATCAACCGCAAGAAAAGAGGTTAGCGACTTGAATTTCTTTTGTAGACGACGAAGTTAAAAAATCATATCTTTACAAATATGCCTAAATTATGTTATCATTTCTCTTATCACGATTCTTTAATGAGGTTAGTCAGAACAGAACAAAATTTGTTGCCAATTACTACTTGTTTTGCAGACCGGTGTGTATATCTCAACCAGGAGGTTCATCCGTCTGCGTATCAGTCTCCTACAATGCTGCGATCGATGTAATGGTCGCATCTTTTAGACCCAAGCCAACCCCGGTGCCCTTGAATGACGGTGCATCTTCGTCCACTCCCTCGACATATTCACAGGCCGACTGGCCAAGTCAATCCACTTCAAGCGTACTTCCTGAGTCCGCCCCTACAACATCTGTGAGTGTTCATGTCCCGACGCACTTCTCCTATGTCCGAACGTCGAGACCTGCAGCAGAAAACAGTACAGCGTCAGGAACGAACAATACTTCATGGGAGCAACATGGTCCAATGGTGGGGCACAAGAGCCAGGCCGTGCTATCAAGGACTGCAATTGTGAATGAATGGACAGATGGGCGACCATCACAACTTGAGGCAGGTGATGCTCGTCAGGGCTGTCTGTTTGCATCCGGAGACGAGGGTAGCAAATCCGTTTGGCTGTGGGATTTGACCAGGCCGACAGCCAAGCAAATGCTCACATCGCATCCATCACCTGTGCTGGACATTCGAACAGCGCACATTGCAGGCGTGGACTTCTTGGGGTGCATCAGTGAGCGAACGTTGCAGCTCTATAGGAGATCATTATATAGGTAGTTTCGTTTTTACAGTGGATTGTAATTATGGGAAGGAGCGACCTCAACTCATTACAGCTTTTCAAAAAGAGATTAGATCAGGCCCACTGGCATGTAAACCGGAGTACAGTACATAGAAGTCTATCTCTTTTACCGTCTATGACACGAGATCTTTTAAGAGAGCAGGAGTTTAAGCCCTTTGATTATTACGCATAATGGAGTTTCCGATGCTACGGCTGAGTTAGCCTAGATAAATTGGTAAGAAGGCGGAATCCAATTCCTTCTCCTGGCCCTGCTCTCCTACTTTCTTTTCTATTTTGGTACTACGACATTGACAGCGACTATGCAAAGGAATTTGAAAGAGCAACAGTAGCAGAGCATGAGCAGGACAGGAGTAGGACTTGGATTCTTATATAGGTGCTCTTGGATTCTTCATGGTGGAGGAGCTGTGTTCTGATTTTCATACAAAATAAAAGTTTATTCAGGAACATGCAAAATTCATAGAAAATCACTACACTATTGAAGGAGAGCACTCTATTGTACTCTTAAGTTAAATTGTGCAAGACACATGAATTAGTTTATATTGCATTTTTCAAGTAGAAATCATTCCATTTTGATTTGCTTACTTGTTGGGAAAAGAAGGGAATATCTTGGCTCGACATTAGTACAATTTTGAAGATGAATGTTTTGGAATTCCTAAACAAATTTAATGGTATATAATTTATGGTATAAAGGATCAGATTTATTGATCATAAGATATTGACACTTCTTGTTCTAAAAATGGCTACCAATTCATTTGGAATAGGTCACATTGGTAGCATCTTTGGCACATTGTTGTCCAAAATTTTTATTTCATTTAAAAATATAAGGTTCAATGCTTTAAAAGTGAATTTTTGACATACAAAGAGTTGTTACCTACATCCCGAGTGCAATTGGTTGATAGGGTCTACTTTGCCTCAGAAATCTAAGAAAGATGGATGATTTGAGCCTACAATGAATAGGTTCAAACACTCACAATTTCAAGAAATGAATTCATATTTAGTCCACCCAAATTATATGTGATTTCCAAGAATTTCCGGTTTCTTTCATTTTCTGGCACTTTACATACATACATTTAAGTAAAACAGAGTCCTTTATCAAAATTGTTTTCTGCCAAATCTGGGGAAATCATTCTTTCAACTTGCCCTATTTCAAAATAATGTGAGATTGGTAAGTTCAAGTCACCTACACTAAATCAGCGTAGTGAGTTTGTGAAGGCAGAGGGGTTTAGGGTTTAAGGCTCAGCAAGCGTTTCTTCGAGCTCATCGCACACTCCTCAGTTTCTACTGCCCGATCTGTCGTGGCCACATTGCTGGCCCCCGCAGAAGTTTGATCGTCTTCGGGTGTGAGAGTGAGATCATCGTCGCCTGGGTCGTTTCCAGGATTACTGCTCTCTGTATGAGCGATATTTTTCAATTTCAAGGCCTGGAATGCGGTGGTGAACGATGCATGACGGAGAAGAGGAGGCGTTTGGAACTGAGGCTCTGCATTAGGGTTTGGGAGGAGCGTTTGATTGATTGATTGATTGATTGGAAGAGTGTTTGCAAGAGAAGGTTAGAATTTGGCCATGGCAGCGGCGATAGCGCGTGCGCGGCGGTCGCAGTCGTTGCTGAAGCTCATATTGCCTCAAAGCAGCTCCTCAGTGTGCTCGTACTACTCGTGCGGGCTTGCCGCTGAGGACCGGAGTCGCGCATTGGATTCTTTGTCTGTGAGGTCTCAGGAGCTGAGTCTATGGAGGAATTACTTGAAGGGGATGGTGTCCGTCCGCACAATGGCCACCTTCAACCGAAAGTGCGTTCCGTCAGAACCTTGTTCGATTGCATTTGCTCATCCCTCTCCTTTGCTGTATCCTTGAATATGCACTAGATTTGATGTGCCCTAAAATTTTGTGCAATTGCTGTTCTACACCTAGAATGGAATGATTTTCAGTGTCAACGATTAATTGAGCATTTACCGATGACACGCATGGTGGCTATTTTAGCTTTCCATGACTGTTTGGTAAGGGTTTTGTGAGATGTGTATTGGTACTTCGAGCCTATCTTCAAGGTCATCTATTAATTTCGGTTTGAACCGAAACGGTGGACATTAGAGACTCTGGTATAACTGCAGATGAGATAATCAATGGTTGCAATTGTGATTTCAAATTGAGATTTTGTGCTCATTTCTCCATCAAATGTTAAGATTGATATCTTGATGGAAAGGCTGTTGAAAAGACGCCTCCTAATTCGAAAATGAGGTTTTAGCAAGCAGTCAAACGTGTGCAGCAAATATGACAGCTGGAGACAACAAGCAGTTGTTTTTTTGTGTTATCTTGGTCAATTATGTGAATGATACATTGGTGGCCAGTGAATATGCGCTTCTAATGAGCTATAATTCGCCTCCTAACTTGAGGTATTGAAATCACGGTGACTGGCTAGGTTCAGATGACGTTAGCAAGGCTTTATACCCGCCGTTCTAGTTTAATTTTGTATCAAAATTTTAACATTAAGACTAACCGACGCAAATCGCCCTGCTTTGCGGTGCTTTGAATGTGCCTTTGACGAGGGCATTTTAATCTGTTTCATAAGATTTACTTTACAGGCGCGTGCTTGTCATGCTGGTGTATATCTTGACGGAGCAGGGTTTACTAAGATTTCTGAATCTAAATTGTAGGTTCGTAGGGATTGGAGTGAGTTCATTTATAGCCAAGTTTTCTCAAATTGGCTGCACAAGTGTAGTCTCATTCGTTTGGCCTTTGTTCAAGTCGTCTATTTGTGATCTTAAAATTGTTTTCTCAATCCCGAATGTCTTATTGGTTGATAGTCAGTGAATTGCCCCTATAATAGTGGTAGGCAAGCATCCTGACGTTTCACTTGAAGGTTACACTTGGTGGTTTATAGCTCTGTTTTCTTGTGAGCATTTTGCAGTAAGCCGCACATGAACATTGGAACAATTGGACATGTGGATCATGGGAAGACTACTCTTACAGCAGCAATTACCAAGGTTATTCTGCCTCGATTTCACTTCGTCCATTGTTTTTTGAGATTGCCACACAAGGTATTGCTAATTTAGATTGAAGTAACTAGCGTTATGGAAAACTTTTGGCCGACCCTTCGTTCATGTTTGTTTTGAGCAGGTTTTGGCTGATGAGGGTATGGCTAAGTCAATTGCGTTCGATGAGATCGACAAAGCTCCAGAGGAAAAGCAACGGGGTATCACCATTGCCACTGTAAGCTCTTCTTAGTTGCATTTTCGAGCAATTGTCCTTACGAACTCCCAGAGTGCTCAAGCTGATCACATAAAGTGCATTCTGCAACTGTTTATATGAAGACCGTTTAGCTCAAGTCTTTCTTTCTAATTGGTGTTACTTATTTGGTGTAGGCACATGTTGAGTACGAAACAGAGAAACGTCACTATGCCCATGTTGATTGCCCAGGGCACGCTGATTACGTGAAGGTAAGGTTCATGACTACTATACCAATCCCAGATTTTGCTTTCTTCTTTTTGGTCACTTGTCTGTAATAGGACTCGCTTGCTTATAGTGGATCTCTTGAAGAGGATGAGGCTGATGTAATACAGTTTGCTTTTGCAGAATATGATTACAGGTGCTGCACAAATGGATGGTGGAATTCTTGTTGTTTCAGCACCAGATGGGCCTATGCCCCAGACTAAAGAGCATATCCTTTTAGCCCGGCAGGTTGGTAGATATTCTCGAACCAAATTTTTAAAGTTTTCATTTTAATGTCGGATGTGTTTTCCCTGTCATAAAGTTATGCAACCACTTCCAATACATGATGGAAGAGTACGATGCCTTGAGGTCTCAAGTTTTCACTTCCATGGCAAATACGGCAGGTCGGAGTTCCATCATTGGTCGTTTTCTTGAACAAAGTGGATGTTGTGGAAGACGAGGAGCTGTTGGAGCTTGTGGAGATGGAGTTGCGCGGTAAGCTTATTGAGCTAGCTTTGAGTATTCATCGAAGATTTCTGGAAATTGTGGAACATTCTCTGAACTGCCGATGTTTGTGCAGAGTTGCTGTCATTCTACAAGTTTCCAGGCGATGATATTCCAATTGTTAGAGGCTCAGCTCTCGCTGCATTGCAAGGGACAAATGAAGAGCTTGGAAAGAAGGCGATTTTGAAGTTGATGGAAGCCGTAGACTCGTACATCCCCGAACCCAAGCGCAACCTTGAGAAACCCTTCCTTATGCCAATTGAGGATGTATTCTCTATCCAGGTGAGATTAATCAATAGGCTCCAGATTGCAGAGTAGATGCGCAAGTTCCTAGTAATTTGTCATTTTATCGATTTTTGAGTAGAATCGTTTTGGAATGATTGATGGCTAAGGTCATATTGAGTATCTCTATGTTGACGGTGTTTATTTCTAAAAAAGAATTTAGTGAGATAGGAGACTGAATTCTAGCCATCGGACGAGTTTATTCATCAGACGAGTTTATTTCTTGTGATTAGGGTCGCGGTACCGTGGTGACAGGACGTGTGGAGCAAGGCGTAGTCAAAGTGGGTGAGGAAGTTGAAGTTGTTGGACTACGCTTGGTATGCATACTATTTATATTTCTCTAATTTTTATTCACTCGAAATGTTTAGCCTTTCAGGCTCTGCCAATGAACTCTCTCTGACTTCCTTCATGTATTGCAGGGCCCCAACCTCAAGACAACTGTCACTGGTGTTGAAATGTTTAAGAAGCAATTGGATCAAGGCCAGGTCCTTTTTTATTCTAGCCTTCTCATACCTTGCACGGTCGTTTTCGTGGCTGAGATGGGTATAGCAGATCTGTTAATCAGCCTTGAGATGGGTGTGTCCAAAGTATTCTGATTGTGATTTTTTTGCAATTTGTGTTTAGTGAAGTCTGCCAAATTGTCTTATGAAAGTCTCATATTAAGACTTTTACAGCTTAGATCTTTTGGACCGTTATTCCCTCGGTATAAATATCTGTTCGAGCAGGGTTATATATTGAGTTCAGTACTGAAATCCAGGGAATTTGCTGGGACAGGCAGGAGACAACGTGGGTCTTCTGATTCGTGGACTTAAGAGAGACGAAGTGCAGCGTGGTCAGGTGAGATACTATTTTATCTCTGTTCAAAGTGAACATTTTTTACTACTACTAAATCTACTAATAACATGCAGAACCCCAAATTTTCTTCACAATCAACTTGATAGTTTCGCAATCTGATAGTGACATTGCAAGGAATCGTTTTTGTTGATATGATTTCGTTGAATTTATTTTTTTCCTGTTTGCCGTGTATTGCTGGTGTGCAGGTCGTGTGCAAGCCTGGTACAGTTAAGACGAGCACAAAGTTCGAAGCAGAGGTTTACATTCTTACCAAGGAAGAGGGAGGCCGACATACCGCTTTCTTTTCTAACTATAGACCCCAGTTCTACTTACGTACTGCTGATGTCACTGGAAAGGTGGAGCTTCCTGAGCACATCAAGATGGTCATGCCTGGAGACAATTTGACTGCCCAATTCGAACTAATCATTCCTTGCCCCCTTGAACATGGTAAAGTTTCCATCTCCTTGTGAGGCAGAAACTCACTTTGCGAAGCTGACTCTACGTTGTAGCTCACTGTTTTGTTTTCTGGAACTCCTTATTATCCTGTTTAGTACTTTTCTTACTCCATATGGAGTTTTGTTTGCAGGACAACGCTTTGCTCTTCGAGAAGGAGGAAGGACGGTCGGTGCTGGGGTTATTTCAAAGCTACTGGCTTAAGCGGATGATTCAGTTGATAGGGATAGGAATAGTGCTGTTCTGCAAGAGGATGTAGCGATGTAGGTCTTTGGGGGACAGCTGTAGCCACTTTAGATATAAATTGTCATATCATGAGTTTCATTGTTGGTTTGTCAAGTTTTGCCTTGTCATTGAGGAGCAACAAATTTCATTGGATGCAATCAGCAACTCTAGGAGCTCAACTTGAAGGCTCACTTGGAGTACGACTTTCATTTTACGATGAGTAATAAACAACTACCGGTAGTTCAATTCTTCGGACATGCCAGCTATTTGTTTGAAACTCTTGTGTACTTCAAAATGTGGTATGCAAGCTGAAGTTGTCCCAATATGCAAGAAAATATTTGGCTGTTTGATGGATTGATGGATGGATTAGGTTGGTGAGTGAGTGAGTGAACGCAAATCTAATGCTTTGCTTTCTTGCATGATGAAAGAATATCCTCAAAACATGGGAGTTTTAATAATACTGGCAAGATGTACCAAAACTGCAACCTTGATGTGGATTTTGTAGATTTTCTTAGAAATTCAAACAAGGGATTAACCTTTTGATATTTGGACATGCCAAAGTTTAGCCCTTTGCATGCGATAGTATAAATGGCTTCATGTTTGGAAGTTAATAACCAAGACAACTATAAAATTGTAGACTTTACAAGCACTTGGAATGTTTACATGTAAAACAATTTATCTATCAAACCCTACATCCCCTAAATCCTATTCCAAAGGCTATCAAAAATAAATCTTCTAATAGTAATATTATTGCAAGAATGTGGATGCACATGGTTTTTGAAATCTTGAAAGGTCATTTAAGATTTACACAAACCTTACCTATCAATGCAATGTAATTGAGCTTTAGAGTTGGCCTTTCAAGAATAACACTAGTGACTTGCATAATAATTTTGTGAATTTACAAAGAGCATTAGTATGGAAGTTTATATTATTTTAGATAAATTCAATATAGTGTGACATTTATATATAATAAATAAAAAATATCACTATAAAAAGTGCTTAAAGTGTATGATACCATTTACTTGAACTAAAGACCCCAATAAACAAAATTCTAAAAATATTCTATGGACCATGAAATGCAAGTATGACATGTACACAAGCCCAAATTGTCACTTGAATCCACGTAAATTACTCCACTACATCTATGGAATGGACAACTACTTAGGTTTGTGCACCTATAATAGTCATTCTTTACAACTTCTTACAATTGAGTATATTTTTTATAATTAAAATTTTAATCAAATCTTGTCAAATCTTAGTGACAATTGAAAGAAGGTTCTAAGGCACTTTAAAGTGCATTATTTGGGTACAATACGAATAAGTTACAGATTTTTCTAAATTTTGTCTAGTTATACCATAAAACAAACATTAGACTCTCATAGATTCTCATGTTTTAATTGTATACATCTTCAATCAACATCTAGTTTTTTGTGATGTTTGTTGATCCAAATGTAGGTGCTACATTATAGGCACTATTCATCATGGATGTCTACACATTACTAAAAACACACTCATTTGCAAAGTTACAAAGAATGACATAAATAGCAACCAATAGGGACTTATTAGGAGCATATAGTGACCTTGGGGTACAAGATGTGATTACATCAAATAGAAAAATCCAATATAGTGATTAGCTTCTATGTACTACTAATAAACCAAATTCAAAATAAAATTTTGATATGGTTGCCAATTGTTTGTTTTTTCTTCTAAGTAATATGACCTACAGACTCAAGTTTACTCTTTAGATTTTATCTAGATTCAAATAAAAAAATTCATGCTAATATATGTATACTTTTATGTATCACAAGGACAATTCCACACAAGAATGATCATATACATGAAAATACTTATCACAACAAAAACCAAGAAAAAAATCAATAATGTAATAATTATTTATAAATCATGAAAGTAAATAAATCATTTCTAAGTCATTCAAAAGCAATGATTAAAAAAAAATACTCCAAAGCAATAAAATTATGAAAATAATAATAATTTAATAAGGTTATAGAAATATAAATGTTTTAATGGAAAAATTTACAAAACAATACCAAACTAATGATTGATTGTTTATAAAAGATAAAAGACAAAAGATGAAATATGATGAAGATTTTATTTTTATTTTATTTTATTTATTTATATAAGAGATAGATAAATAAAATAAATTAACAAATATAATAATGAATGCCAAAGACAAAGCAAAAGAAGCTCAAATAGAAGTAAAAAACTATTCTTGAAGAAATAATTAATAATAATATATAAATTTATTGA
Source organism: Pseudoscleropodium purum (assembly GCA_963969395.1). Classification (NCBI taxonomy): domain Eukaryota; kingdom Viridiplantae; phylum Streptophyta; class Bryopsida; order Hypnales; family Brachytheciaceae; genus Pseudoscleropodium; species Pseudoscleropodium purum. The sequence continues at coordinate 24,670,695 of OZ017796.1, forward strand.
ACATAATACTACCTTTATTTTGAAAGAAACAACATATTTCCTTTGTATTTTACTAGTAATACAAATGTTTAATATAAAAATTCGAAAATTTCTTTTTGTAAATCTTCACCATCTATTAGCATTGAAAGAAGTTTTAAAAAGCTTCATTTTATTCAATAGGATTAATAAACAACAAATGATAAATAATAAAATCAATTATAAGTTATAAAAATGATAAGATACACTATTCATTATACAAATGGTAATGATTAGATAATATTTATTAAAATATTATAGCCAAGTCAATTATTTTGCATGGATTAGAAATTTGAAAAAATAAAGATATTAAAAATAACTAAGTTAAAAAATTTATAACTAAATGACTAAAATCAAATATTTAAAAAACAACAAGGGCATATTATAATCAAAAATCTACAATTAAGAAATTGTAAATTGATAGAAAAAAAGGAATCAATTTAAAATAAGACAAAAAAGAAGATAGTAATGAAATACAAAATGAACTAGTTATATATAAAGTATAAATAATTTCTCACTATGAAATTTACAACATTTTTTCTTAGCTACTAGATTTTAGTTTGAAGACTGTAGTCTAAAGTTTACTATTTCATTTTGAGATTTGAGAGTTTGGGCAAGTATAAGAACTTTGAGTCAATTTAATCCTTAGACTATCTTTTTGGCAATTATCTCTTTTTTGCAACTTTTCATGATTCATTTCCTATATTGTCCAAAATTCACTCCAGAAGCAAAATTAAAAATTAAAAAAAAAGCCTTGAATAGGCATTTGAAGATTAACAATGATTTCTATTAAACTGCAAAAATTGCCTACAAAATCCACACTCAAAAGTCACAGCAATTCAATCACTCCCAATAGTTTATATTTAATACAATAAAATATTATTTTGATTATTATAAATTGATAAATTTAGTAGTGTACATTTAATTCCATAGATGTAAAAAATACTTCATATATAATAGAGTAATTTTTGAATTGATAAATTTGAAGTTATTAAACAATTTTTTTGTAATATAAACAATTCAATTATGAAAGAAGATGGAGCTATTTTTCACTCATAATCAAAATTAAACATACAAAGAGTGAAAGAGCTAACCTTTTTTAAAATTGATTAATCAAATAATTTTTTTAAAACTTCAATACTTAAATTCCTTCATAAAGATCTTAATTATATATAATTTTGAAATAATAAATGATTATTTTTAATATAAATTTGATCACTTTTAGTCAATAAATATAGTTTTTTTAAATATATTTTAAAATAAAAATATTTATAATAAACTAATTTTCAAAATAAAATTTGATTATAAATTTGTGTAGGCATTAAAATTTTTATATTGATATGTTGAGATATTTTGGTTTATAGAATTAATATTAGATTACTTATATTAATATTATAATCATATAATTTATTGTTCTAAATTTATTATAAAATATCTTCTACATGATATTCATGTTCCAAATATGTCAAACAAAGATAAATGAAGTACAATATATTTTTTTTTATTCAAATATAATTTACATTTTTTCTTAGTCTGCTAGAAGTTTTTTAGTTCATCTCTTCTAAATATTATATTGCTTCATTTTTATTATACAAATCTAAGTACATTTCATTTGTTAATGGAAAATAAGTATAAATATTTCTTAATATATTAGTTCATTTTAAATTCTACATTAAATGAATGAATGTTTAAAGTGTTTGTAAAAAATTTTAAAACTAATGTAGTGTTTGAATAATCTAATGAAGACAATATATTACAATATACAAGCATCTATATCAAATTTTCAATGCACTTTGTAATTCCTCATGTCATTGAAAATTTGTAATCTAAAAGAATTTGAAACTAGGTTCTTTGTAATCATAATTACCTAAATATTTGAAGGCTATGTAATTATGGAACATTCTCTTAAATAAAAAAATTTCGAAAAATATAATTTAGATATTTTGAATTTTGGTCCTTTATATTTTATACATTAAATTATAAATTAAAGCCAACTTAGTATGAAATGTTAAATGTGATTTTTCTAATTTTTTAATTCAAAATAAAAGTAATATAATATACATGAAAATTCAAACATATTTATTGTTGAAAACATTAAATATATATTGCAAATTCAAAATAAGCTTATTGTTAGAATACAATCTTTTAATTTTTAATCAAAATAAATTTATATTATTTTTGAAAGACAAACTTTAATTATATAGATTCTATTAAAGAAGCCTTTAATTACAAAATTGACTACAACTATAAACATAACAAAATGAATTTACATGATGATATCCAAAATTATAATATTTTGCAAAGAATGGTAACAAACTTCCTTGATAAAAACAACAATCAAGAAAGTGAGGTTAATTATTCAATTTTTTAAAGTGTTGCATAATTTTATATTGAAAAGTATTCCTGTACATCTAAGTTGTTAAGAATTTTATAATTGTAAAAATAATATAAAATAAATATTTTGACATGAATTTTGTTTATATTCTCATCAAAATTGTGATTGTCAAACATTAAGATTAATTTGAGTAAATATTCCATCATTGTTAAAATGCATTTCAATGTACTAGCATTGAAAAAAATGCTATGGAAGATTTAATTACTCTAAAATTTTGATTTTTGAATATCTTGATAATATTGATGTAATTACTACTATGTATATGGTGGTATATTGTTGTACATCATTGTATTTTTTTAATAACTAATTTGAAAATGATAAACTTAATATATGAAATTCTGAAAAAATTGATTGTTTTGAATAACTCAAAATTTAAAAACTAATAGCATTTTTTATATTTAGAATTTTTTAATAATCAATAAAATTAATAAATTTTAGAATACTAATTTTGATGAAAATGAGTTTAATGAAAATGTAGAATTAAAAATATTATTTAAAATCATAATAATAAATTAGAAATCTTTAATCTAGTATTCTATATTATTTTAGTTATTATCTAAAAATATGAACACAAAATCAATCCATCATGCTTCATCATCATCAACTTCACTTCTACCTATTGAACAAGTTGTACAACCACCAATCCATGCATACATGAATCATGAAGTTTCAAATTTGCATTGTATTAATCATCATTCAAATCTTAATTCATCCTCAAGTCTTGAAGAAAAACATCAAATGAGCTTAAATACAATGCCAAATGAAAAGATAGAAAATAATACAAACACTTCTAATTCATTAAGAAATTCAATACTTGAAAGTGATAGAAGTATAAATAATTTACCTCAAGAAACAAGTAGTCATGTTATGGCATGGCCAAATTCTCACAAAAAAAAAAGAACTCATACTTCAAACCCCTTGTATATTACTAAAAATTTAAACAAATCTTTATTTAATGAAGGGTCAACTAATAAAAGAGCAAGAACTCCTCTTTCTAATTCTCCATCATCACCTATCTATCAATCACCAGTAGAAACTCGTCCACAATCACCTTTACCAATACCACATGAACTTCAAACTAGCCTTGTTAATGTCTCATATACTAATCAAAGTGAAGATATAATAGATTCTTATGACACATCTTCGATTTTTGAAATCCCTCTAAATTTCTCTAATTATGATGAAGACATAAATGACCTTATGGATATTTCAATAGATGATTATGATACTAATGATCTATCAATGCAATATACTACAACTACCTATTCTACATTTTCTCCTCCATTACATATAGAACATGTTAATGAATCTTCTAGTGAAGACCTTAGTAATGAAAGTAACATGGTAAATAATTCAAATGAAATGGATATTGAAAAAATTGATGAAGTTCAATGGACTTCTTTTGTAGAATTGATGAATGATGCTAGCAATGAAGGATACAAAGATGTAGAAATAACTCAATCATACTTTGAAGAAACTAATATAATTGAAGGAGATTCCATTGATAAATTGATAGACAATATTATTGAAGAAACAAACAATGAAGCTCCATTGAATTCTTTAGCTGAAATGATGAATGACGATATAGAACATTCTACATTTGAAGAAACAAATGATGATACAAAAACATTCAAAAAACATCAAGAAAAATTGTCTAGTCTTCCCAAAGAATTAGTAGGGGTACATCTCAAGAAAAAAAATTGGGTGGCAATATTACCTAGGTCACTTTACAAGGATGGTAAATATTGGGCCCTTGGCCAATATGCAACTGCTGAAGCAGCTGCTAGGGTGCGAGATTTGGTAGCCCTTAAAATAAAAAAATATGAGGATCCAAAATTTGAATTAAACTTTCCTATATCTGATTATAATGATGATTTAAAAGAAATGGAAAATTGGAATTTAAGGGATTATATATGGTCACTTTATAGACAATCAACAGCATTTAAAGCAGGGGATACTGGTTTTAAATGCGTTTACCTCATAAAGAATAACAAAAAACCTCAAATGTGGGAAGGAAAAATATGTAATGTTGGTGGAAAATTGAAAGGATACAAAAATATTGTACATGTTGATAAAAATCTCCAAAAGGAAATACCTGCTATATTTTGTGATCTTGTAAATTTGCATCTACATGGATGGGAATATATGACTAATTTTCGTCCAGGGCTCTATAATAAATCAGATGTCAAAAAATTCATAGCTTTGCTTGAAAAACAAGAACAAAGTAAAGCATATGAATGGGATCTTATTAAAAATATATTAGCAGAACCACTACCATTTAATAGTTATATAGACAATCCTTTATGTACAAAAAGAAATGAATCTAGCAATTCAAGGACTAAAATAGTAAAAGAAAGTGTTCCAAACATTTCAAAGACTAAAATAGTGGAAGAAAGTGTTTCTAACATTAAAATTAATAAAAAAAATCAACAAAAATCCATTATTGATATGAAAAATGATGCTCGTAAAAAAAGTGTGCAAAAAAAATTAATAGGGGTATCTAGTGTAAGAAGCAAATATTGGAAAGCAACCATGATTATTCCAAATAGTAAAAACAAAGGAAGGTGGACCATTGGCCACTATGCTACTATGGAAGAAGCTACTAGAGTCCGAGATTTAATAGCTTTAAAATTAAACTATCATAAAAATAATCAAAATTATTATTTTTATTTTCCTATATCTGATTATAATGATGACTTACAAGAAATGAAAAATTGGAGTGAGAAAGATTATATTTGGTCATTGAGGAGGCAATCTTTAACTTTTTCTGAAAATGAGTCAGGTCTAAGATGTGTGAGGTCTTTTAATAATTTTATTAAAACAAACAAGCACACAAAAATTCAATGGGAAGGATGTGTTGTAAACCATGGAGGGAAAATAAAAGGATTTGAAAGTTTTATAATTATTGGTCCATATAATACTAAAGAAATACCTGCAATATTTTGTGACCTCATAAATTTGTATATAAAAGGTTGGGATTATTTAACAAATTTTCGTCCTGGACATTATTCTCAAATATATGTAGAAAATTTTATATCCCTTCTTGAAAAATATAAACAAGATGAAGCATGTGAATGGAAACTTGTTAAACAAATATTAGCAGAGTCACTTCCTTTTATAATTCACATTCAGAATTCTACAAGTGAAAAGATTGTTGAATCAAATACACCCAATTTTGATGATACAGAAGCCAACAATGATAATATGAATGAAAGTCTTCTAGATTTAGTTCAAGGTAGTGCACGTGAGAAAAATAATAATTTGAATTTAGACAATGACAATTTAATACAATACAATATACAACCTAAAGAAAATGTGTTGAACATTAGTCTTAAAAATTTGAAACAATTTGAAAATACTAACCAAAATTTTGGTGCAAAAATGCAACCAAGAGATATAGCTAAACGTTTTATTGAATGTCCTTGGGAACAACTTGATGCATTATGGGCATCATTTAAGAAGCCTAGTGATAGTTGTGATTTGGGCTTTGAAAACCTTCTTCTTGGAAAGTATGGAGCTTCAACTTGGTCACCAACTCATATCAAATTAGATGATTTTGAATGCAAACAAAAGAAAGAATACAAATTCTATTTTCCATGTGTCATTGCCACAAATTCTATTAAAACAAATATACATAGACGTATTCTTGGCTTAGATTATTTTCAATACAAAATGAGTTTGTCTTCTATTTTCATGGAGGATATTCAAAAGCAATGGGTGAATGTTCCGAACATTAGATATTTAGAGATAAGCTTCACTAATATTATTGCTAGTGATGGTGGGCTTCTTGTTGTAAAAGGAGGAGAACAACCACCTCAATTGAATAATGATATGAACCCAATGGATATTAGCTTATTAACATCTAATAACCATTATTGGACAATGAATGATTACATTAAAGTTAAAAATCAGTCTATGATTATTGTGACCAACCCCCTTACTCAAGAAATCAAATTATTACCTCCAATTCCACAAAAAATATTACATGAAAAAATTGCTCGGTTAAGCTTTTATAGTAGTAAAAGAACAGCTTATCGCTTGATTTTGATAGGAACATGTCAATATGAGGAAATGATAGAAGAAAATATAGAAACAATGAAAAGTACAGAGCTTGCGTTGGTAGTATATTGCTCTATAAAAAATTCTTGGGTGCATTTTGATAAAGTTTTAAATGCAGCTCCACCTTCTAAAATATTAGGACGCCCTAATCTTGTTATTCATGAATATTCTATTTATTATGGTGGTATACAAATTCACCCAGAATTAGAAAAAAAACAAATTTCAAGACCAGTTATAATCTATTTCAATACACACATTTCTCGAAGACAAAAATTAATCATTGATTTTTCTGAAGCAGGAAAGTCTTATTCTGTGAATGTTGTTGAGCCGCCCAAACTTGTTCAAATAGGCTTCAATGCAAAGATATATGCAGTAACTCGAGAAGCACAATTTAAAGAAGCAACAGATACATTATTTATCATTGAAGTTGTTGTCAATAGAGATGGTACCCCTACAGGTTCTTATAAGGTTTTGTCAGAAGGTGTTATGCCCAAGTCAATATACTCACTATTATTTAGGAAGACCAATACAAGTGATGATGAAATAACAATGTATAGCAACAACTTGCCTCCATGGGAAGCAATGGGAAGTGCTAGTGATATAGCCATTAAAGTTATTGGCTTTGATCCAATGATTGCTATATACAATGTTCAAGATGGACATTGGAATTATTCCTATTTTCCATATAATGAACCTTTTGAAAAATCCTCCAACTATGAAGCATGGAGATTAATTCCAGGAGTTTATGAACCAAGATGGAATGCTATGCCATAGATAATAATATATAACCCCTAAAAGTCCAAGCAAGGAAAGAAAAAGAGAGATGCAATGGCCATGATTTTTCTATTTCTTTGATTGTTGATTTTGATGGAATAGAAGTCTATTATTGAATTACAAGCAAAAGATCTATTAGACATTGCTTGCATATTCAAAGATTGTCATACACTTAAATTGGAAATATGACATTCTTAGGAAATCAAGGGTCATAAAAATTCTTGAAAAGTTTACATGTATGATGTTTATATATATAAATCCATCACTGAACAAATGACATATACATGCATGGAAGCAAATTTTTACATATACGGATGCAAATATGAATTAGTATCCTATATTTTTAGTTGAATTTTGTTAGTGATATCTCTATATCATCCATGAAAAATTTGAAATTTTTTTTACAAGTATATTTTTTAATATTTAAAAAAATTGATCATTTGTATTTTAGTGACATATTCACCTTTTTGGATTTGAAAAATCAACTTTCATTGGAGGGTGTATTAACTATTTCCTCAAAATATTGTCAATATATGTGTAGCATGTGAAGGGGTTATTTGTCACAACTACAAGTATGTAGAAGTAGGGAGTTAGTTTGAAAGGCTTTAAGTATGAAATAGGACTTCTAGAGGACTTTTAGACTTTAGAGATTTGGCTTTGGGCCTTTGCAGTTTATTTTTACACTTCATTTGAGCCTCTAAAAGCTCACATCTTTCACTTGTATTTGGAGATTCATCTCGTATAAATTGGATGACTTGAGTCTCCCACGTGATGGATTGAGGGTCATTTACCTCTGAGCTTCATTTTAGCATATAGACATTCTTTAAGAGTGATGGAAACTTTACTTTGGTATCAAGTGAGTTTTTTCAAGCTTCTAGATAGGAGCTTTTTTTCACCCTAGATTACTTAGATAAGATCATACTATGTCAATAGGTATAAGTGTAGTAGAAATTGACAACTTTTCCTTCAAAAATGAGTTTTTGAGTGTTTTTAGAGGACTTTTGTGTCCTAGAATTGCAAAAGGAGCTTGAGGTTGGAGCGCCATAGTTAGGGTTTAGATGTTTTGGAATATGGAAATAGGTGCCAATCCATATTAATAAGACATGGATATTTAGCACAAATTAAGGGCTAAAAATGCATAGGTCATATAACTATAAGTAGGAAGATATGCTTATATAAACACAATTTTAGGGGAGAACTCCATAAATCCAAAAATATAGTTTCAAAAACTACATAGTCTCCTTTAGAAAATGTTAAATTGGTGATGAATTTTAACATAGCGACCACATGTTCAATATACTAATGTATAATAGTAGGGTACAATAATCTTACAGATTTTTCTTCTAAGATAGGAATATTTAACAAAATGTTCATGAACTTCAAGATGTTCTTACATATTTAAAATTGTAAATTATTTTGGAATTGAAGTAAAGTGTCCTTGACTATCATATTGCAATTTAAAAAAAGTAAGGCAAGCTCATAGTATGAAGTTAATTTGGCCTCCTAATTCACTATAGAGAATGTTGGAAGATAGTCAAAGATTTGTTGCAACAACAATTTTGATAGAAACAATTCAAGTAGTATGAGATCATATATCTTTAGAAGAATTGCAAAAGATCATCTCTAATATGTCCAATAGAATACAAGCTATAATTTCAACAAAAGCAAGTAATACAATAGTGCAAGATGATAGGTAGTGTATAAAAAGAATCTAAAGTGCTATATGGTTTTGAATCATATTTGTACATATTTGTTATGATATTCAAGTACATTTTATAAAAATTCCATCTTAATTTGTTGTATAAAAATCTATACATATTTTTGAATATGTAAAAGCATCTTGAAATTAATAGAATTCCATTTGAATATGTTTGAGAAGAAAAATTCGTAAGATTATTGTACCCTATTGTACATACAAATTACATATAGGCTACAGTAAGAATGAATCTACTTCACTACTATAGAGATGAATTATTTATTTGGATGAAAGTTTTTCATTCAACTAACTAGATATTTTCTACAACTTTCTTTGTAGGTTGAAAGTTGCATTGAATTTAGTTAACTTTCTATAAAAGAATTGCAAATATCTCGGAGATGTAATGCATTTGTTGTAACTAGGTCAATGTTTTGATTTTTTTAAGAGTTAATCATGAAGGTTATGAAATTTTTGTATATTTTCAAATTTTACATTCTAAAATTAGTTATTGATGAATGAGGCAATAACTAAAGGATCATTGCCATCGTATTTATTTGCTTCATGCAAACAATGCATATTTGACATAATTGGCTTTTCAACTAGTACATCAAATGTACTCTATTGACATCATCTATCAATGTAAGTAATATAACCAAGATTTTCTCACTTATTTACTAGTAAGTGCTTGCACATGACTATGGTAAATTCAAAATGCCTCCAACTTTCAATTCCTTAATTTTTTCCTTAAAAATGAATTTGTGCAACATTCAAATATTTACCATAGAGGTGCTAATCAAGAAGTGGAGTGCCACCATTTGTGAGACCTTTTGTTGTGTCAATACACCATGTAATTGATTTGCAATGCCTCCTTGAAAAAAAGTACCCTTTCTTGTCTCAAAATAAATCCAGGGTTGTAGATAGAAAAATTGGTTATCTAAAATGAAGTTCAATGAAACATAGGTCAACAAAAATGAAATAATAGGCATGCTTGATGGTGTCATCCAAGCACTACAAAGTAAAGGGATGAGGGAAAAATATTCCTAGATTATGTTTTCCTTAGCTGTAATCTTAGTATTGTTAGAAAGCCCTCGGCAAAGAGGGGTGCATGGGCTTTGTTTTGTAACATTTCCACCTACAATGTGAAAGTTATTGAATTTCAGTTTTTATGAATTAAAAAAATGAGAGAATAATGTTTACTTTTATTTTGACTATAGCAATAGTCACGGCACATTAGTTCTTTATAAAGGAAGGTTATTGTAGTAGTCCAATGTCATATATCATGACATAAGATAACTCTATGCATTTAAGGTACATACCCAATCCCAACTGCTAATTAAATACCACCCAAATGTAGGACCCTTGTTGGTTTAGAATTAGAATTTATAACACAAGTACAAGCCTTAACTTTACTTGTTGTGAAGTTAAAGCATGTAGTACTGTTATAGATTCTCACTTTAGAATCAATGATACTTATACATTTGGGTGGTATAAGATTAGTGGTTGCTATTGGATACGTCTACCTTACCTTTTCTTTAAATAAGATGTGTTCTTAATTTATAGCGAGAGCAAATGTGTCTAGTTAGTGGAATCATACATATTGTGTAAAGATTTTATAATACCTTTCCATTACCACATAATGGGGCTAAGCTCCAACAATGTGGATTGAAAGTAGTGCCACAATCTCACACACTTAGATATGTGTATATGTGTGTATATATATAAATGAACCATTTTTTATTTTCATTTTTGCAATTTCTTGATGTACTATACAATACCTTCCAAAAAGTCTTGCAATTCCATTATAAAACCCTTCAAACTTTTTCCTTTTTAACTCCATTTTAAGAATCTTTTGTGAAAACCATCCTACAAAATTTGTTATTTTATGCAATCTTAGTCATCATACCAAGTTATAATTTCAAAAAACAAAATTTTTGATCAAATGTTTTGTGTGTGTTTTCATTGTGTAATATAATAATTGATTGAAAATTATTGGTGATGAATTTTTAAAATTTAATTGTGGAAACATTTAAGTAACACCAATATGTACATCTCACTTTGAGGAAAAAAACATATTATCCAAGAAAAACTTTACTCTATAGAAAATTCAATGTCAAAGGGTCACCTTTCCAAATATTATCAAATAGATATTTTTGAATTGTAGTTATATTTTACTTATCTATCCTTATATTATGACTACTTTTGTACCTTTGAGCATAATGATGCAATTGATTTGCTAAAATCTAATTATAATTTAGAGAAATTCATTGTACAAATTTAGATTAGTAATCCTTTGACATTAAATTCTTTATAGTAAATTTTTTTTCTTAGATAATATTTTTTTTCCCTCAAAGTGAGATGCACACATTGATGTTTCTTAATCATTTCCACAATAGAATTTTAAAAATTCATCACCAATATTTTTCAATCAATTGTTATATAATACAATGAAAACACACACAAAACATTTGACCAAAAATGGAAATTTTGTTTTTTTAAAATAAAATTTGGTATGATGACCAAGATTGCATAAAATAATACATTTAATAGAATGATTTTCACATAATATTCTTAAAATGGAGTTAAAAAGGAAAAGTTTGAGGGGTTTCATGATGGGGTTGCAAGACTTCTTGGAGGGTACCAGTACAGTACACATTCCACGCACAAAGTGAACTGATATTGGTCACTTCTACAATTCTCATTTTGTACCAGTACCAACACAAAACAAAATACATCATCCCTAAAACAAGATCATTAAACATTCACATAATAAGACCACTATTCTTCAACGAGTAACTCTACTGAGCATGTTTTCCCCTGTTTCGATTTCACTTACATACTCAGTGCACTTGCAAGATATGTGCAAAAAGATACAATACTGACAAGGTAGGATAGGTTGAGCAAAAAAGGAACACGACTAGTCCTTTCGATTGCCTTCTCCCATCTGCCCAAAGCAAACTCTGCGCCTACCCATTCTAATTGCATTAACTCGGGCAGCTGCGCATACAGCTTCTAAACTCACTGATGTATGTTATCTAAAAGACTGCCGGGAGATCAAGGCAATTCAGTGTGTAGTTGAAGTGTCTAAAAATTATAAACAATTTAACATCATTAAGGCTGTGTTCGGCATGATGTCAAAATCTCCTCGCAGGATATTAGGCATCATTTACGTGACCTAACATTGGAAGAAGCCTATCCTGAGTTGGAGTACCAACCCCCAACACAAGTCATTCATAACACTATGCCTCCATAGGTTCTGGCCCTGAGTCTGTACTTACAGAAGATGTATCAGTAGACATTGCAACAGGAACAGTAGCAGATGCCGTCACAGAGTTGAATAACGTATCTTTGATGACCTGCAGAAAGCGTCATTCAAACTTCAGTTAGATGGTTCCAGATCTAAAAGAAACTGAGAGAGTGCTTGTCCTGGTGAATACTTCAGAATAGGCTTCTCAAAGGAGTATTTTCTTGATCACCTTGCTGTATAAATCCCTAACCCATCAAGGTCTAGCAAGATTTAGCACTATTATTTTAGAGTATGAATCTCGGAAATAGGATATGAAAACAAGAGCCACATTTCACCTGCGTCATGAGCCCGTGCAGCTGCTCCACAGTGATCTTGGAACTGTCACGTGAAATCTTTGCCAGCTGCGATTCTTCCTGCAGAGGTGATTCCAGTAAATGTGCTTGGTGTGAAAAGCACATAAAGCATGTGGACAAAGAAAATAGTCGAGAAAAAGATCTTACAGTAAACTCCAACCAAGCACAAAACCCAATTCAATATTCAAATAACAAATGGATGGGACTCTGGATACGCTTTGACTTGAAAGCATGTATCCACCAAGCCCAAGAGATTGGGTAATTGAGCACCAATAAGCCATACCTCCTTTTTCTTTTGCACTGGCATAAAGAACCCACCCATGCGCCCTGAATGAGCGAGCTGGCTCTCTGCCTGCTCCAGTTTCTCAGCTGAAAAGCATCACGTTGCCGTGAACGAAAGATAAAGGAAATTACAAAATGTGAACCTCAAAGTACGTCTCAAGTAATAACATTAAAGACAATTCAGTCACGCAGTAATTACACATAAAATATCATCTAAAATTGATGACTCAGCACAGATTTGATTCAAAAAACTAGAAGTAACAATAATCACACAAATTGTTAGTTCAAATAATCAGAGTCTGCAGTTCTTAAATTTCCATGAATGATTGGATCCTTGCATTTGCCACCAAGGAAATGAGTTCTCAGCTGCGGAGAAAGAAAATGATTAGGTTGTGAATATAAACTCGTTATAATTAGTCTCACACGAACTACACGACTAAATCAATTGTCGTTCATTTGCCCTATGCACTACAGATTGAAAACGGTAGCCTTACAGCAACTTACCCAGATCGGCCACTTGCCCAGCCACATATTCCCGATTGCCTAGCAAAGGTGAAGACGAAAGAGTATTGACCCAATACTTGTTCCAGAGGAGGTCAAGGAGGTGGGAATCCAATGATGATTTGAAATATGTTATATCAAGAGAATAATACTGCAATCACAAACAGAACCTCCATGGAGTAAGTCCCTTCTTCAGGACAACTCAAAATCAAAATGATACTAGAATAAGGCAAAGCGCAAATGATCCAAATCAGAAAACGACAAGAACTGCAACGCTACAAACTGACTCCAGATAGATACAAACGTCTCACACGTATGTGGGGAATGAAGCACGCAAAATGAAATGAATAGTTAAGGCTGTCACCGATTTATAATGGACACCAAAATCCTCAATTTTGTTTAAAGGGATGGTTTGATACTCAGATGGGGGTTCGTCTGGTGGCTTGTAACCCTGGGGATAGGTGCGGAATGCCCCAATTTCAACTTTTCCAGCGGACACAGTGCGTGTTGGATCGATGACCACAGCCAGAAAGGGCTCCTGATAAGTTTGGTTCAGCATCTGGGTGGATACATCAATGCCTGAGAGCCAACATCCATAACCAGGATGCGAATGATACCAGCCTACTACATTTTCTAGCCTCCCCACCTGCATGATGTATGTGATGTCAATAAGCCTTCACCACTCTTGACGGAAGCATTTGTTTTCAAGAGCCATTGCTCGACACATGTTCAAAAAAAGACAATGACAGAAGAAAATGCATCCAAGGGAGAAGAACTACCTGTTTGTTCGTCTGAGAATACTGAACCATGTACTCATAGGCATCCGCTTGAGCATTTACCCGAGTCTCTGTACCCTCTACTGGCAAAGCAAATGCATCCATTATAATTATAGTGTCGCCGTCCGTTTTGCCCTGCATTAATCCCATGACTTCAATCGTGCCACCTGACCGTGAATGAACCACCATCTGCGCAGCAGCATACGAGCAAGCCTCAGTATCAGTAAACTATGCCTCCTATAAAGGAATGGTCAAAGCGACATAAACAGAGGACCATTTCAAATCGACGAGAGTGCAGCTGTCGATGCAGTTGCATCACATCTGCGACAGTTTGCACCAAAAATCTGCGTCACAAAATATAATCTTATACCCCCATGAATTAATATATTGACGTGAAAAACGGTTTATGTATCCTTTTGTTCCAACTTTCACTTGTTCACAGGACAGGAACCCCCAACCGTGCGCGTCCGCACCTGACCATTTGAACAGCCTTGATATGTAGTTGTGTACTAAGAAGCTAAACGTGAGATGCGTAAGCTAGAAAGCCACATGTTTCAACTATGGCCAACGAGAAAAAAAACTTAACTATGCAAAGCGTCGCACTAGAAGAATGAAGCCTATACTCGAAGACTACTAGAACAGTCAGGTACCAGGTGGTCAATACAAACTGCCACTACAGAAAGGCTCTGCAACAGTTTTGCGTGGTCGTCATAATCAACAGCACCTGATTCTCCTAAATGACAATTAAAAAGTATTCAAAGTACGCACCCAGGAAAAGCAAAGAGCAGCTATCAATGACATGAAAAATGTGCTACCAATTTGGCACACGCAGCTAGAAGAATATATCATTAACAAGCCAGCTAAGGACCCACACTCGCATGGACATGTAACCCTAATTAGGCCCACGATTTCACCTCCATACCAAAAATCAAGAAAGAGCTAAGGAAAAAACTCTAAACTGCAGAGACACAGAATTGGGATTTACAAATGAAGAGCGGGGATCGAACCTTGAGCAGCGCGAGGGCGGATATCCTGACGTTCTTGAAGAAGTGAGGATCGCGAGTCCAGGGTTTCTGCTGTTGAACGCTGGTCTGCGAATCCGCATCGTACTCGAAGATGGCATCAGAATCGGAAGCTGCTGCTGCTGCTGCTGCTGCAGCAGCAGAAGAAGAAGCTGGCGATTCCATGGCGACGATGTTATTCTCGATCTCCCAGGTCTGGCGAGCTATCGTCGCAGACGCAGACGACGACGTCGACGCCTCCATCGCTTCTTCTTGCGGCAGTGCTCCTTCGGATTCTCTCTCTCTCTCTCTCTCTCTCTCTCTCTCTCTCTCTCTCTCTCTCTCTCTCTCTCTCTCTCTCTCTCTTCCAAATTTACGATAATTTAGGTGCCGTCTCGCAATCCAATCCAATCAAGTCTTCTTTCTTTCTGGATCTTCCTGCTCTGGTTCCGCAAGTTTTGCGAAAATTTCTGGAACTGTGGTAGTCAAGAATTCAATCAAATAAGTTAAAAGAACGAGAATCGCGAGAGCAAGGACCTGGAGTGACGAACTGACGATGAGGGCACATTCAGGTCTAGTCAAACCCTAAGTACTCAACCTCTAGTTTCTTTGACAATTTAAAATGAACTTAGAACAGAGCCTGCCATCGCATAACAACAATAGGTTTCATGGAAGAGATGTTTGGGTGTCATTAGGGTTTAACACAAACAAACAAATCAACAGTGAAAAATTGTGCGGATGAAAACATAATAGAGGTTGCATTTAATATAAGAGATAATTGAAACTCCTTCAACACATCTATATCATTGATTCAAATAGAATATTCTTTCTTCTTTCCTCTTTCTATTGATACATAAACATGATTTTTCTTGAAGTTTTGTTAATGAATGAATGTATAATTGGATGAAGTTTTCTTGTCGCAACATTCATCATCCATGTACTAAATGGTTGAGCACTTAAGGGTCCATATAATGTGGTCCCATTAACATCCAAATAGTCCTTTAAATTTTGCTTAAGTATTATAATTGTACAAATACCTAATCAATCTTCAATTCATGAATTTTGCAATCATATACATACATAAAATGGAATAATAGATGGCAAGTAGAGATAGCCTAAAATATTTTTTTTTATAAATATATGTCTTTATATGGCAAATAGTCTTTATATATATATATATATATATATAAAGACTATTTGCCATCTATGATTCAATTTATCTTTTATTTACATCCTCTGTATATTAATAAATAAATTTAAATTACATACATGATAAAACTCTTAGATATTTATTTCAAAGGTTAGATTTTTTTTCTTCTCCATTTTGTAGTTAAGCTATTTATAATCTATTCATAAAGTACAACCCTTTAAAATGAATTTTCTTCATATAGTGTATGAAATTGATCTTTAATAATCTAAAATCGTTTTATTCAAATTCTTAGTGGTCATGAACAATTTGAATTATGAAGGTTGAATGTAAACATTGTGTTTGTCAAAATGTGGTTTCAATTTAGTAATATTGAAGAAGATATCACACAATTGATCTTAATCAGCATCCCATTTAAGATGATAAAATCCAAGTAAATAATCATGTTCAACCAACCGTATTAGTTTTCTTCAACATCATAACTAGGTAAAGAGAACTTAAGAAGAGGATTAAGCTCAACAATTTTTTTTTCTTATTGATTGTTGGAATTACAAAATTTCTTTTTTCTCAAGTGATCTTTCAATATCCAAGCATTGAAGTTGCAAACAATTGTAGGGATTGTGATGTAAGGTAAGCACACCTAATTGCATCAAATGGAGTAATGCATATTCCATCTTCATCTTCGAATCTAAATCAATGATAGTCATTTTTTCTTATTGGTATGATACAAAACTCATAAGACAAGTAACTATGACTAAAAGATTTAGGCTCTAAAATATTAAAAAAAAAGAAAAGAATGCATTGTAATGTAATTAGGTGCCCATCCACATAAGGATGACTTTCTCCAAAAAAGTACATTTTGAGATTTGCACTATTCATGGCCTAAATTGCAAAGGAACACCAATTATTTTTGTTTTTTTAATTTTAAGGGAATTTGGATGTAGACTCCAAGTGAAAAGTAAGTGGCTAAGATTAGATTCTTTCAAATTTACTTTTGGTGCAAAATTTGTCTTCAAGTTAGGAATTAGTGTGAGTTGTATGGCACCAAAACAAAACCTCAAAAAACATCTCTAGCAATTTCAACTCATGGACTTGTGCAAAATTGTCCTTATGTGTTTAGAAAAGTGGTGCCAAATGGAAGATAACCAAATTTTGACTTAGAAAACTTGCTATAGATAATGCACAATTGTTAAATCAACTTTTGTAGGATGCTTAAAAGCCCTTACTTATTAAAAGATCATGACACAACTATGTCAAAACACATCAACAAACAAACAAGTGCATTATGAACCTCTCTTGACAAATGGCCATGCTTATCAAAGTCTTAATTACACCATCTACAACAATAAGTGGGGCAACAATTACTTCAGTAGTGATGCAATCTTGATGTTTTGTGATTAGAGCACCTAATAATATGACAAAAGGTACCTACTTACATGTGGTTACCCATATCTCCAACTTTGTTATATTTTAGACAACTAAAAATGAAAAGTTATTGAATCAACATCTAGACAAGTGGCAACATGGTGGCAAACCTTAGTATTCATGGTCTAGGCAATGGCCACTAGGATGTGATCCAAGATTTAGATCTATTTTTTCAAACTTTTTTACCTCCAAATTTTTCCAAAGGGTTAGTGCAGAAAGATAATTCTTTGGTGCTATTGGTCATTGTATCGCCTAACAAAAAAACAATGCCAATTTCATTCAATGAAATGAAAATGAAATATAAGTTAATGAATCCCTTGATTCCCTTCACCCTGCATATCCCGTCTGAAGTATGTAAAAGCAAATGATAAGGTAAATTTCAACTGTCAAAATTGTCCCCAAATCTGCAGACACCAAAATATGGGGCCAGTCTCTCCTCAAAGTTTACAAAGAGTCCAACAGGAGAGTTAGACTTTGCGATTCCTGCTCCACAATTTGCAGGTATATTATCAAACTGGTCACACCGAGATTCTCCTTTTTCCAAAGTACTGAACTTTGGAAGGCAATTCTGAAACCGCCTTCTGCAGACCAGCTCCGATAACCCTAGTGAAAATTTGAGACGAGGAAAATCTACATGAACTCATCGCTGGCTGGATTGTCTGTATTAGGTGCGACATTCACAAGCCGTGGTCGTCCGGTCTCTGGGTTGATCTCGACAGTCATACCTGCATCTCTGAGCCTGGAGTCAGGAACAGTGGACCTGATTTCTAAATCAGCCAATTCACTTTGATTCGCACTATTCCCTTCCAACAGGTTGCGAATGGCCCATAAACCCCACTCCCGCAAGAAAGGATTGTTCGTATCAGGCATGCACTGCTGCAAGACCAACAAGAGGCCACCATGTTCTCGAACTGAATCTTGTGTTAAGAAGCTTCTGTGACTGGCATTTGCAATCACAGCAACTATGTCTCGCCGGTATCCTGTGTAGACATCTCTCCTAGGAAAACGTTTGAAATCACTAGATGTTGAAGAAGATTGCTGCTCTGAATCAGTAGTGTTGGCATCATTCAAGTGGCTTCTTGAAGCGTTCGTGTCGATGTCTTGAGTTGATCTGGGAGTGGTTTTGGCGCTATCGGGAGGGCCGAGAGCGCGTAGAAGATCCAGCGATAAGGGGATCAAACCACTCGAGGCAAACATGGAAAGCAGAGCTGACCTCTTTTCGTCCAAGACACAGAGTATTCTTGCCATTGAGAGCGAGAGACCCAAAACATCAGCCACTGGTGACAGTGTTGGCAGATGCAGAACGGATAGGTTTGTGGAGGCAGCACACTCAGCAGCAGATCTAATGATGTCAATTAAAAAGGAAGCTGATGTGGAAGGCAGAGAAATGCAGCGATGAGGGTCTGCCGATGAGTCATCGCTACGCTTTTCTTCCTCTTGAGTACTTAACGCTGCATTCAAGATGTCAAGCAAGGATGCTTGCTC
Source organism: Pseudoscleropodium purum (assembly GCA_963969395.1). Taxonomy (NCBI): domain Eukaryota; kingdom Viridiplantae; phylum Streptophyta; class Bryopsida; order Hypnales; family Brachytheciaceae; genus Pseudoscleropodium; species Pseudoscleropodium purum. Next base: position 24,689,848 of record OZ017796.1, read on the forward strand.
TTTGGTGAACGATGTCCCCTTTAAGCATGAGCAAACGTCAACGTTGGCAGGTGCTTGCGAGGAACTATTCCTGTTCGTTTCGGTATCGCCCAGTTCACAGAAGAGCGCAGGGAAACAAGGGGTTGCAAAGCATACGCGAGAAAGCAGAAACTCCAACCATTCATTTGGTGCAGCATCTGTAACAACCCCAGCACCTGAAAGAAGAAAAAAATTAGAAATTAAATTAGAGGGCTTTAGTGTGCAGAATTTATGCAGGAAACACAACTGTTGAAGGTCAAAGAAATGCGATCACAAAGTTAGAATTGGACTTTACTGCTATTGAGTAGCCATGCCACGACAGAGGCCCCCTTGCGTTCTGACAATTCCGTGCACCGGCTGTCGTTGTCTCTACAGCAAGTATAGATTACCATGCACAAGGGCCCTTGTACCTTCTCATTTGAAACTTTAGCCACAATCTCAAAAACTGACGGAAATAAACACTTCCAAATCCTTGTCTGACTCACTTCACCCAGACCAGCTGCGTTCCCCAGCAGCTGAAGAACCATCTGCAAGCTTTCAATCCCTGAACTCCGCACAATTGCCTCGGCTGGAGACTCGCCATTCTCGAAAGAGTCGCTATGAGGGGCAGAACATTCTTGAGCTAAAATCTGTAACACTTGAGCAATAGCTCCCACGCCATCCAAAGCTACCAGCGCCTCCTGATTTACGGGGTTCCCGGCACACAAATTGCGAAGCACTTTTACGTACAAATTGAATGACCTAAAGCTCCAACATGTTTCGTACAAATCCTGTCGGGCCCTAGGAAATACACCACCGGCCAAAGAAAGAAGAGTAGGAACTGCCTCCGCTAGAGCGAGCTTCTGTCTTCCATCACCCGACCTCGCAATGTCTACCAGACACTGAAGCTTCGACTCAAACTCGGTCCGATTCGTTACTCGGCCTTCCGAAACGAAGCGACTCAGTGTGTGAAGGATCTCCATCTCCCCCATGAATTCTGCCCACAACTACCCAAAACCATCAGAATCTCCTCCAACACGGAATGCCACCCTAAAACCCTAATCGTCTACACATTGCGGAGGGCCTTGTAAGCGGATACAATTTTCAATAAAGTCAACGAAAGGCAGCTCACATAATCCAAATGTTTGATACACAGCTCCGCATACAAACCACCATCTCTGTATTCTAGTTGTACCCGTCATCCCCAGCCCACTCTTCAAGAACACTCCTCCACGTCGAACAAGGAATCACTAAACCTCAATCTGAGCCCTAATGCACAAAGAGAACACTCACCTACTGTGGCACTTCAGGCCGCACATGCTCTACATAAATTTTAAAAATGACCAATCCTCTGTAATTCGCCTTCCACGCGACCTCCACAGCCAATTCGCAGACCACTGGCTAGTCCTAACCAGCCTCACCCGCACAGGTTCAATCCTTCATAACAAAAACTCAAATTTTACACGGAGACAAGCGCACCTCAAGATAATCGGATCACAGATTGTGAACAACAAGCAACCTAAGACAAATATGGCGTGTAACCAAAGAAATGTTGTCAATCGACCTACTATAAAACCGCACCTTCTCAGCAATGCGGGATTAAGCCACAATGACTTGAAACAGGAGCGAGAAGCCTCTCGCCAATATCTTCTCGCTCACCTCCTTCTACAAGAGTTTCTCGCCGCCGTCACTAAACCGGCGCAACCGACCGCCAGGCGGCACCGCGATTCCCTTGATCTCTACGGCAAAGAAAAAGCACCGACACCCAAAGCATATAATTAATCGACCTCCTCAACCCTCTAAATTGCAGGCCTTCAAACGAGATCCTCTCCGTCTCGAAATGCGCGAGAAATTCTCCAAAATTTTCAGGAAATGCACATGAGCGGTCTACGGTGGAAAAGAGGATACCAGACAGGAGGGGACGAGCAGCAACGCGAGCAAGTGCTCATGAAGCTTAGAAAACGCAAGAACGACACGCATAGACTAAACTCACGCTAGTCTAAATGAATTGAATTCCTGTAAATTCACTTTTTCATCCAATTTCTGGTCCGCAAATCCAAAAAGTGGATGTGCCTTGGTCAACTGTAATTGTAACTTTCAAAATATCCACTATAATACGCATTTTAAACTAAAAAAATGAAGCTTGAAAAATTTTAGTTCTATCTTATTTTAAAACTTTGAAAAAATTGAAAAATTGAAAGATTTATTGCAATTGCATTCTCCGAATGTCATAATCCATATTATGCCATATCATGTATTTTTCATATGATCTAGTGTGCCCTGTGCCGTTGCCACGGTCAAAAACAAAAGAAAAAATAATTTTCTAATTTTTTTAATTCATAGAAACTTCAAAATTCAATAACTTTCACACCCTATGTCAAAACACTACAGAACCAAGCATATGCACCCTTCCTTACCGAGGGCTTTCCAACAATATTAGACACGCAAACAGGAGATGCATGGTCTAGGAGATCTCAATGTGACAAACAAACAACCTAGCTTAATAAAATGATTTTGTTCTTTTAAAAAAATAATAATAATTTTAAGTAGTTTTATGTCATTATACCATTGGTTGAGAAAATGAGACAAGTACTTGTGACAAATCCCTACCCCACCACATATTAGTATTTCTGTAATATTGGTTTTACAACAAACAATATAGGATATTTGAAATCTATTTATTGTATGAATATTTGTAAAATTCAAATAGATATGAATTGTATTCCATATATTGTTTGCTTTGTATTCTGTATCCTAAAGCGCCAATAGCTAAGATTTTTTCTTACAATGGCGATCAATGGCAATGGTTTTACTCTTTTAACCCCTAAAGGACCAAGGCCTTTCCTGTGACAAAAATCACTCAAAACTGCCATTTCTATGGCAAAAGGTAAAAAAAAAATTTAATTGTTTTTTTTTTCACATCTAATCATAAGATCTTACACATAACTATTATGAAAATGTGTGGAAAATTTTTTAGAATTTTTGACCATACAAATTGCATGATATCTGCGTTTTAAGTGGAAAAAACAAGTTTTTTAGCACATTGAGGGACTAGATTTTTTGACTTTGAACATTTTTAACTTTAATTTGTTTGCACTACAGCATTTTGAGCTTTAAATCTTTATGTTATAAAATTGAGTTGAGAGTTTAGAAAAATTTCAAAATATTCAAAAAAAAATTAATTTTTATTCTTTAAAAAATTGCTAAATAGAAGTAGGTGTGAGATGGAAGGAAAATTTAAAATATTCATATCTCTAAAATGAAATAAAAATGCACTAATCCCAATGGCAAGATTGTTCTAGCAAAAAAGATTGAATATGTGAAATTTTATTTTTTTTAAATTGTAAAAATTGCATTCAGAAATGAATCCTACAAGTTATTTTTTCAAAAAGATGCTCTAATTGCCCAAAAAACAAGATTGTCCATAATTTTCTCATAAAAAATCCAAATGGAATGAATCAAGGCTTCACATGTACACAAAAATATAATCTATGAGTAAAAAAAAAATTTAATTTTAAAATAAAAAATTTTGAAATTTTTTTGGCTACCTCCCGTCCCTTATTTTGAGCTTATTTGGGTATAACTTTTACTTCCGGGCACTGACTGAAAAAAAATTATATTCCCATAAAGCTAATCAATTTTTATATCTTCAAAAAAAATATCAAAAAATAAGGAAAAAATTTCAGCCCATAGGTACCTACCCAAAATCCCATTTGTCCTCCAAAGGGACAATGGTCCTTTAGGGGTTAATTAGATATCAATAGCATTGGAGTGGGTGTTTTTTTTAATTAAAAATCAGTAGCATTGGAGAGGAGGTGATTTTTTTTTAATTGAGATCAATAACTTTGCAAGATCTTTCCAAGGGAGGGAAGGGAGAGAAATTAAAACATGAATACTTGTTTGCCTCTTTTTGCCTCACTGTCATTGTCATTGTGAAATATATCTTTTTAGATTAGTTGCAACCTTGCAAATTCAAATGTAGTAAAGAGAGAAATAACTCCAACTACTCTAAGTAGTTGGCATACATAAAGAGTTTGTTTATTTAGAATCCCACATTTGAATTTCATATTGTGTTTAAAATGGGTGTAAGTTGCTCCTTCAAACTAAAAATGCCCATGAATGTTGGCTTTGTAGATACCAAATTTATGTATCTTGTTAGTTCCTAACCAAATCTTGAAGGAAATTGATGAAAAAGTGATTTATTTTATAGGCCCCCAAAAGATAATTGACAAAACATATTTTAAGTTTTCTTTTTTAATCAAATCTCAACTTTGGTCATGGAGTTTCATCTAAGCAAATGAAAACTAGTATAAATGAGAAGTTTATATAGACATACTTAGAATTCTTACCTCTATTATAACAATTATTGTATGGGCAAGCCCAATTCCAAAATTCTTACATTGTTGGATAAATGTAAATGTTTTTTTCTCACATGAACTAGAGGTTGGTAAATTTTGAAATTTCCAAAGGTGGCAAACTGGGAGTCATCTCCACCCTTACGGGCAATATAGAGCTAGGGTCTTAAAAAAATAGATGAATGTGTAAAGATTGACAACCCAATCAGTTAGGTCTTTCATACTATTTAAATCCCAAAAGAAATGAAAGAGCTCCCTCGTGAAATAAGCTGGACCACATTTGGTCTTGTGCAATTTTAACCCCAGCAGGATATGTAAGATTTTTTTTTATTTACCCAGGATGATAAAAATTTGAAAAAATTTGAATTCTTATGTGGAATCAAAGAATTCCTACGTATTTGTAGAGAGGTCATTAATTACAAAATCAAGCGCTCGGCAATAGAGGAACTCTAGTTTTTTTCATACGTTCACCTGGTGAATTTTTTGGATGTTTTTCATATGTGGATGATGACTTCCATCCATCCAACCTTCCCTGGAACTGAAGCCTTTGGTCTGCTGGCACGTCGCTGGCGCCATTGAGGAGATGAGTTGCTCGGAGCTTCTCTGCACAGGCAACTGCAAATTGTTCACCGCATTCCGGGTCGAAATTTTTGTTGTTACAACAGGTATTGAATAGCGAGATGGTGCGAGAATCTGCGCATGTTTTTTTTCTTGTTTGCAGCTGAATGTTGCGTCGTTGCATTTGATTGCCTGCGGGAATTGTCGCATTCGGTACGTCGGCGTTTGACATATATGGGATCCATCGGAGGGAGAGTCTTGAGTCCGTTTGGTTCATGCCCAGGTAATAGTTTCTTTGCTATTTGATTTCGGAAGAATTTAATCTCTCTTTTCTTTTGCTTTTGTTCTTGGCTATAATCTGCCTTGGTCTTAATGATTTTGGTTGCGCCTATTTGAATTGAGCGCTTGTGTCTTTGTTGTCGTGTTCAAATGGACGGGTACTACCGTAGATTGAGTTTTGAATTGGGTATGTCCATTTTGTATGTATGAGAATTGAGGATGGGATATTAGAGAAGGTGATATCAAGGAGGTCTGAGTGTGTTTTTGCTACTAACTTCGTATGTTGTTATTGGTTGCAATGCTGGTTGATGCCTTAATTATGTACACCATTGGGGGACCTTTGCGATCGCGTCTGCTGCGGAATTTTACTAATGCGTCCTCGTGTCCTTCAGAGTTCTGGAAAGTCTTCTGTGCTTGAGAGTATTGTCGGACGCGACTTTCTCCCTCGAGGGTTCCGGTAACCAGTCAATCCGTATCTCTATTTCAGTACTTCGCATCGGAAGCTTAGATTGAAGAAACAGAGTTGTCACTAATATTGAATTGTTGCTTCAATACTTTATCCCTGGCAGTGTGTCTCCTTGAAGACCATCGATGCATTCGGAATCCCCCTTGTTTTTTGAATCATCTTTATCAACGTCTGCTGTGGCAGGTATTGTTACGAGGCGTCCATTGGTTTTACAGTTGTACAAAAGTGATGACGGATCTCGGGAATATGCAGAGTTCCTTCTTATGCCTAGTAAGGGGATTACAGACTTTGGTATGAGCCCTTGAGCAATTATGAAGTTTCTATTAGCTTCCAGTTCTAGCTTGTAGACGTGCAAGAATGTAATCTTATTTTTGAATTTCTGGTTGCAAGCTCCGACCCCCAAATAAGTTGTAGCCAATGTGCATCGGTCCAAAAGGCACTGGTAGAAATTCCACCCGCTGAAGTATTCTAGAACATCTAACCACAGTTGGCAGGATTTATGCTAGAATCCGCCTTGCATGGCGTTACCATTGTTAGGGTTCACCGCAGTTCAGTTTTCTGAAAACCTCTGGGGGGCGCTCCTACTAGTGACTTAACTTCTGGTTAGTAGCAGATGGACCATAAAGACATTTCATGTATATGCCGATGGATAGATTGTTGAGTAACTTTCACGTATGCTGTGCAGCTGCTGTAAGGAAAGAGATATCAAACGAGAGAGACCGCATCGTAGGGCGCACCAAGCAGATATCTGTTGTACCAATCCATTTAAGTGTTTATTCTCCTAATGGTAACTCTATCTTTAGCTTCCCACATATTAAACCCATTCCCCCTGCGTCGGGCAGTGCCAAATGTTGTATCTTGGAGTTCTAACTGATATTCTCCTTTGAAATGAGAATGTTGGGAGACTCATTCATTTCTATTGCAAGAACCGAGCACTGACTTTCGCATTTCTTACATTGCAGTTGTGAATTTGACTCGTATCGATCTTTTCGGTCTTACCAAGATTGCCGATAGTGAGAGTTGCTGCAATAATACCAACGATTGTAGTCAGATCACGTCATTTTTTCTTATTAAATTTGCTACGTACGTACGCGATAAACATATGTTCCTCTCCGGACAACTCCAAAGTACTGGTGTTAATTACAATATAAATTTGATCTGAAAGGACGTCTGATCTCCTTAAGGACGTGTTCTTGTGCAGATGGTCAATCCGATGATATCATGGCTGACATTGAGAACATGGTCCGTTCTTATACTGTATTGAGAAGGTGCTCACTGTCTAACCCCCGCTTGATCTCATGTTTAGTAAGTGTTGTCATCACAAAGTTAGTGTTGTTGCCCAGAAGCTGTATACATGAGTGATCGTTGGTCTTTGATGGTTTTTGCAGGTGAAACATTGACTTCTTCTCTTGTGGATCTGACTTTGTGATATTGAATGTTTCTTTTTGCTATTGCAGCCAAATTCGGTCATTCTTGCTGTATCTCCAGCGGACCAAGATATCGCTACGTAGGATGCTATCAAGATTGCCAGAGGAGCCTATCCAGATGGTTACCAGCCTCCATCTAATTGCCCCTGAGCAAGGCTACAGGCACCTCATTGAAAGCTCGCTTCAATAGTTGAGGGGCCCATCAGAAGCAGTCGTTGATGCTGTAAGCCATCTTGCGATAATATATTGACTCTTGCATATCAGTGCCTCTCCTGTTGCTTTCGTCACCTCATGGTGTATTGTGGTTGGAAATTAGGACGTTGCTTTCATTGCCACGTGTCTCATTGTGACCCCCACATCTTGTCTCGTGCAATGTTTTTTTCTTAGGGATCTTGCTCAAAAAATCTATTGGAGAGTGTTCGGTAAGTGCATGCTATAATTTCGCCACTTCGTGCATTTGATGGCAGGGAATAATCACTATTTTCAGCCACTGATTTTTTTGTATTTTGATACCCATCATGTGTACGGATGTCCATGTCTAATGGTCGGTGGCAACACAGCACGGTATTGATGCAAATGATCGAATTTTTCTACGGCAAAGTGTATAAACATGATAACTTTTATTTAATATGCAGAATTCGGTCTAAATAAGAAAACCCTTCTGTCCTGTTGACAACAACGTTTCCTTCCTTGTGCAGGAGTTGAGGAGGTTTACGTCACTCCAAGGAGAGCTTGCGCATGCAGCTATTGAGGCCTTCGAGAAAGATGAGAGATGATAGTAAGAAGACTACTCTGAGATTGGTAGAAATGGAACCCAGCTACTAGGCGGTATATTCCTTCCCCAAACTTCCCCAAGAATTTGAAAAAGGGTGGAAACGTACCTGCAGCAGCTCAGGGATCGTTATTCTGACGGTCATCTGCGACGCATTGGAAATGATAAGTTTCGTTTACTTCTTCCTTGATACTAAATTACTGTATTACGAGTGCTTTATGCCTTTCAATAACAAGTTTTTCAGTAAATTAGACTATTTTACAATTTTTTGTAGACAACATCTTCAAGAGAATCTTTCACCACAATTTACGAAAAGATCTCCCTACAATCAGAGTTCAGGTGCGTGCATGGGCAGGGTTCCTCCGTCAACGTACCCAGTTGATCTAATTCTGGGCATGGTGACAATTGTGGGCCGCAGGTTTCCAATGTGTCCGTCCAGTAGTACGAGATCAACTGAGAAAATCTTTTGCCCTGAAAGTTGACAGCTGCGGTTGTTCATTGCTGAGTTCGAGAAGCATCTAAAGCAGTCTTTCCTGGACCAATTTTTACCTTGCACTGAAGTCGGCAAGCGTGAGGTGAGTCTTTACTCCCTATTATGTACTGTAATGCTGAGCGCGGCGTCAACTTTTGTCAGTGTCTTCATGGCTAATGAGTGGAGAATAATTATCTAACGTACCTTGAGTAGTGCACTCGCTAGTCTACAACTTGCTTGGCTGCTGGCTGCATTTCAGACCGAACGCTGAGCTACCATGAGTATCTTAGTGTCGTGTGTCCCACCATAAGCCGGAGCCTACCTCATGCTGTGAGCTTACTCAATCTAACATAGACACCTATGAAAATTGATAGCAACAGTGCAAACGAGTGTGCTATGGGTTGTAACTTTTTTGTGGAACGCTGTACCTCATATGCTCCTAAGAAAGGTGATGACCGTTATAACCTGTAATTTTGGCTCCTCATTCTAAGTTTGTTGATTTACTTTAAAAGTGCATGTGGTGCATATTATGCCTTGAAGGATGTGGTCCCTCACGACAAAGGTGGTCATCAAAATGCTCTAATTATTGAACCAATCAATGCATTCTTTATTTCTGCAATGAACAATCCAATCATCCATTGGACATTCTTTACCCTCAGCATAGTTTAAGGGTTGATGTAGAAGTACCTATTTTAGAAAACTTCCATGTGATGACTTTTATTGGGTGATCTACAAGGCTATAAGGGAGACAACCCATTTCTTGACCACTTAAACAATTGAGCATATCTATAGCACATGTATGTTGAGTGAAAAAATTTTCCCATGTACAAACAAAAGATTATTTCAAAACTATTCCATAATTTTATATGATTCTATTTCCCAAGCCAAAATTACCATGAATTTTCTAGGTGAAGATTTTATTCTTCCCATACTGGTCATATAGGTCATCTTATTTCTTACCAAGGATTGGTTACAAAATTGAGAATCTTATAGACCAATCATTATGTACCATTTTTTAGCCACTTACTCATCTTGTACTTGTATGGAAATAGACCACCCTATACTGCCCAAACTAGGGGTGATTAGAATTGGATTGGCTCCCATAGTAGACAACAATTGGATGTATTGTTTATTGAAAAAGCTTCTCCTTTCTCACCTTCTCGTTGTCTCATCTCTCTTCCATCCTGGAATAAGAAAAAGTTCTAAAGGTAACCATTATTGTGAAGCTATGAGAGTATGAGACCAAGATGGGTCCAAATGAAAAATTCACATTTATACTAAATTAAATATTCATTGTAGAAGGGGAAAAATCATTTTTTTTGCATCCTTCCTCATCCTTATTTCCACACATTAAGCTCAATTTCTCAATTAATGAGTTCCTCATATCCTACAAGTTGAAATGCTTAAGTTATCAATTATAGGTACCTCTATTTTATCTAGATATTCTTGGGTGCATCGAACAACTTGGTCCAATAGTACTCCCAATTCTCAAACACTACCTAGTGCATAATGCCCATGTTAGTGCCCTACTAGGATTACATTTGTTGAAGAAGCCACAAAAACATTTTTATTGGAACTCAAGTAGGGTTAGTCACAATAGAATACATAGAGGTTGTTATAGCATTGAAGTTTGTTTATTTATAAAATTTAAGTCAATGATTTTTTAACATTTTAATCTGCTGAAATTGTTAGAGAATTCAAAGGATTTTGGTCTCATGTGAATCTCAATATTCTTCTTGGTTTTCTTTCACATGTGTCCTAGCCTTAACCCCTAGAGGACCAAGGCACATTTTGGGCACAAAATTGTAAAAAATTGTCACTTTTTAGAGCAATGAAAAAAAATCCAAACATATAAACTTGTATTGGACTAGTATGGGAATTTGTAGAAAAAAAATTAGAAACTTTAACCATATAGATTGAAAAATTATAATGTTTGAAGTAAAAAGTTTTCTTTTATCATGTCCTACAAGGCCAATAGACTTTAACTCTTCTTAAAACAATATTTATGTACAATATATGGGGGGTTGTGTTTGCATCTTGTATCATGTAAATTACATAACTACCAAGTTTCAAAATTATAGAATGAGTTTTGCACATGCTACTTGAAATTGCTTAGGCTCACAAATAAGTCGAGGGTAGCATAACTTTTGATACAAACATTTACTAGGAAAAAGAATTATATCTACAATAGAAAGAAACATATTCACACCTTGTGTTAAAATTTGAAGAACATTCATTAAAAATTGACTTCATATGCACCTATCTAAGATCACATGCATCCATTCAACGGTCATTCAATCCTTTAGGAATTAGCCTCTAAATGCCCAAGGGGTTTTTGAGCAAAATTTAGATGTAGTATACTATCTAATATTCTTAAGATTTTTGAAGTTTGCATTGACTTGAAAGTTCTCCAAATCCATATTTTGGATGTTGAATAGTGCACCAAAGTACCGTTTTGTCCATATTACTTCTCATTCATCTCAAGCAATGCTTGAATCTTTAAAATATAATGCAAACATGTACCTATAACTAAGCAACCAAGCAATTCAAGATATAATCAAGAGCAAGGCAAGGTGGAGCAAATATTTTTGAAGGTGCATAAATAGAAATGATAGGGATTGCCAAAAATTTGGTAATTTTATCACTTGAATTGAAATTACTATGAATTTTAAAAGGTAAAAAGTGCTCCAGCTCCATAGCCAATATTTAGATTCTTCCGATTCTAATCATTCAAGAACTACATTTCCACTCATTGCTTCCTACTTTCTTGCTCACTACTTTGGGACATGTGTTATGAACTTATTAGTTCCAATCTTGAAAGGGAAAAAAACAACATTCCAAGCTTTGATCAAAATTCTTTTTACTCTTAGTTGGAAATAACTACACCCTACTAGTTGAGCATGTCTCTTAATTGCGAATCGGTGGTCCTACCTTTTTATATGACCAATTGGATTAAATTGAAGTTAAATGCTATATTTGTACAAAGATAAAAGCAAAGAGATGCATAAATTCAAAGAATGATTTGAATATTTAAAAAAATTGTTAGACAATATTTTTAATGATTATTTATATAGTCAAATTATTTTTAATTTTTATAGATTTCAATTTAGAAGCATTTAATTTCAAAATTACTTCCAAAATAGGCTAAATTTGCAAGTTTTTCAACATTGCATAATTTGAATAAAAAATAATTTATTGTTTATATTCAACGTATTAAAAGTTTTTACCATTGTAATGTATTGTTTAACAAGAACAAACTCTTCATGTGTGTCAATTGCTTGGAATGGTTAGAGTTCTTTTTCTCTTTCTTGTATTTACTTAGTGCACGATATTAAAAAAAATTTAAGTATTGATTTAAGTTTTATCTCAAAATGATTAGACTAATTGATCTATATCAAATTTGTAGCATTTGGTCAATATTTACAATATACTTGTTTTACAATCTAGACTCATTTAAGAAACATTTTTTGAAATTCATGTTCCATCTTTAGGAAATTATTGTAAACTTCCACCAATATAAATAGGTGATGTTTTTGACACTCTTTTAATTTTGATATTTTATTTGTTACTTTAGTATAGAATTAATTTATAAATGAAAAAGTGTAGAAAAAAATGTCATTTGAGGGGAATTTTTTCTAGTGGAGAAACAAAATTGATTAATAATAAAAACATCAAGTCTAAAGTGACAAATAAACTTATATAAGAGCTCTATTGGTTGAAAAAGCTCCACTTCTCATATCACTTCTAATGCAACTAATTTAATGTTATGAAATTTTGAAATATAGAAATTTCAAAATTATAAAATCTTGAAGCTTCTCAAAAAATATAGATATAAATAATTTAAAAAAATCTATAAATCTTAAGTATAGGTTTTATCATTTATAAAATATATATTATATATTGTATGTATAAATTTACAAAATATATAAAAAAGTGATTTTCTAAAATAGAATATAGTCAAAATTGGATTTAAACTTAAGCCAAAGCCCGTACTATTTTCCATGGATGAGAAATCCAACACGAATCCTATACGGAAATAGACAATGTTTGCTTAGTTTTTAAGCAATGATTGCTATTATGTGAGCCTAGGAGCGTGAGCTCATGAGCCTAAGAGACTAAACACCTATGATATAGGTGTCTATATTAAAGAAATCTTCCATCATTACAGTATAATTATGATATAGACATCTATATTATAGGTGTTTATGTTAAAAATACCTTCAATGGTTGTAGGATATATACTTCTATATATGTTAAAGGCTCACATGCTTGCATTTTCATGCTATTATACTAGCATTGTTGAGATTTTTATCTATTTAGTTCATCTTGAGATCCCCATTGTCAAGTTAAATATAAATAAGTGCTTATTCTGCAAAAAGACTCTAAGTTAATACCTTTGGCTTAATTTTCAATTCAAGGAAGGTCCTTCTTCAAACTTCTATCAATGCAAAGCTTCTTTCTTTTTGGTCTAGAATTGATAAATACAATTTTCTACTATAGTATCTTTAGGTTTAGATTCAGATTTTACAAAGCAAGTTAACATTATCAATTCTGCCCCCCTTCAAAAAAAATTCCTTTCTTTTTAGTAGGATAGGTTCAATTTGAATACACCTATTATTAATACTTTAAAAATTCAAAGCGTATTCATACAATCTCCAAAAAATGTCTTTTGAAAAAATCTAAAATCATCTTTGAACTTCTAAAGAGATCTAAATAAAAACTTTTATAATTGATTAGTAACCATAATCAAAAACTTAGAGGAGCACCAATAGTATGGGGTAAATTGGTAAAATGCAAGGATATTATTTCATCGCAACAAATTCTTGTTTGTCCCATTGGTGCAATTTGCTATTTTTATCTTCCAACTAACCACAAGGCTCCTAGTTACTTTAAGAAACAAAAAGAATCTCCATCATTGTTGATTCAATGCATTATTTGTGGAAGAAAAAAGTAGCTTTGGTAGAGTTGTTGTCCTTTGTAAAGTTGCAATTAAAATTGTGCTAAAGAGAAATATTTGGATAGAAGTCAAGCAATCATTGCACACTCTTTCATAAAAAAATCAAGGTTAGACTTGTTTGGCACACAGCTAGACAACTACTCTAATTTAAAAAATTTAGGTGCTATTACATTTACAATTATCATTTTTTTTAGCCTCTTTCCTAGTCAATATTTTTTTACTAGCAAACTTTTTTGGTAATTTTTTTCAAAATTCATTTTTGGGTACAAAAGATAAATTTTTTGTCACCAAAAAATAGACAATAATCATTTAAATATAGACTAAATTATCAAATTTGAATGAATAAAGTATAAATTTCTGAATAAAAAATATTTTCAATCCCAAAATGGCTATATGTTGGATTTTGTTATTGCTACATAAGAGAAATTTTTAAATCCCTAGAAATAACACTCTTCTTGTATTTACATCCAAAAAAAAAGGACAATTGAATTTCCAAGGTCCCTTGCTAAAGCCCCTAAAGTAAAATCTCCTTCTCTACGATTGATTGTCTACCTATGAAGTCAGGTTCCCTTTTGCATCTTTGAAAAGGCCCCCTTCTAGTGAACAAATTGTCTTTGTAGGTCCTAAACCAACCCCAATCCTTGAATTAACCCTAAACCAAGGACTATTTTTGCCCTTTGAATGGTCAAATAGGCTTTGTGCAATTGAAGAAAAGATGATTTTAATTTAATTTTTGTATGCAACTTCTTTGATGCTATATCTACATGATTGATTTTAGTTCAAGACATTTAAAAAAAATTCTATATATGGTAGTTTAGCAAAAAACATTAGAGGGGATTTGTAGGCAACTGAAGCCCATTTCAGGCCTATTCCTTTTATTGTTCCTCCCACAGTGAAGGAACACTTGGTTGTCAAAAAAATATTTTAAAAAATTTAATGAAAAAAAATTGAATAATATGAATTTTATGTGATGTGGTAGGCTTCCATCCACATCGTACAATTGCAATGGCACAATTATCTTATATATTCTTTGCAGCTTGGAAACTTGTGGGCTTCCATTACCCTCAAATCCCTTCTAATGATGGTCTACTATCTAGTGTATTTCAATACTTTGAACTTTTTTTCTTCTTAAAATTTGATTTTGCCATTCAAAATAGTTTCTTTTGCTTTATAGCAAAAATAATACAACAAAGCTTCTAAATTGCAGTTTCTTCACCACTTTGAAATTTTGAAAATTTCATTAAAAGAAGCATTTCATTGAAGTATGAAGTTGAGGATCAATAACCACGTTTTTAAATATGGAATGACAACAAAAAAATTCTTTACACTACAATTATCTACACAATAATGTACTTCTCATTTGAAAATTTAGGATATTTTGAGTTGATGACCTATATTTGATATGAATTTTTTTGCTTTTTCTTTGAAAATTCATGATAATTGTAAATTTTTTTAATATATATATTAGACATGTGATTTCATCTTTGAAAAATAAAAATCCAAAAAATTTACTCTTAAATAATAAAGAAATGGAAGACATGATACAACTTGAGGGACTTTCAGGTTTGACTATAGGGACATACACTCTGACCATGCTTTGTGAGTTAAAAACATGTTTCCATAGCCACTTTAGAACTCCTAAACTAGAAAACCCCTATAGTTTCCATTGGGGGCAATTCTTAGTTGACTATGCTTCTAACCTCCAACCTTTATAATGCAAAGCTAAAGGGCTTGGACACATGGTTGAAGGGGATTAAATTCAAGAAGAAGATAAATGACTACAACGCCTTTACATTTTCACAACTAAATGAAGATCCAAGAAGTTTTGAAGCTTCACTACAAAGGTAGTTACACCTCCTTCAAAAACAAAATTTGTATGAAGATAGAGAAGTTGAAGAGAGAAAAGATGAGCCAATTGGGAACCAAAATTCATGAAGAAGGTGAGACCCCCTTTTATTGTTGTTTAAAGAACAAGAGTGGAAGAATTGGAAAACGGCATTTGACAAGGAACATAGCCAAATGGGTGTGTAGAATGCACAAGCAATGTGGAACTTGAGATGAAGGTGCCATAACTTGGGCACCAACACAAAATGGCACAAAGAATATAGCTAGTAAGAGCACAAAAAAATATACTTATACATAAATAAATCTTCATCACGTCCACTATTCACTTCCGAAGGAGAATAATGGATGGGGAGGAGATTTCATAGAAGAAAAATATTTTGCCTATAGTAAACCAATCATAAACCACCATGTCCTCATTCTTTGATGAAAGAACATGCAGTGAAGGACGTATGACTATTCACTATCCCTTATGATACCTAATATTTTGATGAAAGGACATGCAGTGAAGGACGTATGACTATTTACTATCCCTTATGATACCTAATATTTTGATGAAAGGACACGCAATGAAGGACGTATGACTATTCACTATCCCTTATGATACCTAATATTTTGATGAAAGGACATGCAGTGGAGGACGTATGACTATTCACTATCCCTTATGATAGCTAATATTTTCCTTCGATTCTCGTGTTGAACTATCTACAATTTGCATGTTGCTAGTCACAAGACTATTGATAGTTAGAAAGCGGTATAGACTCCGTGCTTTGGGGTTTAACGAGTTCATCCTTCCCCAGTATCTAACAAAAAGCTTATTACCTTCCGAGCATGATGAGGCCGGGACCATGGCCTTGTTATACACTGTTGTACAGATTCTTTACTGAGCATATTCGCCACCAGTAAAAACCAGAACTGGAGACGTCTGCATGCACGGTGACTCAGCTTTTCCAGCCCCCCAATTACAAATAAAATATTCCACGTGGCATTCCCCACGCCTCCAAATAAATAATAACCTCCCTCCCTGCAGAAAAATAATAATAATAATAATAGACTGGGACCGCCACGTGGTCCCTCCACAAGCCCCCACCCCACCCTGCGCACATCCTAACTGGCAGCAGCCAGCTCAGTCATTTATGGAGGGACGACGGTTCGCCGGACCCGGGCGCACCCTCGTGGGCGGACCCGCAGTCCAAGGGTAGGGTCCAAGAGTGGGGTCCAAGAGTGGGGTCCAAGGGTGGGGTCCGTCCCGACGGCCCGGTTCGCCCGACGCCCGTCTCTGACTTCAGAGTTCAGACTTCCGGCCCATCAGTGTAATGGACAGTACTTCCCCATCAAGGGATTCTTTTCCTCACGTCCCGCACCCCAAAAACTTCCAACAGCACGCCAGGAAGTCGCACAACACCACCGCTGCAGCACTTGAGCGGAAACCGACGATGCAGCACAACAGAGGAAGCATCCCCGAAAGATTCCATGTCGAGAAGCTCCTTGTAGCTTCTTCTTATTAGCTGGGTGGGGCAGCAGTGCAACAGAGTATCATAGTGCATTTTGCACACAGCGCTTCCATGCTTTCCCCTCTTCTATGTTAGCTGTCGGGTTAGTTGCGTGCGTAAGGCAGTTTGTTTTCTCAGCTTGTGGGGTTCCAGTTGCCACGCTTGTAGCATTCTGGAGGTGGAGGTAACGTGCTTCTTTTAGGTGGACTGTAACGTAGTAGCCCTTGGAGTGTAGGTTTCTCCGCCTTCTTGAGCCTCTCGGCGGCGGGAGCAGGGTACGGGCCTCGTGGAGGGTGAGCGGAAGTTTGAAGGGAGGTGCATTTTCGTATCGGGAGATAAAAGCTCAAATTTAGTGATCTCGGGTGTGCATTTGGTGTACACCGTTTTGGATTGCGGGGAAATAGTGTTTTGGGTGCTGTTAAGGAGCCGGGAATTTGTGGGAATACGTAGGTTTCTGATTTTGCAGGTCTTCCCTGTCTCGCGGTGCCATGTGTAGTAGTGACTCTGTTTCCGTTCTTTTTGTAGGGCTTGGACTACAGCTACCGAGAGAGATTTGAGAGCGCTTTTTTATGTTTGATGAAGTATAAGGAGGGACCTCGTTTTTCTTCCTGTCTGTAATCTTATGCCTGATTGTTTGGTTAGTTGGGTAGCTGTCTAGTGTAGTGGTGTCGCATTAGTGATGAAGTATAAGGAGGCGTGGGACAAGGGAGAGGAGAATCTGCCTCGAGGTGACCGTCAGTGTACTTGAAAGAAGCGTAATTCACTACTCTAGAAATTCCCAGATCGTTCTCCTATTGTTTTTCTAATGTGTTCGTGCGTCACCCCCATCTATGCTTACCTTGGCTCGCAACTTTCCTCATTCTTCAACACCTGGACGCCTTGGACCGCCGCTTGGACCAAGCGGTTGGAGATCGAAGGGCCGAAGCTTGCCAACGGCTCCAGACATTTGCTCAAGCAACCGACGCTCAAGTCCAATGTGACTTTCAGGTACAAGGAGCTGCAAGATGCCACGGGATCGTTTTGCAAGAAAAACCTCGTCGGGGTCGGGGGTTTTGCGAAGGTATGCACCGAAGCTAATCTCCTCGTCTATTCTTTTCCCTTCTCATCTCTGCATCCGGCTGTGGTTGCTAGTTTTAAGGGACAGCATTGCATTTATTCGAAATCTTACTCTATTTAGATACTTCTAAGAATTTATTTACTCTGCTACCGGTAGAGCAATTTCTTGACATGCATCGAGACGCAAATGCAAGTGGTCTGGTTGGAAGGTGGAACGGTATTATTGAGCAGTACACTGGTTTGTGATTGTTATTTTGCTACGGCAGGTGTACAAGGCCACGCTTCCAGATGGAAGAGTGGTGGCCGTGAAGAAGCTCTTTGGAAGTGGAAAGCAGAGTGATCGTGAACTCCGGGCAGAAATTGAGACCGTGGGCAATTGTCACCACCCCAACCTGGTCCAATTGCTGGGGTACTGCAGGACGAAAGACGGGAAGCTCCTCGTCTATGAGTTCTTCGAGAATGGAAGTCTCAACCACTACATGAGACGCAGCAATCCTGGTGTTAAAGAAGCGCACTTAGATTGGCACACCAGGCTTAAGATTGCCCTGGGGGCTGCCGAAGGGTTGTCGTACCTTCACAAACGGGACCCTCGCATTATTCACCGTGACGTGAAGGCCAGCAATATCCTCCTGGACAAGAACTTCGAAGCCAAAGTGTCGGATTTCGGGTTAGCCAGGTTGATAGACTCGGCCAAGACTCATGTGACTACCTTCATTGCTGGAACGAAAGCGTACATTGCTCCGGAGTATCAGAAAAGCCTCCGACTCACAGTCAAGTGTGATGTGTACAGCTATGGGATTGTCCTGTTGGAATTGCTCACAGGCAAGGATCCTTCGATGGGACGCAATTTTGACATTATCGCCTGGGTGAAGCGGCGAATGGGAAGCTCACCCGATTTCTTTGACGTGCGTATGATTGATCCGGCGGACAAGGACGCCAATAAGGAAGCCATGACCAAAGTGCTGTACCTGGCTCTGGATTGTACCAAGACGTCGCCACACCAACGGCCGAGTATGGCCGAGGTGGTGGAGCAGTTGAGGATTCTGCAGAAACCTAAAAAAATTGTGGAGGAATCGGTCGATGGAGCGGAGTGTAGCGAATCAAGCCAGACGAATGAGTCTGGTTTGACGGGTGAATCCACGGATACGCAAATCTCTAGTAATGTGACGTCAACGGGAACAGAAGATGATGTGTTTCCTGGCAAAGCTCTGGAGATTCCTTTTGAGCGCCCTTACATGGTGAGGGTGGTGTCCACGCCCATATTGAGCGAATACGCTGCACACGGTGATGACACTCGTGCTGTGGTGACCATTGAAGATATTCGCTTGGAAAGTCAGCAGTTAACATTAGACCTTGAAAATGGCGAATCTTATACCCTGACTGAATCACGGCCTAGTCCTGACAGTGCCGATTACATTCGCAAGGATTACTCGCGGTGTGAGTCGTTTGGATGAACTGGGAGCAGCTACTAGATTCAAGCAAATGCTCGCCTCACCGGCCATACAGTTACGCAGTTTCAAGTGGCGCTCTATCTACAGTGATCGTGTGCATTATACTTGCTGAGGCCTGGTGAGTAGAATTTTTTGGTGGCTGTGGAAGCCGCCATTGTTGCTTGTATTATTATGTGAATTTTTCTTTTTCTTTTTTTCATTTTAGGAGAGTATGTTAGAGAGCTATGAAACCCAACAGGAAGTGTAGAATTTAGTTGCAGAACACACTACGATTCTGGTGCACTGGGGTCTCCTGTACTATCGGTCTAGATCATACTGGCCGTGCATTGGACACGATTCACTTCAAGGACAGGGTTGTCTGTTACGGTTTCGCTTTGCATTTGGGGCCATGTTTCCTTGAGAACAACTTCCATTGGTAATCAGATTCTCTCAAGATTGATGGTCCTCAAGCTACCGAAATCAAATGGATCGATGTAGACAGAGTCAGATTGTCGTATAATGCGTGCTAATGCAGACTGTCTATGGACATTATCCCAGAAGACCTGTCTTCGGAGGGACGAATTTTTGACATATTTTTCTCTATACCTAGGACGAGAGAAGTTAATTTTGAACCTACCCTCTCATAGGGAAGTAATTTTAGTTTCCTCTACTTTAGGCTAGGGATATAGAACCAACGTCCATGATGGGAGTACCATCTCTGTGCCGCCAAGCAAGCAACCTGCAATATGCAGATATTCGAGCGAAGCATTGTTGAACCTACTTGGGCCATGCCGCTGATAGGAGAATCTTAGACCATAGAAATTCTATGGTGCCTCCTGAGGCAATGGAGGGTCCCAAACCACCTTTTAGGTTTGTATTGTACAGGAAATACAAGAAATATGATATGCCGTACTACGGTAGTTCCCAGGACTACCGCAGACAAGCTCTTCCTCTGGCAAGGAATATGAAATTGAAAGGTGTCAATGTCTGAATTACAAACTCTTCCTTTCAATTTGTTTTCAAGTCCAGATTTGTTCTCACTCGGACAAGGAAAGTGAACGTTGAAAACGTCCATGAATTTCGCATTCCTGAAGCCATGCAGTCATGAACCTGGCCAAGTAGTGACTCACAGGTTCAGCTTAAAATAGTTGTTGCCAAGTTTAGCAGGCTCTGTATTTAGCATTTGTTTTGTAATTCAAATGTTGCAGCTGTGGTAGCGATTCTTTTGTCGTGGCGCTTGCATGATGTTTTGTTCAAATCTGAGTGAGTGAAGTGACCGTTTAGCCAGATCCTCCGAAAGCGGTGTTTCACCCAACTGACGAGCTTTTCTCTCTCACTCACAGCTTGTGTTTCTTACTTATTAGTTTGTTTTTGTTTTTTTGTTTTTGTTTTCGAAACATACGACCTGCTTTCTTATTAGTTTTGTTTTCAATCGGGTATCTTATTAGAGCCCAACATGAGTGGCTTGAGTGACGGAGGTGCGGTGGGTGCACAAAATTTCCCAGCCAGCTTGGCAGTTGGCCTGTGTCTCCCACCCTTATTACCTCAGAAAGTGGCGACATCAGTCTGCTTCTTTTGTTGTGACAACGATGTGGCCAGTGCCACAGAGAGTGGCGACATCTGCTACTAACAACTGAATCTCTGCAACTGCTGTGACAACGAAGTGGGTTCATTTTACACTGAAAGAGTTCTGACATCACACTGAAATTCTCAGTCTGACATCACTCTGAAAATATGCTCCTTGGAAATAAGGTACTTGGATCCCATCCGTACCTCTAATCAACCAAAGAAGAATTTGAGCATGGTTCTTATTATTAAACTATTTT
The DNA here is from genome assembly GCA_963969395.1 of Pseudoscleropodium purum. Classification (NCBI taxonomy): domain Eukaryota; kingdom Viridiplantae; phylum Streptophyta; class Bryopsida; order Hypnales; family Brachytheciaceae; genus Pseudoscleropodium; species Pseudoscleropodium purum. The sequence continues at coordinate 24,710,778 of OZ017796.1, forward strand.
AAGTTTTCATTGCATCTTGTTTGGGGAGTCAAAAGGAGATCTTAGAGCATGGACACTTTATGAATTAAATAATGTGTCACGCACTTGGATAGTACATGCAAAACATATGTTGTGGTTCAAAGACCAAGTCCTTACAATAGTGTAGGGGACCTAGTCTCAAGTTTCTTGTACAATGTGAGGGGGCATTATGTCTATAATTGTCCTTTATCGAATTTGTCTTAGGGCATGGGCTTCATGCTCGGTTGTTTATGGCACCATGTTCTCAAACTTCTTTGAGGATTGAAGATACTTAGAGCTTGTGGGCGGTGTGGGTTTGAGGCACCTTATTTTTACAAAGATCTTCAAGTAGGTGTCTTATCCCATATTGGGAGATGATACAATGTCTAGGTAGGTCATGCACCTTAAAGAAAAGTAGTATATTCAAAACTTAACTGCATGTCACACATACATATAAGTCTTTGTACCAACGGCAATGTATTAAATAATACCTTAGCTTGACTCTTGCATCATGCCATGATTTGTTCTAGAAGCACAACTACCAAGAAAAAAGGGAGTTATAGTTTTTTGACAATATATGTATTTGTTGTCCTATGGTAGTCTATGTTATGGATGTGAATTGCTACAACAATGCAAATGATCATGATATGGCAAACAAATATAAAATATTTTTAAATTGCCTATACTCATAAAACTCTTATATATTATAGTTATAATAAATCAGGATTCCATTTTGTCTTTTAGATCATCATAGTAATTAATGTCTATATGATACACTAGCTTGACTTTCAAACATTTGAGTGAAATTAATATCTTATGAGTGGTGCCTATGTGTTGCAATTTCAAGTGCAAAAATGCTTCAAGTAAGAAAGTTTTATTAGCTATGAAAATTTTGACAAAATGGTACCAAAAAACTTAGAGTAATTAGTAAGCAATTACTCCTACATTGATTAGACAAAACTACATTTTATGGAAATTGTCAAAATTATTGCGAGTAGTTTTTAGAAATTTAGACATATAAAAAATCAATCCTATATTCCATTCTCTATAATTATTTTTAACAAAATTTTGAGTATTAGACATACTAATGTCTTATTTTTTAGCATAAAAGTTATAATAGTAAGGTGGCGTGCATTTGACAAAATAACTATTGTAGTAAAAAAATAATTATTGTAATATAATATAGTAATGTTGGAAAAGAGACTTATTTTTATCAAACAAGCCATGTAGAGGTGTCTTGTGGTTTATTAAATTTTCTCATGTCATTTGAAGTGTAATTTTTATTAAGTTTAAAAGAATCTACAGAAAAACCAAGAAGTTCTTCAAAAAGTTTTAAGCATTTTATGTCAAAACTTTGAAGGACTAAATGTTCAAATTTGAATGACAAACTTGATGATGAATGAGCATAAACAAGTCTCCAATATATATAGATATGATTTTCATCCATCTATATATTTGTAAAATTTGCAAATATTGATTGGTAAGATAAATTTTCTAGCTCAAAGGTACAAATATACTTCATTTCAAAAAAAAATCAAGTTCAAAAAATGATCCTTCAAAGATGACTTCGATAATTAAGATTTGTTTTGCTTTTTAAAACCACTATAATTAGAGTATATTTTGAATGCAAAGAAAAACTAGTCTTTTGAAAATTTCAAATATTTCATTTATAATTGATTTTAGAATGAATTCTCAAAATTTTGGTTTCAAATTTTCTAAATAAACATTGGTTAGCAGGGTATTAGATCTAACCTTTTGGATGTGATTAATTAATCATAATTTACAATTATTGTTTTTTTTCTAAGAAACTAGTAGCATCTTATGGAATTATTAAAATAATGATAATTTATAAATTAAAAATAAAAAATCTTTGAATATACATATATAGTTTATTTATAATGTTTAATTCTCAAACAACAACACAAAATCTATTTATATAGGACAAAAATGCAACTAATCATACTTGTCATTTTGTGTAAAAAAGGGAATTCTTCTATAGTAGTTTGACTTCTAATGAATGTTCTTGTATTTTAATAACTAGCCAACAATTCACATGGTACTAAAACATATTATTTCCATGATAGTGACCAACTCATCTTTTAAGGGTTCAATTTATAGATTTCACTAGTAAAAAAATGGCTTCAAATAACTATAGAAAATGACTCATTTTTAGTTACAACGGACACACATAGCTGTAGAATGACTATTGTAGTCATGGTGGATAGGATATTTAAGACAATTGAGTTACTTAGTACATGGGGGTTTATTTGTCATCCATCAGCTTCAAAAAAAATTCATAATCATCCATCGTGATTGTTGATAGGGCATGGATGAAGGGACATTGGCTATCCTACGTCGTTTAAGACTTCGACAATTTTAGAGACTTGGATTGGTAATAATGGCATCATTTATTGCAAGTTTGGGTTAAGAAGTACGGTGTGAATGACTAAGTACTAACTAAAGTGGTAGTCAGGGTTTTGTCTAGTTGTATAGTAGTCATTTAAGAATTATTTTTAAACATAGCACATATTGCATGCGCTGGTAAGGATTTTGTATTAGTCATATAGTAGTCATATCATAGTCATTGGTAATGATATGGTAGGCTTTGTTTAGTCATTCATATGCTATTTATATAATTATTGAGTAGATGACTATTGCAGTAATTGACATTACAAAAAATTTCAGCCCTCAGGAGGTTTGGGGCTTTTTTAATCCCCCTATAGCAATGAAAGAAGAATTAAAATTGTTTTTTATTTTATTTTTTAATGAAAGCATCTAATGTAGCACTATTTTTGCCACATCAACACCACATTGGGTTTTAATATATTTTTATTTTTTTTAAATATTTAAAATATATTATATTTTTATTTTTCAATATTTGCACTGTAGAGTGTTGAAAAACAAAACCTTAACAACCCCCCCAGAGATTCACATTTTTCCTAATGTTAGTTGTTTTGTAGTTGCAAACAAAGAAACAAGAAGTATTTAAGAGGATTTCTAGACTGCACTAGGACTAAACTATGGTTGTAGTATGACTACAATATGACTTCACTAAGATTGCACTTCTCTTCAAACTTCTTTTATTTTCCACGCCATACTCTTGTTTTGTTTATTAAACCATTAGAAAACTGCATTCAACTACCAACTAAATCTACCAAAAACAAAACTACAAATTAGCAAAACAACAAAACTGCAAAACTACTTTCCTATAGAATTACAAGAGAACAACTAAACAAAACAATGAAGTAACAAAACTACAAAACAACCTTCCTTCAAAACTGCAAAACAACAATTCCACAAAACAATAACATTACAACACTAACAAAACAACAGTGTTCACAATAAAACAACATAACAAGAACTATATATAACAATAATACAACAATACAACAACAAAATAATACAAGAAAATAACAACACTACAAAATAACACAACAAAAAGAAGAATGTAAAGTAAATCCTCACTTAGGAAAATTAGAGCAAAAACATGAGGTGAAAATGAGAAAATGCTCATAAGCAAGAAGGAAGAAGATATATTAAAGAGGTGGTGGCTAATCTAAACTCCAACTATAAATGAAAGAAATGAAATCTCTATGATTCATCTTCAACAACTACAATTGCCTTGTCACAATGTATTCTATGACTTAATAATGACTATACAATGACAAAACAATAACTAATGAATGACCAATTAATGACTATTCTATGACTACACTAATTACTGACTAATGAATGACTAATAAATTAGATGCAATTATAGGATACTACATATTAATTGCCATAGAAGTAAAAATGCGGCTGACCTAAACATGATGGCTACCCTAAAATTTGAACCATCTATTGTTGCTAAGATGCAATTTTATCTATCCATCTAAGCCGCTCAAGAAAGAAGCAAGTTGATCCATCCATGTGAACCACTCAAGAAAGAAGCAATTTGATTCATCTATATGATTGGTCTCAATTGTCTATATGAATTATGATCCATCCATCTATTTCTTACAATGACTACACGACCACTAAGGTAGAAGGCTCATAAGTAGACCATTTAAGTACTCGAACTGAGTTTTGGGCAGGTAAAACTTCTCAAAATATTTGTCAGTAAATTTTCCTTGAACAACAAGAAGAATTGACATCTAATCCAAGTTGTTTCATATTTTTTTGGATTATTTCTGATTTAGTTATGAATTTTCAAACAAGTGTCGTAGGTCCCTATTTATGATTCTAGGTCTTTCATAAAGTGTTCACTGCAACCTCTAAAGAGAAATAGGAAAAGTAAGGAGGTTAATTGACTCTTGCAATAATGAATAATATTTTTTTCTCCGTTTTCTAATGACTATGGAAGTCAATTTAAGAACCACCTTCAATCCATTCCACTGCCATTTGTAGGGGCGGTTCAAAAATGCCCGAGCTGAGTTTGAGCCTCCTACCTTATAGGGTACAAATTCAAGTCTCAATCTTGCAGTTGGAAAAAAATTCAATAAAATAAATTCAAAAAATTCAATAATTTACATGATGTCCAATGCCTTCTGAAAATTCAGTCATTTTGTAGTCATTCATTCAATAGAGTCATAGTTTTATGACTTAACAATGACTACGCCCATGCCATGGCATTGGGGGCGACAGAGTTGCCATAGTAAAAGCTTCACAGAGCTGCTTCTGTTCCTATTTTCATCCTTTTGCCATCCCCTTGTCCCCAAAAATGACTCCACTAATGACTCCAATGTTGCAAAAGCCCATTTTTGCTGCAATTCCAGCCTCACAAGTCACTGTTAAGTCACTATGGACACATAGTTATTCTTTCATTGGTTATATATCAAGGCTTTTTTACTAGTGTTTATAGTGACAAATAAAACTAAGCATAGATTTGAAACTTATTCATTCAAACAACCATACTACAAGCATCTATGGACAGCGTCCCAAAGTAGATTTATGAAAGTTGTAATATATGAAGTATAACACCAAGAAAGTTTGAAGAAAAAATTAGTCGTGATTTGAAAGAAAATTATTTTCACAATTAGCCATGTCTAAAACTTGATTTTGTACACTATAATTTGGAATTACTTTACATTTTGTCAATTTTTTTTAGAACTCCCCAAAAAAATTTGATGCCTTGGTATGTTGGTAGACATCATTTCATATTGTTGTATACAAAAATGAAAGGAAGTTGACATTTATAGAATTTAAATATTCTCAATTTGACAAACATACAAGTAGTATTGGTTCTCATGATCTTTGAATATTTTGGGAATTGAGAGCATGAAATTGCATTAGCCATCGTAGAAAAAGTGTAGATTGCAACATAAACCATTGTTACATTTTAATGCCCTTGCATTTGAGATATTTGTTGAATAGGACAATATATTCAATCTATGTATTGAGCCATATGATGTATTTCAAGGCTCACATTTTTGTATAAAGACTAAGTAAGGTTTGCAAGTACGGGTTGCCCCTCCATCAATGCAATCATCAATTGAAAGACAAATGAAATGATTTAAGGGGTCAATAAACACTATTCTTATTTTTTGTACTTTTTTTTGACTATTTGCCTAATTGAAGAAGATGAAGCTTTGGGATGCAAACAAAGATCCATACATGGTCTTGTGTCCATACAAAATTCCCATAAAATGACAGCTTCACTCTCAACAATAAAATGTCCAATGATGCTTTTTTCAAATGCCTCCAAATTCCATTTTCAATACTGCCAAACTGCACTTTGAAAAGGGCTCCAAAACTCAAAGTTTTTAGGACACTATGTTGCATTAAACTCTACTTACAACGTGAAACAGTTCTTTAAAATGTTATTTTTAGCCTTAATCCAGAATATTTTGTCCAACAAACAGATTGTTTTGGAATGGAAGAAGTACAATTCCAATGTTAGTTCAAAATAGTGTTGTTGCAAAACTAGTGTCAAGATGATATTTGGGAAAATTCATGCAATTCATTAAGTATTTCATCTTGCAATAATTTAAACATACTAGGACTTTGTGTTTTTTTGCATGATTGTTGATGATTGTATTCCAAGTGAGAGATATCAATTTGATTTATTATTTATCTTTATATTTTTTTCATTAGTATCAACAATATTGGAAGACACATTCCAAACACAAACACACAAATACATGGTTCTTTTTTCCATCACCATTGTTGCTACTAAGCAAAGCTTCATATTTCAATCTAGATGAACCCTTTCTTATATAAATAATTAAATATCATTGATGGAAATATTACAAATAGTGTATCTTTTCTACAATAGTGTCACTAGAACTAATGGAATAAACTAGTGTAGCTAGAGATAACTTAAAATGGAACAATATTGGTTCAATTATACTAAATTATTCTACTTGTGAAGGTGCAATATTAGAGCTACTACAAAATAAAAGTTTAACAAAATTTGGGAGGAAATTTATAAATTATAGAGTACTCTCTCGATCTAGACTAATTAAAACAATGTAATTTTAGTAAATTAGTACCACTACGTTGATTTGTATTAACCCTTAAATGCCTATGGATCCACTTTGTAGGATTTAGATGATTTCAATTGAGTTGTTCAAAATAAAAAATATATAATTTTTCATCCAATTTCTTTTAGCACTTTTTCAAAATATATGCACTAGATGTTAGAAAAATTAAATTCATTGAGTTATAATGAATTCTCTACAAATGAAAGTAGATGCTAAAACCAAAAATTGCAAAACATGATTTTGCTATTTAATTTGCAAACCTATACCTCTTGCTTTAGATTTGAATTTCAACCAAAAAACAATCTTTTTGAATTTGAGTCCAACTAATGAGATGGAACCATTGAAGTCTACCCTCTAATTCAAATTTGAATATTTGAAAATTTCTTAAAATCAAACTGTCTATAGAAAATTGAGCTTTGGGCCTATAACCAAGGTCTATTGATTTTCTAGTCATAAGATGACATAGAAATTTGCTTTACACTATGATGTTTTTAAATATAATGTACAACCATGGTGAAATTTTTAGATAAATTAAATGTATATTATATTCAATATGGATTTTACACAATTCTACTATGAAATTCTATGGTAATTAAAAAATTTCACAAAAATTTAAAATTTTATGACTTTTTGAAGAAACGTGATTTTATTTATGAACATAAATTAAAAAATCATATTCATATTTAGTGACAAAATAGAATACACAAAGCATTAGATATTGAGGTTTGTTCCCATGGTTGTAATTTCCATCCTTTAAGAATTAATAGAGATTTGGAAAATTTTACGTGATCTACAAAATTATTTTCACTAAATTTATTTGTGAAAATTGGAACATATAAAATAGTATTTCAAATTATCAAACTCATGAAAACAACCCGTCTTTTCCCAAGTTGCTCAAATCAACTTCCTATATTTTTTCATTACATAGACCTATCAAGCCTCCTTCTCAGACTAATTTTAGAATGAGATCTTATAATCAATTACATTAATGAAGGAAACATGTCTTACATGCAAAATAAGATAATTCATGATTGGTTCACTTCTCATATATTGGGCACATATGGGAAGGATGATCGGGTCCTTGAAAATAAAAATAAGGTTGGGATGAATATATATAGTAGAAACTTTCAAAATCAACACTTTTTCTAATCCCTTTATCTTGAAGGTTAACCCCTAAAGGTTTTTGACTATGTTTTCACCAAAATTGCTCTAAAACTGTCATTTCTAGTGCAAGTACCAATTTTTTTTTTAAATAAAAATTTAGACACATGCAACCATAGGATATTGTAGTAAACTAGTTTAAGAAGATATGGAAAAGATTTCAGAAATTTCCACCGTGTAGATTGCAAGATAATAGGGTTTGAATTGATAAAAATCCATTTTTTGGCCCTGTGAAAATACAGTTGCACTTCATAAGGTCACATTTGTATGAAAAAATCTCCAAAATGGTTGTGCGTCTTTGGGTTATTTCTTCAAAATAAGTTAGCTACATGCTTGAATAATTTCAGATCATTTGGAATTGTACAACATATAAAAAAAAATATAGTAAGTAGAAAGAAGTAGTGAAAGATTCAAAATACTAAATTGTTAAGAGTTTTATTATGGAATTGAAAAATGCCAATCCCAAAGGTTATAATGTTGTAATAAACAATCTTCATCCTATGATTTTTTTTTCAAAAAATATTGAATATTGAGTTAAATAAAGGACTTCAAAATTAATTTTAAAGTGGAGAATCCATAATTGCCTGCAAACTAAAACTCTTCATAACTTTCACCCCATTTATCCAAATGCGATGATTCAAAGCTTTTCATGTATATATAAATCTAGAAAATCAATTTCAAAATTTTATTTTTCTTAAAAGTGATTTTTTAGAAATTTTTTGAATTACCCGTCGTGGCATGAAAACTACATATCATGCAATAATTTTCTTACCATGTATTAAAAGTTATGAAAGTTGTTGGGCCTTGAAGCTACTACTTGACTATATGTTTTGTGAAAATTTCAAAGAAAAAAAAAGAAAATTCCATTCGTAGTGAACTGCTTAAAATATCTATAATTCCAAAAAATGGTGTTTGATCCTTTAGGGATTAAATGACCAAAAAAAATTGATGAGATTTTTAGCAAACTCGAGAAATGCATTCTAAGTAGTTTCATAAATTCTAAATGCTCTAATAACATTTTAATATAGTTTTTGAAACTAGTAAACATAGAATAGTCTATACTTTATATTCTAGACTCACCTTAAATGGACAACCTTGAAGCATAAAATGTCTCAACTTTCATTAGTTGCTTTAAAAAACTCACCTTGCATCAATTGCCTTTGAAAATTTGTAGTTATTTTGAGCCATACAAGTGTTCGTTTAAGGCCATTTTTTCAAAAATTAGAAGATGAAAAATGTTGCAATTAGGTGTTTCTATCTAATTTTGACACTTTTATGTAGCCATCAAATTACAGATGTCTTTACACTACTAGAAAATGATATCTAAATCAACAAAAAATCAACATATTTTTGTTGATTTGGATATTGCAATGTCCATTTTTACATTTTATTGTTAATGGTGACATTTTTTTTGTTAATTTGAATAGTGCAGTCAAGAAATCAACAGATTTTTGTTGAACATTTTAAGAATCTTTTGGAATCTCTTGAAATCTTCTTTGCTTAATGCAATTTTCTTCTAAATTAAGTATTTACAATTCGGTATCCATCAAAGTTAGCAAACTTTGGAGGTAATTTGCGCATAATAAATGAACTTTTTCCAAAAAAAATTTAACTAAAAAAAGTTCTAAAATTGAACCAAATTTCATCTCCAACAATCTGTTTGAGATTTCAATCCTTCAATCAAAAGTTATAAATGAAATTCAAAGAAGTAATGAAAATTTATAAAAAAAATTCAGCACACTTTGGAAGCCATTTTGGCACAATAGAAGAATTTTTTGGAAAAACCTTTGAACTAAGAAAAGTTGGAAATTTAACCCCTAAATTTCCAAGGCCATTATTTTTTGTCAAAAACCACTCAAAACTGCTATTTTTGCTGCATTCATCCAAGAATACAAAAAAAATCATTTTTTTAGAATCTAACTATAAGATCTCATACTTTACTTGTCTTAGTTCACATGATAAAAATTTCATGAAGTTTGACCATATAGATTGGAAGATATTAGCATTCAAAGTTGAAAAAGAAAGTTTTTTTGAACATTGGCTTAAATTTTCAGGAGACTTTGACCGCCAATTGTAAATTTTTTTCCCACTACAGTCTTTGAATTAAAAAAAATTTATGTTGAAGAATTGAGTTGAAAGTCTAGGAAAAAAAATTCAAAAAAATTCCACTTGATTTTCATTCTTTAAAAAAATGCTAAGTAGAAGTAGGTCCAAGATTGGAAAAAAAACTAAATCGTTAATAACTCCAAGATGGGATTGAAAGACAACAATCTCAATGGTGAGATTGTTTTAGCAATTGAACACAACATTTTCAAAAAAAAAATTGTGAGAAAATGTGAAAATTTCATTTAGAAATGAACCCTACAAGTTATTTTTTCAAGAAAATGTTGAAATTGCCTGAAAAACAAAATTGTCTTTAACTTTCTCAAAATTAGTCTAAATTGAACGAATCAAAGCTTCACATTTAGACAAAAAAAATAAACATTTCAGAGAATTTTTTTAAAATTTATTTTGATTTTTTGCAATTTTTTTGGTATTGCCCACTGAGTTTAGTTTTAGACTTTTTGTGGTATAACTTTTGCTCTCGGGCACCAATTGAAGTAAAAATTATATTCCCACGTAGATAATTAGTTTTTCTATCTTATGGGAAAGTTTCAAAACATTTCACCAAAAATTGAAATCATAAGAACCTGCTTGAAATTTGATTTGTTCCCCGAGGGGACAATGGGAATTTCGAGGGTTAAGAAATCTTTCAACTCCAATAATCCATTTAAAGTTTTGATCCTCCAATCAAAACTCATGGACAAAATTCAAAGAGGATGTTCAAAAATGTCAAAAGTAATGATTTTCCAACCTCTCTCTGAAATTTGTCCTAAACTTTTGAATAAAATCTCCAAACCTTAAATAAAATTTTGGAGATGAAAGCTTATTTGAATTACCAACTTTTGTTAGTTCAAAATGTTTTCAATGAAGTTCTTTTACTATGCCAAAACAACCTCTAAAGTTTGCTACATTTATAAAAAAATAATTTCTAACACCTATGTCCATTTTGTTCATAACTTGTAATTGGAAGATTAACGTCTTCAAGGGATTTTGTTATAATTTAAAGTTCAAAATTCCTTAAAATTTAGTTATAAAAATTATAAATGTTCAATCCAATCATGATTAATTTGTAATGTTGTAACAAATAATGTAGATCCAATGTTACTATTTCTTCTTCAACAATATTTGAAATTGAGTTACAAAAAAGATATTAAAGTTTATTTTAGAGTACAAATTTCACAACTATTGATAAAATTAAAAATCTTAATAACTTCCATCTCATCAATCAAAATAGAATAATTCAAAGTTTTTTATACAAAAATAAATTTAGGAAATCAAATTTAAATGTTTATTTTTATAAATGTTTTTATAAATAGTGTTATTTAATTTAATCTTTTTTTGAGATTTCCAAGTTCTCTTAAGATTAATGAAAATTACATATGTTGTAGTAACTTTCCAATCACATGATCAAAAGTTATCAAAGTTTTTGTCCCTTAAAGCTTCTCTTTGCGCACATATCTTGTGAAAACTTTAAAGCCAAAAAATTAAGATTTTGTCACAAATGGTTAGGTTTTATCTTTCAAACAATTTACCCAAAATGCGTACGTCAATACTAGAACTTGCAACTTTCTTTTACTTGTTAAAAAAACATATTGGAAATTTATACTAAAACTTAAAAGAAATTCATATTCACACTTCAAGGAAATAATATATAGATAAAAAAAGAATTTAATAGCTTAATCATTCACAAATTGGTGCTTTTAAAAGTCAACAGACTTTGGTGTCCACTTGGACATAGTAGACTAAATTTTTCAAAAAACTTTCAACTAAGAAAAGCTGGTAAATGAAGTTAACTTTCGGTTCCAAAAATTTGATTAGAACTTGAAGTTTCCATTTAGTAGTTATGAATAAAATTCAAAGAAAGGTTGGATTGGCCATTTTTCTTTGACACTTTTGAAGATCCTCTCTGAACTTTGTTCATAACTTTTTATTAAAGACTCTAAATTGAAAACAAATTTTTGGATTTGAAATTTAACTTCATTTCTCAAATTTTCTTAGTTGAAAGTTTTGAAAAGAAAGGTAATTTACTATACAAAACGGCCCCTAAAGTTTGCTGATCTTACAAGGCAAAGGGAAAAAAAAGGAAAAAGTAGATAAATAAAAAATACTTATCTTCATAGTCATGTGAGCACATGGGTGGTTCGATGGTGAAGAACCTTGGAGTTTCACCTCCAAGGTTCTGGGTTCAAACCTTGATAGCGACCTCCCTATGTGGCCTACCCACATGGTAGGTGCCATGTGGGCCCCTCTATTGGCCAATTTTGATTAATGAGATTGGAATGCAATTTTTTTTGGGTGTAAATGAACACTTTTTTTGTTGCCAAATCAACATTTTTTGTTGCCAAATTATCACTTTTTTGGTATGCTCAACAAAAAATTATTCATTTTCATATCAAAATCAACATTTTTTATGCTATGTAGTGTTGAGGTCAACACATCCAAATCAACACAAAAATGAACAAAAAAAAACACATTTTTTTGTCACTTTGGACGTTGAATTTTCTAATAGTGCAATTATCAAATCGGATGCTAATGGGTGATATACATTGTCAATGTACCAAAGTTTAAAGAAAGACTTTTACAATGGATGGTCAAACTTCACCCAGCTCCATAACTTTGAATTAAAACGTTAATTCCTCCCTATTACTTGAATGACAAATTGTTATTCTCCTAACTTCAAACAATGATCCTTATTGGCCCCTTTGAGGGTGCTTAGTTTTAGTGGGTCCAACCAATGGCCCAAAGCCTTGTTTGGATGAAGATTTATTATCCCAAATGACCTCCAAAGTCTGTTGACTTTAATGGACACCAAATTGTGAATATTTATTTAAAAGAAAACTACATTGTACAATGAAGATTTCAAGAGATTCTAAAAGATTCCAAAAGATTCCAAAAGGCTCTAGAAATGTTCATAAAAAATTTGTTGATTTCTTCATTGCACTATTCAAAGCAACAAAAAATGTCACTATTAACAAAAAAAAATGTGAAAACGGACATTGCAATACCCTAATCAACAAAAATATATTGATTTTTTGTTGACTTGGATACCATTTCCTAGTAGTGTTGGCTCCAAGTTCTTCGATTTTCAATTCCTTGCTTAACAAATATCAACACAATTCTAAATGTAAAACTTTTCTAGACAAATGGTCATATAATACATATGCACATCCACAAGAAAAACTATATGTGCCAAGAAACTTCAATCTTTGAGTCCAATAAGAGATGAGATGACATACATATAGTCTGTGATTTAATTCTTACTACAAAAGTTGTAAACAATCACTACAAGTGAAAGGGATGTTATAAATATAGTTCTAGTAGTATAGTCCTATAAGTAATGACCTTTTAAGGAAGTTTTTAGTAAAATTTTATTAAAAATATATGTTGGTTATAGATTGAGAAGGTCATTTTGTAATGAATTTGATAAACAATATCTATACTATCCTTAGAACAGGGTTGTCATAACGGACAGCATATTATTGTTCACAGATGAATCGGACGGATTCATTTGTGAACAGTAATATGTTGTCTGTTATGACAACCCTGCCTTAGAATACCTAATCCATCTTAAAATGAGAAATTAGAGTATTTAATTCATTCTAAGCTTCCAAAGATAAAACACTACATTTGTAAGAATTTCACCAATTACGCCTTAATACTCAAGATTTGAGAGAATTTTGTCTATAAAACCTAATATAAGGAGATGCAAAATAAATAAGAAAACCACTTTGAGTCCAAATTGACAACTTAAAGGCTTACGACTATTTAGAAATCACTTAGTTCCAATATAGCCCCCAAAATATTTAAAGAATTAATTTTAAAATATTTAGAAAATATTTTAATTTTATAGAATATTATTTGGATGTGCCTAATATTTCATATCTTCATATTAAATTCCCTTTTGCAAGCAAAGGGGTCAATTAATAGTCATATATAGTGACCTTTCTAAGAAGAGACCTAAGAGTGAGCTATGAGTTACTTGCACAACAAAAGCCTCGTGAACCCATTACATTGGTACAATCTAATCTTAATTTTTTCACCTATTCCTCTCTCCCATTAATCCCTAAAGGACCAAGTGTCTATTCAACATATGCAAAAAATCTCAAATAGGTTCCCATAAAGTTATGTTTGGTCAAATGTTCATGAAATTTGGACATGATGTATAAAACATGTACTCCCTTAGTGTTGTCCTTAGACAACACTCAAGCCCCAAAGTGGTCAATGGATGACATGACACATAAGGAATGCACCTCTTAGAGCAGTTTTAGTTTTAGTGACTACCTTGGTCATTGGGGTTGTGTCCTTTCAAGGTTAACTTTATTATGCAATTTTGCCCCGTGTAATCATTCCATGCAATCAAGTGAGGGATGGACTTCCTTTTGTCCACATCTCTCCGAACAATTCATATCTCTCCAAACAATTCATATATCTGACAAGGAAGTCGTTGATCTACAAATAGTTGCAGTCATCCCGAGAAGCAAGCACCAACTTTTCCATTTGAATTTGCATCCGGTACAGGCACTGAGTCAGTAGTTAGTCAGTAGTTTAGTCAGGATTAGCCCCTTTTTAAGTACTCCAGGCATCCACAAACGCCGCAAAGGATCGCCTTTCCAAACCTCCACTAAGTTTTGCAAGGAAACCAGTTTCAATTTGAGTCTAAGATAACGCAAATTTTTGAAATCAAATTGAAAGAAAGTCTCGTAACTTACTTACGAATGATTTCTCCAGCAGCAGGTGCACAGAGCTGCCACAGGTAGAAGGAAGCAAGGACAAGCGGTAGAAGGACAAGCGGTAGAAGGACAAGCAAACGAAGCCGGTGGACCTCCCAATGCAAAAAAGAAGGTCCAAAGAGCCTGGCCAACCAAAATTATGATGGAAGAGGCTGCAGTACCTTACTTAGAGACCAGCGACCACCAGCAGGCAGAACCCTAGAGTAGGTTAGTGCAGCACCACTCGTCAGTCTCGTGCATTCGAATTCATCGCTGACACTGTTACCAACAATAATATCATGGTTTCAAATGCAGGTGCACCAATCGTAAAATAGTCTTAAGGAGAGTACAAACACAACAACACTTGAAAGGAAACTGAGCTCAGGAACAGGTCAAACACAAATCTAAACTAATAAGCTTAAGTTTATAAACTAAACGAAAAGCAACGTACAGAAAATTTTAAAAAATGCGCCGGAGGAGCCGGCACCGTGGAAAGCGGGCACTTGGGAACTTCCTACTGGACCACTGCACTCAACCCTTGATGCGGACGCAAAAAGAAACGGTCTGCAATGAAAGCGAAGAATGCCATCGCCGGCAATATAGCAAAGTTTGGCAATAGCAAGAGGAAGAGAGTCTTGGGGTGTCCGCTGTTGGGAGAGGGAGAGAGAGGGACGATGGTATTTGCGTGAGCGGGTTTCGGGGGATGGTGTGGTAAGGGCGGGTGTCTAGAGGAATTTGAAATGGATTGGAAGGCGGGCGCGGGGAATCGGGGAAGTGTGAAATGGTGACTGGGGGCGGGGTGAAGTTCAGGGGAAAGGGGATTGGGAAAAGTGAGTAGAGCGTGATAATGGTGGCACTTGCGGTATTGGGGGGCATTGATGAGACCCCGGCTGTCTATCCGGCGAAGTGCGGGTTTTGGGGGTATTGGGGTGTTGGGATTTGAGGGATTTGCAGGCAAAGGGATCGCGAGTTTGTGGATGAGGGATCAGCGGAGTCCCTGGTGTGGGGATTTGCGCTGTTATTGCCGTTGTGGTATTACTGGGGTTGAAACTCTGGGGAGATGAGGGAGGGAGTTGTGTTTGCGTTTTAAAGGATTGGTAGCGTTTGTGGCTGTGCTCTGATGGAGTTCGCGTGGCGGGTTTGGCGATTTGATGTTGGGCGATGGCGGACTGGGGTGTAAGGTTGAGTTAGGGCTTTGGAGTTGGGATGACTATGGGGTGAAGGGTGTGGGGGTGACGAAGGCGGTGAGAATTTTGTGTTCAGGAGTGAGGTAGCGCGGCGGGGGAATTGGAGGTCGGAGCGATGGCTGTGGCGGCGTTCAAGTCGACGACGCGACGGCAATGGGACATCCGTGGGGTGGAAATCGAAACCTCGCCGAATTCAGGAAACACGTCCCGTTCGATGAATCACAGTCCGACGCGGCGCTCGGTGTCTCGCAATCCGAGTCCCTCCCGTCGCTCCATGTCTCGTAATCCTTCCCCCACCCGGCGCTCCGTGTCGCGCGCGCCCAGCCCTACTCGCCGCAGCCGCGGCACATCTCGCAACCCGTCGCCTACGCGCCGCTCGGTGTCGAAGGCGCCCAGCCCAACCCGCGGCCGTCGCGGCGTGTCGCGCAATCCGTCTCCCACACGGCGCTCCTTGTCGAAGGCTCCCAGTCCGACGCGCGGCCGTCGCGGCGTCTCGCGCAATCCGAGTCCCACTCGCCGCGCGGTGTCGCGACAACCCAGCCCCTCGCGTCGCGCAATGTCGCGCGCGACCAGCCCCACGCGGGGACGGCGTGCCGTCTCCCGAGGACCAAGCCCTACTCGGGCATGGAGAGGGGTCTCCCGTGGGCCAAGCCCGTCGCGACAACGAGGATCTCCTGTCACGCCGTCCACTCCAGGCGCGCGCCCCACCTCGCCGCAGAAGCAACCCCTCACGAGTGCCAAGCCCGCGGGGCGCGTCCTGCGAAGAACCCAAAGCTCCGCGGACATGGTGCTCTCGCAGTTCCTGTCGGACGCGTCCGTCGCCAGCGGCTCGCCGCCGGCGATTGTCACGCGCCAGAGCGCCATTGGGTTGCGAGGCTCCCCGCGCACGCTCCCCAGCGACTCCGAGAGCGAGGTGGAGCCACGGTACGCGAGGAGATTGGAACGAAGCTTCAGCAGTCGTCGTGACAGCTCTGACAACGAAAGCGTGCAGTCTTCTCGATCTTCCAGCAGGAGGACGAGTGGCTTACGAGCTGGTGCATTGAGAAGATCCTCCACCATTGGCGCCCCGCACAGGTCCGTGACGAATCTGGAGATTTCGGACACCGCCACGCCGGTGTACTACCAGAAACCCAAACCTGAGGATCACCGCAAGGACGATGGAGAGGTTCAAGGCGAGAAGACGATCGAGGAGAAGACGATTCAGGAGGTTCATACTGCGACTGTAGTGCAAACCCTATGTTACAATTGTCTGTATGATGTGTCCGCCTCAACCGAAAACCCATCAGATGCTGTCTCGCCCATTGGCGCTGTGAAGATGAAAGTGCTGGGAAACTCCAGGGAAGCTCCCCCTGGCGACGTCGATTTCGTGGCTTTGTACAATGCTAGGTGTGCCGAGGTTCGCCAGGCCGTGTCGGATGCTCGGGTGGAACTCGAGAATGTCAAGGAGGAGGAGCTGCGGAAAGCCATTGAAGCGAAGCTGGAGCTGTCCGAGAAGAAAGTTTCGGAGCTTTGGTCGCAATATGCGACCGAGGAGCGTCGGTGTCTTCACCTGGTGAAATCCGTGAAGGATATTAAAGAAGGGTCGGGAACCCTAGATGTGGACCCGGAGGAATTGGGGATGGAAGTGACACTCCCGGCGGAGAAGGATTTGAAGCAGCATCAGTATCGGTATGACATGGACGACATGGACGAGGCGGACTTCATTCGGCAGTCGTTAGACGAGGAGGCAGCTCGGTACTTTGAGGAGTGTGCCATCATAGCTAACTTCGATGCAAACGTTGCAGATGACATTTCCCTGTCGAGTGATAGAATCAGTGATGGCGAGACGACTGTGAATGACGAGTCCAGACCGTTGAGGATGAGACAGAGCTCGGACAGTCCGGAGGTCATGTCGGTGAGGAAAAAGCAGATTACGCCCCTTGGAGACGAGGGAATGCTGTTGCCGTGGTTGGATTGGGAACCCGAAGTGGACCTGGGACGTAAGGAACGCCTTGAGAAAGCCGTTTGTGATTTCCGAGAGTGGAAGAGTCTGTGGGCACGAAAATCAGTGGAATGGGGGAGAAGCTCCAACCGGGAGCGAGGCCAGGATGAAGGAGCTGTGAATGTCGACGAGTTTTTGTTCGAGAGGACGCGGTTGCAGCCTCGCATTGCTCATGGGAGGATGCTCGTTTGTGGGGGAAAGAGGTGACCGAGATACATTTCATAGACCCATGGAAGATCTGGAGAATACATTTGTATCATATGTAGCCCAATTGTGTCGTGTCTACCACGTACTTCTCCTCTTGCTGATGCTTACTCTCCAGCATCTGGAAGACAACTTCAATTTTACTTTATTAGTTTCTGTAGAGACTGCACTCAATCAAAAGCAGTGAGTGCCTGTACTCTTTTTCTCAGTCACGAGTTTCCAAGTCTCTTCCTTCTCTCCATTAATTCAGTTTCTATCCATGTCTCTGTAACTGAGCCCATTCGCACAAAGCGGAGATTGGGTGACGATGAGTTGTGTGATAGAAAGTTCTCATCTTTTAGAGTGGAGCAGTTTTATCTGGAAGTCCTCAACGGACGCCGTCGAAGTTCATGTTTTCTCGCATTCTATGTCTCTCCGAACCTCTCTGCATATCATTGATGTCAGAATGAGCATCTCCAAGCAGCAGTTTTAAGAAAGGGAGCCACAGGGTTTAAACGACGATCCAATGGAAAATCTTCAAACAGGCGGGGATTGGCAGCAATCCTGATGGAGCTCTTGGACGCTGCTAGAGATATTAGCGGCTATTCCTTATACGGAGGTATATAAACCTCTGTAGGTTTGCTTTCCATCTCATTCTGTAATTCCGTTATAGAGTTCTTATCTCTTGAACATGGGGGATATTTCTAGCC
The DNA here is from genome assembly GCA_963969395.1 of Pseudoscleropodium purum. Lineage (NCBI taxonomy): Eukaryota > Viridiplantae > Streptophyta > Bryopsida > Hypnales > Brachytheciaceae > Pseudoscleropodium > Pseudoscleropodium purum. Next base: position 24,729,270 of record OZ017796.1, read on the forward strand.
CCAGCCACTTGTAAACTATTCTGATTGGTAATGAGTGGACTGGAGACGCGTGTGAAGTGAGCAAGTAGTTTTTTTAATAGCCTTGACATTATCCTTACGATTGCAACAGGTGAAGATGTAAAGGGATATCTATTACACATTAGACGTTGCATAGATTGCTGCGACGGACGGATGCAGGTGGTCTGGTACAACTGATTCTATGATGAAATCAATGGTTTGCCACTCTTAATGAGCATTTTGCAGTGCCTTGCGAGGGGAGAATCTGTCATTTACTTTTAGGGTTGCAGAATTTGCTAACATGGCAAGAAGTCCTTGACAGAACAAACAGTAAGCACAGTTGGTCCGAGTTGGAAGTTTGTGACCAAGCTCTGGTCACTTGATCATTTCAACTTTAGAGTCTGTACGAGATGCAATGATCTGTAATAGATTGATTACATATTGTATTGTATCACTAGCCTAATGGTTATGGGATCACATTTTGAATGCTTATCATCTTGTTATGTTGCTCGTAATTGGCATGTCCTGGATTTCCGTCAATGCTTGCTGCAACATTTCGAAGTTGGGATTATGTTATTCTTTGTCTCAGTTGTGTGGTCTTCCCGATTGTCCATTATTCTATATTTGTGCACAATCAGGGCAAGTCTCCTATGCACCACGTTGGTGACATCTGTAGTGGGTCCATGAGCAGAATTGCCAAGAAGTACTCCGTCTGGTCGTTGATTTGTTTCTTTTCAGGGAGCCTCTCAATAGTTGGCGTTCTCTTCCGTGAACAGCAGGCACGTGCAGTGAGATGAACTCATTACAGGTATTGTCTTACCATTTTGGCCGTGCAAAAGTTGTCAAAAAGTACTCCTACAGGATAATATCTTCTGTAAGTGAAAATCCAAGGAATAAAATTGAAACAATATATAACAACAGCCTCCTTGGTGAAATAACTTGCTGAGGACCAGGGAGGATTGACCCCTCTATTGCCTCCACCTGAGGGTAAATGTCAAAACTGCCCCCTATTTTGTGCCGCTTAAAAATTTTGTGTCTCATCATGTCCCCCATCTAATGTGGGGTCTCTGATTGCAAATATGAATTCAGAATTTGCAAATTTTATCATGTGTGGCAAGTAAAAAATTTCAGTGTTTTCTACAAGGGTAAAACATGGGGCAATGTGTGTGTGTCAATCTTCCTTTGGCTATGATTCAATCATACTCAATAAGGGTCCGAAAAGATGAGTACCATACATGAAGGTCAGTTTCAGAAATAATTAGGGAAATTTTGGATCGTGTCAAAAAATTTTAAAACTGTACAACTATTTCTGAAATTTTGAAAAAACTTCATCGTTGCTAATTCAAGAACATCCAAAACTTTATTCTTAAGAAAATTTAGTAAAAAGAACACATTTATGTATGAATAGAAAACATCAATCCAAACTTAGTAGTGTCTAAAAATTAGAAAAAGCAAAGTGCCAAAAGCTTAGAAATCCAAATCAAGATGCTGAATTGTCAAACCTCTAATACTAAATTATTTCAGCAACAAGGTGTTGAAACTAAGCTATGCATATGGTAACTTGAGGTCAAAGGTAAAGATATGAGATATGACCATGCTCTGTACATCACATCCAATGCATGCTAAATGAGTTCACTTGAGGTAATGTATCATCGATAGAGCTTAAAACAATGTAACGTACAATTGAAAAATTGAGCATTCTATGATGGCATTCACTAGCCAAAATATGCTTGAATGACATTCTATACATTCACTCAAGTAATCTAGTTGTCACAATGTGCACCCCCAAATGCGCCACTAACATTAAACCACCATCTTCACTCTATGTACATCTCCAAACTGAAATACATACCTACATGGAAGAAACACTTTTAGAACCAAACTTTGTTTCTTAATAACTTTTGCATACAATATCCAAATGTCACAATCTTTGGTGTGTCAAAACCTCCTTTCACTTGCCATTTTGAATATATAAGCATTTGAACAGTCTAGTAATAGCAATTAATAGCAATTAGGCACAGTAACAGTTATTGGTGTATTTGGGGGTACCTACCTCATATATTCCAACTTGGAAACACATGCTCAGCTTCAGTTGACTTCCTTCGTTAATCTAAGTTAGGTCTGTACTTTTCTCCTGTCATTTTTACCAACAATTTACACAGTGCCTTACCAAAAGGGGCGTTCTTCTAGGATATTTGTTTAAAATTCTGCATCTCTGTTGCTCCTGGCACGTGATTTTGAAGAGTCACATGTTCCAGTTACAAATGTTGGGGTCAGTGTTAAAATATAAGGAAAATTTTCAAAAAGAAATTAATAATAATAAAATAATTTTAAAAATTAGGTAAGTCGTCTGTCAATGATGCAGACATCACTCTTTGGACACATTGTATGAGTGTCCTGGATTGTGTTGCCGACACTTAAGACATGTGTCTTTGTCAGACTGAGTTTGGTCAGCTCTCTGATCTGTAAGTTCTAACTTCACCTTTATAAGGTACGTTACCTTATCACGAAACTTGCGCTGGATTGCGTGGCCTTATAGTACCTTAAAATATTTCTAAATTCTAAAGACGTTGGTGGACAGTAACTTCAGATAATTTGGTCAAAAGTCCTTACAAATGTTCAATTCATATTAATTGACATTTGCTACACAATCTATCATTTGTGCATAATTGAATACCCTCGTGCACATCGAAGGATAAATATATATATATTTCTAAACGGCGTTGTGGTTGCTCCTTAAATACCACCGTCACAAATTGAGCCCCAGGAGTATTAGGGGATAAAAATTACATCCCCCACTAAAGAGAAGATTTTTGAACACCAGATCCATCAACAATGTAGTCTGCAATCAAGAATTTCTCTGCAATTGGCCATACTGTCTTTGTAAACACCTGCACAACCCCACAACAACTATGAATACCCCATATGTAATCCATATCCATATAGACATTTTAAACCTCCCAATTGGCCAACAGTAGTCGAGCATATATTTAAAATTATAAAATGGAGTTAGGGAAAGATTGATCCTAGAAGTGTAGATTAAGAGCATCAGTAGAGACTTACGTCAGTATAGAGTGGGTGTTTAGAAAACTCCTGCAAGGCTTCCACTGCACACAACTCAACTCAATTCAATTCAATTCAATTCACCCATTGTCAATTGTTACAGAATAGTTTCAGAAGTTGCCCATAACTCTTTATTCAATCCAGGGAGATTACTTGCTTTAGAGAAACTAAGTCACATCGCTAGATTGTAAGAAAATCTTGAGGAGCGACCTCAACGCAGAATTCAATTTCTTTTTGCACAATCTTGAGCTCATGTCAAGTGGAACTCAAGGCACAAAAAGCTTTAGGGCGACAGGAAGAAGATAATTACAAGAAGGTAGGAGTAGGACGAACTCCAACCATTCACTGATGCTCTCTACAATAAAAGTCAAACTTTGTAGTCAAGTTTTCTTGGGTTACCATCAACAATCATGGAGCCTGACGGGTAAGTTCTCCCAATAGCTAAAGATTGTTTTGAGAGAGGAAGCGAGCCACTTACATGAAGGGCATCTCACGACAACACCCTGTGAGTAACGTTGGTCCCGGGCACAGAAGTTGGTTCCTGCATTGACAGAACAGCACAAGTATTTCAACTTCTTTACAACTTTGTTTTGTTTTCCTGAGGGATGACAGTATCAGCAATCAACGTAAATAAGAACAAACGCCAATTCTCATCAATTCCATTTGACTTGGAGCCCTGAAACCCTAAACTCACCAGCAGTAATCTGAACTAGAAGGGAGCTGAGCTCTGGTGCATGTTGCAGATTGCTGAAAGCACTGATCATTGAATTGATCAATTCTTGAGATGTGCCGTTCTTCACCTTGATGCCGATAATACGTTCGGCGCCGCTCTCAAATGCCTTGACAATCAGTTCACACGAATGGATCAAACTAAACAGATTTCATGACGTGGATACTTGTTTTTAGTAGTTGGGATTTTCTCAGACCTTCAGTAACAATCATAAACGAGTCTGTCCACACCATCAGCGACTTGGATTTCACGACTTAATAATTAGTCAGTTTATAGATTTACAGGGAGTGGCAATATTTTGGTGCTTTGGAAACAAAGGGCACTAGTTGCAAACTAATAGTTATGACTGCAAATTAAAGACCATCCTCTAGTTGGAACAATTGGATTTGAGGGCTTACGTCTCCTTGTCTGAACACAACTTCGTCCTTGTCATCCACCTCAGCCTCGTAATCAATTGTAATCTCACCCTGCATGCCGAACATTAACTAAAAGTTTGACAACATCTTGAACTTGAATGTTTGTTCAATTTTCTCAAAACTTGACTTAACCTACCATTTCTTCATTTACCCAGACTGGGGCTCTTTAGGGGTTGATGATTACCGTGAAAAACGGCACGATGTATTTCTTAGACATTTGATTTTTCTGGTCACTGGCAAAGTAATCGTCCAAATCTTGGACAGATAATAAACGCATGAAGAGTCCCACGCCGCCACCCTTGGCGGCACTAGGCTGCAGCACCAAGCCTGCAGACTCCGCCACTACCCATTGAGGACACTCTTGCTTCAAATCAGCACAAGCCTGCACCATGGCCTCCTTTGTATGAAAACTAACGTCTGCCTTCAGCTGAAACAATACTGCATGCTCTACCACTTTCCTGCATGCCGCTTGCATTTGATCAGACATGAATTGAGTTCCCAACATAGAAATATGCCGCAATAGAAAAGGATCCTCAGTCTTCCCAAAAATCCAGAGGTAGAATATACTTTTGAGGACGTTGAAAGCTCCACAAACATGTAAATTAGATTGGAAAAGATACACCAACATTGTGCAATCAAGGAGCATGTCAGACAAGTTACTAGATGCAAGGAAGGAGTATCTATCACAAACTGAAAACGGTCTTCTTTCACTAATTATTTTCTCCATACTAGTGAATAAAATGACCTTTGCCTCAGGTATAAATCCCAAGGACAACTTCAGTTCTGTCATTGCTAAATAATATTATGAAAGATTCCGTGATTTAAAATGGCAACTTTGATTGATCACATGATGTGAAAAATCGTTATGTGAGTTGGGGTCAAATTTTATATCGCCAGAATTAGTGAAGAACATAGCAAGAGTTGGGCATAGGAGACATAAAATTGAACAAATGAAAGTCCCCATAACGACCTACTGCTGAATCGTATGAGACCCAATTTGGGCGAGGTCTCAAATGGTTTAGGGTTTTAGGGTTTGGTGTCCATGGCGACTTTTTCACAGACTATGTCTAAAAAAGGTTTACAACCCATAGCCTTTCTCTACATTAGAAGCACTTGGATAAACCAAACAGTAAATATCCAGATTGAGTAGAACCACACGAGTTATGTCTTGAGCAATACCATATACAGTCCATATTTTAACATAATCATTATTGAAAAGTCATTTGACGTAAATTCATGTTACAACACCTCTGAGACGGAATAGTAAAGCTAATGTTGAACGTGATCCCCGGCCAGTGTACCTCTTTCCGGTTGTCATGGACCTGACGCTGGACTCCTCCATAGCCAGCAGCTCGCTCATCACGGTCCTGACAGGAAAGCCAAACTGACGACGTCAGAAATAAGAAGGAATGACACTTTTTCACTTAGTCTTACCTTATGAAAAACACTTGGCTTTAAGCCATTTAGGTTAAGGCGGGGCTGCGCCACTCATCTTGCATCCACCCAAATTCGACTTGAATCCTTAGATGGTGCAAGAATAACACAGTTCAAACTCCTCCTAAGTATGCTTCTTCACCCACCTCAACTTGTTGTGTACGGAACGCACACTCAGTAGTCAATTGAAAGCTAAGAGAGTGTATGATCTACAACTGAGCTAGGATGTTGTAAGAAATTTCTAACAATTTTTAATTCCAACTTTGCAAAGCCAACAGGAAATAAATTAACAGAGATGCAAAAATTAACTACTGCAGAAAGAGAACCTAAATTTGAATCATGGACGAAATGCACAGATGGGTACCAACGGTTGAGCAGTGCTCGAATCACACGGAACGAATCCAAGAGCGAGCTTACATGGAGCAGCTGAGAAGAATGCAGACGATGAAAACTGGAACACCACTTGAAATTCTTGCTTCCATAGCCACAAAATCTTAGTTTCGGTCGTGCGCAATTCAAATGATCTCTACCTCAGTTCGTTCTCTGAGACCTACAGTCACGAATCTGACTTATAGCTATGGCAGAGAGCTATCAAACTGCTGTTTCGACATCCAGAGCGCTATTATGAAACCCTCCTTCACTACAGATCTGAAACTAAGGCTGATGAATCTCAAGTACAGTACAGCCACAGAAGCGGATGATTTCACTGGTTCGGCATGTTTCTGCACAGGCTGGCCGCTGGCAGCAGGGCCTTCAGTTTGGGAAGATTTTAATGTCAGGAAATTTTTTATCATTTTTTATGAGTGACGTTAGATATGTAAAACAGGAACAGGCAATTTGTGGTCAACAAATTTCAGTATAGTACACACACAATGAAACAGACAATATTCATAATGCCTGCCGAGGATTTATTTCCTTTGGTTCTTTATACCTTTTCATGAATCAATGGAAATTGGACATGTGTTTCAAGAAATAAAAATAAAATAAAATAAAATATATGTAACCCATAAACGACGTGGTGGAAATTTTTTGGCCCATGAATGATCAAAAGAAATGGCTCTCCGTGTAAGATAGAAGTGCAGCTTATCCATCTTCCAAATTTTGTGGGAAAAGGGAAGGTGCTCTACAATAGCTTGACTTCCAATCAATGCTTTTTCATTTTCATTTTTAATCCCAAAATGCACATGATACCAAGACAAATGATTTCCATGGTGATTAGCCTATCGTTCAAGAGTTAAAAGAGTCATACTATTGTAGTACTATACTTGGTACTCAAGGTTGGCAAATTTTTTATTTTTTTAAATAGTTTAGTAAGGCCAACATTCATGCAAAATATTTTTTTTGGAAAAGAATGAATTTGTTGGAAGAAGAATGAATTTAAGCTTAACTCTAAATTCCCGAGGCCATTTTTCTATCAAAAAACACTCAAAACTGTCGTTTTTGCTACGTTCATCCAAGAATACAAAAAAAATCATTTTTTTATAATCTAACTATAAGATCTTGTACTTTTCTTGTCTTAGTTCATATGGTAAAATTTTCATGAAGTTTGTCCATATAGATTGAAAGATATTAGCATTCAAAGTTGAAAAAGAAAATCTTTTTGAACATTGGCCTGCAATTTCAAATGACTTTGACCACCAATTGTGAATTTCTTTTGCACTACAGTCTTTGAATTAAAAAAAATTTATGTTGAAGAATTGAGTTGAAAGTCTAGGAAAAAAATTCAAAAAAAAAAAACACTTGATTTTCATTCTTTAAAAAAATGCTGAGTAGAAGTAGGTCTAAAATTGGAAAAAAAAAAATCATTAGTAACTCTAAGATGGGATTGAAAGAGAATAATCCCAATGGTGAAATTGTTTTAGCAATTGAACACAATATTCTCCAAAAAAAATTGTGAGAAATTGGGAAAATTGCATTCAGAAATGAACCCTACAAGTTATTTTTTCAAGAAGATGCTAAAATTGCCCAAAAAAAAAATTGTCTTTGACTTTCTCATTATTAGTCCAAATAGAACAAATCAAAGCTTCACATGTAGACAAAAAGAAAAAATTTAAGAGAATTTAAATTTTTTTTTTTTTTTTTTGTATTGCCCGCTAAGTTTAGTTTTAGGCTTTGGGGGGTATAACTTTTGCTCCTGGCACCAATTGAAATAAAAATTATATTCCCACGTAGATAATCAATTTTTCTATCGTATGGGAAAGTTTCAAGACAATTAACCAAAAATTGAAATCACAATAACCTGCCCGAAATCTGATTTGTCCCCCAAGGGGACAATGGGAATTTAGGGGTTAAGCATCTCCATAATCATGTATTCCAACTTTGATTAATTATTTGGTAGAGAATGCCAACCTTGATGCTAGGTCTTGCATTTGGCATGATTGATTCTATGAAATCAAGGCATAAAACTTGTAAGCGAAATGCAAAGAAATAATTAACCTAGAGTGATTTTTCAAACATGTCAATACATATCATAATTAACATAATATAACACTATAATAAGCAAAAGATTTGTGGTGACTTGTTGCCAAAATAAAGGGGTCACTAGTAGAAAACAGTGTTACAATCAATAAAAAATAGTTGACATTTTTTAAAACTTGCATTGAAGTGAATACAAATTTCTGAAAAATGTGCTACAATCAACACAAAATACATAAAATGTCATCTGTTTTTTGTTGATTGTGACACTATTTTCTACTAGTAGGTGGTGCTAAAAGCATTGAGTATGTACCAAAGTAAGGAGGGTAGTGTAATGCACATTGGCTCTACTACATTCTATATTAGCTTGACCACACAATCTAACACTTTCCCACATTTCTTTTTATAAAAAGAAGTAGTAAAGGAGCCAACCCATTTCCAACCACTTAAGCAATTGAGCAAATTTGGAGTACAGGTATTTTGAGTGGAAAAATTCCCCCATGTATAAAAATAGATTTAAACTATAGAAGAATTAGAAAACCACTAAAGTTGATTTGGTCCTTTTAATGTTGAATTATCACAAATTCATTGCATGGTGTTCTTCTCTTTGCACTAAATCAAACTTTCTATAGAAGTTTTAGGGAAATATGAGCTAGAGAAAAGGTTCATTGGACAAGTTTAGGTTGGTGAAAAATAATAGTAGAATGGTAGTTACTGCCACTTTTTAGTGCATTATGACACTTTCACAATGCATTGAAATTTCAAATTTTCAAATTTTTTATTTCTAGCCACCCCTTTCCATTCTTGTAATTTTCGAAAACCGACTTGTTTAACAATCAATATGGGACAATTTATCCCATATTTGTCCATATTCAGTATTCAATATGTGTCACTATATCTGTATTTGATACCCATATTCAATATTTAGTAATATGCATATATAATACTATATCTATATCCAATATTTCATATTTAGATGGCTAGCAATTGCACTTAATTCCATTGTATTGTACTAAAATAATGATTCAAAGGTCTCAACATTTGTTGTAAAGAATATACATGGTGTGTAGTAAGTGACCAATATTTTTTTTTCCTTTTAGCTTTTGGTACTTTCTACTAAAAATGTACTGGCTATAAAAAAAAATTCTACTAAGATTCTTTCTTAATGGTATTTATACAATTCATTAGAAGACTTTTGAGGGTTTGAGAGGGTTGCAAGTTCCCTGATGTTTTTTGACTCTAAGAACTCACCAAAACCTGTTGCCTGATGTGACATAACAAGTGCTACGTCATTTTCCAAAAAAAAATTAAAATTAAAAAAAATTTCAACTTTGTTTTTCATTTAAAGAAATTTCATTTCATTTCATTTTTTCCTCAATTTCTTTTTCTAATAGCATGGCGTCTTTTTTACTGCAAGAGATATTGTAGAGAACACCAATTTGAAACGGCCCTCTTGGACCCTGGAAAATCTTCTAATGCCTCGAGAATGTAATGTACAAAACTATAGTCACTCTTAAAAAAAAGTACTAGATTATATGTATACGATAAGAAACTTCCAAATGGTAGTTGTATGTAAAAATTCAATTAGTAACAATTGTGTTCAATGTAAATCCTTTAATGAACTAATAAATAAAAGTCTAATTTGGATATTTATTGACAATTATTTCATTTTAAAGAAGTATCATTATTGTTAGTTATAATGTATCACAACTAAAGTATATCCACTAATATTGTCACTTGCTCCAATTAAACAAAAATTAATGAGAGAATTAGGATGAGGGGTACCATGATCATGAACAAATAGAGGAACAAGTAGGCAAAAATAGAAGTTGAGAATTTTGACCTAAAAAGAAGAGATATTCACTTCCCAAGGGAATTTAAATAAAGTACCATTAATTAACAAGGCCTCTTTTAAATCAAGCACTACACCTATGAACCCTTGAATGAATTTGACCATGTTTTCACCTAAATCGCTCTAAAACTATCAACTCTAATACAAGTTTCAAATTTTAGGAAAAAAATATTTTGGAACACATGTAAATATAGGATCTTGTAGTATGCTAGTTTGAATAGATGTGCAAAAAATTTCAAAAATTTTCACCGTGTAGATTGCAAAATTTGAAGTAACAAAATCCTTTATTTGGTCCTACAAAACCTTGGATAGCTGCACTTCATAAGGTCACATTCGTACAAAAAAATGTCTAAAATGGTGGTTACTCTTTAAAAACATTCTTCAAATTAAGTTGACTACATACTTGAAATTTTTTTGATCATTTGGAATTGTACAACATATAGAAAAAAAATAGTAAGTAGAAAAAAATAGAGAATGATTCAAAATTCAAAATAATTAACAATTTATTTATGGAATTGAAAAATGCCAATTCCGTTGGTTGTAATGTTGTAATAAATATTCTACACCTAATGTTTTTATTTCTTCCAAAAATATTGAAAATTGAATTAAATAAAAGACTTCAAAGTTTGTTTTAGGGTTGAGATTCAATAACAACCTACAAGTTCCCACAAACCAACACTCCTCATAACTTTTGACTCGTTGATCAAAATAGAACAATTAAAAGCTTTCCATATATATACATATCATACTACAACTTTTTAACTATGTAGTCAAAAGTTATGAAAATTGTCGGGCGTTAAAGCTACTCTTTGGACACATGTCATGTTAAAATTTCAAAAGATAAAAATAAAAATTCCCTTTGTAGTGAGTTGCCCAAAATTGCTTTGTTGCCAAAAAAATGCAGTTCGGGCATTTAGGGGTTAAAAAAACACATGCAAACAAAATGATAGATTCATAAAATGATATATGTTCTTAAATCACTTCTCCCAATGACTTCTTCTACTAACATTTTATCATGCCATCTTTCACCATTCAAGCTCATACAATAGAACTTTGTATGAGTGCGTCTTCTTTTATTGCATGATTGCTAAATATGTAGACAATAGGTGGGCTCTATTTCAAGCACATCTTCACAAAATAATATGCCATACTCAGAATAAGAGAAGTACCATACCCACATGTCTCCTTTGACGAAAATAATTAAAAATTTCAATGCCAAATAATTCTAAAAATTAAAAAGTCATCTTGCCAAATTTTAGGATAATTATTTGTGAAAGATGCCGAAATGTGGGAGAAACTTCAATATGACCGAATATAAATTGCATTCATTTCAAGGTGGGTAGAAAGGTCGTTTTTATTATGAAATTCATTGCTTATTATGAATCTTCAAAAGATATGGAAGAATTAGAAAACGAGAGCTTGACTTAATTAGGTATGAATAGTTGAGCTTCTTCTAATCCTAATATACATATCTACATGGGTTGTTTTACTTCCTACCATCCCACTTGTATAAACAAATTGTCTAGACATACATTATCACTCATATGAAAAGTAACTTTTGAATCTCTTAAAGGTAGATGTTGAGGAATTATTATATTTATAATACTAATGCTAGATTTAAAAAATATGTATTTTAAAATGCCAAAGCTTATTTAGAACTTTAATTAACTCCTAAATGAATTTGACTATGTTTTCACCAAAACCACTCCAAAATTGCCATTTCTAATATAAGTTTCAAATTTTGGAAAAAAAACATTTTTGAACAAATATAACTATAGGATCTTGTAGTATGCTAGTTTGAAAAGATGTGCAAAAATTTTCAAAAATTTCCACTATGTAGATTGCAAAATGTTAGCATTTAAAGTGACAATAATCCATTTTTTGCCCTTGCAAAAATTCGGACAGCTGCACTTCATAAGGTCACATTTGTATGAAAAAATGTCCACAATGGTGGTTAGTCTTTAAATTCATTCTTCAAGTCAAGTTGGCTATATGCTTGAAAAAGTTTAGATCATTTGGAATTGTACAACATATAGGAAAAAAATAGTAAGTAGAAAAGAGAGAATGATTCAAAATACTAAATTGTTAACAATTTATTTATGGAATTGAAAAATACTAATTCCAATGGTTGTAATGTTCTAATAAACAATCTACACTTAGCGTTTTTATTTTTTTCCAAAAATATTGAAAATTGAGTTAAATATAGGACTTTGAAGTTTATTTTAGAGTAGAGATTCAATAACAACCTATAAGTTCCCGCAAACTAAAATTCCTCATAAGTTTAACTCATTGATCAAAATGGAATGATTCAAAGCTTTCCACATATATATAACTCTAGAAAACCAATTTCAAATTTTTGTTTCTAGAAAAAGTGATTTTTAAAGAAGTTTTTTTTGTTGCCTAAGCTATCCAATGAGCAATGAAAAGTATATATCATCCATAACTTTTTTATTATGTAGTCAAAAATTATAAAAGTTGTAGGGCCTTAAAGCTACTCCTTGGGTATGTGTTGTATTAAAATTTCAAAGAAAAAAAATAAAAGCTCCATTTGTAGTGAGCTGCCTAAATTTTTTATGCTGCCAAAAAATACAATTTGGGCATTTAGCAATTAATTATTTGGCAAAAATGTGCCAAAGGTGACCTCTAAGTATAGTATTCCAATGGACTTAAATAAACCTAGCTTCTCTTCTCTCAAATTCTCTCTATGTGCATACTTCACCACCAATCCCACCACCATACACTAAGACTAGCTCTATTGTATTTAGGATCACTTTATACTTAGAAGTTGAGCTAATTTGTTGTGTTAGAGGCCAAAAATCTTCACTTGTGATTAGACAAATCATTGAAATCAATCCCAATCCCTTTACACCTAGAGGTTTTCCAACCCTTTTACACCTAAAGGTTGAGCCAATTTGGTGAAATGAACTTTAAATTCAAAAAAGACATGGATGTACCAAAAATGGAAGGCAATTCTCGACCTCAAGGCCAATGTTAGATTTCAAGTTTAAAAAGTGTTTTTACAAAAAAAAAAAAATTTCAACAAATTAGAATATTAGATTCATTGGCCATTTGGGACAATTAGCTACAAGGGAAATTGACCCAACCTCGAGGTGTTAAACAACCTTGACAATTTCAGATACTTTCTATCTTATCTAAGTTTTATTGAATCAATCCAACTTTACTACCAAATGGTTTTTGTTACCTTGTAGTTGGCACCGATAGAGACGGAAACATTGGGCACTGAGGTTGCTCTTCCCAAGATTGAATAGTGAGTCTATGAAAAACAAGCATTCTTTCTATGAATAGTATACCATTCAAAATACAATTGGTTGATGTCATGCACACCATGCGAGGTTTATCCCTAGTTGCTAGAGATGACAATTAGGGCCATTTCCAGTGTAAGAACATTCAGGTAAGGGACTCCCTAATTTCGTGTGATCCTCTTTTTCAAAGAAGGAATATGAAGTTATTCATAGATAAGGGCGCAATAGGGTTTAGCAGAATGCAATTAGTACAACAAGATTCTTTAGCAATGCAATCAGACCTCCTTAAGTTGACCTCTCCTAAAATGACATTCAAGAATATCCTTCAAAGTTGCCACATTATAATTGAATGAAGCATATATTCAAACTACATCTTATTCATTAGTTTGGGACCCCCGGTAGGACGTGTGTGGTCTATGAACTAATACTAAACATAGAGGAGAAGTGTCTAAGAAGAAGCATGCTTGGAATTGGTGATAGCCTATTCTGAAAAGGGAACATTTTTGTACCAATCACTCACTTAGATTTGAGCCTTCAAAATGATCAAAAACACAAAGAAAAAACAAAATCTCACAAAAACTATCTATAATTTAGATCTGATCACTTGGAGCAAAACGACACTATTGCCATCATCTTTGCATTTCTTGGAGGCAAGAGGAGACTTAGAGGAAGAGGCCATTTAGCCCTATACTTGTAAGCGATGAAATTGACGATATCTACAAGCCTACATTGCTGAGGTTGAATCCTGAACCCTTGCGCAAGCTTGACCTAACGAATTTTGGCAGTAGGAAATGGCAATGTTGCCACCAAATTTGCAGTCCAACGCCTAGCCCAAGCGGTCATGGCCAAGTCCCTCTCTATCGATAGAGATTCAAAGAGTAGTCTTTCAAGACATTGGAGCAGCATTGGAGCATCCAATAGCTTCACCAAAAGCTCCCCATTGATTGCTGTAAATACATAGCAGTACTTCACTAAACTTAGTTCGAAAAATGCATGCCTGTAGATCACCCATGTTCAATTGTGTGCATACAAATCAGTACCATTGATGGAGCCGTTTCGCAATTCCAGCTTTCGTGATGGTAAGCTTAAAGTGGAGACTATGGGAGCATGAAAACTCTAACTGGATAAATTAGTCTAAAATAAGGTTAGATAGACTTGTAAATTTTATTTTTCTTGTAATTCCTAGAGATTTTCACGATACTACGACTATGATAGAAATAGTCAATTCCCGGATTGCTTAAACCATTAGTAACGTTATGGAAACAAATCCGATATGGATCCGGGATCCAGAAAAGTATCAAATTCTTGTAATCTATGCTCTAGGTTTCTAGTTTAGGAAACTAGGAGACCATTAGGGAAACGGTCTTCTACCCGTTCTCCACCAGAAACTATCGGCCGCACGTTGGGTACTTAAACCCACCGCCACTTCTCTTTCTCTCCCTCTTTGCTTGTTGAGCTTGGTGAATGTATAGTTGAGAGAAAGAGTAGTGAGTTAACAACCGAGATAGAAAGAGGACAAAAAGATTAGTATCGGAATAGATTATCAATTGTCGGTAATTCATGGTGGCAGCTGCCAATCTAGTTGTACAAAAGCCTAGAGTTGTAGCTTGGATGGTTTGTCCGGTTATCCCTTCTGATTCAGGTCACCAAGCGTAGTTAGAGGAGGACCCCATGTATATTGGGTGTGTCGGATTGTTAGATAGGCCATGGAGTATGAAAAACGAGGAGATGATTCAGGAACTCATTTACGGAGTTCAGAATCAATACAAGTTGACAATGAGAAGTCAACCCGTAGCTTGAACAGAAGACATCTGGGTGGATGTCTATTCGTTTAAAAAGAATGGACTTGGACTAGCCGGAAGAGCGGCTAAGTACGTAGTTGGAAAGTTCCGGAGTCAGGCCCACTTGAAAGAGGGTTTTGCCATCAGTGATTGTAAGAATGAGAAGCATAGACAGGTACTGAATTTTCTAATTCCAATCTTGTATCCAAAAAAGCCTACCTGGATTATAGTGACGGTCGCTAACACCATTTTTGAGGCTTTCGAGGACCCGATCATCCATTGGGAGAGAGTGATTAAAGAAGGAGTGGACAAACTAGCAGAGCACGTAGGTCGAGTAAAGCACAACCCTATCACCCCGTATCTGTTCCACCTCTATCACCACAAGGAGGTCTTGAGTATTGAGGAAATGATTGAATACAACACTGGAGTCGAAATTTTGAAGTACGGCCTTACGGATGAGTTGGAGAAAGAGGAGAAGGAATTCGAAGAAGAAGAGCAACCGGAAGAGGAAGAAGAAGTGGTAGATTGGAAACGAAGGAAGTCCACAAATCTGGTAGCACGGGGGAAGGCGCCAACACCAGAATGGAAGGAACCAATTCCAGATCTAAAACATCCTCAAGAGTTGGAGTTCTTTGAAGCCGGAATCCAGTGGATGCAATAGGCCAAACAAATGTATGGCAACTTAGAGGATCATGTGTTCCTTATTGCAAGCCAACTCAAGGTGGAGTTGGACCCAATTTTGGAAGAGATCCGGAAATATCCAAATTCCACAGAGTTTCGACAGAAAGAGAAACAAATCCAAAAGTTGAAGGAGGAAAGGGATAGCCTCAAGTTCCAACTAGAGTAGACGGAGGGGGAGCTAAACGCAACAAGATAGAAAGAGATGGAAGTTCTTTGACTTGTCCATAACCTCAAGGAATTCGACATGGTTCCGAAGCATACGGTGATCCGAGTTAACTTCTAGACCGCCTAGTTGGAGAAGGAAGGACACATGACCAGATCCAGAATGGTAAAGATCTTGATTGACTTCAAAGCCTGGATGGGGATTGTTTTGAAGGACATGCAAAAGTTGCTAGGGTACTTGGATTTGGAACGGGCCATTGATTTAGAAGGGTTCTTGGAAGTCCCTAGGAACATATTCCAGGATACTTTGGCTCTATAGACTTCGATCCAACAAGCTTCTAGTAGTCCGATTTAGCCACAATCAAAAGGATTGAAGTCTATCCTCACTCTAGTTGCGGAACCATTAGGTAGTTAAGTATAGACTCCTTCAGGACCAACAGTACTGGAGCCGGAGAAAGGGGCAAGTGAGAAGTCTGTTCCGGCAGAACAAGGGGTTTCCATTCTAATTTTTCCACCACCTGGGAAAATCATGGCCGAAAAGTTCACAGTACTCGGATTGACGGTTCGTGGCAACTTCGATGTACAGATTGGAGTAATAACGAGTCCGGCTCGATCTCATCCTCAAGATTTCTCCCATATGTAGCTATTGACGCCAAAACGGGATCATGCTAAGATTGAATTGAGTGAGTTGCCGCAAGCCAAGGATATGGAGATTTAGGAGATTCAGGAGCCGAAAGACGAGGTGTTGAAGTCCGGATCCAAAGAAGAAACGGAATTAGAAGATTCACCTCCCAAGGGTTCACGGAAGCCACAAACTTGGTCATCAACAAAGAGTACATCGGTGAAGGCTTTGGTAAAGACTTTGGGCAGTCAAAGCGGGAGTAGCTCAAAGAAGGCACTATGGGGTAGATAGAGCACAGTAGTTAAGTAGGATTTTCAATCCAGAATGGGATTTCCAAGCGTGGGTCCAAATTCCGGATTATTTTAAGGGTTCTGGATTTGTAGAGATACTTGGGCTGTGAACATTCCAGATATCTCATATTGTTTACTAGTTGGTTGTCTAATTTTTAAGGTGTCTTTTTGGCTTTTTAGGTGTTAACTTTGGTTTTGGTTTTGGTTTTTAAGTGCGTGCAAGTTTGTTGCTCTCTCATTCCATTCTAGCAATTATTTTGTTGTATTCTATTTTCTTCTTTAATTTGAGTCACTTGGTGAATATTCTGGCTCCAACTGAGTATCCAAATTGTATTGGTTTGTTATTTTGAGTGTTGAAGATGTGAAAAGGACATGTAGGGAGGAATTTGGATTTTGGATAACTGAATCGGATTAAGGGACTACTATTGTAAAGATGTTAGATTTGTGATGAAGAAGCTGTGTGTGGTGCCTTTGAATTATCGGAATGGTAATCTGATTTTTATTGAAGAGTGAGGTGACTGTAGATCTGGAATTGGAAACAATTATGTGCGGAGATTAGCAACTATAAAAGGAAACTCCCACTCACTAGAAGGTTTGCCAATCTTGAGATCCATCTTACACCTAGAGAGATTACCCCCTTATCAGTTTTGGATGTTTGAGATCTGTCGTTGTAGTAAGGAGGAGTGAATGCAGTCCTACATGACCTATATTCCGGATTGGCCATTCGGAATGTTGTGAGGATCCGGATCTACCTCCTGTGCTATAACACCTTCAGTTTTTCGGTGTTTGTTGTATGTTTGTTTTTGTCTATGTAGTGAATAGATTAGAGTGGTGAAGTTCCTACCCTTCGAAAGATCAATAGCGGCCCCTCTCATGGTAAAACAAAGGAATTGAAAACTAGTTTATTAAGGGACGAAACCAAGTGATATTGGATCCGGATTGGAATCCGGATAGTAGTGATTCCAGAAAAGAGAGTGAACGAGAGTAGTTGGAAAAAGAAAAAAAGATCATCTGGATACTAGAGTTTAAAAAAGCATCTGGAAGTCCTTGGGATGATAATTCGTATCGTCTTACTACGTTTTTGTGCGTAAAGATACTTACGCCTAGACTACGCATGTGACATAGACCTCGGGTCATAAAATCATCATGGAGGGAGATGTAGGGCCATCAGAGACTTTAGGCGATTACAGGAATTGCTTATTGATTAATCCACCACGAACAGACGATCGCTTGTAAGTAGTAAGTAGGGGCATATGTCATTGAAAGTAAGTTAATTAACCTTGTGCAATTCCCTGAACACTACGAGGTGCAATCTTTCTTGTGAGTGATTTTCTCTAGAAAGCAATTGACTCTCCAACTCTCGCATTGGCCTTCAAACCAAAGGACAATCTGACCAAAGATTTCTTATCCACAATCCAAAATCTTTGAGTTTATTGCAAGATCATACTTTACAACAACTCACCCCTAAACTGCCTCATCCTTGTCACTACCAAATCCCCCCTTACACTACCAAATCCCTCATTGCTGAATGTACATAAACTGCCAAAAGCTCTCTCATCGCTTGCTATGGCGAAACTTCTTCACATGCTCTTGATTGATCTCCCCAGCCACGTTTTTGTTGATCATTATTGAGGCATCCATTCCAAAACACATTTGGAATAATTTTCGTATGACAGCACTATCTTTGAGTCCTGTAACCCCCTGCAAGGCATAGGCTACTCCAATAGGTGAAGACGAGTGTATACTCCCAGCATTCACATGTAGTGACACATCACGAAGGTGCCTCATTAAATTCAAGAAGCGCAAATCTGGTTTTTGGTTAAGGCCAAATATCGCAACGACACTCCTTGGACGGTCCTTGAAGAACGATTCCGCCTCTCCAGATCTTAACCATGCAGCTTGGCCAAGGGGATCTACCTTTCCCTTCGCAGCAGCCTTATAAAAAGCCTCCAAGACCTTGTCTACAAACGCTTGGATAGAGATATTGTGTGCCACTTCATTGATCACTTTCTAACCAACACTTTGACCAGCGATTTGCTCATGTAATTTCAGGACTCCTATTTCCAATGCACTATTTTTTGCCTCCACATCTTTCATATGTTGTTCAAGAGTCGTAAACTTCTTGTACATTTCACTTAAATCGTTTTGCGAGGTGTTGACCTCAACCAATAATGACTGAGGCGAACAACCCTCTTCTAACTCAGACCCCAAAGGATCCCCAAGAGGTCTTACCTTTCTTGTTGACCCCATCTCTATGAGGGCTTTAACAAGGCGCGTTGTTGCCATTTGGGCTGTCCCTACTTGCATCTCTCTCAAGAACTTCGCAACGATATGCTTTCGAATTGCTGGAGGGTCAACTTGTAAGACATTCTCCATGGAAGCTAATGGCCGCTTCAAACCTTGCTTCTTGAATCCAAAACTTACACGCTTCCCCTCCATCCTGGATACCACAAAAATAAAGTAGAATAGGTCATGAATACTTACACAAATAGGTCATGCACTTTTCAGCACTTACTTTTGGGGCACTAATTTGAATTCCGCATTCCTTTCCTCTCATCTTGGTTCGAGGTGAACTCTCCACGAAGAGGTCATGAACCTTTTAGCAATTATATTTTCAAGCTCTATTCTGAATTCTAAATTCCATTTCGTTCACTTCAAACCGAGTGTCGCAGCACAGGGCAGGTCAATTCCCCATTATACTCACAAAAATCGCTCTAGAGTATAACTAAGTGACTCTAAAGATCGAACCCACGAGATCCTGTGAAGTATCTAGCTCTATTAAGCAGTTAAGCTCAGTCAGTATCCCAATCTTACTTTCCGGTCCTAGATATAGAACCAGAAATACCACCACACCAGATAACTATAGACCGGATTTCCCCTTCTTCCGGTCCTACTAACTATCCGGTCCATACAAATATCCAAATCCCAGGATCTTACAACTTCCGATCCTGGAAATCCGTCCTGACCAATCCGGTCCGGATGGTCATCATGTATCCGTAATCCTATCCGGTTTAGTTTTGCCTCTGTTTCACCATCAGAGGGGTCGCCGCTTACATTTGAGAGTGGTAGGCCCACCACTCCTTCCGTGACTTATAGTGGCTGAAGACCCACTGTCCTACTTCCTAAACTCCTAAGCTAATCCGGATCCGGTTTGGTCCTTCACAACAACCCAGATAGCAATCCGGGTTGTAGGTCACACAAAGACCCCACACTCGACCCTTCTTATACTACAACGACCTTGATGCTACTTCCGATCCGTGCGAAGACAGGTGGTTACAAGTGCACCCGTCCGTTTCAACATCAACTAAAGTTCTTCCGTTACCCATACGGGTGGTGAGACCTCACAGGAGATCGGACACTCGACCGGATGTCCCACCCGGGAGTTCTAGCGCAGCTAAGGAATCCCTCCCTACCCGCCTAGCCTAACAACGACTTTCTCACCCGGAATCTCAAACTCTAGACGTGCTGAGGAACTAAGTTCACTCCCAACTCTTCGATACCTACTCACATGCACCTTGGATCGGAAAAGAAACACCAAGGGGAGAAATCACTCGCAAACCGGCTCGTACTATTCTAACTCCACATCATACAATCCTGTCGCGCTGGAGAGAGACACACAATGAGGAGAAGAGAAAGGTACAAGAAGTTTGTAAAATGAAAAACTCCCAATTCCCATCGCGGGAACCGATTTATATACAAAGGGTAAAAACCCTAAAAGCACAAAAAGGAGCGGAAAACCCGTGGGGGTCCGCCGGCATCCTAATCTAACTTCCGGCTAACCTAATACTGTTGAGCCGGATCCGGATCCGGATCCGCTCCTACTCCTAACTGAAATCCAAAATCCTATCTACCCTACAACTCTAGATCCTATTGTCAGGCTTCCGACCTCCGGAACCAGCTCCTCGAAGACTTCACTCAAGTTCCGGATCCGTTCCCCCTCCGCAAGGTTAGATCCGGGTGAAGACTCCAGGTCGATTGTGACATCCGGTCTCCTGCCCGGAGTCTCAGCCCGTGTAGACTTCTTGGACTCAGGAGTCCAATCCTTCCTATCCTTCGCAATAGTCGCGTCCGGAAAGATATCCGGTAGCGATATATCCGAAAGATGAATCCCCTTGGAGCACGTTGCTCCAGTCAGCTTCCGGCTGCTTTCCTCAATCCGGTCCGCAGCCTTCCGCCCCTCCACCATTGCCGTCTCCACCTGCTCAGCGAAGTCGGCGAGAATCCGGACCATCCGGGAACCGGATAGTTTCTTCTCTTCGTGGATCTTCTCGTCGAAGAGCTTCGCTTTGGCGGCGGCCGTTCCGGTCTCTCCCAGGACCCCCTTGATCTGCTCGGCTATCTTCCGAGTCTCCTCCGCCATCTCCCGGGCGGCCGTCACGTCTTCCCGATAGGCAAAAAGAGTTGCCTTCAGGTTATCCACCTCCTCCTGCAACCGGCGGATCTCTGCTTCCTGTTTCCGGGTCTCTTCCGGATTGGTGATGCACTCCGCCACCTTTTCCGCCAACTTGCTGTCCGGTGGCGCACCTACCAACTTTCCGATCGCCGCAAGCATCCTGTGCTTGACCTCCCAATCCGCCCTGATGTTGCAGAGGACGTTGATAAGACCGTTGAACGGATCTTGCATTTCCGGGTCTCCCCCGGAAACGGTCTTCTCGGCTTCCAGTTTCTCTTCCGGGGCCGGTCTGTCTTGACCGGGAGGCGTCCCGTGCTTGTGTGGAGGCGTCAACTTCTGTCGCTTGATGGGCGGCATCGGCTCCTCCTCTTCCTCGCTCGACTCCCGTTCTGACCCGGAATCGGATTCGGCCTCGTCATCTGTTTCCGACTCCCCATACTTCAGGAGGACTTCCTGAGTCTTCCACACCTTCTCCTCCGTGTCGGTGAAGACTTGGTGTTCCCGATAGAGGTGGAAGAGGTAAGGGCACACTGGAGTGGCCCTTTTCTTCCCAACCCTACTAACGAGCTGGGCCACGAGATCGGAAATGATCCGTGCCCAGTCCACTTTCTGGGTACCACTTAGGGCACCGAAAATGGTGTTGCCAAGGGTGATCGTCACCCTGGTCGGCTTTTCCGGGTGAAGAACCGGAACCAGGAATTGCAGGAGCCGACGGTGTCGGTCATCCACGCAATCCTCGACCGCGTATCCGTCCTTCGGGTTGACAGCCCCCTGGAACTTCCCTCGGACAAACTCATCCTTCCGGTTCGCCATCCCTAAACCTCCTGCCCGGAAACCGTAAACCCCTCTCCACATTCCCTCGTTCCAGCTGACGGGAGTTCCTCTCACGGTGTTGTCAAACTGGTTGGACAGCTTTCCGAGGAGCTCCTTGACCATTCTCTCCTCCCTAAAACCCCAGGGTTTCTCGGCAAACCCGAGGCAACCCATGGATTTGAGATCCTCCATGAGTTGAGACTTTTCCGGCTCTGTGGAGGGAATAACCGGAATGACTTTCCGGAGCTTCACCTCACCTCCAGAGGGACTCGCTTGTCTCGACCTACGTAGCGGCGGCATTCCCTCTCCAATCTATCTCACTCTCTCCTAGCCGCATGTCCCGTTCCTCACGTTCTCTCTCCGATCTCAACTGGAATCAAAACAAACAGAACACAAACGCACAAACGCCAAAAACTCAACCGCACACGCTCAAGGTCGAGTTTCTAAAAGGGGGTGCAACAGTGAAAGCTCCTCCTTTTATAGTCCCTGGACCCTTTCCGGTTTGTCATCATGAATCCGGTTCATCATCATAATCCGGTCCTAGACCTAATCCGTGTTGCATTCCGTTTCTGTCGTTAGTTACTCCTGACCGGATTAGACCCAAGAGGCCCACTACTTCACATTCCGTGCTAATTTTGAGTTTTCCTTCTCCACCTTATCGGATCCGGTTCCCTAATGACTAGTTTCCGTTCCTATTTTGGTGTATACTAAGAAAATCAAAATTTTAAGCTGCGACACCGAGGTAAACTCTCCACGAACAGGTCATGCACTCTTCAGCATATTTAGTTTAATTTGCTAAATTAAAGTCTAGAACTTCCTACTTCGTCTTCCCTTTACAGATCAATCACGGTTATAGGTACACTCAACAATAGACATTGCATACAAACAGAATTATTGGAAACAAACATTTAAGAAACAACCAAAGGCATGAATCAAATCTTTAATGCAACAAGGAAAGAACAACAATAGCAACAACATCAAACATACAAATACAGAGATTGCCTCACCCTCGTGAAATCAAACATTCAGAAAAATCCCTACAACATTGAAAGAATCTTTTCATCACATCGGTATTAGCACAACAATTCAGAGGGAGTCTAGATCCGCACAAAACAAACATCACATGATCCTAGTTTTAACAGAAGCAAAGCCAACAAATCGGTAAACGTAGGATAAATTGAGTGTACATCTTTTTCGATGAACAATCTGTAAATTGCGAATAACACAAGTGATTAGGCAAGTCTAACACTTCATAGATCCATTCTTCAACTACTTCAGTATTCCACAAGCTAGTAGAACTTTGCAGTAGAATTTTCTGCTTCAAGAGTTTACCTTACTATAAGCAGTCAGGTATAAGCTTGAAATTTGTCTTCCAACCTCGATAGAGGAAAATGATTTCCAAAGCTCTCAAGGAGGCATCCAAATGCTCTAAAAGCGGAAAATAAAGGCGCTCAAGTTCTACGTTCAGCCCCTATCAGACACGCAAATCTCACCCTAAGGTCAATCGGCCAGAGTGAAAACACAGAGTACTTCAAATGTTATCAATCGAACGAAGGAGATACCATGCTTAGTCGTTGTCAAATTAGTTGACACGTTTGGATGCCGAACTTTCTTGAGATAATGCTATCATATGCTGTATCAACAATTCTGACTCAAAGAAACAAAAAAATTAATCTTGGTGCACATTTTTAGTAAGACGTAAGTGCAAAGAAAGTAATTCATACCATTATACAGTTCTTCGGGTTTCAATCTGACCTTAGCCATCAAAAGTCATCCAAATTTTATTTTCACAAAGAAAAAGAAAATTCGAGATGACTACCAAGTTAAGTTGCACTACAATGAGCTAAAACGATGTTTGAACTTTTTGGATTGCATGGTAATGTACGCTTGATCAACAAGGAAATAGGAAAAAACAATCCTAGTACACATTTGAAGCAAAGAACTTCACCTCTATTTAACCCTAGAAACAATAGCAAACATAAAAAAAGTTGTGCAAGATAGGTTCATACGGACATAAATAACTCAAAATCAGTGCATATATATAATTATAAAACCCGAATTCACTTGACTAATTCAATCCAACACCAATCTCCCAAAAAACCTAATCCACATGAATCATCAATACGAAGAACACAAACCTGATGCATACGCAATGACACCTATGATAGAGCACAAAAGATAACCATACAACAAACCGAATCACCAACTCTTAAGCTCTGCATCTAACTTCTTGATCCACCAAAAGTAAAAAAACACAAAATATAAAAGTAGATAAATAAATAAAACTGCGAAAACACTAAGAGAAATCACATTGAGAATGAGAAGGTATGGAGTGAAAAACAAAAGCCAATAGGAGCCCTTCTCCATGCAAAAAGTTTGACACTCCTTTTGTGTCCTGTAGAGAATGAGAAAGTAGATTGAAATTTACCAACGCAAATTACAAAGTTGTCGAACACGAATCCGCTTGTGTCAGTAGTTGCACCTCTTTCAATCCTTGCATGCTCAATCACTACAAAACCCCAAATCCTTAGTAAGCCCCAAGTCTTTTTGATTTTAGAAAAATGAGCAAGAATTCCAATGCTTTTCGATGAAGGAACGAAAGAAAAAGGCTTTATAAAGGAGGACACCAACAACAATAGAAATACGTCCAACAGAAATCCACTTGTTAGAGGAATGACACTAGAAACAAGAGCAAAACAACCAATATGAATCCACTTGTGTCAATAGATCCACCTCTTCAATTCTGCGTGCTCGATTGCTACAAAACTCCACATCCTAAGCCCCAAGTCTTCTATAGTAGAATTTAGAAAATCAATAGGAATCACAATGGTTTTCGATGAAGAGACTAAAACAAGAGATTCTATAGAGGAATGACAACGAAACCAAGACTAGTGCAACACGGGGAGGATCACTAGAAAGAAGGTTGCGAAAAAACGTGAAATGGATTTTCGGGATGCAGAAAAACTAAAATGCGGTAGCATCAATTCAATTACAAGGTGAACACATTTCTACACTATTCTCTAACGCAAATCGAAGGTGAGAATGGCAGGTAGGGTAAGCAGTGACAACTGCGAATGGCACCGACAAAAAAGTTACGCAAGAGCGGTTTTAACGTGTCCATGAATAGCTCAAATTTATATATGGCAGATTTTCCTAGAAAGAAACTTACATACCTATGCAACAGCTACTAATTCTGCATTGCCAAAGGAATTTGAATCGTAACTGAGAATTGAGAAAGTTTGACAACCGAACAGGAGCAAGCTCGTTGGAACAGAAGGGCCCTCAAGACTCTACATCTAGCTCGAATGTGTCGCAGCTCCGCTCAGAACGGCAAACAAACAAAGATGACGGAATTGGGACCATGGAAATTTCGTTTTCATCCAACAGTGGAGATCGTGGATTGTGTCATCACAGACATTTGTGAGAATCGGTTTGGGGTCTAGCCACATTGCTTGTAATTAGTCTAGTTGGCATGTGACATGGCTTGTGGCTTTAGGGAGACAATTGGATCAAGGATTTTCTTTTCATTTTTAATAAAATGCCATAGTGGTGATATAAGTGAGTAACTCACTAGCAGGAAATAGTGTCACAATCAACAAAAAAACAGTTGACATTTTTTGAAAATTGTATTGAAGTGAATACAAATTTCTGAAAATTGTGTTGTAGTCAACAAAAAATACATAAAATATCATTTGTTTTTTTTATTGATTATGACACTATTTTCTAAATCTTGTAGGTGGTGCTAAAAGCATTGAGTATGTACCAAGTAAGGAGGGTTGTAATGCACATTGGCTCTATTACATTCTATATTAGCTTGATCACACAATCTAACACTTTCCCACATTTTTGCTTGAAAAGAAGTATTGAGGGAGCCAACCTATTTCCGACCACTTAAGCCATTGAGCATATTTGGAATACAAGTATTTTGAGTGCAAAAATTTCCTATGTGTAAAAATAGATTTAAGCTATAGAAGAATTAGGAAACCACCAAAGTTGAATAGGACCTTTTAATGTTGAATTATCACAAATTCATTGCACAATGTTCTTCTCTTTGCACTAAATTAAGTTTTTTTTAGAAGTTTTAGTAAAATATAAATTAGAGAGAAGGTCCATTGGACAAGTTCAGGTTGGTGAAAAACAACACTTCAATGTATAAGTTGCCATGTACTTTAGCAATTGTAAAAAACTCCATTCTACTAAAATAATGATTCAAAGGTCTTAACATTTGATGTAAAGAATATGCATGGTGTATAGTGAGTGACCGATACTTCTTTCTTCTTTTAGCTTTTGATACCTTTTACTACAAATGTAGTGGCTATAAAAAAACAAACTACTAAGATCCTTTCCTAGCACTGCTTATGCAATTCCTCAAGAATGTAATGTACAAAACTATAATCACTCATAAGAGAAAGAAAGAACTAGATTATATTCATATAGTAAGAAAACTCCAAATGGTAGTTGTATGTAAAATTTCAATTAGTAACAATTGTGTTCAATGTAAATCCTTTGATGAACCAATAAATAACAGTCTAATTTGGATATTTATTGACAATTATTTCATTTCAAAGAAGTATCATTATTGTTAGTTATAATGTATCACAACTAAGGTATATCCACTAATATTGTCATTTGCTCCAATTAAACAAAAATAAATAACAAGAATTAAGATGAAGGGGTGCCATGATCATGAACAAATAGAAGATCAAGTAGGCAAAAATAGAAGTTGAGAATTTTGACCTAAAAAAGAAGAGATATTCACTTTCCAAGGGAATTTAAATAAAGTATCATTAATTAACAAGGCCTCTTTTAAATCAAGCACTACACCTATTGATCTCCTGAATAATTTTGATTGTGCTTCTACCATTTTTAATACAAGTTTCAAATTTTGGAGAAAAAAACATTTAGGGATACATGTAATCATAAGATCTTGTAGCATGCTTGTTTGAAAAGATGTGCAAAAAATTTCAAAAATTTCCACCGTGTAGATTGCAAA
Source organism: Pseudoscleropodium purum (assembly GCA_963969395.1). Classification (NCBI taxonomy): domain Eukaryota; kingdom Viridiplantae; phylum Streptophyta; class Bryopsida; order Hypnales; family Brachytheciaceae; genus Pseudoscleropodium; species Pseudoscleropodium purum. The sequence continues at coordinate 24,756,175 of OZ017796.1, forward strand.
ATGTTAGCATTTAAAGTGACAATAATCCATTTTTTACCCTTACAAAAATTTGGACAACTGCACTTCATAAGGTCACATTTTTACTAAAAAAATGTCCAAAATGGTGATTAGTCTTTAAATTCATTCTTCAAGTCAAAATGACTACATGCTTGAACAATTTTAGATCATTTGGAATTATACAACATATAAGTAAAAAATAATATGTACAAAGAAGTAGAAAATGATTCAAAATTCAAATTGTCAACAAGGTAATTCTGAAATTGAAAAACTCAAATCCCAATGGTTGTAATGTTATAGTAAATAATTTGCACCTAATGCTTTTAATTTCTCCCAAAAAATATTGAAAATTGAGTTAAATAAAAGACTTCAAAGTTTGTCTTAGAGTAGAGATTCAATAACAACTTGCAAGCTAAAACTTTTCTTAGTGGTCAAAATGGAACGATTTGAAGCTTTCCAAATATATATAAACTTAGAGAACCAATTTCAAATTTGAAAATCTTAAGTGATTTTTAAAGAAGTTTTTTTGTTGCCTAAGCTACCCAATGAGCAATGAAAAGTATATATCATCCATAACTTTTTAATTATGTAGTCAAAAATTATAAAAATTGTTGGGCCTTAAAGCTACTCCTTGGGCATGTATTGTATTAAAATTTCAAAGAGTAAAAATAAAAACTCCATTCATAGTGAGTTGCACAAAATTGCTATGTAGCCAAAAAACGCAGTTTGGGCATTTAGAGGTTAAAAAGAAAACAAAATGATAGGTTCATAAAATGATACATGTTCTTGAATCACTTCTCCCAATCACTTCTTCTACTAACAATTTAGCATGCCATCTTTCACCATTCATGCTCATACAATAGAACTTGTCTTGGTACATCTTCTCTTATTGCACGACTGCTAAATACTCATATGTAGACAATAGGTGGGTCCAATTTCAAGCACATTTTCATAAAGTAATACGCCAAACTTAGAATAAAAGAAGTACCATATTTAGAGGTTTCTTGTGGCGAAAACCAATTAAAAATTTTAATGTTGAATATTTCTGAAAATTAATGAGTCATCTAACCAAAATTTAGGAAAATCATTTGTAAAAGATGCTGGAACATGGGGGGAACTTCAAGACAACTCATTATGACCATGTGTTCACCTGTAGGTGGGTGGAGAGGTGGATAATTGGATTTTTATAATGAATTTCATTGTTTATCATGAATCTTTAAAAGATATAGGACAATTTGAAAATGAAAGCTTGATTTAACTAGGTATAAGTAGTTGAGCTTCTTCTAATCCTAATCTAGTTATCTCGCACTAGTTGTTTTACTTCCTACCACCCCACTTGTACAAACAAATTGTTTAGGCAGACTTTATCACTTATATGAATTTTTTTTTTGAAGTTCCTCAAGATAGATGTAGAATAATTATTATAATTTTAATACTAATGCCAAATTTTTAAAAATATATATTTAAATTGCCAAAGCCTATTTTACACTTTAATTAATTATTTAGAAAAAACGTACCAAAAGTGACCTCCAAGTATGGTATATCAAGAGACCTAAATAAATTTAGCCTCTCTATGTGCATACCTCATTACCAATTTCACCACCATACATTACGATGAGATCTATTGTCCTTAGTGTTACTTTATACTTAAAGGATGAGCCAATCTATTGTGTTAGAGGCCAAAAATCTTCACTTGTGATTAGACAAATCACTAAGCCAATTTGGTGAAATGAATTTTAAATTCAAAAAAGACATGGATGTACCAAAAATGGGAGGCAATTCTCGACCCCAAGGCCAATGTCAAATCTCAATTTTAAAAAGTTTTTTTACAAAATATTATTTTTTTCAACAAATTAGATTCATTGGCCATTTGGAAAAATTGGCCACAAGGGAAATTGACCCAACCTCAAGGTGTTGAACAACCTTGACAATTTCAGACACTTTCTATCTTATCTAAGTTTTATTGAATCAACCCAACTTCTCGGCCTCAAGGCCTTTACATATAGGAAAATTGCCCCCCTTTATAATCTTATTCTAATGAGTAGTTGAGGATGGCCTTCAACCCAAAAGGGGCTGAAATTTTGAGCGATTGGCCTTAACGAGAATTGGCCCAGCCTCTACGTATAAAGCAGCCCTTAGGTGTTGATCTTTAAGTGAGGTCATACGATGGATGCTCATACAAAATACTTCCAAAAAATACTGTCGTATAACATTCTTTTCAAAACTTCAAAGGGTTGTACTGTACAGTATGAAGTTCTGACCCTCTCCCACTCGAACAAAGAAAACTTCGCACACCTTCATGGACTGGTCAGCTTAGCATTACAGGGTCATAAGTGTAAGCCTGGTATCAAGTGTATCATCCTTCACTCAGTTTCGAAGTTTTTATCAATTGAGTCAGCAGAAACCTGTGCTGTAACAAGCACTGCGAATTTAGTTTCTCAACTGATTAATAACCACCACATGCCACTGTCGACACCGCTATTTGAGAAGCCCTCGCGCCAACTCAAAACACCTCAACAACATTACAGACAAGCAAGAGATTTTCATGAGTTGAAAGCTATAGAAAGCTATATCAATGTCGTGAGGGATAAGCAATCGTATCAATGGCATCTGCCAGCCTCCACAATCATCTTAACATGAAGCTAAACTCTTCATCCTGCCGATCACTTATCTTGAAATCTGAAAACGGGGACGCTTTAACTGTGATAAGGCAAGCCTTTCCTAACAAATGAGGATAAGTACAGTCAAAATACAGGGAACTAGAGCTCTTAAGCCCGAGAACGCTTGGCAGGTGTACCCTCCACGTCGTAACCTCCCCGCTCCTCGTCCTCATATCCACCAGTTTTGGTCTTCCTGCGATCCAATATCTTGTTGATTTTGTGAAGCTCGTTTGTAAGCTTCTGATCTTTGTTTTGCTTCCGTGTCTTGCGGCCATCCTGCATTTTCACTCCAAACTGAAAAGCAGCTTTCGGCATGGCTTCTTTCTGCTCGTTGTACTTGGCCCAGTCGTCCTCGGACTCAAAATCCCAACGGTGCAACCTTCCTTTAGCCTGCACCAAGTGAGCACAAATCGATCAGAGAGTGCAAGCATTAGTTAACCATGAAAACCAACAAAAAATACACGTAGCACAAACAAATAAACAAACGGTGAGAATACATACACGGCCACCCATATCCATCTTGGTCAGATCTTCGTCCTCATCACTGCCCACAATTTCACGATTGTACTCTTGATATCCTGGATAACACTCAGAATAACTCTCCGAAATGAAATTAGGGTCCTTCTCGCGAGCATCCCGTTCTCTGCGCTGCTGCAATCGCTCGTCATCGCGCTTGAAAACGGATCCTAATCCTCGGTCTTTCTCTTCCTGAGTCATCATATGTGGGTCTCCTTGGAGCTCTAGATTTACAAATTCTCCTGCAACCTACATCTCTCAACAATAATCCCACTTTAGCAGCAGTAGTGCTCATTTTTCAAGCCAAGTACCATAGCTGAACAATAGTTGTATCACATCTACGGCAAATTCTTTCAAAATTAGCGTTCATTACTTTGAATGTTCCTTGCAATCTTTGGTTCTCTCTTGTAAATAAACTTCATTTTGAAGAATAAAAGTCCCAAAGCCGCTGTTTGGTTACGGTATCAGATCACATTAACAACTTCAGAACAATAGTTTAGGATGTTGAGGCCAAATCGTACACTCTTACTAATGAAGACGACACATTCAAAATGCATGATCGATAAGAAACATAGTAGCACTTACCGCAGGATTTGCATATTGATCCACATATGCTGCATACTGCTCAGGTGGCCAAGGGCCAGCATATTGCTCTGGTGGAGGTTGGGGATACTCAGTCCATTCCCCGGCTGCGTAAGGCATCGTCGGCCCTTGAACAGAAGCATCATAGCCGGCCTGTTCATAAAAAATCACCTCCCCTAAAATGACATTCAGGAATATCCTTCAAAGTTGCCACATTATAATTGAATGAAGCACACATTCAAACTACATCTCCTTCGTTAGTTTGGGACCTCCGGTAGGACTTGTGTGGTCTACGAACTAATACTAAACATAGAGGAGAAGTGTCTAAAAAGAAGCACATTTGGAATTGGCGATAGCCCATTCTGAAAAGGGAACATCTTCATACCAATCACTCACTTAGGTTTGAGCTGTCAAAATGAAAGAAAACACAAAAAAAAACCAGAATCTCACCAAAACCATCTACAATTCAGATCTGATCACTTGGAGCAAAACGACACTATTGCCACCATCTTTGCATTCCTTGGAGGCAAGAGCAGACTTATAGGAAGAGGCCATTCAACCCTGCACTCGTAAGCAATGAAACTGACGATATCTGCAAGCCCACATTGCCGAGGTTGAACCCTGAACCCTTGCGCAAGCTTGACCTAACAAATTTTGGTAATAGGGGATGGCAACGTTGCTACCAAGTTTGTACTCCAACGCCCAGTCCAAGCGGTCATGGCCAAGTCTCTCTCCATTGACAGAGATTCAAAGAGCAATCTTTCAGGACATTGGAGCAGAATTGGAGCATCCGGTAGCTTCACCTAAAGCTCCCTATCGACTGCTGCAAGTACATAGTGCAGTACTTCACTGAACTTAGTTCGAGAAATGCATGCCTGTGGATCACCCACGTTCAATTGTGTGCATACAAATCAATACCATTGATGGAGCTGTGTCGCAATTCCAGCTTCCATGATGGTAAGCTAAAAGTGGAGACCGAGGGTCATAAAATCATCGTGGAGGGAGACGCAGGGCAATCAAAGACTGTGGGAGATTACAAGAACTACTCATTGATTCCTCCACCACGAACAGAGGATCGCTTGTAAGTAGTAAGTAGGGGCATATATCATTGAAAGTAAGTTAATTGAACCTTGTGTAACTCCTTCAGCACTACGAGGTGCAATCTTTCTTGTGAGTGATTTTCTCTAGAAAGCAATCGACTCTCCAGCTCTCGCACTAGCCTTCAATCCAAAGGACAATCTGACCAAACATTTTTTGTCCACAATCCAAAATCTGTGAGTTTATTGCAAGATCATGCTTAACAACAACTCACCTCTAAACTACCTCATCCTTGTCACTACCAAATCCACCCTTACACTAGGGTTGACAGGACAGTCGGACGTCCGGATGCGGACGTTGTGTCCGTAGCGTCCGCTGACATTCGCGGTCCGCCTCGTCCGCCCTGTCTGCCCCGCCGCATTCTGTTCGTCCCGTCCGCCTTTTGACGGTGGGAGGGACGCTGCGTTTGCTGGCGTCCGTGAGGAAGGACGACCGGATTACGGACGCTATTTTGGGGCGGACGTACTGATTTGTCAATCCTGCCTTATAGTACCAAATCCCTCTCATTGCTGAATGTACATAAACTGCCACATCCCCTTACACTACCGAATCCCTCACTATTGAATGTACATAAATTGCCAGAAGTTCTTTGATCGCTTGCTAAGTCGAAACCTCTTCACATGCTCTCGACTAATCTCCCTAGCCACGTTTTTGTTGATCATTGTCGAGGCATCCATTCCTAAACACATTTGGAATAATTTTCGTACAATAACACTATCCTTGAGTCCTGTAACCCCCTGCAAGGCATAGGCTACCGCGATAGGTGAAGACGAGTGTGCACTCCCTCCACTCACATGTAGTGACACATCACGAAGGCGCCTCATTAAATTCAAGAAGCGCAAATCTGTTTTTTGATTAAGGCCAAATATCGCAATGGCACTCCCTGTACAGTCCTTGAAGAACGATTCTGTCTCTCTAGATCTTAACCATGCAACTTGGCCTTGGAGGTCTAAGTTTCCTTTCGCAGCAACCTTATAAAAAGCCTCCAAGACCTTGTCTACAAACGCTCGGATAGAGATATCGTGTGCCACTTCATTGATCACTTTCTGACCAGCACTTTGAGCAATGATTTGCTCATTGATCACTTTCTGACCAGTGATTTGCTCATGTAATTTCAAGACTCCTCTTTCCAATACACTATTTTTAGGGTTGACAGGACAGTCGGACGTCCGGACGCGGACGCTGACATTCGCGGTCTGCCTGTCCGCCTTGTCTGCCCCGTCCGTCTGCCCCACCCGTCCGCCTTCCGATGGCGGGAGGGACGCTTCGTCCGTTGGCATTTGTGAGGACGGACGTCCGGGTTACGGACGCTATTTTGGAGCGGACGTACTGATTTGTCAACCCTGACTATTTTTTGCATCCACATCTTTTATATGTTGCTCAAAAGTCGCAAACTTCTTGTACATTTCACTTAAATTGTTTTGTGAGGTGTTGACCTCAACCAATAATGACTGAGGCGAACAACCCTCTTCTAATTCAAACCCCAAGGGATCCCCAAGAATTCTTACCTTTCTTGTTGACCCCATTTTTATGAGGGCTTTCACATGGCGCATTGTTGCCATTTGGGCAGTCCCTACCTGCATCTCTCTTAAGAACTTCGCAACGATATGCTTTCGAACTACTGGAGGGTCAACTTGTAGGACATTCTCCATGGAAGCCAATGGCCGCTTCAAACCTTGCTTCTTGAATCCAAAACTTACACACTTCCCCTCCATCCTGGATACCACAAAAATAAAGTAGAATACGTCATGAATACTTATACAAATAGGTCATGCACTTTTCAACACTTACTTTTGGGGCACTAATTTGAATTCCGCATTCCTTTCGTTTCACCTCGGTTCGAGGTGAACTCTCCACCTCGGTTGGAGGTGAACGGAATGGAATTTGAAATTTAGAATAGAGCTCGAAAATATAATTGCTAAAATGTTCATGACCTCTTCGTGGAGAGTTCACCTCAAACCGAGGTGAAAGAAAAGGAATGCGGAATTCAAATTAGTGCTCCAAAAGTAAGTGTTGAAAAGTGCATGACCTATTTGTGTAAGTATTCATGACGTATTCTACTTTATTTTTGTGGTATCTAGGATGGAGGGGAAGCGTGTAAGTTTTGGATTCAAGAAGCAAGGTTTGAAGCGGCCATTGGCTTCCATAGAGAATGTCCTATAAGTTGACCCTCCAATAGTTCGAAAGCATATTGTTGCGAAGTTCTTGAGAGAGATGCAGGTAGGGACAGTCCAAATGGCAACAATGTGCCATGTCAAAGCCCTCATAAAAATGGGGTCAACAAAGAAGGTAAAAATTCTTGGGGATCCCTTGGGATTTGAGTTAGAAGAGGGTTGTTCGCCTCAATCATTATTGGTTGAAGTCAACACCTCGCAAAACAATTTAAGTGAAATGTACAAGAAGTTTGCGACTTTTGAGCAACATATGAAAGATGTAGATGCAAAAAATAGTGCATTGGAAAGAGGAGTCCTGAAATTACATGAGCAAATCACTGGTCAGAAAGTGATCAATGAAGTGGCACACAATATTTCTATCCGAGTGTTTGTAGACAAGGTCTTGGAGGCTTTTTATAAGGCTGCTGCGAAAGGAAACTTAGACCCCCAAGGCCAAGCTGCATGGTTAAGATCTAGAGAGGCGGAATCGTTCTTTAAGGACTATACAGGGAGTGCCATTGCGATATTTGGCTTTAACCAAAAAACAGATTTGCACTTCTTGAATTTAATGAGGCGTCTTCGTGATGTGTCACTACATGTGAGTGGAGGGAGTGCACACTCGTCTTCACCTATCGCGGTAGCCTATGCCTTTCAAGGGGTTATAGGACTCAAGGATAGTGCTATCGTACAAAAATTATTCCAAATGTGTTTTGAAATGGATGCCTCGACAATGATCAACAAAAACATGGCTAGGGAGATCAATCGGAAGCATGTGAAGAAGTTTTTTGCATCCACATCTTTCATATGTTGCTCAAAAGTCGCAAACTTCTTGTACATTTCACTTAAATCGTTTTGCGAGGTGTTGACCTCAACCAATAATGACTGAGGCGAACAACCCTCTTCTAATTCAAACCCCAAGGGATCCCCAAGAATTCTTACCTTTCTTGTTGACCCCATCTCTATGAGGGCTTTGACATGGCGCATTGTTGCCATTTGGGTTGTCCCTACTTGCATCTCTCTCAAGAACTATGCAATGATATGCTTTCAAATTGCTGGAGGGTCAACTTATAAGACATTCTCCATGGAAGCCAATGGCCGCTTCAAACCTTGCTTCTTGAATCCAAAACTTACACGCTTCCCCTCCATCCTGGATACCACAAAAATAAAGTAGAATAGGTCATGAATACTTACACAAATAGGTCATGCACTTTTCAGCACTTACTTTTGGGGCACTAATTTGAATTCCGCATTCCTTTCCTCTCATCTTGGTTCGAGGTGAACTCTCCACGAAGAGGTCATGAATCTTTTAACAATTATATTTTCAAGCTCTATTCTGAATTCTAAATTCCATTTTGTTCACTTCAAACCAAGGTAAACTCTCCACGAACAGGTCATGCACTCTTCAGCATATTTAGTTTAATTTGCTAAATTAAAGTCTAGAACTTCCTACTTCGTCTTCCCTTTACAGATCAATCACAGTTATAGGTACACTCAACAACAGACATTGCATACAAAGAAAATGATTGGAAACAAACATTTAAGAAACAACCAAAGGCATGAATCAAATCTTTAATGCAACAAGGGAAGAACAACAATAGCAACAACATCAAACATACAAATACAGAGATTGCCTCATCCCCGTGAAATCAAACATTTAGAAAAATCCCTACAACATTAAAAGAATCTTTTCATTGCGTAGGTATTAGCACAACAATTCAGAGGGAGTCTAGATCCGCACAAAACAAACATCACATGATCCCAATTTTAACGGAAGCAAAGCCAACAAATCGATAAATGCAAGATAAATTCAGTGTGCATCCTTTTCGATGAACAGTCTGTAAATTGCAAATAACATAAGTGATTAGGCAAGTCTAACACTTCATAGATCCATTCCTCAAATACTTCAGTATCTCGCAAGCTAGCAGAACTTCGCAGTAGAAATTGTTGCTTCAAGAGTTTACCTTAGTCAACTATGAGCTTGAAATTTGTCTTCCAACCTCGATAGAGGAAAATGATTTCCGAAGCTCTCAAGGAGGCATCAAAATGCTCTGAAAGCGGAAAGTAAAGGCGCTCAAGTTTCCATGTTCAGCCATGCAAATCTCACCCTAAAGTCGGCTGGCCAGAGTGAAAACATAGAGTACTTCAAATATTATCAATCGAACGAAGGAGATACCATGCTCAATCACTGTCCAATTAGTCGACGCGTTTGGATGCCGAACTTTCTTGAGATAATGCTATCATATGCTGTATCAACAATTCTGACTCAAAGAAACAAAAAAATCAATCTTAGTGCACATTTTTAGCGAGTCATAAGTGCAAAGAAAGCAATTCATATTGTCACACAATTCTTTGGATTTCAATCCGACCTCAGACATCAAAACTCATCCAAATTTTATTTTCACAAAGGAAAAGAAAATTCGGGATGACTACCAAGCTAAGTCGCACCACAATGAGCTAAATCGATGTTTGAACTCTCTAGATTGCACGGCAACATACGCTTGATCAACAAGGAAACAGGGAAAAACAATCCTCGTGCACATTTGAAGCAAATAACTTCACCTCCATTTAACCCTAGAAACAATAGCAAATATAAAAAAAGTTGCGCAAGATAAGTTCATACGGGCATAAATAACTCAGAATCAGTACACATATACAATCATAAAACCCTAATTCACTTCACTAATTCAATCCAGCACCAATCTCCCAGAAAACCTAATCCACATGAATCATCAACACCAAGACGTGACGCAGATGCAATGACACCTATGATAGAGCACGAAAGATAACCGTACAACAAACCAAATCACCAACTCTTAAGCTCTGCATCTAACCTCTTGATCCACCAAAAGTTAAAAAACACAAAATATAAAAGTAGATAAATAAATAAAACTGCAAAAACACTAAGAGAAATCACATTGAGAATGAGAAGGTATGGCGTGAAAAATAGAAGCCAATAGGAGCCCTTCTCCATGCATAAAGTTGGACACCCCTTTCGTGTCCTGTGGAGAATGAGAAAGCAGAATGAAATTTACCAGCGCAAATTACGAAGCTCTCTCTCTGTGTCAGTAACTGCACCTCTTTCAATCCTTGCATGCTCAATCGCTACAAAACCCCAAACCCTTAGTAAACCCCAAGTCTTTTCGATTTTAGAAGAATGAGCAAGAATTCCAAGATGCGGCAGCATTTCTGCACTACTCTCTAACGCGAATCGAAGGTGAGAACGGCAGGCAGGGTGAGGATTGGCAACTACGAATCGCACGAACGAAAAAGTTACGCAAGAGCGGTTCTGATGTGTCCATGAGTAACTCACTCTTATATATGGCAGATTTTCCTAGAAAAAAAACTCACATACCTGTACCAAACTCACATACCTGTGCAGCAGCTGCTAATTGCAGAAGGAATCTGAATCGTAACGGAGAACTGAGAGAGTCTGACAACCGAACAAGGGCAGCGTCGTCGGAGCAGAAGCGCCCTCAAGACTCCATCGCTAGCTCCAACGCGCCACAGCTCCCGCTCAGAACGGCAAACAGACAGAGACGACGGAATCGGGACCGTGGAAATTTCGTTTTCATCCAACGGTGGAGATCGTGGATTGTGTCGACGCAGAGATTCGCGAGAACGGGTCTGGGGTAATTAGTCCAGTTGGCATATGACGTGGCTTGTGGCTTTGGGGGAGACAACTGGATCAGGGATTTTTTTTTCATTTTTAATAAAATGCCATAGTGGTGATATAAGTGAGTGAGTCACTAGTAGGAAATAGTATAACAATCAACAAAAAAACAGTTGACATTCTTTGAAAATTGTATTGAAGTGAATACAAATTTTTGAAAATTGTGTTGTAGTCAACAAAAAATACATAGCCACCACATGCCACTGTCGACACCGCTATTTGAGAAGCCCTCGCGCCAACTCAAAACACCTCAACAACATTACAGACAAGCAAGAGATTTTCATGAGTTGAAAGCTGTAGAAAGCTGTATCAATGTCGTTGGGGATAAGCAATCGTATCAATGGCATCTGCCAGCCTCCACAATCATCTTAACATGAAGCTAAACTCTTCATCCTGCCGATCACTTATCTTGAAATCTGAAAACGGGGACGCTTTAACTGTGATAAGGCAAGCCTTTCCTAACAAATGAGGATAAGTACAGTCAAAATACAGGGAACTAGAGCTCTTAAGCCCGAGAACGCTTGGCAGGTGTACCCTCCACGTCGTAACCTCCCCGCTCCTCGTCCTCATATCCACCAGTTTTGGTCTTCCTGCGATCCAATATCTTGTTGATTTTGTGAAGCTCGTTTGTAAGCTTCTGATCTTTGTTTTGCTTCCGTGTCTTGCGGCCATCCTGCATTTTCACTCCAAACTGAAAAGCAGCTTTCGGCATGGCTTCTTTCTGCTCGTTGTACTTGGCCCAGTCGTCCTCGGACTCAAAATCCCAACGGTGCAACCTTCCTTTAGCCTGCACCAAGTGAGCACAAATCGATCAGAGAGTGCAAGCATTAGTTAACCATGAAAACCAACAAAAAATACACGTAGCACAAACAAATAAACAAACGGTGAGAATACATACACGGCCACCCATATCCATCTTGGTCAGATCTTCGTCCTCATCACTGCCCACAATTTCACGATTGTACTCTTGATATCCTGGATAACACTCAGAATAACTCTCCGAAATGAAATTAGGGTCCTTCTCGCGAGCATCCCGTTCTCTGCGCTGCTGCAATCGCTCGTCATCGCGCTTGAAAACGGATCCTAATCCTCGGTCTTTCTCTTCCTGAGTCATCATATGTGGGTCTCCTTGGAGCTCTAGATTTACAAATTCTCCTGCAACCTACATCTCTCAACAATAATCCCACTTTAGCAGCAGTAGTGCTCATTTTTCAAGCCAAGTACCATAGCTGAACAATAGTTGTATCACATCTACGGCAAATTCTTTCAAAATTAGCGTTCATTACTTTGAATGTTCCCTGCAATCTTTGGTTCTCTCTTGTAAATAAACTTCATTTTGAAGAATAAAAGTCCCAAAGCCGCTGTTTGGTTACGGTATCAGATCACATTAACAACTTCAGAACAATAGTTTAGGATGTTGAGGCCAAATCGTACACTCTTACTAATGAAGACGACACATTCAAAATGCATGATCGATAAGAAACATAGTAGCACTTACCGCAGGATTTGCATATTGATCCACATATGCTGCATACTGCTCAGGTGGCCAAGGGCCAGCATATTGCTCTGGTGGAGGTTGGGGATACTCAGTCCATTCCCCGGCTGCGTAAGGCATCGTCGGCCCTTGAACAGAAGCATCATAGCCGGCCTGTTCATAAAAAATCACATCAGCAAGTTCCGAAAAGCCGGCCCCAAAATCCCTCACAATCGTCCACATATGCAAGAGCTACCTAAACATTGCAGCATCTAAGAGAGATCACAGATGTCTATGTTACAGATGGGTTTGCATGAACCCTTCGACGTCCAACGTGACCTGTCCGGACATTAGGGGGTGGTCGAAATATCAATTTCGTGTAAGAAATATTGATTTCAATGTTTTTGAGCTAAAAAGTGAGACCCAAATTTATGCTTCGTCTAGTTTCATTACCGCTTTACATCAAGTAAAAATGGCCACGGCGAGGTATCAGAACAAAAACTTAATACATACTTGATGCTGCCAGCCTTGATTCACGTCTTGAGGTGGCATCGGCCCATAATGGTCATTGAAATAAGAAGGCCGATCGTTATCTCGTCCGGGAGACTCCTCCATATCCTCAGACTTGGGGCTGTCAGCCTCTTGTACTGTTGGCACATAATCGGTCCCTACTCCTTCAAATATATCGTCATCTCTGGATGGAGGTGGAGGTAGGGGATTGCTAATAGCTGCCTGAGCCATAGGGACTGATTCTCTCATTTCACCAAATCTGTGAGGTGGAAGAGGAGGTGGTGGTGGAAGGATCTCTCTCTCATGGAACCTATTGGAAGCCCCGTTAGTATCTCCATCATGTGAAGGTGTTTCACCTCCCAGAGACACACTCTTCCCTGCAACCCATGTCATGATTCAAATGGCACCGTGAGGGCTACAATTTCAGAGTCATTTACGCTAAAATTCACTTGGTATAATTAAAGAACTGATACGCAATTTACTATACTTAACGATTCTTGATTCTCAATCTGCAAGCCAGATGGGGACGGCAAGGCCAATGTAGTGCTCAAAGTGTCTCACTAATTTCAGTATACGAAGAGAATAGGACACAAATCATACCTCTAGAATCCTTGTCTTTCTTCTTCTTTTTCATCAGCTGCGCAGAAGATACAAACAGAAAATTACTCACATAACCCTTCACAACCATCAGCAGTCATTGAAAAACAGAAAACACCCAAAGCATATCCTTGGATTGGTAACATGGAGACACCGTGGTATGACGACGATACAATTTTCGAATAAAATGTAAATGAAAAGTCAACCTAGAACATCCATGGTCCAACTACAAATGAAAAAACCGCTTAAATTTTCTCTCAATAGCACATAGAAGAAAATCAAGCAAAGGGCAAGATCGAAAGAACCTTTCCAGAACCCAGACGGAGATATGCCATGATCTTTGCAATACGTTCCAGCACTGTTCCATCAACACCCACGGTGACTGTTTCCTACAAGGAGAAACGATATGTGTGAGCACATCACTGCTAAATCCTCACATTTCTTCTTAAACCCCATACAGAAGGTCTCCTTTCCAGTCAATATTCCTTCCAAACACTGGAAAGGAGACACAGGTAAGTCACACAGCCCGGTAAGGATCAGTAATGGCATACCTGTGGAGGGGGGCAATCTGCTTTGCTCCGATGTACAGTGGTAGGGATATCGTGTGTGAATTCCTCATCCTAAATCACAAGCATTCAGAAAACCTTAGAATGAAAATCTAGTCCTTCAGAAACTGTAAGCGGATTCCTTACAATGTATGCAAGTTTCGCTTAGGCCAGCAATTTTCAATTAAGAGCTATCTAAAGTAGAGCTCTGAAAGTTAGCAATTAAATAGCTCACCATGTCAAACACGAAAGCTGTGCGTCCTGGCAGAAACATCGAATTTACTTTGCTAACTGTTTGCGGCTTACAAATCCATTGGTAAATCATCTGCGCACAAATGTTCAAAAACCAGAGCTTAAAACACAGAGATGTACTTAGTCCTGTGACGTGAGTAACATTAGAGCTTGTCGCCCAGACATTTCCTACAATCTGTTTACAGGAAGAAAAAAAGTAAAAGATCCTAACCCAAAAGCGCTTTCAACAGTCCATTAACCATTAACAAGTCAGAAGGTACTGCACAAACGGCTTCTGTGCGACAACGGGTTCAAATTCCTGATAAACCCGAGTAGTATATGTGAATACTTGCAACAAAATCACGGGCTTGCAAGATCTGACAACTTACCTTAGCTGAAGCCGTTCGAAATGCCATGGCTTGATCTTCTTTCTGTTGCCTGTCAAAAACCATCAAAGTGAAAACTGAGAATTAGATGTTAACAAAAAACTCTGCTTCAACATTAAAGTACATCACAACATTTCAAGTTAAGAAACTAAAAGATAACTACATATTTTAGGACAAAAAATTCCCTAAAATTGTAAAATAATCGTTTACTCTCATAATCAGACAACAAGGAGCACGTGCACTCGCATACGAAATATAACAAGGAGATACTGAGAACACTCAATTATCACCAAGAAAATGGATTCAAAATCTACCTTTGATTGGCAGGGTCATCATCCTCAGGTTCTTTGTCAATTTCACTCCGAATTTTATGCAGAAGTGCAAAATCAAGCCCCTTCACCAAATGCGTATGCTCAACATCACCTATAATAAACATAGAGTCGTAAGTGACACAGAACGAGAACGAAAGTAGATCAAAGGAAGCCTTAAAAAGGGGCTTCTTTCAAAATGCTGCAATACTGGACACACCCAGATGTTGAGATGACCTACCTCCAAGAAACTTGGAATTCTCGATAGAGATTCTGTGTGCATCCGTTAACCTGGAACAAAGCCCGAAACCAATCTGTGAGAATGACAAGTTAACGAAAACGTCCAAACACTACCGAGACATGTCGTCAAATAATAGCTTCGATAAAGGAAAATACTAAGGTCCGATCCATTTCAGCGTAAAAGTCTCACACACCTCAAATCGACAGTGCCAGGGGGTCCCAACGCATGCAACGAACCCAGCTCGGTCGACGTAGACTCATAATCAGGATTGACATCTTCCCGCCGTTCCTTTGCCCGATCTCGGTACCTTGGCAAAGTACTGTCTTCACCTGCATTCTCTTCTCTGAAAGCCAGTGACACATGCGTCAGATAGCAGATTCAATGGAAGAATCTGGAGGCAAGGATTTAGCAATGAGATGCAAACATTATGAGCATGGAGATTCCCGAAAACTGAATCTCCAATTTGCGAGTGCCTTCGTCCAATACAAAAATCTCCATCCCTAACTTATGAGGAGAAATAAGGAAGCAAAACCGTACTCCTTGGGCTTAGGTCGAAACTTGCGATCTTTTTTCTTGTCGCCGTCACCCTCCACTTCAGGACCATCCTCAGCACGCTTCGGACGACTGCAGGTTCATACCCAAGGTTCGAATCTTTAAGCTTGACAAATTGAAATATTGAACAACTGGAGGAAACATTAGAGAAATTGTTTCTAAAACCATGCCCTTGCACTCAGCATCTACAATAACCGAAACTTCACAACTTTGATCGGCATATTGTGAAAAATATGATTCAGACGAGGTAAAATTCAATGTCTCCAGAATCAATGAAGAAATTGCATGCTTTGGTCCAGAAATAAATAATCGATAAACAAAAGAAAGTCCCTATTAGAGCCCCTCTAAAATGCTAAAACCCCTGAAGCCCAATTTGGGTCACTTGGTCCTTGATCGAGTTAAAGAACTAGCTCCGGTCGCGTATACCACATGAAGAATACATGAACCCTAAATAATATCCATCTACAAACCAGTGTGGTAAATTTTCCATGCAAAATTGAATACCCCTAAAGTGGAAGAAAAATCAATACCAAAACCCTTCAAAAATTGAAATTGTCAATGCATGAAAACAAGGATTCAGTAAGAGAATTCTAACCCTCGAGGTCGTTCTTTCTGCTTCTCCTCGCCTCGCCGCGGCGTGTCCATGACCATCTTCCGGAAATCAGCATTGGACAAATTCTCGGCACGAGCAGCAGCTGCTTCCGCGCTCTCCCGGCGACCATTCTTGCCCTGCGGCCGCGGCGGTGGTGGTAGCGGATTCGAAGTTGGCATGTCGTCCATCTCGTCCTCAGAGCCCACGGCGACTCCCATGACTTCAACCTAAAACCCTAATTCCACAAACTATCCGAATAGGGCGACCACAAAAGTGTCGTCGCCAAACTGCTCCAATTCAACGAAACTCGCCCAAAACAATCTCCAGAAAAATTATCCGGAAACGCATAATCCAGTGACAAATTTGCTTCTCGTCCAATTCTTCGAGTACTACCTCTAAACCCTTCTTCGTAACCGTCTTCAGTAAGTTCAGGATCAAATCTGACGCTACCAATGATAGATGCAATTTTCTTGCTCGAACTACCAGAACAGCACTACCAGAGCATTGTCGAATCAAAAGTTTCCGCAGTGTTCAATTACCGTATGCCCCGTCCGCCAAAGCCACAATTCGAAGCTCGAGCACGAGGAGCAGTTCGGCGACGACGATTTCACGGTCATAGGTGTGTTACTAAGATAGAGGACGATTAGTATAAAATGACGGTCTTAGACGACTCTTCAATTTCACCCCCCGAATGACAGATTCTATAACCGTCAGTTACTACCCTCTCGAAAACAAAATTCTACACAGACTACGAAACCACCACGTCAGTGCCATAATGTGAAGGGCCAGGGAGGATTGACCCCTCCATTGCCCCACTTGAGGGTAAATGTCAAAATTGCCCCCTATTTTGTACCGCTTAAATCTGTAACACCACTGGGGATTCTTAGTGTCCGATGGATGACAGAGAATTGTCCTGTATAAGACAGAAGTGCAACTATTCATCCTCGGAGTTTTGTTGTAAAAAGGGAACATCTTCTACAATAGTTTGACTTCCAATGAATACTTTTCCATTTTTTTAAGCAATTGGTTCCCACGGTATTAAAAAATGATGATTTCTTTGGAGACCGGCCCGTTCTTACAAGGTTAAATTTTGTATCTCATCACATCCCAAACTAATTTGGGGTCTTTGATTGCAAACATGAATTCAAAATTTGCAAATCTTATCATATATGGCAAATAAAAAACATCAATGTTTTCTACAAATATAAAATATAAAGCAGTAGAGGGGTCAATCCTCCTCGGTCATAATGGTGACTCTAAGAAACACTCACTCCCAAATGCAATTAAGAATTGATCCTTCTTTATTCCCACCTTTGTCATTCTCCTTCCAAAGTCTGAGAGTTAGCCAAATCTGGAGAGCCTATAGGTTGATTCACAATATGAAGAGTCATAATTGTCATGCCTTTTTAAATTTTATTAAGTGTATCAAGAAATTGAATCTTTCTTTTTTGCATGAAGGGTCTTTTTTTTTAATGTACAATCTTTTCCTCTCCTTTTTATACTGCAATAAGAGTTCATTTGAGATTTAGATTGTTGGCTTTGCTTTAGGTCAACTTTTTAAAAAGTCATTGGAATAGAGTGAAGTCTTTGCCCTTCCACTTGAAAATTATGGTGCTATTCCTATTTTTGGTCATCCGGATTGAAGATGCCTTTAGGGCATTCTTAATGACAACCCAAATGGCAACGCAATTGTTCATTGATTGTAACATTTCATTTTCTGATTTTTTTTCTATACGATAGTTCTATATTTTATTTATCTTTGAATAATTTGTTGAAATGAAAGTTGAAGCTTGTTGTATCTTTTTTTTTTAATTTTGAAGGATTATAACTCTATATAGGGGATATGGATAGCTAGAGTTATGGGGAGAAAGAAGATGGTCAATGGATGAAATGTCATCCACTTGTTTAGGTGGATGATGTAGAAGATCTAGCAAGGGGCTCTTTTTCTTCCCTTTTTATGATTTGTTTTGTTTTTCCCTAAGCTTTGAGAGCCATAGCATGTTATGTATTGTGAATTTTGAAATGAAAACCTTGAGCAGATGTTCTTTTTGTTGTGATTCTGAAAAGTTATGTCTCACTTTATTTGGAATTTGTTTGTGAAAGTTATGCTTGATGGAATAAAAGAGGGTCACTTGCTGTAGGGTTTAAAGGTAGAATTTTAAATTACTTTCAACTGTTTAGTGATGAAGCATTTAATTTTAAAATTTGATATTCCTAGATATTAAGTTGTTAGCTTCTCAAAATGCTATCACACTCTTAATTTGAAGTTAGAGAGTGAATGATATGGACTTAGAAGTAAAGTAGTATTGAGTAGCCTTCAAATTGAAAAGAGAGAACTTTGATGGCTATAAAAGTCAAACAATAAGATGTTTTGACTTGAAATTTGGAGGGTTTGTAGAAATTTGTATTAGCTTTTTGAAAATTTATTACATTCTTGATTTGGAATTTTGAGGCGGTTGTAATACTCATTTGAATATACATAAGTACACATACAATGCATATGTATTATATTTGTATGGTTATACAATGTTGTATAAGCATTACTTGAGCTTTGCCATACATCTATCTTTATATGCTTTATACCAAGTAATTAATGTACATATGAGAAGTACCCAACACTAGAAATAAGCCTGTCTAAGTATAACTTTATCTTTTTATTGCTTTGTAACTAAAACTTAAAGTTTATATCATTAGAAGAGTTTTGGGGGGTGAAAGGGCCATTTTAGGCTTGTTCTTCTTGTAGTTTCCCCCATAGTTAAAGAATGCTAGACTGTTAGAATTTTTTTCTTGGAATTTAAAAAATTAAAATTAAAATTCTGAAAATTAAAAAAAAGTTGAAAAACAAAATTTTGAATTTTTTGAATTTAAAAAAAATTCAATGATGTAGTAGTTAGTGTGCTACATCATACAGTAGCTGCCATGAATTCCAACGAGCTAAGAACCCTAGGGAACTTACAACCCTATAGAATAGGTAAATCTCCTCTAATGCATTAGAGGCACAATTGAAAGTAATTTGAATAGGTATAAGAAGAAATCAAATTTAGACATTAGATGAGTAAAATAAACCATTTCAAAAGTTAGTTAAAAAAATAAAAGTTATAGAGGCCTTAGCAAATTATAGTAATCATGATTTGCCAAGACCATTGTCTAAAATTTTGCAATTGTAAAATACCTCATTTTTTGATTGTATACAACTTCTTAGAACAAAATATAGTGGTAGGTTAACCTTGGTAGGAAGACAATGCCCAAAAGTAGTCGATGGACGATTTCCAAGATTATTGTAGAGATATAATTTGTACTCCAAATTGGTACAATTTGGAGTGAAGTATGCATTAGTATCCATGATTTGCCAAGATCACTATCATTTTTTGTCTTTGAGCTAACTTTAAAGTATTTTATTTTCAATGTCCAATGCCTAAATTTGAGTTTTATTGCACCTATCCCAAGCACTTTTGAATGCATTTCCAATGATAGAAATTGAAGTTCTAATTATAAACCAATGAAAAGTTAGAAATTCATTTGGTGGGCTAGATTCCAATCTACATTGGAGAGGCTCTAAGAACATTGCCACCATGAAGTGGCAAAATCCCTACAGCATGTTGGCATTAGCAGGCACTGCCAACATTCCAACCACTAGTGTTAGATTCCTCCCCATTGTGCACACAAAAGGGAGCTTTGAATTAGCTCTACAAGGTTATAATTAAATCCGACTTTTCCTTGGACCATGCTATGAAAGCACGCCCCCATCAAACATTTAGTTGCTCAATGAGAAAACATATAAAATCTTGCAACTCCAAGTCTGGTTTTAAACTTCCTTGCTTATGCTATCTTGCGGAGAAAATTGCAAAATTTACTACATCTAGCTCTCACCATGGAGGAAAGTGCTTTTGAGACCAACCCACCATTTCGTTGTCCTGACTTTATATATTGAGTAGGGATGGTGATTGGGGTTTTTCTTTTGGCTTTTTGGTGCTAAATTGCATGAGAAAAAATAATTTGGCTAAAAAATGGCAACAAGTTTTGAAGTTTTTCGCCAAAAAATTTTAAAATCACAAAAAAATCTTAGATGAAATCACTTGATTGTGGATGCAAATAGAATTATTGTCATGTGATATATACAAATGTGATCTTTTCTATCCAATATGTGGATGAATGTTGAAATTTAGAGCACCGCTATAACATTTTGTATCTCCACTTTGGTACTTCTAAAAAAAATGAAAAAACAAGCCCTGGTGACGATGCTTTAAGGTTTGGACGGAAAGAATTGATCATTAAAGAAGGTGATATTAAATAGGTTGGGTGACAGATTTGGATGAAAGAATATCCCAACTTAGTTCGTAACTGGCGCGCATCCGTTCATCCGTCTATCCTTCATCCATCCTTCATCGTCCTCAACATTGGTTGGATTACCCGCAGTGGATAATCTACAGCCAAGACGACGCACCCTCTGTTGCAAATGCATCTCCGATTGCAGAGAGTAACATTTTGTCGGGGGCCCAATTTTGCAATCTGCGAGGTGTGGCATGGCGATGGAGGCCACCATGTCCTCTTCCTTCGCCACCCCGAAGCCGTTGCACCCTCTTTCCTCGTCCTCCTGGGGTGGTCGCGGGGGCGACATTGCCCGTTTCAGCTGCCAAGACTGCGGCTGTAGAGTGAAGAAAGCTCGCAGCGCCAGGGGAGTGGTCACGGCGTACTTGGAGCGGGATTCCAACCCCGTGGTGCAGTTCTTCAGCCGATTGCAGGGGAATTTGCCAGTGGTGGGACTGTTGTCGCGGATGCTGAGTGACGAGGGCGGCGTGGGCGATGACCGCATCCAGCCCGTCGAGTTTTGCCGCAAAGTGGAAAAGAATTGCTCGTATGAAGCCTCCAAGGCTTTCTATGAGTTTCAGGAGCGCCATGGACCGGTATGTACCTGGAAATTTGAGCGGAATCTGGGGTCCAGGTCTTTATTTAAATTTTCTTGAATGCTTTCTTTTGATTAAATTTTCTTGAATCTTTTGATAAACTTCATTGATTCATTTGTGTCATCGCCGGTCGTTTGCTACAGCAGGCGGATGTTCTTAACTGACCAGAGAAACATTGTTTGTGCGATGTTCGGAGAATTTCATACTAGACTGGGCAACTTTACTGTCTAGTGGTAGTGATGATGTGGACTTGTATTTTAGGGTTTAGGGGATTCAATTGGGTGGGATGATATGCGTTTTTTTCCGAATGGTGGACGGCTTGCTTTGTGTATTGATCAATTGAATCATCTGAGTGTTTGTGCTAGATTGTAAAAACTCGTTATTTTGTAAATAGTACATTTAGGTTTAATTCTTCAACGCTCTCTTGAAAAAATGTCTTTCTTATCATACTGAGCTTCGTTATTCTCTTTGCTATTGCTATAGGAAGCCTGATGATGCCGCCATCCTCCCATCCCTGAAACCAAGTTTTCTATTTATATACTTCGTTGATTTCCGAAATGAATCTGGCTTCTTGGCCCAGATTTTACCCTGGAAATGACTGAGAGTGAATTACGTGCACGGATTATCAAACGTCCTTACCTATGGTTGGCAGGGATACTTTAAGACCAAACGGTAACGAAACGGACATCCCATGTTCTCTCACCAAACCCCAGGGAACAGAGTTACCCAGTTCAAAACTTGATCTGTACTCTCTCTCACACTTTGCTATCGAGTTCTAATATGTCACAAGAAAGTGCGTATAAATGTGATGATAAGGAGGTTGAGAAGTGTGAAATTGTAGTGCTAATTGTCACCGTCTCTTTGGAAAAAAAACAGGTGTGAAATTGGGTTCTAGACCAACCTCGGACTCCATTGGCAATCCCTACTCTGCTTCATTAGTATCGCTGTTACATGCAACATTTTAATGTCACATAACTCCATATAATCATGTAACTCTCTTCATTTTACTTATCTATATATAAATATGTGTGTTTGGGGAGCCTAGGTTGTAATGTTACCCCCCAAGTGTCCAGCTTAAAATATAAAATCCAATTTGGAAGCTAATAATCACATACAATACTTTTCAAAACATATTCCCATTGTTTAAAAATTAGGATACGATTTTTTTTTGAACTTGTATATTTCGTTATCTTCTTTGAAGCTTCGTAAATGATTTGTTTCAACTCCTGAGAGAGACACTTTTGAGAGTATGAACACTTTGAAGTCTGGGTGTAAATCGTTCTGACCAAAGTTGTTGAAATTCAAGCTCATATGTTTTTTGAAGGATTTTATACTTACTAGAGAGTGATCCAACTGGGTTGTACTGTATAAGTTTTGGTTAGTCATCTGCCTAACCATGCAACTCCATGTTTGTAGGTTGCCAAACCGCAATACGTGCTGTTATGGTGTTGGGCAGCAGCCGTTGGTGCAGGACTGCTCAAAACCGATGACCTTTTAATGTCAGCTGCACGCCTCCGCTGCTCTTACGATGTCCAATACGAGACTGAGAACCTGGAACTGCTAATGGACGACGCACAAAAGGTATACATTTCATGTAGTTTGGTGGTGTTCCTTGTTTGCTACTTTTTTGTGAGTGTTAAAGCTCTCTTTGAAGACTAATATTTCAGTAAATGTTTCAATTGAGGTAAGAACACTTAAGTGAAACTTTAAGCACTGAGCATTCGTACAGAATATTTTTAAATATTTACTCAGATTTTAAATATTCTTGTTTGCAATTCAAATACACTAGAGAATGCAAAATTT
This sequence comes from Pseudoscleropodium purum, assembly GCA_963969395.1. Taxonomy (NCBI): domain Eukaryota; kingdom Viridiplantae; phylum Streptophyta; class Bryopsida; order Hypnales; family Brachytheciaceae; genus Pseudoscleropodium; species Pseudoscleropodium purum. Next base: position 24,778,994 of record OZ017796.1, read on the forward strand.
GGATACCTTGTGTAAAAAATTTTCAAGGGTTCAAAGTATTGTTAGCAGATGACCTGAAACTACATGAATTTTGGTCTTGAGGTCAAAATGTTCTGGTGTTCACGTGATGTGAAAGATTTTGTTTAGGGAGGTACTGCAATTTGATGCCTCCACCTTCAATTGACAGTTTCATGGATGTGTAAACAGAGACGGTCAAACGCAAAGTCAGGTGCTATCAATGTACCCATTGAAGCAAGAGCAGAGAAAGCGCTGGATGCCATAATGAAATGTTGCGTGGGCGCCTCATTCCTCGACGAAGAAGATGTCCCTTTGCTCACAACTATTTTAACAGCGGTGTTCCCGTCTGCGGATGCATCAGAGATAGATAGAATTGTGACTTCACGAGTAGGTGATGACGATTCCAGTTTAGAAGATGACACTGAAGAGTTGGGTACTGAAGACGAACTTGTAGAGGATGAGGCAAGCGCTAGATGGGCTCAATAAAGATTGTTTTCTTCCGTTGTGCACATGAGAGAACCTTTGATCTGACAGAGTTAAGCTATTTGTATGTATAATGTACGACTGTTTATTGCAATTTACAATCGTGATTTTCCAGAATTCAAAATCTGGTGCACTTTGGTAATGATTACAAATCCACCCTTAGGTGAGCGCAAAAAAAATGGGACCGAGTATGGTTTGCGGACGGCCTTGGCTTTGTAACGTGCTTAGTATTGTACGGTTTCTATGGTATTACCTTGGCAATCTTTAAGGCGATGATCAGAATGATGATAAGTACAATGAGCAACAGGATGCATATACAGGTCCACTTTCGTTTGCGAAGCTGGTTTCGTCTCGCTGCTGCCAAATGCTTGGTGCCACGCTCCGTGTAGGATGTAGCACGGATAACATTGGCTTCAATGTCATTGATCATTTGGCCCTGTGCATCCACCAGCACCGAGATGTCCATGAAGATGCTGTGCAGCTCCATGAAGTGCCGCTCAATCGCTTTCGCACCTTCATGCCGTTCTTGAACCTCTCTGATGGTCTCGAGTAGGTGGCCACGACCTTGCTCTCGAATCGCTTGTTGCAGGAAGGTTTCACTCTCGCCGGTGCGGATCATATTCTCAATGGTTTCTTCGTCAGCTTGCTTCCCAGTTACAGTGTAGTACCTGCAATACGCTCAACCTTAAGTCTTCTTCTCTGCAATTTTCGACGAAATTGAAGCATCTAGAGAGTAGAAATTGAGACTTCGAAGCTTTATATAATATGCGAAAGAGTTGTTTCGCATTAGAATCAAGCTATCCATTTGTTTCAAAAAATAAAATAAAAAATAAAAACCAAGAGATGAATTGTCTTAGTGAATTTCGACCTACCTGCGTTCGATTGTTTCCTTGTACTCGTCCGCCATAGTTGCCCGCAACGCCTGGAATTGGTCCATAAGTTCCTTGAGCTTCTTGCGCTGATTCGCCGTCAATCCCATTCGCTGTCGATCGATGGCGCTCCCTTCCTCACAGCCCTTCACTTGACGGTGTGCAAGATTTGCGTTGTCAAGCTCCATCAGCTTCGTCTTCATGAACCGCGCCGACTTCGTCACTGCCGCGACATCGGAGTCCATCTGTTTCCGGAGAGCTTTCAAGGGCTCCGCTTTGTGGATCCCTTTGCTCTCCTCATTTGCGTTCTTGATCTTCAGCAGAAGCTGCCTGCAATTGTCGGCTTCCCCTTGCACCACGCCAATCTCCGAAAAGAAATCGGCCATGCTCTGTGCATCTGCCTTCACGCTCGTCATCTCCACATGATGACTCGGGAGACCGTCGCCAACCTTCCCTCGGTTCAAACTCCTCGCCAATAGGTCATTCATAATGACCAGAATCTAAAATCACAGCTTCAAGAAGATAAACAACTGTCGCAATTCCTACAAACGTTGCGTTCGCGATCTTTCTAACTCTTCAGTTCGTCCAATTCGTGTCGTAGCGAGGCCTTTCTCTCATTTCCTAATGGTAAAATCCTCGAAGTCCTTTCCCAGCGTCCTACATCAATGAAGAGAAAAGGCCTAGCTCGACACTCTTCAGAACTATCTCGACATAACCTCGGAAGGCAAAGCACAGAACAATCAAGTCAAATCCAACGAGCTCTCCATTTCTGTAGTTCTCTATTTCTCCATCAAACCTCCATTTCTGTAGTTCGATCCTCTGTGCGCTTCGTAGGACGCGCAAAGGCGAACATCCAAGAACTTGCACACACATCATTAATTCCACATACGCGTGCAAAAAAGTGGAGAATTACATAATTGTGATCGAAGTTCAACGTTGTTGGCAATGTCTGCACGCCTTCGCTCACATCTTCCTCGAAAAAGCTCACTCCACAGCTAGGATAATTCCAGCACCACAAAGTGAAATCTAGCTCTGGCGAAAACCCATTCTTTACAGACTGAAGCTTACATGCTGTTGTGACTAGCAAAGTCAGTTCCGCCATAGGATCCATGGAAGGGAAAACAGGAATTCGGCGATGGAGGTGGTGCAGCGAAGCGAGGGGTTCAACGCGAGCGTGTGAGTCCCACACTTGAACGCTGCAGCTCCACCGGCACAGAGAAGGCTGCTGACATGGATGAATGGCGTCGTCTCGGATGAATAGCGTCGTCCAGGATGAATGTAAGGTAGGAGGCTCAAAAAGCGACCCTTTAAGGGTTGATCCACCTTTTTCATAAGTTTTCATGAACAAAAATATTTTAAGCTCATTTTTCAGAGAAATAAAAATGAATGCCAAACGTAACACAAGTGGTTTCATATTTTTTGAAGCATTTTTGAATTAGTTACGAATTTTCAAAGATTTCTGTAGTAGGTACCTATTTGTGACCATAGGTCTTCCAAAATCTGTCCCCTTGCAAATTCTAAAGTGATTTCTGAACCACGGAGAAAATGATTGGCTCTTGGAATTAAATAAATAAATTTCTCTTGATTCATTCAATAGCAACAATGGTTCGTTTAAAGATCACCTCCTATCCATTTTACAACTAGCTATGGGGCTGTTGCAAAGATAGGGGTGCAATTACAACCTCCTACCTTATACCCGAACATTATGCAGTTAGCACAATGCTTTGAATAAGGTAGAATAGCCCAATTCCGTCATTTTCCCAATTCCATTGCCTATGCTTTGGCCCCAATTTTGTCGACTACAAAATTCATATCCATTCACTTTCCTGACAATTTCAGTGCATTAATGCCCAAAGGGGTAACATGTCAATCCTTCATTGGTGAGAACTTAAGTGCCAATAGATACTTGTTAAGATGGTAATAGGTTGTTCATGAGACATTTTTGACCCCACTCTATGTATAGTTTTGTAATTTTAGGGCAGCGTACTTTAAAAATTCACAGAAATTACAATTTTGATTGGAAAATTAAAATTCCACTTGGGTTTGATTTGTGAAACAAGCGCACAACTCTGAAAAATATATACCTCTCTTGAAGTTGGTCCCAAGATAGTTAGATCCCAAATCAATACGGTAATAGGATGTTCTACCTTATATAGAGTTTATGATAAGGTAGAAGCACCTAAGGTAAACCAACCTATTACCACCAGCCTATTACGACTAGCCTACTCAATTCCGCCATCATGTATCCATAGGATACATTTCATAAACAAAATGTATTCTTTGGATACATGATGGTGGAATTGGGTAGGTTGGTGGTAATAGGCTGGTTCACCTTAGTTGTAACACTAATTGCTTAGTGACACCTAAAAAAAAATCTGAATTCAAGTGCAATTAAACTCAAAGAAGACATATGGGTTCTAAAGTAGACACATGAGGTTCCTAAAAGTTGTCACTCTTTGAAGAAATGGCTAATCACCGTCATGGGATTTAAATTTAGAGTGTCACTTCTGAGTGTTTTTGTGTCAACTTTGGTCTTAGTCTAGTGTTCACAATAGGTGCGTCTATGTAGTTGTTTTCAAAAATTCATATTATATTCATACAAGCTCAAAAAAATACAAACTAATTTTGTTGGTTTTATAAACCATTTTTTAACAAAGTGACATCATTTATTTTGTAGCTACCTTCAAAATTTGCAGATTCAAAAGAAGTGTCACATTTAGATGTTGCTACCTTAATTGTTTTTGTTATTTTTGTTTTAAACATACAACCTTCAAGGGTTGCAACAAGGACTAACACGACACAACATCGATGGCAAATGGAATATTAACAAAATTACATGCCATAGGTACCCCATTAAGACACAAGAAGAAGGACATGAATAAGACCACCATGCGAGCAAAATCAACACAGAGAATTGAACGAGCAACCTCACGGACAAACAAGTCCTTAAACCAAAGTAACAATTTATTTGTTGATTTTCAATTTAGGAGAGTTTGAAGTCTTGAAATATTTTTCAATAAATATTCCTTGAATTGGCATCTATGTTATTCAAGGTCTTTCATATTTATTGAACCTTTCTTGAAATTAGTTATAAATTTTGAAGTTGGACTTTGGTAAGGCTCAAAAGTGTAGCCCCCTAATATGTTCACTATTGGTACATTGACAAATGTAATTAGTTCATTAAATGAAGTAATATGCAACTCTGTATTCCAATACAATGTTTGTAGACCTCCTACTTTAGAGACATTCCTCACTTAATGTGTTTCTTGGGTCTTTAAAGGACATAATAACATTACACAATTAAAGCAATATAACACCATGTTATGGTAAATAATAAGCCAAAGAGTGTTGCCTTATTTGACACTTTTTTCTAACTTGATCATTCAACAATGAGTGCTTAATTACATGAATGTTGAATATATTAAACAATTATCTTTAAATATTTTTAAATATTCTTGAGCATTTCAAGAATATTTTCATATACTTCTATATATTCTAAGATTATACAAGCCTCTTCAAACATAAGTGACAACTATATTAGTTGTCAAGATAAAAGATCATTGTAATCAATTCAATTTAGAAGATAGTTGTCTAAAGTCCCATTACAAGCAACATTAAAAGAAAAGATATCTTATAAATTTTCTAGAGGTTTGCCATTGGTACTAAATGGCTGTTATAGATTTATAATGTGGAAGTGAATTGGAAATACACCAAAATGTTTTGATTCATTTGCAAAAATAATAAGAAATTGAAATATTTTAGTCTTGTTCTTTTAGCCACAATCTTCCTACCACTCCCCTCTAAATCAATATAAGCTACATAAGATTCTTATTATTCATAAGTAGCCACATATATTTTAATTTCATTTGATATTATTTGTATAAACTATAGCTATTGTTCTACTAGTAGTCTAGTACTTTAACAATTAAATTTTGTTAGCCCCAGTGTAGATTAAGCCTCAAGCCACATGCATGGTTCTTGGCATGGTTGCTACTTTGAAACAATCACCCCAAGGACATGGATGGAAGTTTTGACTAGTTACACATAACATTCTTAAATTACACTTTATCAATAATAAAAGTAGAAAGATTTGATGAAAGATTTCACTCATTACACATAACATTTTTGAAACACACTTGATCAATGATAAAAGTTGAAATGGATGAAAGATTTGACTTATTACGCATGACATTCTTGAACGTACTACAATGAGTTTTTTTCAAAGTACAAACATAGAATTTATTCATTGAATACTATTGCAGACCATTGAATTTAATATTTTCTTTGCAACTCTCCCACTACACAACAATAATTGAACAATAAAATAAAGCCTAGCTAATATTATGGATTAAACTTAAGACAATTGTCTCGTCAATAAGTGTGATCACCAACCACAAACTTATTCTCTAAGAAGAGGAATTTTTTGTTGCATTTTTTATTTCTACATTATGATAGGCATATCCTTCTAAATCACCGCCCCGCCAGAGACAACTAAACTATTAGTGTTCAAAGCTGTCTCAATGACCTAATTTCAACAAATCCTTTAGTTAGTCAACACTAATTCCAAAAGTAACTTATGGGAGACGAAGAGTTTTTTAATCCCTAAAGTTCCATGACTATGTTTTCACCGGAAACTCTCAAAAACTACCATTTTTAGTACAAGAACCAAATTTTTGAAAAAAAACCTTTTTGACATATGTAACCATAGGATTTTGTAGTATGTTGACTTGAAAACATGTGGTAAGAATTTTAGACATTTCTAACTCGTGGATTGCAAGATATAAGTACTCAATTTCATTAGAATTATTTTTTCTGCCTTGTGAAAAGTAGGGTAGCTGTACATTATAAGCTCACTTTTTTAAGAAAAAAGGTCCAAAATGGTGTTGATTCTTTGGATTCTTTTTTCTAGACAAGTTGGCCATATGCTTACAAAATTTCAGATCATTTGGAATTGTACAATATATAGGAAAAAAGTAGTAAGTAGATAGTAGTAGAAAATGATTCAAAATACAAAATCATGGAATTGAAAAATACCAATCCCAATTATTACAATGTTATAATAAACAATCTACATCCTAAAATTTATTTTATCTCTAAAAATATTGAAAATTGAGTAAGATAAAAGACTTCAAAGTTTATTTTAGAGTAGAATATCTATAACTGCCCACAAACAAAAAATACTCATAATTTTTGACTCATTGATCAAAATAGAATGATTCAAAGCTTTTCACATACACATAATTCTAAATAACCAATTTCAAATTTTTGTTTTTTTATTTGCCCAAACTGCCATTTATGGGAAAAAAATAATATATCTCACTATAACATTTGATTCATATTTTCAAATGTCATGAAATTTAGTGCATATGAAAGATATTCCTCATCCACTTTTTCTCTTAATATTTCAGCTTAAAATATACAAATCTTCATTCACATCAACTTGCCCTAAATTTCTATATAACTAAAAAATGCATCTTAGTGCTTTAGGGGTTAAGGCTCCCAATGAAAGTTGAAGGATGTTGTATTTCAACAATGTCCAAATAAGGGTGTTCTAATGTTGTTAGTAGATATTTTTTGACCTCTACTTAAAAAATTTGTAGTTTATTCACACATTATCTCAAAATTCTCAAATTCATTGCATTCACTTCCACCTTCATTTGCTAACATCTTAGTGTGATTTTTTTTTTCCCAATTTGTATACTAAAATGCTTGGACTTAAAAAAGTATCTGGATTAGGTGAAGATACCTTAACCCTTAAAAAAGTCATTCATCACACTGGGACACTTTGAAATAAGAATGTCATGAGATTTTGAAATTTACAAGAAATCCAGGTGTGCCCTAAAACGCCGGGCCCGGGATGCTGATTCACTTGCCACGTGCCAACGCACCAAGTTGGCAGCAGTGGAAATCCTCGCATCACCCTTTCCAACGCTCCGACTCCTTTTCGCAGCCCCAGTTGAAGGAGCTCCGGGATGCTCATCTCCGTAACGATCTCCAAACGCGGCAGGGTTGCTCCTGGATCATCGTTTTGCAGTAGGGATTGGACGGGGTTTCCAGGGAATTTTGATTTCTTGGGGTTTAGAATGGCGGAGATGGTGGAGCAGTGAGCACATTGGGAAGTGGTGGTGGATTTGGACGTCTTCATGTTCTTGTCGCTCTTGTTGTTGTGAGTTTGGTGGCAATGGGGGAGACGGAGAGCGAGAGGATGGAGTTCGAGGTTAGAGGCGGCTTGCTCACTCGCGCTGCGCGGTACTGGAAGATGGGATCCGTCAGCTCACGCAAGGGCCTTCCTCTCTTGCTCGCGTCTCCGCTGCCTCCCGAAGAGTGAGTGGCTTGTGGTCTAGAATTTGGAAGCTTCGGGTATCTGTTTCGTTTATTCGTGTGCGTCTTTTGGTTAATGGCACCGTGGTGGTGTGTTTGATGAGGGTTTATCGTTAGAATGACGGATTGTCATGCTAGACTTTTTAAGAGCTTATGCTCTACATTAGATCTCGAGAGTTTGTTTAGGTTTGTAGCTTCGAGAGATTTTTAAAATTTCATGTCGTTCAACGAAAATTGACGATCAGAATTCATGAGCAGTGTCCTGAATTGCAATGCCACTTTACTGGCAAGGATGAGTGATTAGGTTTAATTGGACTGGAGTGATGTATAATGATGTTTGATGATGTCAAGGGATGAGGCAGGCCGAGTGATCATGTTGGAAGCTCTAATATCCATTTCGTTTGTTATGTATGTCGTTTAATAAATGATACCATGGTGGTGAAATCGGTGTCCGATATTGCTAGAAAGAGATGGATTTAAATACTTGATTTCTTAAGGTTAATTACACTCTGTGTTAGGTCTAAAGAGTACTGTTGTCTGCTCGCTTCGGTCAATTCTCTCGATTTAAGAAAAAAAATTCATGTCGCACAACGAGAAAATGACGATCGGAAGGCACGAGCAGTGACCAGATTGCAGGAGCAATGTAACTTACTGGTCAGGTTTAAGGAAGATTTAAGGGTTTAAGGGTTTAAGGATGATCTGTTAGACTCGATTGTGGTTCTTTGGATCTGTATCTGTGTGAGTTGATGGTGTATACTGATGCTTGATTAGGGATGAGACTGCCCCAGTGGATAAGGTGGTGGATGTAATGGGCGTCACTGTAACGCAATTGTTAGAGCATTTGCACCTTGTCTCCAAACACTTGGAATTCTGGAACAGACTGTCAATGGTGAGATATTCTTCATTCATTTGATGACTCTGCTAGGATTTTCCGTTGTGATCGAGAGACCGGTCCGTTGTGAACAGCGAATCTCTGACGTTTGGGTATTTCATGGGAGATAGGGTGGGGAGAACGACAAGTTGTCTTTTATGATCTTGGAAAGGGGGCCTTGGGCTTTTTTTCAAGGGGCCAAACGGTTTATTCGATCATATTTTAAGGAGGCTTCTCCGGGACAAGAGCTTGTCACAGCCACAAGCGCTCGCATCACTGAGAGAGCGGCTGTTCTTGGTGACCTTCGTGAACGACTTGCCACACTTACCGGTCAGGTAAGCTGTCGAGCACCTTCAAGGCTTTAAAAAAATTCTTACATATGACCCTCTCTAATGACCCTCTGTAATTGCACATTTCCTGTATGCCCTTAGAAATCTGTCTTGTTGTAGACACATCTGACTGGACAACTTTCCACTTCAATTTGTGAACGTGCATGGCAGTGCTAATACAAGCCCATAGTCCCCCGAATGCAGTGTTATTAGAGTGGGTTGAGTTTATTCCTGTTGCCAGGTACTGATCCTTGTCACTGTTAATCTTCAGTGATTGGCAGTAATACTGGACATGATTAGCGCAGAAATGGATGGACTGATCTTAACTGAATTTTTTGGCTACGTCTAGATGCACATAGAAGTGGACAAAATGGGAGAGAAAGTCAACACCGGGCAGTATAGTCGGGTGGCTGCCGCCGAGTGTACAATGGCAATTCTCAAGGCTCTCTCTGTCCTAGAAGGAGGATACCAACTACCACAGGTAGGTGACTCTTCTGCTTCATTGTCGTCACATTTTAGTACTGATTTTGTGTCTGTTCATTGTTGTCATTCGTGGAGAATTGAATGACAACCGCGTTTCCATTGATGTGCTGACTGAATAAATAAGTCATACTATTTGCGTCACTTTGAAGCATTTTAACTAATACGTCGGGAGTGTGATTTTGGGGAGATCAGTATATTGCTGTAGATCGCATTGGAAACAAGAGTCAAATCCATTTGAGATCAAATTTTCATTACTACATATGGATTTCTTATGCAATTTCAAAGTCGGAGGTTGTAGTCCACTTTAAGAGACAGTAAACAACCCCATTCTCATTCAAAGATCAGTGGCCATATGCATGCTTACACCACTTGCTAATTGAAGTCCAACCAATTGTATGAATCGATAAGTTGCTGCTAGTAGCAGAGGTCAGTGAGTAGAAGGCGGGATCAGGTCCTTAACGGATAAGTATCCTCTACCTTAGTTTATCACGACCGAGGTTCGTCAATACGACAATTTACAGTAATAATGTTTAACAGGGTGCTGGGGAGTTGACATCGTGATTGGTTTTCGGCAGAAGGATTATCGCCATCAAGATGATTTATCATCACCAGTGACACTGGTCCTTGACTTCGACGAGATTCCAGATATACTAGGACGTCGAATCGAATGGACAAATAACGAACTCGACCATGCTCTTCAATTGCTGTCTGATAACATGTGGAAACTACAGAACTTTTTGGATACAGTGGTAAGATTCGCTTAGTTTAACTTTGTGAAACTTTTGGCTGAAGTATCCGTTTTGTAGATGCTACAGCTCTGAAGACCAAAAAAGGCGTGGTAGTGCCTTGATGTAATTTTACATGAATGAGAACTGCTGAAACGAACAGTCTTTGTTGTGCAGATGCGGCATTATCGGAGGCCACGAAGGGTGGTGAGAAAGTGGCTATATTATACTGGGGGTGCACTCGGATTAGGAATACTATCTGTTTGGCTGTACCGTCATAGTAACGATTTGAACCGGTGGACTAAAGATGGGGTTGATGCTGCAACTGGTTTCTTGGAAGAGCACGTAAAACAACCGGTATTCTTCTTAGTACCAAACTGAATGTTCAAACTCTTTGTTATATCTATTCATTAATGGTGGTTGTATGGTAGGATCTTTACCGGGGTACCATTACCTGGTGAGGTTTATAATTCGATTCATTGGATAATTACGTCTTAGTTTGTTGAATAATGTCATCTTCAATGCATCAAGGCTATTATTGATATATTTCTGGGATGAATCTGTATTTGGGCAGCTGCTATCTATCAGAGACGATCTGTTTGATACGTTTCACAAGCGAAACAGAGAAGTTCATGAACTTAGTGATGTGAAACTCACAGCGGACTCCCTGCACAGGTTACACCTTGAATTTGGCATTCTTGGATTATGTGTCTTAAGTGGCTCGATTTGAAAAAAACAATCCTTTGTTCGAGACGCCGGCGTTTATTAGTTGCATATCAAGTTATTTTAAATTTGCTTTGGGTAATTATGCAGCTGTCCTTTAATCCTGCGAGCTCCAGCTCCCGCTTGAAATCGAATTTGTTTTGTATGTTTCCAGGATGTTGAAGAAATTTGTGACACAAACTCAGGGTAATGATGTAGCAGAAGACTCTTCAGAGCAGCAGTTAATGGAAGTCATGATGAGCAGGTTTCGTGCGCTTCTGTCTGAATTTGAGTATCTCATTAATCACAAGATATCCAGCTTAACTTTCCATAAATTAATACAAACCATGTTTTCTTTCCGGTTGGTTACTGTCATGACTCTTCTTATACTGCCAACGGCTTTCCTTCTGTTTCTCGAAAAGTGTTTGCAGATTCCGTCGTGGAAATTTACGTATATCATATGTTTATTAATTTGCAGATTCCGTCGTGGAAATTTACGTATATCATATGTTTATTAATTTGCAGATATGAGACAGAATTAGTTCACCCTGTGAGAAATCTTCTAGGTGGAGAACTCGCTAGAGCTCTGCTTATCCAGGTCGACTCTTGCGCTGTGTTTCCTGTCCGCTTAGAATTTTGGTGGCATAATCAAGAAAGAAAAATTTGTGTGAAGCGCGTTGGAATGATTTGGTTTCTAAATGTTGATTTAAATAATGGAATAATCAGTCTGTTATGATGATGAAGTTAGATGAAGGCAAATTTTCACGCTTTGTTGTAATGCGTATAATTTTGTGCAGTATCGATGTGATTTTACATGACTCGCAACTCGAGGATTTGTGATGAGTGTAAAGTGAGTCGAGAGCATCACTATTTTCTGAAATTCAGTCTCTGTCCGTTTATTTATTGTGTGCAGGTCCAAAAGTTGAAGCTTGATGTTGAAACGTAAGTTATTTCAAGCATGTTCTTATATCTCAAGTCGATTCTGATTTCTCAAATTTTCGTTAACTGGATGTTTCTTACGCTCAAAGTTGACCCTCAACAATATCGCTTTGTTTGTTAAGCTGTTAGCAGTATTTTTTATTTGCAACATTGGAAATATAGTTTATTCTTTGGGCTTTCTCATCACCGGAAGTTGTTTGTTCTTTAACAGGGCGATGCTGGACTTGAATCAAATTTTACGTGCAAATGAAATAAACTTTGCAGTACTGGCAGCTTTGCCCGCATTTATTGGTGCGTTCTCGATTGGATGGCTTTTGAAGAGGCCTTTCACGAAGGTTAGCTTGTTGTACACCCTGCATTTTTCATAAGCATTCGACTGCGGTCAGCAAGGTGTGTTCAGAACTCCTGGAAATTAGCCTCAAGGAACCTTACATGTGATCGTAATGCGGATGTAGGGTAAAGGGGCAGAAGGTCGTGGGAGGAGGGCTCAGCTGCGACGTCGTATGCTGATGGTGGATGTTGAGAATGCTGTGATGACTTTTCAGATATTCGTTGACGAAGGCCAAGTAAGTTCACTCTGCGTCGAATGTATTGTGAGCCTCACTTTTTCCTCACAACTGGAACTTACTCTGTCTGTTTGTTTCTTGACAGGAGGATGCTTTTTCTTACTTTGGCTTGCTTATTTACTCCCTTGATCGATTATATAAGGCCGTCAAGAAACCGGCTACAGAGTCCGGCGAGTGGGCAAGGTTAGATCATTTCTTCCTATGCCTTCTGAAGATTATCACCAATCTAATGGTAGCAAGCCTCATAGTACGGATCTGAGGAGTATCTTATCTATGTGTTTCTGTGTTTTCGTAAAATCTTTTTTTCGCTACAGATTTGAGGAACATTTTGTTAAATTTTTTACAGGTTTTCTTTACCTAATATTATCCTTAAACTCAGTGGTTCCCGACGCCTGGACAACCAAAAGACCCAGTATTTCAACGGGTTATCTCCCATTTGTAACGAATTCAACACGATTACTCCATCTGATGCTTCAGATCTTTTTCGTTTGCAGTTTGGAGAAAGACATCATCGAACTTTCTAAGCCAAGATTATCCACATTCTACAAGCTTGCAATTGCCTCCCGCATGGAACGAGTTTACGAAATTTTGGTGCCTATTCCTAAAGTGAGGTAGAGCACTCAGACAACAGTTTCAACATCAAATAAAGAAGCATATTGCTCTTTTATATCAGACACCAGCCCTCTTGCCTCTATCAAGTGTCTTAGCAAATTCTCACATTACATCTTGTTTCATATCTTGCATGCACGCGCAATCTGTGTTATTGTTATGCACGCCTCTAGCTGCAATGCGAGTGACTTGCAGGGCACGCTGGCATACGTAATCGTACAAATCTCCAGGAAACAACATTTTTGAGTGGGTGACACAGGGGTACCTACGATCCCCGTACGCCGAAACCCATTACGCTGAAGCCAATCCGCCGTCGTTTTCCGAACCTTCGTACTCCTGAGGTAAAAACCCTGCACCAATAGAAGCACGTTATGTTGCCCAAGCTATTCACCCGAAGCAGAGAGATTTCTCTGCAGCAATGTTACTGGCCATTGCATCGAAAGCGAGAAGAGTTTTGGACTCCCTGAGAATTGTCAGTCCTATCCCCAATTCCCTGACTGTTGTTACTCTTTGCATTTTAGTTTGACCCTCATGCAATATACTTCTCTGTCTGGTGATTGAGAAGTCGACCACGTCTGAATCGTGTTTTTCAAATCGAATTGGTCATTCTTTGAAATATGAATCCTTGGGCCTTCCGGGACTTTTGTCCAATAAAAAGGCTTGTAGCATAGTCCAATCAACTCCATACTAAGAGTCAGGAAGCGGCAAGGACTCCTCTGCAAACCCTGAGTTATTAGAGACGTAAGTTCCGAGTCTGCTTAAACCCCGTGCAAAATTGTTTGTAACTTTAACACAATATACTCTTGCTTGCTCCTGTTTATACAGCAAGACGCGACTTTTGAAATCTTTCACCAAGAGTTAAGGAAAATTTCTCTGGAATTTAGGGCCACTGTCAGTTTTAACCTCCAATCAGTGTAATTCAAATCAACGCCATGCTAATGGAGGTGACGAGGACTCTAGTCCAAACCGTGAAATTAGTGATGTACAGTACTGTAAGAGTTAGAAATTTGGTTAGAATCCATGTAAAAATTGCTTGATAATTGAAACCAAGAATGCTGCTTTTTTCTACAGCAAGCGGACGGAACTCTTCCAACGATAAATGAAGATTTTTCTCCATGAAACTTTCAGCCGAGGAAATGGAAGGGTACTCATGTAACGCATATTTGAAAAGGACCCAAAAGCCCATGTGTTGCTCTGCTAATTTTAAGCAGTTTGGAGGAGTTCATGTAGGGATTTGGATTTATTCCAAATGTTATGCTTTATGCTTTAAGTACCATCCACTAAAAAGATGCGAACATGCATCTGGTTGAATTAACCACCCCACCCCCTTTCTTAAAAAATCAAGAGCCACTGATATTTTTATTTTTTTTAGTATTTTCCCCTTGTTGCCATTGAGCTCTAAAAATAAAAATACGAATATGAATACAAGAGTACATATACAAATACTAGTACAAGTACGAGTACATGATTATAGATATGAATACCAATATGAATATGAATACAGCCTAAGATGTATCCCATATCGATTGTAACAATAAAGTACAAACAAAATTATAAGTACTGGGTTTTGATTTTCTAAGTGAATCTTATTAAATCACATTAAGAAATTTTGAAGGGGGTGGGAGGCTACAAAATTAATTTCACTTACAAAATTAATTTTTGTCAAAATAACTTGTTTCACTGTGATAAATTCTATAATATATGTTCATCTTGTTCATATAAATATATATGTTCATCTTGTTTTGAAAGCATTTTAAATAAGTAATTGATTATGGTTCTTCTTAACAAGCTACTTTAGTTTTATTGTTGGATCTTGTTATGTTTTGTATGAATAAGCTTGATTAAATTAATTTTTAATAGTATACCAATGTCAACAATATGTTAACATGTAGAAAAACTTCAATAAATAAGGTCTATTTTTAATAAACAAAATCCATCATATCGCCATTTTTGTATAGATATCTTTTACCATCAACAAACAATAACATGAACCTTAAAGGTATTATATATTAACCATGAAATATTGTTGAGGACATGAAATGTCCTTTGAATGACATCCTCTAACATAACATTGTTTACCATTGAGGTAGGGAGTCCTTCTCCATCTTTAAAAAGAAGTTCCCTCCAATGAGCAAAATTAGCCAACTCCAATCTTTGAATTATATTGGAAGTCTTTCCCAAGCATCTAGCGAGGCCTAGTACCTCTATTAAGCATGGGTCAATTCTTCCAAGGTTAAAGATATTATGTTGTATTCCATGAGGGATTATCTTATAAATATTATGTAATAAAGATATTACAAAAAAAATCCACAAAGGAATGTTATTTTAAAAAAATTTGTTCAAACTTGAGATAAAATTCTAAGAAATTCCACGGGACATCTTTACTTTAGAAGAAGATCATTTCTTTGAGAATTTTCCTCCATGTATGTTAACTTAATGGAGCTGACCCATTTCTAACCAAGGACCTATTCCTGACCAATAGACTACACTCTTTCCAATCAACAAGAGATTAACCCCTAAATTTCCATTGTCCCCTTAAGGGACAAATTAGATTTCGGGTAGGTTCTTGTAATCTCAATTTTTGGTGAATTGTTTTGAAACTTTCCCGCAAGATAGAAAATCTGATTATCTACGTAGAAATATAATTTTTATTTCAATTGGTGCCTGGGAGCAAAAGTTATACCACAAAAAGCCTGAAATTGAACTTGGTGGGTAGTACAAAAAAAATTGCAAAAAATCAAAATAAATTTTAATTTTTTTTTTCCCTAAATTTTTTTATTTTTGTCTACATGTAAAGCTTTGATTCGTTCTATTTGGACTAATTATGAGAAAGTTAAAAACAATTTTGTTTTTTGGGTAATTTTAGCATCTTCTTGAAAAAAAAACTTGTAGGATTCATTTGTAAATGCAATTTTCACAATTTTTCACAATTTTTCTTTTTGAGAATGTTGTGTTCAATTGCTAAAACAATCTCACCATTGGGATTATTGTCTTTCAATTCCATCTTGGATTTATTAATGATTTAGTTTTCTTTCCAATCTTGGACCTACTTCTACTTAGTACTTTCTTAAAGAATGAAAATCAAGTGATTTTTATTTGAATTTTTTTCCCTAGAATTTCAACTCAATTCTTCAATATAATTTTTTTTTTAATTCAAAGTCTATAGTGCAAAAAAATTTCACAATTGGCGGTCAAAGTCATCTAAAATTGTAGGCCAGTGTTAAAAAAAACTTTCTTTTTCAACTTTGAATGCTAATATCTTCTAATCTATATAGTCAAACTTCATGAATTTTTTACCATGTGAGCTAAGACAAGTAAAGTACAAGATCCTATGGTTAGATTCTAAAACAATAATTTTTTTTGTATTCTTGAATGAACCCAGCAAAAATGGCAGTTTTGAGTGGTTTTTGGTAGAAAAATGGCCTTGGGAATTTAGGGGGTTAGTGAGGGCACAATTTCCAACGTAGTTGTGGAGCATTATGATTGGTTGTAGGCTTTGTTTATTTTATAAGTAACCTATGGTTGGATTTAGGAAGGCCTACATGACAAAAATGTGTGAAACAGAATCTTCAACAAAAAAATTTATAGTAATTAAATTCTGAAAAAATATGGAATCCTTGTAAACTCTATTTCTGTAGATGGGAAAATTTCTCTACTAAAAAAAAACAGTACTCCAGATATGTGAAATTGCTTAATTGGCCAGAAATGGGTCGGCTCCCTTATATATGTTGGCACACCCAACATTTTCTTTTGGGGCTTTCAAATTGGCCTGTGCAGTGAGGCCAACAGGGGTGACACAGGTCCAAAATAAAGACCTGTGCAAACCACCCATTGACTAAAAGCCCAAATGGGTTGCAATTAAAATTATTAAACCCTAAACCGTGCAACGGCCGAAGTGTCGGACGGCATGCCATTGGTCCACCATTCCAAAGCGTGTCACAAGACCCCTTCCCTGTTCGACACGTCACCCTTCCCACTTCCCATTGGCCCACGGCAACACCCTACCCCCGTCCCCCCGGCCAGGTGTTCCTTCACCGGGAGCTTCTTCACCCCTTTCCTTCCTTTCACTCTGTCCAACTCCAACACCGAGGCGGATTCAATTTTTCAAACTTGCTCACTTCAAATCCTTTCCACCAATTCCTTAAATAAAAATCCTTGCTGCCATCTCCCATCTCGCCCTCCCCAATCACCGACCATGCTAACTTACTACTCCTTCACTGGCGAAACTTTTGTGGAGATTTCTCAACAATTTTTGCGTTTTTTTTTGCGAAGTTTGAAAACATGGGCAAGCTCACTGTAGTTGATCGGTGATTTTCCATATTAGGGTTCATTTAATCCCATGGCAGCTTCGCTCGTGTCCTCCGTGGCTCTTTGTCAAAGCGTATGCCAATTTTCCAGGAGTCGGAGCGGAACTGGAGGGCGGAGGATTGCAGAAGCGCAGCTGAAATCATCGCTTGTATGTGCAGGTACTACGAGATCAGGATACTGTTTGGGATTAGTTTGCTGATTGGTGATGTAGGTATTGTAAGCTTAATTTGGTTGATGTTGAATTTGTTTTAGTTTTTTGGGAAATTTAGTAGGGATTCCGAGGATTGGATGCCGAGAAATGAGTGGAGGGTTTTTTCTGGGGAAGTACATGGGAGGGGAGGGGAGAGATGATGGGAGGTGACGTCTAACGCAACTTCTGTTTTCGTGCTTATCAAAGTTTCCCCGTGCAGGGGCTGCCAAAACGGGGAGACATTGTGCAGATTGCAAGGTGCGACGAATTAGGTCTTCGAGGAGATTGGGAGACGCATTATGGAGTGTTAGAGGCTCTGGAGTAGGCTTGAAGTGGTTGAGTGGAGCCTGGTATGGGCGATTACGGGCGCAACGGCGGGAAGATTCGTTGACAGAAAGTGTAGAATCGGCGTCCGAGAGGGACGCAATGGCACCAACCCGAGAACCAATGGTTGGAAATGGTATGTTGCAAAATGGGTCTGGTATGGCCAGCATGTAATCAGATAGACGAGATTACTGTTAAGAGTTTCATGGAGATGTTTGGTTCGAATTGATTCGATTTGATCTTTTAGTGTTTTGGTTTGCGTTGCAGGAGCGACTTTGAGGGACGGGCTAGGTGAGGATGAAGATCGTATTTTAGAAGTGACACGAAAAAGTATGGAGACGGACAGATTAGGAAAGGGCAAGGAAGGGAAGGTGCTGTTTGGAGTGGAGATGTCGCCGGATACAATCGCCATAGCTATGGTGTATTTTGTGCAAGGGATTCTTGGGCTTTCCCGTTTAGCCGTCAGCTTCTTTCTGAAAGACGATCTGAATCTAGATCCCGCCGAGGTGAGTTGGTTTCTCTTTGCACTCTTTTATGGACCAAGAAGCTGAAATTGGACCTTATATTTGTTTTAGCAGTTTTGTTTAGGTCATATGGGGACTTTCTTCAGTCTAATTTTTGTTAAACAATTTCGATGTTGACAACTTGGTTGTTTCTTATGACAGACGGCGTTCTTAACCGGCCTCTCCTCCCTTCCTTGGCTTATAAAACCCCTATACGGGTTTATCAGGTAATTTAGAACGTGTGTTGGGGATTGTGCTGAGGACTATTTGATTTGATCTGTCAACAATGTTACGCTTCTATCAGCACTTCTCGTTGAATCTACTTGTTCATTCATGATTTTCTTTTTCTTGTGTGACAGTGATGGAGTACCATTATTTGGATACCGGCGACGCTCTTACTTGGTCTTGTGTGGGATTCTGGGGGCATTATGTTGGGGCGCGCTTTCAATGTTTATTGACAGCAAGTATGCTGCAATGACTGCGATTCTTCTAAGCTCTCTTTCGGTGGCATTTTCTGATGTTGTATGTGCATTTCCCTCCCAGTATTGAGGTTGTTTTAGTGGTGTGCGTGTGACACTGTTCAGCTTTGTCGGTCCATTGCCAGCTGATTCTAAATGTGTTACGAAGAGGTAGTGCCAGACAGTCTAAAGCAGCAGTTGTGCCTGACGAAGCATCCTAATTGATGAGCGTGGTGTCATGACCTCGTTTGCCTTTGAAACTGGTCAATAACTCTTAGTTTTCATAAGGCACTTACCAAGTTATTCATGAAGTCTAGTTGTTGAGATCGTAGCTCTTGCTTTTATTGTAGGATTGACCTAATGATGGTGGTCGTCTACTCTGAGATGTTATTTTAGGGTTTAGGTCCATTCAGCTTGTACTGTGGCATTTTCAATCCGGAAATACGTTGTTACCTTAGTGAAGACTGATTGGAAGTCACAAAGTATTGCATGTGAAATTTGATAAGTCAGCCTTTCAGATATTTAATATTATGGAGTCTGAAGTGCAAGGTTTTGGTTCCAGGTCGTAGATTCTATGGTGGTAGAAAAAGCGCGGGGTGAGTCACAGGGTGCAGCTGGCTCTCTTCAGAGCCTGTGCTGGGGCTCGTCGGCCACTGGTGGTATTGTCAGCGCTTACTTTAGTGGATATTTGGTGGAAACATATGGCACGAGGTAAAACTGCCGTGGAGCTTGCTTTTTCATTTTGCGCATAATCTTGTAATGATTCTAGAATACTTTAGGGATTTTTTATTCCCACTAAGGAGGATGTGATTTTACAGATTTGTATTTGGAGTTACGGCACTGCTACCTCTGATTACTTCAGCAGTCGCTGGTCTTGTGCGGGAGGAACCTATTACAGCCCAACGTGATGATCCAAGAGGAGTATATAGGATATCCCAATTCATTAGCTCGTCCAAGTCTCAGCTTGGTTTCTTGTGGCAAACTGTGAAGGAGCCCAGTATATTCTGGCCAACTCTTTTCATATTTCTGTGGCAGGCTACACCAACATCTGACACGGCCATGTTCTTTTTCACGTAAAGCTGTCTCTTTATCTTTCATGAACATACTTGAACGTGTCTTTGTTATCTGTTGTGTTCTTTATACCTGGAGTGACAAGATAGTGACATGTTTCTTGTAAATGTGTTCAGGACGAACAATCTAGGATTTGGACCTGAATTTCTGGGGCGTGTACGGCTAGTGACTGCAGTAGCGTCACTTGTAGGTGTTGGGTTGTATAACAGTTACTTGAAAGATGTTTCCCTTCGCAGCATCTTCTTGTGGACAACCCTTATAGGAACGGCTTTGGGTCTCACACAGGTTTGTTCCCTTCACAAACTAGATTCTACATATTTCAGTTGAGCTGATTGAATTACTAGGGACGTTGTCTTTCATATTTTTGGAGCTTGAATATTATTTGCTCAAGGAGTCGGCAGAATTTATGAGTGTCAGAGAGGATGCATGCAGTGAGGATGCATACATACTTGTTTCAAACGCCGCAAGTAAGCTCCATGCCAAGGAATGAGAAAACTGAAGTTATTATTCATTTACCAACCATTTATTTACTTTTAAAATTGCGTGGTTGCTGCAGTTATTACTTGTTACTGGTCTCAATCGGGATCTGGGGGTAAGTGACGAGTGGTTCGCAATGGGGGATTCACTTGTTTTGACAGTACTAGGCCAGGTATGCTGTGAATTACCTCTCTTGACAAACTTAGTCTGCACTTCATGATTGTGCTCTGAAATGAATCTTTTCATCTTGACTTTACTGTCTTCGTCACATCATCTATATTACATAGAGCTTTCCTTCGTTAGTCCTTTCTGGATGGAGGTTGAATTATTCCTCCCTGCTAGAATAGGTCAACACTGTCATGCAAGATTTAGGAATCGAAAGTGGAATCTGCTGTTGTTTAGTGAACGCCGCCAGATATTTTTCAGTTCAGTTTGACATTCTCTTCATTATAGCCAAGGACATTAAAAGTAAAAGCTCTTCAAATTTTGCAGGTATCATTCATGCCCATTTTGGTGCTGGCAGCGAGGCTATGCCCACCAGGTGTAGAGGCAACGCTGTTCGCCACTTTGATGTCCATCAGCAATGGAGGTGGTGTTGCAGGGGGAGTCCTTGGAGCGGTTCTCACAGAGCTTCTCGGTGTCACAAGCCATAACTTTGACAACTTAGCACTTTTGCTTGTGTTGTGCAATGTCTCCTCACTACTTCCCTTGCCATTTCTCCATCTTCTTCCATCAGAGAGCGAGCTGGCGGCAACGGTTCAAAAGGCAGAACAGGCTCACAGAGACCTCGGGGGTTCCAAAGAGGAATAGTCTTCTGACTCGTCAGATTGATTCTCGCATAGATTATGTTTACCATATTCTTGTAGTACATATTGAAATTCATGTAGTTTTATTAATTTGACTATCACGCCCCCCGAGGGATCTAAGGTAGAATCGACACTGTCATATGAAGACGTTCTAGTCGTAGTTATTTAGTATTTGTAGATACGGACTGAAAGAGCAGGCGGAGCATTAGATGTAAGATAATTCTCTCCATTTGTTGCTCTTCAAATTTTCCAGATACGTGAACTGCAAGGGAATGTCCGACCCCTGTGACAGTCAATTACAAACCAATGAATTGCTACTTCCTTTTTATTTCTAAAGATTTCAGATTGATTTTCGCAGCCATCATTCAACTCTTTCCGTGTTGTGACAAATTCATTGCATGGCTTCTTTTGTAAAAAAAATTATCAAGTTTCTAAATTCTAGTTACTCTTCTGTAAATCACCTTTGGTTGGGTTTTCTTTAGTAAGAGGTAACCCTTTGTGAAAATTTTGAAGTTGTTGATCACATTTTGTAAGGGAGGAGCACCTCAACTCTTGATCTTTTGTTAAATTTCTATTAATAGCAAAGTTGCATGCTTTTTGGAAATGGAGAGAAGACATTGATAGTCTTTGCCAAACTCTTAATATTAACATTTCTATGGTTAAAATAATTATTATGGGATAGTGGGAGTATATAAAATTTTCAACCAATAACTACAAGCTAGGAAAATTCAATAGCTCAATTGTCAATATTAATCCAACAACAAAAAAGTGATTTCTAAATATGAACCATGCTCATTTGCAAATTTGGACAATTTTAGCTGTGTTCTTCAATCTAATAACTCGCAAGCGAATAGTCAAGTTATCAAAAATAGTCAAATTGCATCAATAGGGTTTTTTTCTAGTAATACAAACCTTGAATAATGCAGAGTATCCAAAAGAAAACAATCCTTCTAGAATTTTGGCCATTCACAAATCCTTGTTGGAATTGCATTGCAAAAAATGAAAGTTTGTGCATCGATTAACAGTCTATAAATTGTTATCACTGAAATCTACTTCGAATTTAAGTATATTTTTGCTTATATCTTTGCAAAAATTATCTAAAAGGTTCTCAAAAAAATTGTACACTTTTAAAATTGTTGTAACTAATTTAGAAACCAGAAACTTTTAATGAAATTTGGACATGTGGTACAAATAATGCCTTGTATATAAAATTGAGTTTCAAAACTTTTAAATTAAATTTAAAGAACTTTAGTTTAACAATATTTCTTGGTAAGGATTAACTCTTTCCTTGCGTGAAAATTTGATAAAATTCTTAATAGGAAGAATGAGAATTGGGAGGGATGGAATATTACAAATTTCATGAATTTTTATAATTTATTGAATGAAATTTTATTGATTGAATATAAACCAAATTTTATTTTATTTTTAATTACATATAAATAATTTTTAAATAAAAAATATAAATATTTCGTATATTTTCAAATCTTCACAAATTTTTGGAGATTCTTTATAGCAAATTATAGAATATTCAGTATTTACAGCCATATTGTAATCAATAATTCATAGTTGAATAAAATTCAAAAAAGCTTCATTTTCCCTATTGAAGAGTCTTATAAAAAATTGACTTGTACAAAACATTATTTCTATCAAGAAATTTAATTAACCTCTAAAGGACCAATGTGCATTTTTTTGGCTACATAGCAATTTTATGTAGGTAGGTGTCATTGGAGATTTTCATATTTTTGGCCCAAATTTTAATAGAAGGTGGGGACAAGGAATATTTTACATATACATTACATTTCATGCAGGGTTGACAGGACGGTCGGACATCCAGGACGTCCGGATGCGGACGTTGACATTCGCGGACACCGTCCGCCCCGCCCGCCTGTTCGTCCACCTGTCTGCCCCATTTGTCCGCCCGTCCGCCCTGCCCCGCCTTGTCCGCCCTCGTCCGCCCCCGCTCGTCTGCCTTCTAACGGCGGGAGGGACGCTACGTCCGGACGTCTGGGTTACAGACGCTATTTTGGGGCGGACGTAGAGATTCGTCAACCCTGATTTCATGACATTTGGAAATATGAGTCAAAAGTAATGGCCTAATATGTTACTTTCTTTCATAAATGGACAGTTCAAGCAAATAAGAAAAAATTACTTATTTCTTAAACGAAAATTTGAAATTGATTTTTTACATATACATAGAAACTTTAATCATCCCATTTTATGAGTCAAAAGTTATGAGTATTTTTGGTTTGCATGCAAATATGAATTCTCTACTCTAAAATAAACTTTGAAATCCTTTATTTTACTCAATTTTCTATATTTTGGGAATAAAATAAAATTTTATGATGTAGATTGTTTATTATATCATTGCAACCATTGGGATTTGCATTTTCCAATTCCAAAATTAAATTTTTAACAATTTAGTATTTTGAATCATTTTCTAGTACTATCTACTTACTATTTTTTTCCTATATATTGTACAATTTCAAATGATTTGAAATTTTTCAAGCATGTAAGCAACTTGTCTAGGAAAAAAAATCCAAAGAAGCACTACCATTTTGGACATTTTTTCATAGAAAAGTGAGCCTATGAAGTGCAGCTGCCCTAGTTTTTGCAGGGCCAAAAAAATGATTTTAGTGAATTTGAATGTTTATATCTTACAATCGACAAGGTATAAATGTCTAAAAATTTTACCACATGTTCTCAAGTCAACGTACTACTAGATTATATGGTTACATTTGTCAGAAATAATTCAAAAATTTGGTACTTATACTACAAATGGTAGTTTTTGAGCATTTTTGTAAACGTAATTATGAAATTTTAGGGGTTAAATAAAAAATAGATCTAATTAAAGTTATAAAACTCAATTTTATACCATACTTACTATTTATACCACTATATGTCTAAATTTCATTGAAAATTTCTCAATTTTTCAATCAATAATCATCTTCACTTACTCAAAAAAATTCAAAGCTTTTGTAGTTTAGATTCTTCTGGTTTTCATTAAAAATCATCAAATTAGTAATTGAAGTTTTTTTTTAAAGATTCAAGCATTAATTTAGATGAAAGACAAATCTCAAAATTTTATCAAGTATAGACAAAATTGAGTGTCATACATGATATGGACTAGTATGGTGTATTGTACCCGGAAAAAACAAAACCATTTCTTTAGTATTGTTGTATAGTTTTAATAGAGATACAATATAGTATTAAAAGAATATTGTTGCAATACTACCTTAGTAATACAATAATTTACTTTTCAATAGAAACACAGCAATACTACAAAAAATATTTTTTCAATTCCATAGTGTATCTCCATTGAAATTATATTCCAATAGTTCTAAAGGTATTTTCTTGATGTAGGGATCAAACTATAAGAAGCTAGAGGAAATGAATATTGTATCACGGAGATAATTTATTAATTCAATCAAGTGACTTTTCAAGGATTTAGAGAAATGGATCTTACATGCATTGTTGTCAAAGCATAGATCATAATTGAGAACTTTGATGAACGTTTCACTATACACCAAGCGACAAAGATGTGGAGAGATATTCCATATTTATTATATATTCTTTGAACAAGTCAATATCCTTTCATTTTAGTAAAGGAATTATTTCTCTTAAATGGTTATGGTTGTAGCTTTATCACTACAAGTTTTACAAGGATGTGAGTTATTTCATACATGAGTTCATGTGCATTTGAAGACTATTTCAATTTGAGATTTGCCAATATCAAGTGAATTTTTACAATATCAATTATATATTGGCCAATATGTAATTATATAATTTATTGTGTAGATAATAGCAATTATTTGTTGGGCATCATACAATTGAAAGTAATGAGAAAATGGTTTTTTCTTTGTAGTAATAAATTTAATATCTAGGAATCAATTGATGTTTTTGAAATAGTTGACTCTAATGTTTTAATAAATAACAAGATTCAATGATATATACTAATACAAAATAAGTTTAGAACTTTTCTTTAGTCATACATGATTTTGGGATGTAATTAGAATTAATCACTTAGACATCATAATTCTAAAATGAATCTTCCAATGGAACTACCTCCAAATAGTGATTCTATTAGTGAGGTCAAAAATGAAAATGAAACTACCAACATTGAAGAAAACAAACAAAATTCAAATAAACAAAAATCAACTAGAAAATGGAAAGACAAATTTAGTAAAGGAGTCAAAAAAACGTGTTCAAAAGCTTTAAATGGGTATAGTAGGTAGTGTACAAAAACTAGTATTAAAACAAATATTGAAAATGGGAATGGACAAGTTACAGAAAGACTTTTGGATTGGAATAGCAATCTTTAAAGAAGGTGTTCAAATAGGTATGAAGAAGCTCAAGAGGGCTTCTATAATGAGTAGTAAAATGACACAAAATAGTATCAAGAATAC
This sequence comes from Pseudoscleropodium purum, assembly GCA_963969395.1. Lineage (NCBI taxonomy): Eukaryota > Viridiplantae > Streptophyta > Bryopsida > Hypnales > Brachytheciaceae > Pseudoscleropodium > Pseudoscleropodium purum. The sequence goes on from OZ017796.1 coordinate 24,804,428, forward strand.
AAAAGTAAACATGAAAAAAATTTGTTTGAAAGTTGATGAAAAGGCTAAAGCTATGAAAATGAAGTTGCTAGCTTTAAAAGCTAAAGCAAATTTGAAAAAATTAAAAGCAAAAGAAAATTTGAAGAAACTAAATGCAAAAATTAAAATTAATGCAAAAAAGGTTGGAAGAAATATTTAAAAAATTAGAGGAAAAGTGAAATTGAAATATGGAAAGACTATGAAAGGCTTAAGAGTTTTGAATAATAAAATTAAAATTAAAAGAGTTAGTTTTTGCATATGGTTCATGTATAATTGTTGTACTATGAAGCTCATGTGCTTACAATGTTGGATGATAGTGAATCTTCAAATCATTATGAAAAATATAAAAAAAAGTGAATCTTCATGTGCAATGCTAATTCCAAATGGTTATGGCGCAATTATACATAAATCTTTGATTTTAACACCATATCAATATATTAATGATAGTAAAAAAGCACTACAAGGAGTAGTGTTGATTCAATTTGGTAGTCACAAGCCTCATAGTCCAATTGTCTCATGTATAGCTTCAGATGTTGAAATTGATAGAGGACTAGTTCAAACAACTTTAAAACAACCATATCATTTAAATTTACAATCAAAGGATATATGTAAAGCACAATCTCAAAATGCCTCCAAATTTGAAACATCAACAAATGAAACAAAAATCGGATTACTAACAAGTTCACAACAAGGATCACCTTCGAGTTTAAAGCAAAAAATAAAATTAGGATCCCTAATAAATTCAAATCATTGCTCAAGAATGGGATCTAGATTGATTTCACAAACCGCATTAAGAGTTGGTACACCACCTTCAACATCCAAGAAACAACATACACACAAATTTTTACTTTCTCGATAAATAAATTTTTATAATTAGTCTTACATACAAAATTAGTCAATGTATTCTTATGTATAAAAGTCATTGGCTCAAAATAATGAATGTTGCGCAATATTTTGAATTAAAAAATAGAAACTGAGTATACAAATATTGATACAATATTCCAAAAATCTTAATTTTTTTGTTTCAAATGCATTCAATAACAAATATTCTAATGTACTTATTTTTTATTCAGAATCTTTATATGCAATGAAACTCTTGATCTTACTCTTCTAGCATGTAATCCCTTACCAAACTCCATGGTACTTTTAGGCCTTGGTAAAGCTCATAGTGGAAGAAGTATGGACTTATACCGATGTGTTTATATACTAGGATATAAAAAACAAGATGTTGGGGCAACTAGTTCTTTAAGCATTGGAATGGGACAGATAATAGACATGGACAATTTACTTCTTAAATTTGCTACATTTATAGACAATTGGCTTCTTGGTTCTATAGGATTTGATGAACATGGAAACTTTTCATTTATTGTTTGTAATCCACAAAAATTAAAATTGTTTGTTTCAGAAAAAACTAATGTTGACGATCCACCTTCTATTAGTGAAACATCAAATAATAATAATCAACTAGAAAACTCAAAAATTGATGAAAATTCATCAAATTCTTGGAAACTTTCACAACAATGATAAACTTCAATCTATTAATGAACCACTTGGTTCAAGTCTAGTAAATAATGGATATTTATAAACTCATAGAAGTGCATTTGGTATAAGATGTTATGAAATTGAAGATTATGAATTTGGATCCAAATTTGAATTGAAAGAAACCATTGAACATACAAGAGTTGTTGTACAAGGTATCCGACAATGGATTATACAACATTGGGAAGGATTGTCATTTGATAAATTAATTCCCTTCGTTGGATGGAGATCTCTTTCAATAAAACCAATACCATTAGAATATGATTCTCACACTAATCCCCAAAATGTTGAACAAAAATGGTGTAATGATTATAATAAACCTCCAACATACTTAGAAATGGCTTTATTTATGAATGTTTACAATCGACTTACTGCTATAAGGTGAGAATGTAGTAAAGCTGAGAGAGAATATAATCATTTCAAACATCAATGTTTTTCATCAATTACAAAACAATAACAATGCATAGACAAAGAGGCCCATAAGGCAAATCTAATAAACCTTGGTATAAATTTTTATATTTAAAATTTACAAATGCCATTATATGCACACAATATAATAATGCATTTTTATTTATATGTATTAATATATATTTGTGATTAATATTTGTATAGAATGATTGATACTCTCTTTAAGGATGAACATGTATTAAAGCACATCTTCATCTTATAAAGTAATTAGGCTAGCTAGAATGAATCAAATACTTTAGCATTTTAGCCATTGTCATTAATTCATAAATTAGAAAATGTCAACTCCTATAGTTCATTTTTAGACAATGGACTAAGCGTAAAGTACCCTTTGGTCTCCTAAATATGAATGAATCTTTCATCCATCCAAATTTTTCTTGGTTCTTCTTAATGACTAACAATTTAATTTGAAGTGTTGTATATTATAAATAGACAAAGACAAAAAAATTATAATGTGAATAATTGATTAAGTATGAATTTTATGTCAAAGATTTAAAATATCATTTAAATTTCATTTAATGTGCTTGGCATTATATTCTAATGGTCTTATATTAACAACAATGGTTTAGGTTGTTCCAAGTTTAAAAGAAGCCATGTTGTGAAAAAAGATCCACCATGCAATCCTATAAGGAAAATGAATGATACCATTCATTGTGCAATTGCTCATAAAATAAAACACCAAGATCCTCCAAAACCTAAATTCAATAGAAAATCCAAAAGAAAATGTCAAAGATGCATATAAGAATGAAAGATTTACAATGTACGATCTCAAATATTTTTTTATACAACTATTCACATCCTTGACCCAAAAGATAAAGAAATAATGTAATCTTTATATTAGTTAAAGGATTTTGCTTCAATAGATATAAAAATAATAGTTTTAAGGTTCATCATTATTTTATTTGAATTATAATTATAATTTTAAATGTATAAATGCCATGGCAATATTACAAAATATGTACATACATTGCAATATATTTCAAAACTAGTATCATATACATTGTATATTTTAATTCAATTCAATTCAATTTTAATGAATTCAAATTTGTAGGATAAAAAACAATGAAATTATATTTATAATATCTTCACGGTGAATATTACAAATGAATACCACAATAAAAACCTAAGACATTATGAAAATAATGGAAGCAAATAATGATGGTCAATAAATTATGGTTTGTACCTTACAAAATTAATAAAGAAATTTACTATGTATATATATATATCCTATTTTATATAACCATTGCAACATTTGCAACAATACATTGCTACATCATCAAGCAATTGTTATAGCCATCAAGCTATAGCCAAATGTTTGAAAAAATAGATGAATGAAAAATAGCATAGTTGAGAATGTGATGGATAAAATTGTGAAATTCTTTGCATTTAATATAAAAGATACAATGTAGTTATTATAAATTGAGCCTTAGTATACATACATACATACATATGTACATATATATTCAATTATATATATATATATATATATAATATACTATAAATACTTAATTGTATTTATCAAATAACAATTGTTTAAAGTTGTGAGGTTTCATTAAATTTAATGTAGATGGTAGCCCAAGAATGAACTTTAATTTTTGAATATGTATATTCTTCCTACAGCTTCTACTTGATATGAGCTCAAGATTATCCTCAAAATGATTTGGATTCCTATTTCAAAGGTCTTGAAGCATTTTCAAGGATTTCCCAACACAACAATGGTTGTCAATGTTGGTGAATGATTCATAAAGATACTATTTTGGTAACTTTCCATTTACTAGTAAATTGTACCACCCACATTATAGAGAAGGTAACTTTTAATTGTTGATTGAATAAATTTGACTGTATTTCTATCTATAATATAATGTCTTTTCACCTTTTGACCTTTCTAGGCTTCATTCAAGTCATTCATCTAGCCATTTTCATAATTATCTTCAAACTCACTAATACTATTACAACATCAATAATCAATGCTTTCAATTAACTTGAATTTAGTCAGTTACCACAAGTTTGACTATATAAAATTAATTAAATTCTTAAATCATTTGAAAGTTGAATTTCACATACTCTACTTTGCCCTTATAGCTTGCACCAATATTTATAATGACTAAGTCACTTTTAATTGCATTTCTATAGGATTGAGCTGAAATAAAATTACAATTTAATTCTTAGTTCATGCTATTGAGAAACAATATATTGGTAAATATCTTCTTATTTTGTATACATTTTTTAGGCTATGATATATTTAATAGTTTCAAATAAGTTTTCTGGCTTATCCTTAAATTCAATTCAAATTTGAATTTGGGCTAAATAAAACTAAGTAATATTACACTAATTTTTATGACTCTAGCAAGTTTATAAATGCTTTGCATAAGTTTAGCATGAAATTTTAGCTAGAATCGATCTTGGTCTTAATTCATAGACAAACATTCTTGAGCATGAAGGTTTAAGGCACTACAATGTTAAATGTCCATAGAGCCACAAGATTCAAGGAGAAATTTAAATCAAACAATTCCAAAAGTAAAAATGCCCTAAAATGATTGTGAGCAAGGCAAAAAGACTCGCACTTGAAGTTCAAGAATATTATGTGGGGAGCAAAAGAATTTTAGGTCTACTAGAGTTACTTCATTTCTCATATTTGTAAAGATATATGTTAGGCTCTATTAGTTATATATAGTTCTAATATTGACCTTATTTTTCCTTCACCTATGCAAAATTTTTTTTCCTCCACAAGAATCACTTTTGTCTTCCATATTTCTAAAAATTCAAATTAGATTCTATTGAAAGTCCAATTCAAAAATTAGAAATAAAGATAGTGAATTTTTTTCCAAATAAATCATATGACTTTTCTATTTCTATACCTATTTTTTTCTTTCATGAGAGGAAGATACTATAAAATATTACAAGAAATAATAGAATCATTGTTATGTTTTAGTACTATGTCTTACATCATTTACAAAATTAAATTATTAAATATTAACCTTATTTGGTGTGCTATATACAACTATAGCTATAGTGCTTTCTTCCCAAATATTTATTTTTTATGGAAATAATATTTCATCCACACTTGAAATGGAAATATTTCTCAAGCCATTCTTTTTTCCCTAGTCATTTAAAAAAATCACTTCCCAAAATATTTTGCATCTATTCTAAAATACATTTAGCCAAAGTTAGCACTAGAATATAATATCTTTGTGTTTGTAATTAGGAAAATCAAGTTGCTATATATTCCATAATTGATAGTTTGTTAGATTTGGTCTCTTTTGATCCTCAATTGGAAGACATTAAACTTTTCCATATTGGAACCCAATTTAAAAATATCATCATATTCAACTCCAATGGGTTAACCCCTAAATAGTTTAGAGGGTGTATCTTATCCCCTCAAAGCTCCATTACCTCCTAGCATTATGTCCAATTTACCTCATTAGATACTGAATTTGTCAAATCTGCAAAGTTCAAAATTGATGGCATTGAAGTTCTTCATTTTTGTGAAATTAAAAATAATAAAATCCAATTCTAAGTAGGATTTATATATAGTGGATGATCCGAATATAATACATGGAGTCTTAATTTGGGTGGAGTGACCTTTGTTTTGGTTAGTCTACAATATAGTGCACTTTGTTTTTTTGCATAATATATAACATGTAAATTTTAAAGACCCCAAATTGCCATACATCAAACAAATACTAAATCATTTCAAATGAATAATTTTTGGATAGAGACCCTCTTATCGTTCTTGACATCTTGTTTTTCCAAACACCATTGAAAACACAATCAAACACTATACCAAAATGATTATATTTAACATGGATGAATAATTATCTATTATAAGAATTAGTATGATGAATCTAACAATGCCACTCTTGCACACCACAAATGCTACTAATAATGCTTATAACCATTGTGAATAATATGTTAACAACCTGTATAATCAATGTGAATAATATGTCCTTATAATAATATTTTAGACCATACTAAAAAACTATTTTGATTGATAGCAATTGAAAATCAACCTTTGCAATAACCAATAACAAAAGAACTCAAAGTTACTTTACATGTATCAAATATCTAGTTTGCCTTTTAACTCCTTTCATTTCATAGCAAACCAAATTCATGAAAGGAAAACACTAACTAAACCAAAAAACACAAGAAAGAAAAAGAAGAATGTTGATGTGCCATGAGAAATCAATTGGTGTTCTAAGTCTAGTTGAAAGAAAGAGAAACAAGAACTGTATAGCCATGAGGCTTTGTCATAGGTTAACTCGTAAAGGACTATTGTTCCTTTGGGGAACAAATGGAATTTTGGGCAGGTACCTACGGGCTGAGATTTTTCCAAATTTTTTTATACTTTTTTTGAAGATAGAAAAATCGATTAGCTTTGCACGAATATAATTTTTTTTAATCGGTGCTTGGGAACAAAAGTTATGCCTAAATAAGCTCAAAACAGGAGACAAGGGACAACAAGAAAAACTTTCAAAATTTTTAATTTTAATTTTATTTTTCTCATAGATTATATTTTTGTCTACATGGAAAACTTTGATTCATTCCATTTGGATTTGTAATGTGAAAGTTATGGACAATCTTGTTTTTTGGGCAATTAAAGCATTTTCTTGAAAAAATAACTTGTAGGATTCATTTTTGAATGCAATTTTTACATTTCTTCAAAAAAAGAAGTTCCACATGGGTTATTTTTTTGCTAGAATATTCTCATTGTTGGGACTAGTGCATTTTAATTTCATTTTAGAGATATTCATAATTTAGATTTTCCTTCTATCATGTACCTACTTCTATTTAACAAATTTTTAAAGGATAAAAATAAAGTTTTTTTGAATTTTTTTTCTTCTCTATACTTTCAACTCAATTCTACACTATGAAGATTTGAAGCTTAAAACTTTGTAGTGCAAAAATTTTAAGTTAAAAATGTTCAAAGTCAAAAAATCTAGTCCCATAATGTGATGAAAAATTACAATAAAAGATTTTTGAGGACATTATATGAGTTATGAAGTTGTGGGATCTACAGGAACTATAATTTTGTAGTGATTGTGTAGCAATCTGACGTGGCCGAGACCTTGCACACTACAAGAGAAAGGGGTGTTTTAAGTGAGTTTTTAATTATAGTCCTAGACATAAGATTTTAAATAATGACCTTTAGGAGATTTTCAGTAAAAAATTATTAGAAATACATGTGTTTTTAGTAAAATTTTGCTAATAATCTCCTTAAAGGTCATTACTTAAAATCTTATGTCTAGGATTATACTTAAAAACTCACTTAAAACACCCCTCTCTCTTGTAGTGTTGCCACGTCATTTTCTATTTTTTTTCCAACTTGGTTTAGCAATTTAAAAATTTCAGGCTTGAAATGGGTTCTCAAAGCCTTAAAAAATCTTCCAATGTTTTTTTTTCTTTTTTTTACTTTATTTACAAATATTTTACAATTTGTGCGGTCAAAAATTCTGAAATTTTTTCCACACATTTTCACACTAGTTAAGTGTAAAATCCTAGGGTTAGATGTAGAAAAAAAAATTTAATTTTTAAAAACTTTTTGCTATAGAAATGATAGTTTTGAATGTTTTTTGGTGGAAAAAAGTCCTTGGTTTTTTAGGGGTTAAAGGAGGCAACCTATTTCTGACCATTTAAAGAATTTCGTGTATATAGAAGGTAGGTTTTTTCAATGGGTAAATTTTTGCATGTATAGAAATAGATGGCAGGAGGTTTATTACCATAATTTCCTTGATTTTTTTTCCCCTCAGAATGGAATTACCATGAATTTTTGAGCAAAAGATGGGCTTTCTCCCATTTTGGTGATATTGACCATCCTCTTTCCGCCCAAAGGCTGGTTGCAAAATCCAACAAGGATTGGTTGCAGTATTGAAAGTTTTGTAGCCAACCACAATGCACCACAACTACATCAGAGACCGTGTTGTAGTTAATCACTACAGCTCATGTCTTTTGCATAGAAAAAGAACAACCTAACTTAACTTACATTGCCAAAATGGGACGTAGGCCAAGAATGGGTTGCCTCCCATATGTACTTTATTGACCAGTCAAACCCCACATCCCCACTCCAACTAAATCCTAACTGTGTTGTACAGTGTGAATGTGGTGAACACGTGAATCACGTGTGCGTGCACAATTGGTTCAGGTGCTCCCATCTGGGATTCATTTTGGATGGACTGGGAGAAAACGTGGCTCTTGGGTCCACTGTGTCTGAACTCAGAATAATAAAGGTAGAAAAAGGTAAGGGCAGGGAAGGGAAGCGCACCTGCAATTGACCCTAATTAAGTCACAACTAAGCTTAACATATTGGCCACTGATGTAAAATTCTTGTGCAAAATAATTCTTCTTAGAAGCAAGAGTGCACAAGAATTTTGATCATACCTTGATTACTTTTGCAAGAATTCTTCTTAGAAGCATTCTTGTGTAAAATTCTTGTGCACTCGTGCATTTTAGGTAGAAAAAGGTAATTGAGCCAACCCATTTCCAACCACTTCAGCAATTACGGGGTATGTGGAGTGTGGATTTCATGAATGCAGAAATCTTCCTTGATGTACAAATAGAGTTTGAAAGGATAATATAATTTTTCAGAATTTTGTAACTCAAAATATAATCATCAAATTTTTTTTAGCTGAACTATACTGCACAACCTGTACTGGTCATACAGGCTTTTCTGTTTCCAAACATGGGCTGGTTGCAATATTGAGAGCATGACAACCAATGATAATGTGCTACCACTACTTCGGAACCGCACCACAATTTCACAAAATAAGATCAATCTACAGGTTGAAAATGGGGGGTTGATCAAAAATGGGTTGTGGCTCCTATAAAGGTAGAAGCATTAGTTATCAACCATGTTTAGTACCCAACATGTAGGAAGCGCTATTTCCAACTATAGAAACCAACCCATTTCTAATCACCCTCAATTCCCAACCATAGGTTGCTCTCGTTTTGTGAAGTTGTGGTGTGGTTCCTGAAATAGTTGTGGTGCATTATGATTGGTTGCAAGGCTGTCAATATTGCAATCATCCCTTGTTCAATTTTGCAACTAGCCCATGGTTAGAAATACAAAGGTCCATATGACCAAAATAGGTTCTACAATACAATTCACCTAAAAAAATTCACAATAATTATATTTTGAGTTAAAAAAATTTAGAATATTCTACAATCCTTCCAAACTCTTTTTCTACATATGGGAAACATTCTACTATGTAGATACATGAACACACTCCACAAACCCTTAATTGCTTAAATTGGTGGAAATGGGTCGGCTACCCTAAGAGTGAAACATATTTTTAAACAAAGCTTGGAATGTGTTTTTTTGGTCCTTTACAATGTTGGAACTAATAATGTTATGACACGAGTCCCAAAGTAGTCTGTAGGAAAGTAATCAAGCTATGATCAGATTTAAAAGACTCTAGACATTAACTGCTAGTCAAATGCACTTTATGACTTCCAAAATTCACAATGATTTCAATTTATAGAAAAAAATTCTGAAAAAATCACAATCTCTATATTTCCTATCTTCTTACATGGGAAAAATTTCCACCACCTCATACTACTTTCCATTTGCTCTAAAATAGCTTAAATGATCGACTACTAGTGTGTTTATCTTATTTGGACACCATAAGGATAAATTATGATTTTTTCAAGATGGTTGTCACAAGTTGTACTAAAAATCAACACTATACTCTCATTGATTTTCATTTTCAGATTGTATATTACTAGAAGCAAATTGTATTGTAGTCAAAGCAATATACATGATGTTTTACTATTTCTAGTGCAATATAGATTGTATGGACTACAACACCATTTTCTTCTAGTGTATACAACTTGATAATCAATATGTAAGAAAAAGTGACTTTGTTTAGTCCAAATGTAGATGTTGCATTTTGGTTAGTCTACTCATTGTGGGTTTAAGGGATCCAACTCATTTTCAATCACTTAAGCAATTAAGCAAATTTAGAGCGTAGATTTGTCAAGTGGAAAAATTTCTTTATGTGTAGAAATAGACTTAAGGAAGATTCTATAACTTCTCACAATTTTTTTCTAAAACAAAATTATCATAAATTTTCTAGGTGAAGATTTTATTTGTCTAATTCTACTAAAAGAGGTCATTTATTTTTTACCAAGGCTTGGTTGCAAAATCAAGAATCCTATAGCCCAATCATAATGTGCCATTCTCAACCACTTACTCATCTTCTTCCTTCTATAGAAATAGACCAATCCTCTTTATACTATCCAAATGAAGGGGTGATAAGGATTAGGCTGGTTCTTATACCTACCTTTAACCTCTAAAGGACCATTGTCCCTTCGGAAGACAAATGGGATTTCGGGCAAGGTACCTATGGGCTGAAATTATTTTCTGATTTTTTAAAAAAAATTTTGAAGATATAAAAATCAATTAGCTTCATGGGAATATAATTTTTTTTTCTAATTGGTGCTTAGGAACAAAAGTTATGCCCAAATAAGCTCAAAACAAGGGACAGGAGGCAACAAATTAAAAAATTAAAAAATTAAAATTAAAAAATTAAATTTTTTTTCCCTCTTAGATTATATTTTTTTGTACATGGAAAGATTTGATTCATTTCATTTGGATTTTTTTATGGGAAAGTTATGGACAATCTTGTTTTTCGGGTAGTTAGAGCATCTTCTTGAGAAAATAACTTGTAGGATTCATTTTTGAATGCAATTTTTATAATTTTTTCAAAAAAAAAGGTTCCCAATGGTTTATCTTGCTTGTTAGAACAATCTCACCATTGGGATTAGTGCATTTGAATTCCATTTAAAAGATATTAATAAGTAAGATTTTCCTTCTATCTCATACCTACTTCTACTTAACAATTTTTTAAAGAATGAAAATTAAGTTTTTTTGAATTATTATTTTTTTCCTAGAGTCTTGACTCAATTCTATATTATAAATATTTAAAGCTCAAAACTCTGTAGTGCAAAAAATTAAAGTTAAAAATGTTCAAAGTCAAAAAATCTAGTCCCTCAATGTGCTGATCAACTTGATTTTTCTACTTTAATTGTAGATATCTTGCAATTTGTGCGGTCAAAAATTCTGAAATTTTTTCTACACATTTTCATATTAGTTAGGTGTAATATCCTACGGTTGGATGTGAAAAAAGTAGTTTTAAATTATTTTTACTTTTTGCTATAGAAATGGCAGTTTTGAGTTGTTTTTTGGCAGAAAAAGGCCTTGGTCCTTTAGGGGTTAAAACTATGAAACAACTTAGGTTAACATACATGCCAATACCATTTGTCTTTCAAAGAAAATTTTCTAGAAATATTTCAAGAAGTCAAACTTCACCAAATTAATTATCAGCTCTTAAATGGGCTCTTTATGGACCTCCTTCTTTATTTGGTATTTGGCATAGTCAAATTAAAATCCTTGTTTCCAGGCCACATTTTCATTTCCCTTGGATGACTTTTGATGGCTCAGATGAACTTACCCCTTTGCTAGTCCCCTCAAAAAATGCTGAATTTTTTTTATTTGCCAATTTTGGATTCATATTTGCAATCAAAGGCTCCAAATTAGCTTGGAGAGGCGTTTTGGGTAATTTAATCAAGCCCAAAATAGGGGGCTTTTTTTTTACTTGCACTCTCTGAAATGACTTGGAAGGGCCGAGCAAAGGGGCCAGTTCAAAGGGGCAAAGTTCCCCGACCCTTTTGACTACAGTACATTAAATCATGCTCAGGAAATGAACCCAGGAGGGTAGATTTATCCGGAAGAAAAATGCAGGAATTATTTATTTTTCACACAATTTTTCTTTTTTTGCAAATTCTGAATTCATATTTGCAATCAGAGACTTCAAATTCGTTTAGGAGAGATCTAAAACATACCCTAGATACGGTTCAAAATAGGGGGCTTTTTTTTTTACTTTTACCTCGATGAACCCCAAATTACCCTGCTGAGCTCAGCTGAGCCCACTTCGCGGGTGTCTTGCTTTTCGACCAAGTGAAAAAGTGACCTAAAAGCAAATAGCGCCAGGCGTTGCATCAACAAGCATGAATGGTGCAGCTTATCCAGTGCTACCGGAAACAGACGGTATCCGGTCACCTCTCCTTTGCAGACCTTGCCTTTTCTTCGAAGCCAAGCCAAGCCAAGCCAAGCAATCTCCTGGACGACACGGATCTTTCATGTTTGTGCGTCATCGCTTTTTCAGTCTCAGGCAAACATTCCCACGCAATCCCCGCGGGCAAAACTCTTCGCCTGCGCATCACAACTCACGAATCCGCGATCTCGAACTAGTCCAGAGCCGCGATTTCGCAATCCATCACAACATTCGTGCGCCTAGTTATTATTCGGTATGTCGCAACGCAGAACGCGTGTTGGTTCCGTTTTTTCATCATGCTCGATGGATTGTGTTTGGTTCCGTATGTTGAGGTCGTGTGTGGAGCATGTTGGAAGCATAGTCGTGGTTTGTGTGTGCAATTTAGTGCTGTTTACGGGGATATGTGTTGACTGAGTCGGTTTTGGAATTAAGGGCGATCTGTGTGGGGTGGGGTTTCAGAATTGAGGTGCTGGTGGGGAGATGAAGTTTATGTAGGATATTGTTTTCTGAATTGGTTGGGAGCTTCTGGTCGGTGTTTTTTTGGTGTGGAATTGCAAAGATGTGCTGGGGTGGAGCTGGTTTAGGGGGGTTGGGGAGCATGAATGAATTTGCTGAATTTCTAGGTTTCTGTTTTGGGAGAGTGTAGATTGGAGAGGCTCGACTGCATTGAAGTGCTTCGTTGGTGCGTGTGGTCGGTCGGTCGGTCGGTCTTCAACCTTACAGGTTAATGGTCTAGGTAGGATGGGATTAGGGTTTGGAGTAGTGTGCTCATCGGATACGTGCGTGCGAGGTTCCGATTTGAGAAGGAGAGAGTGCTAGGTCTCTGTTCTGAGGAATTGTTTATAGTTGTAGGTATGATCGTAGAAAATGATTCATTAGAGAGTACTACGGTGAACCCTGATTTGTAGATTCCATAATTGAGAGTTGTCTTCAACTGTTGGTGGACTGTTCAATTTTTTTTTCCAATTTGAAACAGTTTTCGAATGTCTTGTGTAGCGCTTATGGCATATACGGCTTTATCAATGCGATTTGGCGTAAAAGTAACTGGAATTCTCATCTGGTTCATAGTGAAGATGCTCAAGTATTGCTATCCTAGCAAAATTTCTGTTTTTTCTGCCTCTTTGTTAAGGTTCATTAGTTAAATAACCTCAGGGGCGCTCGAGTGGCACGTGCCTAATGTCACTTGAGGTCAGAGTAAAAGCACGTGTTGTCAAGCCTCATTTTAAAATATAATAATTTTCTTGTTATTTTCCAGGTGCCAATATTGACCACTGCAGCTTCTCCGATCCTTTCGTGTCCTTCTCCGAACCTTCTTCAGTAGCTGGACTTAAGGTCCATGATCTGAAGACATGAAGTAATAAGTACCTGTGTGTTTGGTTTGGATCACCGACTGTCCATGGGTGGCCTCCTCAAGCAAAAAATTCTTCTCTCCGAAACATAACACAGGCAAGACACAGCCCTCTATGGGCACGGCACCTCCCGGGTTGCTGTCATGGCAACCCCGCACACTGAGCCCCTCGCACTTAAATGTATGCAAGCCCAGCTCAAGAAAACACCAGCATTCAAGGCACTTGAAAGACAACAACGTTGGAGTCACGGTAAGGAGGGCTTATCTTGTGAAGTGGTGTAACCAGAGTCAGAGGAGACTGCGGGGCAAAGGAAACGAAGAGAAGGCCAAGGAAGTGACCACGAACTTCTTCGCTTCTACTACTTTTAATTCGCCGACTACATGGAAAGGAAGAGGATTGCCGGAGCTTGTGCACAGGAAAGTGCGACATCATCAACACGTGTGCTGTGCAGCTGATAACGGCGCCCTTTTCTCTTCGTCAGAACTCAGTTTCAATGGAGCTTATGATTCTAAAGGTGTGATACAGTGCCAAGCAGTATTGTGCTTCAGTATTGACGCTATCGTTTTTAACTCCTGGATTTCCTCATATATGTTCCTCACCTATGTATAACCTAAATGTATTAGAATGGGGATGTCATCCTATGCTTATACAAAATTGCATCGGAAAAATTAAGGTTAAAGTTCATTTTTCTTAGATTTTAGTGTCTTAGGCTCAGTGAAATCCATTCTTTACAATCTAGGACACTCTAGAGAAAGTGGAAAACACTATTGGCCTCCTTAGTTTTAACTGCTTGAGTTGTTCATACTATTTACTTTTTGATAATCAAGAGCGTGGAGCAGATTGGTGCAATCAACATGCTTTTCGATAGTTGATTTAGGTCACTTGTTAGGGATTCCATAGGTGTGTCCAGTAATGCCAGATTGCTGATGCACCCAACTCTGGATATAATATGCAGGCCATGAAGGGAATGGATCCGCACTGCGTGCAGAGAGACAGAGTATTGCGCTGCGCATGTTATTGTTATTGAAATCTCTCAAGGAATATTTGCCAAATGGCAGATGGTGGAGTGTCATTGAAAGGCAGCATCAGAGGCCGTTTAACATTACCTTTATGGGCGCTATGAGCCGACTGTGGGTTCTTGTCGCTCCTGACACAATTGTCATCAGTTTTGCCTTCACTGCTCTTGTCATTGCAGCCGTAAGTTTCTCACTTCATGTTGGGAAATTATGTTGTGGTGATCTATTGTTGGCATGATCGTTTTGAGATAGGAAGTTATTGCTGTAATTATTAATGCAAAATTAATGGTGTCGATATAAGATTCTGACGTTGCTTATCCTGTGTCTGTTTGATCACAGTTATCTGAGATTACAATACCTCATTTCGTGGCAGCCATGATCTTCGCGGCACAAAAAGGCATGATGACTGAGTTCTATGACAACGCAAAATTACTGTGCGCTATGGCTTGCACGTATGGTCTTTTCAGGTTAGTATCTCCAAGGGCACTTGAATCATTTTGCTAAGTGTGATATTTGGTCTGATTTTCTGTTTTTGAAATATGGAGATCTCTATGCCATCTACAACCTACTTATCCTCAACTAGAATGTTGCATTTCGTAACCCACTTTTCCGAATTTTCCTTGAATCGACTTCCTTTCCGTTAATGTGGTCTGAGTAGAACCGATACTTTGATATAGTAATAAGTGTGGTGATGTCTTCGTGTCGTGGTGCAGTGGGATAAGAGGGGCATGCTTTGGATTTGCGAATCAAATCCTGGTAAACGAGTTTCTCCTTTGTGGAAGTTCTCAAGTTTGCTCCTTAAAGTTCGCTCTTCTTCTGTTGCAATACAATATTCTGTCGCCGACAGTGCCACCAGCTGACAATTTTTTTTCCTGATGACAGGTGAAGCGAATGCGGGAAAAACTATTTTCTACTCTTGTGTCCCAGGTCTTCATATTATACCACAAAGTCTGATGGAGCTGATGTGGCTTACACAAGATTGTTTTGTCTTGGTACTAAAATTTGATATACACGAAAAGAATCTGCGCACATTGGGCGTTTTGCGTGCGATCATGCAGATCATGAGATTTCCTCAAATATGTTTGCTTTATGGAACAGGATATTGCTTTTTTTGATGCGGAGTCTGTAGGAGCACTCACAAGCCGATTAGGATCAGATTGCCAGCAAGTATCACGAATTATTGGCAATGATTTGAACATCATGTTTCGCAATGGCCTTCAGGTGAGCTCATGCCAACCTTTTACCAGCTCTACTTCGTTGGTCCCATTCTATCGAGCTTGAACTCAATTCATGTTTTTTCTAGAATTTATGACCATAAGCGTATCCGTCCCGTCATATACGAGTTCGTGGTCAGGAGGATAATTGATAGAAAGTTGACCTCTTAATCCGAATTAGCACGACATGTATCCGTGTTGAATCTTTTTGCTTCTTTTGCAGGGCGTCGGGGCGTTTGTGTATCTAGTGACACTCTCATGGCAGCTTGCATTGACTACTCTTGGCGTTTGTAGCCTCATGTGGTTCTTAACTAGAATCTATGGCCGGTTGGTTTTTCTCTCCTTGATATTTCATTTTCTTTCTAATGTCAAATTCGCCTACCATGCCTTTCTAGTAGAATACGATTTTGATCGTAATTCTCACCCAATAGAATGTTTTTTGGATTATTGTGATCTTGCATTGGGTTTCTTGAACGCGAACCGTAAGTCCTTCACTGCGGAGTATTTTCTGTATAGTAGAAGTATGTATGTCTGGTTCACTGGAAAGTGTGATAGTGCTTCATTCTCGTGGTTTATCTTTAATTATGTGTTTCAGGTACCAGAAACGAACTGCAAGATTTGCTCAAGACTCAATTGCGTCAGCCAATGAAGTTGCAGAAGAGGCATTTTCACTCTTGAGAGTGGTTCGCACTTTTGGAACTGAAGTAGAAGAGTCTGCCAGGTCAACTTTTCGTCTTTTCTGGCTCACAATGTTATATTGTTGGAACCCAGCATTTTCTTTAGGATTTCCTCAACCAATGGGATTGAACTTTCTCATGTGGTGTAGAGCAGGTATAGTAAGTGGTTGAAGAAGCTCATGGAGATCAACTTTCGCCAGAACATTGCTTATGGGTTCAGTACTCTAAGCTCCTGCACACTTTACCATACTACTCAGGTTGGACCCATTTAATCTCTTAGCAGAGTCTGACTATTTCGTGTATCTGAATACCAATAAGTCCACATTTTCCAATTATGGAAATAACTGGAAACTGCACTTCTGACAGTGCAATCTGTTGTGTAGGTGGTGGCACTAATAATTGGAGGCAGCTTTGTGATGAATGGTCAAATTAACGCTGAACAACTTACGAAATTTATTCTTTATTCGGAGTGGGTTGTGCACTCGACCTGGTGGGTGGGCGATCATTGGGCTTCTTTGATGCAAGCCATAGGTGCTAGTGAGAAGGTGTTTCAGCTCCTTGAACTTCCACCCAGCCAGCAGCTGGCTTCTGGAGGTACTCTAATTCCCTCGTCTTCGTTGTTAAAGTGGAGGTCGGTTTATTCTTGCCGATCCAAGTGAATGCTTATAATTAAGCGAAGTAGACGTTTTGTTTATTGCAGAAGGCAATGTTTGGGTTTGGGAGGATTGGAGCTAATCATAAATGTGATTCTTATGCATCAGGTCTCATTCTGCCTAACGTGAAAGGATGTATTCAATTTGCCGACATTTCATTCAGTTACCCTACTCGATCCCATGCTCATGTGCTGCGAACCGTGAACTTAACTATCAACCCCGGTGAACTTGTAGCAGTGGTGAGCCTCAAATCGAGTCAGATCATAAATTCTCTTGTGAATGGGATAACTTTGAATACGATCTACTTACTTCGTTAAAGTGTATTTGGGACAGTTCAGATTGATATGTCTTCTGTGGGAAAGAAATTCTTACTAATTTGATCTTGCATATTACAGGTCGGCCTGAGTGGCAGTGGCAAGAGCACTCTTGTGAGTTTACTCCTGCGTCTCTATGACCCCACAAGTGGGCAGGTGAACTTTTATTCCTTTTAACATCTTACTGTGCAACCCCGTTGTTGTTAATACATAGTTGTACCTTAGTGATTAAGATAGCTTGTTGGAAGTTGGAAGTGTAGTAATTGTTGTGGCCTGAAGTTTAGGAGTTACAAGTGCCTCCAAATTTAGGCATAGGTGAATGAAATCAGGGCTAGCTGTTGGTCAGTTGGCGTGATGCTTTTTGACGATGTTTTGGTAACTTTTTAGAGAGCTAATGTGCAGGTCTTGGTTGATGGGGTTCCACTGAAAGAGCTTGATATAAAATGGTTCAGGAAGCAACTCGGGGTTGTGAGCCAGGTAAAATATGTACTGACTGTAAATATTATAGAACACTATATTCAAGGACAGTGTGAGTTATTATTTTTTCGCGACGTGCAACATAGTGCAATGGAAACAAGGATTGGTTGAAGCCAATTAAGAATCCAATTGGTGTCGTATACGTTGACATTTTTTTATTTTGATGTTTTCGTTTTTTGTAACAGGAACCTCGACTTTTCAGCATGGACATAGCGTCCAACATTGCATACGGGTGTGACTGCACTGTTAGTCAATTAGAGATTGAGCGAGCTGCTAAACTGGCAAATGCTCATGACTTCATCACCTCCCTTCCAGATGGGTACAAAACCGTGGTTGACAACTCTCGCTTGAGCGGGGGTCAGAAGCAGCGAATTGCTATTGCTAGAGCTCTCTTAAGGGATCCTGCCATTTTGGTCCTAGATGAGGCGACCAGTGCCCTTGATGCTGAGAGTGAACATCTTGTGCAGGTAATTAGCCTTTCATACTTGCCCTTTCTACTCTCTACCTTTAAGTGGAAGGACTTAAATATTGTCTCCACCCCAAGGGGGAGAGACTAAGCAATTGTTTGAAGATGTAGAAAGTTTGGTGACCAATGAAAATAAGACGTGGTAAAAGCATTAGTAGCATGTTGGACCCCATCGTTCCAAAGGAGGATTTTCTTATGACTTGTAGAATTGTGACATGATTAGAAGAATGGCAACATTCTAAGATTGCCAGATAGGGTTTTCAAATTTTCCATCAATGAAAGAATGACTTCGCAGGTCGAAACCCCTTTGGGGGATAGACTCTTACGATTAGCTGCTTTTCTTATATTACTTTTGGAGATGCTCAAGATCTTGTAGATACGTTCAGAGCGTGCTACCTCTCCACAATACTGTTCGTCATATTGGTCCCTGTCCTCTAATTGAATTATTGCTGCCTTCTGCAGAAAGCATTAGACCGAGCCATGCGTGGAGATGATGGCAGAAATAAACGCACAGTTTTAGTCATTGCCCACAGGTAAATTGACCCTAAACCAAGACCTGAAATATCACTATTGAATCGAATATTTATTGGTCTCTTTACTGGTTTTAAAACAAGACCCGAGTATTTTTATTGGACTGATATGTCTGCTATCTAAGTCGAATGTAATAGTATATACTGAGATCGTGGTTTGGTATTTGAACAGGCTATCAACAATACGTGCTGCAGATCGCATTGTGGTCATGACAAATGGTCAGGTTTCCGAGGTAATTTCTTTCCAATTGCGGGATTGTTTTAGATAATTAATATTATAATGTGGCATTGTATCTGAAGTTGCTTGGCACCGGCAGCTCTAACAACAAACACGATTTTTCTCTGATGGGTTTTCTTGGAGGTATTTTGTGCAGATGGGCAGTCACGATGAGTTGATCAAATTAAATGGCGAGTATGCTAGGTTAACAAAACGACAACTTAGTACATTAGCACAGTAGTAACTTTACTGTGAAAGATTTTGAAATTCATAATTATGTGATTCATTTATAATTGCCCAGCTCTAAGTGCGTTCTTCGTGCAGATGAAATAGATCAGGGCTTGGGTTTTTAACTAGATTTGATTCCTACAAAAAAAAGTCCCTATTGTATAATGTGACTTGTTTGTAATGAAGTGGTGAACCTGGCACACTTCTGGTTTCGACTAGTTGTGAAGTACTCGATGGATTCTTTTATTCAAGGTGTGTCCAGATGTACAAGAACCGATGGCATGCACCGTGTTTTGCTGAGTGTAAGTGGGTTCAACTCCATTATCCACGTTTCTGTGAGAATTTGGCTTATAGTTCTTGTGTTTGTTATTTTGATGCAGTGTGTGCTGTACTGTACAGTAATGAATAACTATAGTTGAAAGTACAATAACTTAGTGGGTTTGTTGAGTTGTAGCTTCCATCAATGAAAGCTTAATATCCTCATGAGTGGGTTTCAAAATAGGTTAAGATGCAAAATGTTCAACTTAGAATGCCTTCAAAAGTTGGAATGGGAGGGCTGCAGAAGTGCTCAAGACTTAACGTTTCATTTTCTCAGTCTTGCGTGTCAACTCAAGAAGATGGCTTGCTGAATGGAATCATCGAATTGTATAAAGGTGGAACAGAAACTTTACAAACAGACATGAAGCCACATTCTCTCAAGCATGAATCATCTTTCCTACTAAATCCTTCAAGGGATGGAAATGTTAAAGGAGTCTCATAAGCTTTTGGTTCTTCCTCTCCATCTACGGTTTATTCACTCATCAAGTGAATTCCACTAGTTTTTCAATTGGAAGCAATTGATCCTTAAAGATTTGCAATATATGGCTAAGTCTTTAATAACACAGCATGGAAATGAAATTTCTTTGCAAATCAATAATTTACAAATATTGCTTGGAACTTGTATTAATAAGATAAGAAATGTTGTCCATCTTGCATTAGATTACTTTTCTAAATGACATTTGAATTATTATTTAACTTGAATTTTTTTATAAATGAGAACTCATATGTAATTTCATGATATTGAATTTCGTCTTTCATTAAATTTATATATTAATCTTGCCTTTGTAACTATGATTGTGAACTTTAAAAAAGAGTCAATTTTTTTGTGTGCCAACATAGATGATTAGACTTGATTTTTTCCTTTGCTAGTTGCATCTAGTCATAAGTAGTGGTAGTATGAGCATGGAGAGAAGTAGAGGAAAAATACCAAGCAAACATGGCAATACAAGGAATGACAAGCTTGTGTATGAGTACCACCAAAGAAAAATGTATATAGAACTTCAAAAGTAAACCACTCCTACCACTTCCAAAGACTCTTGCAGTATAATTGTTTGTTTCATGCTAACTTATTTAGAACAACAAAGGTAGGAGCATCTAATATTGTCACCTTTGGATTTGTTGCCTCCTAGGGTAGGACTTGGAAGGAACAAAAAAGGATTGAAAAAGTGCCACTATGTCCAATTCCACCTCAAGTTTTCAAGAGCAACCAATGGGAATTGAAACATTTTGTGCTTCAAGGTTGTTCATTTATAGAAAATCTAGTTGTATATGTAGGTACCCTATGCTTTCAATTTCAACAATTCAAGAATATTAACCGAGCATAGGAAAATTATTAAATATTCTGGATTCCTCTTGAAGTCGCTAACAATTTAGTAAAAAAAATTCTCTCATTTGCACTCAGAAATGAGAGCACAAGAAAAAGTGGCACAATTGGGTGCTCCTACCTTATGGGCTTGTTTGGTCTTTATAGTCCATTGATTCAGGCAGCCAATGATATTCTGTAGCAACAAGCAACATGATGCCAAATCCAGTATATCAGAAAAAAGGGTCATTCTCTCGCTTACTAGTCACAAGGAGGTCAAGACAAAAGTCTCAATTCCATAAGGGAGACCGCAATGGGGACAGGGAGAACAGAAGGAAATTGTAAATATTCCTTTGGTATGACACGGGATTTGAATGCATTCCTCTGTTTCATACTACCACAGCTTCATACATTCTAAATGGCCTGGAGGCGTAGCTGAGATTACATGGTTCCAAGGACGACTGAACAGAGAAACCTGTGTTGCTATAACTGAGTGCAAACGGTGAAACCTAAGCACTTGCTAGTCCCCTCATACATTGCTTGGAACCCTCAAATGCTCCCCGATCCGGTGCGCAAGGGCCTTCACTGCCTGCACCAGCATATTGCAAATAAATACAGTTAAATACAGTATTGGGCACTCCAGGAAAAGATACAAGAAATGCAAGGGCTACAAGCAATGCAAGAGAATCGCATAAACACCTGGTTCCAGTTTCAGAGAACTTACAACACTCGAGGTATTTCCGTGATGAAGGCGTTGAAAATCCTGGTTCCAAAAATTGAACACTAGAAGCAAAAAATGACTATACAGGAGGTGCAGCGCTGTAGTCTGCAAAAGCAAATCCTGGCACCACATTTCAATCCTACATTTTCGAATCTTTGTGTAAAATTTGCATCACCCAAGAGATTTCAGGGGATCTGAGAAGGACAAATGGTGCAAAGAATGACGCAAACCCAAAGCTGCTCGCCAACCCAAGCGCCAGGAAGTTCGAGATCCCAGAGCTGGTCAATGAATTTAGGAGCACGAAGCTCTGGGTGTATGTAGCGTGGGTTGCAGCGGTTGTGTAGACAGCGCAACCCGCTAGCGTGCAAAGTGGCCTTTGCCAGGATATACGGAGCCCCTCGAGCCTCTTCGTGAGTATGAAAAGAAGCAATCCTGCGGAGGCAAAGTTTACGGTCATAGTGGCAGCCACCAATCCAGGAGCTCCGAAACCTGAGCAGCGAACTAGAAGCCAGTCTAGAATACCGTTGGCAACAATACCAGCCAAAGTGATATACAAAGGAGTGCGCCCGTCACCCAAAGTGTAGAACACTTGGACCAATAGATCCCTGACCAAGTAAAACGTCGACCCTGGAACACATTGCCCAAGAACAGTGTCAGTGCAACGCAAATGATGCATACAACATATAATATGCTTGCAACTGCAAGTGGAGGCCATGACTCAAGCAGCAGAGAAAACGGGGTTGGCGCTAGAGCTGTGGTTCAAACTTGAGTTCCAATGATATATTGAACAATATAATGCAAACAGAAGAAGTTGTTGTACCTGAAACGTAGCAAATGACGAGAGATGACACCATGCTGGACGCTGAGGCATCGAACGACCTTCGCTGATATGCAAATTGAACAATGGGCCTCGCTAGTGGTATCATGACAGCCGTGAGAGATAGTGTAAGTGCCATAGCTAGCAAGAGTCCCTGTTGTACACAATCTCGAAGGGCCGGTCTATACTCAACGTCAGTGAGCCGGGAGAAGATAGGTAGGAGCGACAGTAGGACTGGGCTCGAGAGAATCCCCAATGGTGCCATCACCAACAAATTAGCGTACCCTAGTGCCGCCGCTGCACCAGGAATAAATGAGGCAAAGTAGAGATCCGTGAACGTTGCCACTTGCGTCAATCCCGAGTTCAGAGCAGCTGGGACCATCACTGCCAGAACCTCATAAATTCCCGTCTCTTTGAAAGGATTGAGCCATGGGAGACGCAGTCCACCAAGACCTGCTCGTTGTTGCGCAATCACTTGCATCCCCCACTGGAGGAAAGCGCCACATGTGGACCCGATTGCCAAACTCATGCCTCCAGCTAGCGCTTGTTGTGCGGGTGTAACATTTAACTGGTGAAACATTAACACATGGAGAGCAACTGCTGCGAGGATGGCGATGCTTGACAGAGCTGGACTCAGTGATGGCACGCCGTAAATGCCATTCGCACTCAAGCTGCCAAAACCTAGTCCTATGAGGGCTGCAAGCAATGCGCATGGAGCCATCACTTTCAGCTGTTCAAAATTTTTGCCAACCAATCACCACAATAATAATTACCATGTGCATTGGATGCGATACCCCTGGAACTTTGAGCCCTGACTACAAAATGCGAAACAAGCATGATTGTGTTTAATTCTAAGAGAGAGAACCTACCTGTAGAATAGCAATTTCTCTCGTGAGAATTCCATCAGCTGCCACCAAAAGCCCCGGGGCTAAAGTGTCAATGAGAAGGCCAGCGTGGAGGAAGATCAACACACTGAAGCCAGTGCAAGCCAAGCCAGAAAGCAAAGAAACACTAGCCAGAAGTTTCTGACCCTCCTCCTTCCGACGCTTACTGAGGGCGGCAGTCATAGCCGAGTGAAACGGCCCGTTGATTCCTCCCAGCATTGTCAGGAAAAAACCAGGCACTATGGATGCGTAGTTGAATGCATTCGTCACGGGACCGACTCCAAACACCGCCGCTAGCGTTGCTTCCCGAGCTAGCCCTATCACCTTGCTTACAAGCGTGGCAGTTCCAATCACCCGCGCAATCTGGAACAACCCTCGCTTCGAACTGCTCATCAACGGAGGACAAAATTCAGCATAGAAGTCTGGGAGCTTCTTCCAAATTCAAATTAGTTTAAGGGAATGTCATTGAACAAAGACATGTACGATTCTTAGCGTTTAGGGTTACATTCACATCCCTACCGGAATGAGAACGAAATCAAACAAAATTGTGAGAACCAATCCCTCACAGATGAAAGCACTGAGAGCAGGAATTCACCTACCCAGGTGCTCAACAGGTGAAACTTCCTAAAACCACAAGAGGATGTAGAATGTCATCAAACAGAGGTGTGCCTGTTTTCTAGGGTTTAGGGTTGCATTAACCACATCGATACTGTGAATTTTAAAGTTTAAAATTGGGCAAACCGACTCAACATTATTGGATGAACCGAGAGCAGAAATTCAACTACCCAGTTGAGTTCACCAGGTGAAACTTCCTAAAACCAAAAGAAGTTAAATGTCATAAAGCAAAGATATGATTGCTTTTCAGGGTTTAGGGTTGCATTAATCGCATCGGTTCTGTGAATTTAAAGTGTAAAATTGCGCAAACCGACCCCCAACACAATGGGATGAACAACACAACAGCAGAAATTTTCACCTTGCCACTGGGTGCGCAACGGATGGAAATTCCGAAGCCTCATCAGGTACAACGCTCTCTGCACCAAATTCCCCTCCGGAGTTACATTCGAGGGCTGGCAGAGCTCCATTGGGACCCAATGCGCAGCACCAAGGCTTCCAGCGAACACGACTTCGCCCATCCCATTCACTCTCAATACGGTGACCACCAGAGATGCCAGGCAAATGGTGAGACATCCGGAATCCTGTGATGAGGCATGAAGGTGGGTTTGCACTCCCTCCATTGCGAACTCGCAAAGGAGTCACATCGCAACCCACCTCGCATCGTGCATCAGAGACCGCGACGAAAGAAACAAAGCGGGGCAAGCGAAATGGACAATCCATATCGTCACGGACTCAAAGAATTGGGGCGATTTCGCATTTCCTCGTGGAATGGTAACCTTGAGATTCCCATTTGTGGAGTGCAGAATTGTTCTTGACCAGCTTCTACAGATTTGTGGACCAGCCGGACGGGCGAACGAGAGGCGGGTTCACGATATTCACATAGAGATCAAACCTCTCTAATATCACATGGCGGGTGCTCAAAATTCGGGGGTGATAATACAGAGTGACAATAGAGTGTAAACTTTGATATTAAACAAAGTGTTTAAGATGTGTGTAATAATCATGTCCCGAAAGAACCCAAATACACATCGAGTGTGTGTTTTTATTAAAATATCATTGGAAATTGAAAAAGATTTTGATGTATTTTTTAATGTATTTTGGGATGATTGAATAGGTTGAAAAAAATTGTGAATAATTACTCTATTGTAGTAGAAGTTAGCCAAGGTGGTCTTTGGGTACCATTAAATAGTATAAGAGTGTGATATCCAAAGTCCATACTAGCACTACATTGTCAAAATAGGTTTTATGCATCATTCTCTTGTACTATTTATCACTGCTCAAAGACCACCCTTTATAATAATATTATTAAATCATGATAAATTGACATTATGTAAATTTTTTTAAAGTAAGTAAAAGGCAACTACCTTGTATGGGACACCTCTAGAATCTCCATCTATACTAATTACTCATAATTTGAATGTGTATATGAAAGGATTTTAAAAGTGACCATATAAAATAGATAGGGAGGTTCATTAGGATTATCCTTAAATATCAATGATGGTATACGAATAGTGTTCAAAGGATTTCAAAGTCAAAATACTCATACATATTTGTGGTTTCATTAAAGTTTAACTTATTTAGCATGAAACAATGCATTTCAAAATATTTAGGCATAAAAACTTTTAAAAGGGAATTGTTAATGGGATTTGATATTGAGTGTGTTGATTAGTTATAAAAAATAAGGTAGGCTATATTTTCATACAATTCTAACCTACATCAATGATGACCTTGAATTTCAAAAAGAAAATGAGAAATAAAGAACAAAAGAGATGTAATTTGGACTATATGATGCTTTAAATTAAATAATTTTAATATCATTGAGAATGTTTTCAAAAAGCAATTGTCTATGTTTTTTAATTTATAATAATTATAACTAAAAAAATATGGAAATTTATTGTGTTTTTTATTTTATCTTTTTAAACATAGAAAATTTTCAAAGAATAAAATTTAAATACAAGTATGGTCATAGTTGTACCAACAATGAAGGGCATACTAGTTTGTAATGTTAATTTTGGTAGAATCTTAGATCACACCACCATCAAGGTTGTCACATCAGGCGGTTTTAGGTCACTGGATTGGCAACTAGACAACTTTAAGGATTTAGAATTTAGAGCTTTAAATTTGACCATAATTTAAAGTAAATCCACCATAATTTATAAAAAGTTCAAATGATTTAAAGTAAATTAAGGTAAGCTACTATGATTTTAAGGTAAATTATTATGATTTAAGGGAAGTCAAGTGTCATTAAGGTAATTTCATACTGGATTTTTTACCTATATAATAAGTCAAATGACATGTTGATTACATTAAACGGGCAAGCGGTTTGTCCATCTATTATGACAATCTTAATGACCATGAAGATGATGAGGAAAAGAAGAAAAAGACCGGTGTGCATACTTGGTTTTGTTGTAATCCACTTAACAAAGTTGTGCATACAAAAGTGAGTTCACAACATTCTAATTTATAATTAAATTACAAGACATTGAATTTCTAACAAAAATTGTTATCTAAAATGATTTGAATTGCATAAAGAAGAGATTTCAAAAGTTTTCAACAATCTTAATTACATTCATTTCTTAGATTTTGTCACTGAATATTATCGGCAATGAAAGGGTCCTTGGAAACTATTCAACCTTATTTTAAAGGCAAGATAGATGTTTGAGAGGTTTTCAACAAATTGCAATGCATGATTTTTTATTATAGAATATTATAAAACTTAGATTAAAATAATAAAAGATTCCTTGGAAACTTTTCAACCCTATTTTGAAAGTTGATAGATGTTTGAATTCTTTCTAACAAACCTCACTTTGTGATTAACTTTTGTCATAGAATATTAAATAAATAAAATAAATAAAAAATAGAACAATCACCATGGAAAATTTTTAACTCTATTTTGTAGAGATGAACTCTACCTATATATTAAAAAGGTTTTCAATAAACTTCACAATATCATTAAATTTTGTTATTAATACTATAGAAATTAGTATCATAGGTGATGAGCAATTCTTCAAAAAATTATGTCCTGTAAATAAAAGCCAAAGCAATAAATTTCAAAAGAAATTTTAATTATAGGAAAAAGGCCAATATGATAGAACCAAAACAAAATTGAGTGCAACTTTTATATAAAGTAGTTAAAACTTGTTGAAAGAATAAAGGCCTATTAGGCTATATAAATTTTTTTGCATTGGTACAAATGCCAAATTCTAAAAGTGACTTGTTTACTACTGACTATAATAAAAAAATACTCATGACTCAAAATATTATTCATACCAATTTGGAGAATGAGGTTCACAATATTTAATTTTTCAATTTGGAAGAAAATATAGAAACCTCATTATTTACCACCAAATGATCAAATGTGATCAAATAAATTTACATTTTGCCCCATGAATTTTGAAGTAAGAAAGGAAGGTTGAGAAATAGAAAATCACCCCTTTAGTATGTATATCTTTTTCAAAAATATTCTCATTTTTACTCAATCATGTGTATATGTATATATATACACACACACACACACACACACCATTGTTGTAGTAGTACTAATAGTAGTCATGGTACACCCATTTGCAACAACACCTTGATGCATACTTAGAGAACATAGTATTTTCTATAGTTTACAACAACTAAATTATTAACTCAATTGTACCTATTTAAATTTGAATGGAAATTTGTAAGGATGGAAACATGACCATTTATCTAGATAAGGTTGTGACAATAGTAAGTTTGTGACAATGATTGTGCACTTAAAATAACAAATATGTATAGGATTCATCCCAACTTCACCAAATTGGGATTAATCCCTAAATGTCTAGCTCATATTTGCTACAATCTTAACCCTTCTCAATTCATTCCATTCAAACTATCACCTAAAAAAAGATTCACAGAAACTAACCGTACCAATGGTAGTGGAGACAAGCCCAAAGCTAGAGGAAAAGGGGCATATCTTTTGCTTGTGCTATTGAAAAGATTATAATAGTCAAATAAAAAATATTTCAATTTAGAGAGGCCATATTTGAGGCGCTAGGGCACTTAAGGTCTAAAAGAGATTTTATTTTATTCTCTAATATAAAAGACCCAACCAATCATTTTTTGATTGTTCCTTGGTTTTGGGCCCAACAATTTCATTTTTTTTCCTAAGAATTTTTTTTCCTACCTATGCAAAGTAGATTGTATTGTCTTTCTGATTAATCATTCTAAACTAAGATCAATGCATTAAAACAAACAAAAACTATAACAAATATAACTCGAAGTGTTCAGTATTTGTTTAGTGTTGTAAAGTTCACTATTTGGAAAAAGACAATGTTGATGTTCCCAATGTTATTTTTTTGTGACTTATCCCAAATCAAATATAAATTGCAATTTTGACCCAATTATAAAAGAAATGAAATGCTAAAAAATAGAAATTGCATCTTTGGTGAATTAGATTCAAATATTACTTTAGATGAAACCAATTGGATGAAACATTACCCTCAAGGATTGTATTCATTATTGAGAAGATGGAACTCTTGGGGATTACCCAATTACAAAATAGGGTAATTGCAATTTTGACCCAATCACAAAAGAATTGGAATGCTAAAAAATAGAAATTGCATCTTTGGTGAATTGGAGTCAAACATTGCTTTGGATGAAACATTAGATGAAACATTGCCCTCAAGGATTGTCTTCATTATCGAGAAGATGGAACTCTTGGGGATTACCCAATTACAAAATAGGGGCAGATTTTTATATTTATCTTGAAATTTTTCACCAGGGATTTTCATGAGTCAGTCATCATTCAAATATAAGGTACTCTGCTGGCGTGGCATATGGAGCCAAAGCCGACTTTACAGAATCTCAGTATCCGGGTAGTATTTTAGTCTCCCCGTTCCTTCCCCGGGCGGCCCTTCGGAACGCCGGGTTCAGGTTTGTGTGTACGCCACCATCGCCATGGCTTTTCTATGGGCTGCCTCCCAAGCTTGGGGCTGCTGCGCCTCTGCTTCCGTTCAGTCGCCTCCGCAGTGAGTGCCCCTTGCCTGTATCCATTCTAAGTACAGTGCTTGTGGGTCAATTGTGTGTAGAATCTCGCTGGAGTATCGTCACTGCTGCTATTTGCTTATAGAAAAAATTTCAAACTATTTTGGAGGTTTTGGTTGTTGCTTGAACGATCACGGCGTCGAGGTGAGCCCCACGTTTGTGCGTTGAAATTTTCCGTCAAGGGCGACCCTAAGTTTGAGCTGATCGGTTCATGAATAGAATTACTCCCGATTAGATCGCGAATTGGGTCTGTTTTTAGTGTTTCCGGATCGGATTTCAGTGATGGCAATATTCGAGGTTTAGTGGCGTAGCGGGAAATTGCGTAGGATGACGGGAATTTCTTCGGGGTAATGTGTTCCGGGGTTCCGACGATTGGAGTGTTTGGGCAATTGTCGTGAATTGTCTTATTTCGTAGAGTAAATTCTGTTGGTAGAGCTCGTGTGGTGTGTTTATTGCCACGCTTGATTGGTGTCTCATAGGGCTTCTTTATGGAAGCATGGCTTGGAATGAGAGTTTTCCAGTTCTCCGGTGGTTACTGTCACCATGTCGATCTTTTCAGAGCAGTATTCTGCAATCATGTTTCACAGCTGAGAGTGACTTCTTTCCTGTTTGCAGAGTCATGGCGACAGCTCATTTCATGAACGGGAACGTTCGCACGGCATCCTCACATTCTACCACTCTGAAGCTCATGTCAGAACGAGAGGCGTCCTTGAGTTTAATTAGGGTGTCCGGACCAGTGCAAGGTGGTACGAAACACGAAGGTTTTCGACTGCTCGTGAAAGCGCAGGGGTCGAAGAAAGGTGGAAATTCTGGTGACAAAGCTCGAAGGTGCATTTAAACCCTAAAACGACTCCAGATCCCCAAATTAATTTTCGCTTTTTTTAAGCAGTTTTGAGTAGGTCAAACGGGGTCATTCTTTTGGTCAAGTATATTTATTTTTTGACCAGCACATGCAATGTTCTTCATTGATTCCGATGAACTAAGATTTAGCCTCATTTGCATTATTTTTTTCAGAATATGATCAAATGAATTGGTCATATCAAAGCCATGAATTCTGTGGCCTGAAGTTTCTTCAGCCCTTATTGTTGCAGGAAGCAATGTGGTCCCAAATCTTGTTGCATTGGCATTTTGTCTGAAATAATTCATGCTACGTCGCATGAATGTGAGTTGCAGATATGACCCCATGTTTGCGAGGGGCGGGAGTACAGTGGAGTGCCCGGTGCCGTGGGAGCAGCAACCTGTGAATGAGTACCAGATGCTGAACGAGACGGGGTTATTTGCATGGGCTACAGATGATATTCTGTCCTTTGGGATACGAATCTCCGCTGTTACTGTCGGTGTTTCTGCTCTTGTTGGGTACCCAGTCGTTTCCCTTAGCATCAGCGCCCAGCAAGAGTTTCTAAAGTGCTGTTTGGGAGCTCTATGTGGAGGCATACTGGCTGCTACTGTAGTGACCCTTCGCCTTTATCTGGGTTGGGCTTATATTGGCAACCGCCTCTTTAGTGCAACAGTAGAATGTAATATTCTACCCCTTTCATTCCTTGATTTTTTTAATATAAATTTACTCTTCGCTTCAATATGCTTTTCGACGAGGAATTGTTTGCTTTCTTGGATGAAATGTTGTAGAGTTGTTGATCTGTCAGATTTCTAGGTCGAGTCCATGCTATTTGATTTCCTCGTGGTTTTATCAAATGGAAATTAGAATTGCAGAAACAGTATCGACGTATCGTCTTAACATGATGTCTTTTGTATCCTGCAGATGAGGAGTCTGGATGGTATGATGGTGAGGTGTGTATTCTTGCACGACCTGTAACTGCAAATCCATATTTGTTTTATCTGCTGCATCTACTATATTTGCAGATTGGTTCAGCACTGATGCTTTGAAATTTGTTGCCATGATTTCTTTGTGCTCACAGGTATGGGTGAAACCTCCAGAAGTGTTGGCTCGGGATCGGTTACTTGGTTCTTACAAGGTAAGTGTTGCTCATGATGCAAACACCATCCCGTTCGTTTCAAATAGAATCACTCTCATGTTTGCTTTCCACTATGTTCCCTGTCCATCGTGTTGGGCAAGAATTGGATTTCGCATGGAATTTGTGGTTAAGTTATACGGGTGACATAGTTACCACCCATTGTGTTGCTTTGTCTTTTGTTCATGGATTCTATCCTGTCGTTTAGGTGTCATCAGTATTTTGCAAGTCGAACAACGAGATGGTGCATAGGCGCGTGTGTCCACGCAGCTGTTTTTCCCTGTTTCGTGCTTGCGCTTTTTAGGCATGATTGAAGTCCAGATGTTTTGCACTGAGAACCAGACTACGTAATCTCTGTTAACAAGACATGTTTACATTTACGCAGGTCAAGCCTGCCTTACTCCGAATGAAAGTTACACTGGTTGGACTTGCGATCTCCTTGGTCACTCTTACAGGCGCAATATACTCTCTTCCTGGACCCCCACCACGCGTTGAACCTGTGGAAGATATGGCGCAGACTCTCAGGAGAACCTCCAAGCTTTCCTACAATGATGCAGCAGCCCGCCGCTATGAACCTGAAGCTTTTGCAGGAGAGGACGATCTTTCACACGCCAGTGTCGTCGCCACACCCACGCTATTTGACTTCTGTCACTGAGTCTGGCTGCCTGGCTGCTATCACCGACCTCATTTGACGACAATTCATGTACAGTATCTTCCAAGGAAGCAACACTGCAGCTGAACTCACTCCCCGTGTTTTTGTGACGAAGCTTCTTGGACTGATTTCACTCATTATTCGATAAACATGATTGGCCAGCAACAATAACGGCCAGAATTATCGCCATCTCAGCGATTCATTTTGCGAGTTGGCATTTGGAGTTCATTGCTTTTGCTTCTCTGCAGACGACGGTGTGCGAGCATGTCGACGACTTAACACTGGAGTTCTTATGGATTGTCAACATTATTATGGCCTTCCCTATCCTGACTGCGATTTATGATGATTTACTCTTATAAATCCGCAAGAATTGGAGGCATTTGACAGCTTTGTCGGTCTCACAAGGTGCTCTCCGTCTCTAGTGATTGGTCCTGTGTCCAGTGGAGCCTGCACCCGATCAACCTGATCCAGGTTTACAGTGGGCTATGATTTATCAGGATTTGTAGTATCTTGTTTTATACGTATTTGGACTCGACTTTATGTACATGTATTGATTTCTTTGTGGAGCTGAAAATAGTGCTCAGTTTTAGAGCGCTTCATTTGCAAATTTCTGAGGTGTCTCTTTCGTGCGCATGACTCGTTATTTTCAGGAAATTCCAATTGTTATGAATGATCCCAGGCAACTTAAAATATAACATTCACTATTGATGACATTTAGTATTGATGTCTCAAATTACAATTACCTAAAGTTCTCATTCAAACACTTATCGATCTCAAATGAAAGATTGTTGAGTATCATACAAGTGATCTAAACTACAGAGCAAAAGCTCAGCTAAATTATTTTAATAATACACAATCTTTACCAAATGAATCAAGCTCCGTCCAAACATCAACAATCCAACTTCTAGCTGAGTGGATACTCAAGGGCAACAGCAGAACCTGCATGGAGACTCGGTTGAATTGGAGTTCAGTAAGGACTTTTTACTACTCCCTCTATTTCTGAGAAAGACTTATGTTTCCTTTGTAAAATACAAAGGGAACACCTGTCTTTTTCAGAAATAGAGGGAGTATTAAAATTTTGCCAAAATCTTGGGTTTGGGCTACCTTTAATCCTAGGATGGGTTGATCACTGTGTAAATTAGCCTTTTTGGTACCATGTGAATCATTTGCTTAAAAAAAAACCAAGAGTACTCATTGGAGGTCAAATTATTGTGCAAGATCTTTCCATTTCATACAAGATTTGAAAGATCAACATTTGCACTTACATAGAAGGAGTCTTTGTCATTCTATATCACTTATATAGAAGGATCTTACATAGAAGGATTCTTTATCATTCTCTGTCACTTACATAGAAGGATTTTATATAGAAGGATTCTTTGTCATCTATCAAATATTTAGTGTTTGCAATGTCCATCTCAGATTTAACTTTGGAAAGGCTCCAAAGACTAAAAGTATTCTTTAGATGATCAAGCAATCTTTTTTCATATTGAAGAATGGATGGTTTTCATCTTTTTGTGTACACTTGTATTAATGCTATATATCCACATCATAGAATTATATTCAAGTCATATTAAAGTTTATTCTATTTGTAGTCTATCAAATAAATGGTATGGCCAACCATAAAATGCTTTTCAACACTTTGTGCATTTTTTCCTAAAGTCTTGATTTTGACATTCAAAATGATTTCTTTTGCTTCTAAGAAAAACTTTGTTTTAAATTCTAAAAATAAACCTTTTATTAGACTATTATATTCTATATGATAATGATATGTACTTCTATTTGTTCTAAAAATTTTAGACTTTTGAAGCATGTCAAGTATTTGAAATGAATTTTTTCTCCTTTCTCTTCAAAAATTCAGGGTAAATTGAAATTTTTTCAAAAAAATCTGAAAATTTTGGGGCACACATATTAAGACACTTGATTTCATTTGTGAAAAATATAAGTTAAATATTTCACTTAGAAAGAGTGACAAAATGGAGGATACAGAGTAGAGAATTTTGAGACATGATTATTCCTGAGATGAATGGATGAATGAAAGGCAGGATGTTAAATCATGCCCAGGGAATGGGCCCAGCAGGGTAATTTGG
Source organism: Pseudoscleropodium purum (assembly GCA_963969395.1). NCBI lineage: Eukaryota > Viridiplantae > Streptophyta > Bryopsida > Hypnales > Brachytheciaceae > Pseudoscleropodium > Pseudoscleropodium purum. The sequence continues at coordinate 24,838,020 of OZ017796.1, forward strand.
TTTTTTTACTAGGGGTTTAAGTTTTAAAAGCCCCCTATTTCGAGCCGTGTCCAGAGGTCATGTTCTAGACTTCTCCTAGCTCATTTGGGGTCTTTGATTGCAAATATGAATTCAGAATTTGCAAAAAAGAAATTATGTGAAAAATAATAAATTCCTGCATTTTCCCTGGGGTAAATTCAACCTGTTGGGCCCATTTCCTGGGCATGATTTAACGTCCTGCGGATGAAAATGGGTGATTTCTCTGACCTGCCTGCATTCTATACTGTGCATCTCCCCGGTACCAAGAACATAGAAAAAATTTCCTCCCAGACTTTGTAGATATCGGGGTAGATATCAATTGAAATCCTGTCGGGTATCAGCATTTCTCCAAACAAACCTCTCGAGACCAGCCCTGCCTTTCATCTACTATAAGACCCGAGCAAGTCTGGAAACATACCAACAGTTTCACTGTCTCCCTTCACTCTTTCGAGTTCATCAGGTGCGCCACACGTACTTTCCTTCTCTTCGTTGATTTCTCGCTTTTCTCACTTGGCCGGAGCCATTTGAAGTATACTCTGGAAGTCAACCAGCTCGAAGTGGACGATCTTTTGTAGACTAGTGATCGAGCGAGGGAGGACAACCTTCATGCTGGCTCAGCTGGTTTGCTTTTCAAGAGCTAGACAGTCACGCCGACACGCCGACTCGCCGTCAGCTGCTGGATGGTTGATTGATTATGTAGACCATGCGTACAACGAGTAGGAGTTGAAAGCATTCGCTTCAGGTATGAATTTTCTCCACCAGTTATGTACTGACCGATTAGCACATGGGGCTTACGTTCAGTTCCCGGCGAGTGTCGCAAGAAAAGTTCGCGAGTTTCACTCTGACGTCCTTCAGCTAGCGCTCCTCTTACGCTCCTTGGTATCGGCGAAGAGATACTTAGACGGAGAGTTAGCAAAAGAAGGCAGCTGCTGCCAGGTCTAAGAGCTGGTCGACCGAATCTCCACACTTAAGGTTCACAACTTACTCCACATTATTAATTGTGTTTGCTTTTGTTTACGAGATGCAATCGATTTGTTTGCTTTTCGATTGTTGTCATTACAACTTACTCCGCATTATTACTCGTGTTTGCTTTTGTTTACGAGATGCAATCTTTTTGTTTGCTTTTTGATTGTTGTCATTACTGTTTCAGTGATCACAAGTGATCACAGAGGACTTACGGGTGGTTCCCATACAAGAGCACATCAGAAGTTTCCACTAGGAACGGGGGATAGGGGAATAGCGGTCATCAGGGAAAAGTAGTAGCACAAATTGTACATGTTCGCGAACTGGAAACCGGATAATTCGCAATCCAAAAGCAGCTAGATGCACGTGGATGCATGATAGGAATTCAAGCTGCATATATCGAATCGTTGACATCATGCATCAATTAAGCCGAAATGATTCCGATGAATACTGGAGATGGACGACCTCCTAGAAGCGTCCATCATCAGGCCTGGACTGAGGAAAGTTCTGAATTGGGTGCTCACATGATCTAGCTTGCATCTGAACAGCTCTTTTCCCTAATCACTAATTAATTCGTGTGCTGCAAAGCTAAGTATGAGTGATGTCAAAATCAGAATCTCTAGCTAGGACGTCACAGCGTGTAGCTTAAGTTCGCGGCGATTGTATAGCAGTTTAATTTAGAGAAGTTGAAAAGAACTTTAATCTTTTCATTTCCAGCTCTCAGAAGTTTGATTGTGATCACACATTTACGCAGCGAAGTTCTCAGCTAGCATGGAAGAGAATATGAACCTGGACCGTGGACTGCAGTACGACTTCATTGACTTCATGGGTGTTGGAGCACAGCATGACGATGATGAGATCAGTCCTGCTGCTGAGCACGAGCTTGGTCCGGAGCAGGAGAATATGATCATGAACCATGGGTCGGACGAGCCTGGTCCGGAGCAGGAGAATGTGAACCTGAACCGTGGGTCGCAGTACATTTTCATAGACTTCATGGGTGTTGGCGCACAGCATGACGATGACCTTGAGGTACTAATTTGGCAATTTTCTTTTGATAATTACAGCCTTCATTGCCAACACCCAACTTACATGTATAGTCGATTTTGTTAAATTGGCACGACTCTGGCTAGCGCCAGAAATTTAGCTAGAAGAGTATGGATTTATGTTTTCGAACGCTGGGATGTGAAAGGTGCCAATACACTAGAATGCCGCCAAGGTAACGAAATTGACGTTTTACACAATGCAAATTACATTTTAAACGGATTGTTGAGCAGGAGTTTGATCCGGAGTCAAAGATTATAAACCTGAACCGTGGATCACCATACGTTTTCATAGACTTTATGGATGTTGGCGCACAGCATGGCGACGATATCGATATCGACGACCCCATTCCTCAGGTACAAACTAGTATAATATTATTGTAGCCTTGATCGATTGCCATTTTCCTTACATAATGCAAATTACATAATTGGGCTTACACATTGTAATTTCTCTGAGCAGAAGCCTGATCCGGAGCAGGTGCACCACCACCAGAGAGACTCTACATGTAGCGATGTCAACGACGCGCGCCTGGAGAATAGAGTTTACACTTCTTTGCAATTGCTCCCGACTGGAAAAGTGGAGCGTGACCGTCCGGAAGATCGAAAAGTCCCACTGGACCTCAGCATGCGCCTGCTACCGGAGAGTTCAATGCGTCGTCTTCGCCAGGAGGGGCCGGAATCTGTGACTTTGCAATTGGGGCCGGCTTCGGACCCGACCTCGGGGCCAGCATAACTTTGGACCTGACTTTGGAGCCTGTGAACGAAGGCTGACATGACATAGAGCACGAAGTGTTGAGTTTTATCCTCATGAGAATCTTGATCAGTACAATCTTCTGAATTTCTGTGGTATTGAGTTCCGATTATTTTGGGGGGAAAAATCATCATAATCTCCAGTTAATGTGTTGTACACCAATGTCGTCGTCATAATTATAATAATAAAAATAAAAATAAAAATGCTAGTCCAATGCGTGAATGAATTGAAGAGTCTTTTGGGGTAGTTCAACTAAGTAAGACTACCCTATTACCATGCAAACTAAAAATTTGAATATCTTGGGTCCAATTGTAGTCTAAAAGGGTCACATATTTTTTTAGAAGTGTGCAATTGTTTTACAAATCAAACACAAGTGAAATTATAATTTTTTTTGATTAAAATTGTAATTTCTACAAATTTCTGAAGTGATTTACCTTGAAATTACAAAATCATTTACAAAGTGGAGTTATAATCATCCTACAAATAATCCATAACTTACCATTCTACCATGTATCTAATGACTTTTAATTATGGAAGTTGAAGATGCCATATTGACTATCTTGAAACTAAAAGAAAGCTAAAATGATCCTATTTTTAATAAACACCCTCTGTGTTTACTACCAATTTACCACCCTTGTGCAAGTGTAAAATCATTTTTCCATTGTTCTATTTAAGTCACAAAGTCACTACAATGCTTTTTAAGAACCTATCTAGATTTGGATGATCTGTTGAACTCTTTGAACAATATTAGGATAAAAAATAGGATTATTGAATTGCATGATATGAATAGCAATTATACCTCCAAAGTAGGATGATGGAATAGCATGATATGAGTAGCAATTAGCAAGGTCTATCCTCATTGCCTTTTTTTGGAGATAGATTGATCCTTAGAAAATATCAAAATGTTATTATTTAGGAAGCTAATCCCTAAAAGATCAAGGCGCATTTTGGACAAAAATGGTAAAAAATTTCTACTTATAGTGTAGTAAAATTAAAAAATGTTATTATTTAGGAAATTAATCACTAAAAGATTAAAGCACATTTTGGACAAAAATGGTGAAAATTGCTATTTTTAGTGTAGTAAAATTAAAAAATTAAAAAAATTGTACTAGACGTCTAGACTTCTATAAATTCCATGAAAATGTGTGGAATTTTTAAAAAAAAATCTTGATTGTATAGATTAAAAGACTATAACTCTTTTACAATGAAATTTTCATACTATACATAGTTATTTTTTTTGACATATGCAACTTGTAATCTTGTATCACATAAATTACATATCTATCAAATCTCAAAGAAGGTTGTTACATTGGACAATTTAGGTCACTAGATAGTACAAAAAGATGGGTGAATTAGATTGGAATAAATGAGTGGTTTGGATAGCTTTCAAGATTTAGGGCTACAAATTTGGCCAAATTAAAATAAATTAAAATGGATTACCTTTAGTGTATGAAGTGGTATTCCACGTTGGAATCTAGGCACAAATGCTGTAGGTGAGGACATATGGTGCAAGCAGAATCATAATTGTATGGATGTGTACACAAACAGGTAGAAACTTAGCAATCATGTGTGTAGATGTAGGAATTTGGGCGGAGACGTGAGCGTTTAAGTACAAATACAACAAGGTAGGAATTTATAATGTCTAGGTGTAGACTTAAAGGAGGGATGGGGACGTAGTTGTGTGGGCAAGGACTTAGTTAGGTGCAAACATAAGATATCAAGGCTTAAATGTATGCGTGCGGATGCAAACACAGTTGGGTGTGGACATGGCATTTCTAAGTGCAGCCATATAGATGTATATGTATAGGCAAATATCTTAATTGCTCAAAAACAGATGCAATTCAACGGGGATCTATTTTGATTGAAGTGCGGATGCTATGGCCTATAGATTGTGCAAATTGAAGTACTCACTACTAGAAATGAGGGGGCATGCAATGTTTTGGACCAACATTTTTGTTTGGTTTATGATTAAAGCAATGTCAAATTTGAACAATATTTGAACAACGTCAGGATGACAAACAAAGAAAGGTTGTAATTCAGCAACATTTGAGCAATGCCTAAGCAATGTTTGCTTATAGACTGCTACTCTACTACATTCCCAATGTTCAAGGATTGAAGGATGTTACTTAAAATGGTGTGACTTCCAAATTCCTTTGAGAAAGAAAAACAAGTTGTAAAGTGCCCCCCTTTGAACTAAATGGGGAGCTTGCATGGCATGAGTTGTATAGTCCTTCCTTGGCTCCCGTCTCCTCTACCCACATTTGTAGCCTAGCTTGACTCTTGCTTCCCATCAATCAACCTCTCAATCAAGATTGCTATTGATGTTTTATTTTTTAATGTAAATTGTGTTAAGCTTATGCTCATTCACTATGAATCATACATTCTGAATTTTTCAGCTGTTGATACACTCAAGTGTCTAGGGATAGAAGCTGCAAGACATGTAGTAGTGAGAGAGCTGTCAAAAGTGCTTAAGGAAGACACAGACTTTAGTAATAAACACATCAACTTACTTGCACGCTTAGTTAGGATTCTTTTCACAGATTTTTCTAAATAGGCTTTGACTTGGATTATTCAGTATCCTCACACACGGAAATAAGCTTTTGTTGTATCATAGGCTGCTAAGGTTTTCTTGTGACATTTTGTTCTCTTTGCAGTTTTGTATGTGGGGAATAGACAATTCAAAGAAACGAAAGACTAAGTTTGTGCAAGTTTAACCTGGTGGGAGATCACCTACCGTGGGAGATACTCACGTGCAATTTTACAATGACCAAGCCCGCCTTCTTGTTGTTCATGAGTTGCAATTGGCAGTGTACAATGCTTCAAAGCTATATTGCCTTCGCTAGGTCCACCATTCTACTGAATATCATTGAATTCTGACTACTTCACTAGTGGATCAATGTACATCTATGTGCCCGATACTCTTTTTATATGAAGAATGGAAGTCACAATTTATGAAAATATGAATAAGTTTGATCTTGTAGATGAGTAGAGCTATCTTTGACAATCTTTTGGTTGGTCTCATGTAGTGGGGCCCCAATCTCCCTTCACAACGACAATTTCAAATGCCACCTTCTCGCATAACAGCCAACTCATCTATACGGGTTGTGTTGATGGCTGTGTTGATTTTTTGATGTTGAAAGCTTACGGCCATAGTACCGACTTGCTCCATATGTACACAATCCTTAGAGAGTTAGTAGGTATGTGAGCTGAACTGATGTGAATTATTATTTGAATCCCTGTAGATGCACATTTAAATCATATTTTTGCACAATTTCATCTATTTTTATTTCATCTAGGAATGAGTATCAAGGACTTCAAAGTGTTTTCATGGTTCTTCACTTCATCCTTGGTTATAATGCCAACTTTAAATACTGAATTTGTATTATTTATGTTGCAGACCTACCGTTCATCCCTTAGAGATTGTTGCACATTTACTACAAGAAAATTCATGACCAAAACAACAAAATTTCAACTCAAATTTGTTGAATGATTCGATCATTTTAGAGGTGTTGTTTTAAACAAAATCAAACTAAAATTTGTTGATTTTTTCTGTTGTTTTGGACAAATCTGAAAAGTAAATTTTATTTTATTTTATTTATTTTTGGGCGATACCCGTTTAAATTGAAATTTTTTGTACCCAAGCAGCCACCACACGAGTAAAGGCACCTAGACAACCCATCATGCAGGTAGGTGCCTGCAAGGAAATTTGAACCTTGGAACTCATATATGGAGGTTCAAGGTTCCAACCACTAAACCACCCAAATACTTAGGTGACCATTCAAGGACTAAAAATTTATAAATTTAATTTTTTTTATTGTTTTTTCATATGTTTTGTATTTTCAGCGGACTTCAGAGGTCATTTAGTCATAGCAAAACACATTTTTTGCAGAGCTTAACCAGTTTGCTTTAAGCTTGAGTGATGGAAACGTACAAGTAATAGAGTGGCTTGAGTCTAAGGGGAAATGGGGGACTCACTGTCTCCCCAGCAAACAACGGAACAATTAGTGGTGTACCGTCCAATCCTGCATCTGGCAACCAAGGATCACATTGAACCCCAAGACGATGTACTACACGGTTGTGACTGCATATAGTTTTAGTAGTTTTAGTTGTGTAGCTTACTTACTAGATCCACAATATTTCTTTTAAGGAGGTACTTTCATATGCACGCAAGGACTAGCTTGTGATTTCTCTTGTTGTCTAGAAAGTGGATATGGATCTATTCTTGAGCTCCAAAGATTGATTCCTAGGAGGGCAATCAGATTAGTAGACTATCTGATGCCAACTTTTTTAGTGGGCGACATCCTTGAGTAATTTTTCAAGAAGTGGTTCTTATTTTGGCCTTAGAACGAGCTGTTGTGCACACTTTCTATTGAAAGTATCGAAGTGTGCTAATCATTTACTCCTTTAGAAATGACTACATTTATATTCTAGAAGGGAGTGAAAAGTTTAATACACACTAAACCCTTACAATAAGAGTATACACTAAGAGTGCAATATTTGGAAATTACAAAATTGTCTTCAAGTTGTAGATTTGTTGGTTCACCGAGTCTCATTGTCTCATAGTGCCACAATATCCTCCGTATTTAACCTCTAAATAGTCAAGGCCTTTATTGAGCTTCTAGGAATTTGCTCCAAATTGAACAAAAAGATAACATTTGGATAAGCTGTATCAATTTTTGGAAATGTAATCATACATAATCAAAACTAGACATGTTAGTGATTACATAGGAAAAGAAAACACAACAATATCACTTATCAATTGAAAGAATATAATGCTTAATCATGAAGATGTTTAAATTGCAAAAGTGAGTTGAAGTCTTTCAATCCTCTTTTCACAAGTCAAATCTAAAAATGTGGTCACCAAAAAGAATTAAGTTAAAGGACAATTCATCATTTCTTAAAAACTACTCAATAATTTTTTTAAGTGAATTTCTAATGGGATGTTTTTTCTAAGATCTAGTTTATTTGAGGTTCATTTTCAAGAGCCCTCAACACTATGGAAAGTAAAGATTGCAATGGACAACCTTGCAAAAAAACTTAAATAGAAAAATCATAATCAATTATTATCGAAATTACATTTATAGTGCTAGACTTGAAAAGAATTTTTCAAAAATATAAACTAATCAAAATAATAACTTGGTTTAGATTTATTTTAACTTCAAACTATAGTACCAAATTTTGGTGCCTCAGGCAATTATATTTGAAGGGAAATAATACAACAAAGTCACATTATAAGTTGCAACATGAGCATGTTAACAATTACATCTTCATGTGTTCAAAATACACCTTATTATTGGAAAGCAATGTTTTTTAATATTAAATTTGATGCAAGTTTTTTATTTGAGTTCTCTACTACATAGTAAAGCTTTTGCCTATAGCACATATTTAATCATTATAGTTGTAATCTTGTTATGCATAATATATTATGAAATGCAAAATCGGTCCCTTATTCTAAGAGGACGAAGTGTCACCTTGGTCCACAAATGGAAACTCGGGTATAATTCTATGATCTTTACATTTATATATGATTTTTTTAATGTTTTTTATTTATAGAAAGTAGATTTGTTTTAGAGATTGTAATTTTCATTCCAAATATCCAATCAATGTGTAAAAGAAAAAGGTATGGAATCCATACTACAAAATGAATTTTATAGGCCAAAAAAAAATATAACAATCATTTAAAAAATTTGATATAGAAAATATTGTTGTGTATATAGAAAAATTTGATTCTTTCTATTTGGACTACTAATGGAAAAGTTCTAGAAAGTCTTATATTTGGGGTAATCATAGCATTAAGTCTAGAAAATAAATGATAGCATTCATTTTTTAATTCAATTTTCATAATTTTTTAGAAAAATCAAGTTCCACATGCTTTAATTTCCTCCCTAAATACTAAAATCTCATTATTGGGATTATACTTCATTTTTTTTTATCAAATTATATTTTTTAAATTACATAACACAAGTATGTGGATTTTTGGTTTAAAATAAGGTAGTATCTTCAATTTATTTTGTATTTTTGTAAAAATCTAGGTGAGTTATTCTTTTATTTTTTTGGTACAACCTAGATTGTAAATTTCTTTTTCATCTTCCTTTTCTTGAACAAGGCATATTTGGATTCATTTTTTATTTTGGTATACAACTAGGTTACAGATTTTTATTTTTAATATTATAGGTTTTGAAATAGTGTTTTTCTTAAAAAAAAAATAGGTCTATATTCTTTTTTAATTTTTGTAGTGACCATATTGTGTACTTCTCCTTTTCTATTACAAACTAAGTTGATCAATGAGCTTTGATGGAAAAACTAAGTCAGAAAGCATAGGTTTCTATACTATAGGGGCTTTTATAGTACATCAATGGATGGTTCTTCTTGCAAAATAGAAATTTAGGTAGTGTTAGACAATAAGGCTCCACACTCATCCAAAGTCTTTAATTGGCTGTTGGGGTGCTTTCTTATCTAATTTGTAAAATAGTCTTTTTGTTTTGACTTCCTTTGTTAGTGGAAAATCTAGAAAGTTCTAACCTTTGAAGATGGTAGGTAAGGTTGCCATCAATTAATTTTGTCATGGTCATTGTATTGCAAGCATTTCCTTTTGAAACCATATTTTTTGCAAGGGGAATATATTTCTAGTCTTTAAGAATTATAGCCAATACTTTCTAAATTAGCTCATTTGAATTTCAATTGTGCTAAGCTGTTCCAAAGGCAAGAAAAAAAGAAAAAAAACTAAAAAATGCAACTTTTTAGCCCTACTAAATGTTGAAATATGGCCAAATACAATACTTTTAGTAAGTGCAAAGTATACCAAGAATTTCCCAAGACATTAGAATCATTCAAAAAAAGCAGCAAAGAATTAGTATTGCTAGTCAATTGCTACCATGTTCTATTGTCAAAATCTCATTGAAGAAAAACCTCATGAAGGAAGACAAACATTGCTATGTATAAGGCTATATTCATTAAAATGAAAAAAAGTGAATTCTTATTATAATTATGTTTCTAAATTTAGGATGTAAAAGGCTTCATTATATTGAGAATATTCAATAATTTGATACTATATTGTGTAAAAAATATTGTCTATATTTCCAAATTCAAATACTACTAGCAATAACTTTGGAACTTTAAAAAGTATGACATTGGAATGCAAGATGGGTAAGAAAATGCATTATGAAATGTTCATGTTTACCTAGTATTATGGAATGGTCTACTACTTTTAGAAAAACAGATGCTCAAACAAGTCCAAGCAAATTTATAAGTAATCCACCGATTACATTCAACCTAATTATGGTTGACATCAAGATACAACAATGAGTAATCATTATATAATTATTTAGAGAATAAGGTTTTAGGGGATCACAAAAATGATTAGGGTATCTACCAATAAGAAATGAAAGACATGTTTAACAAACAAATACAACACCTAAGACCAATACTACTATCTTTGAAATAGAATAATAATAAAAATATATTATAGAATTCAATTTTTGTCACACCGTGCCAACAAATAATATTAGTATCATTGCACATGCAAACATAGCACTGCAGCAAGTCCATAATACTACTATGCCTAATAACTAGTCATCTTCATATTGATGCATTATTGCCTTCAACAAATGTCTAGGTCTATATGGAAGATCTGCACTACTATCTTCAATAGAAAATAACAATTTCAAAATATCATAGAATTCAATGCCAACCATACATTACTACAAAATAATATTAGAAACTAATGCATACATTATCTTGCTTACTACATAAACCATAATAAGTTCAAGTAATATTATGCCTACTACTTTTCATCCTCGTGTCGAGGATGCATTGTTGCCTTCAACAAAAATGTAAGTGTCCACAGATTGCTTAATGATATCAATCTAGTTCTTTGGAATTTTAATTCTTAGATCTGATGTCCATGCTTTGACACGTGGCTTCTAAGTAGTCATGATACTATCTATATGCATCCAACTTGTAGAGAAAACTCTATCCTCGCACCATGAATTCCCTTGTTTTGTGTCCCAACTAGAGTATGTGTCCTTGTCAATGTGTTCGAAAGATGAAGGCTTCCAATACTACAACTGAATAGAGTTCATGTGCCCTAGATTTGGATTAGGATTTGTAAGAACCTAGGCAAGCCAAAATGGCTTCGGATCATCACCATCAAGACGCACAACAACAAAATAACCCTCAAAAGTATCACGAGCAATACGGAACAAAGGACGTGGACGGTCATACCTTCGACCAACAAAAGGGGCATCTACCACAAACTCTTCATGCACGAAACCATCTTCTTGTATGTGATCTATCTCCTCCGTTGCAACTATAGAATTTGGCCAAAATCCATGCTTTAATGTCTCTTGAACAACAAGAGGTTTGTTTAAAGCATTCTTGATACCTTCCCAATACTTTTGTACAAGGGCAATCTTCCTGCAATACTCTCCAAACATGTCATCATCAACCATCTAAGCATAAAGCCCAATGTAGCTGTCCAAGCCTTTACAAACTTCTTCAAAAAAACGCATCTTTTGCGAAGGCAAAGGTAGTGGAATTCTCATTGGTACATATGGGCAACCATCTATAGTCTCCTTCCACAATTGAATTCCTCCGCCTTCCTTTGGCAACCAATCAACATCAATACAAAGTATCTTGTACTACATCAAAGGCCATCCATTGGAATCTTTATAAAACTTAAATTGTTGGACTTAAAAATGGCCTGATAGAAAGTCATCGCATGTTAGCAAGTATCCTTCAACAAATCACTTGAAGTCACAAACCTCTTCAATGAGATGAGGAATCACTAGTTGAGTTCTACAATCCATGAAGGATTTCATTAGCCTCGGAATTGTAAAATAGTCATTTGTTTGCAGCTTATTGCTCTAAACGCCAAAAAGAGCATCAGTGTCTTTGTGAATGTATCCAACAATCAAAAAATTAATGTAAATCTCTCGAAAAACGGCTCTATATACAAGGAGAGAACAAAATGTAAAGACCCAACGGTTCTTGTTGTCCCCAGAGGCATTGTTTAACTGTAAAGTCAATGTTGGAGGAAGAAGACTAGCTTCAATTAACTCATGTTGGAGAGTTGAGAGAGATTCTATGCATATCTCCAAGCTTGTTAATAAAGCCTTCAACAAATCAAAACAACTGTATTCTAATTCCCATTTTTATTTTTTATTTTTTTATTTTTTTCAATTTATATTTAATCCTTAGGACCCTAGGTAGGAATTAAAGTCAGACCATTAGAGTATTTGATTAGTAGAATTAGAGTCAAAATTTAAGTAGGAAATTTCTTTAGCTTTCCAAAAAGATATTGAACACAAAAACCTGATTAAAATTGAAGAAGTTACAAAGGAATGAACCCTAGCCTTTTAAATTGGATGAAAATATAAAAATTCATCCAAAAGGATATTCTCAAAGAACTTCAAAATCTACGTGGGATTCATATTCCCCATAAAAGTAGAAGTCAAAGAAGGTCAAAGTAGAAGTGAATTCCAAACTTCAAAAGTAAACAAGAATTACTTAAGAATTTTGGTTAACCAATCAACGATCAAAATTCTTTTGAGAATAACATTTTCTAAGAAGTAAAAAGGAATCTATACTTTTACTTTTATACTAATACGTTACCAAGATAGATTCAAATCAACCAATTACCTAACAGTAGGAATTGAGTGGTAAAACCAATAAGTCAATTAATCCCAACTATTTAACCAAAAATTACCCAAGTATTAACATAGATAAAAATTTAAAAATTAATTAAAAATTAAAAATTAAAATTAAAACATAAACCTTGGAGGTAGGATTAATTATAGGCAAGCTAGTTGGGAAACTTAAGGAAAAGTCATTATGAAGTTTGGGAGAAATATACACCAATAAGGATTGACCAAAAATTACTAGCATATAAAATACTAGGAAAGTACTAAAATTGCATAACCTTTTACCTAAAAATTGGCATTAAATTCATAAGGTAATATTAGAGAATACTTAAAGATTAAAACCTTTTGAAAATACCATTCAATCTTTAGTTCAGACCTAAGAAGTTTTTAGCTTTCCAAGAGAAATTTGAAGGATAGTAATTTAGTTTATCCCAAATTCTTAAAGCCAACCTTGATAAAAAAAAAATTACATTCCAAAGTTTACTCAAAAAGCCTCAATCCGTTTCGATAGGCAAGATTTGCTTGAGTCTTACAATTTTTCATTAGGAATCAAAGTAGGATTTAGTAAAATAGCTCCATTGCTTGGAAGGCAATTCGTTTACTACAAACCACTCACTTATACAATTGAACCAATAATAATAGAACCTAATTGTGTATGTTGAAATTTGAAGGTGGAGTTTTGAACATTCACGCCAAATTCTAAATTTGTATTTTCCATCACAAATGAAAAACATTCTGTCCACTAAATAATGGAGGTTCTTCGTTTGTTGCAGCCTATTTTTGAAACGATCACTCTCCAATTTCTACAATAGGCTCATTTTTGTTTTATCACAGTCAAATAATTTGAACCACTCCATTCTTGTTGCATATCAAGGCATAAACTCATCTTCATCTTTTTTATTACATTGTGAATTGTTAGTAGGGTGAATTTCCAGATCATAAGCTCATTTGTATTTATCATTCAACAACTTCCTTCATTCTTAAGTCATTTTTGGTTGCAACTAGAATCTCTGTGATTTCTTGAGGCAAACACTATTTAAACAATACTACCCCGTCTACCCTGTCTACCCCATCCACTTGCTTGAGTAACTACCTTATTCACCTTCCGACAACTTTTTGGACGCTACATTTGATGTGTTTAGATGTCTATTTTTTTTATGTAAATTTTTTTTAAATGTATCATTTTGTCAATCCTACATCATAAAATATAATGAATATTATATTTATTAATGACACGGATTGATAACTTCTCAAACACTATTAAAAAGATTCATCTTCATTTCAACATAGATTTTGCATAATCATGTTGATAATAAGGTGTCATATGGCTATTTATAGATAGAATGTTTAGTTATTTTAGTAGTTTGTCTATAAGATTTTTTTAACACATTTTAATTACAAATCAAAATTATAAAGTTAATATAATGTTTCAAACATGTGCAAATGGAGCTAACACAAAATAATAAAGGACACACTGACATTTTCATCAATGGTATCAATTATAATTGAAAAGATCACTTCAAAGGTGAATAATTATATTATTATATTATAAAAATATATATTATTGAATTAAATATTAAAAATTAAATGAACACTTTTATAGGTGTATATGTATTTTTTCATGCCATTCTTCATTATCAATTTCTAGTCTTTAGTTTAGTAATTGTGTTTATAGTACAAGTGTGGATAAACATGAGGTAGTTTTCATTCACTTCAATTCTGACTCAAACTTTAATGTTCACACATTGATTCTATTTGGAAAAAAAAACTATTACATTGAAGTTTTTGAATTTCTACTTGTCAATTTTAATCGTAATTTGGATTGGTTTTAAAATATTTCAATTTCTTAAATTATAAGTTTTGTTGCATTTTGACCTTACAATTGAATATATGCATTTGAAATTGAACTTAATGTGTTTGTGGTGACTTAAAAAATGATATAGATTTTAAATCTCCAAATTTCTTTTGAAGATGAAGGAGTTCCTTCTCATCTTTACATGAGGAGCCACATGTTCAAATATCAAAGACTAATGAAATGATTCAATCAAAAATTGGCTTTCATAAAAAAAAACTTTGTAATGAATGACATTGATGATGAAAACGAGAACAAAAAATTATTTGAAGATGAGTTTTGACAACTGCAAAAGTATAATATTGTAGCTGCCATTGCAAGTTTGAGGATGAGGTTAGAAGAGCATTCTTATTTGCACATTTATCATGCAAACTGATGGCAATGCTAATGGTTAGGTCCATGTTTCTTTTTTAACATTATAAAACTCAAACAAGAGTTTGTATTTAGACATAGAAAAGGGATAACAATATTATATGTTTTTACAATGAATAAGGCTAGTGAGAGCTCCAACCATTAGATGTTTTTCAACCCTTGTAGAGGGCTATAAATTCTTTTGAGCTTCAAGACTTTAGGACTACATTGCACTAGCTATCTAATGTTGTAGAAAATTGCCAAGTCATATAATTTAATTTGTTTTAAAAAAGTCAACTTCTTTATTCATTTAAATAAAAATTAAAAATTATTATTTTTTGACAATGGCTATTTTTTACTTGCTTAGGGAACGATATAGAAAATGAACTTAAAATGGCCCTCCTAGCCTCCAGAAAACATCTAATGTTAATAGGGGAGGAGATAAATAGTTGGGATTTATTGTGGAAGAAAGTAAATGACAAATTCAATAAGTATGTAGATTTTGTGTCCGAGTTGAAGTTCATACAGAACTTAAAATTCTTCATGTGCAATAAGAAATCACCATCCTTTAATTTGGATGAATCACATTAGTGAAAGGCATTTAATGAATCTAAATTGGCACTATGCAATTGATTGCATAATTTTAGATACAAGAGGGAAAATCAAACTAATCATGCTAGTTACGCATGGCATTATTAAGTAAATACCTTGTGAGTGCCCACTTTGTCACTTGAGACTCACTATTTTCCTTTTTTCATTTGTTTGTATTTTGACTGTAGTTTACTATACAAAAAGCTTTAAAAATAGTGTAAAGTCAAATAGGTATGTTACATTCCATTATAGTGTTTGGTCCTAAATAGCTTGTTTTCCCTAAAACATAATCTAAATCCCATGTGTAAATAGGATAGAAACTCCAAAGTTGTACATATTGTAGTTATTTAGTAGAATAGCCCAAATTGGCTAAACTTGCCTTAAATGTGATAGAACATGGCTAAATTGGTTCAAGGGAACATATGTGAGAACTCTAAATTGATCTCAGAGAAAAGTTTTAATTTTCCCATCATATTGATGAAATAATAGAAATCCCAATTGTTAGCCTACAAATGAAGAAAACTCAAGATGCACTAGAGGAAAGCATTTACAATATAAGTATGGTGATTCTTGGTAGAAACCACGCTAGGAGTCCAATAGCAAAATTAGTTCGCCAAGATTTCTCTTTGTATCAAAGATTCCTTGTTCACCAAAAATTAAAAGAAATAGCAGGATTTCATTCTCCTTTTTTAAATATGCAAAGTAAAAATTTGAACTTGCACATCTTTTGTAAAATTCCATGGGAGTTTCTACAAAAAATTTCAAAATTTTTTATTAATCAAAAGATATTCTTCCAAACGATCAATCACTAAAATTCATAATGGAAAATTTATAAAAATTATCCAAGGTGCGTTAAAATCTCACTAAAAATTAAACTAGCTTTTTTATGATAATAACATGCTCCAACAAATTTGAAGACATTTTGATATCATTAGAAAAAATCTAAGCCCTATGGAGGGCTATTAAGAAATTTGTTTTCGGCACCCCACAATGCAATTACAAGAGAATGAAAATTTATTTTTTTGAAATAATTTTATTTTGAAAAAAAATATTAAAAAAGTATGAAAACCTGACATGGCACTAATGTGGCACAAGTAGTGCCACATTAGTAGGTTTCATTAAAAAATAAAAAATTGAGAAATTTCCTCTCTAATTGCACAAGGGTAGTTGCGAGTAGTTCCAAATTCGTAGACCTCCTGAGGCCTGAAATTTTTTGTAATGGTAAAAGACCTAAAATTGGCAAGATTCTCCCACAACAAGCTATTCATAGAAGAAATCAATGGTAGAAAATGTAATTAGCCAAAATTTAGAAAAGAGCTATAAATAAATAGAATGAAAAAATAAGAATTAAAATATAGAGTGAAGGTCCATTCAAAATTGTAAATCTATCAAATTAGAGATTTACAAAGCCTCAAATTTCTTAAAATGGAGTCTAACTTGACACAATTTACTTCAAAGTTTAAGACAATAGGATGATTTTGGTTAATTACTTTTATTTTCAAGAATCTAAATGCAAATAGGAAAATAAATATGTAAATTAGACTTAAAAGATAGTTCTAATTCTAAGTTTAGTTTCAAATCCTTGTAAAGGATATATAGAGCTCTTAAAAAATATATTACAGTTGAAAAATAAACTAAAAATGAGAGAAATTTCAACAAATAAACTTTGATAATAAAAGTGAATGAAAACTAGAAATTTCATCCAATACAAACTAAGAAAATATTAGAATCTAGATGAAATTTAGAAGTAAAAAATACAAATTCAAATTAAATTGCTATTTTAAGTTCATAATATTTTGTGGATGAAGTTTTAAAGTATTGGTTAGCAATTAAACTTCACTTATTAACGACTTTTTATGTAGATGTGTGATGTTTTTTTCTCTTATCTTGTGGGAAAGGTAATTTTTGTTGTATCAATTAAAAATACAAAGATACTAAAAAGAATAAATTTAATCTAAAATATACCAAATTAGAATCAATTAATATAGAATTTAATGGAATCTTTTGAAGACAAATAAAAAATATTTAAATAAAAGAAAATCTATTAGGAATCTTTTAGGAAGTTCAAAACTTATTCACACCTTAAAAGTGAGTCATTATCAAGGGAAATAATAGTGGATGAAGTTTAGGTTTACACTTGGATGAAGTTCATTATGGCTTACTTAAATTAAGTTTAACTTTAACTTTTACCATTAAAATTCCACGGAATTTTAACCTCAAAATTTGAAATAGAATTAAGTTAGTTTATTAATAGAATTAGATGGATGAAATTTTATATACTAGTTTTTAATTGAAATTTAATTTTTAAATAACTTTGGTTAAAAAGGTTCAGTTTTAGATTGTTTTATTAGTTCAAAAAGGAAATAATGGATTCTATAGTTTAGGCTAAATAATCTAGATTTTATATTGAATAAGATTTCATTCAAAAATCTAGTGCTTTGGCTCTTGTTAACCAAAGCCAATTTGGTTTACTAATAATTAGTGTTTCTAGTGATTTAAGCTTGTTTTAGGATTTATAACATCATAAAAGCGTTCATTGCTTGGAAAGTGGAGTTGAACAATATATGGGCACCTTTAGATTAATTTTCATCAGATTTATCAAAGAACATATTGAGCTCATTTGATCAACCTCATTTCATATAAACGCTCATACCTTTCTCCCCCCTACTTAGGTTCTAACTACAACATCATTCTATTTATTCCTATTTTTTTCTCTAAAAACTTGCTCCTCACTTGTACTCACCTAATTATTTATTGTTTTTGAGTTTTGTTCATTTTAAGAATAACTAGTTTTTACCTTGTGAATGCCTTATTGCCTTAGTAGAGGTTCAAAATGCCCCATAGAGGTCTAAAGCTAACTTGGTTGATTTAAAAAACCCCGACCAAATACAACCACTAATCCTTCATGATCAGATGTCCAAAATCAATCATATTTTATTTTTGTGTACAATTGTCAATCCTCCATGACGAAGTGGTCCAAATCAAACATAGCTTGTCTCATATGCAACTAAGCACCTATGATCCTTTGGTAGTACAATTCAAATTGGAAGAATTCCTTACTAGTCTTTTGAGTTGATTTCTCTACACCAATGCGTGGCCAAGATTACTCTAAACAAATATAATATATGGAGATTGAACATCCATATTTTGTAGCAAAGAATTAATCCAAATAGTTACTATGATTTTGTTGATAAAAACAATCTCTTAATGAAATAAAAAAGAAAGACATTATTTGGCTATAATAGACCTTGCACATAAGTTCAAAGCTATTGCATGACTTCTAATTAAAAAAAACTATTATTGCTGGTAAAAAGATGACTCATACTATTTGAAACTTAGATGCAAAGTTAAAGCTTTGCCATTTGGAAGCAAATTATGGAAAGGAACAAACAATTAAAACAAAATATAAGTAAGTAATTATTAGTATTGCAATGAAACCGGCAAAGTGAAGGTTTTTTAGTTGATTAGAATTTGACACACAAACAAAAACAAACAGAAACAACTTTGACAAAGATATATGACTAGTAGGTCAAAATTATAGGGAGAATTCTTCAAATTGAAACTCCTACACAAGAAACTATTGCAAGATTACAACAAGGAAAAACAATTCCACAAGACTTAATAAAAATACAAATACAATTATTAATATTCAAAATTCAAGAGACCTACATCAACAAGGAAAAAAGTGTTAAAGCTTGAAGGGACCCCCACATCCTTCAAGAGGTGCACAAAACACTTCAAAAAATGAGCAAAATACTCTAAAAGCACAAAATGGCCAAATCAGCTATTTATACTTTGAACACAAAAGTATTTAAGGTTTGATAATAGCAAATAGAAGTGATTTGAGAAAAGAGGCAATGAACTTTTATATTTTTTCCACGGTCTCCTTCCTCATTCTAACCTCTACAAATTTCTAGAATTAACGATTAATTATTGTTGCTAAAAAATAATATCAAATCTATTGTTGAATCCTACATAGCTTTTGAAGAAAAGCTCCAAATGGCAAATAAATTATGGTATTGGCTTCAAAGGGCTCAAATTAGCCTTGTGAACTTCCTACCCTATTCTCCCAAGTCATTTGTGTTTGTAAAAGCTAGTGAATTGTCAATGCAAGCACTACTAAAAGAAACATGACAAAAACAAGAGAATTGGAGTTGAAAAGTATTGTTTAGTTTTGTTGTTTTGGTCGTTTGTATAGGTCAAAATTACATTCAAATTTGTTGCTTAATTCTAATGATTTGGACAATGAATTTTTTTAAATTAAAAAAGAATTGTTAGATTATAAGTTTTGACTTTTAATTGCTACATTAGTAGTACATTCAATTGATACATCAACAACTCAATCAACCATCACTTTAGCAAGCATTGGCATTGAGGTTTGAACTTGAGACCTTGCCTTTGCAAACCGCATCTTTCAACCAATACACCATCGTAGAATACGCATGTATATGTTTAAAAAAAAAATCGTTATTTGTGAAATTTATTACATTTCTTTTAATTTGGATGGGTCCCCAAAAATATTTAAAGTGCCAATTAACTAGAACAAAAAAAATCTATTGGTGTCACTACAAAAGTTTTGCATTGTTAAAAATTGATCAAGTTGTAAGCGCTAGTGCCCAAACAACAAAAAAATTATTGCCTTTTTGTTGTTTTGGTCACAACTTTCTAGTAGTGAAGGAAATGTAAAATTCTTAGATGATAGAATTTATACTTTCAAAATAATTTGACTTACTCATATTGTCTAGAGGCCTTGTTTGAATTAAAAAAATACTCTTCTTTGGTCTCATTTGGATGCTGCAACCTCTTGATATGCTAATCAACCCATTGAATTTATTTAAATTATTTTGAAATTTGATGGGGCTACTAATTCTATTAGTTGTCGATGTTGAAATGCTTTGAAACTTATCAAGGTGAATTATTATCACTAAATATTATATCCTAATTTTTAATAGAATTTATCACAACCTACATAAATTTTTCAAATTTTCTATTAGTGGTTAAAGTAGTTGATTTTCCATGTAGTCATCTTTTAGATTCTAGAAATATTCAAAAAAATTTAGTAACCTCTAAAAAAAATTTAAAGACCAAACACAAGCTCATATACCTACTTTATATTTTTTACAAGAAGATATGCTTTAATTACATTCTTTTAAATTCAATAAATAATTAATCTTTTCATTGGAAGGGAATTTTGAAGAACCAATTGCTCTATTGAGCTCCAAGTGTTTTTTTGGGGTTAAAAACACCTCTCTTCAATCTTTAATTGTGTCTTCTATCCTAATATTTGAAGTCTTGTTTATAAGACCAACATCTAGTTTCTACAGTTCTCTCAAAATGAATAGTTGTTTCTAAATTGGTTGAATACAAGTATATTTAAAGCTAAAACACTAGTAGAAAATTTATTTTTTACGTTGATTTTGTCATGTTGATTTGGTTCACTTTTTGGTTGATTTTGGTTGATTTTTTACCAAATCAACACGTCCAAATCCACAAAAAGAATTGAATTTTCTAGTAGTGAAAGAAACTTTGTACTATAAACTACTATTCTCATTTAGCTAGGCTCTATCATATATACATATAGATCTAGTTCAGTCTCTTTAGGACTCATAATCATTAGGCCTAGCTATCTCTCCGACACCTAATCTTCTTCTTAGACATCTCATTGACCTCTCCGACACCTTATCTATTCTAAAAGTAAGGAATTGAAGTATTTTAAGTACTCCAAGCTTTTAGGAATAAAACATCATAATAGTAGGGACTTTTCCAAATACAATTTAATACTCTTTTATGGATTATTTACTACAAATTCTTCTAATAAAAAACACGAGCAAAAATAAAATCCTAAGACTAAAGTGACAACTTAGGGGCTCAAAAAAATCGATTGCAAGCTTGTCACCATTGCCACCAACTTTTGTGCTTTCATCACCATGGTCACATTTGCATTATAAGATTGTATTGTTATCAGATTCTATAGAAAAACAAATAAATTGTATGGACAAGGTTAAGAAGAACTATTGTTGTGATGCAAATTTTTTTAATATATATGTGTGTGTGTATGTGTGTGTGTGTGTATAATCTTTATATTGCTCAAAATAGATAAATAATGGAAAAAGAAAGGGTATTGGTGAGAACTATAATTTAATTAGTAGACTATGACATTCTATTAAAAAAAAATTCTTTTTAGATAGTTCCATATTTTATTTAGCATTAGATATATAATTGAAATAAAAAGTAAAGCTTGCTTTATCTTTTTTTTAGATTTCGAAGGATTATAAGTTTATAACTCCATACGAGGGATTGAATAGAGATATGGGGATTGAGAAAAAACATGGTGAATAGATGAAATGTGGTCCATGTGGCCTATTATAGGTTGAAATTCACTTATTTATGTGGATGAAGTGGAAGATAAAGAAAGAAATTTCAACTCAATATTTTTGTAATTGTCTTTTTAACCCTAGCAGTCCCAAGGCCTTTTTTTAATCAAAAAACACTAAAAACTACCATTTCTATTGCAAAAGAAAAAAAGTTAATTTTTTTTTCATACCTAACCATAGGATCTTACACTAGACTATTATAACAACGTATAGAAAAAGATTCAAAAACTTTGACCATGTAGATTGAAAGATATTTGCATTTAAAGTAAAGAAAACAAGTTTTTTTGTACCTTGCTCAACTAAATTTTTTTGCTTTTGAAATTTCTTAAGTTAAAATTTTTGCACTATTGATATTTGATAATGATTTGATAATTTTTTATATTAAAAAATTGAATTGAGAATCTAGAAAAAATTGACCAAAAATACATTTCATTTTCACTCATTAAAAAATTATTCAATAGAAATAGGTTTAAGATTGAATGAAAAATTAAATTTTTAATAGCTTTAAGATGGTATTGAAATACAATAATCCCAATTGTAAGATTTTTTAAGCAAGTAGACTCAACCCTATGTAGTAATGTTTTCTGAAAAATGATTGAAATTGCATAAAAAAATGAATTCTATGATTATTTTATCAAGAGGATGCTTAAATTGCCCCAAAACAAGATTGTCCATAACTTTCTCATCACTAGTCCAAATAGAATGAATCAGAGTTTCACATGTAAACAAAAACATAAATTTTAAGATTTTTTTTTTAAATTAAAGAAATTCAATTTAATACATTTTTTTTTGTGTTGTCCCTTGAATTGCTTTTTTGACTTAGGATGGCATAACTTTTGCTCCCAGACATCGATTGAAATTTAAAAAATTATATTTCCAAAAATTTAATTTGATTTCCTATCTTCAAAAAAAGTTAAGAAAATCATTTAAAAAATTGGGTTCATGCAAGCTTCTTCAAAATCCTAAAAGTCTTCAATAGGGACTTTAAGGGTGAAGCTGAGTTCATTTAAATGTTAGGGTATATAATTGATAGATTAGACATTATGCTAAGTCATTAGTTACAATTCACTTCAATGTTTAGCTTATATCAATCTAAATTGCCATGAACTAATAACATCACTATTCAACTCATATTAAGCCAAACATGCTAGGAATTTTTGCAACAATAGTGGGAAGTCATGCACTAGTATGGTGAATTTCGAAAAAGAAGCAATGGAATGAATATTCAATTACAAAGTGTAGCAAACATTGCTATACTATAGAATAACATTAAATCAATAATAGAAAATTAAACTTGGGTGATTGCAAGAAACACTTGTCTTTTTTGGTTCAAAATAGCCTTAGTTTTGCAGTATTGTGACTTTTGGAATAATTTTTTTTTAAATACAATAAAATATGGATTATTTGTAAAGCATTCATAATAGTATATGTGAGAAAATTTAGACCTAGAAAAATTTATCTCTAAAAGTTATGCACAACAAAAGAGGCCTAGAAAAATACAAGAAAATAGATACTTTTGAATTTGATTTTTAGAAAATAGTAAAAGGATTCAAAAAATTAAAAAAAAAAAAAAAATCATTTTTCTAATCTTTTCTTTAGTCCTATGTAAGCAAAAAAATCATCATAAAAAATTTTCCCCTCTTCAGAGTGCTTGTGCAAACAGTTTTCACTTTCAACCCATGTGTAGCCCTTACACCAAGTTCTTTGCCAAAAAATCTCATCAAATATCTTTAGAATGTTAGTCTACCTACAACATGGCAAAACCTTGGCTTCAGAATTGCATTTTTGGTCCCCAAATAGGACTAATAACCCCCAAAATAGCTAAGGTAGATCCCCAATTGGGACCACCTTAAAAATAGTAAATTATTATTTTTTAAATTAGAAAAAATTATGAATTTTTGGATCAACAACACGCACCTCTTCTCCAAATTTCAACTGAAACGGACTTAACCGCAAAAGTTATGAGGAATAACACCTCCAAGGAGACCGAGGGGATACATGAAAAGGTCAAGTGTTTCTTGCAATCACCCACTTGTATTCTATTCATCAATAATAATCACTTTTCAATGGTGGATCCAAGCAAAAGATGGGTGTTAAGTCTAAATTTTTAAACCTAAATCAAGAAAAATCCTTAAGTGTATGTGAAGTTTGCAAATCTCTTATTAAAAATAGTGAGGAAATAGAGGAATATATAAAGCACCTCTTCAAAGAATTCTTTGGCCTCATTGTTGGACTGTCTCTGAAACTCTACACAAACTTCAAAGAATTTGAGGAACATAAATCCCTCTCCTAATTGATGTGACATTAATAGAAACAAAATTTGTAGTGTGCATACATGGAAGTGGATACATATACAAGAAGAAACAAAAAAAATAATCTTTCAACCACATGTCAAGACTTATAGACAACTTTCTTAGAAAGAAAAGATACGGTGCCAATTGAAATGGAGAATTTTGAACTCTAAAACTTCAACTAGGCAATCATCATAGGGTCTAAGAATTCCAATCTACTTTACAACTATAGAGCAAAAAAGGACTAAAAATTTAAGAGTCAATAATTGATTTCCAAATAACAATAAATTTTAGATTTGTCAATGTTGTACATATTCCTATTCTATTTTATACCAAATAAAAAATTGAAATAAAAAATAACAATTTCATACTTTCTTAAATTCTAGTCTTTATAAACATATAAAAATGTTATAATTTTTGTTTTTTTAAATACATATAAATCTTTAAAAAAATAAAATAAAATTCATGTGTAGAATTTTTGTATTGTATTTTAAATTTAGCATTTGTTAAAATATAATTAGACCTACTCAAACTTATGAAATACCATAAAAGAAAACTATAACATGCCATATGTACATACGGGCTATGGTTTTTTGAAAGAGCTCTAAAAATTCTATATAATAATGTTAATTCATTATATTTGAATTAGGACTTTAGATTTACATGGTTTATATTTGTATGACATAAATGAAGCTATTTGTCAATGTTATTTTAAATTCAACATTTTCTACATTGAACATACTACGTAGTACAACTTACTAGTGCTCTAAAGAATTAAAAATTTGGATGAATCTCATCCAAAACTAAAATGAACTGAACTCGGTCCCATACTGTAGTAACTAGAGTCCAGTTGTCATTTAACGAGCAGCATCGGATGAGGGATGCGCAGCAGCATAGAGAGGTTGGATTGGAGTGAGGATTTGGCACAGAGAAGGCCGGATCAGGGATTAGGGCTTTGAGAGAAGCGATGGCGGTATCGAGTAAAATCGAGGCAACGACGGGGTTTGAGACGCCGGCGTCGTCGCCCATGCCGACCAGGCGTAGCCCGGTGCAGGATGGAGTGGAGGGGGATGATGAGCTTGGAGACGACGATTCCAGAGATGATGACGAGGAGGAGGAAGGAGAAGAGGAGGAGCCTCGGCTCAAGTATCAGCGCCTGGGAGGTAGCGTACCATCGCTGCTGTCGTCCGATGCCGCAGCTTGTTTGACAGTGGGGGAACGGATGATCGCTCTCGGAACGCACGATGGCACAGTGCATCTGTTGGACTTTCAGGGTAACCAGGTTCAAAATCTGTGCTCTGTCTTTCTCCCAAGTTAGGGCACACTTCAGATCAATTTTTGTAGAGGAGTGGGGGGGTTGGGAGGTTAGCTTTCCATTTCTGCATTTTATTTTCAATTTGTTGTCAGTGCGCATTGAGATAGGCTGATTAATTTCACTGTTCTTCTAGAGGAATTTGTGGAAATTTGTCCATTGGACTGGCGAATGTTCGAATTATGCTCCACGAATCGTGAGGTTTACGGTTCATTAGAATCTAATGATTATTAGGTTCGTGTGATTGACTGGTAGAACGCATCTCGGAAGAATTGAATCATTTGATCAAGACCATCCGGGTAGTCCTATAGATTGGGGTGTAATAATATTTGAATTTGTCCAACGCACTCAGTTAGGGTTTCGATTGACAGGTCAGAGAGTTTCGAGTGCACTCTGCGCCAGTGAACGAGGTTAGCTTTGATTCTGATGGGGAGTACGTCGGGAGCTGCTCCGACGATGGCACTGTAGTCATCAGCAGCTTGTACACTGATGAGAAAGAAAAGTTTGAGTACCATCGGCCTGTGAAGTCTGTTGCACTGGATCCAGAATATGCACGTAAAGGTTCCAAACAATTTGCGCTAGGAGGGCTTGCTGGACAGCTTCTGTTTCTCAGCAAGGGCTGGTTAGGCTACAAAGAGAAGGTACAAATTCAGAGGCACTTCAAGGCACTACCTTGCAATTCATCTGATGGTATTAGAGGTCATGTTTTCTTTTTCTAATAGACAAGTTGTTCTAGCGCCATCAACAGCTTATTGATGCAGTTGTCTATGAAAGGCAAGGTAGTCAGAGAGGTAACATGTTTGTCACGTGTTTGTCATCTGTGCTAGATTCTGCACTCAGGCGAAGGGACTGTGCATGTTGTTAAGTGGCGGACAAGTCTTATCGCTTGGGCCAATGATGCTGGCGTAAAGGTGTATGATACAGCCTCACATCAACGTATAACATTCATAGAGCGATCACCGCGTGCCAATCTCTTGCGTCCTACTCTTGTTTGGCAGGTTTGTTTTGCTCAAATCGTCCCCATCCAGTTCCTTATCCAGTTTTCCAGTATTTCGCGAAGTGGTTTTCGTTGGCCAAGTCTTTCTTTGGTCGCAATTACGCTCCAAATTGTACCTGCTAAGATGAATGGTCTTCTAATTTTGCAGGATGATACGGTCCTACTTATTGGATGGGCTGATTGCATCAAGATCGCTGTTGTTAGAACACGAGGTTGGGATGGCTTGACTGGAACCTTGGGCCCAGGAACAAAGTATGTAGAAATACGAACAACTCTCCACACGGACTATTACATTGCTGGACTTGCGCCGTTTGGAGATCAACTGGTGGTTCTCGCTTACCTCTCTGATAAAGATGAAAATGCAGCGGAGTCCATGTCTACTGCATTTTCAAGACAGGTAATGGAATCATAGTAAATCTCTTAGGTTGCTACGTGGATTCTTGATCAATTTTCTTCGGAGGTTCTTGCTTCATCTGCAAGCTACTTTATTTTCTCAGACACTCAGGATTTCATACATATCATCGCTTTTTCCAAATAATTATTATAAGTAAGTTTTCGGAGTGTTAAATTACATCTTCTCGTCAATGCAGGGACATGCACAGCGACCGGAAGTACGGATAGTAACAAGCAAAAATGAAGAGTTGGCAACTGATGCACTTTCTATTCATGGCTACGAGCATTACAAAGCTAAAGACTATTTCCTTGCTCATGCTCCTTTCATTGGTGCGTAAGTTTAATGTTTTCTGATATCTGAACGTTCTCTAACGATTTGTCACGTGATTGTATCAAACCTATAGCCGCCGGCAATGTCTCTGGTCCACGAAGGCTAGAATTGAAAGGAGTTGTTTTTGTCTCTTTGAACAGATGTTAGGTAGTGTGGACTTGTGCTTTCATTGTGAAAGACACTTGGCGGAGAATCTTATCAAGATTGCTTACGAACCAACTTATCATGGAGAGTAATTTTTTTGTTTCAGAGAGTGGTGGAGCAGCAGGCCAATGGGCTGTTGGAGATGAGTCTCTCTACTACGTAGTGTCCCCAAAGGACGTCGTACTTGCCAGGCCCAGGTTTCTATTCTGACGTTTTGATTGTGACTTTTCACATGGTTTTCAGGAGAATCTGTTGCTTCGTACTAAGTGTAAGAAAATCTGAGGAGATTAGACTGCATATGAACCATGAACTATCTGATGATGCAACTGTTTCAGACGTTTGCCAAGAAGTTTACTTGGATTCTGGAGCAAGAATGGAAAGTTGGGTACTGATACAATCGGTTTGCAGAGATTCAGATGACCATGTGAAGTGGCTGCTTCAGCATGGTTATTACGAGAAGGCTTTGGCTCAAGTAGAAGAAGGAAATGCCAAACCAGAGCTCTTGGAGGAGGTTTGTCCGGATTTGTACTACTTATTGATGCCAAATTAATTTGAGAAGTTTGTAACCGCAAAATTCTGAATGTTACGTGGAACATTGTGAAAAAATTTCTCTGAATTTATATTAAATTATCTTACACTTCTCATCCATCACTTGGTCATGATCATTACTGCAATCTATGCGGCTGGAATCTCTATTGTCATGTTACGGAATCCTATCTAATGATACCGAATTAATTTGAGGTTTATCTTTACCAAATTGAGGACCTATTATACCAATTTATCAACCATATTGATCTTAGGATACTCAAGATTTTGATGTTTGATCTTTTATAATTGATGGAATACCTTCATTTATGTCGGCTATGGGAATATATTTCAGGTGGGCTCTAGATATCTTGACCATCTAATTCTGGAGCGCCAATATGATAAGGCTGCAGAGCTTTGTCCTAAATTACTGAGAGGTTCTGCTGGAGCATGGGAAAGGTTAGTTTATGGGTTGGTACCGTAGTATCGTTTTCCTAGTGCTTGGAGAACTTAGAGAAGAAAATATATATCTTCTGAGTTCAACGTCATGGTAGTCAAACGATGGCGGAAATGCTAGTGAAGTCTTCCCATATTTGATATATGTCATAGTTTGGCTTATAATTTGTTCGTTTCTGGGACGATCAAGATAATTAGATGTCATGTTTTGCTCTTGAGAACAGGTGGGTCTTTCATTTTGCACACTTACGACAGTTGCCCTGTTTGGCTCCTTACATACCAACATCCAACCCCCAGCTTCGAGACACTGTATATGAGGTTGTCATTTTCTTCATCCCATCATCTATTTGTCTCAATACCTATCTGATGATAGGATTCATTTGAAGGTTATGTGCTCTTCACAGAACCGAGTCGCATTTATATGCTGTGTCCTTGACATAGGCCAAGTGGTGTTAACTTTTGTGGACTGTCTAGAATGATTACAGGAAAGAATACTTTTTCTTTCATGGTTTCAACATAGGAGTTTTCAGTTCTTTATGTATTTGACCTCATATCACTCCACTGGACGATCTTTTCGCAGTTGGTGCTAAATTCGCTGGTTACAAACCCAGCATACCACGACCAGTTGCTCACCACAATCAAGACATGGCCGTCTACTGTTTATTCAGTTCCAACAATCATTGCACCTATCCAACTACAAATTAGCACAGGCTCAAAGTCACCGGCACTGAAGGAGGTATTTACTCTACGTTTGTACTTTTTTTGTAGTTATGATTGGACACCTTTTCATATACAGATATTTTGAAGTTGCTTGAACCCTCTGGCTCAGTGAACTTCATACTTTCATTGGAACTAAGCAAATGTTATGTAACAAGTACTGATGCTTGAAAATGTTCATGCAGTAAATCTTGATTTGGTCAGTCGTATATCTATGATCTAAACTTGTTAAACGACAATCTCGATTGTCCCATTTTTGTAGGGTCATGTATTGATGTACTTTTTGTTCTGTCAAGAGTTTCATAGTCAGTAAGTTTGGGTGGATTGTTGTTGGCAGGCTTTGGCCGAGCTTTATGTGCTTGAGAGACAGTATGAGAAAGCCCTTGTCATCTATGTGGAGGTATTGAAATTCCATTGGCATGCCCATTTCACGTCCATTGAATGCACTATTGTTTCATGATTATCTGACGGGAGTATGTGTTTAGGATGGACCTTTGCGCAATTGAGTTATGTTCTGCTGGCGATGGTGATACATTGCTACCGTCAGCCTTTCAGGCGACGGAATCTCAGCAGTGTACTTTTAGCCCTTCAAGTCTGCAGAAAGTTTTGATCTTCTTTAGCATTGCCATACGTTCAGAGAAGTCTTCTTTCTCTTTCCAGTAAGACTGACCACAGACTTCTTTTTGTGATTGGTGTTGTTTATGTAGCTGGAAAAGCCGTTTGTGTTTGAGTTCATTGAGCAGCACAATTTGTACAGTTCCATACACGATAAGGTGAGCAAATGGCAATCTCTTATCACATGTTTAGGTTCATCATCAGGTTCTGAGGCCATTAGCGAATGTTTCATGATGCAAATGTAGTTTATATGCCATTCACTTGTCATTCCTGCGTTCAGTAGTTTTTATCATGAGAAGAATGAAGTTTTCTAACTGAGTTTGTAACGTTGAGGAGGTGAGCAGTACTGGTGGTGCCTCTTCCTTAATATTAGTGCATTGCAATGTGCAGGTGGTTCATCTAATGAGATTGAATGGGAAGCGAGCAGTTCAGATGTTGATCAACCAAAGTGACAACACCGATGCTTCTGAGGTGGTGTCACAACTGCAGAGAGAGGATGCAGATGGCCAATTGAGGGAATATCTGCATCTATATCTTCATACATTGTTTGAGAAAGACCCAACTGCAGCCAAAGAGTTCCATGGTTTACAGGTTCTTCCATTTCATTTGAACTCTCATACCTCACTTTGATCAGCTGCATTTTGTAGCCTGTGACCAACATATGCCGTTCCCATAGTAAATTGAGATCTTCTGTATAGGAACCTGTAGCCTTGTTGAGATGATGCGTTGTTCTTGATGGAGAGCCGTAGAAGTAGGGAAACAAAACATGAGTACGGTGTTCCGAGTTCCAGTTTGAGATCTTAGAATAGAGAAAATTCAATAAATCTTCATGTCTGTGGCTTATCTAGTACGGCTTTTGTTTGTACCCGAAAGCTGCGCCAATGATGTGAAAGCTTAGACAAGGACATGTTGAAGTTCTATCTGTTATGATTTTTAATAATTCATTTTGGGAATATTTGCAGGTTGAGCTGTATGCAGATTATGAACCACGATTGTTGCTTCCATTTTTGCGAAGTAGCCATTACTATAATCTTGACCAGGTAACTTATTTTAGAGATATGTATTTTTTTCTTTTACGGTGCGTTTTATCATGAGCTTTTCTTTTCCACATACGTGAGCAGAAAGACTGCTTTGAGCTGGATGCTTTTGTCATGTTGCCTTTGTTTTGATCTTTTATTAGCAATTGCAGGCTTATGAAGTTTGCACCCAAAGAGGCTTGACCAGAGAACGGGTTTTCATTTTAGGACGAATGGGTAACAGTCGGGACGCATTGGCCCTCATAATAAACGAACTGAAAGACATTCAGCAGGTATGCGAAGTCAATCATGTTGCAGCAATGAGTTTTTTACAGTGATCTGTATCTTGTGTGGTTAGTTTTTTCATCAACATGGAGTCTCGAAGCTGATTCATATGACGATCATTTTTTCTAGTCAATTAGTTGACCCTATCTAATTTTACAGTACTACAATAGCTCTGCAACTTCTGTTTTCCAGGCTGTAAGCTTTGTTCAATCACAAGCAGATGAAGAGTTGTGGGAGGAGCTTATTACTCAAAGCATGCACAATCCTGATATGGTAGTATAATATTTCATGTGTCTTATGATTGAGCAGTTCTAATGAACTATATCATTGTCTACATGCTGCGTCTTGTTGATAGTATGACTTCTTGTTACTGATGTTCAAAGTGCAGTCGTAATTCCACGACACAATTAATATTGCGTTGTGAAGTCTTGACATTGTTTTCTACTACGCTTCATTATGCTGTTTTGGTCTGTTATGCTTCAGTTTTTGATCATCTGAAGTGCAATATATTTGGCAGGTGAGTTCATTGTTGGAGCATACAGTGGGCCACGTTGATCCTTTACATCTCGTGAATAGGGTTCCTGCTGGAATGTCTATTCCTCGGTCAGTGCTAGCCCTTCAGCTTTGTTTTACTTACTGTACATGTGCGCTTAGTCGTCTGGTAGGGAATCAAGGATGGGCAGAATACTTTTCAACCTCATTTGCCTCTGTTGTCGATATTCTGACCGGAAAGCAGTGGTCAACCTGTGAATATATGTAGGTTGCGTGATCGCCTTGTAAAAATCATCGCCGATTACCGAACAGAAACTTCTCTTCGTGCAGGCTGTAACGACATTTTGAAGGTAAGGCATTAACTGCCTTTCTCAACGTATTGCTCAGTCGAATTATAAGCTAAGGTTGCGTTGGTGGTCCAATCAGTACCTTGACAACTGACTATTACTCTCAATGGCTGTTTTGGGGAATAGTCGGATTGCGTTGATTTGCTGGTGCGCTACTACGATGAGGCCCGCCACGCAGTTCGAGTGGGCGGCTCAGAATATGACGCCGAGAAACCTGATGAACCTAATGCAAATGGTGGAGATAGCATGAAAAGCAGTGCTACAAGTTTGAGTAGAACAAACAAAGTTGGTGGTAAGGGCGGCCGGATTCTCACGAATTATGGTGGTAGTGGGCGTTGTTGCATATGTTTTGATCCCGTTGCGCTACAGAATGTGGCTGTGGTGGCTTTCTTCTGCACTCACGCTTATCATGAAACCTGTCTAAATGATACTTCGGGGATATTACCTTCGGAAGAGTCGGGAGGTCTACGACGGTCAGGATCGCATATGAACGACAGTTCGACTTATGACGATCCACCGGATCCAGCCCCCATGCGTTGTATTCTCTGTACAACTGCTGCTTCTGCGAAAGGACAGGTCGACTCCATTGGTTACGGAAGATCAACTTCTTCCTTGGAGAGAACCTCTCCTACTTGGGGTGGTGTGGAAGTACGATAGCAACAATTTTCTGAGGCAGGTTTATCATCGCCGTGTACAGTACAGCAGGAGCTTTGATCTTTGTGTGCTCGTATCGAGATTGACCAAATTATGATCGACGGAAGAAGCAGCTGGAGTTGAGGCTGTCTCGATTTCACTCATACGAAGTCCTACTTTCTTATGCCAAGTCAAACGACGGCCAAATGTGTGATTGTTGATCCTTGTATGTTTCTTGCGCTTATCCCGAAACCGTCTAGGTTTGTGGTTCAGCTGGAGTTACGATGTTGAGGGATGGTTTTGATTTGAAGTCGTCTTTGTTGATGACTACAGGAATTAGGGCACGATCTTCATTACCGAACAAGTGCCCATCTTGGAAAATATTAGCATGAGTTGAATGATGAGTGGCCACACCCATGTTTAGCAGGTGAGACTCTTTTCGGGCGCTCAGGTGGTTAAGAACTGCTTGTGATAGGCGTCTGTTGGGTGCGGGTATTAAGAGAGCTGGAGAGGTGCATGTCATTGTGTAAATTGTTATTTATGTGAAGCGCAATTGTTTTCAAGCGCAATATACATTGTGTTGATTACTGCTCCTTGTTTCTGCATCTATTATCCCTGTGAGGTCACGGGAGACTAAAGGTGGCGTATGAATGGTCACACTCAGTTCTTTGCATATTGAAAAAAATGGATTATTTTCATCCGGTTCTTTGCATGGCAATGGCATGTGCACATCATTGAGTTCATTGAGTTTGGTTAAAGTTGTATTAATTATTTTACAAATGGTATACATGCATTGCAGGTTTTGCAATTTCGGCTTTTGACTTTTAAAATAATTCTTGCGGTATTTCAAAAAAACTATTGAAATGAAGCTTCTACTAATTGAAGATAGAAATACTTGATTTCATCCATCCAACCAATTTTGTCAAGTAGGAATCTACTGAAGTGTTTTGAACTATATAGAGGTTCAAGATGTTGTGTGTTGTCCTAAGCTAAAAGGAGGCTAAAATGATCATTACCTCACTATTGGGATTAGTATGTTTTAGTTCCATCTTAGAGATATCAACAATTTAGATTTATCTTTTATCTCATACCTACTTCTACTTATCAATTTTTTGATGAAAATTGATTTTTTTTTATTAATTCTTTTCTCCTAGAGTCTCAATTCAATTCCCCTTCATATAAATTTAAACTTCAACATTTTTGTAGTGTAAAAAATTTTAATTAAGAAGGTTCAAAGTCAAATTATCTAGTTTGGCAATATATAAAAAAATAATGTTTCTTAATTTTTAAATGCATATGTCTTGCAATTTGTGCAATCAAAATTTCGAAAATTTATTCCATACATTCTCATATTATTTAGGTGTAAGATCCCACAATTACATGTGTAAAAGAAAACAATTTTTTAATTTTTTTAAAATTTTGCAATAAAAATGGTTTTTTTGAGTGTTTTAGCAAGAAAAAAGGCCTTAGTTCTTTAGGGTTAAAAAACAATATTAATTTAGTTATTTTGCCATAAAATATTAAAAAATTCTTTACAATTTATAAGGTAGTTGACCCATTTTTTATCACCCCCCTTTCCAATCTATAAATTGTTCTTTTTGTAAAGTTGAAGCATTTTATTTAGAGTAGTTGTGGTGCATTACGATTGGTTGCAAGACTCTCAATATTGCAACTAGCCCTTGGTCGATTTGCAATTAGCCTATAGTCACAAATAAAAAGGTCTATATCCATCCATTAAGTTAGGTTGTTTGTTTTGTTTGTTACGTTGAGATCTCTTGGATTGTGCATCTCTCAATCATGTTCATGAAAGCTCTTGGTGAAGAAAGGTGTATGGGCATTTGGACCTACAACGTGAAAGTTATTGAATTTTGAAGCTTTTATGAATTAAAAAATTAGAAAATTACTTTTATTTTTGTTTTGACCATGGCAACAATATTGGGCACACTAGTCACCATTATAGATCAAAGATAAATCTTCTTCCAAAAAACCCACAAAGTATTTACATTTTGTGTAATAAATTCTAGAAAAATATGCAATCATTCTAAATTCTATTTCTATACATAGAAAAAACTTTGCATTCAAAAAACATGTGCTCCAAATATATATAATTGCTTAATTCTGAAAAAAACACAATCCCCTATGACCAAGGTGTTTACCAAAATGCTTGAATTATTGGACTTATAGGTGCATTCTTTGTTTCTTAAGTGAACCATCAAGTCATCCATTGAACACTTTTTGACCACCTTATCATTTAACTACTAAATGCCAAAGCCTTTTCAAGTGTGTTTTGTCTATGGAAAAAGAGCATGTGCTTATAATTATCCCCAATGAAGCAAATCATTTCTTCAAAATCTAACCAAATAGATGTTCAAAGAGCTTTCTTATTAGTATGCATATCAATTTTGAGTTCAAAATTGCATAAGAGTTGTGAAATTATAACAAGAGAAATGTAAGTTTTCTATTTTCTGTATATTGCCCCTCTCCACAATGTTTTTAGAAATTTGCACTTATAAGTTTTTTGGGATTAGAGGTAACGTAAACAACTACAAATTGTATTAGCACACTAAAATGAACTTTCAAAAAACTTAATTTCCGACATGAAAAAGCCATTAAATTCATTATACAATCCAATTTGCAAGTGTTGAGATGCAAATTTTTTTTATAAGTATAAATCACAAATAACTCCAAATCAACACTTGCATGTTTAAATTTTCAATGGTGAAAATCATGAAAACACTTTACTCTTTCCATTGGGACCATTTTCAAAGCAAATGAATAAGTACAAGTTTTGAGATTTCAAAGCAAATTAAAGAAAGGCAAATTTTGCTCAAAGTTGGGAAATGAAGTAAAATTAGCAAGCTTTACACTTCTACTAATGGACATATATGGCTTTGGAGACCTCTCAACAATCAAATATGTACCTTTTTCAGTGAAAAATAAAAACTTTCAATAGTTATCCTTCAAAACTACACCAATTTTTTTTTAAATAGTCAAAGCAATTTAAACCCTAAAGGACCAAGGCCTTTTTTCTGCCAAAAAACACTAAGAAACTGCCATTTCTATAGCAAAGAGTAAAAATAAAATTTCATTGTTTTTCTTTCACATCTAACCGAAGGATCTTACACCTCACTAGTATAAAAAAGTGTGGAAAAAATTTCAGAACTTTTCACCGCACAAATTGCAAGATATTTGCATTTAAAGTGGAAAAAACAAGTTTTTCAGCACATTGCGGGATTGGATTTTTTGACTTTGAACATTTTTAACAGAAAATTTTTGCACTACAAAGTTTTGAGCTTTAAATCTTTATAGTGGAGAATTGAGTTGAGAGTTTGGGGAAAAAAAAAGAAATTAAAAAAAAACTTACTTTTCATTCTTCAAAAAATTGTTAAGTAGAAGTAGGTACGAGATAGAAGGAAAATCTAAAATATTCATAAATTTTAAATGGAATTAAAATGCACTAATCCCAATCATGAGATTGTTCTAGCAAGTAAACTAAACCATGAAAAATAAAAAATTTTGAAAATTTTGAAAAATCGCATTCGGAAATGAATCCTACAAGTTATTTTTTTCAAGAAGATGCTCTAACTACTCGAAAAACAAGAATGTCCATAACTTTCTCATAACAAATCCAAATGAAATGAATCAAAGCTTTTTGGATAGAAAAAAAATATAATCTATGAGTAAAAAAAAAAAAAAATTTAGATTCAAATTTTTGCAATTTTTTTTTGCTGCCCGGATTGCCCCCCGTCCCCTTGTCTGAGCTTATTTGGTCATAACTATTGTTCCCGGGCACCAATTGTGAAAAAAATTATACTCTCATAAAGCTTATCAGTTTCTCTATCTTCAAAAAAAAAGTATCAAGAAATTACGACAAAAATTCAGCCTGTAGGTACCTGCCCGAAATCCCATTTGTTCCCCAAAGGGACAATGGTCCTTTAGGGGTTAAGTGCCTGCACCAAAATATATAAGCCTCAAATTTCAGATCAGCTATACATGGTTGGTTGCGCATTTAGGGGTTAAGGATTAACCGGTTGGAAATGGGTCAGCCACCTTACCCAACGAGTCTTTTGGTTGTAGCCAGCTGGGAAAGAGCTGCGCATAAAAAAACTGAAGCCCAATTAGACACACATAGAAACGACTCACCTCCTAAACTGACATTGACTCTCTTGTACACTTGGTACGGAAGCATACGGTTCTTACTTCTTATTAGAACCGAAAGCTCAGGCGAACCAATTCAACAGTGCTTGTACAAAACCAATAGTAATATAAGCTTGATACGATATAATATTGGACACAAGTGGAAACTACTGTTCCCATTTGGCGAGAAATAAAGTCCATTCACACGGCGCCTTGTGAGTGTTGACTTGACGACCTCACTCACACTTGCGTTGCCGTGTTCATCCTTTGCAGTGGAATAATCGGTAAACTGTACAAAAATAGCCTGTCACATGATCCTGATCTCCATCACTCCGGCCACTGGGTCACCGAGCTCCACAGCACACGCCAAATTCCTTGCAGAGTTCTTATTAAGCTCAAGCTGAAGCTCAAGCCACGAGCTGCATCTCGCCTTGTGGGTCTGTCCAAGTTCTGTCGGTGCTCTTTGCCGATTCGGAGAACCCCGCCTGGGATCGATCGCTTGTGCGGCGGAAGCTCCTGTTGCATGTATGCTTCCAGGTTTACCTCTGGACCTATTCGAGGATCGAGCAAGCGTCTGGTGAGCGCCTACCTTTTGCAGTTTCGAGAAGACAGTCCTGGTTATGGATTTGAGCCTTTTTAGTTTCGTTTTGGGTTGTTATTGTTTGCAAGATGGAGAAACCGACTGTGTTGGTTGCTGTGAGTTGTGATTATTCCTGGTACTAGTTTGTCGGTAATTGCAGACTGTGGAAGCAGAGGGAGGAGTTGCACGAGAAAATCAGTGTTGTCGTTAGATATTGGAGGTTGTGGAGAGAGAAACTCGAATACTTTTGTGATGTCTCGTAGTCAGGGGTCCTGGCTCTCATTTTTTGGTGACTAGTTTCTGATGGGTTGGAATAGGCTTTTGTGTTGTCTCTTTGAGCTTTAAGGTGTTACTCTCAAATCTGGGATGGTGAAGGAAAGCGGATTTCTTTCTTGCATTGCAAAGCTCGAGCTTGTCAAAAGCTGCATTGGATTGATTTGTGAGAATGTGGTTGGAGTCGTGTTGGGGGATGTTGCTGTATCAGCCTTAGCGTGACAAAGAATTAGTGGAAGTGTTGTATGCTGGGGATTAAGGGAGGGTTGCTGTGTGATGCTAAGAATGTTAAAATTTACAGTGGGGTTGCTTTTCTGTTTCCACAGAATGGGAGATTACGCGGGTTCGTACGAGCACACGGGTGACGAAGAAGTGAAGTACGTCGTCCGTGAAGACTGGAGTTCGATGCACAACACGGGCACCGAAGATGCTGGCGCTCTCAATGAGGGCGAGAACTTCTACGAGGAGGAAGAGTACTACAAAGAAGAGGAAGAGTACAACTACGAGGCCGGCATCAACTTTGAACTGGAGTATTCGTACACCTGCGATTCCAGTCAGCAAGTCGCCGTAGAAGGTGGATCCGAACCCATTCGTTCCGCCTCAAAAGGTCACCAGGTCGTCTTGGTCGAGGATGCATCCGAGAGCTCAAAGAGCAGCCAGGATGACAAACCGAAACTCAAACCTAAAACGAAGAAGTCGAAAGGTGCGAGGAGACGATTCAATCATCTCCAGGAGCCTTCTTTGGACGCTTCTTCCGACCCTGGCTATGGCGGAAGCTCTGAGAGTTTTCATCCCGAAGACCCAAGAAGCCTGAGCATCAACCTTGTCTCCAGCTGGTTACAAGATGCTGCATTGGAAGAGCATCCCAAAGACGGGATGCACACTCAACATGGGAGCATTCCACCGCAACGACTGCCACCGCCGCGTCGTTTACCCCCGGGTACGGACATGGGAGCGCATTCTTCTCGTCGTTCTTCCTCGTTGCCTGGTCCCGTTCCTCAATATGAGTATGAAGCCCAAGACTGCGGCAATCCGGCGGCATGGGATCCTTCGGGATCCCAGTATCAAGGCTACGAAGAGGATCACCGGGTGGCACTTTACGATGCATCTGCCGACAAACCGAGTGTCTACCGGCTGGAAGCAAAACCCTGGGATAAGACTTGGAAGTTCATGAGAACGGGAGCAGTGGGATTCGCCCAGGTGTCCAGGACGGCAGCCATTGGGTTCGGAAATGCCTCCAAGGTCGCAGCAGTGGCTGTGAAATCGAAAACTATGGAGGGCCTATCCATGGGTAAGAGCCTGGCCGTGCCTGTTTTCACGCCTATCATCAATGCCGTCCTGGAGGAAAGTAAGGAACAATTGATGGGATCTGACCAAGGCAGAGGTCGTGCTGCACCAGTCTGTAAGTCCTGTCTACACTCTTTCTGCACCCGCCTTGAATCTTAGGGTTTGGAGGGAGCCCGCACTCAGTACTGTAGTTGAATGCTCCCAATAAATTTCTGACTGCTCTGCTACGCCCAAGCTTACCTCTATCCGCGTCCGCTCTGTATGCACCATTGTCACTAAAATCCTTTCTCAAACCTCCAGGGATACATACTCCACCCTCTAGTATGAAGTCACACAAGCCCTAAGGAAGAATATCACTAGGTCAAAAACTCTTATGCTATGTGTGAGAATAGGAACTCCTTTCCTTGCAAAGAGTTCTTTGCAATGCAAGGGCACGAAAAAAGTTTCTTCAAGCTCCAGGAACTCATTGAGAAACTGTTTTATGTCCTTAGGGTTTAGCAAGCACGTGAAAGAAAAACTGGACAGATCGTGACAAAATCTATGACCGATGCAAACAATCGTGACCCAGTTTGCGTTTCATCTAACGTAAAAAAGACTGAATCTTCGAACGTTTGTACTGAGCTTGGCTCGTGTACCTCCATGCAGCATCAATGGGAGGAGGTCCAGGAAGAGGCAGGGGAAGAGGCCCGGGAAGAGGCCAAGGCCCAGGCGGACAACCGATGATGAGACCACCCATGATGAGGCCCGGCATGCCACCAGGGCCAAGGCCACGAATGCGGCCGGTAATGAGGCCTGGCATGCCATCAGGGCCAGGGCCGGGAATGCGGCCGGTAATGAGACCCGGCATGCCAGCAGGGCCAGGACCGGGAATGCGGCCCGTAATGAGACCCGGTATGAGACCCGGCATGGGGCCTCCGGGCCACCCGCAAGGCATGGCTCGAGGTCAGGGACGAGGTCCGTTCCGACCAGTGGGAGTCCGACCCGTGCCTCCCCATCCAACTAATTTCTAATGCTTTCAAATATGCCCATTCAAGTCAGTAGGGATACCCATCATTGCCACATTTGCAAGTTAATTTGGGAGATGATATCTTAAGCAATGTGCTTCAGGACTCCAAATTTGTAACTTAAAACATTCAAATGGCTGATTTTGATTTTGAGGTTTCACAGGGCCTCCCTGAAGCCAATGTTATGATTTGAGTTACATGTAGAATAAGTTAACCCTTGTCACTGATGGCCAAGAAATCTGCCACTATGGAGGCGTTGGCTTTGGTGTTGAGAAATCAATGTGCCATTAAGGTAGAAGTACCTCTTTTGGACAACCCCTGGTAATTGCTTCATAGGCTAATCCATTGTAGACAACAACTGGATGCAATGGTCATTGAAAAATATTCTTGGTTTGTACCTTCTCGTCTCCTCATCTCTCTTCTTTCTTGGCCTAGGGAGAAGTACCAGAAGCTAATCACAATAGGTGAGTCTATGAAACTAGAATGGGTTTGGGTGCAAAATTCACTTTTAAATTCAATAAAATATTCATTTTTGAAGAAAATATTTTGGTTTTTTTGGCATTCTTCCACAACCTTATTTTTGCACATTAAACTCAGTTCCTCATGACTTTCCCACATCATCCAATCTAAAATGCTTAAATTATCCAAAATAGGTACTTCTACCTTATGTTTCATAGAACTTTGGGAGTCTAATATAGATTGCAATTCTTTATCCTTTGGATCTTGGATCATGTATTTATATTCATACAACAAGTGTGAACATCAAGAACATAACTACAAATAATTCAATACCTTAAATGGTCTAGGAGGACAATCTTAGTTGTTGAATTTTGAGAATATTGAGTTTTGACAATCTTAGATATTGAATTTGAGAATGTATACATTATACAAAATGAACATTAGAAACTAAACATGTTTGTTTTAGTAGAGGTTTTTTAGGTATTGAGGAAGAACTAAAGGCTCCTAGAGGGTTGAATTGTTTCCATCCAAAGTTCAAGAAACTTAAGTAGTCTTAGTTTTTTTAACCCTCAAACATCCACAAGGATGTTTCGCATCCGATGGATGACAAGGATTTCTTCTAGTAGGACAAAAGTTCAACTATTCATCCTTAGAGTCTTGTTGTAAAAAGATGAGGTCCTCTACAATAGTTTGACTTCCAATAAATACTTTTGTAATATTTTAAGTCAATGATTCACATGTTAATGAAAAGAGATGATCTTCCAAAGTCACCCTTTTGTCCTTTAAGGATTAAAGATCTTATTGGCAATTGAAATAGGATCTTAGATGCTCTTACTTAGTATATGTTTTTTGGAGATCATATAATAACCTATAAGTTGTTGAAGTGATGATTACATTTAAATGTAAAATGGACCCTTGGTTCTTGTTTATACAAACCTTTTGAGGGGGTAGTTTTGCAATTACTTCCTTAGCAAGTATTTTGTCATGAGATCAATCCAAAAAAAATGCTATGAATTAGAGTTGCACTCTACCAATGATTTTTTAAAGTTTCTTTTTGTAGATGATACCATCATGGATAAAAAGAGTGACATTTTCATTAATTTCATGCCTCTTTTAAAGTTTAATTTGAGACTTGTTGTCAATTCCAAGAGGCCATAACAATGTTTCTCAATGAAGTAGGGGTCCCTTTTGCATCCTACAATGAACAAAACTATCTTATATGACTCTTCAATCTACCAAAATCCTTACATTCAAATGTTTATTAAATTCTTCACAAACAACTAAGAAAGCATAAGGTAAATTAGACTATGGCAAGTAAACTGCCCAATTCAAACATTTAGGAAATGATCCATTATAATCTTACTTCAACCTATGGTAGAATTTTTGCAATAAATGAGATTTGAGCTAATTTGGATGAGTTTGTGAGGAAATATTGTGATTGCTTTAGGTGGTAAGATGACCATCATTGGTACACTTTAGAGTGGTTTGGGTTAGTCTAGATTGACTCTTTTGGAACAATATGGTAGCACACTTCAAAAATTCATACCAAATTTATACTTTGTCAAAAAATGAAGCTTCAAAAACTCTCTCTATATTTCTCACCTATGTCTTTATATGGGAAAATTTTAAAAATTGAAATAATGTCAACAACACAAATTGCTAGGAAAGTATTAAGAGCATCTCTATTAGGGTATGCCATAGTGCCTTGTCAAATGGTTTGGTATGTCCGGGTTTCTTTTTGTGTCCTATGAGTTGGAGATTTGTGAATTTGTCAACGCATGCCACAACAAAAATCCATCCCTACACTTCAAGCTACAATGTATGAAGGGTCATTGCAAGAAACACCAACCTGTTTTCATATCACAATTACAGTGATTCTCTTGTCATCTACTATAACTTTTGAATTTTAAACCCAATGCCAAAAAATTAAAAAATCTATTTCTTGTTCACTTGATTGTAATCATATTGTTTATTATTTGGAAATTAAAAAAAATCATTTTATATTTAAATGTCAATTTTGTTAATATGTCACACTTTCAAATTTAATTGTATCCCTTTTCTTAATTAAAAAAAAATTATATTTAAAAAGAAATTTTGTTAAGTAGTTATGTTTTTGGATTTAGGATTTTTTTAATACTAAATACTAGTTCAAATTAATGATTTTGGATTGAAATTTTTGTGGTATATTTCTATAGTAAGTAGATATGTCCCTACCAAAGGGAATCTAAAAAAACATTATTTTATGTCTTCCATATTCGTGTGAAGGGGCTTCCCTTGTACACACTTGAAAATATTAGAAATGGTTTTGACCTCATTTTTTTAGTCAAATACCATCACCAAGAAGTCCTCCCAAAAGTTCAATTTTTATTTTTGTTGAAAATTTATTTTCTTAATTTTTACAAATAAAAATGTCCAACTATGTTTTTTCTTCATCAAAATTCTATGTCCAAAAATCTGTCCAAAAAAATACAATTTGGACATTTTAATTTGTAGAAAATATAAAAAATAATTTTCAACAAAATGAAAAATTGGACATTATAAAAGACTTCATGGTGATGAGATTTGATTAAAAAAACGAGGTTGAGCATTTTTCTATACACTTAAAATTGGCCTCCTTCAATTCATCCCCTCAAGAATGAAGGAGTCATGAAACTCGAAACCTTCTTGAAAGAAAGGCCACATTGATTCGGAATGACCTTAAACTACCTTGGGTGATGGCCAAGTGGTAGTAACTTCCGATGGAATCCATGAGGTTTCCAATTCAACTCCCCATACTAACGTTGCTTGTATGTGGGGGGCTCTTCATGCTCGCACACGAAGAGGGGATTTGTTCCTCCACTTGTTCTTGATGAGGAGATCCATCAATTGCCACGGTAGTATTTGTCCTAGTTACAACCCTCAAAGCTTGTATGTTTCAAAAAAGAAAGAAAAGGCCACATAACCATTTGGCCGAAAACGGAAAAAAAAACCCCACTGCTTCTGCATCTTCCGAAGTCAAGGTGAGCAAAAGTCTTGAGGCATCCACTTGATCCAAGCATCCAACCATGGGATGGACCGACAATGATTT
Source organism: Pseudoscleropodium purum (assembly GCA_963969395.1). Classification (NCBI taxonomy): domain Eukaryota; kingdom Viridiplantae; phylum Streptophyta; class Bryopsida; order Hypnales; family Brachytheciaceae; genus Pseudoscleropodium; species Pseudoscleropodium purum. The sequence goes on from OZ017796.1 coordinate 24,880,962, forward strand.
TAATGTAAGCTATAGTGTTGTACCGTAGCCCTTTTTAGGAATGTCTTCCGCTTGGATTGGTACTGTACAAATGACTGCAAAAACCTGTTCAGCCAACACGGGCGAGCATAAAGTTGTTTTGTGACTTTTGTGGCAGATTCAGTGTGCAACTTTCTAAACCCCAGCCAGAAAATTCCCTGTTCATTTCAGTTGTTGGGCAAGTTATTTAATTTTATGTAATAAGTGTAAGTCCACCCACAGAAAGGAGCCAACCTATTCCAACCACATTGGCAATTACGGGCATGTGGAGTGCAGATTTCTTGAGCGTAGGAATTTTCCCTAATGTAGAAATAGAGTTTGGAAGGATTATATAATTTTTCAGAATTTTTTAACTCAAAATATAATTATCATATATTTTTTTTGCTGAATTATATTGTATGATCTATACTAGTCATATAGACTTTTCTATTTCCAACCATGGGATGGTTGCAGAATCAACCAAGGGCTAGTTGCAATATTGAGAGCCTAACAATCAATGATAATGTGCTACAACTACTTTGGGAACCACACCACAACTTCACACAAAAAAAATCAATCTATAAGTTGGAAATGGGAAGTGATTAGAAATGGGTCGGCTCCTATATTTAGGCATTATGGATTCTTCAATCTAGAATATTTTTTTGTTCATCCGAATAATCTTTATCATCTCTTTCATTTCTTATATTTTTGGTGGGTAGTTTATGCCAAGTAATGTCCTTATATTTGGGCCTTCTACAAAAAGGGCCTCCTTGTCAAACCCTTTTTTCATGGAATGCCGTCACAATCAAGCATTATCCTATGTATAATGCCAAGTCTAGTTTACAAGGTACATTTATTATTGTTTTGTTGGATAGACAAAAGTGTTATAACTCTTAATGCTATCTCTTTTTCTACACCCTTAGATTTTTGAAAAGTATAGATATGGATGTTTGTGATGAACTATTAGGACTTGGCATTATATCCCATCATTAAAGGATTTGTGAGGCCTTTGGAAGACTATGAATTCCCAAATTGTGGGAACTTTGGAAACTTTATCACATAAGTTGTTTGACGTGGTTAAGAGGTTGCCTTATCAAATAATAATTAATTTTTTTTTAAATTCTAGTGAACAATGTTGGTTCACAACATGGGGAACGGGCTTGAAATAGTCTCTTAGTGCCCTCAAATCTCCCCTAATGAAGCATGCTCTTGAGCCTCATGACTCTCGAGCATTAGTTGATTTATAACCTCAATGGAGCCCATTTCAAGACAGATGGGACCCTCTCATTGCATGAAAGAAGGCATGTTCTTTTCTATAACGTAGATTTGTATTAGCATTGTGATGCCTTTCTCCATCTAGACCCTGGATTGAGCATGGTTGACCAAGATTCAATCATCTAACATTGAGATATTGTCTAATAATTCAAAAGTAGAGACTCATTATGAAAAATCACATCCCTTACCTCTCCCGAGGCTAGGCATATTATTTTTCATAATGAGTCACTAATTTTAACTTACCTAGTTGAATTCTTGGCACTTGTTTGTGTTTTTTAGTATTTCAACTCACTTAATATTGCAAAAATGTCTTGAGATTTGAGTTTATACAAGTAATAGGCCTTGTCAATTGAGCTTATAAGGTGCCTAAATATGACCTAATAACAACCATTTGACTCGTCAATGCTTTTAGATTTTGAGATTGGAAAGAAGCATGAAACTAACAATTTAGATGTACTTTCTAGTTAATGGAATAACATCTTTTTACCTTTATTGAAAGAGAAAGAAGTTACCATGGTGTTAAATATGTAGAGTTCCAAATAAAGCCTTTCATTGGACATCTTATTATTGTTGAACCTTTCAAGCCCCAAGGGCATTTTTTTGCCAAAAAAACATTTAAAACTGCCAATTTCAATGCAACAACAACAATTTTGAACATTTATTTCTTTTGCATATCCAACTGTAGGATTTTACATTTGAATAGTATGAGAATATTTGTAAGAAAATTTTAAACTTTTGATTGTATTGATCACAAGGTATAAGCGTTTAAAGTGAAGAAAATGAGTTTTTTTTGCTCCTAGCTTGTTTAAATTATAAAGCTCGGAATCCTCTAATAGCCTATCAAGATTAATATAAGGCTTTGAATCCTCTTAACCCCTAAAGGACCAAGGTGCATTTTTTGGCAACATAACTTTTTTGGGCAAGTGCATGTGAGCAAAGATTTCCATATTTTTGGCCCAAATTTTAATAGAAGGTGTGAACATGGAATATCTTTCATGTGCACAAATTTCAAGACATTTGGAAATATGAGTCAAAAGTTATGGCCTAATATGTAGTTTGTTTCTCAACTCGGGCAATCCGGGCAGATCTGAAAAAATAATTTTTTTCAAAAATAAAAATTTGAAATTAACTTTCTAGATTTATGAATACATAGAAAGCTTTGAATCCTTTCATTTTCATTAATGAGTCAAAAGTTGTGAGGTGTTTTAGTTTGCGGTTAGTTATGAATTCTCTTCTCTAAAATAAACTTTGAAGTTCTTTATTGAACTCAATTTTCAATGTTTTTGGAATAAAATAAAAATATTAGGTGAAGATTTTTTATTACAATAATAAACTCTTAGGATTGGAATTTTTCAATTCCATAACTAAATTATTAACAATTTAGTGTTTTGATTCATTCTTTACTTCTTTCTACTTACTATTTTTTTCCTATATGTTGTACAATTCCAAATGATCTAAAATTTTTCAAGCATGTAGAAAACTTGCCTTGGAGAATGAATCCCAAGAGTTGCATCCATTTTGGACATTTTTTCATACAAATGTGAACTTGTGAAGTACAGCTACTTGGTTTTTTGCAAAGCCAAAAAAAGGCTTTTTGTCAATTGAAATGTTAATATCTTGCAATCTACACAGTGGAAGTTTTTGAAATTTTTCCACATCTTCTAGATTATCATAATACAAGATCCTATGGTTGGATGTGTCCAAAAATGTTCTTGAATTTTTTTTGGTACTTGTCCTAAAAATGGCAGCTTTAGAGAGTTTTTGGTGAAAACATAGTCAAAGAACTTTAGGGGTTAAATTAAGATATTGTACTACGAATTGTGAATTAAAATTTTTAGTGTTGAAGAATTGAATTGAGGGCTTGGAAAGAACCCCCTTCCCATTCCATTCTTAAAAAAATTCTTAAGTCAATACATACATGAGATAAAAGGAAAAGCTAAATAGTTGATAGCTCTAAAATAGAATTGAAACACACTAATCCCAACAATGAGATTGTTCTCAAAAGAAATCTAAAATCATGAGCAACTTTAAGTTTTTTAATTGATAAAATTAAGTTCATAAATGGATCCAATACATTTTTTCTCAAGAACTTGTTAAGATTGCCTACAAAACAAGAAACTTCATAACTTTCACATTATTAATCCAAATGGAATTTTTTATATAGAAAAAAATATAATCAATAAGAAATCAATTTTAGAAAATTAATTCAAATTTATGTTTTTTTTGTTGCTCACCCTCGCCTAATTGGACTTATTGTAGCATAACTTTTTCTCCAAGGCACCAATTGAAATAAAAATTATATTTCTAGAAAGCTAATTTATTTTCCTATCTTGAAAAATTTTCAAAAAATCTTGCCAAAAATTGAAATAATAGGTACTTGCCCAAACCTTCAAAAGTCCTCCAAAAGAACTATTGGGACTTTTGATGGATTAAAGATGTAATATATGTATGCAATGTAATATATTTTGATATATTACAGTTTTAGTATGTCATTGGATTGCTAAATGTTTAGACAATTAGGAAGAACTATTTTAATACAAAACTCGTACCTCTTAGTTAATCCCTATTTGTCCAAAAGATACGATACAAAATTAAGATAGCTATAAAATAAGACCCTTTTAACCTTTTTGATGTTTGCTTCAAAAGACAAGATCAATGGTATGAACATTAGAAACTATATGTAAAATCAAACTTCAAAAAATATTTATATATCTCTCTAGAAGCGATTTTCTAGATAAATTCATTAAAAAAAAAATGCAATTTCTATTTATAGCATTTGATTTTTTAAAGATTGGCTAAAATTATAGTTTCAATTGATTCATGTGACATGTTATAAGATTTTATGATTAAAACATCATAATTTCCCTTTTTTGGTAACTTTCTAAACATTAAGCTATACTAAAACGAATTACTTTCCAATGCAATGGTATCAAAAAGGTTTCATCAATCTATAAGGTTTGTAGAGAAATTTAGTCAAAATTTAGTAAAATAATGAATGAAAAACAATGTGGATGAAAACATGACAATCTTGCATTAAATAGAAAAGATTGAATACTTTGTGCTATTTTTCTTACAAAATTTTTTGAGAGTAATATTTGATGCTTTGAATAAAAAAACATTCAAAGATAACCAAATCTAGAATACATCAATTTTTTGGGGAAAAAATGTTTTTTTCCTCAAGAAAGTTGTTTCAAATTAGGTGTCAACCATTAAATGGTTGATTGGTCATTTAGGGTTTAAATTTGAATATTCTAAAAACAAGTAACTTTGTACTAAGTATTTTTTTCTAAATTTCATCAAAATGTAAAATACTCTCAAAAGGGCACTTTTAGTCCTTGACATCCTTCTAGGATATAGTATTGTTACTAATACCTCAAAATCAATATAAATGTTTTTGGTGATTTGTCACTACAAACCAACCAAGTTTAAACTCCAAAGGCCAACAACAAAGCTATAGAAAATTTGAAGTTTTTTGGAGCAACTTTTCACTAATTCCATCCAAGCTTCTTATTATAGTAAATTATATAATTGAAATGCATTGATAGGGATTACCATAGTAGCTAGTTAAAAATAGCAAAATTAGGCCTACCCATCCTACAATTGATTGCTAGATGAGTAATATGAAAAATTTGGAAAAATCCAATACAAAAAAATAAATTTAAAATCATTAAATACAACAATAATGCCTATATACTTCCTTGACATTAAAGTGGGAACCTTCAAACCACCACTTTTTGCTACTATGTCTAATTATTATTATTAAACTAGTCAAATTTTCATATTTTTTTGTTGGCAAGTAAAATGAAGTTTCAATGCACCAAAGAGCACAACATTTTGGATACAATATACAAAAGTTATTAAGGATCAAAATTTTTTTGGTAGAAGTTCTAAAATTGTTTCTTTCACACGTACACATTAATTTTGGAGATGTACCTAGAGTGATGGTAGTTTTAGATTAGTGGTGCATTTAAAGTGCCTACTTTAGGGCCAATTTCCATTGCTACACCAAAGGGCTAGTAATTGGGGCGGGGGCACAAAGCTTCATTAGAACTCTAGCTTAGCCTTCAAGAGTAATGTCATTTCCATTGGAATTGTAGCCCAAAACCCATATCCCTAGATTTGCTGGATTTCTGTAACATCACTAAGGCACACATTCTACCTGACTCACATTGTAGATTAGATAATGCTTGAGAGCTGGGAGGCTCAATAGCATTATAGGACATAATATCGAATCTAATAGTTCATTTTGCATGTCTATATTCACAAATAAAAGTGGAGAAAGAGGGTCTGCATTATGAATTATTATGCATTTTTGACTATCCAATGAAATGGTGACAAGCCTTGGAAGCCAGACTTGGTATTCTGTAATGTGCTTTTTACTTGAAACACATTACCCTGCACCCCTTGAAAGCATTGGCACTCTAGCTCAAACCTTTTGTATTCTTCCTAACAATGATCTCCTCAGTGGCCGTTCCAGGCCCTCCAAGTCCGCAATTCCTGAAAACCTGGGGTGGAGGCTGGAGGGGTGGCTGAAGGGGGTCCATCTCCGTCCGTTGCAATGGAAACCGCGTCAAGGGCTCCAGTTCGGAGCTCCAGAAGCTCAATGGAAACGTGCTCTTAGATAATCGTAGAATCGTAGATAGGGCAGTACCCCTAAAGACCGTAATGAAATGAACTCCATTCTCTGGGTCATCATTACAAAGAATCACAAACCAGCATTTACAAACATCTTCCCAAAATGCGAAAATTACAAAATCAAAACACTATTACCTGTGGCAATAATGTAAATTCAGTAGAACATGAAAAATATCTCCAAGATAGGCAATAAGGACGGAATCTAACCCCAAAATGACACATTGAGATCCGCCAATGCCACTATAACAAGGAAAATACGAGCCACAATATCACCCACCATCTGTATTCATGCTTATATCATCCAAGAAGCAATCCACAAAACCCACACATCCTGTTCAACTCTATCGTACACTGTACTGATGAATTCTACAACCTACAAACTCTTCCGAAGTCTAAATTCACTAACTATTGTGCCTAAATGTCATCGTCTACAAGCATAAGGTGTGGGGCGGCGCCACAATCATTATTCATTCGTGGGTACAACTCAAGTGGGTGATGGGCACAAACTAAAGCTTCCAAATTCTGCTTGGTAAACATCCAGAAAGGTGACTGATCATTTTCTCATACACTTTTGACTATAAAAACTGTGCACCGTCTGTGAGGCTCAAATTTCTACTTGCAATGAGAACTCTTTGAGAACTCCCATCTGTTGTGTTTAAACACACACCTGTGAATGAGCATGGACATACTGGCGCGATAATTCATAGAGTGTGGAAGGAGGATCTGCTTTTGGCGGCGAAGTCAAGTACAACAACACTCGTGTTGTCCTTGGTTCGCTTCTCCCGGGCTTGGTCCACAAGCATCTTTGCAATGCCTTGGGCACTGGCCTGAGCACTCTTTAAGCCTCCCTCTACAGTTCGTTCACGAGCCTGAAAAACAGAAACCAATATCGTAAGCACTGAAGTCAACAGAGGAAGGCAGCAGACAAGCAGAAATTCCAATTTAAGGAACAACAATAAGCCACTGGTGGCGACTATACCTCCGCTGCCAATTGCAAAGCTCGTCGTGGACTCAAAACGTCCCAAAGTCCGTCACTGCAAACAACGTATCCATCAATACGGGCGCTTAAACCAAATGGTGTATAATTCTCAGTATCAATAGAAGCAATGCCTTCCAACTAAGTCTCGGGACACTAAATAAATGCTTAGCAGTAGTGTTGGCAAATACTGCTGTATTCCATTCACATGGCATTTATAATACTAGTGGAGAAGAGTGGAGAATAACACTTTCACCACGAATGAAGTCACGAAAACTTTCTCATCATAAAGTTGGTCAATATCCAATATCCAAATATCAGGAACATACCTGGCCATGACAACCAGACCTAAGCCATCTCCACTCAGTCTGAAAACGTTGCTGATGTAAGGTTCTGCTGAGAACGAAGCTTCTTCCTCTTTCAGAAACTTATCTCCAAGTGCACGGGCTATATTCATCCCTGCACAAGTCAGTTACTTCAATAAGATGACTGCGATGATTCTCAACACACAGCACGCTTCCTCGCCCTCTAATATCAACAAACACACTTTAAGGTACAAATGAATGCAGATTAAGGTATTCTACCTCAATCTTACCATTAATTGTTTTCTCAATAGCATTGTAGACACATGACTAAAAACTCATAACCAAACGGCGTTTCCCACATTTGGCAGGGCGAAACCAATTGAGCTCTACTTACCAGCCAGACGGTTCTCGCCTTCTTTCAGCTGTTTGCCGCACTCTAGTAATCGTAACCTTTCATCTTTACTAGTTAACCTGTGATCTTCCGTCATAAGAAGTTGCTGGTCTCCATTGCTGCAATTAACATGTAAAACTCTTGTTCATTAGCAACTCTTCGTAAAGTTATTTCACTTGCAGATGAAAATTCCGTGAAACTCGAAACTGGCGCAGAAATCGCGACTTGCCAATTAGGTCTTTTTTTAAAATCATAATTTAAAGGAAATCTCTTGAAATAAAAATTGAAGTTCCTTCCTAACAAACACTAGGCCACAATGTATGTAGAAACCAATCCCATAGTCTGAGCACATCACAAGGGAGCCTGCAATCTAACACATTGGACAGAGCAAAAGAATTGTGTGATGCACATCAACCACGTCAGCAATACAGTGCTCAACGTCACTCACCTGACAATGCAATGTGAGTCACCGACATTGGCACATTGAACTAAAAATCCAGAGGTAGAATCTGGCCACAAGAGGAGTACAGTTGCTGTGCAACCCTGCATATTAAAGAACAGAACCAATCAACATCCCAGGTTCCTCAACAAATTCACCATTAACACTATAAACCCCAAAATGTACAACACAGGTAAACAGTATACTTAAAATCCTTCAATCGCAAGATCAAACATAACTCCAAGACCTCACATGCAATAAAATTGTCGACAGCACGCACAATACCTCATAGAGGTACTCCAAAGCTTCTTCGGTGTTCTGGAAAGCAGTTCGAAGCACATCAGAGGCTTCATTCTTAGTGAGTACTTCCATTTGGGTTTCCTCCACTGCAAGAAGTTCGGCCATCTTTTGGGGCATTAATCTAACAAGCAGGTCCACAAACAATAGTCAGGTTGTTAAATTATTTCTGATCTCAGACCAGATGCACGAAAACCAAAGTAGAGAAAAACAGCAGCTAGTAAAATCTCAAAAAATTAAAATACTCAGTCTAGAACATAGATACTGAGTACAATATGTTGCATCTATACCTCCGCGCTTCCTCGGCAGCAGCAGAACCACCATGTCCATCAAACACACAAAAGATCCCAAAAGGTACCTGGAAACAAAAAGATTATCAAATGAATACGAAAACTTACTGAATAGAAGCTGAAAATCGTCACAACTTAAGCTCCGGGGAAACTACTATCCACATTAATGTTGTGCTAGTAATTTTAGAGAGTAGCAAGCGTTTGTAAGTAGACTACAACATTCCCCAACCAAGCAAGGGCAATAAACAAACCTCGAGAGCACCTCTTAAGGGCCATTGACAAAGACATACATCCTCCATAGGCAATGGTCTCCCACCCCGGCGATAGGACATGGGATCTGACGCCACTCCTACTTCAAAAGGTGCAGATGCTATGGACAAATGAGATGCCAGTATTCGCACCTATACTTCCCTCCCGCACCCACAAAGAAACAACTGCTCAGCTCAAATAGAAATAAACGTGCCATTGCCATACATGTAAAAAGGCCAAAAAATGATGAAACTAATCTTGGCAAACAATTGATCAACTCCACTTACAAGTACATTAGATGATGATCCGAGGGTAATAGTATCTCCGTTTGCAAGTGCTGTTGGTTGCCCACGCTGCCGTACACTTGCGTTCGCTTTGTGAGCGGCTCCTACTGGCCTACTGTTGACAAGAGTCCCATTCAGACTGCCCATGTCTACTAGCTCCCACTTCAACAACTGACATCCACCAACAAATAGCCAACTGAACTCCAACATCTCTTCCACTATCCAACAATCTTTGAAAACACCTAAAGCCTCAAAATGCTCTATAGATTAACATGGAAAAAAGGACACGAACAGTAAGTCAAGACAATGCCTTCCACTAGTCTGCTTCCAAGGTAGTACCTTTGGTATGAGTAAAATGAAAACTTTAGACATACGATAAAATGCCGAAATGCATCGAAATCTTAGCAATTCCTGAAATTGACATTACCCGCGATGGATTAGCCTATTAGTGCATTCAACATTCAGGTCCAGCACGGGCCAGCTCTCACCTTTGCACTCCAGCTGATGACAACGTGCTTGCCAGAAACCTCGGGGTCATTAAGCACCAAGTCATTCTGGGGCAAGCGCCCTATAGACAACAGCGCATTCGAACCCACAGCCTGTTTCTCCGCACGGAGGCCAGCTACAGGTCCACCAATTACCTCCAACTGAATTTTACAATCTGCCCCCCCCCAAAAAAAATAATATTAATTGAAATTTATAGAAAAGAGACTCTTCAAGGAATTCTACTACGGAACGAAACTGAAGCGTCGTCAAGAGGTCGAAGGGAGCCATTCAGAGATAAGAATTCAACCATATCCGAAATCTTCTGAACTTGCCAAAGATGATAAATAGATGACTAGGAACTCACTTTGAGAATTTAAATTTGAAGATGCAGCAGTCCGAATTTTGGAAATTTCTTCTCCTTTCGAGGATACCTCCTTCCGGGCAGTGGGTTTTTGGGCGCCATTCTGGGGCTCGCTTGCTGCAGTCACCGCGGTCTCTAAACCTCTTTCTAAATCCCGGACTGCGCTCCGTCCTCTAGAACCCCTCCAAGTCTGCCCTAACCCCACGGGAACCTCGCTATCGTCTAATAGAGGCTCCAACAAATCCTTAGGTCTCTGCGACCCCCCCGACCACCCACAATGTCAGATCCTAGGCATCAGCAACCAACAAAATTCACAGAGGCACCACATTACAATTTCACAAGTCTGCAAATGAATCGAAAGCGTGAAATTAACAACATTGACTTGTGCACAAAGCAAGGATGTCTTCAAGTACCCTAATTTTCACCTATCCAACCGCCTCCATTGCCAGAACTACACACCTACTTCCAAATTGCGCATTCCACACCAAAGAGAATGCCAATTTAGGTTACAACTTATTGCTCCTGGTTAGGTCACGTGGTTTTGAAGCTTTTGTATTGCTGATGCAGAAGATGATGAAGAAGCAAAGAAATTCACAGAAGAAAGGGAAGAGGCGCTATGCTACCTCTGGTAAGGTCGGATGGCTGTTGTCCCTCGCAGGGTCTTCAGGGCTGTGGGCTTGTCGTCGTCGATGGCGCAATCGGCAGGAACAAGTGTAGATGCCGTACGCAACGACCGCCACTAATCCTCCGCAAATGAGCACTTTGAATACGACCTCCATCTTGCTGCTGTCCCCCTGTGCGCCCTCCTCCGCTCCGTGCGTCGTGGTCCTCACCCCAAGGCCCCCCCACATTCTGCTTCCGCCATCCTCCGCCACCACGGAGCATCCCAGTCCAGCACTCGGGCACCCAGCACGCTGCTGTGATCCTCCTCTGGGAAGAAATGGGGCTCCTCCAACGACAACATCAAAACAGGGTTGATCGTAGTTTGGCAGGACCCCAAGGACGCGGAGTTCTCGCGTGATTGCGTACCATTTAGTGTCGTTGTTGCTGGAACAAATGACGCGTCGTACGGAGCAGGGGATGCGCAACGCCGCGAGGGAGTCGGCGAGGATTAGTGACGCGGTCCGCGCGCGGGGAGAGGTTAAGCTACGGCGAGGCTCCCGCTTCTCCAGGCAGCGATGGTGGTGCGTGGCTCTGGGGACTACAGGACGCACAGTCTTCTCGTCGTTTGCTTGTTGACACGAAACACCCCTGCCCACCAGTCTATTTTTTTGGAAGAAACCGACCTGCCTCAGCCCTTTAGGCAGGCCTCTGGAACAAGAGTAAAGGTAAGTTAATTTGGGTTCCTTTTTACTGCATTTCGCCAAATTCACGCAAATCTTTCTTATTATTATCATATAAGCTTACATAGCAAACTGCAAAACACCAATTGAAAAATATAATTAAAAACAGGCGACATGGGTGGATGCAACAAATTTACGCTGCTGCCCACCGAGCTCACTCTACACGGGCACCGGCATGCGACACGGGCATGGGCAAGGGCATGGTGACTGGTGGAGCATGGATTCAGCTCACTTGGTTCTTTGGTACTTTGGTCCTTTATTGGTGCATGCCGTTTGGGAAGGGCTTGATGGTGCCCGAACTTCTTTTTTTGAGACGAAAGACGGATTCCAAAAGAGAGACAAAACGCATCCCCCCCCAGTATTCGCGAACTTTTGCGCGGGCTTTCTCAAGTGGAGAGTCCCTCCGTGCAGATCCGTCGTTTTCCCTTACGTAGGTTTCGGACTTGGGACTATTAGGGTTTGGATGCAGTTCAGGAGCTTGTTGGGACTAGGTCTCATGCAATGCGTTTTTCTGTCGGTGTTTTCTTCAGTGGTTGGACAGTGGGAGGTTAGACCGGCGTATTGGTGGTGTTTGCATTGGTATGATTAGAGGTTTTGTCCGAATGACCTAAGCTTTGTTCCGAGGTTGCGAAATCGGAATGAAGATCAAAGTTCCTGGCGTTGTTTTTCTACCTCTTTACTTTCTTGTTACGTTCCGTCTCATCGTTACGACGTTGTTGAGGGTTTAGTCTTCACTGGAGCTCTTTGGACTGGCAGAAGTTATGAGAGCTCCTGAGAGTTCCAGTGATATGGCCCATTCACTGGGTGCTGCACTACAGAAATCCTATCTGGGAATGTGCTCCATAGGTTTAGGACCTCAAGGAGGATTTTCGGTGTCGTAGTGAGGACAGTCTTTCTAGGGTTTAAGAGGGTTTTGGGACGTTTTGCTCATTGATCAGCTTCGGTGATCTTCTTTGGTTTTCAGACAATCGAAGACGCAGAAATTCGAGATGAATCCTCCTACTGAACTGTTGACAGAGCAGGAAGCGGCTGTTTATGATCGACAGATCCGCGTTTGGGGAGTTGATGCTCAGAGAAAGTAAGTGTTTGAGGTTCTTATTGTTGTATGTGATACAGGGGAGAGTGGGTTAGATCAACAGCCAATTTCATTAAGTGATTTGGAACGCTATTCCGACAAAATGAATTGTGTATATATATATGTATATATATATGATGTTGTAAATCGGACAATGATCCTCTGGACCTGAAATGGTGGATTCGGTAGTCGAATTTCTGTATCTTCAGTGCATTGAGAAATTTATCCTGAATACTGTGGATATGTGATCCAGATTAAGCAAAGCCCGCGTTCTGGTGGTTGGCATGTCCGGCGTAGTTGCCGAGGTAGTAAATTCCTTTTCGGCCCACTGTTGTGCCGTTCCATGTATGTGGATGGTCCTTGTTTTAGTGCAGGTGTGGTGCATACTGTGAACATTCTCTGCATTTGATGTGTTTATTCGTCTCTCTAATCGTCGGGAATGGGTCGTGTGCAGACATGTAAGAACATTGTACTTGCAGGCATTGGCAGTCTTACTCTGGTTGATGACAGTCCTATGACTTTGGAGGCCTCAGCTGCTAATTTTCTGATCCAATTCGATGAGATGGAGGGTCAAGGGATCACTGTCGCTGATGCTTGTGCTGCTTCGTTGCGTGATTATAATCCCATGGTCCACGTCAAATCTGAAGCAGGTTTGTAAACTTATCGCTGATTTGGAGTCTCCACCCTCTCGCAATTGTATTGCGCTGGATAGCGGCATGCATTCCTTTCGTTAGATGATGTAGTCAATTAAAAACAAGATGTGCTATGTGGAGGTACTCACTGACTTTCTTCAAGTGCAGGCAGTATCCAGAGCAAGCCTGATAACTTCTTTGGCAATTTTGATGCTGTCATATTGGGGCGCTCTTCGGTCAGCCTAAAGGTCTGCTCTTTTACTAGGTTAAGCCCACCCACTTGATTCTTCTGGCTTTATTTCTGACAGCTATCTTGCTCATTCTTTAGCAGTTATGCTAACTCTTGCATATTTAAGCTTGAGTTTGAATCTGGGTTTTTGAATGTGAATGAAACAGAAGCATGTGAATGAGGTGTGTCGAAAGCAATCCCATAGAATCACATTCTATGCTGTGGATTGTAGAGGTACTTTTGGGAGCCTATTTGTGGATCTGAAGACACATTCTTATACTTCGAAGGTATTGCTTTTTTAATCTTTTCTATCTTACCTTGCCACGTACGAAACCTCTTGTTATCAATAGAAGGAACGCAACCTTTTGAAGAAATTCAGTTGTTTTTAAGACTTCTTCTTGACGTATATATGTCTAGGGTAGATCTTACTTTCGGTGAGACTTGTGTAAAGATGGGAGAAAAATCTCCTAATTGCATCGAGTAGCTACTTGCGATTGTACTGCTGAGGTAATTACTAGTTGTATAACCATTGCCCCCTCCCCCCCCCTCGTGTAAGAGACGCACTAGTTTCTTTAGTTTGCCAATATCTTGATTTATACTCAAGAGACCTCCCAATTTTTGGATGAAAATGTGTGAGGATGAATACGTTACCATCAAAAAGGATGAAATCGTGACGGCGGGTCGTGACATTGTGTCCTTAATATAATTTAGAGTAGATTTGGAATTTCTCATTTTCCAATTAATATTGGGAATGCGATTCGGTGCTTGTACTTCCCTTCATGCATCACTCATTTTAATTCAAAATTTTAGTAATTTCTGGTCTGGAAACCGTGAAAACTTTCGCAAGGGATAGGAACCTTCCGCGCATATTCGGTGACTCATAGTCATGGTTTGGTTCTGCAGAGAGCAAAAGATGATAAAGATGCACAACACGAATTGTCTTATCCGAGTCTTGAGGTAATGAGCAAGGATACCACCTCCTCATAAGTGGGTTATTAGATAGTGCTAGTTGACTAAGAGCATGATTTTTGCTGGTATATTTTCAATTAGTCATGTCCTATTGGCGCTTTTTAATTCATCCAGAACAACTACTGCAGTATCTTACTTTTGATTGCTACACCTTGGCAGGAAGCATTAGGTGTACCGTGGAATAGCTTTCCAAAGAGAACATCCAAGCTTCTTTTTGCTCTAAGATGTAAGTTTTCATTCGCTAGTTTGGGACTCTTTTCTTCACTGTTATTAGCGAATCCTACGTGTTTTCTTGGCAATGAGTTTTCGGACTGGGTGGTATTAATTGCTCATCGGTGACATGCCCATATGTGGTACACCGTTCTATAATGTGCTTTAGGTTGAAGCATCTTGTAGGTCCCTAATATAATCTGCCCGCAGCTTATTATCGTCGTGGGTTTCATGCTTGCATTCCCTGCTTTCCGTTCCCCTCATTTGCCAACTTATCTTGTGCTCCGGTTTGAGTGACACACTAGGGATCTGTTGTATGGATTTGAGCAGGTCTCGAAGATTTTGAGCAGGCAGAGGGACGTCAGCCTGGGCATGTCTCGGTACAGGACTTGCCAGCTATTTTGGCTTTTTGGAAGAAAGCTTGTGAAGCTCAGGTTTGTCAATTGTACTTTTGGACCTGGAGATGAATGAATGTTTTCCAGGGAGTTTGTCTTTCCTAGTTTGCTATTGTGAAATAGATTCATTTTCGATTTTCCGAGTCATAGTGGATGTGAAATGCTCTGTGCTTGTGCGCGGAATAGTGAACACCTTATCATTATATTATTCAAGATTTAGCCGTCGACACTGTACAAACACCTGATTTGGTACTCTGGTCGCTAAATTCATCAGTTCAATTGTACAATCTGTACTTTATTACTTGGAATTGCTGGCACTGCATTTGTAGTATTTAACGTTGAGGTGCAACTGGTGGAGTGCAGAAGGTGTCAGAAACTCTTGTTCCGGAGACTTTATTTCAAAAGTTGCTCAGTGCAGGCAGCACAGAGTTGCCTCCTGTATGTGCTATCATGGGGGGCATTGTAGGCCAGGTATATTACATTATAACAGGAGCATTATCTGTTTTTTGTTTGCGCCATTCCTTGATAAAGGATAGTGACGGAGAGATGCACTTGAATATTGCATACAAGCTGGGTTAGGAGGCAGTGTCCTACACTAGATTGTGTGCTCTGGGAGTTCTCATACCTGGTACTGTTCATTGCTTTTCAGCCATCTCAGTATGCTGGGTGATGACTGGCAGGCTACAGTACTGATCAAGATTTAATTTTGTTTGGTGCAGGAGCTAATCAAGGCAATGTCAAGTAAAGGAGAACCTTTGAAGAACTATTTCTTTTTTGATGCTGCTGATGGGAAGGGTATTATAGAAAAGGTTGTACCTAAGGAAGGCTGACTGTGTAGTCGTACTCGACATCACCATTGAACCATGTATAGAGAGTTAGTACTCGTGTCTCTTAATCCAGCGTGCTGGTATTGAACATATTTTGGAGAGGTCTTTTATCCCTTCCTCCTGTCAAGAATGATCTTCAGCAGCCCGAGCAATTCATGTGGGGGCAAACTTCAGATTCGCTCATTGGTGAAATGGACTCATCTCTGTGCCTGATTCAGATTTGTAAGGACTATAGCTTGGTTCTCGTAGACAGTATTAGTGGTCTACTGTGTGCATTCAAATTTTAGTTGCAGAAGCCTGCGTGATACTATATTCAACTCCAAAAACTTCTGTTTTTTCCAATCACCACAAAGAGCATTTATGATACTGTAATTCCTCATCTCACAATAGTGCACCGCATTTTAACAACAATGGCTTTAGCTGTACTTTGAACTGTTCGTGTTGATATCCAGATGTGAGTCTCGTCATACGTCGTGAACTCTCTCGCATGATATGCAATTTGTTGTGGGTTCTGTCGTGGCTTTTGTCGCGTGCACTGCGGGCAATGAATAGGTCATAACTAGTGGAAACAATGTTACAGGGACATTTTGAGAATTATGTATGAAAATGCACAATAAATGAAGCGTCAAAACCATGATATTCTATTTGATTATAAACAATTTTTCATAAAGAAAGGGTTGTTTTTCAATATTTCTATCAAAACGAGGATTGCTATGGTCAAACAAAAATTACAAGAGAAATAGTACAAAGTGTTTAGAATTTACCTAGTGTTGAAAAACTTACAATTTGGGAAAAATGTTGGTAATCTCAAAACTAATAACCACAATTTTGACCAATAAAATAAAAATTTCAAATGCTTAAAAGGAAAAATATTATTTTTGGTGAATTTTTGAAGTTATATCTTCAAAATTCATTTGAAGAGAATCTAAAATAGTTTTATAACTTCGAGTATACATATACTTTCTACTTTTCATGCTTCCTATTAACTTCATTGATGCAAACTTTAAAAAAATTATAGAACATTATAAAATATATGTTCTATAATTTTTTTTGTATTTTGTTCAAATCCCTTAGGCTTTTAGGAATTAAATGAACTGAGTCTACTTTAATAAGAGAACCCCTTCAAACTCTAAAATTCCTTGCAACTATGTTGTGGTTGTTGAAGATTTGGTCAATTGCCATGAATTGACTTTTGACTTGTTTGTCAATGAAATTTATATTTTTTAATGCATGCCTTGATGGAAATTAAAAAGTATAATTTGTACACACATGCAATATCAAATATATTTTCTATTACAAAAATTCAATTCCTTGCAATCATTGAAGGACTTATAAAGAGTTTCCACATGGTAGTTTTTTTGATACTTGAAGATTTACTTTTTTGAAGGCAAGGGCATGAAATGTCATTTTTTGGGCCATTAATAATTGTGTTTTAGAATTTTTTTTTCAATTTTCTTTTCTCTAACTTTTTATTCACTAAAAGAAAAATATGTTCAACACAACCGACTACTATGCAACTAGTGTTCTATACAACTATCATGTGACTCTAATGCTCTCTATTAGCACCAACTTTAATGTAATTGTTTTATGTTGTTTTACAACATTAATACAATGTTTTAGTTGTAGAGTAGTCATTCTACAATTTTAAAAAACAATTAGGAAACAACTATTGTAGTGTCCTATACAACTATCATGCAACTCTAAAATGACCATAGTTGTTTCTTATTTGCTTTCTAGTTGTTTCTTAGTTATTTCCTAGTTGCTTTCAAAGTTCATTTTCATTTGTCTTATATCGAGTGTTCTATATTAATTGTAAAGAGTATTGTTAGATTGGATATATAAGACTTGTAAGTTGTTGTAGGCTTATGCAATGAATTTTTTTGATAAAATATAAAGATTTCTACAATTTGTAGAAACAAAAAAATAATTAAAACTCAAAAAAATTTAAAATCTATATAATTGAATTTTTCAAATCTAGGAAGTAGGTACATCTAAAATTTTGAAATCTAGAAAAGGTAGATTTGAAATTCAAAAATCTATTAAAAAGGTAGTTCTAAAGTTCTAAAATTTAGAAAAAAGATATGATATTTTGAAATCTACACATCTTTGAGATTGATATTTTAAAATCTACAAATCTATAAGTTGCAAATAAGTTGCAAACGTTGATGAAGTTCTTTGCATGCTATTGAATGACAAAAAAACTCATGACTAGATTGCAACAATATAACTTGTTCATTGCAACTAGAGACTCTAAATTGTCACTTAATTCTAAACATCTTATACAACTACAAAACAAGTTGCACACTATAGTTGTAAAATCTCCCATTTTCTTTTAGTGGTTGTTACATTTCAACATTCTACCCATTAAATTGTAGATAAAGGTGATGTTGAAATTTTTATAAATTTATTGATGCTTTTAGATGATTTATACATTTCATAATTAAAAAAAAATTTGTTGAAAAATCTGACAGAATATTACATAAGTGGCCATTTTTTTGTGTTTTGGAAGGCTAAAAATGCCAAAAAAATTTTAGAGGTTAAAAGAGGTGAAAGTAAAGTAAAAGTTCCTTGTAGTAATTGTTTAGCAAATATCTTGTTTATACACTATCAATTTTCATAAAGAATTTAGTAATTTTTTGGCTTGTTGATTATGTGAGGTGACTTGTATGAATTTCAACTTTGAAAGGGAAGTTGTATAAGAGTAAATTGTATTTTATAACAAGTATGCAATACAAGTCTGATTCTACACAATTTTGGTCATTTTTGTTAAAAAATAGTGTGACATTTCATCTTGTAATTAATTGAAAAATCTAAATTGAAAAATCTATTTACAAATCTAAGTTGTGAAAAAAACATTTTAGGTCATGGTTTTGTGTTAAATTTGCATTTAAAAAAATATAGTTGTATTAGCTTTAATCCAAATTTAGTACAAAATCATAGTCTAAAATGATTTATTATAATACAAATTTGTAGAAGTGTTCTACACTTCTTTGCCCAAGCTAGCTTTGACATATAAAATTATAATCTATGTGTTTTTCAATAATTTTCTCTAAGTATTTAACAAACTATTATCAAGGAATAGATAGCTTGAACAAGGTGTATGATGGAAATGGGCACCTACAATTTAGGCTACTTTTTGAGATGCAAATCCTTGTTACTACAAAATATATATAAAGAATCAAGGTTTCTTTCATGAGCTATAACTTTGCTCAAAAGCAATTAAAAATTTGAAAGAAATTTTGGCAATATATTCCTACTTTTAGTAGATGAAATTCCTAAATTGATACACAATCAACTCATCGCCTCACTCTTATTTGTACAAATTGAATGTATCCTTGTTTAGATGAAAAAATAAATTGCATTTATATTTTGCAACTTCTATCCATATTTATAAATAGAAATAGCTTCATTACTCTTGTGAAAATTATTTTTTGCATTATATGGTTTTTTACCTCATTTCATTTGGGTGATGCAAAAGACAATCTTCATTAGAATTATAAAGCTATTTATTTCAATATACATGGATAAAATACACCAAATGTAGATATTAATTAATTTATTCATCCAAATGAGCATACTTTCATCCCAAATGGAGTGATCTTATCTTAATATTTATTGGAGCATTTTGGTGACTACCTTAGTCATAAGGGTTGCATCTTTTAAGGGTTAATCCATAAATGACATTGAGGACATTTTTTAGCCAATGAATGACAAAGATTCTCTCTATGCAAGATAAAAGTGCAACTATTCATCTTCCAAATTTTGTAAGGAAAGGGAAGGTCTATAGTGATTTGACTTCCAATGAGTGCTTTTGCATCTTTTTAAGCCAACAATTCATATAGTACCAAAACAGATGAGTTCCTTGGTGACTTGCTCGTCCTTTAACTTTTAAGTGTCTTGACATTCAATTTCTAGATGATGAATAAATTCATATTCTTGTTTTTTTTCATTACTTTTTGGATGAAAGTCCCCCTAATTCATGGTGATGCTTTATCAAGTTCTTGTCCTATTTAATGGTTGAACTTGGTGAAACTAAAATATACATACACACACATATACATATATACACACATATAAATTACAAATGTAGAGGTATGTCAAGTGGTTGACCAAGCCGAAATTGCTTTAGTTCAAAGTAGGATTTGCTAAAATAAAGTCATAGGTTTAAAGAACACAAAAATTTCAAAAAATCACCATGTCAAGAGAACCTCATTTCAAATCCATTCCAACAAGTATCAATCAAAAAACGATGATATTTTGCTTGTAATTGAATTTAAAAGGAATTTAAAAAATTTCTCTTTAAAATTTATAAAGAAATATTGATGATAGCATTGGTGACTTTAATTGTACAAATGGAATTTAAAACTCAATATCTACAACTTTTATTTGTATATCAGTTCCAAAATATTCTTTTAGATAGTACTTTATAATGATTTTTCCCAAATCATCAATTCTAGAGAAGGATTTTGAACATTATATTTAGAGGTTTAGGGGTGCAGGGAAGTAAATAAATTGAAGAAAATAACCTCAAGAAAATAATTGATCTTGGTTTTTTGGCCAGGGAGGATTGACCCCTCTATTGCCCCACCAGAGGGTAAACGTCAAAACTGCCCCCTATTTTGTGTAGCTTAAATTATGTATTACATCATATCCCTTTGCTAATTTGGGGTCTGTGATTGCAAATATGAATTCAGAATTTGCAAATTTTTATCATTTATGGGAAATAAAAAATTTCAGGGTTTTCTGCAAGGGTAAGACATGGGGGTCAATCCTCCCTGGCCGTGATCCTGGTTCCTTGCACTGCGCATAACTGAAATGCTTACATAGGAAGTCAACCCAAGATTTCGGTATCGTTGAAACCCAGGAATAGAGGCTGCGCGTCTACGACTTCCCCAACGTGAAGAATTTCTGGGCTGCCACCGCATTCCCAGTTTACCGACCAGCCCTTGCCCTCCAGTTTCCAATTTTCCAAGTTGAAGCTTTCAGATCCGACACCGAAAAGCGTCAAAGTCAAGCAGGTCAAAGCAAAACCTCCAAAAGCAAGCGAAAGTTAGCTGATTCCTGTCAAACGCCTCCACCCGGTTGAAACCTTGACCACCTTTGGAAACGAAAGTAGAAACCAAACCACCTGATCGGCACAAAGGGCCTTCACCAGTCAAAGGCAGCATGCAAGTGCTGGGACGCTGAGCCCCAGAAAACCGCCCATCGACACGTTTGGCTGGAAACGCAAGCACTATAAACAAACCCAGATTGCTCTTTGGGCCTCAACTCAGTGCTATCAATCGAGTCTACCGCAACAAACCATTTAAAGAACGATCCGGCGTCCAGATTCCCAGCTAGAGCAGCTTTCTCGTTCTTACTTCTTCATTCGATCAGTGATTTGGGTTCAGGGCTCAAGCAGCGATGGCAGCACCAAGCGCTTTGCCGAGGGGTCAGCCCCGTGCAGAAGGGCCAGCCTGCGTGCTGGGAATTGGCACGGCTGTGCCCCCTGCGGAGTTCTTGCAGAGCGAGTACCCCGACTTCTTCTTCAACATCACCAATTGCAGTGAAAAGGAAGCCCTCAAGGCCAAGTTCAAGCGCATTTGTGAGTAATTCGACTTCGCCATGCTGAAGATTGTTTCTCTAGCTTGCTTCATTCAGTACTCCTTCATTCGGAATGTTGAGTGTCGAGGTAGCGCAACAGAGTGAGTGGTTGATGGGATCGGAGAACGAGTGGTGACTAATTGCAATGTGACGTAATCAAATGAGCGAGCTGCATTGGGATCGACGAGTGCTTTAAGAAGAATCTGAGTTATATATGCATACTTCGGCAATTCATGTGAAATCCTGTGATGGCATTTGCTCTCGAATTCTGCATTCTATGGCACATTGCCCTAATAATGGCATCCAAGTACGAAAGGTGTTTTGATTTTCAGCAGCCAGCAGAGAATTCATGTACGCTCCCAGCCATTCAGTAGTGCAGTGAGCTGATGAGTGACGTTCCGCTTGGCAATTGCAGGTGACAAGTCGGGCATCCGCAAGCGCCACCTGTTTCTGACCGAGGAGGTGCTGAAGGCCAACCCCGGCATCTGCACCTACATGGAGCCGTCGCTGAACGTGCGCCACGACATCGTCGTCGTGCAGGTGCCCAAGCTGGCCGCCGAGGCCGCCGTGAAGGCCATCAAGGAGTGGGGAGGAAGGAAGTCCGACATCACGCACATCGTGTTCGCCACCACCAGCGGCGTGAACATGCCCGGCGCAGACCACGCGCTGGCCAAGCTGCTGGGCCTCAAGCCCAGCGTGAAGCGCGTCATGATGTACCAGACGGGGTGCTTCGGCGGCGCCTCCGTCTTGAGGGTGGCCAAGGACTTGGCGGAGAACAACGCCGGCGCGCGCGTGCTGGCGGTGTGCAGCGAGGTGACGGCCGTGACGTACCGCGCCCCGAGCGAGAACCACTTGGACGGACTGGTGGGTTCGGCTTTGTTCGGCGACGGCGCGGGTGTGTACGTGGTGGGCGCCGACCCCAAGCCCGCGGTGGAGAAGTCTCTGTTCGAGGTGCACTGGGCGGGCGAGACGATTTTGCCCGAGAGCGACGGCGCCATCGACGGGCACTTGACGGAGGCGGGTCTGATCTTCCATTTGATGAAGGACGTTCCCGGGCTGATTTCGAAGAACATCGAGAAGTTTTTGACGGAGGCGCGCAAGTGCGTGGGTTCGCCTGCGTGGAACGAGATGTTCTGGGCCGTGCATCCCGGCGGCCCGGCCATCTTGGACCAGGTGGAGGCGAAGCTGAAGCTTTCTTCGGACAAGATGCAGGGCAGCCGCGACGTGCTTTCGGAGTTCGGGAACATGTCGAGTTCTTCGGTTTTGTTCGTGCTTGACCAGATTCGTCAGCGTTCTGTGAAGATGGGTTCCAGCACTCTGGGCGAGGGCAGCGACTTCGGCTTCTTCATCGGGTTCGGGCCGGGGCTCACCTTGGAGGTGCTCGTCCTCCGCGCCGCCGCCAATGCCACAGCTTGAATCATTTGCAATTATTAGGCGAATTCTCTCTCCGCTGATAAGATTCAGCTTCATAAATTTTGCAGCCTTTGCATACGACCATGGCAAGAATCCTTTGCGCACTGTGAAGTAGATAACGGCCACAGGTAGTCGTGGTAGCGTTTGATCGAACTTTCATGATTCTCATGCCGATAGATGTGGACCAAATGAAACTTTAATGATTGTAGAGCTTCTGGTTGGTGCTACACGAAGATCTAGTTACATTGAGTTGGTCACGTGTAAGACAAGTGACCATTCCCCTGTGTACATCATATCGTACCATAATTCTTTGCGCTCTACTTTAAGAGCGGTAAATAAATTGAGGTTACATTATCACGTACTATTGTGCATGCATCTCACTTGATGTTTGTCAGCTGTTGGAAGTTTCAGTTGGTTTTCGCTGATGTTCGTGCTTTTCTGATTGGGGATTTGGGGACTTTGCCCTTGAATAAGAACCTTCAGCTTTCTTTACAGTTATTATTGTCATGCCCCTATCTGATAGTTGTGACCAGAACTCGGTATGCTTCTTGTATGATTTGATAACTAGCAAACACCGGGATTGAGCCTGATAACATTCGTCCGCAGACTGCTGATATGAGCTCCGGGAGCGTTTCTGTTTGCAAACCGCGGAAGATTGTTGATTGCAGCATTTCAATGTTTTCAAATTTCAAAGCAGGCCAAATATAGCTCTGTGAATTTGTAAGAATTTACTGCTATTTGGGACATTCCAATGCCAACTGCATATCCTACAAGCGTCTGTATTTAGGACCATGTTTTGAGGTACTGGGGGGCTTGGAGTGCTTGCGCACTCTGCACGCTCTGCCGAAGGAAATATTGGCTGCGTCTGCGGAATTGCTCAAAAATTTGTTGTGACTGCAAAGTTGCTGAGCTTGCTTGCCTCTAGACCTGTTGGAACTACTTTTTATGGCTAATCCCGGCCCAACCCGCAAATTGACGTTGCTGAGCTGCTTCGTTGCTTGCATTAGAGATACTGAAACCTTTGGTCGTCTTTAACAATTGCTCGCTATAGTCTTATCTCGTGATAAATGAGCGCGTCGTGTGGACCAAGAATTCTTCTCTCTTCATGGCAGTCGTTCGAATTGTACTTTCTCTTGAAATTGCCGTTTTCGCGAGAGGTATGCTGAATCGTCAAATTAATATCACATTGTCACTGAGCTGTGATCTTACTATCAATATCTTGATCAATGTTGGTGCAAAGTGAAGAGACAAAAAAGTACGTAGTTAATGAGCAGTTAATGGTCACGAATTTCGGGCTCCTCAAAGCAAAGAGTGTTGAGGTACCAGAACCAAATATATGGAGGCCAATTGGGAGGATTTATTAAGTACACTAACTTGGCGAATCAAAATCGATGCCGGATGCTCAACTGTATCAAATCGGATCTGCCCAGGATACTTGTACTCCATGTTACCCACACTGTAAAGCATTACTTCTCTAGCAAGCATTAACGGACATAATGAAAGAAGAGCTCCTGCATTGCATTTGGTGCAGACACCAGCTCCAGCCCAGTTTCGTAGACAGCTCTGCCACAACCTGTTAGTGATAAGTAAGCCACCAACAGCCCCTGCAATCTCTTCTACTCACAAACAGGACTCGCGAATTAAAGCTAGAAGAATTTCTTAAGTACTTCACCATAACCAGCATCAGCCCCATAAAACTCACACTTCAACTCGTCTACTTCATGGCCAATTCAATCACAACCAAGACATGCGTGACCGAAATCAAAACAGCGAATGATTGGGCTAACACAATGCAAAGGAGAGGCTGGGCTCGGATAAATTCTGAATTCTACATGTGCAAACTTGAGGTTTTCAACCCCAGGAATTGAAAGTCACCGTGTGACAAGATTAATACATTCAGCTGCACTTCTGCCTTCTTGTAGTTAATAACATAAACCTACACTGAGAAGCACCGGTTGTACAGCGACAATGTACTGCAAAAAGGTGTCACTAAATCATACCCTAAAGTTTGACCGTTATCTCTGCCTCCACTAGCTGCAACAATTATTGTACAGAAATGGTTCGGAATGTGAATGGAGTCGCGACTTGTGCAACTCGTGAATGGGAAATATGCAAAGATGTACATGACTAATGCGAATAGCCGTAGACAGCATCCTGCATCTAGGCGCTGTTGGTTGCGGCGCGGAGGACGAGCACCTCCAAGGTGAGCCCCGGCCCGAACCCGATGAAGAAGCCGAAGTCGCTGCCCTCGCCCAGAGTGCTGGAACCCATCTTCACAGAACGCTGACGAATCTGGTCAAGCACGAACAAAACCGAAGAACTCGACATGTTCCCGAACTCCGAAAGCACGTCGCGGCTGCCCTGCATCTTGTCCGAAGAAAGCTTCAACTTCGCCTCCACCTGGTCCAAGATGGCCGGGCCGCCGGGATGCACGGCCCAGAACATCTCGTTCCACGCAGGCGAACCCACGCACTTGCGCGCCTCCGTCAAAAACTTCTCGATGTTCTTCGAAATCAGCCCGGGAACGTCCTTCATCAAATGGAAGATCAGACCCGCCTCCGTCAAGTGCCCGTCGATGGCGCCGTCGCTCTCGGGCAAAATCGTCTCGCCCGCCCAGTGCACCTCGAACAGAGACTTCTCCACCGCGGGCTTGGGGTCGGCGCCCACCACGTACACACCCGCGCCGTCGCCGAACAAAGCCGAACCCACCAGTCCGTCCAAGTGGTTCTCGCTCGGGGCGCGGTACGTCACGGCCGTCACCTCGCTGCACACCGCCAGCACGCGCGCGCCGGCGTTGTTCTCCGCCAAGTCCTTGGCCACCCTCAAGACGGAGGCGCCGCCGAAGCACCCCGTCTGGTACATCATGACGCGCTTCACGCTGGGCTTGAGGCCCAGCAGCTTGGCCAGCGCGTGGTCTGCGCCGGGCATGTTCACGCCGCTGGTGGTGGCGAACACGATGTGCGTGATGTCGGACTTCCTTCCTCCCCACTCCTTGATGGCCTTCACGGCGGCCTCGGCGGCCAGCTTGGGCACCTGCACGACGACGATGTCGTGGCGCACGTTCAGCGACGGCTCCATGTAGGTGCAGATGCCGGGGTTGGCCTTCAGCACCTCCTCGGTCAGAAACAGGTGGCGCTTGCGGATGCCCGACTTGTCACCTGCAATTGCCAAGCGGAACGTCACTCATCAGCTCACTGCACTACTGAATGGCTGGGAGCGTACATGAATTCTCTGCTGGCTGCTGAAAATCAAAACACCTTTCGTACTTGGATGCCATTATTAGGGCAATGTGCCATAGAATGCAGAATTCGAGAGCAAATGCCATCACAGGATTTCACATGAATTGCCGAAGTATGCATATATAACTCAGATTCTTCTTAAAGCACTCGTCGATCCCAATGCAGCTCGCTCATTTGATTACGTCACATTGCAATTAGTCACCACTCGTTCTCCGATCCCATCAACCACTCACTCTGTTGCGCTACCTCGACACTCAACATTCCGAATGAAGGAGTACTGAATGAAGCAAGCTAGAGAAACAATCTTCAGCATGGCGAAGTCGAATTACTCACAAATGCGCTTGAACTTGGCCTTGAGGGCTTCCTTTTCACTGCAATTGGTGATGTTGAAGAAGAAGTCGGGGTACTCGCTCTGCAAGAACTCCGCAGGGGGCACAGCCGTGCCAATTCCCAGCACGCAGGCTGGCCCTTCTGCACGGGGCTGACCCCTCGGCAAAGCGCTTGGTGCTGCCATCGCTGCTTGAGCCCTGAACCCAAATCACTGATCGAATGAAGAAGTAAGAACGAGAAAGCTGCTCTAGCTGGGAATTTTGGAAACCGAAATTGTTCACAACTATTCAGATGTGGAAGCTAAACCAGAGGATGCAAGAGCAAGGGTCGCTTGTTGCTTGTTCAAATGCCTGAGAGTGAAGTAAGGATGAGGCTGGAGTGGCGTTGCTCTTTATTCAACCTGGAAATCGCACGATGCCTACAGTCGAATATTGTGCGACACGGCAGTTAATTAGTATCGTGTTTCATTGACGTCGAACAATGGAGCTCTGTGGTCCTGGCGAGTCTCCAAAGGTGGTCGTGGAGTGGCCCTGTTGTTGGAGTCTCCGCTGCTGTGGACTTGCGTTGAAGGGTTGAAAGTTCCGGTTCGGGGCTTTTTGCTTTTATTATTTGGGCTCCCGGCTCAGCCCGCCTCGTGACGTGCTGGTTGCTGTGGAGTTTCACACCAGACTTCTGTAATGTCACATTGGAAGCGCCAAAACACACGTGATAATACACAATTAGGGTATCCCCTTTAGAAGGGCAGAGGATCTCCATAATCATTAAAAGATTTTTGGGGCCTCTGGATGCCTGCGAGTTATCACAGCCTGCAAACGCAGGAAATATGTTTGGCGCAGCAGTCTGACGTGGCCGAGACCCTGCCACGTCATTGATCAAATTTTTTATTTAAAAAAAGAAAAAAGAAAAATTGCATTTGGAGTTTGTTTGTTTTTTTATTGTTTTCTTTATGAAATTTTTTTTGACAGCGGGCCGTTCCCCTCCCTGCGGGGAACAACTGCGGGGGAACAGGCCCAAAACAGGCTTCTAGACCTCCCAAAACTCTTCTACTGGTGGGCATTTGCACTTGCAGCTTAGGTACAATTGATATGCATTTTTTTGAAGGGAGTTAGGTTCTCTTGAAATACTTGGGAGTAATTTTTCCTTCATTGGGAAATGAAATTGTCATCTAATGGAACCTGTTTCATATTTATGTTTTGGAACTTTAACACTTTGTTAACAACCACAGGATAGTGTAGTTTTCCAAAATTGTGAAGATGTATCATAAAATGCAACTTAGAATAATAATAATTAGTTTGCAATATTTGGAATTGCACTTTAGAGCTATTTCAACAAATTTCTACAGAAATGATGCACTCCACAAATATTGAAAAAATTGGGCTATTATTTGTGATTTTTTTTTTTACCATTATTGTAAATTTTCCAAGGGAGGCATGTAACAAATAAAAGTCAAATTTGCAATCTTTTGTAAACCATTAGACTTCTTCAAGCAAGAGCCTAAGACGGCATTTGAAAATCCTTTTGTAAAAAGTGTGAGGAGATCATCAAACGAGGCTATACAAATTTTAGATTATACTTTCAAAATAAAGTTCTCAAAAGTATTGAAAATCCCAAAATGTAAAGTGTAGTAGACCTTTGGGAGTGCTATTGGCATAAGGAAATGCAAGAATGACTAGTACTATTTTGTGTCACACTTGAAGTAATTGATTTGTCATCAATTATAACTTTTGCAAATTGAAGTTGATGTACTTCAATTTTTGATAAGATTCATAACTAGACAATAATTAGAGCACTTATTTTTTTTTAAAGTTCAAAAATTAATTTATATTTAAATTTAAATATAACTAATCTATCACATTTTGTGATATAGGGTTTTTTAGTACTAAGGAGTATCCAAAATTAATGATTT
Organism: Pseudoscleropodium purum; assembly: GCA_963969395.1. Classification (NCBI taxonomy): domain Eukaryota; kingdom Viridiplantae; phylum Streptophyta; class Bryopsida; order Hypnales; family Brachytheciaceae; genus Pseudoscleropodium; species Pseudoscleropodium purum. Next base: position 24,909,098 of record OZ017796.1, read on the forward strand.
AGAGCTGAAATTTTGGTGGTTTATTCCTACACTAGGTAGGCATGTGCCTACCAAAGTTCATTCCAAAAAACATTATTTTATGTCCTCCAAATGCATGCTAATAGGGTTGTTTTGCATGCACATTTCTAAACATGGAAGCTGTTTTCAAGATCATTGATTTTTTTTGGTGAAATTTCTTCATCATAAAGTTCTATCAAATCACCAATTTTTAGTTTCTTTCAAAATTGTTTTCCATATTTTTATTACAAGTTAGAGCATCAAAGTATCTATTTTCTTGAGATTTTGCACTAATTTAGGTTTCTAATTTAATAAATTTTCTCTGCTTTTCTTTCTTAGAGTACTTTCTTTTTAAGAATGTATACAATATTCATATTTTTTCAATTATTTTTCTAATTTTATAGTATTCCCAAAGAAACTACTTCAATACAACAAAACTAGTTGGTCTTTTTTGCATTCACCCTATTTTGTAGTCATTCAATTTTTTTTAAATGACACAAAACATAGTAAAACAATATTTTCCTTGTGTAACCTTGGTACAAATTTCATGGCAATTTGAGGAGAATTCCAAAAGTTATGTATCCAAATCCAATTGTTATGCAATGTGTGACATAAAATAGTGACAAGTGTTTCTTGCAATCACTTGATGCTCCATGTGTAATTAAAAGTTGAAGATAGTCTAGAATAGCAATTATACCTCTTATTAATATATATAATTTTTGTATATTGAACACATATAGTAATAAAAAATAGTGAGTTTATATTATACTACGTTGATCCTATTATAGTCTCAATTATTATACCAAAATCGAATCAGTATTAATGAAAATTATATTTTTGGTCATTTTTCAAAGTTTCATATCACTAAATTGATTTGAGACAAGCTTACAAACATTTTCCCACAATTGATTACTTACATGAATAATTCTAAAATAATCATATCTATTATCCAATCTTTCATGCAAACTTCAAAAAAGTTGAAGAAGTCATATACTTTAGTACATCTAATTTTGTTCCAAATCCTTGTACCTCAAGAATTGAATCTCAAAATGTTGTGGATGACAAAACATGTTTAATGAATAATTGATTAGGGTATTTGTAGAAGTGTATCTATTCATTCAAAATTCTAGTAATTTTTGGCTAATTGCTCATCAATTATTACATAGGCCTTATATTTTCAAGGACAAAGGATTGAGGTAATATTGGTAACACTTCAAAAGATCTTGTTGTTTGTCAAAGACAAGTGGTTTAGAATCTTCTATCCAAAACCCCTTACAAAAATTGACAAAAAATAGAACATTATTTAACCCTTAAAGGTCGAGCTAGTCACTATAGAAATCATCTTGTTTTGGTATAGTGAAAATTATTGGCTTAAAAAAATGCAAAAGCACTCATTGGAAGTCAAACTATAATTGTAGATGACCTTCCCTTTCTACACAAAATTTGAAATATGAATAATTGCACTTGTCTTGCATAGAGAAATTCTTTATCATTCATTGATAGAAAAACATCCTTGGCATCATATATGGATCTACTACTGACAAACAAAGAACAAGCACCTACTATAGGTCTACTACTAACGATTATGTGCAAGATTCATTGCATCCATTCTTTACAAGTAGGGTCCTATTCAAACATCCTCACATTTTACTTTTGTCCACACAAAGCTTCCTCCTTTTCTATGTGGCCAGGGTGAATTGACCCCTTTGCTTATCCCCAAGGGAAATGTTGAAATTTCTTATTTGCTACACATTGTAAAATTTTGAATCAAATACCCTTAAATTAGATTGTTTGTTTGCTATGTTGATATCTAACAAACCTTGATGTGTTTGGCAACATTTTTGGTACCACACAAAAGCTCTTTTCTATGAGGGGTGCACAGACTTTGTTTTGTAGCGTTGACTTATGGTGCAAAAATTATTGAATTTCAAAGTTTTTATGAATTCTTTAATTTGGAAGATTCATAACTTTTGCATTGCATGTCTAAATGCCACAAAGCAAAGTCTATGCACTCCTTTGTGGGTAAAGCTTTCTATTCATGCCAATTTCATGGCGTCTAGACATACAATGTAGAAATTATGTTTTTTTTTAATTAAACAATTGAATTATTGAATTTCAATGTGTGAAAATGATTGAATTTAAAGGTTTTATTAACGGATGAAAAAAAACTTACTTTTACTTTTATTTTGGTTGTGGCAACAACACAAGGCACACTAGTCCATACCTTAAGATATACTATTTGTTTTGTTTGTTTCTTACATTGAGATCTCCCAGACTATGTGTACCGAGCTGCATTCTTTGTACCATCAAAAAATCCTCAATGAGGAGGGGTGCACGGGCTTGGTTTCGTGGCATTCCGACGTCCAACATGAAAGCTATTTAATTTTTTATTTTTTATGAATCAAATAATTAAAAAAATACGCTTATTTTTCTTTTGACCGTGGCAATGGCATGGGCCACACTAGTTCATACTTTAAGATAGGTTATTTGTTTTGTTTGTTACAATGAGATCTCTTAGACCATATGTCCTTTGGCCATGCTCTTGCTACCATGAAAAAGCCCTTAGCAAGGAGGGATGCACGGGCTTGGTTTCATGGCATTTCACCCTACACCCTGAAAGTTATTGAATTTTGAAAGTTGTTATGGATTAGAAAAATTAGAAAAATTACTTTTACTTTCATTTTGACTTTGGCAACGGCACATGACACACTAGTACATATTTACAATCAAGAGGCCCAAAATTTATTTGGAGAGGTGTAGAAGATAAATTAATCAAACACAAAATAGAGGATCGTTTTTTTACATGCACCCTTGGAATGACTTGGGTGGCAGTCATCCCGACCTTCCATACAGAGAATTTCACCAACCTTTCCGTCGGAATAGAAAAGGCAAAAGCCATCTCTCAGAAGTACTGCAGTAGTTCTGCTGGCCTACTCATCCTTTTGTGGAGAAAGCCAACCGCTTGGTCACTCCTTGGGAGTCCGCCTGGTCCTGCTCTGACACTCGTTCATTTTGACTTGAATCCCAGAATCAAAGGTCCACAACGGAAAGGACTTGAATGTTGACTCCATATTCTAATGCGTCAGGGAGACGAATATTCTGGCAATTCATTCGCTCACTGGCTGCCCTGGTGCTTGTACATATTTCTGCATCCTTCTTTAAGTTTGGTTGCTGATTGGGTCGCAAAGGGTCAAAGCCGAAAGCGAAAATTTCTCAATTACTTTCAACGCTTCCGCCTCAACACGACTCCGAGCACAGACTTGCTAGCCGGCGTGTTTTTCAGACTCTGTGGCAGGGTGGGTTGCCATCCAGTCAACTACGTCTGGAGAATCAGAAGGGACTCACATGGAAAATTGAGTGAGTCACACCATATATAACACATACCTGCAATTGGAGCTTCACAGTTGAACTATCACTGGATCGAAGGAGCAGTATTATATTCTCTTGCTAGTCTTCGGAGAAACATTGGCTTCTGCGCAGTCGTAACTTGGCTTTGATTCTAACACTAGTAGTGAAACTTGCAATCAGAGCTGCAGTGGAACATTTGAGCAAGGTGACAGCTAGAGAACAGAGGGACTAGTGCTTGTGACTGTATTGCAATTGTGGGTGAGGAGCACTGTGAGGGGAATTGAAATGGCGGCCAGCGGGGAGGTGAGGAATGCAGTGGTGCTTCCCAGGGGGCAGCCACGAGCGGAGGGGCCAGCGTGCGTGCTGGGCATTGGCACTGCTGTGCCACCCACGGAGTTTCTGCAGAGCGAGTACCCGGATTTCTTCTTCAACATCACCAACTGCAGTGAGAAGGAAGCCCTGAAGGCCAAATTCAAGCGCATCTGTAAGTCTCCATCCTCGTACTCCATTCCACAAGTGCTGTCTTCCGCATTGTACCGAACCCTTTCTGCACAATTGCAAGTGGCAATGGAATCCAATTTCATCCACTGAAAATTTTGATTCGAGAAATGAGTTTCGGCAATCTTGTTCAACAACAAGCTCTGGCAATGGTTGCCCTTGTCGATCATCAATTCCCCGCTGAACATATGGAATGTGGAGTCTTATATACTTCAATCTGAATTAATTTTCCCAAACTTGAAGTAGCTCGATCTGTGAACACAATGAACTGCATGTACTTTGACGAATCCTTGCCTCTGATTACGACGCATTTCAGTGCCGGATACCTATATTGATAACGAAATTGATCTGACCTTCGTGCGCAACCTTCTTCGTGCAGGTGACAAGTCGGGCATCCGCAAGCGCCACCTGTTTCTGACCGAGGAGGTGCTGAAGGCCAACCCCGGCATCTGCACCTACATGGAGCCGTCGCTGAACGTGCGCCACGACATCGTCGTCGTGCAGGTGCCCAAGCTGGCCGCCGAGGCCGCCGTGAAGGCCATCAAGGAGTGGGGAGGAAGGAAGTCCGACATCACGCACATCGTGTTCGCCACCACCAGCGGCGTGAACATGCCCGGCGCAGACCACGCGCTGGCCAAGCTGCTGGGCCTCAAGCCCAGCGTGAAGCGCGTCATGATGTACCAGACGGGGTGCTTCGGCGGCGCCTCCGTCTTGAGGGTGGCCAAGGACTTGGCGGAGAACAACGCCGGCGCGCGCGTGCTGGCGGTGTGCAGCGAGGTGACGGCCGTGACGTACCGCGCCCCGAGCGAGAACCACTTGGACGGACTGGTGGGTTCGGCTTTGTTCGGCGACGGCGCGGGTGTGTACGTGGTGGGCGCCGACCCCAAGCCCGCGGTGGAGAAGTCTCTGTTCGAGGTGCACTGGGCGGGCGAGACGATTTTGCCCGAGAGCGACGGCGCCATCGACGGGCACTTGACGGAGGCGGGTCTGATCTTCCATTTGATGAAGGACGTTCCCGGGCTGATTTCGAAGAACATCGAGAAGTTTTTGACGGAGGCGCGCAAGTGCGTGGGTTCGCCTGCGTGGAACGAGATGTTCTGGGCCGTGCATCCCGGCGGCCCGGCCATCTTGGACCAGGTGGAGGCGAAGTTGAAGCTTTCTTCGGACAAGATGCAGGGCAGCCGCGACGTGCTTTCGGAGTTCGGGAACATGTCGAGTTCTTCGGTTTTGTTCGTGCTTGACCAGATTCGTCAGCGTTCTGTGAAGATGGGTTCCAGCACTCTGGGCGAGGGCAGCGACTTCGGCTTCTTCATCGGGTTCGGGCCGGGGCTCACCTTGGAGGTGCTCGTCCTCCGCGCCGCAACCAACAACGCTTGATGGGAACACCGGAATTTTTTAATATCACCCTCTTGACCTATCGATATTGCCATGGCCAGTTTAGTGAGGAACGGTGAAATTGTAAGTAGTCACTGTAGCAGTCCTCGCCATAAATATTTCGGAAGTCGCTCAAGCTGTTTAGTACGGCGGGTGAAGCAGCACTCGTCCTCGTAGGAGTTGGCATGGTGGAACATTATTAGGTATAGCTCTTCTTAAGCTGAAGAAGTCAGTCATTGACTGAGAATGTATCATAAAACACCAATTCATTTCATTTATTCACGAAATTTAATTTTTTATCTGGTGCCTTTTCGTGCTCGGTAACATCTCTCAGGCTCAATGCATTGAATTATTTGCGAGAATTTCTTGTAGAGTGAATTTGGCACACGAAGCCCTGTAATTGACATCCATCACTGCATCCATCATTGCAGCTCAGGCCCGATTTACGGACCGCTCCATATGTAGCATCAGTTCGTGTTGGAAGCGAACTGCTTTTGTATAGTGCAGTTCCACATTTTGCTGGACGGTGAGCTGAATTGCACCTCTTCCTAGTTCAGTTGCATTATTTTTAAGTGCTGCACAGGTTGACACGACGGCTTGCAGTTGAAAAGACCTAGTCTGTTTCTTGCATCCTTGCGGCACTGGTTTGTGTACCTGTAGATGCCCAGGGAATGGGCCAAAGTAATATAATCTGGACATATCTACTCAAATTTCTGCTACAAAATGGCTTCTTCAACCTTCCCACTATGCCGATAATGTAACGAAAGTAGATCATGTTACAAGCTCCAGAGACCGACCTCATGGCCCAACAGCTGGAGACAGAAGTTGCAACAGCTGGAAAATGATTGAGGACCTAGAGGAGGCTTCTAAATAGAGCAGCAGAGGAGAAAATAAGAGCTAATGTTTCGAAAGAATCCATTTGCTAGGGACTTGCTTACTGTTGCACTCACAGCAAAAGAAGTCTGATCTGTGGACTGAGTGTGAGCACGTTTCCAGGCTACAAACATTATTGGTGGAACTGTTTTTTGGGGGCAAATCATTGTAACCCGAAATCGATCCAGGCTCTGTCCGTTGGAATAGTGGAGGGGACTGCTGTACCGACTCCATATAACAAGAAGCTTGTTTTGGTACCGACAGCATATGTAAAGTGTTCCCGTGTTGAATGGTGAGACCTGTGCGACTTGCGTTGACTGCGGAAATGAAGGATCATGCCTGCATTCTGGTGACCGTTGTGGCGACGCCGGGCCCTCCGTTTTCGAGACGTTGCATTGTTTAGATTTGTTATTACAGACAGCTGAAGCTTCGGATCCGGTGGGGTCTTTGCATAAAATATGCAATTGCCCTACTCAAATAGTCTATTTTTATTTTTTGGCCTTCTATTTTGGTCGATATAATCTGAAACAGGTCGAACATTATTTATTTTCTCTCCAGGTTCCTCCCCTGGTTACCCCCTGGCGGAATGTGTTTTTACAATCCTAAACCCTAAATCACACATAATCTAGTTCACAAGCATCCATTCAATACGTATGTAATAGAAGGCTATGTGATTACAGATGGATCTCAAACCTCCACCCTACATTACCTGCCTTGCTACCCGGAGGAACTTGGCCTATAATCCAATATGCATGGAATTTGGAATTTAGAAAAGCTTTCGTTGCCGGTTTGACGTTTCAAACCAAAGACCCGTGAACCTCAAAATCATGAGAATAGATCTTTGAAGTTTTGAAAAATGTAGTATGCGAGTTCTGTACAATTTTCAAGAAGCTTACCACCCACTTATCAATTATTTGTCATGTACATCTGTCATTGTGCAAAATTAAATTCCTCCAAAGCGTCCTTAACACTGAATCAGGAACCTTACAATAAGTCTAATGAATCTGAGATTCCCCGGAAGTTTCTCTCCAGTTGTCAGTGTTGGTGGATTTCGCATTCCAACCGCAAGCCGTGTATTGCGGCAGAGAAGCCAAAAATGGAAAGCCGAATAGGGTGATTGCCGAGCAAGCGGAACCTTACTGCCCGGAAGTCTCCGGAACACACAGTCACACACCGTCGCCAATTGTAACGGCAGTCCGTTGGGACCTCGGCTAATTTAGGCCCCTTCTGGCCGATCAAGCAACCTTTTATATTCTCCCCCCGTCGTTTCTTCAACACCCAACCAACCCCATCATTACCATTCTCGTTGCAAGCTTCAATTCGTCGCATGAATAGTATTCCTGGCCAATTTTTCCATACACAGAAAGAATCAGTACATCGTCAGTTTTGTGAACGCAATTTGTCTTGGCAGTTTGGTTGTGCGAGAATGGTCACTATCAGTTGACTTGCTACCGTTTCCGTCGCGCATTGCAGATGAGCTGAGAATTCTTGGTATGCGAGTGACGGGACCTGGAAATTGGTGTGTGTTTAATGGTTTTGGAGGTGTAGGGAATTTTCTGGGGTGATCTGAAGCGGATTCGATCTCAGAGATGGCAGGAGGATGGAGGATGGGGATGTTGTTACTGTTGGTGACGGTGTTTACTTTTCAATGTGCGAGTGGTTTGGGCGTGAATTGGGGCACCATTTCGCTCAACCCGCTGCCGGCGATCTCCGTTGCGAAGCTGCTGCAAGCGAATGGAATCCAGAAGGTGAAGCTCTTTGACGCATCGTACGATACGGTGAGCTCTTTGGCAGGGACTGGCATTGAGATCATGGTCGCTGCTCCCAATGAAATGCTGGCCACTCTCGCCAACGTGCCGGGCGCCGCCGACGCGTGGGTGAAACAGAACATCACGGGCTTCACATCCTTGAAAGGCGGCGTCAATATCAAGTATGACGTCGCCCCATCTTTGAATTCACATTAGTAAAGAAGACTGAGATTGCAATAGTGTTCGCAACGTCTTTGCTGTAACCACCGTAAACCTACGAACAACTTTGCAATAGTTTAGTACCACATTGTGCAATGTATTTGCAACAATTTGAGATTGCAATGGTTCCCAATAGATCATGAGTTTAAGGCGAAGGTCGGAACCACTAAAAAACCACTGTTGAATAATTAATGATGGATTGCAACCGCTACTTCCTGTTGTAGGCTGGGTCACATCTTTCTCCCTACTTTCTATCCCTATTGTTTTGACAGTTATTTTCGAATGGTGTGGTGCAGATATGTTGCGGTGGGAAATGAGCCTTTTCTCAGTGGCTACAATGGATCCTACCTCACCACCACGCTACCAGCTCTGCAAAACATTGTCACCGCGCTAGCGACCGCAGGTTTGGCAAATTCGGTGAAGGCGGTGATTCCCTTCAATGCCGACGTTCTGGACGATGCTCCCTTGCCGTCGGGAACGCGGTTCAAAGCTGAGTATCTAGACCAAATTCTGTCCATGTTGCAGATCTTTAACAGCTCGGCTGTGCCATTTTACGTCAATCTGTATCCGTTCATCAGCAAGTACCAAGATCCCGATTTCCCTCTCGACTATGCCTTCTTTACTGGCTCCTCCTCTATTTTAGTCGATGGGGTGAATACGTACACGAACGCTTTGGATGCAAGCCTGGATGCCCTGGTTTCAGCTCTTGCAGCCTCAGGGTTCCCGAATATGCCGATAGCGCTGGGGGAAATAGGTTGGCCTTCAGATGGGAACCTGTATGCCACTCCTGCGTTGGCGGGCACGTATAATCAGCAGCTGATCAACCACTTGCAAAGTAATGTGGGGACGCCATTGAGGCCCAGCACGTTTTTTGAATTTTACATGTTTGGTCTTTTGGATGAGAATATGAAGAGTATTCTTCCAGGACCATTTGAGCGCCACTGGGGCATGTTTTACTATGACGGTATTGCCAAATACGCACTTGATTTAGCAGGTATGTGAGCATTGTTGTACCTATCTGGGATACTCAATAGTTTGTGATTAAGGTTCATACGATCGTCACATCTAGGCTTGCCAAATGATACATCCATTGCATTAACCTCTAATGGGTGAAGAGGCCCGGATTGGAGCTAATTTTTTTAGCACTTCCAAGTTGTTTTTCTTTTTGTTTTTTGACCAACAGATGCATTGCTCTTCACTGATTGTAGTGATAGAAAATCAGGCCTCATCTGAATGATGTTTTTCACACTAGGATCACTCAATTGGTCATTCTATAATCTTGTATTGTAAGTCCCTGAGCAACACTTCTCATATTTCAGCAACTCGATCTCACATTCGCAGCACATTCCAGGGGGGTTGAGCTAACTTGTTGAGTTTGGTTCATGCAGGTGGCACAACTGGCCCTCCTCAACCGATCCAGAATGCGCAGTCCCCACCATACATGACCACTCAGTACTGCGTGTTGAACGAACTGGCTGACCAGACCAATCTCACACAGAACGTGGCCTTCGCATGTTCCCGATCAGATTGCACACCATTGTACCCGAACTCTTCCTGTAGTGCCTTGACTCCCGCACAGAGCGCCTCGTACGCGTTCAACACCTACTACCAAATTCAGAACCAAGACCCGACGGCCTGTGATTTCCAAGGCCTGGCCCAGATCACAGACGTCAACCCTTCGGTAGGGAACTGCCGTTTCATCATTGGGCTGGTGAAGTCCACCCCATCCAAAAAGATGCACAATGGCTCCAGTCAGGACAGCTCCAGTGCAAGAACTTGCAGTTCCGTAGTGGCTGCGACCATCTTCGCGCTCTTGTGGAGCTCTCTGTTTCGTTTCATTTAGAGTTCTGTTGCAGATTCTATATAATTATGTATATACTAGAGATGGATTCCTCTTAGGTCTTTGCTCTTCCGAGGAAGAGCAAGCAAGGGGTTCCTGTAGGAAAGGTGCTCATTTTTGTAGTCACAACTGTTGCCAGGGATTTAGAAGCGTAGTATTCTTTACTTTGCATTCTTTGCTGTGAGGCACAACGAGATGTTGAACCTCCCAAGAATGCGAAATAGGCAGGGAGCTGTGGGCTCTGGGGGTATGCAACACGTATCGCCAGATGAGAATTGACCACTGGCCTCATCAGGAGGTGATGTAAAGCTTCTGCACCATAAAGGGAATTAATCGTGTGCAGGATGCGATAAAATTGCATAATTATGGAATTACCGCATGTGCATTCTTGCACTGTTTGAGTTGCTGCTTCCATATCAAACTAGTGTGCCCTGTGCCGTTGCCACAGTCAAAACAAAGGAAAAATAATTTTCTCATTTTTTTAATTCATAAAAACTTCAAAATTCAATAACTTTCACATCTTATGCTGGAACACCATGAAACCAAGCCCGTGCACCCCTCCTCACCAAGAGCTTTCCAACGATACCAAACACGCGAGAAAGAGACGCACAGTCCACGAGATCTCAACATAGCAAATTTTTCATTCATCCAATCTAATACTTGAATTTTGAAGAGAAAACTTTTCTTAATGACCAATTTCTTGAAATTATATTTTTGTAAAAAGATGTAAGCCAAAATGTGCAAAATTTTTTTTAAAAAGGATTGAGGCATTAAGGGGTTAACAATGAAAAGGATTTGGAACATCTAATACCCGCAATTTAATGTAGTTTGAACTACATTGCATGTCATTTTGATGTAGCTTGAATAACAAATACTAACTTTTGTGGAGGTTAAGCTAGGTTTGTGGGTAGGTTTAGCATTCTTCAAGGAATTTTTATTGAAAATCTCATTAAAGGTCATTATTTATAATCTTATGTTTAGAACTATTCTTAAAAATTCATTTAAAACACCCTTTTTTCTTGTAGTGATTTGATATATATTCATATCGCCATATAGATATACAATGTCTCATATTGTTTGCAAGTGAAGCACATGTCACAAAAATACAAGTATGGGGTTGGGAGGTATGTCTTAAACACCCACATCAATTTTTAGCCAATGGCCAAGTAGTACGGGTACCCCTTTCACATTTTTTGGAAAAATTTGATGGCCAATTGTTGGATGCCACTTGTACCCCTTTAAAAATGATTTGTGTTTTTCTTTGAAATTCACATTCTTTCACTATCCACTCAAAAGACAAACCACCAACTACATTTGATGGACTATTGGGAGAGAATGTAATGTTTTAATAGTGGCAACCAAACTAGTGTTTGATCTACCAAGTTCAAGGGGCATTTTGAAAAAAATCAAACTTGAATGGGGACTTGAATTTTATACATTTCATGATTTTAAATGTCCTTAAGCTTGACTAAAAAAATATAGCTCCAATGTTCTATTTGATTTTTTTCCGAAATTGTTAATATTATAATTTTTGTGTAGTTTTAAGCATCTTAAAAGCTTCAAATTCATCATCTTTTAACTTTTCTATCCAATAATTCTTAGTGTCAGGTTAAGGAATACACCAATTACCTCCATATTGTTTAACACCTTCATTTCCATTTTTTTCAAAGTTTAAATTATTTTAGGAATTTTTGTAATTTACTATTATTTTTACAAAGAAATTACTTTTGAAAATCATATAAAATTCATTTCAATGTTTCTAATTATGAAAAATTGAAGTTAAAGTTTAGATATATATAAATATATGAAAAAAATATCAAAATTTTGAAATCTACATTTTAATATAGAAAACTAATGAAGTTTGACCAAACACTACTATAGTATAAGGTATTTTAAGTAAGTATTTTTAGTATAGTCCTAGCAAGAAGATTTTAAATAATGACCTTTTAGAAGATTTTTAAGTAAAATTTTCCTAAATTTAGATTTTATTTTTAATAATTTTTTATTGAAAATCTTCTAAAAAGTAATTACTTTAAAATCTTACTATTAGGACTATACTAAAAAACTTATTCAAAACATCCCATGCCGTATTAGTGTTGTATTAGTAGACTACGAATATGCACTGTAAGAAACCCATCTTTTTTGTGGTGTTGTAAAGAAACAAGACATGTTCTAACAAAATTTGTGCAATAGAAATTTCGAGTCTGTAGGGAGGTAGTTTTGTGCTAGATGTTGAGAAAGACGTGAAAGATGTCAAAGCAAAAATAGGTGGATGATATAGAGAATGTTGATATTTTTCAAACATCAAATAAAACATGGTCATGTTTATTAGAACTCATCACAAAAAACTTTGAAGTACCACATTGGTTGGGATTTCCAGATTCATTATAGGTAAATTTCTATAAATTACCATAGACAAAGGTAAGACACAAACTAGATGTCAAAAAATAAGGGAAAGGCAACCATATAGTATACTTTGTAAAAAAGGGAAATAGATAGGTGTATTATACACTATAGATGAAAAGAGAAGCTTTTATACAAGTGGGAAGGTAGGAAGTAAGACAATCCATATGGGATTTGAAAGTAAGAATTTTATTCATAGGAAAATGTCTAAAAAAACATCCACATCTCTAAAACAATGTTTAAATATCTAAAATAACGTTTGGTACATTAGAAGTTGGACTAGGCAAATAATTGACTTGATGCCTCATTTAACTACTTCTGGACTTTTTGAAAGTCTGAAAATAATAACGGGCTTTGGAGAAAAAAATCATTATCCAGAAATGAATGCAAAACATTGGGAGATCAATACAATACATCTGGAGATCTATACAAATATCAAGAGATCTACACAAATATCAAGGGATCTATATAAACATTGTAAAATTCCCTAATATTATCATCAAGAGACCCCATGATGTTTTATTTAGAATTTATTGAATAGTCCAAAAGTAGTTAAATGTGGCATCTTAGATAGGGAGACAAAAATCTTACAATTGTCAATTATTTTCTTGAAGTTTGAAATAAGTATTCTTATTTCCACATCAACCATTATAATATCAATAATTGAGTATAATAGTCTTGGAAGGGAAAGAACGAGTAAAGAAAGAAAAGAGAAGAAGAAGTAGAAAGAAAGGAAAGTTGGAATGGAGTAGGAACTAGCTTTGAATTTCAAATTCACAACTTCTATAAAAAAAACTATAAACATTAAGCAATGAATTTGATTCCAAAAGGAAGCAAGATGGGGGACGAGGATGAATTTGAAGAAGTCTTTGATCACCTCATAGATGAGGTTCACTCCAAAGTGACTTCCAAATTCTTATTTTTTCCTTTGAATATCTTAATTAGGAACCTTAAATCATAGCCAAAGTACAAGTTTGATTTAGACCTTTGAGGATAGTTTTTATTTTCAATTAAGTTTTATAACCTTGTAGAAAAAGTCAAGAGGTTTTTGAAAAAATAAAACACTTAGGAAATAGGTTAAAAATGAGTGAGTTACAAATGGATGAAGTTTGGGAGTTAGATTGGATGAAAATTAGTCAATTTCTTCTTAAAAGAATAAGAATGGAAAATTAATAAATAAATGTGTTTCTAGGTAAATTTATACTAAAAATCTCATCATAAGTAATTACTTATAATCTTATGTCTAGGACTATATTTAAAAATTCACTTAAAACACCCCTTTCTCTTGTAGTGTATAAGTTTCTTGGAAATTTGCTTATGTTTAAATTTCTTCTCTATGTACTAGAGAAGTTGCAAGGTAGTGTCGATTTCGCAATATGGTGAGGTCACAAGCAAGCCCGTAGAGCAAGCTAACTAATTAAACCTACTATATTGCCAAATTTCAAAGTTGAGGTCTTAGGAATTCAAATTATCTATTGATTTGGACATTTGGTCGCATTAATTTGATTCATTTTTTTTTGTTGATTTGGAAAATAATTTGTTGTTTTAGATAGAAATCAACAAAAAAGTGAAACAAATCAATGCAACCAAATCAACAGAAAAAGTGAGTTTTCTAGTGGTAAAATCCTACTTACGATTGATACTTAACTACTATTTATTGAACATCCTTGAAGTATAAGATGCTTCAACTCTCATTGGCTTGCTTCAAATACACTATAAGAAAACCTTGTTTTAGGTGACGGATTGACATCAAAAGGAACAAATTTTAGATGACATCAGAAGTGACATCAAAAAGCAAACCCATATTTTTATGTCAATAGTGATGTCCATTGATGTTATATTGGACATCATTGTTGACATAGAAATATGGTTTGTTTTTTCAATGTCACCTAAAATCCGTTTCTTTTGACATCAATAAACTTTGGTTTCTTATAGTGATAACTCTTCAACTTCCATTGGTTTTTTTTGAAAATAAGAGTTTAATTTGAGGTTGAAGAACTTTATTCAAATTTGTGGCAAACATTTGGTGTTGCAAAAGGGTGAAGATACCTTAGATTTGTGCCCAACTAGAACTATTGTAGTGCCTAATTGTTGTTTGGGGCTTCTGTACAATATATCCAAATTTCTAGGTTGTCCAACAGTCAAAAAATTTAGGAAAAATAACATAGGAATTTCTTAAATGAATATGCTCTTTGCCTTCTAACTTGATATATGTTTCAACAGCTTTAATGTATTCTAATTTGGATGAAACTTCTACAAATGGAACTCTTTAAAAGAACTAGCACCAATATATTTCAACTATTCTTTCCCACTTTATCCCTCCTACTCAAATAGAAATGAATGGTCATTTTATTGATTGTCAATATTGGTTAGTATTTCTTGCAATCTTAACTAATACATAGAAATCTTATCATCATGCTCATGACTTTATGCATACAATATGTGTGACTTAAATATAATAGTTACACCATAACTAAATATTTGGAACTCCATTAGAACCCCTTTGGAATTCCATGATCAAGCACTCACAAATTTGTAAAAACATATTAGCGTTTATAATATCTATTCTTTTTAGAAAATTGTGCTATGTGGCTTGTGCTCTATGCTAAAGAAGGGATGGTTGTTTAGCATGTGCACTTTCCAAATTGCACAAGATTGACATTGTAAAACTTGCCTTGTATTTTATGGTTGTGTAGATCCCTCCTTCTATTACAAATTTTGCAAACCTATTTGTAGATAGAAAAGTCACACAAAAAGGATCATTAAGTATTTTTCTTACATAGTTTTAATTTTCTATTATTCATTCAAATGTTAACATCAAAATCAAAATCATGTACATTGGAATGCCCTCTTAAGAAAATGCAATAAGGGACTACTCTAAGGTAGCCATGCACAAGGAGATGAATAGTCATCAATTATGTATTAGATAACCAATGAGTCATCTAGCTAGTAGCAAATATGTTATTGTACATAACCAATTGTACTTTTTTCAATCACAACCTTTGGTCTTTATATTTCAAAGGTGTAAAAAGCAAGTTGAAAGGTAAGAAGGTTATGAATTGCAACTTGTAATGGTAATGGTGATGGGTTACCAATGAGATGGTGCCATATTAGCGTTGGAAAGTCAACAACCAGTTATCACACATCATCTAGTGTAGTTGTGGTGTATTATGATTGACTACAAGTCCCTTAATATTGCAATTAGTCTTTAATCAATTTTGTTTGTAGTATGTGGTTGGAAATAGGAAGGTCTATATAATGAATATAGGTGAGCTATATATCTTGAGCTAAAAAATTCACATTATTAGAGTTAATTATAAAGGAAACCCCAGTTTGAAACAAGGGTGTCAGAGGAAGTTATAACTAAGAATAGTGTAAAAAAATACAACACCAAGCTCCATGGGACCTCAATTTTGGTGCTCCAAAGAGTTTCATCCCGTATTTTTCCCAAAGTACAACTCTGGTCCTACATTGTACACCTTTTACAATTAACTTTAATATATTTTGAGACAAAAAAATTTGAAATATTTTTGAAATCCTTCCAAACTCTATTTCCACACAAGGGAAAATTTCTATAGTCAAAAAATCCGTGCTGCAGATACAAGAAATTCCTTAAGTGGTTGGACATGGGTCGTAAGCTCCATGACATAGACCGTTTGTGCGACCTTTTTCAAGGCCAGAATATAGTTGGAAAGATCACTCCCAAGTCCCTGACACAAGAAGACCCGAACCTCAAACCGAACCCCAAACCGAACCGCAACCGAACCATTCTCCATCACGTATACGATTCCAAAATTAGCGCCTACCGTTGTCAACTATACCGAGCGGCGCGTGGTTTGCCTACTGGAAGGCTACAACACAACGTTAAGACTTAAGAGCCGTTGCCGTTGTGGGGTGGCGTGCACCTTGGACGTTGCTCCACACCGCTGCGACTTAGAAATCCGTTTTCGTCTCGTTCCTGGAATTCCACTGAATTTCGCTTCCAAACCATCCCAACGTCTCCCAACGTCGTAGTACCCAGCCTCTGCCTCTCAGTTGTCGCAATTCCATTCAGAATCGAAGCCGTTGTGGGGATTTTGCGAGAGGTGAAGAGGCATTCACGCTTCACGCTTGTCGTCAGGTGAGTGAGTGAGTTCCTTTGCGTATGAGCGTTTATTGTCACTTTTCTTGTTTCTTCATGTGATTCGAGTCGCTTCCCATTATGTTACCGATTGCGCATCCTTTGGGATCGAGAGTAGGCGGAAAAGAGAGTCCTTGGTGTGGGAATATGTTTACGTCTCTCGTTGATCGAGTGCACGGTAGTTGCGTGCATTTTCAGATGTCATTGTACCCGGTCATGATTCTTAGACTTTCTTGTTTGCATCCCGGATTCTGGCATTGAATTGAATGCGAATTGGGCTATATTTCGGTGGCGAATTTCGGTGGGGAAGGATTGCGAAGTCTCGGTGGGTGTGAGTGTATTGTTGGGATGTTTTCAGTGGGGAGGAGTTCCTTATCGAAGACTTGATGATTGAACTGTTGTTTTCTCGCCATTTTGCATCAGAGGAATTTCGAGTCCCTGCTGTGCGCCGAATGTGAAGGACTGTGTCAACGGACGAATTCCGGTGGAATATCCAAGACGGGCTCCAAGAATTCGAAAGAATCCTCCGTCGTTTTGCAGGCTGTACCTCTGTAGTTTTGCGCATTTTTCTTAATATATTTACAAGATTCAAGGAGGTCTGGGCACGGCGCATTTTTCACTTGGAATTCCTCTGCCATTACTACGACGGGGATTTCTGGTGGATTTCTGCAACCTCTGATTTCTGCTACAGCAAGCGTTGTTTTGTACTCGCAGCTGTATATATCTTGTTGGCGCCGACGACGTAGGAACGCTGCAGACAGAAAGAAAGAGAACTCCTGGACATTCGGTTGTGAATGTGTATGGGCGTCCGAATTGATTCCAGGCTTGGTTGTGGAATCTACTCCCTGACATTCGTAGGATTCGAAAAGAGTGAGTGGAAACGATCATGAGGGAGGAAGAAGGCGCCCACTACCTGAGTCCGCTGGTGAAACAGGACTTGGCCAAGCTTGACTCTGATGGCGACGCTCGGCGTCTGGCGGTCAAGTCGCTGAAGCTCTTTGCTGAGCAGCTGGACGCTTCGAACTTGCCCCGCTTCATCTCTCAGGTCTGACTTTTTCTTTTTTCTTCTTTTATTCCATTTTTCAGTCAGTGAACGCATGACTCCGGAGTGTATGAATGTGATGACAGTGTCGTTTTCATGGCAACACCTGAACGTAATATCCGGGGTTCTGTGTTCCTGGCACAGCCGAACTCAATTCTGTAGAGTGGAACTGGAAAAGCGTATAAATTTTGCAGTCTTAGAAGAAGAGACGAACGAATGTAGCAAAGTTTCTTATCTGTGTTGTCTTTTTCATGTTTCTTGCTGCACAGATTGCAGAATCTCGAGAGTCCGGAGCAACGCGATGCTACGCCATATCGATGTACGAGGAGGTGGCGCGGGTGCACGGCAAGCTCGTTGTGCCCCACATTCCCAAAATCATGGCCGCGTTGGTGCGCTCCGCGGCTGCCAGCGGCAGCTTTCCGCAGTTGCAAGCGGCGTGTGCGCGAGTGGCGGCCACTCTGGCCCGGCACTGCATTGACTCCACCACGTCTCAAGACGAGGCAGAGGAAATCATGTGGGAGATTTGCGCGCCTCTTATTGACGCTTTGGCAGGGAAATTGGAGCCTGTGGCCGCCACAGCAGCTGCTTGCATCCACGCCCTTGCCGAAACGGAGAAATGGAAATATGCTCGGGAAGAGATGGTTCACAGCGTGTGTCAACGGGTTACTGTAGTGTTGAGTGAGAAAGCAACTCGCACTGCAGCTCACATTCAGCTCATCCGCATTTTGGCATCGGTGAACCCCGACGTCCTCTGCCTCCATGGTGCCAACCTCTTGAGGGCTGGCGAGGAGATTCTGAAGGGGACTTCTAACCCCTGGCAGCTACGCAAGGGTGCCGCTCAGCTGCTTCAGTCGGTGCTCACCATCCTTGACAAGGAGACACTAGAGATGGAGCTCAATTCTGCTTTACATGTGAGTAGAGATTTTCACGTTGTGATTATACTTGCTCTATTCGTCACCATTCCTTGAGATGCTGCATGAATTACAAGACTTTATGAAACTATGTAATGTGAAAGTAGAGTTTTGTTATAAGTAATAAATGCCGAGCATGGCGAGGAATGTTATTTCTTGAACGTGGCTGCTTTTTTCTCTTTACTTGACATACTGTCAATGGTCGAATCTTGATCAATCATGCTCAATCAAGGGTCTCGAACCGACACTATCACATTCTCGGTCACGATTGACCATGTTTTTCATATCCCATGCCTGGTTGCCACCTGTAAATGGGATCCATTGAGGGTCATTGAGGTTATATCTAACAGGTGCTTTTGTTGATGTTAATGTTCTGCAGGCATTGGACAGTTGTCGTCTTGACCGGATATCACACGTAAGAATAGCGGTAAGCGAAGCTCTGCACATTGCGAAGATGTTAGATTCAGGAAATACCGGAACACGCTATTCCTTCGGCATGGCACCCAATCGGAAATCACACTCGGATCGGGGTACTTGGCTTCCAGAGGATCACGTCCCGGCGTCGCCAGCGTCGAAGCGGGGTGCGACCCCGAGGGCAGCGTCCAGGAGTCCTGCAAGAGGAAGACCGCGAACTGCGAGTCCTACGTCGCAAGAGTCACAGCGTTTATCCGTTTCCTCAGCTTCAACGTCAGCTTCAGAATCTGTGCACGCGCTGCGGTCGCCTGCAAGAAACCTCAAGAACATTGGTTTCAGGGCGAAGCGAGCGCCTCTTTACCCTGCTCGCACCAGCATGGGCTTTGTCCGTTCGCCTCGAACTCCAGGCACGTCTCCTTCGAGCTCTACCACCATCGCAGAAGAGTGCCGGTCACCATCACGTCGATGTGAGACAAATTGCTCCCATTCTCTTACGCTTAGTGTTGATCGTCCTATTCGCATTGAGCCCGGCTCCGTTTTGAATTGAAGAATCGGAGCATGTGTAGACCTTCCATATGATCTTAGCCTGAATCTGCTAGTCAAATTTATTTCTGACTGCGATTTTGCGCTTTGAGAAATTTAGATTGAATTCATTTCATATTGTTTTTTTCTGTTCGCCATTTGTATCATGTTTTTCTGACCTTGTGAAGTTTTGTATAGTCGAACAGGTTTCGCTTCAGAGTTTTTGAAAATTCTGCACATTCTGCAAAAATGTTCGTTGTAGGTCCTGACATGTGCCTTCTGATGTGCGTAGTGAATGTAAAGGAGTTCAATGTGCAATCACGAAGTACGGTAGCGAACGGTCACGTTTATTCGGGAGAGAATGCAGCTAGACATGGCGACAATTCCTTGCGACCGCGGGCTCCTCTGAAAGAAGTTCAAGATTCGGATTTACCCCTTCCTGAGCTCACAACCACGAAAAGTCCGAAAATCAGAGAGGATTCTGGACTGACACAATTCACTTCTGGTTTCGAAAATGCGAAGCCAAATTCTTCCAGTGGTCACGTGGAAGTGGTCCTGCCTCGGTTAAAGCTGACCATCTTGGAACAACATGAGCATTCAAGTGGCGAAAGAACGCCAATGCCGAAAGCTTCCAAGTTTAACTTGCAGACCGCTCTACCAAACGACTACGAACCAAGTAACGCGTCCTTGCATGGAACTGAATCTGCTACAGCTGATATTGAAGTGGAGAAACGACAGATTTTAACCCCCAAACCGCCAATCCATGCAGCAGCCGATGGATTACAACCGAGCTCACTGAAACGTTTCCACAAGCCTTTGACGCATATGGACATGAACTTAGAATTCGAGGAGAAGACCTTGACGGAAGATTTCCTTCCATTCTTGACACCGAAGAGACTGGTGCGCTCGCTGTCGAGTCTCTCCATCACGGGAAGCGCCATCTTCGATCAAGACATGAAGCTCACCCACGACGAAAGGTCTCCGTCCAAGGACGCGGATGCGGACGCGACTGAGACTGCAAGCGAGACAGGGTGGAGTGTGCGTGACAATCCCATTGCCAGCGAGGAATCCGTTGAGGGGAAGCGTTGTGGTTGTGCTTGCGAAGCTTCTCCCAGATTGTTCTCCGACTGCAGCCCGCGTGAGATTCGTATGATCTCTCCTTCCAAATCTCAACGCTCTCCTTTCGACCTTGCTTTGCGCGGTGCCTGTAGTCCTGACCACGAAGCTGATCACCCATGCCATTCATGCGTTTCGGCGGAGCAAACCTTCAATCAAAGCTTCTGGTCTCCAGTCAAGGACTTGGATGCATCCATAGGATTGCCCAGCTTGCTCCACAACGACGAAATCAATCTCTTGGAGTCTTCGAATCCGACCGAATGCACTGAGTCTTGTGATCAGGAAACAGACGAGGATGCTCTCCAAACGGGGAGTGAACAAGGGCTAATGAGCAGGGTAATGCAGAACTGGAGAAAGGTGTGCTGGTACACGGAAACCGCTTTGGGAGGGTCACTTTGTTTGGTCATCACTCTTCCTGTGACTATGATTATTGCCAAGACCCTGAATGAGTCGCTTGGAGAATCGTGTCTCCTTGTGCCCACGTAACTTCTTTGTCAAAGTCGAAGGGTTTGTAATGAGTTTTGGGTGGGTGACAAGAGGAGAGTTGTAAAATAGAATGATTCAGATGTGCCTTTGTTTTAGAGCAGACATTCTGATTTTTGGATCGGCTTATACCAGGACTGAGTGCCTGTAGTGCATAGAATTGGGCAAGAGAATTTGCCGGAGACTGTTAGCTGAGAATCAATCCGTTACTCGCGTTTTTGCTCTCTGGGCAAACATGAAAAAAGCACTGTTGTCTATATGAAATAAGTTGATTATTTCAATCGCTTAACATTGTTAATATAATCTTTTGTTTCTTATGAAAATGGAGACATACTCTAGCTTCTCGTTTTCCTATTGCTCCTCTTCCCTGCCAATTTAATTTTAACCCTTCCCCAAGAATCGAATCACATCTTTTGAAAATTTACGAAGACAGTTGCAAGCTACAACGTACAATAATGATGATAAGTAGTGTTACCAACACTAATTTATTTTAAAAAGCCATAAGTTTTTACTCTAGATGAATATTTTTACCAACTATGGGTGTAGAGTTTTCCCACTTAGAATGATACTAGGATTTATGCACTTTGTAAAAATATTTATGAAGAGTAAAAACTTATAGCATATCTAAAACAGTTAGTATAGGTAACAATATTTATCATCATTAGTGTGGTGATCACGATAAGTGTAATTTGAGGTTTCTTAATATGACATTTAGACCAAAAACGGCACAATTATAATCTACCAACATGGCTTATAGGCAACTTATAGATTCTTTAGGATTGCCAAGAATATGCTATCCCATTGATTCAATCAAAAATCTTCAAATTCCATTTATACGAGTACCAAATGCATTTTTCAAGTTCAAAATAATTTTCCAATGTATAAAGGTTAAATTTTAATAATTTCAGTGAACGTGGGTGTTATAGAGTGTATAGTTATATGTCAAGGCATGTGACTAATTTTGTGGTACGAAAAAACAATTTAAAATTTTTATTCTAATGCATGTAGAAAAAAGGTCCAAAATTGAGTCAATAGGATTGCAAACTTTGACATTCATTAACTTTTGAACTATGATTGTATTTTGCTTGGAATTTTTTAGAAGTGTAGAATGCCTCACATACAAGAACTTTTACATTCCCACATTTATTTATTTTCACTCATTCTTGCACTATAGCTTAATGAATACAAATGTCCATATCATTGATTCAATTTTGTAGCACAAATGTAGAAATATGATTTTTTTGGTGCTACAAGTATATTTTTATATTATTTATTTCCAAAAATTTGAGCTTATGCTTTTAGATATATTTTTGTTGATCCTAATTACTAAATAAGGTAGTACTCTTGTGTTTATGGATATCTTTTCTAAAGTACCTATACTTCAGAGGGAGCAAATCATTGCACAAATTGCCATTTGATTCTTTAGGTCCTTGGTATGAATTTATAAACTACTTAATCTTATGTTCTTGGCAACATTTTATACCAATTCACATTGCAAGGGTATCTTAGAAGTAATTTGACATGGAATTATGATGAAGCACTATTTAACTTATAAAGAAATGTGGTGTTTAAGGCCCAAGTTGCTTCAAAAACTTGTAATCAAAGTAAGGCTAAAATCTTCTTCTATATTTATTGTTTAACAAAATCAATTGTAGGATCCTTTAGTTTTCTTCTTGGAATCCACTTTCCTAATGCAGAAAAAAGTATTTTCAATTCCTCCCAAATGGTTAGGTTCCATCTTTCAAAAAAAATCATCTAAAAAATGTCCAAATCTTAAAACTAGCAATTCACTATTGTAAGTTTAAGAAATAAGTTGGAAATACATATAAAATATTTCATATTCAAGCTTGAAAAAATAGTAAGTAGAAAGAGGTAGAGTATAATTGAAAAATTCAAATTTCAACAATTATCATGTTGTAATAAACAATCTATATACTATATTGTCATTTTTTTCCAAAAAAGATATTGAAAATTAAATTCAATAAAGAACTTCAAAGTTTATTTTAGAGTAGAGATTCTATAATTGTCTGCAAACTAAAACTTGTAACTTTGATCTCATTAATTAAAATGGAACAATTCAAAGCTTTCTATATATATCTATACTAGTTTTTAAAAAATTGTTATGGAAAGTACTTTTATGCCTCAAAAACTAAAAAATTCAACAAAAATTAGAAAATTGATTACAAAAAGCCTCTAGGTTATTGGACCCATAAGTTGATGAACAATAGAATACTTTAGCCACCATGGCATGGCATTGATACATTTATATTTATTTTTATTTTTACTTTTATTTTTATTTTTTTCTAAAATTTGTTGTCAAGTTTAATCCTTCACTTCAAAAGCACTAAACTGTGTTTTCTGGGCAACATTGCGATCTAGGGCAACTCACTGTAAACGAAATTTTTATTTTATTTTGCTCAAATTTTCACCCAAAATTTCCCAAGGAGTAGCTTTAAAACCCGACAATTTTCATAACTTTTGAATACATGGTTAAAAAGTTATTGCATGACATTTCATTTCATTGCTCGGTGGGCAATCCAAAAATTTCTTAAGAAATCACTTTTTTAAGAAATAAAAATTTGAAATTGGTTTTCTAAATTTATATATAGGTAAAAAGCTTTGAATCATTATATTTAGATTAATAAGATGAAAGTTATGAGAAGTTTAAATTTGCAAGCAATTACTTATGGAATATCTATTCTAAAATAAACTTTCAAGTCCTTTATTTCAATTCAATTTTCAATATTTATGAAATAAAATAAAATCATAGGATGTAAATTGTTAGTTATAACATTGCAACCTTTGGGATTGGCATTTTTCAATTCCATAATTATATTTGTATCAACTTAGTGTTACTATACATTGAAACTCGCCTGCCACTCCAGTTTCCCATTAGTTCCCCCCCTCCTTTCTCAAAAAATTTGTGAGCCGTTGATTTTTTTGAAAAAAAATGCTTACCCTCAAAATTGACGTTGATTTCTCAAAAAATCACAAGATGTTGATCTTGTGAAATTTAATCTAAGCCATTCAAATATAAAATACAAATACTGAATACAAATATGAATACAGGTATGAGTACTGGATATGAGTACTAAATACGTGTATTGAATACAATATCGAATACGTGTACTGAATATGGATATTGAATACGGGTACTGAATACGGATACAATATTGGATACGGGATCAATTGTCCCATATTGTTTGTCAAGAACTTTGATTCTGAAGATTACAAAAGGGGGTGGGGGTGAGTGGGGGTGAGATAAAAAAATTTAAATCAGATTCTAAATGATAGGTGGGGTGAGTGGGGGTGGTAAAATAAAAATTGAGGGGGGGAATGCATAGTGACACAAAGTGTCACTATACACCTTGAGTGCCTAATAACTACATTACACAAAATGAACTACTAGAAAACCATGACCAAATGAACAAAAAATCAATTGATTTTTGTTGTCTGGGGCATTGTAATGACCATTTTTATTGATTTTTGAACTTTCTATAAAAGCCAACAAAATGATCACAACTTTCTATTGATTTGAATAGTACAATGTTTAAATTAATAAAATATTAGGGAATCTAGAATTTTTGTAATCTTTAGGAATCTTTTTGAAACCTTTTGGAATCTTCTAAAATCTTTGGACTCTACTTAATACATTCATAAGATTCTAGAATGTTTTTGTATTGTAGCAATAGGGCAAGATTGGCAAGGTCTTGGGGCATGATTTCAAGTCATTTTCTACTTTGGGCAAGTTTTTTCAAGTGCAATATTTGTTGAATATAATTCTTGTGAATTTTTTTAGCAAACTGGTGTTTCTCTACTAACTTGATGTTTAGAAAATTTCATACCAATCTAAGTTGTGATTAAATATTTATGTCTCCAAAGGTCATTATTTTTAGTAACGGGTAGTTTTAAACATCCATCACATTTAAATCTAGTAGGTATAAGATTCTTTATACATACTTTCAACAAGATTGTAAGCATAATTCCAAAAGTTGAAAGGTATACAAATATACAATTTTAACTTACAAAAGTTTGAAATAAGTTTCCCTCATTTGTACAATATTTAAAACACCATGGTTGAAATTCTATGTACAATGAATTTTATTTAAAAAATAATCATTCATAATTTGGTATTAGTTTTTTAATAACTTTTCTTAGTTCAAAGTTTTTTGTAAGAAGTTATTATACTATGCAAAATGGCCTTCAAAGTCATCTAAAATATAAAAACACCTTAGGTAAATGCATAAGTAAGAAAAAAAACTATTGTACATTAAGTTCTAATGGTGGTGTGGTAGTTAGGGCCTTGAGCAATTGAGCTTGTAGGCACTAAGTCCATGTTTCAAATCCAATGGACATCTTTGGAGTCCTTGTATTATTGCATGGAATTAAAAGGCAACTTGAAAGTCAATTTTTTATTACTACCCAAAGTTTTTGACCAATAAAAAAAATTCTTTTTTTAATTTCGGAATTGTCCAAATCAACAAAAAAAATTCAACAAATTTTAGTTGAAAATTTTCCAATACAACACATCCAAAACAATAGACATTATCAACAAATTTCAGTTAAAATTCAATTGTTTTAGTAGTTGCATTTTATAGTAGAGAGGTAGTACCAAGGGTACTATGAGCTTTTGAAAAAAAATATTTAGAAAAAAATAAAACATATGAAATATTGTGTTCTTCTCAGAGAATATTTAGAAATTAAATAAATTATATGATATAAAAATAAATTGAAAGAAATATATATCTTTGAAGTTAGAAGTTAGAAAAGATATTATGCAAAAGTTGTACGTATATAAAATAATTTCAAAGAAATTTCAAAAAGTTATTTATTTAAATATTTTTATTTTTAGAAATAATAAAATAATTCTAGAAATTATAAAATAAATTGTTCATTGATTCTTCTTTAAAAAGTCTCTAGTCAATATTTTACTTGCTAAGATAATCAAGCTCCATTGTAATAATCCCTTCAATAGTCTTGTTATTCTAAGAGACAACTTCAAATATCAAGTTTCGAATTCATAATTATTTTTTAAGGCAAGATATAGTATTAGAAATCTTCTAATCTCCAAATATAACATCCAAAATTTCAAGTTAATGTTTTTCAAGTATGAAAATTTTATTTATGTGTAAAATAGTCATGAAGTTATTATGCAAAATTTATAGTAAAAAAATCCAACTCCTTGAGACATTATATAGTGGCAAGTGTTTCTAGCAATCACCTCTATATTAAAGTACGTCTTTACTCTCCCCACTACTAGTGATACTTATATATTTTAATTTAATACTAAAAATATGGGACAAAGTGATGATATTTCATTATTTTTTTTCATAGTGTACATAAAGGTTATATTTTGGATTTAAGACTTTGGTAACAACTATATTTTAATAGATATAAAAGGCCCCCTCCAAGAAATTTAACATTTAGAACTTAAAGAATAAAAATCAAGTGAAAATTACAATTAATCAATCTATAATCAATTTTAGAAGAAATTACCCCTAATTCTTAAAGATTAATAAAAATTGAATGAAACAAAGGCTTTTGAGCAAACATCAATCTATCCAATTAAACTACTTAGAGGTCAACATTGAGATGAAAATCAAAAGAATCTTACAACTTTTGCAATAATTATTGGAATGGCATGAAGCAAAGTCTTCTTTGCTAAATATGTCAATTCAAAATTATCCTAATAATAAATTGCAAAATTCTAAAAGTATAAAGTCACTAGAATATGGTCAAATTTGTAAAAATCCTAAAATATATTCTTCATTACTCTAGCACTTAATAATTCATATGAACCAAATTCTAAATCAACTCCAACTAAAAGGTCAATGAAAAAAGTTACATTGTAATCCTTTCATTTTTTTAATCAAATTGAACCTTGATCTAAATTAATAAGGGATTTATCATTTTCTCTTAGAAAGGTCACTAGCATGGACTTTAGAAAGTGAGATGGGTCTAAACATAAACTATCATTTATATTTAATAATTAATATTTTCTATTAATTCATCACCAAACTCCAAAATTGCATATTGAAACTTTTTTTTTGCTTTGGTGGATCATATTGGAAAGTAGTTGATGTAGACAAAGAATATGCATTTTGTAGTATTTTGTCAACTTTAGGCAACAATAATTCTATGGCATCCACTGGATCTTTATTTTGCCAACCTCAACCTCGTTGATGCCTATCGGTTCTATAGGTTCTATGTCAAAATTTTACGTTTGTAGAAATGGAAGTGGGTAGTGTAGTTTGGATTTTGCCTACTCCATAAAACATCTAGAACTATAGTATAGAGGTTCAATATCCAAGGAATGATCAAATAGTCTAACGTAATGCAACTA
Source organism: Pseudoscleropodium purum (assembly GCA_963969395.1). Taxonomy (NCBI): domain Eukaryota; kingdom Viridiplantae; phylum Streptophyta; class Bryopsida; order Hypnales; family Brachytheciaceae; genus Pseudoscleropodium; species Pseudoscleropodium purum. The sequence continues at coordinate 24,936,349 of OZ017796.1, forward strand.
GAGTCATTTTTATTAATAGACCTAATCATACAATGTCAATTTTAAATGAGAATAACATTTCAATATCCCATTGGTTCTAGGAATTGGGATCACTCATTTATCCAATAATTAATTTCCATCCGACACGCATGGATGCACAATACAAATATGAAGTCCCAGTCTTATCCTAGTATGTTGGTTCAAACAAGAAGCACATTTATGTGAGGGAAACATAACATATAGCTTTAGTCAAACAAGTCTTCATTTCCTATTGCATTTGCTTAAAGCATAGGCTCACAATATTTGCTTAAAGCGTCACTCATCATTCATCAAACCACATGTTAATATAAACAATTTTATCATACTTCAGTGTCTCAATATTTGCTTATAGCATTCTATAATAAATTACTTGAAGCCATTCTGTCAAAACAATCTAACTGCATACTCACTTAGTTGACTGTAAAACTATCTAATTGCTTTAAGCGTTCACAACACAAGGCTATGATCTATACAGATTCTCAATCATACTTAATCCAATTAAATTCAGTTCTACAAATTCTAAAACCACTTCAAGCTATAGTTTAGGTTACAATTATCCAATCATTGAATATACACACAAATTCATATACTCACCCAATCACTAGGATTTCTACAAAAGATATATAATCTAAATATCTTCTAATGCACTCATATAATATTCAGCTTCAAACCAGCCATCTATTTCAGTATGAACACTTAAAATTATCTCTCAATTATAAACACATTCCCATTGCTTAAGCATACATCACTCACTGATAAGCTTAAAGTATATACAAGAATACTTACACAACAATCATCCAGCTTCAAGCCATAAGTCTAATTCAATTCATATTTCTTACGCTTAAAGCTAACACTCAATCAGAAGACTTAACAGAAATTGTTCCAAGCATTCAACACTTGCAAAATCAATAACACTACACACTTAAGAGGACACAACTTGGTTCAACCATCCAAACAATATTTATCACAACAAACTACTTTAAGCTACAACCTTCCACTCAGCAATTGCTTTAAGCCTCAATGAAAACACACTGCTAAAGCATATGCAACAATCACAATGATGAAATCAAAATTAGATTACAACAACAACTTTAAGCATCTAAGTATATAAATTCCTTTCACATGAAATTACACAACAACAAACTATACCCAATCACTGGGACTTTGAAACTAAATCAATCACAAACAATTGTCTAATCATTGGATCTTCAATCTTACTCTAAATACACATAGAAAGATGCCCAATTACTGGGACTTACACACAAGTACAAATATATGTTTAAAGCTTTATTACAAAGATGAAAATCACTTGAACAAGAATACAATTGGAAACTCTAACACACACACACACAAAAAAAGAGGCTCCAAGCCTTATAATACCAGTCTAAGTACGCTTCCAAATTCAACTCGGTTAAATGGTTAATAACCTAACTCTTGCACTTTCTGGAATCCCATGGCAATACTCTAAATCAATAACATCTAAACTCCTATCACCAAGTTTTCCAAAAATTGAGTCTAATTTGAATCTTATTCACATACAAAACAAAAGAAAAAATTTATTCAATAAATTTACACACTTACAGGTAGTAATCAAAATTGTCAAATTATAGAACTTCATGAGAAAGAGGATTCTCTTACAGAGCAATTGAATATTCTCACTTCTCATGTTGCCTCTCTCATTACTCGATTAGATGTAATGGAATTGCGTTGCAAGTATTGGGAGCACTGGGAGCCTATTTAGAGAAAACCCTAAATGTTTGTAGTCGTGCCTTCTTTGACAAATATCTTAATACTTTTTATGAAACAATCCAAGTTCATGGATATTTGAAGGAAGGTGACCTTACTTCCAAGAAAGCATGGTTGAATTTTATCGAGGTGGCATAGTCTGTGGATTCAAGTTGCTATATGATGGTCATCTTCGACAAGCAAATTCACATTACTCTTGATGTTCTCAAGAGGATGAAAATGTTTAAATGTCTATCAAATGCAGTTTCTAAGACAAGTGCCCACCAAACAACATATTTCAATGCTGCCTTATGTTTGGCAAAGAATGTTTTTTTTTTGATGGATTTTTCTAGACATTTAATGTAACAAGCCCTATTTTTATGTCAACAATTACGTTCACTGTAACATGAAGATGTTACAGTGGATGTAATTGTTGACATAAAAACACGACTTGTTATATTAGATGTCTAGAAAAATTCATCAACCTAGAAACATGAAAATCCCAAAAAACACAAGCTCTTTCTAGTGAGATGGTTGCTTACAGACATACATACTAGACTTAGAGATCTATAATCTACTTCCAAAGCCACCTATTGAATAAATATACCAACATTATACAACAACCCAATGGATCTTCATGTGAAATCTTTGCAATAGCCTATACCATAGACATTGCTTTCCATATCACACTCTCAAGGTACCTATTTGTAGAAACACTACAATGATGAAGTGTTCACGTCATTCTCCAAAGCTGTTCTTGACAACCTTTCTTTCTAAGCTTCAATATTTGTGTATGAAATTTTATCACCAAAGTAACTTTAAATTCCAATATAGAGCTATGAAATCTTCATTTGGTCGTGACTAGTTTCACAAAAAATAGCAAAGTCCTAATGATGATACATGTATTTTTTTCAATTATATAAATTTATAAATAAATATGGGCCTCAAAAAATATTCAACTCTGAAGGGTCAAGGTATCTATTTGTTCAAGTACTTATTATAATGTACACAAAGTTGTAATGTTATAAAATGATTATTAATTTACTATAACATAATGCAATTGTCGATGGAAGGATATACTCCCTTTGTTTCAAAATAAATTTGTAGTTTCTAGTGGAAAACTATAGAAATACCATAATTTTATATCAAGATAGAGGGAATACACAATGTTTGAAGCAAGAAGTTGTATCTTAACTCATATGGCTTTGTTTCATGGCTTTAGTCATGTGACCTCAAAAGTTTGTGGATTTTTATTTTGTCTATTTACAACTAGTACAAATTTCAAAAACTGAGTTCAAATTTGTATTTCTTAAAATAAAATAAAAATTAAGTGTTGTGGTGCTATCTATGTTGAAAAAGAAACTACACCATATCATATAATAATATTTCAATAATGTAATTAAAAGTTTTGAAATTTGTTGCACCTTACAGCTACTCTTTGATCACATATTGTATGAAATTTTTAAAAGAAAATCCCTTTTGCAAACAAATGTCTGAGAACACTAAGTTGTCCACCGGGGTTGTCCAAAAAAATTGAATTTATTAGGTCCTTTAGAAGAAAAATCATATTTGCATTGATCTTCATTTAATTTTTTACTAAGAAAATCAATATATTGATAACTGATTAGAATATATATTACTACTCAATAGTTTTTTAATTTACAAATGCCCCAAATATCTATTTTTTAGTGGAAAAAAATGAAAATTTTGCAATACCATCACCCCATTGTGTCAATTACAAGATTTAAGAAAAATAGAGTATCCTTACTTGATACCATAGTGTGAAATATTTGTGCCTACAACACTATTATCTCATAACGGATTGGGGCACATTTGAGGTGCAAATTGTCAAAAATTTCAACCTTTACTCTTTTACGATAGTGAGGAAAAACAAATAAAATTTTTAAAAAAAACTTTCAATTGTACAAATTTGTACTAAACTACTAAACCGTCTATCCCTTTATAATGACTATTTTTATTCCTGTCATAGTGGTCATATTGGGGAAGTGACACAAGATACTTTGCTTTTAAAGCACCCATGCTCTAAAAGCAATCATGACACAGAGGTATATTTTGCTTTCTTCAATGTATTGGCAATGTACATTTTAGGAGGTGGTTACTTTTAGTAACCATTGCATTTCAACTTCAAAAATTTGTAACTAGTACCAAAAAGGTTTAAGAAAACATGAATCAATTAACTTGTGTTAGATGCCAATTCCATTTTTCTTCATACAAAATTCTTAATCAAAATTGTATCAACGAGTTTAGTTTTCCGAAAAAGCAATCAATTCTTAAATGGTTGCTTTAAGAGTAAAACCTTACTATGGAATTAGCATGCAATAGTCACATAAACCCCTTAAGGACCACAAGGTAGTTGAAATTTCTAAATTGTGAAGATGTATTACAAAATGCAATTTAAAATAATAATTTAATAATGACTTGTAAACAATAGTTGTAAAATATAATCCATAGATTGTATCCATGTGGCAAGATTACTTAGTATACAAGCCAATATCTTTTAATAAATTTGAAGTCAAAAATTAAAAATTACTTGTAAAATTGATTGTAGATTGCAAATTAGTGATTTCACAAGAATTTTCTTTCTTAAAGTCAAAATATTAAATTCTAACCATAGAGATTTTTGGAAATTTTTGTTTAACACTTTTATTCAAGTTGTTTTTGTAGGGTCATTTTTGAATTGAAAAAATTAATTTTTGAGGCCAGACCTACTAGGTGCCTTTGAATTATAGAATACTTGAACAAGGGATGAATGCAAAGACATCCCAATCACACAAAAATGCATTTCCTCATCCATCAATTTTTTTAGATTCTTAGGTTAGTTTTCTAGCATTTAAACGGTAGTGGTGCTTCAAACCTTAAAGGCAACACACCCATTGATGTATAGCTTGTTTCCAAATTATTACATTTGTTTGTCTATTGAAGTTACATCAATGAGTACAATAGTTACAATATTGAGTTTAGTACATTCTTGATTAGGGACATCCATTTCCAAAAATCTTCTCACAATATAGAATTTGTCAAATTACAGGGTGGGTATTGACATTGAAGGCGAGGGGCTTGGCCACTGGAGCTAAAGATTGACAAAAACAATGCTTTGCAATACTCATGAACTTGATGCATTGCCCTAAATTCATTAGAAGAAATTCACATTATTCTAGCTAATGATTCTTTTACAATCTAACACAATTGTCTTGGAAATAACGCAAATTTACAAAATTGTGACTAAAATAATACTAAACTACATAGTGTAAATTGCTATTGTGTTCAATTGAACAAAATGTATTAGTTGGAATAATAAAAATTTCTTTTAGTGCTTGCTTGACTTGTACAAAACCGATAACCATGAAGAGCAAAACAATTAAAAATGGCTTTAGTCAACAACAAGGGAGGAGAATTTTTTTTAAAAAGCAAAACAAAGTTTCACCAATCAAGAATTGCTAAAAAGCAAGAAGGCCTCTTTAAAGCTTCAAACACAATCCCTTTATATTCAATGACCAAATTGAACATGTATATTCAAACTATAAATATATAAGAAAATCTCATTCAATGCACAAAGAACCTCTACCTTTACTTTCATCTAAATATGACTAAATGGTGCAAAGAAAGTTGTAAAACTCAAAGAGAATCATATAGAGTCAAATAAAAGGCTCTAAATTTTTATATGACTTAGAGAAAAACAATTAGAAATGGATCAGCTTAGTAAGTGTAGAAGATAAATTTCCAAAAAACAAGTAAAATTTGAACATTCAAAACTATTAAGAGCAAAGAGGAGACATTGAAGCTTCAATATATAAATCCTTGACATCATTTGGCCAACTTGAAATATAAATCCCAACCATGATGGAATACTCTAAGAAATATTAGCCAATGTGGAAAGGATCCTACACTTGAGGGGGTCACTTACAGTGTCCGTTAGAAACCATGAGCGACCAAAATTTTGGACCCCCTGTATACTTTTTGAATTTTAAATAAAACAAATCAAAATAAATATGAAGAGATTTTCCTACTTTGAAAGTTTATGTTTTAAATTACTGATATATTTATTTGTTAATAATGATTAGTTATAAATTTTTGAAGTAAAAAGATACATTGTAGAACTAAAAAATAATTTTCATACCCCTATATTATATAAGAAAAAATTATTTTAAAAATGAACAAAAAATTCCTAAAAATAATTCTCTATTTAAAGCTCATTTTGAGTTGAATGTTCATTCAATGGTCATTTAAATGTGTTCTCTATAATTATTTGAGTTGAAAAACATGCCATTTTAGTTCATTTTTAACCTCTTCTAGAAATCATTTCATATTTTATTTGAGTTGGAAATTTTGGCAATAGAAACCTATAGTCATTATTAAACAAAGCTCAAAATTTTAGGTTGAAATGATAGTTTATTAGAAACCACTTGTTTGCTCATGGTTTCTAATAGATACTCTAAGTGACCCCCCCAAGATCCTATACATAATTCCAACCATGCTAGCATATGAGCATGGAAATGCAAGCATATGAGTCTCAACATATGTATAAGTAGATATCTTGAAAACCATTTATAGTGCTTATAACATAAACATCTATAAATATAGATATCTATAATACATGTACAATGGTACTAGTACGTGAGTCCAATAATGCAAGTTTGTGAGCATTGAGCCTACAATATAGGTACCTGTAATATAGATACCACGCACTATAGAATGTGTATGTATCATAAACACCTATAATAAAGGTATTTGTAATATATATATATATATATATATATTCATAGATGATTTTTAGAATATATACACCTAAAGCATAGGTGTGTAGTATTCTAGATTCATGGATTCACACTCCTATACTCAGTTAATAGCAACCCTCAACTCATGTCCCCATGATTCTACGCTCACATAATAGCACTCCTACACCTAAACCAAGGATACAATATCCATTAGTACTTTCAATTTGAAATTAACAAATTTAACTATTGGTATCAATTGGAGTTTGGAGGAAAATAATCAATGACGAATCGATATTGAAGGAGATTAATCCATAGATTCTGTAGTTGACAGGATGCGACTGGTTATCTTTGAAGATAAACTTGTCTATTTCCCTAGAAGGATGACCAAAACCAAGCTTGGGAGGGAGCTCCAACAATTTCCTAGCTGAACACTAATTCATATGGTGTCCAAATAACTCATACTAGTGCGTTGGAATTCTAGCTCTTTTATTTTTAGCCCTTGAATGCCGAGGCGGATGTTTTGTGTAAGATGGATGATAGGAAATCAAACTGTAAAGGATAGAAGTGCAACTATTCATCCTCAAAATTTGTTTGGGAAAGGGAAGATCTTCTACAATAATTTGACTTGCAATGACTACTTTTGCAATTTTGGAGGCTAGTGATTTACACAGTAATAGAAAAGGATGATTTTGAAGGTCACCTCATTAGCGTTTTAAGTGGGAGGTCCATAAACTAACCATTTAAGAACTGGAATTGATTTTTGGAGAGGTGAAACTTCTTCAAATATTTTTTAGTAAATATTTTTTGGAAGACAAGTAGAATTGGCATCTAACCTAGGTCGTTTCATATTTTTTTGGAGCTTTGTAGCATTGGTTATGAAATTTTGAAGCTGAAATGGTATAGGGCTCTAATAGTATCCACCTCCTAAAATGTACACATTTTGTACATAGCTGAAGGCTACAAAAAAGCAACATATATATGCACTGTACATTCAAGAAAATGGACGCTTTAGAACCTATGTGTTTTTAAAACCTCTTACCTTTAACCCTGGAGCGCTCTGACATCCATTTTTTGGACGATGAATAGATTGAAGTTGTTGTTTTTGTTTCATTCGTGCTTGGATGAAAGTCATCCTAATTTTTGGTGATACTCTATCAAGTTCTTGTCTTATCTAATGGTTGGATTTGGTGTTATTAGAATACTAATTTTTCTAAAATTACAAATGCAGAAGTATGTCAAGTGGTCAAATTGCATTAACTCTAGTTCAAAACCAGATTAGCAAAAAATGAGGTCCTAGATGTAATGAACACAAAAATTTCAAAAAATCACCATATCAAGATAACCTCATTTCAAATCTGTTGCTACAAGTTTTACTCAAAAAATGATAATAGTTTGCTTGGCATTGAATTTAGAAGGAATTTTGAAATTCCCCTTTCAAAATTTATAGAAAAATATTGGTGATAGCATTAGTGAATCTGACCGTATGGATAGAATCTACAATTCAAAATCTACAACTTTCATTTGTACATCAATTCCAAAACATTCTTCCAAATAACACTTTATAACAGTTTTTTTTTATTTGTCAAATTTGGAAATGGATCCAGACTTTTAGGGGTTTAAGGGTGTAAGTTAGTAACTAAGCTCAGATGTAATTAGTGTCTGGATTTGTTGGGGCGCGTAACTTACCTGAAGGTATACCAATTGATGAAGTGCTCCATTAACTCAGTAATGCACAAACTCCAACACCAAACATGCACATGATCACAGTCTCTCTGAGTCTCATAATTCTCATTTAGTGCTAATCACCCCAAAAATTGTGCTAATCAACAAATGATCCAAAGAGCACCAGTGACAGTGCCGTTATTTAAAGTGACTCAGGGAGGTGCACGGGGAGTGATAAATTCGAGATAAATTCGTTTTAAATTCGTGTTAAATTCGAGATAAATTCATGATAAATTTGCCACAAGAGCGCCAGTAGCGCAGAATCATTGAGACCCAAACGAAGCAAAATGAAGGAAGTGGGAGCCTCAGTCCTCAGCTCAGCAGCAGACCCATTCAATATAGAAATTCAAATTTTGAAAAAATGAACCTATTTTACCAATTCATACCGTCCTTGGATTAAAAGAAAGAAAAAGAAAAAGAAACTAACGTGGTTTGGTACACTACAGTTAACTTATCATACTCTTTCTCTTGCAATGAGTTAATTCTTGGGACTGTTCCGAAAAGGACAAAAAAGAAAAAATCGCACGTGTGATACCCGCACTGGATAGAATACTCCCACCCGGCCGTCTTCAATACAGTGGTCCCAAATTGTGATTTTCATATATAGCTCAAGTTGCAAAAAAACCCACTACTACTGTGCTAGAAATTCAAATTTAACACTGTGTTATTCACTGTATATTTATTTATTTTGGCAGAAGTGAAAATGCTTCAAACTCACTGCAAACAGGAGTAAGGGAGCCAACCCATTTCTGGCCGCTTAAGCAATTTTGCATACCTGGAGAGCTGTTTTCTTGAGTGGAGAAATTTTTCCATGTATAGAAAGAGCATAGAAGGATTCCACATTTTTTCAGAATTTTATTTTTCAAAACATAATTCTTGTAAATTTTTTAGTTGAAGATTCCATTTGACCTATTCTTGTCATATAGACTCTCCCTATTTCTAGTCGCTGGTTGGTTGCAAATTCAACCAAGACTACAACCAATCATAATGTGCCACAATTGCATTGGAAATTGTGGCACAATTAATCTCCTATTTTCTCCTGCCTACTGTATGAAAATGGGTTCATGATTAGAAATGGGTTAGCTCCCTTACCATAACTTTGCCTATGACAGTCCAAATGGGAGGAACCATCTCAAGCAAAATTATACTAATGGTGTACATTCCAGTTCTTGAAATGTGCATCAGTAGAATAATTTTGGCTGTCATGGGCTCCCTTCCATTTTGGTTAAGAAGCGAAGGAATGGTATTCATATATACTTCTGTAGCAGTAAAAAAAAAATGATCCAAATTTGGCTAACTTAAATTTAGTCCCATTTGTGAACACTGCTTCAATGCCGCAGCAAAGCACACGGAAACGACGGGGTACTGAATTCTCTATCACTTTTGCGTGAACAAATTTGCACAAAGTCCGAGAACAAGATGCTGTGCTGTACTGGACAGTCCAGCCATGGCCCATGGCGTGCTTGCCGCCATGAAGAACGTTGGGACTCGGGACTTGAGAGCAGCGGGAGCGCCAACGGGACTGTCACGTACATTTTCACGGACCTTACGTTTGAATTTGTGCCCGCCCAAAATTTGAATTCAGTTGCTGCAGTAACGTTATCTGTCGCAACTGGTCTGACGGTTTTTACTTAATGGCGCTGTCGGCACTTCCTTGTCTTTCTCAGCTTGCTTGTTTCAAATTCCGTTTTGGTGTCCCGTTCGTTTACCTACTTTTTCTAATTTGCGTGTCGAAGCGGTACGTACATTGTAACGAGCCCTGTGTTGCATTTTGGTGGAAGTTATCGGTTGGCTTGGCTTGGGTCTTTCTCGTTTTCGTTAGGTTGGGGAGGTTTTGTCGCGCGAGGGTGAGGTCGTTTCTTGAAGCGCTTCTTTCTTCTGGAGTGTGTGCGTTTTGAATTCTTGGTTGAGCCTCTTCTGGGACACAGAGCGGTGAAGTTAGTGAAAGCGCGGGACTTCTGTTTGACGCTGGAGGGGTGTCTCTCGAGACTTTTGCGTGGCGTCTTTTTTTTTGCGAGGTTTATCGGATGTATGCTGAGAATTAGACTACTAAGGTCGTAATGTGGGATTTGCCAGTTTGAATGGCGGGCTAAGCTCGACATACTAAACGACGTAGCCACTATTGAAGCCGTACGCTGGCATTGAGCTGCAGGGAGATTTCATATGGACGTCCTCTTCAGGGGTTGGTAACGAGGAAATCGTTAAGGTGAACATTTTGCTTCCCAATCTGGAGGTGGAGGGTTTCCGGACTCGCCGTGGTCTTGATATCAAATGGCTGACTAGGTTCTTGTAAGACGTGACCAGAGGGAGCAGGTGCAAGTTGTGAGAAGTTTTTTCAAAGTCAGGTACGGTTTCTTATGCGTTCTCATTCCAATATAGTTTCTACTCATTAGATGTGCTCCTCAATGTGCAAGTTTCGAAGATAGTGTAGAAAAGTCATAACAGGTGTGTTGTGTGATTTATAAAATGGTTCTTTTCAAATTGGACTACAACACAAAGCACAGAGCTGCTATAAGGGTCACTTCCAAGTAGATTGCAGCATCATCACTTCAATTTTGATATTCCCTTCTTTCACAGTCGGTTCCACTGATACCTCGATTCACGCAAATTTTCGTGGTTACTCTTTGAATCAGGAGGATATTGCAAGCATGATGAAACAGAGTCTCCGTGCGCGTCAATTGAGTGATGCCGAAGCTTCCAACAGGACGGTTAGCCGTTCTTTGAAATCGGTTTCGATTGGGGGTCGTCAGAACTGTCTGCCACAAGCGCGTGTATTGGTGTCTAGGGGCCTAAACTGTATCCATTGCGCACAATTTTGCAAGTCTTGAAGTCCACTTGTCTGTGGTAGCAATTAGAAAGGTGCAAAGCAGGTAACCAGGTGCAAATAGACATATCAAGCGAACGCTGACGATTGTCAATGAGTATCGCACCAAACCCGATCCTTATGGGACTTTCGGATGTGCTGGATGGCACATCAGACTGGATGCTTAACGGACAGAACGAGGGTGCCAAGGAGCTGCTCGGGGGCCATGCGACGGGAAAATGTGATAGTAGCTGGAGGGAACTAAAACTTTCGGAATGCTTGAAGGAGCTCGCATCATTTCAAAGGTCTGTGTTAGAAGAGCTTCCCGAGGAGAACCCTCTGCTGCCGAAAGACCTCAATAGCACTCTGTTTACGGCGGGGTTAACCCAGTCCTTACGAGATAAAGACACCGAATCACTGTCCTCTGAAGTGACGAACACAAGACGACGTGAGGTGAAAGACATACAACAGAAGCCGTGGTCGTTCTCTACAAAATCTTCCTCACGGTCGTCGAATGCCGGCTTAGGCAAGGGTGAAAAAATGATCCGAGTGTCCAAGAAATCGCCTATTGGGGCTGCGAAGCCAAGACAATATGTCATACATTCTAACCCCCTTGCGAGTGATCCGAGGCTGTCTGCAACTTCATCGAAGAGGAGAGAGTCACTTGACCAATCACCCACCAATTGCCGGCGCATGAGTAACTCCCCTTCATTCAAAACGAAGTCAGCCGAGAGAAAGAAAAATGGATTTGGTGCCCTGGGGTCAAATTTGGCGGGGAGAATGAAGACCCTGGAACGCACTTCAACCAGCAAGGCACCAAAGCTCACGGACAGGCAAAAGGTGCTTCTCAAGAGAGTGATGAACAGTCCGACGAATACGCCAATGACTGGATTAAAACGGATCCAGAGAGACAAGTCTGGTGTCCTCGCTGCAAGCGTGGATCTTTCTGCCGCAGCTCGTAGAGCTCGTCGTTTGTCTCAAGTTCTCAGAAGCGAGCACGAAATTAAGCATCAGAATCAGCAGTATGCGAAAGAGTTGCAAGATCTACGGCGACAATATGCCATTAAGGAAGAGGAGGTAATTTTTTGAGTTCTAGACGTCAAGTAGAGAGTTTCGTTTTGTGTTCCTTAATCCAAAGCTAATTGCCCACTGCATATGTCATTCTGTCAATAACTCGATGCAAATTTCTCGGTCGACCCGGATTTGCATCCCTGAATATTTGGTACCTTTGCTGCCAACACCAGACAATATGCACGGTGAACCCCTCCTACAGTAAATGCATCAGTCTCATACTTTTTGTGCACCACATGTTTTGAGGATTGTGCAGGCTGCTAGAGCTCAATCGGCGGGTATGCTTCTGCGGCAAGTATGTGCAAACCAGGCCGAAGAGCTGAAGGCATACAAGGGAGCGTTTCCAACTCTCATGAAAGATATGTCTGACCTACGAGAGAACTACTACAAGCAAGAGAAAGAACTGCAGGCAGAGATCAACTTGAAACTTAGCCTTGAGGCAGAGGGCTCCGAACTTCGGGACCGGGTTAACTGTCTGACAAATGACATCAAACAGGTACCTCGTCACATCGGATATGTTTTTATGTTTCACAACAATTCAGCGATGACGAATTTATGCTTCCCGATTGTTGTGTTCTGATTTGTAGTTGCTGGGTTAAGCTCCAGAGTGAGTGTCGCGAAATAGATTTAAACGATTTGCAGATCTCTTTTGTTGAGAACTTTTGAGTTCTAACGTCTTTGCCATGTATGTGAAGACAAGAACGTTAAACACCGTTCTAGCAGAACGTGTTCATCAGTATGAGAAGTCCCAGTGCACTAGTTGTCGGCTCCACATCAACCAAAAGTCTGTGAAGAAAGAGGTATGTGATCTATACTTCCCTCTTTCTGTAAACCTGGTGAAACGCATAGAGCTGAGTGAGTCGGATACTTGCACTCCTTAATCTCATAATTGGTGGTGTTCTCAGGTGTCCCTGTTGTCTGGAAAGAAAAAGGCAGTTCAACCTTTCAGAACACCGCAACGGCCCCGCTCAGATTCAAATCTTGGGAGGAACAGTCCAAGGACTAGGTCGTCAATGAAAAAGGTAGCCGTCTACCCTGCTTTTGTCGCCGATGTCATTTAGAGCCATGGTCGACGGATACCGTGTATCATTCGTTTTCCATGAAGGAGTGATAACTATCTGAGCTGTGTTGCCCCTCAATGTTTTTTAGAGGTTATATATTACAAACTCTAAGCTCTCAAGTGCATTGCTTTTTCAGTTGGAGAATGTTTACCAACAGGAAAACGTGAAACCTTCTCTCAGAGGTGCAGGAGAGGCAGTCCTGAACGATTCAGCACTTCAAGCAAGGTGTGAAAATATATCACAAGGTCTGTCAAATGCAGATAGCCCTCCAGTCGGTGCGGTGAAGACCAGAAGCAGTACAATCGTATTCACTGCATCTAAAGCACTGGAAAATCAACACCGAAACATGTAAAATGCTGTATATGACTTCTTATCTAGGACAGGGTGATTAGCATCAGTATCCATTTCCAATGTGCTATTTACTGCGTCTTATCTTTGAACGGGTTAAAGTTTTCGCGACTGTGCCTACTTCAGATCTGTGACATAGATTGATTATCGTGCACATTTCGTCTTGACTCCGATTTGAATTTTACTGTGAGGAGAGGAGAATGCCAGGTTTCCACTGGGGTGACTAAATGGCTGCGTTGCAACAGCTAGTTGCGCCTACACTGAAAGGACTAGCTACAAATCTCTTGATCAGTCTGGAAGAAAAACACGAGATAAAGGATGAATTTCTCATTCTGTTACCATGGCTCCCATTTGTGTATCAGATTTCAGAGCTCGGCTACTTACTACCTTTCGTGCGTATTGCCATAGTACTCCCTTGCATGCCAGCCGGGCAGTGAGCCCTCGCCCTTTTCTGTCTGAGACCCTTTTAACTCACTGTATGCTAGGTTTTGAATATGTCTGGCATATGGATGTCGCGACTTGACATGAAGCGATTTGAGAACGCTGTATGACCTCGTGGTTCAGGAATCCCTGAACTTGTGTAGGTCTCTTCAATCCGGAGGAGGATCATGCCAACGAGGTCTACAGAATTAGGAATTCGATAAGCATGAACTCAATACCGTCTGGTGCTATTTGTCTTGGGCGAATATCAGTGAGATCTCAGGGCTTTCTATAGATCATTGTGTTCACGTGTTTGTCGTTGATTGTCTACCGGTAATATTTTATTGGCTGTATAGATTAGATTGATCATATGTTTTCTTCACAAACTTGCGTGACCTCGACGAGTTTGCTTTAGGACTGCACTTGGAAAGTTCAAATTGAAGAACATTTTAGAAGAGTTTGCACATTGGCACTGATTCTGACATTTCAGCATCTGCAATAATCTAGAGGGATGTCCATAGTTGTAAGTTGTACCTTAACCTCCTCTGTGGAAAGAATGAGGTCCATCGAGCACCTGCGTAAATTCTGTTTGACAGAGCAGTTAACGGTATACTCTGACCTCTTTCGTAAGGTTGAGGGACTTTATTCGTACGTTTTGAGGATAGATTGGCCATGAAAACTAAGAGAGCGGACCCATTTCCAACCACTTAAGCAATTACGGGCATGTGGTGTGCAGATTTCTTGAGTGTAGACATTTTCCCTAATATAGAAATAGAGATTGGAAGAATTATATAATTTTTCAGAGTTTTTTAACTCAAAATATAATTGTTATAAATTTTTTAGTTGAAGTCTATTGTAAGACTTATTTTGGTCATAGAATTTTCTGTTTCCAACCATGGGCTGGTTGCAATATTGAGAGAGAGACAACCGATGATAATACGCACAGCTACTTTGGGAATTGCACCACAACTTCACAGAAAGAGATCAGTCTACAGGTTGGAAATGGGGGGTGATCAGAAATGGTTTCTGCTCCTATAATGTAAGAGATCCAAATATTTTAGGCAGCGTTGGAAGTTAGAAATGATTCATTTTATACTTGAAGATTAAAAAATTCAATGTACTACCTGTACTTATTCTTTTTGGAACGCACAAACAACTAACTTGAATTCATAATAAGTTATAATCAACTCTGTCAATGAGCACGTGGAGTGCCGAAACAAGACCATAAGAATTTGACTGGTCAATGCATTTACATTTTTGTATTGTTTTGTTTTTGACACAAATAAAACGGATTCTCATTGCAGAAAGTAAATGCATTTGCATTTGGGATTCAAATGGAGCTACAGTAAAAAGCAATCACAGTACCGTACATGAAGGTCTGATTTGGCTCTCGTGTGCCAAAATACTTTCTTTTCGTAAACAAAAGGTTTCGGCAGTTAGAAATTTTGATGTTACGATTCGACATTTCAGCGTCCAAATTTTTTTTGTGTTTGGCAAATCTTAGGTTTTCTCAAATTTTTTTGAGAAACTTGTGATGTGGAGTTTAAGGTGTGATGTAGATTTTCAGAAAAATTTGAAAATTAGGCAATATGGATGAAAATTTTCTGCAACTTTTTAGACATTTCACTTGTAATATTCATAACATTTAGACATCCCAAGAAATACTTAACTTATGACTGGATTTGCCTTTCATGTAGGGTATGTCATTGTTCTTTTTTTAATATGATATTAAAGTTGAAAAAAGTAAGAGCCCTCTACATTACCCCTAAAAGAACCACCATGTGTTTTTTGGTTGTATAGAAGTTCTGGGCAAGTTTGTGTGACTAGATATTCACATATTTTGGGCTGAAATTTTAGTAAAAGGTGGGGATGAGAAATATCTTTCATATGCACTAAATTTCATGACATTTGGAAATAGTAATCAAAAGTTATGGCCTAATATGTTATTTTCTTATAACTTGGCAATTTGGGCAGATAAAAAAATCACTTTTTCGAGAAATAAAAATTTGAAATTGATTTTTTACCTTTATATGTACAAGAAAAGCTTTGAATTATCCCATTTCAATCAATGAGTCAAAACTTATGAGGGTTTTTGGTTTGTGGGTAGTTATGGATTGTCTATTTTTTTTTAAAAACCTTTGAAGTCGTTTATTTAACTCAATTTTCAATATTTTGGGAAAAAAATAAAATCCTAGGATGTACATTGTTTATCACAACATTACAACCATTGGGATTGTCATTTTTCAATTCTATAATTAAATTCTTAAAAATTTAGTATTTTACATGATTCACTACTTCTTTCTACTTACTATTTAATTCCTATATGTTGTACAATTCCAAATGATTTGAGACTTTTCAAGCATGTAACCAACTTGTCTTTAATAAAGAATCAAAAAAAGCACAACCACTTTAGTCATTTTTTCATACAAATTTGACCCTTTGAACCGCAACTTCCCAATTTTCAACACGGTCAAAAAAATGAATTATGCAAGTTCAAATGCTAATATCTTACATGGTGGATTCTTCTGAAATTTTTTCCACGTCTTTTCCAACTATTTTACTACAAGATCCTATGGTTACATGTGTCCAAAAGTATTTTTCTTCTAAAACTTAATATTTGCACTAGAAATGACAGTTTTGAAGAGTTTTTAGTCAAAACATAGTCAAAGAACTTTAGGGGTTAACCTTGGAGCTCCAACATCCAATTTTTGAATGATGAACAAATTAAAATTCACTTTTCTTTCTCATTACTACTTAGATGAAAGTCATCTAATTTGTGGAGATATTTTATCAAGTTGTTGTTCTATCCCATGGTTGAATTTGGTGTTATTAGAGTTCATATTTTTCTAAAATTACAAATGTGGAAATGACTCAAGCCAAAAATTGCATTGATTTTAGTTCAAAATTGCATATGCAAAACTAAGGTCATAGATTTAAAGAACACAAAAATTTCAAAAAATCACCATATCAAGAGAACCTTGTTTCAAATCTATTCCAATAAGTTTTACTCAAAAAATGATAACATTTTTCTTGTAATTGAATTTAGAAGGAATTTTGAAATCTTCCTTTCAAAATTTATTAAAAAAAATACTGATGATAACACTAATGAATCTAACCATACAGATGGAATCTAAAACTCAAAATCTATATCTTTTATTTGAATATTAGATCCAAAATATTCTTTCAAGTAGCACTTTAGAACAATTTTTCCCAAATTGTCAATTTTGGAAAAGACCATCTAGAGGTTTAGGGGTTAACTACATGTATTTCTAGTAAATTTTTACTAAGAATCTCCTTTAAGGTCATTACTTATAATTTTATGTCTAGGACTATACTTCAAAACTCACTTAAAGATCATGTTTTTTTGTAATGAATAAATACGGCCTAGCTATGGCCTCTCTTGGATTTTCACCAAGACCGTGCAAAGTGTCATTACTATTTTCAATCTTAGGCTCTCACTTCCTATAATTGCATTTAATAAAGTGGGGTATCTTAGACTACTTGTAGTACTTTGGTTAGCCCTTGTATGTAATAGCCTTTAGATTGGACATTCAAATTTTCATGCCGCCTAATTATATACCCATACTAAATTAATCCTTGAAGTCCCATTGTCCCTACTCAAGGCAAAATGGATTTCATGTACATTCCTATGAACTTGATTATTGGTGAAACTTTTTGAAACTTTCTCATCAGATAGAAAAACTTATTATGGCTTTTGGAAAAATATTATTTTTTATTCCAATCAGAGCTTGGAAACAAAAGTTATGCCACAATAACCTAAAAATAAGAAAGACCTTTTAGCAAAAAAAATTGTAAAAAACTGAAATAAATTGTTTTAAAAAAAAAATTCCATATATTTTATCTTTTTTCTAAATGGAAAGCTTTGATTCATTCCATTTGGATTAATGACGTGATAGTTATAGAGTTTCTTGTTTTGCTGGCAATTAAAGTATCTTCTTGAAAAAAAAATTCTTTCACCTTGAATGCTAATATCTTTCAATCTATATAGTCAAAACATCACAATATTCCTACCACATGATTTGAGAAAAGTGTAGTACAAGATCCTAAATTTAGATTCTAAAAAAAATGTTTTTTCAAATTTCTTGGATGAATACAACAAAACTAGTAGTTTTGAGTGATTTACAGTGTTGTGAAAGTGCTCCTACTTGAAAAGAAACATTTCACATAGAGGTACATTTTGTTTCTTCAATATACCAATGATGTACATTTTAAGACATGTCACTTATAGTTTCTCTTATATTTCAACTTCAAAAATTCATAATTAATTTCTCAAAGCTCCATAAAATATGAAACAACTTGGATTAGATGCCAATTCTATTTTTTTTCCTAAGAAAATTTACCAAAAATTATTTCAAGGAGTTTAATTAGCTTCCCCCCCTAATGCAATCAACTCTTAGAAAGTCACTACAAGAACAAGCTAAGGTAGGAATACCATAAATAAGGAGGATCTCTCTAATGGCAAAGTAGGGTGTTCTAAAACAAACAATAGCTATTGATTGAAAAAGATTCAATTTTCTCACAATTTGATTGATTGACACTTGATCAAGATCAAGTTCTAAAGATAGCCATTTTAGGTGAAGTTATGAGACAAGAATGGATTCAGATGAAAAATCCACATTTTTATTGAATAAAATATCCATTCTCGAAGAAAAGAACCCTCTTTTTGCATCCTTCCTCATCCTCATTGTTGTGTACATTGTGGTCAATTCCTCAACAATTTTCTCAATGAATTTCTCCATCACATCCTACAACCTGAAATGCTTAAATTATCTATTTATGGTATTTATGGTATTCCCAAACAATTATAAGCTTATTGTCCAATGTCTGGGAAGAACCGACAGTTAGTTCATTGTTAGCCGGTGCCTTTCGGAAAATAACCAGTTGGAGTGTGAAAATGGAGGATGGAAAACCGGACAAAACATTGGTAGGACTGGCAACCTACCAATGTGCAAAAATAAATGGGAGCTATTTAGCCACCACTTCCATGAAATTGTCGGATCTTAGCCGCTTGCAATTTAGAATTCAAGGCTAATACATGGGTTACCAAAGGTGGGTATCTTCTTGGATAAGGTGGACACTATTTCTTTGTAAACTGACTTTCAAGATGTATACAAAAATTGAGGCTTTGTCTAGTATTTGAATCTTTCTTATTGTAGAGGTGGCTTGGTGGTAGAACAAGAGTATTATATAGTTTTTGGAGTAATCATGAAGAAGTTGTCATGTTTTTTGTAGGAGCTAAATTTCTTGAAAATGAAGATTTTCATTGATTCTTTGTGGTATTACAAATTGATATATTTATTTGTGCCTATCACTTGGAATTGTCATAGTTATCTAGTTGTATTTAGGGTTGTTTGGCACCATCACTAGTTGCTTGCTTACCACACTACAATTAGTGATGATGTTTGAGGGTTGATATCAAAGTTGGATTTTGGAACCGTGACAAATAACATCAATGATGTGCAAGTTTTACAAGTAATTTGTGCATAACTTGCATATCAATATTCAAGCTATATTGAATCAAGTTATTGCATCAACCAAGAAATCTTGCTCATTGACATCAAGTTGCAAATACTTTGATCAATGAAGAGTTGATAAATTTGAGACATGTGAAAACAATACATACTTAAATGACAATTGCAATAGTTTTGAACCTAATTACCATGAAAAATAGAATATTTCCAACTTATATGGAGAATGCATTGCAACCTTTATAAATTTGAAGTTGAAGGAAATTGTCCAGTGAGAATTTGATACTAGAGGAAATAAACCGGAAGATGTTGATAAGGAGAGGATGCAACCGGTGCCTCTAGGAAAAAAACCGGTCCCTTTATAAAGAGGAGGAAAATTACCGGGGCAACTTAAAAAACTTCCGGAACGCTGTTACTGTCAATAGCCGCAAGAAGAAGTTCAAGCAGCGGATAGCACTGACAAGATCACTTTTTGCTGTTTCCTTGACAGTCTTTTTTGTTTCCGCATTCAATGAAGCAAAGGTAGCAAACAAAACGTGTTAAACCAGTTATGTGTGTCAGTTGGCTGTGGAATTTCAAGAGTTTTCTTTTTTCTTTTTTTTCTTTTTTTTCTTTTTGACGGTGAGGCCAGTGAGAACGCAAAATACAACCACATGATGTGGTGGGGAGAGTCAAGCTTCATCTCATTAGAGGTACTGTGATCTGTTTGCAAAATTGTCCCATCTATGGTAGGAGGTCCTAAAATGGAGCGGTCATTAAGAACTGCACATAGAGCCATGCATGAAATGAGCATTTGGTTGCTTAAATGGACTGCGTTTTTTCATTTACAGAAGTGTGATTCCAAATGCTCACTTTTATGATACGCAATAGTGATTTTAAAGGGTTGTTATGTACACTTCTAATGTGCAATTAAAATTTGAAATAAAAATAGATTGTAGCTACAATAACTAAGGTAGGAAGCAAACACTTACCTTGCTCCATTTAAAAAGCTTTGTGCATGCATTTTGGAGCTCTGCTGGTCTGTTTTGGGACTGCTCTGCTCTTTTTAGAGCTTCATGTCAATTCATCCTTGCTGAGGTCTATGACCAGAAATAGCCACCTATGCACTATTTGCTTTGAAAAATCATAACTAGTTCATTTTAAGTCAAAAAATTACAATTTTAGCTGCTATTCATTTCTATTCCACTTGTCTATTTACCAGAAATAAATAAAAATCATTGGTTAGATCCTCTATTCTGCATACCTGATTTTCTCCTTAAATGCTCCATTTCAAGACTTCCTACCATACATTCTTTCCTTAAATATAAAACTTGTACATGTGAGAATCTAGGCCTGTAGGATTAGTTTTGGGTACTCTTATTTTCAGCATTTTGAAAATTCATTTCAAAAAAACCTTTTTAATAGAATTTAAACTTTCCTTTCAACCCCTAAAGGACCAAGGTACATTTTGGATAAAAATTGTTAAAAGTTGGCAATTTTTAGGGCAACAACAAAAAAATGAAAAAAAACTTTTTTTTCAAAATTCAACTATAGAATTTTGCACTAGGCTTATCTAGGAACTTGTCGAAAAAATTTCAGAAACTTTGACCACTTAGATTGAAAGATTAGAACATTTGAAATTAGGAGAATTTTTTTTTTAATCTTATCCAACAAGGCTAGTAGGCCTTAACTCCTTCTAAAGTGAGATTTTTACTCTACATATAAATTTTTTACATTTGCATCTTGTATTGTATAAGTTACATACCCGCAAAATTTGAAAATTATTGGAGGAATTTTTTATATGCTACCCAAAGCTACCTGAGCTGCCTCCATAGTTCAAAACAACATAACTTTTGATCCGGGCACTTCATTGGAAAAAAAAATTATACTCCCACTATGGAGGTTCATGTCCACGCCTTGTGTCAAAAATTCAAGAACATCCATTAAGAAATAACTTCATATGCACCTACCCAAGATTGCTTGCATACATTCAATGGTCACTTGGTCCTTTAGGGATTAACCCCTAAGTGTTAAGATCCTTCTCCCAAATTGTTGATTTGGAAAAATCACTATAAAATACTATTTGGAAGAATATTTTGGAATTCATATACAAACTAAAGTTTTAGATTTTGAATTTTAAATTTCATATATTAGATTCAACAATGCTATTTCCAACAAATTTATAAATTTTGAAAGGAAAAATTCAAAATTTCTCTAAAATTCAATGACAAGCAAAATATTATCATTTTTTTGAGTATAACTTGCTGGAATGGATTTGGATTGAGATTATCTTGACATAGTAATTTTTTGAAATCTTATGTTTCTTAAATCTATGACCTCCTTTTTACAAATCGAATTCTTTTGAACAAGAGTCAATGCAATTTTGGATTGGTCATTAACTTCATATATTTCCATATTTGTAACTTTAGAAAAATAAGTTCTCATATATCACTAAATCCAACCATTAGATAGAATAAGAACTTGATAAAGTATCTCCACAAATTAGGATGATTTTTAGCCAAGCAATAATGAAAAAGAAATAAGCATATGAATTTGCTCATCATCCCGAAATTGGATGTTAGAGCACTTAATGTTAATTATCAACATGAAGCAACAAAAGGATTGATGTTTAGTAATAAGAATTGTGCTCAATCCCTTATTGAGTGGATTACATGTGTTATTATACTACATTAATATCCACAATATGAACAAATGGGAACATCACTAATTTTTTTTAAAATTCAATATTAGAAAATATATTTACAACTTTCTAACCCTTGATGTCCCAAGGCCTTTTTTTTTTTTTTTCTTTTTATCAAAATCTTGACTTCAAATTGCCATTTCCATTGAAAAAACAAAAAACTTTATAATTTTTTATTTTTGAATTTATTTTTGTATATTTAACTATAAGATCTTACACAAGAATAGTATAAGAATGTACAAAAGAAACTTCAAAATATTTGTGATTAATGTGAAGAAAGCAATTTTTTGTGCATGTTCTATGATTAGATTATCTGACTTTGGATCTTCTTTAATAGTTGATAGCTAGCTCCATAGTGTATAATTGAATGCAAGTATCATTTAATGCACCAATGCCTCAATTATAATTGTTGTCAATCATGGGATTGGGCTATAGGTGGAGTTTGAACTTTGTAGGACTATTATTAATGATTGTACAACAACAAATATGTATGACTGAGTGCTTCTCAAAGTATATTGGCTTGTAGTTTTTCTAGAGAAGTTTAGCAAAGGAGCAATTTATTGATTTTTAGATTGAATGTTGCATGACTTTGCGAGTCCAATTGAGGTGTTGATGGACCATAGATGTGAATTTCTTGATGAGTTTCAAGCCTTATATAAGCAAGCAACGATTGATCACGACACTTTATCTTGGGATCACCCTAAGGCAAATGTTTTGGTGAAGCACATGTTGCAAATCATCAAGAGGAGGATTTGAAAGTATAATTTGAAAAAGAGGCATTATAGAAATTGAAATTTGTATTTGCCTTGGATAATCAAGGGCTATTGATTTAATAAGTAAATATTAGCAATTAGATGATTTATTGAAGCAAGATATTGACATCATGGTGGTTAACATGGATGATTTAGACATGTAGGCACATGGTTGTGAAGAGAGAGCAAATTTCTATGAAAGGTAGTGTCGATGGTGTTGGAGAGCCTCATTGTTATGCAACATAGAGACACCTAAAGTTGTGACACTATTTTTAGAGGAGGCTATAGGCCTTAGATACATCATTTTTTGCTAAGAAATCATATCTACTTGCATCAAACGATGCCTATGTACATTACTTGATGTGACAATGTAACATATTATTCTAGAAGAGTATAAGGCACTTTCATAGGGAATCTTATTTTTGGAGGGTCATGATCAATGGCAAGGTCTAAAAAGATCACATGAGCAATTTTGTGAAGTGTCATTTGCTACAAATTGATAATTGGATTGATGCTAGTTGATTTTGTATTTCAAATTGGTTGAAATGTACCATAAGAAACCTATATTTTAGGTGATGAATTCTAATAATTTTAGATGATGTTCAATGCAACAAACTCATGTTTTTATGTCAACATTGATGTAATGTTGGAGAATTTATTGTCATAAAAACATGGATTTGTTGCATAGGACATCACCTAAAACCCGTTTAAAAAAATTAGGCTCGTCACCTCAAACACAAGTTTCTTGTAGTGATGATTGTTTTGTCAAGAAGGACCAATATGGTTTTGTGTGATATTTGTTCCATGAGGTGGGATTTATAGTATACAAGTCTGCCACTATAAGAAGTTCCTATCAAGAAGTGGTTGTGTCCAAATTGCTTCTTGAAAGGAGGGTCAATTATCATAGTTTTATGTTGGTTTTCATAATTGGTATTTTCAAGGGTTTGATATCTCATAGAGAGGTTATTGTTTTTGCCAACTTGAGAGGGGCTTTGACATTGGTGAAGAAGATGAGTGAAGTGTATTGCTATGCCATTTACTACATCTATGTTTGTGTCATATGCAAGTAATTTTATTTCTTTCAATTGATATCTTTTTTATTATACAGTTGTTGTCAATGTAAAGTGTTAGTAGCAATATAGATTATTTTTGCATTTGTGTCACTTGGTGCTTGTGACAAGTGTCACAAGTCACCTACCATGGTCCCTTTAACTTATGGTATTCATGGTAAGTCCAAAGCTATTAGGTCATAGCATAAGTTAGTATTTTAGTCATTGTTTGCATTGTGGTGCACTAAAGGTTGTGCACTATCTTGCAAACCGTTCAATAGAGTTCTATGTAAGGTGTATTTACACTTTGTCACATTAGTGTTGATTGGAGGTGAATTTCATCTCATTCATGCGTATGGATGTAATAAGGACAACGCTTTGGGACTTACAATGTCATTGTTGTATCATTATTGTTGTTTACACATGTTTGTCATTGATGTTGGAAAAATATGATCTTGGCATAATGTGTTTGTGTGCAATATACATGAGACATTGTGTAATATATCATTGTCAAAAATCACTATAAAATTTCATAATAAATTAGAATTGTTTTAAATTTTAAACTAATAAGTGTGAATATATCTTGACCAATAAGAATTCTTACAATTTCTTTTTTTTTAATCTTGAACCCAAGTGAAAAGCAACCCAAAAATTCATGTATCTTTATAAACTTCTAACAGCTAGGGTGGAGGTTGAGATTTCCCAAATTGTAGACATGTATTGTAAATATAATTAGAATAATAACTTAATGATGACTTCCAAATATAAGTTGTAAAACATGATCTATAGATAATATACACACGATTAAATGTTGGTTTCAAATTTAATTTTGAAATATTGGTTAATCATGTGTGTATTATCTAAAGACCATGTTTTACAATTTATATTTGGAAGTCATCGTAAGAGCTTAAGATTGCTTTTGAATACATATCTTTTTGAGCAATTTAGGATTGCGGTATTACTTATGCGGTGTCCCAAAAATGCATACCAAGGGAATCTAAGTGAGGGCGGAGACCCCAAGACGCATTTAGGTCGAGAGTTTGTAGTTGCCCAAAATTATTCCCGAGTCGTCGCCCTGACCGACGGTGGTGGCAGAGCCCCCAGTCACCTTCGCCTGCGAACTGTGAGTCTGTCGCTTAGAATATACTGCCCCGCCCACTTTCGATCGAAGCTGTACGTTTGCAAATCGAAGGCGGCCCTGACAAAATTTGCTTTCGGGGGTCTCATTGTCCGCTTGGAATGATTATGCGGTGCGCCACAGTCGCCCGAAGCATCTTCCGAACCTCTCAATTCGGTGCATAGACACACATACAAACTTTCACAACTTTCCTGCATGTTTGTTTGGGTATCAATTGTTGGGATGGGCAATTGGGCATGATAGGACTTCATTAGGTTTTGAGCGAGTGGGCAGTTCGCCGTGGGGGGTTTCGTTTCCTCTTGTTCGGTTGAATTTGCTTCTGAAATTGGCTCGAGTTTAGGTTCGTGATGGACCCTGCGTAGCTAGTCTCGTGAAGGTAACGATCTTTTGTGTCATTGCGAGTGTACAAGCTAAGGCATTGCTGTGCTGTTCGTTCCCCTTGCTTTCAATTCGTAGGAAATAATTAGGAGCCTCGCAACTGGTAGGTCGTGCCTCTGAATTTGGCCACGCTCGCTAGGTTCCGAGCGAAATTATTGTTGCAGTATTAATTTGCTTAGTTGAGACTGCGCAGGCGTGTCCTTGTTTTCTTCAATTCGCCGCTGTGAAACCTGGAGCAGCTGTATATCGCAGGGAGGTTTTGGGGGGAATTAGAATTGGTTTTCGAATTCTAGAGCTTTAAGTAATGTGCTTAGAATGTAGGCTACGATTTTGCCGTAAGTTGCGAAGACGCTTGCTGCTGTGAGATCTTTTCTTACAACAAGCTAGCCATGAATGAACCAGCTAAGTTGATTCGAAAATTTGCCTGCAGCGGAAAAGTCGCGCTAATCCAGTGAGGCAGGCGGTTTGGCTCTTGTGTACTAGCTAGAGACGTAACACTGCATGTTTTGTGAGGTCGACGCCTGCTGGAAATTTGGACGAATTTCCAAGAGCTTTTTGGTTGAGATACTCTGCTCTTTTCCTGCAGGCATGATTGTTTTCTGGGATTTTTTAATCCCAGCCACCGAATCCATCATTATTTCCTCGTTCACTTATGCTTAAAAAATTAGTATTGCTCTTGTGTTGTCAGAGATAGATCCAAGAACAGACGACTTCCAGGAAATGAGCATCATTGGTTTGTACAACTTTATTAATGCGTAGTTCAAAGCAACAAAGTCGATGACGTGAACAATGCAAATTGACCGTTACCACTCGCAGACTTGACTTTGCCAATCTATTGCTGCTGTGATATTCGTACTCGCGAGGGTATTTCCTCGTGAGCTCCTTCATGTTGGACTTCATTTCTTACGAAATTTTAGTACTTCCTGTAGCTTTAGAATTTGCGCTTAAATATGATTTTGTCGTTGTATCATCAATCTTCTTTTCAGATACGACCCAGCTAGTGAGCTAAAGCGATGAGCCGGTCGTAAGCAACACAGCCACGACACGCTTGCGCGAGCTTCAGCCATGGCGGGTGTGCTCAAGCGAGCTGGCCGGTCCTACGCAAAGTCCCTGGAGACGCTGAACGCGAAGGTCGGAGATAGCAAGTTCGGCAAGTACTTCAAGCTGGAAGAGCGCAACACCTACTTCACGCAAGAAATTCGTGCAGGAACGGCGACGTTTCTAACCATGGCGTATATCCTAGCCGTGAATGCGACCATTCTCACTGATTCCGGCGGCCCTTGCTCTGTCTCCGATTGCATCCCCCTCTGCAGCAACGACGCTTACGCGGACGCCAATTCTTGCACAAGCGCAGGGTTTCAGATGACCCCCCCCACGCCCGCTTGCAAATTCACTCCTGTCAACCCCGGCTACCAAGCCTGCTTGACCACCGTGAAGAAGGATTTGATTGTCGCCACCGCCGCGTCTGCCCTCATCGCATGCACCATCATGGGCGTGTTTGCGAATCTGCCGCTGGCGTTGGCGCCAGGTATGGGCACGAACGCCTACTTCGCTTACACGGTGGTGGGGTTCCATGGCTCAGGAAGTGTTACGTATCAGTCGGCATTGGCAGCCGTGCTGATCGAGGGGGTGATCTTTTTGCTGATTGCGGCGCTCGGGTTCCGAACGAAGATTGCGAAGCTCATCCCGAAGCCGGTGCGGCTCTCGACATCCGCGGGAATTGGCCTGTTTCTGGCTTTTATTGGGTTGCAATCGAGTGAGGGAGTGGGACTGGTTGCGTACGATGGCAGCACGCTGCTCACATTGGGCGCTTGCCCGAGGGAGTATCGCGTCTCGCTCGCGCCCGTTATCTCGGTGAATGGCACCACGCAGCTCATGCCAGGTGAGGGATCCATGCGAGCTTTGAGTTTGAGTTGTCTGTGCAGTGCAATCTCTTCCATGAAGAGTGTTGCATTGTTTTTTGGGGTGCATGTGAGAATTTACACTTGTGGATTGATGAAACAACAGGTGGATCAACGTCTAGTGCAATCATGTGCACAAAGCATCGTATGGAAGACCCTACTTTCTGGCTCGCGGTTGTGGGGTTTCTGATCATTGCGTATGCGCTGATAAAGAATATCAAGGGCGCTATGATCTACGGCATAGTGTTCGTGACAGGCGTGTCGTGGTTCCGCCATACCAAGGTAAATTATATCAACTCCATTTGCAAGAAAGAAAATGTAAGGGTACTCAGAATTCAGAATAAACTACGTGAGCGTCATCACACTCGAAACATAGATACATAGATTAGGGCGACGGGAGAGCTCTTCACTATTACTACAAGACTACACTATCTCTTTGACCCAGCACGATTCTGAACCACAGAATCTCATCCCAGCAATACTACCCCTGCGTAGAGGTTTCAAATTGCATTCGAAATTCGCCCCTTCTTGCAGAACAAAAAGCCCGCACTAAGGGGTTTCAAAACCGACCCCACAGACTTTCAAAATCCTAGGGAGAGGATCATGACACTTTGGAGAGAAATAATTGCATTGTGCCCAATTGGTCACAACCCTGACACTCTCTATTTCACATTGATTTCCACAGTCGAAATTCAATCCAAGAACTGAAATTCAGTAAGTTAATCAAGAACTGAGTACGGTTGTGTGTTTGCAGGTGACCTTCTTCCCCGAAAGCCCAGCCGGCAACGAAGCTTACGCCTACTTCAAGCACGTGGTGGACGCTCACAAGATCCAGAAGACAGCCGGCGCTTTGAGTTTCTCCCAGTTCAACACCAGCGATCTCTGGGTTGCCCTCATCACCTTCTTGTACATCGACATCCTGGACACCACCGGCACGCTCTTCTCCATGGCGAAGTTCGCGGGCTTCGTGGACGCCAAAGGCAATTTCCCCGGTCAGTACTTCGCCTTCATGAGCGACGCCACGGCCATCTGCGCAGGCTCTCTGTTGGGCTCCTCCCCCGTGACCACCTTCATCGAGTCTTCCACGGGGATTCGGGAAGGGGGCAGGACAGGCGTGACGGCCATCACGGTGGCGTTCTACTTCCTGCTGTCGCTGTTCTTCACGCCGCTGCTGGCGTCCATCCCGCCGTGGGCCGTGGGGCCGGCGCTGGTGCTGGTGGGGGTGATGATGATCAAGTCGGTCGTGGAGATCAACTGGGAGGATCTGCGGGAGGCTGTTCCGGCCTTCATTACCATCATTCTTATGCCGCTCACGTACTCTATTGCTTATGGTTTGATCGGAGGGATTGGGACATACATTGCGTTACATCTCTGGGACTGGACGTTTCAAGGACTCCAGCGCCTGTGCAATGGTAGCAAACCTGCAAGCAATTCTCTGCAGTCCCCTCCTGAACCTGCCAAAGCTCCAAATCTGGAGATGGAAGCCATGCATTGAAGACACCCGGCCTGTTGCTTGCTGCGTGAGGTAGGATTCCTGAACCGCGAAATTCTTGAGCCTACCCATTTTGCACGGATTCTGACACACCTAAGCTTGCGTTGCTTGCATACTGCATGCAAATTTTGAAGGCTTGGCTACCAATGCATGGTCGACCTGCTTCAACACAAGATCAGCACAAGATCAGAGGTTTAGGTGGTGTACTGTACGTCCGCATTAGGTGTGTTGGAATGGGATTCTCCTGCCTGAGCTCGAATGATTGATTGAGACATAGACTTTCTGCAACGAGGATGATTGTGAAGCAACTAACTGTCAAGCTTGAAAATTCAGTGCGTCGAAGGAGTTTGGGGAGTTTTGAATGGTTGATGGCGTACAAGGCACGGCAGATCAAATGTTTAGGGGGTGTATCCTCATAATCTATATGTACTTTTGGTCTGAAATTTTAGGGTTTTAGGAATTTGCAGAAAAAGTGTAGGTCCAGCAAATCTGGAATTCATAGACCTACGGGTTTTTTCAAACGTCAAGCACTTGGGGAACCCCAGTTTTTAATTTAAAATTTCTTCCGGTTCAAGCACTTCATGAACCTTTTTCGAAAAAATTCTTCCAGTTCATAGCTTGAGCCTGAATGTCCAAGGCTATGGAAAAATGTGACTGATGGAGTATAGTAGTCTGCTCTAAATGCGTCCATGCTCTCAAAGCGATCATCTCACAGAGGTACATTTTGCTTTCTTCAATGTACCATTAGTGTACACTGCAGGAGGTGATTGCTTTCAATGATCACTGTATTTCAACTTCAAAAATTTGTAACTAATTCTACAAAGGTCCAAAAAATATGAAACAACTCGGGTGAGATGCCATTTCCATTTTTCTTCCTCTCGAAATTTGTTTCAAGGAGTTTAGCTTCCCCCCAAAGGTAGTCAGCCCTTATTTAAGAGCAGACTACCTTACTGTGCAATACAATAAGGTCCAATAAACTTACAAATTTTTGGATCCCTTTGAGATTAGGACAACTTTAGGAGGCCTACGTATGCTCAAAAAAGGAACAGATTTTCAAATTGTAAATTGTGTTGAAATTACACTAAAGTCTAGTATTTCATCATCATTATATATGTACATATAATTATGTGATTGAAAATCATACAAAGAGTTTGATGTTTTGTATACACTACCTACCATCTAGTATTGCCACTATTTGTGAAAATTACAACTTGTATTTAATGGTACGTATTAGAAATGAGCCTTCACAATTGCTTTAGAGACACTCAATCTCCATACCAATTGAATTGATTGTATGATTTCTTGCTTATTCTTCACCCCCTTGCAAAAAATCTTCATTGATTATCTTCCAAAAATTCTCTATGAAATGGTAGATAATGTATAAAAGAAATCCAAATTGTTGTATGATTATAAATGAATCATTTTTCACTTGTTACAAAATTGAATTCATTGCAATTCAAATGCAATTTGTGGTTTAAAATTGGTTCATTTTTTTAGCATGTTAGAACTTCCTGAAGAATTTGGGTCCAATTGCAAAAAACACCAGTCCTATTCTCCATCACAATTGGAGTGATGTTGTTATCATCCACTAAGACTTTTGAAGCACAAGTGCAATGAACATGAAGCTTCTATGGAACATGTCTACCTTAATGGTAATCACATCCCTTATTTTCTAGAAATTAAAATTAAAAAAATTATATTTAAAAATCATTTTTGTTAATTTGTCACGCTTTGATGATTAGGTGCTTTTACTACATTAGAAATCTCCAAATTTAATGATCTGAATCTAAAATTTTCATGGTTTATTTGTATAGTAGGAAAACATACATCTATCGAAGGAAATCTGAAAAGATATTATTTTATGTCCTCCACATGAGTGCAAACAAATACTTCCATTTCATGCAATTTTTGAACATTGAAGATGGTTCTAAGATCATTCTTTTGGTGAAATTTCATCACCACCAACTCTTCCAAATGGCCAATTTATTGTTTTCTTAAAAAATTTCTTTTCCTATTTTTTACAAATTAAAATGTCAAAGTACCTATTTTCATGAGATTTTGCACTTTTTTAGTTTTCTTGTGAAGAAAATTTTTCTATACTTTTCCTTCTTAGAGTACCTTCTTCATAAAGGTGTTGATATAGTGGACAAATTTTTCATGTTTTTTAAAATTGTTTTTCTAATTTTAAAATACTCCAAAAAAAATCATGAGTATTGTGCAAATGCTACAAAAGTAGAAGGGGGATTCTTACAATGACCCCACTCAACTTTTGAGATGTTATCATATATTTTGAGCTTTTGAAATGTTATCTTCAAAGTGTCGCTAAAAATTAAAATTTTGACTGTAGGTAAATATTTACATATTTCTTATTTAGGCTTGGAAGTATTGTATATGTAAGGTTCAACTTGAAATTCTTGAATGATGTGTATAGGATTCTTTTATATGCGCAAAGATATTTTTTTTGTTTACACTCAACAATTTATTTTATTGTAATCATTTAGTGAAAGTTGAAACATTCTTTTTAATGTACTCTCATTCATACAACTCCACGATCATGGTTTCATCCTTCAATTAAGGTAGGCATATTTATACCTCTTCCTTTAAGAATTCCTCCTTTTACTAGAATTATGCATTTTTCCCCTAAATTGTACTCTATTAATACATGAGGATGAAATTGGGTGCAAAGACGGAAAATGGGTATGTCTACCTTAAAGAGGGCTTTCCATTTGGCTCGAAAACATTTAGTTGAGTTCAACACAATTGAACCTCATTGATAAAGATATCTTATTTTGCTCACAACAACATTTTGTTGATTTCACTTCCATTCTCTCCCTAAATATTGTTTTGTTCTTCTACCAATCTTCTTCACTAGTCTTTACCTCATTCTAATAGGGGTAGGCATGGTAGCTTGACCCCTCTCTTTGTAGACTATTTTCCAAACTCTGAAAGATTGAATTTGGACTATTGTGGTTGGTTTGTGTGGTTCCCTTCTCTACAGAAGACTTTCTAAGCAACTCAAGGGACCAGTAATATGTATCCTAATTTAGAAGGGTTGCTACCATGTAAGCTAGGATTCTGAGCCCATGAATCTAAGAGCCTAGGCACCTATATTTTAGGCACCTTCCATGATTATAGGATATCTATATTATATATACCTACATTGTAAGTACTTATATATAAGTAACTATGTTATAGGCACCTTCCTTGATTATAGTATATCTATATTATATGTATCTACATTATAAGTGCTTATATACAGATACCTATGTTACAAGCACCTTCTGTGGTTATAGATTACCTATATTATAGGTATGGGTGTAATTGTTATCTTTAGTGGTAGTAAAATACCTACTTGCACCTAAATTCAAAATTAGTAGGTTCATATTTCTCGTCTCACATGCTAAAATCATTGCCCGGGGTCATTGCCTAACATGGTGAAGCAATGAGTTGTTGAAAAACTCCCCCTACCATGACTCCACATATCTCTATGTAAACTTGCACATCATTTCTTCAGAAACAATGCCCTACACATGATTTTCTATTGTTTCAAGAATGCTATGATGTTATGAATGAGGTACCCACCACCAATCTCCAGCTACATGCAAGTGAGAAATTTAAGGCGGTACATGGGTTACTTTCTTGGAATTTGAATTTGGGAGTGCTTGCCAAATTGTCTTGCAATGTTTGATGTAAGTTAGTACTGTTTCCCCCTCTCAATGGAAATTGTGCATGTGTTAAAACAAAACAAAAGTTCTGTAACTACGTTACAGCGCTCAAATTTCAACTTGTACTGAAATTGCGTACGCTACGCAACTGCTGATTTCTCACTCTGATGTCATTTTCTACTGAGACTCTGTCCTAGTCAACCATTTGACAGAGGAGCTGCCAGTGCTTCAACTACGACTTTTATTAGCCACGAGCGGTTCAACAAGTCCTTTAAGGTGAACATGCCTACTACCAAGAAAATTTTCTATCTACGTATCTTGGGGACACTATTTGTGAACTCACATGTTTTTCACGGAATCACGGATTGAGGGAGTTGAGAGAAGCCATTTGCAAGTAGAATCAAGACATTTAGTCAAGAAATGAATTTTCTGTGATTTTTCAAAGTTTGTTGGGACAAAATTGGTAAGGTGTGGATTGATAGACCCATGATAAGCCGCATGTTGACTTATCCCCTCTCCTAAGTACACTGTCATGATGCTAAAGGGTTGCTAAGATTGTGGTAATGGATGGGTGACTAATATAAATGGGAGGGTCTAATAGATGTTGAAATTGGGTGACTAATGGCATTGGGTTATTTTATTTTTGTATACAAAAGTGGAATAGAATCAAGTAGTATGGGAGGCAACCCATTTTTGACTGATGCCCCATTTTGGCAAATATGTAGGATGTTCTCTTTCTATGCAAAAGAATTGAGTAGTGATTAATTATGGTACAGTTCTTGGCCTAGTAGGCAACCCATTTTTGACAAATGCCTATTTTGACAATATATGTAGAATGTTCTCTTTCTATTCCAAAGAAATGAGTAGTGATTATTATGGCTCAGTTCCCAACTTAGTTGTAGCGCATTATGATTGACTAACAAGACTCTCAATATTGCAACTATCCTTGGTGGATTTTGCAACTTTTGTTCAAAATTTCATGGTAATTTTGTTTTGCAAAAAAAAAATCTAAAAAATTATGGAAACCTTTTGAACTCTATTTTTGCACATGGAAAAATTTTTGTACTGAAGACCCCTACCTTGCAGATAGGCTTAAGTGATCACAAACGGGTTGCCTCCCTTAATTGAATCACTCATCTCAAAGTGTGTCATTAGAAGATTTTTGGGGCCTTTGGATGCCTGTGAGTTATCATAGCCTGCGAATGCAAAAAACATGTTTGGCACAATGGTCAGACGTGATCGAGACCCTGCCACATCATTAACCAATTTTAAATATTTTTTTTAAATTAAAATTTTTAATATTTTTTTGCATTTTGAGACTTATTTTTTTTTATGAAATTTTTTTTTTGATAGTGGACCGTTCCCCTCACTGCAGGGAACATTTGAGGGGGAACATGCCCGAAACAGGCTTCTGGACCTCTAAAACTCTTCTAATGATGTTTCAAGTATAAAATTAGCCCAACAGACTAATAAATTGCAATGCAATCATAGGAATTTATCAAGGTGTATCATGTATTGATCTGCCCCAATAAAATAGACTTTTAATTGTAATACCCCAATTAGTGCAGTAACTACAATTGAATGTAGTTTTCTAAATAAGGATCATATCACAAAGGAATTGGGCCACCACATCAATGTCTGGGAAGAACTGGCAGTTAGTTCATTGTTAGCCGGTGCCTTGGGGAAAATAACCAATTGGAGTGTGAAAATGGAGGATGGAAAACTAGACAAAACATTGGTAGGACTGGCAACCTACCAATGTGCAAAAATAAATGGAGGCTATTTAGCCACCACTTCCATGAAATTGTCAGATCTTAGCCACTTGCAATTTAAACTGATATTTAACTAATTATGGACAAATCCATAGTCCAAAAATAAATCGGCCGTCAGCCGATATAGTCGAATGCATAGATTTGTGTGTCATAAGCAATGAACAGAAATGGACGCAACCACTAAACAAACCAAAGTACCACAACACACGGCCAATGATAGAGTTCAGAGCCTACAATTAGTAGTTAAATCAATAATTTCATAAGCTCCTATATTGTGTCCAAATTTGGAACAAAGTATCGGCTGGTGCCTGATCCTGCCAACCGATTCCTAACATCATTCTCTAAAGCACTTAGATCTATGAAAGTGTTTGCACTACGTAAACTATGAAAATCGACTATGGCAGCCATCTGTAAGATGAAGAGCAACGAATGCTCCTCCTTAAACCCTAAACCCTGAGTCCATCCGATCCAATGAACTGAATTGCTCGTATCAGATGGCAGTCGATATCCTCCTAGAAAACTCCAGAGAACAAGTCTTGAAGTGAAGAGGCAGTCGATTCGATAAGACTGGCATTGACAATAAAGCAGTTCAAATTTGTGAATAAGGTAAAGGGGACGAGATTGGAAGGTATTCAAGCCTTCCCTGATTCCACTCTGCAAGGGTATCGGCTGGCGGCCGACACCATGTAGGGCAAATCACCAGAATATCCCATTCCAGTTTGGCTTCCCGTCCTTGATTGACTGTGCAACCTCATAGTGTAATTGTCTCGGTCTGATTGCGCCTTTCATGTATTCCGAGACTGACTCATGCTCGTGCATGGGATAAATGAATGGAATAATATCCGTTGAAATGTTCGGAATAACTCTACTAATATTCGGGAAATTGAGATCCCCCGTAAATGGTAGCGGAATATAGCACGCCGGATCTAGCGTTCTCCTGAGTGAAAGCGGGCACACATCGACCATGAGCACTTGGTCCGTGAAGCATGTCATCCTGGATGGTCTCTTAGTGTAAAGTATTGAGAGCATTTTGTAGCACCATGGGAAATTCTGGCTATCTACATAGTACTCTCTGCCATAAACGAACGCTAGGTTGTCTTTGACATGTTTTGGAAGCAAGTGCGCAAGCAGA
This sequence comes from Pseudoscleropodium purum, assembly GCA_963969395.1. Lineage (NCBI taxonomy): Eukaryota > Viridiplantae > Streptophyta > Bryopsida > Hypnales > Brachytheciaceae > Pseudoscleropodium > Pseudoscleropodium purum. The sequence goes on from OZ017796.1 coordinate 24,971,701, forward strand.
GGCCTAAGATCCACTATTGGCATCCTGGACCAAATTCCTACGTGGAACTTTTCAAACAGTGTTATGAACATTTCAACTAGCCCTGGCCTTTTAATGACATTTCTGTGCGGGTCCGACTTGTCCACCTCGATACTCGGGTCGAGATAACAAAGTAGTCCCGTGACGCATAGAACCACACATTTCTTGAACGACTGTGGATGGCCCACGTTGGACTCCTAAACAGAACATGAGTTAGTAGCTACAAGATTATACAACATCAACATCCACTGAAAGAAGACAAGCCAGTTGATATCGGTTGGCAGCCGATATTGCGGCCTGACACAAGACAGCAGCCAATAATTCATATTGAGAAACAAACAAAAGGTGCCAGATAGATTGTGCACAGATGAGTGAATGCCTGCACCTACATTATTGCGATCACTTGATTAGAATGACCAAGACCTAATGCTGAAACTCTCAAAGGAAACATTTGAATGCTTTGAGAGTGAGTGTTCCATGCGCAAGCTTTAGGAAAAATCGGACTGAAATGCCTTCATTACAAAAAAATTGTTTAATCAATACAAAAGAAAATAATGTACACAAAAGATGTAGTCTCTAGAAGTCCTCCTTTATCTATAGAGAATATATACAATCTACAAAAATATGTGTCGGCTGGCAGCCGATACACTATGCCTCTTCCATTAGGTCCCGTGGGCTAGGAATTCCCATGGCCTGCAGCTCCTCCAGTGAATATGACACCTCGAATCCCTTTTGATATGGTGGTGTCACATTCACGAACTGATTATGAAGAGGAGAGCCCGGCATACAGCGTGCAATCCCAACTGAAGAGTTCTTTTGACAGAACTCTGGGACCGTGAGTCCCGAAGACAAAAACCGTTCAATGAACGGGATGAGCGTTGCCTGGAGATAAGGCAGTTTTCCACCCTTCAGCGAACTCTCCGAATACATAGTAACCGGGGGTGGATGAATCGCACTATATGGCAAATTCAAAACGTTCCGACAGGGCTCGTGATCCACGATCAATGAGTTGTTGATTGTGGCCCCATTATCGTACAAGGAGGATGACCCGAGAATCCTTGCAAGACGCTTCAGAAAAATTGGTCGTGTAGGATTCTGAGGGTCTCGATAAGCACTCTCGTCACAGTACTCCTGTCCAAAAGCCAGGTAATCGTCTCCGATATCCGGCGCCATATATTTCAGGTTATGAAGACGCTGCTCAAGAGTCTGCTTGGGTAAATGCGACCAATAAACGATCTGAATGTCCTGACCCTTACAGAACCTGATGAACTCCTGAAGACCTGGTTGAGGTCTTACTTGCGACCTCTGATGCATATTTTTCCCTTTTAAAATGAGGGGCTCATAGAAGAACAGAGTTCCCTGAACCTCAAAGAAAAGAAACAACTTCGGAATCGCTACCTGAGACGGGCCAGCACTAGACGTGTTCCTTGCCCTTTCTTCTAGAGCTGGTTTGTCACATTCTTGCCCACCTTCAGACGCGGTGGCGGGGAATTTCTCAGAAGTTTTGGAGTCATCATTTGCATTGCAAAACGAAATACATAGAGCATGAGATGCAATGAACTTAGGTACATGACAAAACATTCATGCATTGTATCGGTTGGCAGTCGACATAGTCTATAAGTACTCTAGTCTACCGAGATGAAGGCTCCTACTGACAAGTCTACGCACAAGTCTGAGCCAGGCAGTGCTACGTATACATGAGCTATTTTAGATACTCCACAAACATCGCGGAGCATGTCTATCGCCTACGAACCTCCAATCTGAGCCCACCTCTAAGATCGAGCGGGAGACATTGCTTCATTTGGGAAGTCCTGTTCCCGCGCCGCCGCGCCACCGTCTTCCTCGTCACTCGGTCGTTTCCGCTTTTGCTGAACCCGAGTTGACCTCCGCGAGTCCGTCGACTCCGACTCCTTTTCGAGCGTGGCCCCCTTGCTTCTTCCCCGTCGTGGTTCAGGCGGGGAAACCACCATGGGTGTTGACTGGCAGCTGATACTAATGTCAGCTGTAGTAGTCGGGCGGCCAATTGTAGTGACTTCCACTTGAGGCTCTGTCACAGGACTGACCACTGGAGCCTGTGGAATCCTGCGAATCTCCTTTGACGATGGCTGAACGTGCAAGTCCACGACCATTGCGACCGATGAATTTTCCGGTCGGAGCATCCCGTGCGGCTTCGAATTTGGAGCCGGGGGGAGATTGAGAGAACGCCGCGGAGATGAAGGACGTCGTCGCCGCTGCCTTTGAATGAGTGTCTCTTCCGGGGGGCCATCATTGTCTGAGTCAATCTGAAACGTCTGAAGTGCTGGTCGCTCCTAAGACTGACCCTACGGCCGTTGAGATTGAGCAGCGCCACCCGGAGTCTCCGTCAAATTGAGGGTCGAGATCGGCCGCGGTTGCTGATGTGATGCCGCAGGCGACACTTGCCCTGATCCGCTTGTGCCCCCCTGGTCTGTCAGTGCAGGCGTCCTCGAAGAAGGTCCCAAGGAAGCCGAGGAGATGAGGTTCATTCCCCTCACACGTTCCATGGCCTTCTGCAATCTGTCCTCCTCCCGAACGAACTCCATGACGGCCCGCCCATTCCTCTGCGAACCCATGGAGTACAAGTGAGTAACATGTTCTATCGACTGCCAGCTGACAGGATTTCACTTCCTCTGAGCAATGCAAATGTGAGGAAGGGATAAGAAAACTTACCAGAGCGATCTCCGTGATGTTCCTGCCCCCCCAGATGTTGATGACGGTGGCATCCTTGGATTTTAGGGTCGGCATCATCAGTTTCTCTAGAAGTCCATGACCAACCCCGCACATCCCGCCATTCCAGTCGACCTCGCCCTCAACGTCGACATTGAACCAGTTGGGCGCCTTGTTGATCCCAGTGAAGCGCTTGAAGACCGGGAAAATACTGGACCTGTCCTCGGGCTTCGGGAAGGTCAAGGACAGAGTGACCAAAGGCATGGATTCAATCTCTGCCTTCTGAAAGCCTCCACGGGGAGATGGCTGATAGTACACCGAATGGTAGTACCAGGAGGATGAGGACGAGTACGAGGCCGTCGCGACAGAATCTCGGAAACGTGAGTTCCCGATGAGGAGCATTGGCAGGGGGATGTACGCTTCGGTCTCTTCGATATTCGGACCGTCCACCTCAAGAATTTCAACGGCCAGTGCTAGATCGAGCAGATCGTTCTTGTTCACTGGAACCGGTTCCCCCATATCTGTATACCTAAAGAGGACAATGAATTTTTTGTCCTCGGGTTCCAGCGCCATATTCCCCTTCGATTGACGGACGAAGTCGACCACCTCAGGAATACTCTCTCCGACATAGCATTTGTATTTCAGTTCGGCGGACTTCCCAAGCGTCGGAGGCATTTCGACTTTGGCGTAGTTCGCCAACGTCGTGAAGAAGACCCCCGGCGCCTTGCCATCCGTCGACTTGTCCGTCGTTGGATTCATAGGGTTCACTCGCCCCTTCAACCAGTTGTTGGCGTCCGTGAACTTCATCATGTCCTTCCAGACGTTTCGGACTATGGCCGCTAAGTACCCCTTCTTTTCAGCAAGCTCCATCCAATCCTCGTCAGTATATGGGGTCCAGCCCTGGTCCTTGAAGGGAAGGGGATGCTTGTTCCTGGTCCACATGATCTCGTTCATGACGATCTTGTCCAGCTTTTTGTCCTTACACCAGTCGAAGAGAGTGATCTTCCCCGAGGACTTGGCCTTCGCGGTGTTCTTGATGCTCACGCGAAGTGCAACGATCTCCCCCCCTAGCTCACACAGATCCGAATCCCGAAGCCCCAGCGTTGGCGTGAGATCCGTTTTGGTGATGTGAGTGAGCGGCTTCCGATTGATGAGGAGATTCGACACAGTCCCATCATCTCCAATAAGCTCCCCGTTCTCCCACGCATCGAAGACCTCCGTCCATAGCACCCAGGTGGTCTCCTTGATGAAGATGAGGGGCAACTTGGAGGACACCTTCTCATCCACGAAGTGCGCCATCACCTTCAGCTTCGCAACTTGGAAGAGTTCCACCGCAATGTTTAGAACATGCGAGAATGGTATCGGCTGCCAACCGATACATAATATATTAATCAAAAGGGAGAAAAAAATAAAGGTGCGTGGGAATTACCTCAAATGCTACTGACGGCTTTCCACCTTTACGATGCGGCTCTGGGCACCCTGCCTTCACCCACGCCGTTCTTCCCATCTCTGCGCAGGATCTGAAGGTCTCCTTTGCCACTTTCTCCGCGATGTTGAGATTGAGGGCATTGGAGACTCTGACGAGTGTGTCCGGGTCTCTACTGAATACCGAAATGACCTCGAACTTCAGGAGGTCGGTTTTGGCTTCAGAGCCGTCCGGATATTGCTCGGCCAATTCTCGATAGGCCGTCACTATGTGTTGCCCACCAATGATATACCAGTGGACATTTGGCGCCTTCCACCACGACATTGAGATGCCGTCGACAACAACAGTTTGTTCCTTCCCGGGACACTCGTCCATCACGGCATCTAGCCTTTTGTCCGTTGGCAGTGGAGCCCGCTTCAGAGGAATCCCATGGATTTCCGGCTTCTTCCTGATGGACCTGTATCCCTTGTACATGGTCTTCACCTGAATTGAGAGAAGGCCAAAATATTAAAGACCAGCTACAGATGTCGGCTGCCAGCCGATACATTATATGGGAAGATAAAAACCAGTAAAGGATGGAAGTGATCGTCGAATTACCTGGCCAAGTCGGTCCTTTGCAATCTTCCGGTACTTCAACTCGTCTGGTGCAATGTGGAATTTGTCCGAGTGAATGACCCCCGGAAGACGCTGCTTTTTGTAAGGATACGCGTGTAGGAGCCCCGTTTCCAACGCCTGGTAAATAGCGTTCACCTCGTTCTCCTTCGTCTTGGTTGTGAGATGATTTCCACGCCGGAGTGCCTCGTCGAGTGTCAGCTTCAGCGGCTTGTTGGGGTCGTCCCTGGCCTTCGCTTTTCTCTTCGGTTTGCTGGGCGACCCGGTCTCCTGCAAATCAGTTGCAGCGACTTCAGTCACTGGCGCCGCCACTTGCTTCCTCGCCGAGGGTACCTTTTTCTTCCCCTTTTCCAACTCATGAGCAATGAACGCATTGTGTTCATCGCGCTCTATCTTCAAGCACTCCCAGCCCTGGATGAGGTCCTCTGCACTGGACGGCGTGTTTCCCGCGAACGTCATGCCCATCGACATTGACTTCTGTCCACAGACCTCCTCTGTGCACTTGTTCACCGGCAACTCCACTGCGAAATAATCGGCAACTCCATCCGTGCTTCCCAGTGGCATCAAGCATATCATGACGTGCACGGAATCGCCAACAGCCATGATGGACAATACACTTCCTTTGCCAGGGGTCATGTTCCCTTTTAGCTTGAAGGAGCATACGATCTCCACTGTTGTGTCGGGTAACTGCCTCCAACACAGACCCCATTCTTGGATGGCCTCGATCGCTCGCCATGTTGCCCTTGGTGGATACCCGTCTCCCAATATCCGAGAGTTTGGGATTTGCTCACCCAGAAGGCGGGCCAAGAGAGTCGGTTTCCTATAGAACAATACAATTGAATTCTCAGTACACTCACACTATGCACCTTCACTTTGTGCATCCACTGTATCGGCTGCCAGTCGATACAACCTCTCAGTCCCTAAACCCTACCGTCGGAAGACATTTCTAGAAATTCCTAAGTCAACCGTCCCGAGATCATATCGGCTGCCAGCCGACATAGCTTAAGCTCAGGCTCCTAGTGAGTGCTGCAATGTATGTCGGCTGCCAGCCGATATAGCAAGTAATAGGTGCCTCAAAATTTCAATGGCTATCCTATATGATATAGCAAATGACAGTGTATCGGCTGGCAGCCGATACATGTAGTGAAAAATACCTCTCAGTCGCCAAATCGGAGGACGCCATTGCCAATGGACTTTGTCGCTTATCGGCTGTTGAAGATGACTTGTCGGTTGCTAAAAAAGCACGCTTGCCTCACTCTCCTTCACTATCGGCTGGCCAGAAATGCGTATCAGCTGCGCTAAGATGTATCGGCTGCTGCTTTGCTTTGCGAGGGGATGTCAGCTGCAAGCCGGAGTGAAGGAGGGAGAATGGCAGAGTGAGAGTGAGTGACAGAGAGAGAGCAGGAGACGCAAATGGAAAATGAGAGAAAATGAAAGTGGCCAGGGGTGTATACCCCCTAAACCCTCGGCTGCCAGCCGGTAGGCGCAATCATGACAAACCGAGTCCGTTCTTCCATAAATTTCATCCATCGCAGGTTTTCATCCGTTAGCATGTACTCCACATCCAGCAAAGTACATGGAAGTTACAAACACTCATTGCAAAGATGCGTACGTTTCCCAACATGATCTCCCGATGCACGGACTTGTCTCTCTTGCAATCACCACAACTTCATCCTCTTCCAGATTCAAATTTCAGGCGCCAAATTCAGTTTCAGGCTTGCTCACCTAGGATCAGATCTTGGAGGACTTTCATTTTCATTTTCATTTGCCCCACACACGCACTTAAAGCGTCCAAGAACCGTCAGGGAATTGCAGTGGCTTGTTGTGGAATGTTTATGAGGGATGCACCGTGACAGGGAATTCAGTAGACCTCAGTTCAGTGCAGCATTGAGTAGTCTTCGGGTTCAGGAAGCGCTCTTCGACAATTGTTATTTGGTGTTTAGGCTTATGTAGGATTTGCAGTAGGATTTAAATTGCTCCAAGCTACATTTGAATTGCAGTAGGATTCTAATTGCAGTAGTAGTTAGGAGCATTCTCGAAAATTAGTTGCCTGACAGAGGTTCAAGATTTCCTATTCGGTTGCACATGTGTTTTCATTTCATTATTTTTACTGGTCAGAGCATCTGTGGACAGTGCCTAAATCATAGGAAGCGCAAAATCTAGCTTTGTGCATGATCCCCAAAGTTCTAGCTGTACGGTCCTGCCTCTGTGCTTGACCGTACGGATAGTGGTATCGGCTGCCAGCCGATACCAATTTCTGTACCAGGAAGGTCGTGAAGCACCAGATACACAAACGTATTGGCTACTAGCCGATAAGGTCATCACGGGTCTGACAGAGATTCCGACATTGTGAGTTCTGACTCCGATTTCAAATCATGAGTGGATCTGATGACTGGACATCGGGTGCGAGTCCTATTGAGGCATTCACGAAAAATGGAGGCTCGGGAAGACTGAAAATGCAGAAGGGAGTTGTTGTGGCTCTTACACTAGAAGGATTATACTACTCCGGAAGGGCGGTCGTAGAAAGGGTAGTGAGCCGCGATCCCTACCTTGTACGCGTTCATGTCCTAGACGTTCCAAATAACCTCGATATGCCTCTTCCGTTTCCTGAGGGAGACATGGTGTTCCTGCGACACTGCCCGGGAAGGTCAATTGTGTGGGAGGCAGAGAACATCTATCCCCATGCAGAGTCTGAAGGGTCTTCTTCTGCTGGTGTCGGTCGGCAGCCGATACAAGTGGCCACAGATGAAAAACCCATACAACAATTCCTGTCACTCACTGTCAATATGGATGTCTCACTACTGCAGACTGTGGGCACGGATCTGCTGTATGCTAGTGTAGGTACAATTGTACATTGTTCTCCGAAGGGTTACTGGGAAGGCTTTCGCGTTCCACACAGCTTCTTCCTCGTTCTGAAGCTACTACACGTCATCGATGATTTCCAAGATCAGAGTGCTTATTGCGAGATTCCTGAATTCATGACACTCAAACGCTGTGTTGGATTCAAAATACTCTAGAGTGGTTATAAGGTCAAACCAATCGAGACCTCCGTCCCAATAATCAAGGTTGTCGGTTGCCAGCCGACAGGAGAACCTGCGACCCATTTCATGCAGGCTCAAGTCGATGGTAACTACGAGAGTGGTGGGAGTTCGAACGATGTACAGGTAGAATTATGTGATCCGGGAACACAGCGAGTACTTCCTACTGCATCAGATGAAGACGAGCGAGATGATAGGCTCTATTCGTCAGACGATGATAGCCGCGGGTCTGCAGAGGATCACCGCGATGTTCATGGTTACAGTACCTCTGGCATTGCCGTGTCCGACACAAGTGTTGCTGACAGCATGGATCATTCGGACGCGTTTAGAGTTGATACTCAAAGTGGAGATAATGGCCATCCGGATGGAATGTAAGCTAGGCTTCCAATCCCAGATAGACCGCTCTGGAGAAATCAATACTGTAAACTTCTCAATGACGACTTCTCGGTTCTCGGAAGAGCCATGATCCAAGTCTGCCTACCAGATGAGGCCTGCGATGATGGCGTCCTGGGCGACACGGATGTCGGGGTCATGTTCGTATCGGACAATGACGAACTGCAAATGACAACCATGCGCTGGAGGCTCACACACACAAGGTTGGAAGGTGGAAGGCTACTATCTGAAATTGTCACGCTCTGCTCAGAGGTTGCTCTATTGAATGAGTCGGACGATAACGGAATGCAGGGGGTACCGAGGAATCCATACTGTTCTGTGCGCAGAAGGGTGATTCCCAAGGATCACGAAAGCCAATCCAGGCTGCAAATGAAGACCTCGAAGACGGAGGTATGTAAGGTCAGCTCACAGAAGTGCTGTAAGCTCAGATGCTGCCAGACGTTTCCCTGGGAGGACACGAGGTCTATACGACGAAAGTTCTTCGCTTGCACATTCGAAAGTAGGAGGGAGGTAGCGTATGCGGTGCAGAGTCAGCTTCATGTAGGGGTCATTCCAGGAAAAAAATTCATTACTCTTGCAAATACAAACGTCTGCGAGAACGCATGGTATATCATTCACTGGGTATCGAGGTCGGCCTATCATGTTTACAAGGCTGCGGCCGTGGGAGGATCCGTTAACGGCTCGTATGGAAATGTGGGGGCCCGACGGCCACGGCCACAAACAATCCAAGCTCAAGCAACCCTCAAAACGATCATCGACGACAATGCCGACAAAATGCCAAACGAGTTCAGAATGGTTGGAAATAAACGCGTCAACAATCTCAAGGTCCTCCCCTCTGCAATGAATTGGGATCACATGCGCGAACAAGTCAATTATGTAAGTCCATCATCTGCCTCTTCGTCTACAGTAGAAAAGTCCTTTTATCGACTGCCAGCCGATACAATCATGTCTGGACTTTGAATGTAGAAGCCATTGATCTTTCCTTTCTATAGGCCGTCATTTGCAGTTCTGTCGGCTGCCAGCCGATACAACTCTATAGTCTTCCATGGAAACTCATCCATGAAGTCATGTTCTTCAGGTCAATGGAATATGCAATATGAAGCCGGTCTTGCAGTCTGCTATCAGCCGCCTTTGGAATGCTCATTTCAAAAACGTAGAGGTCAAGGCCGTAGGGAGCAATTTCTCAAAATGCACAGAATGTGACTTCCTAGTAGAGTTCATTGCAAAGTATCCAAGAGGTTGTGATGAGTGGCAGGCCCTGGTCGACGACAGAGAAAGACATCTCAATTACCAGCGCGCTTGTAGAAATGTATATAGTGGATGGATCACGCAGTCGGTGCAAAATCCATCAGAGTTCCTCTACATTATTCATGACAAAATGGACACCACAAAGACTGCCATTCCGAGGATGCAGCACATCACCAAGGCCACCGCAGGGCTAGGGCAAATACCAATCTCGTGTACTGGAATGCTCACACATGGACATGGAGATGGCGCGTATGCACATTACTCCACATCACTCTGGCCTGGGGATTCAAATTTCACAATTTCGTCCATCTGCAGGGTCCTTAGGGCCCTAGGACTACCACCTGTTCGAGAGTCCAAGATCCTCTTCTCGACTCCACCGCTAAACACCTTCTTCGAGACTCTGCTTCATGGGAAATCGAGATGCAACTCGTCAATCCCGCAGGCCTCGGACATGGTGATCGACGCAGCGAGACCAGAACAACCTCAGGTCCCACTTCCGAGGAAACTGTTCTTGCAACTCGACAATTCAGCAAAGGACAACAAAAATCGATTCCTCATGGTTTTTTACTCACTGCTCACTGCCAGGCGCATATTCAAGGAAGTTTCAGTGGGGTTCCTTATTGTCGGGCATACGCACGAGGACATTGATGCGCACTTCAGTTATCTCTCTAAACTGATCAAAAGGAAGAACACATACGTACTTGCGGATCTCATGAAGGCGTTCATGGATTCACAGAAGACTGTAGCCTTCATTCCGGAGTTCGTGCAAGAAGTGGCGGACTTCAAATCATACTTCAAGGGCTTCCATCATGATGGGGTGAACAAAATCATCGGGCTCGGAGATAAACACCTCTTCAAGTTCTACGTCGTGGAGGATGGTGTGGATCGTGGATGGCCGGTCATGAGGTACAAGCTCAGGGCCACAGATTCTTCGTGGATGCCTCCTGGCGCACTTGTCAAAATGTGGACAGCGGACGAAAATAGACAACCCAATATTCCACAAGGGGACCCTCGACCTGTGCCTTTCAAGGCACTCTGGGGGAATGTGGACATTAATACCAGAAGGCGAAATGCAGAAAAGGAAGTCGCAAGGGCTACAGAGTGCAATGAGAAACAGACATTCATCAAAAACGGAATAGCAAAGTTCATTGAGTTCTGGAAATCGGGAATGGCCAGAGATAGACGGTACGCACAGGAAATGGCAGGCTGTGTGGCTTACTGGGAAAGAATTCAATCAGAGATCAATTCAGCGCTGCCTCAAACTCCTGCATTGCTTCAAGAAGGATTATGGCCGCTCTCTGACTGGACAAGAGATCACACGTCAACTTTTGTAGACAAGGGGGCGGAGGAGAATTATTCAGTAGACACCACTCCGGAGGACGAAGGGGATCCCACTCCATACTGCAGACCTGCGAAGGACAGGCCGCGCTTGAGATTCAATCCATTCAGGGATGTTCTGCTCGGAGACTTTGTTCTTTGTCGACCATGTCACAACAATCATCTGCCTGTCTGGCTGGGACGGGTACTCCAATGTGTGGACATGTCTCCGGGGCCCACGTATGGTAATTTTAAAATTGAGTGGTGGACTCCGATGAAAGCCAAGAGGGAGTCAAAAGTGCTCATTGCGAGGGAGTGCTGGACCCGAAGATGGCACAAGCAGGGTTGTCAAATCGGACGCTTCAGGGTCACCGGACGTCCCGGATGGACGGACAAAACGGACGGACGGACGGACTTGTCCAACCCTAAGCGGACACTTCGGGCAGGAAATTCTGCCCCTAATCAAAATTTTCCCTACTCCTGACCGGAAGTGTTTGACGTGGCCAGCCACGTTGCAATCAGCGCGCTGACGTAGAGGCGGGGACGTACTTAGGTTTGGGCGGGGACGTCATGGTGAGGCGGGGACTTGCTTTTGTCTGGGTGGAGACGTCATGATGAGGCGGGGACGTACTTTTGTCTGGGCGGGGACGTACTTCGGTATGGGCGGGGACGTATTCGTGTCTAGGCGTGTTTGGGGTTATTCTAAAGTCTTCTATATTATTTCCGAAAAGACAATGCTTTGCTGACCTTTTAATTACTCTACCTACTTTGATCAAAAAAGATATCTGAGTGAATGTTTTGGTGCCCCATTTGTTATCCTCTAAAGTAAAATACTTTAATTACCAAACCATTGTTAATCACTATTTATGGATGATCTCTTTTTTCTCCAAAGGACCACACAATTTTATTTCTTGTTTTAAAAAAATAGAAAGTGATTGCTTTTATGGCCCCTTGGGCTTTGGTTACCTTAACTCCTGCTTTTGATAGAAAAAAAAAAGAAGTAGTCAATGCTTACATACACCACTGCTTTTATATTCCAATTATCTACAATTCTATGAATTCATTAAATTATTCATTTCATGAGAAATTAATACATTTCACTTTCCTGAGTTTCCTCTTACAAAGTCATGGCTATGGACAAGATAATTCAAATGCATCACACAACATCAAGCTACAAGCAATATATATGCATGTTTCTTTGCGAAAAACACAAATAATCTGGGATTTCGTCCATACATAATCCGATAACATGACTATGAAAATGAGACTTCCAGACTTTGTCAACTTGTGCTCCTGTCATATTGTTACCTCACAACTTACTACTCATTCTTTACACATAGGTCATTTTAAGAATTGCCTACATGTCCTACGTGTGCTCATGGTTCGCCTACATCTTTGAAACGACTTGATCGGCGAACTGCTTGAATAGAAGGGCCTGCTCGCTCAACATGGCGAATGAGCAAATCGTCGTCATCCGGGGCTTCGTCACAGTCCTCGTCGTACTCATCATCCCCGTCTGCATAATCTTCACTTCCAACATGTTCATCTCCGTCTGTTTGTTGACCTTCAAACTCTGAGTTCTCATTGCGGACCTCCGTGATTCTATTTCCACCACTACGGTTCAACCGCAACATTTTGTGTCTTCTAGCATCTGGGTCCTCCGCATCAGAATTTATAACTGGGCCTCCAAGAATCACAAATGCTGGGGTTGAGGATGTAGGTCCCGGAGTATAAGTCTGCAAAAATGGCAATACTTGTTGCTCAGCTAACCTGACTCCGACTCCACGATGCGGACGTTTGCGAGCTATTGACACTGTGTCTCCGTGGTCTCCATCATTGTTTCTTCCTCCACGACCACTACGACCACCACGACCACCACGACCACCAGAACCGCGAGTAGTATATTGACCCACCGCATGGACTACAGTGCTTTCAGAGGGTCTACCATCTACTCCGATATTGGGAGCATTATCCACTACGACATTTCCATCTCCCACTGAGCGTAACCCTTCTTGAAAAGATTTGGGATTGGAATTTCCAGATATATTCGGAGAAGAATGTTGCCGAGGGGGCACAAACGTACGATGCTCTTGCATTGTACTAGGAATTGCTACAGAAGAGGGTGGATGGATACGATCGACTCCTCGAGCGCCTCCTCTGTTCCGTACACGTTGGACATCAAATAGCCTCGGAATATTACCAGTTGGTTCAATTATGTCGATGGTCTCGCTTGTCCTTGTATTTTCGAGGCTCGCTCTCAAATGTCTATGTACATCTGCGTTGACGTTGTTAGGTCCGCCCAGCCTGTTGTCGCTTACAATCATTGGAGCATCCTCAATAGGCCCTTCATGGTCTAGAACTGTAGGGTTTGTGCCATTTCCTCCATTTCCACCATTTTCATCATCTCTATTTTCACGATTGTTTTGAGGTGGAGGAATGTCATCATCATTGTCTTCATCGTTGTCGTTGTCGTCATTTTGAACATTGTCATCTCCAACTATGGCTTCATCCTCTTCTACAGGAAAAACAAAAGGATCTACTTCATTACCAATTTCATCTTCTTGTTCTTCCTGATGTATAGGAGACGGACTAAGACGAGGATTGGGAGCCTAAGGTCCCCAAGCTTCATGACGAATGTTGTCTTCCATATCATCTTCTTCCCCGTAATAGTTTCTTGCTTCTTCGCGGTGGTCCATGTCTCGCCCCCAACCATGTGGGTTTGCTTGGGGTGCAGGTGGTGGCCGATTCGCTTCCATGTCGTCTTCTTCTTCTTCTGCCGCTAGCATAGCATCAAATTCTCGATGGCGGTTAGGTTCATCGACTGGAATGGGTCCAAGTTCATCCGGATCCGAATCCTCTGATACGTTGTTCAAATCATACCAACGAACTGGATCTGCTCCAGGTTTTTGACGAAGGACGCGACTGTTGGTATAAATGTACACCAAAGTCTCAGCCTTCTCCACTGCTAGACGATTTCTGTTCCTGTTGTGGACGAAGGAATACATACTGAAATTTCGTTCACAAGACGATGCTGAACATGTAAGGGCTAAAACACGCTTCGCAATTTTGGACAAGAAGCAATCTCCAATTGCTTTCCACCATCGATGTGGAAGTAACTTTGCTTCCCGAATGTCCAGTGATGCGTCAGGACTATAGGGTCCTTCACCCTCCACGTATTGCACATATTCTTGTATGACGTCATCAAAACGCACACCCACCACATCCTTCATTTTTTGAACAACCCGATGTAGTGCACGAAGGGCCGTTCCATCTTCCCTTAGAGCTGGGTTGTCCTTGATATAAGGATTCAACAATGCCCCAGCATAGTGCACGTCGGTAAAAAACATGTTCCACCTCTCCTCAAATGTCTCTTCCATGACCGTAGCTAGGTGATCCGGAAGGAAGAAAGGACCCTCTCTGAGCTGAAAAACATGTCGTCGCAACCTGTGCATTGTGATCCATGCCTTGCCCATAGCTGGTTCCCGTCCATCAAACACACGCAAGGCCTTCAAAACGTCTTCCACAATGAACACGTAATTTTTACACCTCTGCCAAAATGTTAAATCATCAATGGTATTCAGTACGCACATTGCGTCCCTCCGGTTCTGCGGTCCGTTTTGCCTATTCCGAAGTGCTGCAACATAATTTTGGACTCGTGGTTGTCCTCCCAACTGCTCCAAGACAGGTTTTAGTGTCACCAGTCGTTGCAACATGAGAAAGTGCAAAGCAAAACGAGTTTCAGCCGGTACTACAAGCTGCAAGTTTGGACTCAACTCCCGGAAAGTTGACATTGTTGCATGGTGATTTCTGATATAATTGCACACTGTCTTTGCCCTTGCTATTAAATCTTTGAAATCCGGCAACTTGGCCCAATCTTCAAGCAACAAATCCAGTGCATGTGCCGCGCACCCTTGCTTAAAGATGTGCGGATATGTGCGAACTACGTCATCCATTGCACCGAGCATGTTACTCGCATTGTCTGTACAAATTTGAGTTACATTATTGGGACCCACTTTCTCGATGAAGGTTTTCAATTGGTCTGCTATATAGACCATTGTCTTGTTCTGCCCTGTAGTGTCGATGGACCCCATAAACACATCACCTGCGGGATATAACATCATGACATTCATGAGAGGCCGTCGATTTACATCGTCCCAACCATCCGTGCAAATCGTTACCCCATAATTTTTTACTGCAAAACTTGTTTTTGCAGATATCTCATTCTCAATCTGTAGCTTCTTCGGTTCAATCAAGTTTGTTCTCAATTGGTGGTACAAAGGTGGAGAATATTCAAATCGTGCCAAAGAAGTTGCCTTGACTGCCTCAATGAAAGTAGGATTTCTTGTAATGTTGAAGGGTACATTTGCCTCATAAAAAAAGCTTGCCCACTTTTCATCCAACTCTTTCCTCTTTGCAATGTTGAAGGCATCTACCATTTGTTGTTGATGTAATGATCTTGATCTTGTGAAATTCGATGCTGCTTCACTGTTTGATGTTGGTAGTTGGTCTTCATTTTCATTTAGAACCTCCAAACGCCTTCTTCCCCCTCTTTCTCCTTCATTCCGAGCATGTTCGTTTATATTTTCCGTGGAAACATTTGGAGCTGCTACGGATGGATCGCTCGGAATTGATTCACCGTCGTGTGGGTCCTCCAAATTTGTGCGTTGTGGAACAAATCCAGCGCAGTTGGCAAATTTATGTCTCACCGCTCGAGGTATTTTGGAACACACTGCTCGCTCACTTTTTGCTTTATAACCGTAGTGTGCAAAAGCACGCTCCCGTTTGTAAGCCGTTGTCCTGCCACAAAAGACACATGTGACTTTAGATCCATCAATAGAGAAATCATACCACGGTTCCCACTCTCTTGTGGTTTTTCGATTTGTCGCCATCACAACTTACAAGTTGGAACTCCTCACTTGTGCTTGTATTGTCTTCTACAACTTTGTACCTGTAAAAGTAGTTAGCGTCGGTTCCCTACTTGAACTGATTTTTACATCACCTCAGCCGAGAACCAAGGCCGCTTTCCACCCAATAAACTCTATCAAGGAGCTCTGAGAGGTCCAAGAATGATGAGGTCCAGGGGAAAACGTGCCTTTAGTTCTGCCTACTCGTCCTTATATACTCCCTCCTGGTGGCTGGTAGAACTCCACGTAAGGGCGCGGACGTACTATACAAGGGCGGGGACGTACTTGTCAGGGCGGGGACGCTAGGGCGGGGACTCAGGGACTCCTGCACTCCCAACTCCCGCACTCCTGACTCCCGCACTCCCGACTCCCGACTCCCGCCCCAGAAGGCGTTCGGGCGAAGACGTCAGGGCGGGGACGTACTTGACAGGGCAGGGACGCTAGGGCGAGGACTCCCGCACTCCCGACTCCCGCACTCCCGCCCCAGAAGGCGTTCAGGCGAAGACGTCAGGGCGGGGACGTACTTGTAGGGGCAGGGACGTACTTGTCCGGGCGGGGACGCTAGGGCGGGGACTCAGGGACTCCCGACTCCCGCACTCCCGATTCCACGCGTCAAGGCGTTCGGGCAGAGACTTCAGGGCGGGGACGTTGGGGCGGGGACGTATTTTTGTATGGGCGGGGACGTAGTCGCGGGGACGCTAGGCGGGGGAGAGATTCAAATCAGTTTTGGGTTTCCCTCCTCAAAACCTTCGAGGGAAGACATTTCAAATACTTGTACTTGCACTCTACAGCTGCCCCCCATTTTTGTAGATTTCCTAAGATATGAAGTATTCAAGCATTAATTACTCATTCACTACATCATTCTAAATATCAAAGATAGATGCTACAAAAAATGCGGTTTTAGTATTTAAGAAATTGTGTATAACAAATCAATTGAAGAAACGTTGAATTCGTCAAAAACGGGAAACATCAAATAAATTACGCGTGAATTGGAAAAAAATGACAAAGAGAATTGCAACAACATTAAGGATTGGACAGAAATATGTAGAATCCATAGAGAGACATTGCAACCGGTTTTTTAAAAGGAAGGCTATACATTTAAAAAGTGGTACAAAAATGGAAGGAAGAAATGAGAGAATAAAAAAATGGTAGAATATATGGGTGTAAGAAATGAACGGTTTATCGAAATGAAGGTACATGATGAAGTTAGAGAACCAAAACAAATAACTACGAGATGCATCACATGGAGGAAGACATATAAGTTACAGAATCAAATGAAAGAAATTTCGGGATAAAAATGTGAGGTGAGACGGATGATTTAGAGAATGAAATGAAAAAAATAATCGAATAATCATGTAAGGGGAGATAAATAATTCAGAGAACCAAATAAAAAAATACTGAAATAATCATATGAAGGTAGATAAATAAGTTAGACAAACAAATGGGCAAAAAATTGGAATAACCGTATAGGGGGGGGGGAGATAAACAAAAGAGAGACTCAAATAAATAAAAATTTGGATTAACCATATGAGGGGACATAAACAAACGAGAGACTCAAATAAATAAAAAATTGAATTAACCATATGAGGGGACATAAACAAACGAGAGACTTGAATAAATAAAAAATTGGATTAACCATATGGGGGGACATAAACAAACGAGAGACTTGAATAAATAAAAAATTGGATTAACCATATGGGGGGACATAAACAAACGAGAGACTTGAATAAATAAAAAATTGGATTAACCATATGGGGGGACATAAACAAACGAGAGACTCAAATAAATAAAAATTTGAATTAACCATACAGGGGGACATAAACAAAAGAGAGACTTGAATAAATAAAAAATTGGATTAACCATATGTGGGGTTATAAACAAAAGAGAGACTCAAATAAATAAAAAATTGGAATAATTTAACGACGGGATATAAGCTATAGAAACAAATGAAGAAAATAACGGAATTACCATATATGGGGATATAAAAATGTTTGAGAATCAAATGAAAATTTGTTGGACTCATCATACAAGGGTTGAAATTGAATGAAATGTGAGCATTTTTTATTGTGCTGTGAAATGGTTCAGGATTTAGGCTAAGGGTTTAGGGTTTAGGGTTTAACAATTTTTTTTATTTATCCTTTTAACTATTAGTAATGTTAATTTATTTTTCTCTTGGATGATGGGAGCTTCACGGGTCTTTGACAACTCACATGAAATAAAAGATGAGTGACATTAAATGCAAGGTACAAGGTAAATCTTTCAAAATCTTTTTTTTTTATTCTAATCTTCTCCACCTACCGCCAGCGACGAGTACGTCCCCGCCCAGGGCAGAAACGTCCCCGCCTATTTTGAGTACGTCCCCGCCTTGACAACGCGGACCAGCAGTATATATGCGCGTCCCCGCCCTTTTAGCAACTGCCTCACAAACTCCCGTGTGCTCCACCTCTAAGCTGGTTGCCTAGGCGTCCTTGTGAGGTCCTTTTTATATTACGCTCTTTACTTCAACCCAAACCGCCGTGTGATGGACCCTGCAGTGAAGATGACGAAGGCCGAACGAGACAGAACAAGAAAGAGGATTGGACAGAAGTAATGGAAACGGATGAATGTTTTAAACAATCCGTTGAAGTTGGCATTCAGGGGATGGGAAGATGAACCTGATCCATGGAATATGGACACTTGTGCCAATTACATTGAATGGTGCCACATTGGCAAGTCTTTTCCCATAGCCCGGCACAACTATCACCGTCGCTTCCACAAGGCCAATTTGAGGTTCTGTACCGACGACGCATTTAAGAATCGTTGCATTGAAGTCTATCAAGTGTTATACGATAGACCAACGGTGGAACGCAATGAAATTAACCTTTTCATTGCAAGAGGGGTACATGCAGAGGTCAAGCTAGGGAAGAGGGTGGATTGGTCAACCATCAAGGAGAGAGGTTCCAAAATAAAAGTTCCTCATTCCACCAATGGATTGATTCCAATGGGTGTACGAAGGTACCCTAACGGCGGATTGGGGTTCGTGAGGCCACTGACTGAGTTGCCCCCTAACACATATGTAACCAGTGACTCTTCTCTTGATGATGACTCCGACGGGACGCGCACTCCACCGCGTGCTCTAGGTAATAGAGTGGAACATCGGGTGAAAAGAAGAAGGGAGAAGGAAATGAGCACAGAAGAAGTTGTCTCGGAAGCAGTTTTAAATGACCGACTACAAGATTCAATGGAAGTAGAAGATCTTCGGCTACCAAATGAAGCTGTCGAAAGTGAAGAAGATACAATCCCAACCTTGAAGAGTAACCTCAACGAAAAAAGAAAGGAAATTCAAAACTTGTTAGAAGACACTCACAAGTTGAAGGTCGAGATCCAACAAAAGAACGACGTCATTGACCAACAGTCCCAAGAAATTGCCCGCCTTACAAGAGCTCTACAAGCTGGTAATGTATTCAGCGAAGGCCACGTTGGTGAAGGTCTGCACAAAGCTGGTCACCCGTCTCACTTTACTGTAGGTGCCGAAGAGCTAGAAGTGCTTTGTGGAAAAAATGTTGAGCTCCAGAAACATTTGGATGCATTGGTGTCACAGTATTATGAGTGGAAGTTGGCGTGTGTATTTACTGTGGACAAGAACCGACAAATGGGAGCAGAATTGAAGAAAATTGCCAATCATTATGCAGTGCACAATCAAGAACGTGTTTTTGGCTTAACATCATGGGAACTAATGGATGAGTTATTCTCGGACAAAATGGAGACCAAAGTTGGAGTTGGAAATCAGACCATCATTGATTGGCCTCGAAATGGGTGGGATTTTGAAAATGAAAGGTCTGCCCATGTGACTAAACCGAGTACATTGTTGTGGCCAAAACCACCGAGCTTTGTGTTCGATGGTACACAATGTCCAATGTGTTTGAATGCCTTTGGCCCCGAAGGTGGATTCCAATTGGGCACATGTGAGCATTTGTATCATCCAATTTGTTTGATTGCATTAATGGTCAATCGAAGGCGTTGCGTACTTTGCAAGGCTCCTTTCCATGAGCGTTTGTACAAGCTATTTGGCTTGTACGAGCATATGCCGCCAAGCTGGGAATTTGATGTAACGAATGCTCCAGATCATCCACAGAAATGGGGAGAAGACCTCATTTGGAATTGGCGTTATAAGTATCACTCTTTAGAGGTCTCTAGGCTTTCCAACAACTGGGGATGGGAATCAAACCCAACTGAAGTTGTTCGTGTGTGCCACAATTTGATTAAAGGCACGGACGCTATTAGTGAAGGAAGAAGAAATTTCTTCTACCAATGCTTCAATGGCTATTGGGATGGAAATGAGCATCAATTTCGATTTGGACCACATCCAAAGGGTTGGATTTGGGGCAACGACGGACAACGTATCACCGATGACGACGGAGTTCAACTTGTGGATCCTGGTGAATATGTACCTCCTACCGCACGAGAAAGAGTGATGATGTCTGAATCTGAATGGAGAGAGCAATTCAAAAATGATGCTGTAGACTTCTTGCTAGAAGAACACAGTCCGGGAACTCGTATAGCTCTTCAAGAACTTCAACAATCTCAAATTCTGAGGGGCCTACTGGAGGAGGATGGACCAGCAAGACAAACACGCGGTGCAATGCGGCGACTTCGTTTGGACTCCAATGAAGATGATATTCCAATGTCCGGGACGCATGACACCGAGGCCGGTACAAGTGGTACCGCAAATAGCCTAGTTCATTTGGACTAAGTGCACTTTTGCGTACTTCAAGCATTTGGAAAAATGTAAATATATAGCTATGTAAAGGCTGCTAGTTTTTATCTTTTTAGCTACTATTATATGTGTGGAACTTTGTTTGATTACATTGTTGACTTTGTCCAATTTTTCAATACCATATTGTGCGACACATATGAAATAAAAATGCTCTTTTTATGACCTACGTATTACTTTCATTTTTAAAGTTTAAGGTGCATACAACTGGAAATGATTTCTTGGTAATGCAACTTTAGAATGTTTTTGGTTTCTTGAATCCCTGAGTCCCAGCCCAACGTCCCCGTCCAAGTGTCCAAAGTCGAATCATGACACCTTTGAAGGAGTTTGGGGGTTTGGGAGTTATGAATTCAAAAAGTCCCATTGTTCCTAAGGGAGACAAATGCATTTTTGGGCAAGTATGTACGGGCTGAATTTTCGTCCAGATTTTTCACAATGCCTTTTTTCAGAGAAAAAAATTGATAAGCTTCATGGAAATATAATTTTTTTTCAATAGGTGTATGGGAACAAAAATTATGCCCAAATAAGCTCAAAATAGTGGACAAGAGGCAGTTCGGTCAGCCAAAAAATTTTCGGCATACTTTGAATTTTTTCTGCGAAATTTTTTTTCTCATAGATTAAATTTTTGTCTATCTGGAAAGCTTTGATTAATTTCATTTGGATTTGTTATGAGGAAGTTATGGACATTCTAGTTTTTCTGGCAATTACAACATGTTCTTGGAAAAAACGACTTGCACGATTCATTTGTCAATGCATGCTTTGCATTTTTTCCAAAAAAAATAAATTTGCGTGGTTTGATTTACTTTGTAGAACAATCTTCCTATTGGATTAGTGCATTTTAATTCCATCTACCCCATATTGATATTTTAGGTTTTCATTTTGTCTAGTACATATTTCTAGTTACCAATTGTTTTAAGAATGAAAATTAAGTTTTCATTTTTTTTTTTTTTTCTTTGGACTCTGAACTCTAATCTCCACTATGAAGATTTAAAGCTCGGAGCTTTGTAGTGCAAAAATTTTAAGTTGAAAATGTTCAAAGTCAAAAAATCCAGTTGCTCAATGTGTGGAAAAGCTTGCTTTTTCTACTTTAAACGCAAATATCTTGCAATTTATTCAATCACAATTTTTGGTTTTTTTCCCACACTAGTTTATACTAGTCAGGTGTAATATCCTACGGTTAGATGTGAAAATAAATGAATTTCAATATTTTCTTAGTCTTTGCTATAGAAATGGCAGTTTTGAGTGTTTTTGGGCTAGATAAGGCCTTGGCCCTTTAGGGATTACACTTTAACTCACAAAAAACGGGAGCTATTCAATTTATAAGGAATGTGCATACAATACAAATACACACCTAAAAAATTAAAATGGCACTGTATACATATGAAATGTCTAAAAGTTTGCAAAAGAGCAAAATGAATTTCTTATGAATGCAAAAGTTTGACAATTAGATCACAAAATAGAATTAAAAAAGTAAAAAAAGTAAAAATTATATTGAAAGACACATTTCAATGTACACATTGCTGGATTAGAATTCACGCCCTAATTAATATTTATATGAATTATGTAATTTAATTTTTTTTCTAAATTTTTTATTTATTGCATTAACACCTAATGGACCAGGGTTATTTTTTAAAAAGACATTGTGCAAAAAGCCAATTTTTGGATATGTTATTAAAAATTCAAAAATTCAAAAAGAATTGTTTCATAAAAAATTCAACCAAACATCCTTGAAGTTCAGTACTTTACAAAAGTATGGTCAAGATATGAGATGTTTAAGTAAAAATAAGTATGAACCCTAAACCAACACAATAAATGTATATGAAATGAAGCAATCCAATTTTGCAAGTGACACGTCTTTAGCCAAAAATAATTTTTGTATTTTGGATGGGTAATACCGTAGAATATGAATATATTGATAAAAATTGTCTCATTACATGAGCACAACTGTACAGAACTACAAAAGAACATGAAAATTTAAAAACCTCGAGATAGCTATGTAATTGGATATTGCTAACTAATTCCTTGATGTAGCAAGCTCTAAAGCATGTTCCAATCGTGCAATTTCTTGTCTGAGATTGCTGATGACTTGGTTCTTTTCTTCCAACGCCGCCCTCGACGTGTGCTTGTAATCGTGCAGACGATTAATTTCTTCGTGTTTTTCAGCAAGTTCGTTCCTCAAGGCCAAGATTGTATCATATACATTTCTTCTATTTTCAATGGGTTGTGCGTAAACTTCCTCGTGCACTTCATTTTGGATTTCATGTTGAGGTTGAGGATCTCGAGCATATTGTAGGGCCCTCCTCCGCCTACCACGTTGTTCCCCTTTGGCCGTCAGAGGACGCGGTGGAGTACATGCTCCATCTGAATCGTCATCCGTCGTAGAATCCTCGGTGTCATCATGAGCTGTAGGGGGATTTACGATTGTCTTCAAGTGCCCCAACCCACCTTCGGGAAACGTTAGAACACCCATTGGAATTAGTCCATTGCTTGGATGAGGAACTTTTATTTTGGAACCTCTCTCCTTGATGGTTGACCAATCCACCCTCTTCCCTAGCGTGACCTCTGCGTGTACTCCTCTTGCAATGAAAAGGTGAACTTCATTGCGCTCCACCTTCGCTCTATTGTAAAGGACTTGGTAGACTTCAATGCACCGATTTTTGAATGCATCATTCATGCAATATCGCAAATTTGCTTTGTGGAAGTATCGGTGGTAGTGGTGTCGTTCTTCAGGAAAGGCCTTGTCGATGTGACACCACTCAATGTAATCCGCACACGTGTCCATGCTGCACGGGTCCTGTACTTCCTCCCACCCCTTGAAAGCAATTTTTAACGGATTTCGTAAAACATGCATCCGCTTCTTCTGTACCTGTCCACTTCTCTTTCTTGTTTTGTCTCGCTCGTTTTTCGTCATCCGTGGTGATGTGTCCATCGCACAATGTTTGTGCAACAAAAATGACGTGGAATGTGATGTAGGACCCACTGAGACGCCCAGACAACCAGCTCAGAGGTGGCGCACGAGGGAGTTCAGAGGGCAGAAAGTGAGGAGGCGGGCACGGCCTTTTATACCGGGGAGCGCGGACGTCAAGGCAAGGGCGGGGACGTACTCGCATCCAGGGCGGGGACGTACTGGGTATAGGCGGGGACGTACTCGCGACAGGGCAGGGACGAACTGGGGGCAGGGCGGGGACATATTCGCGGGGTGGGCGGGGAAGTGGTTTTTGCCTTCCCTATATATTTTTTTTTTGCTCATTTTGACATTGCCAGGCCTTCACTTTTAGCCTCACGTGTTAGTTCACGATTTGCGGCCTATACAGTGAGTCGGAGGGTGCACAGGTGTGGCGCTTTATTTGTACGGGAGATTTTCGAATTTTTTTCGAATACTATGGCTGCATCAGGAAGTGGTTCGACGGGGAAACGTCCAATGGCCTGGGACTTGGATGTGCCCATCGAAGAAATAGTTGTTGCCGAGCAGAGCACTCAACCGTCATCATCTTCGAATCCGACATCATCAAGTCATAAGAAAGTAAAACCGGCGCGACCCGATTGGCCTCCGATAGAGTACACACAAAAGGCACGATCAATAGGTGTGGATTTTTATCGACGACGGAGTTTAGCAATGTTGGAGAGGGAGTACGTCAACAAGAACGAAAATGGTTACCATGAACTCTTGGAGAAGCTACGTTACGAGATTGAAGTGACTATGGAATCATCTGAAGACTTCAACAATTACCAAGATTATTGGTTAGCTTCGGAGTGGCTTGAAAAAACTGTGAAGGCTTTGGCAACAAATATCGTGACGCAATGGCGTTACGATGCTAATAAAAAGGAGAATAGAATTGACTGGGATGTTGCAGACGAGGAACCTTTTGCAAAACTATCGATGATCGAGACATTTTGCCAAGGTTTTTCAAAATCACGGGCACGAGGAAAATTACCATGGAAGGAATCGATGGAGAATGCTGTATTGACGCACTGCGTTAGTGGAACGTTTCAGTGGCTTGACAGCTCAATAAAAGTTGTACAGATGCCGGGATTTACAACGGAAGGAAGGTATGGGACTGTGATGAAGGTGCACATCACAAGACTGAACAACATGCCAATGTGGATGGATTTTGCCAAGAAACGTCTCAAAGAAGAGAATCAGAAGAAAAAACGTTTGGAAATCATAAATGAGGCTGGAGGATGTCCCGTAAAGCATCCGGGCATCATCAGACTTTCGTATTTGAATCCCAAAACAATGGCCGGTTATTCGTTGTGGTGGAATGGTGGATCTTTGGCAAGTTTTTGGAAGAATATGGACAACAAGGTTTCTGAGGTGCTGGAAATCGAAGACATTGTTAAGCAACACGACTCAGAGCTGAGCAAAGCGCAACTGGAATGGGTTGCAACGTATAGGAAAAATCGCGTTGCATTGGCGTTGTCCTTGCTTGTGACAGTCTGGAAATGTCACAATGAGAACTACATGCACAACGATTTATCTCCATCCAATGTGTTGCTACATTTTGACCCTTGGAAGAAGAATAGAATATACATTGGTATATGTGATTGGGGAATATCAAGCCGAGTTGTGGAGAAGGAGCCATCAAAATATGGCTATGATAGCATGGAAAAGCTAACGAAAGTGAAGCAGGTGAAAAAATTTGTTGCTCCAGAATTGTTCTATGTATACGGAAGTATAGGTTCAGAGAACTCGCTGGAAGTGATGCAACGAAGGCATCTGTATAGTGTAGCAGCTGATACATATTCCGCAGGATGGATAGCACAAAAGATTTGGAATGAAGAGTGGGATTCCCAGTACTTCGTTAAAGAAAAATGCATGAATTATGCATTACTTAAAACACATCTTCAAAGCTTGCAGAAGGAAGATGTGAATGATCGGGCAACTATAGGAGATGTTCTGGAGACATTGAGAAACCACCGTACGGTTGGCTAATGCCAGAATGTTGTTATCGTAGATAGGAGTTTAGAAGTCGTATATATTCTAGAAGAGGTGGTACAAGAAGAAGAGGTTATGAAGGACGTAGTGTGAGTTCTTTGAACATGCTTTATATACTCGGAATTATCCGAGAATTATATTATTTTTAAAAAGTAAAAATTTTTTGACACTTGCGTTTACCTTAATTACTTAATGTTTTGGAGTATTTTTTTACTATAAACATTCCAAAATTGCCATTTTTACTGCGAGGACCAAAATGTAATAAAATAAAAAAATTAAACACATATAACGGTAGGATTTTGCAGTATGCTAATTTAAAAAGATGTGAAATGAATTCCTGATATTTTTGCTTGGAAGATTGGGAGATATGGACAGTTTGAAAGTTGAAACAAATAGGATTACTTTATTTCATTGGAGGGTATAATGTTGGCTAAAACTAAAACAATACTTATTCCTGCAAAGAATTAAACAAGTGTGGGCTTCCTTTAAAAAAGTGTGAGCTTTGTTTTGGAAAAAATTTGTAGAATACAAAAAATTGGGAGTATTACAGTCAAAAGTTCTAGTCTTGGAGGGAGGGAGTGAATTGGAGAATTAAGAAAAATTTCAAAGCATGTGGATTTCAGTTTGGAGAGTCTTTATGGAAAGAAAAAAATGGAAATGTTGGGGACTTCCGGACTTGGGGTTTAGGTTTGTTGAGTCTTTGTGGAATGCAAAACAGAAAAAAGAGGGTTTAAGTTTAAGATTTTAATTTTTTAGGGATTTGTTGGATTGAATTTTTTGGGGGGAGTACGTGGGTTTAGATTTGGTGGAAGTTGGTGGAAGATTCAAAAATTTCGGAGTGTGTGGGACTGTGGATTTATTGTTAGAGGGACTTGATGCAATGGAAAAAGATAGGGAGGGTTTGTTTTTGCATTTGGCTAAAATTGATGGATTAAAAAAATATTTGGGAGTGTGTTAGTTTAGGTTTAGAAGGGCGTGGAGTAATAATTTTTTTGGGGGGGGGATTACGGTTTAGGTTTACCAAAGACTTCATAAATTTTTACCATATGATTTCAGTCAAGTAAAGTATAAGATCCTACAATTAGATTCTATTTTTTATTTGTTTGTTTGTTTTGTTAGATGAATGCAACAGAAGGGGCAATTTTGAGTGGTTTTGGACAAACAAATGATCTTGGTCCTTTAGGAGTTAAAATGTAAGATATAAAAGTAAGAAGACTATATTCAATTAGACAAGATGTTTCACCATTTCTAAGTATATGAACCAGGTGAAAAATGGCTAAATGAAGATCCAACATTATCCCATGAACATCCAGAGTCATCTCTAGAATTGAGAATTTTGGAAAAAACCGTTATAATGTGTGGTTTCAAATAATATTTCGAAAGTCACATACAAAGGAAAGTTATAGATTTAGAGTTTTAGATTCCATCCATACGGTTAGATTCATCAATGTTATCTCCATTATTTTTTTACAAATTTTGAAAGGGGAAATCCAAAATTCCTTCTAAATTCAATTACAAGCAAAATATTATCAATTTTTCAGTCAAATTTGTTGGATTAGATTTGAAATACGTCCCCGCCCCGAAATACGTCCCCGCCCTGGAACAAGTCCCCGCCCAGGAGTACGTCCCCGCCCTAGAATACATCCCCGCCCTAATGCCACGCTGGACGCCACGTGTTGACGATTTTCGTTTCCATTGGGTGATTTTTCATCCGCTAAAAGTCAGCTGCCCGTTGACCATTTCAGACGGACACAACTTCAATCAGACGTCCCCGACGGACGGACGGACGGACGGTCTGTCCGTCTAGTTTGACAACCCTGGGCACAAGGAACTCTGTCTTCCGCAGATGGTCCATGTCAACATTGTCTTGTACTCGCACAGAATGCCCTCGCATGCAAAGAAAGGACCTCCCACATCTCATGTCATCCCGGAGGCATCCGTTGCTGCTGCTATTGCGAATCTGGAGGCCGCGGGGGCAGCTTTGGACAGAGATGCAGACGAGGGCGGAGAGGATTACTGACATATCGCCTCGGACCTATCGGCTGCCAGCCGATACAATAGTTTAGCTCTGGAGTTGTGTCACCATCACATTGCTAGACGGATCCGAGTCCTCGCTGCAGGTGTCGGCTGCCAGCCGATATTAAGGGCTTCGCTGCATGTCGATTGCATGGTTCTTGAACAGGATGTTTTCACTTCAGGATGATTACATGCATATCCACAATATTTACTCATTTGTGGATGTGCCTTCATATCTTTTAGGGTGTGCCTTCATATCTTATAGGTTGTGACTATAAGTCTTATGACTAGTCAGTTTTGACATTTTTAATATGTATCCGTTGGCTGCTGACAAATCACATTTATTTGAATCTCCTATGGGGACCATGTTACAACTGTTTTATCTTCAGTGCACAGGCGATTTGCTCATTTCTCTATCTTTCATGTTCGTTGTCCTGCTTTTTGGTTTTGCGCACTTTACTGTGCTGTCTTATCGGCTGCCAACCTATATGTCAATGGGCACGGGATGGGTGCACGGTCATAGGCACTGGTTCTGCTATTGCATAAAAACCGGTCCAAAATACAACAATCCACTTTTTTTTTGTACCCTCGGTTCTTCTGAACAAGGTGTGGGTGGGCTGCCGACACTTTTTAATCATTTGAAGCATGTTCTCTACCTTTTTTAATGTGGCTATGGACTATGAATTTGTCCATAATTTGTGCAATTGTCCATAATTAGTTAAATATAGGTTTTTAGAATTCAAGGCTAATACTTGGGTTACTAGAGGTGGGTATCTTCTTGGACAAGGTGGACACTACTTCTTTGTAAACTGAATTTCAAGATGTATACAAAGATTGAGGCTTTGTCTAGTATTTTAATCTTTTTTATTGTAGGGGTGGCTTGGTGGTAGAGCAAGAGTATTATATAGTTTTGGGAGTAATCATGAAGAAGTTGTCAAGTTTTTTGTAGGAGCTAAATTTCTTGAAAATGAAGATTTTCATTGATTCTTTGTGGTATTACAAATTGATATATTTATTTGTACCTATCACTTAGAATTGTCATAGTTATCTAGTTGTATTTAGAGTTGTTTGGCACCATTACTAGTTGCTTGCTTACCACACTACAATCAATGATGATGTTTGAAGGTTGATATCAAAGTTGGATTTTGGCATTGTAACAAATAACATCAATGATATGCAAGTTTTACAAGTAATTTGTGCAAAACTTACATATCAATATTCAAGCTATATTGAATCAAGTTATTGCATCAACCAAGAAATCTTACTCATTGACATCAAGTTGCAAATACTTTGATCAATGAAGAGTTGATAAATTTGAGACATGTGAGAACAGTACATACTTAAATGACAATTGCAATAGTTTTGAACCTAATTGCCATGAAAAATAGAATATTTCCAACTTATATGGAGGATGTATTACAACCTTTATGAATTTGAAGTTGAAGAAAATTGGCTTGAAGGAAATTTGCCGGTGAGAATTTGATACTAGAGGAAATAAACCAGAAGATTTTGATAAGGAGAGGATGCAACCGGTGCCTCTACGGAAAAAAACCGGTCCCTTTATAAAGAGGAGGAAAATTACCGGGGCAACTCAAAAAACTTCCCGAACGCTGGCACCACATCCTCTTATAAAATCCGTTGACTAGACATGTAGGTCAAGAAGAATAGTTGGACACCATTTTCACATGAAGAATAAAAAATATGGATCAATAAACAAAAAGAGAAGATAAAGGTTTCTGTACGTCCGGCCTGTCCCTGCAGAATCAGACTACCAGGAAAGCTACGTCCACGGATGTCTTCGGTACACCAATAATTTCCAAGCTTCAACCCATTTTGAAACTTTTTCCCCACATGGCACTCGCTTGGAGTTATTTGACCGCATAAGATTCTATCACTTAATTGTTACACTTTAGTTCATTCTGTACATCTCGCAGACTGTCTGTGTGCTAGAAACATATCATCAAGCACAAAAACATTTTCCTCATGAGCAGTCGGTCATCGGGGTTGGGAAGAATTTCTCAGCCTTGGAGGATAAAGTTGAAGCAAGTAGAACAGCCCCATTCTTCCCATGTAGCAGCCATTGAATAAAATGAGCACACTTTTAAGTTCCTGCTCCAGCATCATCGGCTAGCTCCTTGAAGATTGGCACCATTTAAAGAGGCACCTTCCAATATGGTATCCTTCAGATTCACGTCCCTGAGATATGCACGTTGCAGATTTGCTCCACGAAGATTTGCACCAGTGAGCTTGGTTCCCTTCAAGTTAGCATTCTCCAAATTCGCTTCTGACAAGTTGGCATTCGTAAGGTCAGCGTTCTGTAAGTGGGCGCCACGTAGGTCAGCGTTGCAAAAGCTTGCATTTATGAGACGGGCATCAGCCAGATTTGCACTCTGCAAGTTTGCACCAGCAAGCACAGCTCCAACCATCCCTGCACCTGTCAGTCATATGCAGCCTTTCTCATAAGCAAAACATTCCTAGAATCGAATGTGCAGAAGCTAGAATAGTGCATGATAACAACTATGCACTGAGCATAAGATACATTAGTATGGCCTATGCTGTTGAGCACAACTAAGCAGGCCACCTACAAAAAGCAACTTTGAAATTCTGCAACCCTCCCTTCTTTAGACTAAAATTGTGTAAAACCAAGTCAGTGAAAACCCGCGTCCACAGTGAGGATTCTAACAATACCCAACGTGACCCATACGCATATCTTCCTAATTTCTAATTTCTGTAATTTTTGAATGAAAAGTTCTCTCAAATTCAGTAACTCTCAATCCAGAAGTCCAAATCATCCAAAACTCGTCCAAGCATCCCCTCACTGGGAACTTCCAACAGTACCTCATGCATCCCCTCATGGTTCATAACCTCTCAACATGACATACGAATTTGAAAACCAAAAACTCTTTAAAACATTTAAAACCTACTATCATTAACACTAATGATCAAATATGGCATGAAAAATTAGCTTGAATTCTTAAGCTTCTTTCCCTAAGTAAGGCGAACCCTAAGAAACCACAAAATCAGAAATTGGAATTCAAGATACATCATTTGAATCCCCTCTAATTGACAATGTGAAGCCTCCTTCAATTAGCAAAATAGCTAAATAGAGGAAACAGATAGTACAAGATAAAAATGAACGATGTCCCCCAACACACAACGACATGGTACAGAAATTGAACAACCATCCAGATGCAAATGGAAAGACAAGCAGTGCATGATCTCAAACGACTATTACCTGTGAATATGCACGAGCAGAGGTTGGCATAGTGAAAATTGGCTCCATTCGCCTCACTCCCTGTAAAGTCCGATTTCTGCAACTCTGCCCTGGAGAAGAAAGTGTTGATCAATCGCGTATGGCTCAGATCCACATAACTCAAATCCAGTTTGGACAGATTCTGCCCTGAAAGATTGACCCCGCGCAGCCTCACTTTCCCAAACTGAAGACACTTGATCACATCTCGCCGGCTCATTTCTGGCTTCGTATTGTCGTCTTCGTCTTTCTTACACAACAACGGTGTGAGATTCTCCACCAGACCCATGAGCTGGTAGTACTCAGCCTCTCGCAGAAGCTCCTGGTAGGCAGGAATCTCCAGCATGGGAATCACTCCGTCACGCAACCAATTCAATATATGCCTGAATTGTGTTCCGTCCCGGTCAATGAACACTGCACCTTTTTTAGAATCCATGTGCAGCCGGTGCCGGCCGCTGAACATGACAGCCAGCATCGAGTCTGTGTCTCGTTGAGTGAGCGTGTCCACTGTCGTCGCAAACGTCATTCCGCCAACATTGAGACGCACCACAGAAGGCATCTCGAATTTATCCTCAGCATCAGGTCGTGCGTCTTCGTGCTCCGACGAATCAAGCGAGCTCACGGTTGCCGCGCACGACATTGCTACCGGCTCACGATCATCCATCCGATGCTCTTTACACTCTACCTGTCGACACAATAACAAGTGATACGTCATTAAGCTTACACTAACCTAAGCATTCGAGGGAGGAAAAAAGAACATCACACATAGATGCATCCTAATTTCATCAAGAAGTGATGTAATCTAATCCCAAGCGACTGCTGGCTCCGGAACACATGAATTGTCGGATCTGCTTATCTATCAATTTCAGATATAACCTCTTCAAGAACTGCAATACTTGTGTCAACACTCTTGCACTTCAAATGCAAGCAATTAAGAATACACAAACTCTCAAGTTCATTAAATGTGAGGGTAAGAAAAACATCTCGCACTGATGCATCCCAAATTCATCAAGAAGGGCTGTGATCAAATCCCAAGCGACTGAGGACATAGATTTTCGGATCTACTTCTCAATTTCGATTGCAAAAGTTGATTCTTAAAGAAACTGCAAAAGTTGATTTCGCCGCTGCTAACATTCCCTGCAAACCTTCACAAGCATCAGAGTCGCAAATGCATAAAAAATGAGATTCCAAGTACATCAAGAAAAGCAGTAATCTAACCCCCAAGACACTGAGGACTCAGGCCAAAAGGTGATACATGAAGTTTTGGATCTGCATACCTGTCAATTTGCATATGACCTCTTCAAGAAACTGCAAAGCTTAATTTCGCCACTGCTAACATTCCCTGCAAACCCTCATGACCACGCCACAAGCGTCAGAGTCGCGCCTGCATATAAGAATGCAATACGTTCAGTAAATCGGCCTCTGAACTACAACTGCTGAAAGAAGAAGAAGAAGAAGAAGAAGAAGAAGAAGAAGTAGTAGCAGAAGCACAATATATTGCACAATTTGCCTACCACACCCTCCAAATGAACATATTCGCTTTACGAGACCTCGAATGCAATGCTAACAAATTAAATGTTTGCAAGTCGACACATCTCACACGAACAACAACAATAGGGAACGGGATCCACACCCAGAACACCCGAATGAAGGAAAACCTTTGCGACTCTAGGTCACGGGAGGCACACACTACAGTAGCATTTGAGAGTCTGAATTTGCAAAACCCACAAAATGTTGGACAGTGCGAAGGTGCGTGTCTGCGGCTTGGAAGGAATCGTTGCAATAATGGGCAAAGGGGATATGTTGGGATCAACCAAACTGCGTCGATCGAGGCACTGGCTTGGTCTCGTCGCCACCTTGGGCCCTTGGTGTCCTTGCGCTGGTCACGTCGCTCTCGAAACCCTGTAACAGAATTCATCCCTTTGAAAACATTCATATACCTCTTTTCCGTCTATCACCGTCCACAGTACGCTTTTCTAAATCCTCCCTCCGTCCATTTTTCATTTGTCCCGAATTTTTCTGTCCCCTTTAGCATTGAGTTTCTGCCCTGATTTTAGGGTTGAAGATGATTTTTTTTTTTTAATTTAGGTTAACCTTGAAAAGATAGGCTGGTCATCACTTGAAATCATCTTTTGGGGTACTTTGTGAATCATTTGTTTAAGAAAACCAAAAGCACTCATTGGAGGACAAACTATTGTATAAGACCTCTCTTTTTGCACAAAATTTTAAAGATGAACATTTGCATTTTTATTTTAAATAGAAGAATTCAATATCACCATCATCCAATTTTTAGCCACAGTGTCTTTTTAGGATTAACTAATGAAATTTGAAGCACAAAATGTCTAGTTTGTTATCTACTTTACAATCAGAGAAATTTCAAACATTGTATTTTTTTTATAGCAATTCAATATTGACTAGGTCAAAGACCACAAGACATTGAACTTTTCCACATTGAATCTATAGGAGGCAATCCATTCTTGATCAACGCCCCATTTTGGCAATGAAGCTAGGCTATTCTTTTTCTGTGCAAAATAGATGAGTAGTGATTAATTATGGCATGGTTCCTAATACAGTTGTGACGCACTGTGATTGGCTACAAGATTCTCAATATTGCAACCCAACCTTGGTGGATTTTGCAACCAACCCTTAGTCTAAAAGAAGAAGGTTTGTATCACTAAGATGGGAGAAAACCCATCTTCCATTAAAAAAATCATGGTAATTATATTCAGCCAAAAAAAAATCAAGAAAATTATAGAAACCTCCCATTGCCTATTTCTACACATGCTAAAATTTACCCACTAAAGAAACTTGCCTTCCAAATAAGTGAAATTGCTAAAGTGGTTAGAAATAGATTGCCTCCTTTATTGAATTCCAAGTCGTTCTTGTGCAAATCTAAGCACACATGCGCACACACACAAGGCAAGGTAGTTGGAAAAAAAATATCCCTATATAACCACCATTCCTTCTTTATGTATTGTAACACTAATATCATTATCAGTAAGGTAGAAGTATCTATTTTGGACAGCCCCTCGTAATTGCTTCACAGGTTAACCTATTGTGGACAACAATTGGATGCAATGGTCATTGAAAAAGATTTTTGATTTGTACCTTCTTGTCCTCTCATCTCTCTTCCCTCTTGGCCTAGGGAGAAGTGCCAAAGCTAACCACAATAGGTGAGTCTATGAAAGTGGAATGGGTTCAAGTGTAAAATCCACTTTTAAATTAATTAAAATATTCATTTTTGGAGAATTTTTTTTTTTTTTTTTTGCATTCTTCCACAGCATATTTTTGCACACACTGAACTCAGCTCCCCATGAGAAACTCACCCTGCCTCTCACCGTCACATTCTTGAGTTGGATACAAATGTGATGATGACAGATTTTGCAAGTATGGAAAGGGTTCCTACCTGACCACCTTCCTCATTCATGCGATCCTCAATATATATATTTCTTTAATGACAAATGCAGCTGAATCCTATTGATTGCAACAATGCTATAAAATCCCAAACCATCATGTGCATTTTCGGATGCCTAGCTGTGACAGCAGCGTCGATCTGGACTGGATGTCTGGGTGTAACTATTTCTGCCACCATCTGAAAAAGGTCAATTTTGTCTAAGAGCCTCTGCATAAGAGAGCATGGAGCGACTGAAGCGGAAGTGGTTGACGAGTGATGAGATGACATTCATGGGAATATTTTTATCATATTTTTAATTCGACAGCGAATTGGTATTTGAAAAATCTGACCCTGGTCAGAGACTTCTGAGGCAAGCACAATGACGATAACGTACTCAAACATGTCAGGAAACGAGGGAAGTCGAGACAAGTTACTGGTGTAGCCATGAAAATAGCAGCAGCATCAGAACACAAACACGTGAATCTTCAATGTGTAAAAGCAAGAGCAATGGATCTAAGATGGAAGGTACTAAAGTTGTAAAGGTGTTACGGACCTGACCCCATCAGACATTGTAGCAAGCCGTGTAAAGCATGACTTGGCTAAATGTTGACTGATCTTTGAATGGAAATGAGGTTGTGTACTATCCCTTCCAATAATGCTCTACAACCTCCCACTTTGAATGATTGGAAACAAAATTCTTAGGTTGCGATAGAACTTTGACAAAACACATGTAGCCAAAGTGGTGATGAGCCAGAGCTCGGGACACTTCCCGAAAATCACACTCCTACAGATGTTTAAGTGCTTGAAGTGACGCGAAAAACAAACTCTACCATAACCAAAGTCATCACCACTGCAACAAATGAATCGAAGAGAAACCGAAGATCACGAATTTCTAATGCGAAAGAAAGATTCGAGGGAGCAGAAGCAAGAAACCAGCAATCCACCATTGAAACAAGGACTATGAACATCCTGAAACGCAACAGTATCTCAAACTGAGAGGAATGGCAACAACAACATCCACATTCGGGAGAGGCAAGGAAATCCAAAAAAGGTTTGGGATGCAAGAAGTACTAGACAAACCGTCTACTTTATAAACTTGAATAAGAAGCATGTATGTATTTACACTGGTTGCTGTGAGTGCCACCGAAATCACTGATAAGTGGGTGCAAGAATGAATTCCGGCGAGTCTCTGGGGAAGGCGAACGTTTGCTCGCCACTTTTCGAGCTCCCTCTTTCGCCCAGGCTTTTCTCGGAAAAGCTCCGCAGCTCGATCTCCCCTTGGCTTCTCCTTCGCCCTGAAGCTTGCCCATCGAACACATTCACGGTGAAAATCTCGCCGCCATTCATCAAATTCACGTCCGGTTCAAAGCTGTAGGATCTGTTGTAGACGGGCGTGACCGTCGGGGGGGAAGACACCACAGACGTTGGGGACACAACTGGCGCAGGAACAGTTGCGACCAGCTTCTCGACTTCACCAGTATTCAAATAGTTGCAAGCCGCGACGAAGTTCGTGACATGATAGGCAAGCTCGCCGCCTTGCTCGTCCTCCATCTGCAACGACAGGAAGTTGTCCATGTAGCAAGCATTCGCTTGCAAGTTTTTCACGCGTGACCTCGCCATGAGAAGCAACATGAACGAGAGAAGGTCGTCGGTACAGGGAAGCAAGCCATCTTTCTCCGCCGTGGTGCCGCTGCATGAGGAGATTACGCTCTGGATGCCCTCGATGATACAGTTGATGGTCTTCCGCAGACAAATCGCTTTCTCCAACGGCGTTCGGCCGCGGTTGATCATCCGGAACTGAAGAAGTGCCTCCCCGAGGACAAATTCTTTAAACTCAGAACGCACGCCGAGCACAATGGGATCCACCTTGTCAAGCCGCGCGAGATTCTCGTCCAGAATCTTGTCACTCTGCCCGAACATCTGCTTGCACGCGCCCATGATTTTGTCATAGACGGATCCCAACACCCAGGTTTGGCAGGCGCTCCAGAGCTGGGTCATGTTGTCCTCGTTGCCAATGCAAGAAGCCTCCAAACGCGGGTTGCTGGCGAGCAGCTGGTCCACGAGGGTTTTCACAATGCGCCGCAATGTGCCCTTCCAAGCCTCGATGCGAAACTCGTCGGGGAGAGAGGAGTCGCCCATTTGGTAGGAACTTTTGAAGTGGTCGACCATTCGGGCCGCGTGCGCGAGCGCACGGGTGTTCAACCCACTCGACTTCAAAAAGTCTGTACAACCCTGGAGCGTATCCAAATCCGGCCAGAGCGCCTTCACGACCGCGGGTGGCGCGTGACGCACCTTCTTCGACTCGCCCTTCACTTTCTTCGGTGCGTTCGCTTCCCATTTCAGCTGCGACAGCAGGCGCAGCTGAATTCGAGCCTTCACGCCGGAAACCCCAGTTCCGCTACCCCCACCGCCGCTGCCGCCCTCTGGCTTGCCCTTCGGCGACGACTTCCTTCTCCGAAACGGAAACTTCATCTTGAAGGCTTTCTCGAATCTCTACCACACCATTCAAATCGAAGCGAGAGTTTCCGATCACGACCAAAACCTAATTGTCAACGACAACACCAACCCGACATTCAGAAACACCACGTTCTCGTACTCGCCACAACCACATCCCGCAATTGCACTGTTTGCCGACACCACGAGGTCAGTGTTTTCCGACTTTGAAGCCACAGAATTGTGCACAAGCATGGATTGCGCCAACAAAGTCCACCAAGAACGCTCCCGGCAATCGATCCTCCGCAAAATGCTGCAATCCTTCTTAAACCTCGGACCAACCGCAGCCTACCTCAATCTCCAAAAGGGAGTCAAAGGCACGTCGGCCTTGACCACAGCAACAACAAAGCCAACGTCTTCGAAAGCTCCCATCACTCAAGAACTCCGCAAAGGCACAAACCTAATTCACAACAACGCGCGCGACACGCAAAGGCCACTCCACCTCGCACTCACAAGTTGCATGAGCAATCCACGAAATCAGCCCCAACGACTCCCAGATGTCCGTCACGGGATGATGAGAATAGGAAACAGAACCATCCCAGATCCAGGTGTTGCTTGTACGGAACGAGCCCAACCAGTCGAAAGAAGCAACCAACAAGCTATTCTAAGACCAACAACCCCCCCCCACAAAACCAAAAATCACAAAAATCACAAAAACTCCATAAAACACTCGTCCTCCCCAACACGCAAGCTGACTACATTAGGGCGTCACCGCCACTGTTGTGTTGGTGCCCTACAACCCAAGTTCCCCAACCACACAAGAAGAAAGCATCTCTCTCGCTCAAAAGGTAACAAGCAACCAAGCCTGTCAATTGCTAAACTTATGCTGATTTCAATCACTTCCCAGGAAACCTAAAAACGACCGATAGGACTTTTTTTGCAGCCTCTTGATCATTCAACACGTGGTGAGAACTTCCCAACGAAGATGCTCCTAGACCCTTCCAAAGATGCCCACTTTCGGGCAACAAAACCTTTTTACGGAGTATTTCATTTCAATTTTTCACAAAATTCATAGAAATGCGAGAAACTGCGAGTGAGTGAGAGAGAGATTTCGCCTTTTTCCCAGTTCCTGGAATGAGGAAGAAAAAATACCATCAACCCGAAACGCAAGGCTCTTGCCTTGTGCGAGCTGCCAATGAAACTGTAGGCGGGGTGATCAGGCCTCCTGTGAGGTGAGGGCGTGCGCTTTCTGAGAGATTCATGATTACTTTTTGCAACCCCTTTTTCCAAAGTGGGTGTTTTGTTTTTTTAGACGGTACTCCTTTTTTAGGGAAGCGGCACAAGGGACAACGGAGCCTGTAGCGTAAGCGTAGTAAAGGAGATAATACAAATCACCGCCTGAAGACTTTTGGGACAATTGGGAGTTGGTGGTTTACTTATTGAAGAGAGATGAGGAGTGACGGACGCGGCTTCTGTTCAAGAGTCGGAGTCGAATTTAAGCTTACTTCTAAATGGGTTGAAGGTTGTCAATTTATGCATTTATGATTCATTTGGGGGAATTCAATTTGTAACGAAATCTCCAGCTGTTGAAACTGAACAACGCGGTTGTTAATTAAGGTACTGTAGAAATTTGATTGGGAGGGGGGCACTCTGGTTGCTCATCAATTTATACCTTAACTTAATTACTGGTTTGATTGCGGCACTAAGTTTGGCACTTCGGCATGCGTTCGTACTGGGTTCTCTGTTTGCCTAGAAAATTATTATACCATACTAGTATCAAATCTTTCATTTATATTTATGTAAGTGTGTGGTTGCATGCGTTTCAGGAACCCTCTGACGGAGTTGTGTAAAGTAAGGTAGTCTGATGAAGAGCTGATTGCATTCCGGAGGAAGCGAAACTTTTTGAAACAATTTTCAGTAAATTTATGAAGGAATGATAATGGAATTGGCATCTAAGGGCTGCTTCACACATGGGCCCAAGGTTGAGAGTCCATCGGCCTCCACCAATCAAATTTCAGAAAACCCTGACTTCGGCCTCTCGACCCTTCACACAAGGCGGCACAATCCAAAGTCCATCGCCCTCCAAAGTGCCTACATGGAAGCCCAAGCTCCTATGTGGCAATGGCCTCACAACGGACTCTCAACCAAAGTTTGGGTCGCCACTTTGTGGCGACCCAAACTTTAGTCGAGAGTCCATCAAATTGCCCATTTATTGCCCATTTCTTTGGACTCTCACCCAAAGTTTGGCCAGGAACTCCCACAGCCTCTCGACTTGGTCGGCCCATATGTGAAGCGCCCCTAAGCCAAGTTGTTTCATACTTTTTAGACCCTTGTGGAGTTAGTTACAAATTTTTGAACTTGAAACATGATGGTCTTGGAGTGCAATCACCTCCTTAAATGTAGTCACTAAAATAAACAAAATGCTGAACATTGATACTGGCACATTGAAGAAAGTAAAAATGTTTCTTTATGTTATTGGTCACTTTCAAAGTAGGGTGGCTTTTTCAGCATCCTACTTTAGGTCATGCTAGGATATTTTTCTCTCCATGTTTATTCATAGATGTTCCAAAGCTTGTTATTGATGCCCCTATTGGAAGCCACTAATTTTGTATTTTGTAACCTCTCCTACCTAATTTGGAGTCTATGATTTTCAAATATGAATTAAAAATGCTCAAATTTATCATCCATTGTAAATAATTTATTCTTGCATTTTTTGGAAGGAAAATTTGGAACAAAGGTCCAAATTTTTGCAATCTTGAAAAAGGCTTGTAGAATTAGTATGATGGAGTTCATTCATGACTAGCAATATAGGACAAACTTTAAACAGAATTCACTTTGGAAAGGTTAGAACAATTCAATAGAAACAAGCCAAATAGGCCCTTGAAAGGTTTTGGCATTCCCTAGCTTTAAGAAAAGCCCCACTATCTACATACCGAGTGTAATACTTGTTCTTGGCTTTTCAATCCAACTTCCAATACTCTAAAACCCAAGACCTTTGAGAATCCTCAACAATCCAAAAAAGGAAATTTTTTTAATCTACCAAATAAAAAATTAAAAGCTAAAATAGAAAATCAAGATTATTCTAGCAATGTCATCAATTAATGTTTGAACTTATACCTGCAAAGAAAAAGAAAGGAACACATCATCACATATAATTAACATAGCTCAAAATATCTATGTTCAATAGGAGAGGGACTTGGTGGATAGGTTTGAAGAGGCCAAGGTCTAGTCCATGTCCTCTATCTACCTAAATTATACATTTTGAGCCCTCCAAAAGAATCTTGGCACATTAGACATGAAAGAGGATGGTAGAGATGCTCTAATAGTCAATTATAGTGATATGCAATACTTTTTCTATAATACAAGATTAGAAGCTATTAAATTGTTGTCTGTTGATACAATTGTTGTCTTCTTAAACAATTTATTTTAATAGTTGCATTTAGACACTCATATATTCAAAACTTTACTCTCTATTTATGATGCATTTTTAGGATTTTTATTTTACACACTTATTGAAGTCACTTTGGAAGGTTAATTTTTTGAAGTCAAAAAATATCTTTTTGTAGTGAAACATACATATATCCTTTGAACTATAGACTATTTGCAAAGAATGGTTTGGATGATATGTAGCTTGCCTCTATATTGTACCATACCTAAGTGAACAATTGTTTCTTTTGGAGTATCACTGGAGCAAGTCCCTCCAAAAAACAATTTGCACTCCAAAAGATTGGTTCTACCTAGTAGCATGTTGAGCTATTACTTTAAGTTGCTCTATATTATTAATATTATATGAAAGAGACGGTGAAACTCCATATTATTTTAATCTCCTTGATACAAATACAACATAGAAGGCATTCTATTTGATTCACATGTAGTTTTCAAAAGCCAAGAGATTATTTTTAGAATTCTTCATAATCAAGTCCTAGGCTACTAAAAGAATTATACGAAACTTGAAATTTATAAACTTTAACCCCTACAGGTTTTTGACTATGTTTTTACCAAAAATGCTTTAAAAATGCCATTTCTAGTACAAGTACCAAATTATAGAAAAAAAAAGTTTTTAGACACATGTAACTATGTGATATTGTTATACATTGGTTTGATAAGATGTGAAAAATAATTTAGGATTTTCCACCATATACCGGTAGATGGCAAGATATTAACATTTGAATTGACAAAATTAATTTTCTTGACCCTATGAAAGATTAGGCAGTTGTACTTCACAAGATCACATTTGTATGAAAAAATGTCTAAAATTATGGTTATTCTCTTTGAATTCATTCTTGAAGGCAAATTCACTACATGCTTGAAAAATTTGGAATAGTACAATACCTAGCAACTTTCAATCATTCCCTTATTCTACCATTCAAAAGAAAATTGCAGAATGTAATATATGATTTACATTTTCCATGTTGCATAATCAACATTCAAGTTTTATGCAATTTCAATCAAGCATATCAAATTTGGACTACAGAAAATCAAAACTCCATTTTGTGTGAATTATATCATTGTATTATAATGATTTTACACGAGAATTCCTTGAAAAACATTGACAATAAATTTTTCTAATTCAATTTTGGCAATATGTAGGAAACCTCTATATGTATATCTTTCCTTCAATAAACATCTCCAAATAGTTTTAGAATTCCTTGACAACAATTTCAAAAGTTGGGGTGACAATGTCCAAATTTTGAAAAATTGATATTCCTTCATTGTAATTTGATTTTGGTAAAGCAAATGTACCTTCATGGTCAAATGTGAAAATTTTGTAATAATGTGAAGGTCAAATAGAAAACTCTAATCACAATATAAAAATATTTATTTTTCAAAATTTGAACATTGTCACCTCAACTTTTGAAACCATTGTGAGGGAATTCTAAAACTTTTTGGAAATACTCATTAAAGGAAAGATGTATGTATGGAGGCTTTCTACATATCTAAGCAATCAAATTAAAAAAATTCATCACCAATGGTTTTCAATCAATTATCATGTAAAACTATGAATTTTAAATGAAACAATTAACCCAAAATGGATATTTACATTTTGAAATCCAAATTTGGTATGTTTGATTGTAATTGCATAAAAATTGAATGTGCATAATGTAAGACAAAAAAATGTCATTTATAATCTACAATATAAAAAATTCTTTTGAATGGCTAAATAGGGTGAACAATTGAGAGCTCCTAAATACTTTACAACATATAGGAAAAGAATAGTAGGTAGAAAGAAGTACAAAATGATTCAAAACACCAAATTGTTGAGAATTTAATTATGGAATTGAAAAATGCCAATTCCAATGGCTATAATGTTGTAATAACCAATCTACATCCAATGTTTTGATTTTTTTACAAAAATATTGGAATTGAGTTAAATGAAGGATTTCAAAGTTTATTTTAAAGTAGAGAATTTGTAACTATCCGAAAACTAAAATTCCTCATAACTTTCAAGAATCAAAATGGAATGATTCAAAGCTTCCCATATATATATATATATATATATATATATATATATATATATATATATATATATATATATATAAACCAATTTCAAATTTTTATTTCTTAAGGAAGTGATTTAAAAAAAATTGAATTGCATGTCGAGCAATGAAAATGACATATTATGCAATAAAATTTTAACCATGTAGTCAAAATTTATGAAAATTATTTGGCCTTAAAACTATTCCTCATGTACATGTTGTGTGAAAATTTCAAAGAAAAAAAATAGAAACTCAATTCTTAGTGAGTTGCCTCAAAATGCAATGTTCACTATACATGTTCAATGCTTAGGGGTTAATGTTGAACAATTTTCAATATTTGTATTAAAAATATTCAA
This sequence comes from Pseudoscleropodium purum, assembly GCA_963969395.1. NCBI lineage: Eukaryota > Viridiplantae > Streptophyta > Bryopsida > Hypnales > Brachytheciaceae > Pseudoscleropodium > Pseudoscleropodium purum. The sequence goes on from OZ017796.1 coordinate 25,013,957, forward strand.
TTTATTATATTATTATACATGATTTTACACAATAAAAAAACATGATGGTTGTAATAATAATGTACTATAAATTATGATCTTTTAAAAATATTTTCTTATATAATTTTAATATTGTAAATTATCTTATTAAATCAGTCATTTTTTAAAATTAATATAATGATATCATTTTAAAAATTTGAATAATATTTTTTCACACCTAAAACATTTTCTATTACTACAATTGCATATACACAAGTTAGTGATGACATTTTAGACCAAATAGTGATAATAGGATGGTTAGTTTTCAATTATATTTATCCATGCCCTAATCGATTTTATGCAAGAAGAGCATGCATCACCATCTCTACCTAGAATGATGGAATGATTCAAAAAGGCAAGGAATAATGCAATATGGATTTCCTACCCTCTCCACCTCAAAATGGGTATAGAAAGGTGATTACAATCAAATCTCTCCTTGCATCACTATGCTTTGAGGCCTAGTCTTTCTTCCATGTGTCCCAAATGCAGAGATTAGTTGAATTTTTGACAAAAGGATTCCCATAAACATCTTTCAAGGTTGCCAAACTTTTACCATTTCATAAGTTTGCAAGGCATTTTGTGGTAGGGATGGGAGTCCAACTCTTTTGGAATACCAATCCCATCAATCATCAAGGAGGTCCACTACCCTCAACTCCACATATAAGCTAGCTCCAAGAGTGAACTTGATCTAAGTAAGTACAATTATGACTTCAGTGTTTTTCTATCCAAGAGGCAAGCTACTGCAAGTTTACTCTAAATTTGAACATTACTTCAAATGTCTTGGGCAACACTTAATCCTGCCTGAACTGTTGCCATTACCACTCATAGAACTTTCTCCCAGACGGTGATACAAGAAATTGATAAGGCATGTAGGAGTTCCGTAATGATACCCAATATTTATTTATTACAAAGATCTGAATACAAAGCATGTGTTTCCAGCTGCAGCAGAAGTCTCGGTTTCTCACTGCAGAGACAACTGCCTGGCTTCACCCTGTTCTACATCATGTCTATGTCTGGATATGGTGGTATCAAGGCATTCTGTACTGCCCATGAACAGCTAAGTTACTGACACCTTCATCATATCAAGCCTAGAAGAGCATAAGAATACCCAAAGGTGTCTGAAAAGAGCTTTAGCAGTGCAGGTTCCCATGCAAGTACATTTCAAACTTAAGTACAAATAATTTGAAGTGCAGAAGCTGACGACAGTAATCTTCAAAGTGATGCACACATGAATTGCAGTGCACTCATGCTCCCACATGCAGATATTTCGCATGCTCTAGTTTGATGGCCACATTTGCCTCTACAATCTTACTAGCTCACTTTCGAAGCAGATAAGTCGCAAGAGTGTTACACAGTAAAAAAATTCGGAAGTGCAGTTTCCCACTAAGGGGAAACCACAAAGACAAATAAAGCATACGTTTAGATCTCCGTTAAACACATGAGTTTCATCCCCGCCAATTCTCTTTGCACAAGCACCTACTGATTAATACAAATGCGTAGACCTCACGTACATGCCAAAGACAGATCGTGACAACTTGACAGCATGTAACATTTTTGCTGAGAATATACCAAACAAAACACCAGAAAACTGAAAGAAGTCGAGAATACGGGTAAAATTTCGCTTGAAAATTCCAAAATCTCTGGCTCTACAGTGATTTGTAAACGAAATTGACCTAATTATAAAAAAGACAAATAAGGATCACTAGAATTTTCAAAGAAATGAACACTGCCATAAATCAACTCTTTTTAAAATAATGTTCACACAGTGTATCCAAATCCTCCAGACTGGAACTCAAAGATCATACAAGTGTGAACCCCTGCACACAAATACAGAAAGCCCTGCCTCTCAGATGACGTTGCTGATACTGAGGGTTTGAGCAGCTGAAAAGATCCACGAGGCATCCAACACAGCTCATCTCACAACCTAATCAGTTCAAGTACCTCATCAGGAGCTTCACTGAGAGCCAACAATGATGTTGTTGATGGGAATGAAGATGAGCTTCACGAAAAAGCCAATGAAGCCCATAACAATGAACCCTAGAGCTGTTCTGATCGCGACTTTCGAAAACTCTGCACAAAAAACACACACAAAAGAAAACGCCTTTCAATTTCCCCGGCACGCCTAGAAACCACAGATCCAGTGCCCCTACACTAAATTCCTACAGAAAAAGAAAAAAACCTAATACTCAAACCCTCAGCAAACGCCGCGATACGGTAAAGAGCGAAAACCCAAAACCTAACCCTAGGTCAACAAAAACGCATTCTCCAACAACTTAGCTAACTGGCCCAGAGCTTCGCAAGTTCTTGCGAACGAACGACCACTGCAGATTTCTATGACAAAACTCCACTCCACCGAAAAAGCCACGGCATGTGAACATACCTCGCCGATCGGGCTTGTGGCACCTCTTCACCAACCGAATACTGTCCTTAGCGAAGGCCGTGACGGGCCTCACCACTGTGTCAACGGCTTCCATGGCTCCCTCCTCTCGAAGTAACACACACAAACCTAAAAAGGAAGGAGCGGTCAGGCGATCGACGGAGCTGCGCTGCAAAACCTGCACAAATCCGAGAAACGTCTTTGAAACAGAGTCTACAGGCCACCGAGGCAGATTCCAGATCGAGCGAGGAAGGGTAAGCCATCCTTGGCCGTCGATCTGATTTAAGATCCAAGGGACGTAAGAGGAGTATCACGTGGGCTTCTTTTGTCACACCTTCTCCGAGAATTGAACTTCTATGAAATAAGAGAAGTTGGTGAGAGAAAAAGGAAACAATGGAGAGTCAATCTATGTGAAGAAGGTGTGACATTCCTTTTGTTGGTGAAGAGCATGAAGAATGGATATTGTGGAGAATGACTTATCTAAAGCTGGATGGGATAATTTTAACAAAGAACAGGGGCCCAATCAATATATGCACGAGTGACCTTCCCATGTGCACATCAACACATGGTGAAAGTCAAGAGTGAAAAGATAGCAACCGAAGCGGGTGAACCCTTGGAGTACGAGATCAAAAGACATCTAACAATTGACATTCGAGCCCATTTATTCATCTCTAGTAAACCTTGAGGTCAAAGATTGGCGTTATTGCAAGCCACAAATAGCCAACTATGATACGCCATGCAATGAGTTTAGAGACTAATTAGTTGGAGCATACATTGAATAGACATGATAAGTGAAAATTTTGTTTTTCCACCATACTTGATTGGAAGGCTTTGAAATCTATTGTTTAAAGCTCCAATCCTTGTAAAAATTGGCATGTATGTTCTTAATTACTATATCTAGCTATTAAGATTAGCATTTAAAGCAAATGTTTCATTAAAGTTGAGTAAGTGAATCTGGAAGATGCTAAAATAAAAATATTCCCTCACTTTTTGTATTATTTTCGTACAATTTTTTTTTTTTAAATTTCGAATTATTTTGGCAACTTTCTTTAAAATTATTTTTTGTTGACCCAAATAGATCCAAATAGTTGAATAGGTCAATATGACATTCACAATTGCATTTGGTCAAAAATGGAAAATTTTTTTCTGTGAAAAAATTGAGATAACAAATATTGTAAGTGTGAGGTAAGATCAACACCCCTTTGCCAAAAAATTAATTTTTTTGAAAAATAAGATTTAATAGATGCTAAAAATTTATTTTTTGCCAATATTATTTTTTCACCATAAATTTTTTTTGGAAAATATAATTTTCCTAAAACTTTGGCATCTATTTCTAAAATTATTTTTTGCCAACTATGCTCTAAAACTACAATATGACCTTAAGATAATTTGCTTAGGATATTTTTTCAACATTAAAATTCGATTGCAAATACCTCAAAATCTCTAGGGTCAAAGTTTCTTATAATTAGATGATAGACTAATTTGATAGCATTAAATAAGACCCTACACTTAGATTTTTTTTAATGATTCATAAAAAATATATTTTCATTTCAAAAATAACAATTTAAATGCAACTCTAGAGGGAGGCCGTCTTTGGCATTTTGGGGTTATAAACCCTATTCTATACTTATTCTATAATGCGATGTGGTGAGCCTCTTTTAATACTTATTCTTAAGAGCATTTGATTTCTATTCCAATTTGAATTCTATTAGAATATCAACAAGGCATGGCTTACTCTATTTGATTTTTTGGAGAATGATAACAAAGTCATATTAGCATGCATTCTAATCATGTTGAGTTGGCTTCTTCCCAAATGATCTCATCCACCTTGTACAAAGACATGATTAAACACAAATGAACACTTCAAATAATGCAAATTTGTGTTTGTGATCTCCTTTTTTTGCTAAAGTGGGGCCAAAACCTCTATTGAGGAAGAAACCAACTTGATGTGTTTGGATCCAAAAAATTTCAAGTACAATAAGCCATGCCTTATTGTCATTCCTAAAAACATTTAGGTACAATAAAAATTCAAATGCATTCTAAAGTATTGAAAGAAGCACCACATAAACATGGATTTTGAATGACCTTACGATTAATTCTAATAGATGTATTACATAATTATATAAAATGATATAAACTCAATTGTGCCTTTTATTTTATTGAGGTGGCTATCATTTCGTTTATTTAGAAGAGAAGTGTATAGGGATGTGATGTCCAAATTTAGATTTTTTGTAAAAAATTGATGGAATTTATTAAATTTATATCTATGTACAATACTCTCAAGTTATAATTGTGAATCTCAAGAAAATATTGTAGACTATGTAATGGGATTGAACGATGTTGAGCATCGATTGTACAAATGTATTCTATTAGTAGGTATAAGGAGTGTAGAGCATCAACGAAATTGATTTAACAAATTAGTGCACGTGACACCAAAGTTGCTTTGTTTTAAATTAGTGTTGGTTGAAATATTATTGTACTGGTACTTATGCCCAACCAAAAGAAAACAATTAAAATCTTCATATATATATATACATACACACACAGGCACACATTGTCAAGACACTCTATCACAAAATTGATTTCTTATCCAACAAGTAACATAGTCATTCATTTATTCATGTCAACCTTGATTTGGGTTAAATTAATGTGGCATTGCAACATGCAACAAGCTCAATCGTGGTGGTATCATAAATTTTGCAACTAACATGAATTTTATGTTGTCCTCATGATTTATCCTCATGATTTACCTCATGATTTATCCTCATAGTGGATGTGACACTAATTTATCAAAATCAGACTACTTTGGATCGATGCAAGTTGCATTCCCCCATTGCCTTCCGGTGCTTCCACCACTTGCATCTGAATCTTTCCACCGGAAGAAACGAAACGTCGATCGTCGAGGGCATTTGAAGCTCTTGAGATCCAGACATGTAGCGCAGTCAAATTCGGCATCGTGTTTTATTATCAGCTTGTTGTTAATTTTAGTCATGGAGGGACTTTCTTTTGTCCAATTTTGGGTAATTTTTGGACCAATAACTGCTGTGTTTTGAGTGATCTATCATTCGGCCTCATGTGAATTGTGTTTGTCGCAACATGATCAATCGAATTGGTTGTTTTGTAGCCACGATACCTGATTTTTGGGTTTTTTGGGTTTACGGATTACGGTTGAACTGAGCATGGCGAACTGAACTGAACTGCTGTTGCAAGCAGCACGACAAGCTAGTGAGGTTGAATGTCGGAAGGGGAAGAAACCTTTTGACCAACACACTGAGAGGCACTCTTGCAGATTCGAGTGATATAACATTTGACCCTATCTGAAGTAAATCTTTTACAATACGATCGATCGAATTGGTTGTTTTAGAGCCACAAATTCAATCCTGGGTTTTTAGGTTCTAGAGTTAGGGTTGCACCAGCATGGGAAACTGCTTTTTCTGCTCGCAAGAAGTACAGCAAAGGCAACGTCGGGAGGCAGAAATCTTCATAACATTTGTGTATCGCCCATTTCATTTGAAAGTGAAACAAGTATCTAGTAATGAATGATCTTCCAAACTATGAAGTGGCCTAAACTCTCTCGATTCATACAAAGAATGATTCCATGCCTTCAGCAAGAGTGTTTTGGAGACCCACATGCTATTAAGAATGTCATGCTTGATTGGACCAACCAATAAGAGAGCTTGCAAACAACTATTCAAGGCATTTACTAGGTTCACCCCTCCGTTCTTTTGACTAAAACAAGGTAACAGGTCCCACTTCCAATAGCGCTTTCAATAACTTTATTAGAAGAAAATCTTACAAATTTGAACCTTGAGTTCCAATCAGTTCCAAATTACCAATAGTTGACCATCCATGTATCAAACTCAGACATATCAGGTTTCAAAGACTGCCAACAAGATGCTGTTCATCACATTGTACACATCATCATGCAAAACTGAAGGATTGTGCAATAATAAATTCAGGGGCCGAAGAGACTCGGGGGGGCAAAAAGACCATGGTACAACACCAGCAGAACACCACCAGCAGCCCAAGTATATGCCTCTTCAGAAGTCAGAACTGCTAGCCGACCCCCCAAAACTTATGATCAGAATACAGAGACTACTGCCAATTCATTATGTTTTGCTGTGCAGCTAACGTTTTGGTTATGGCATATTGGGAGCTGGCTAGGGGTTTCCACGGAGCACTAAACCTTGACACCTTATCATCCAAGTGCAAATGGAATTTCTGGTCTTGAAACATGCCCTTATAGAGCGTTCCATGCTGTATTAAGTGGATGTTAATAAAATGCTCTCGGCAGAGAAGAATCATTGTACCTCCAGAATCTCATTTACGTGCAGGAACCTCGAAAGTTCCAGAAAAGTAGAAGATTTTCTTCGCTCGTTATGAAGCCTCAACTCGCAATATTTCATACACTGTTCTTCGTCGGAAGTATTCCATATGCGCCTGCTTGAAAAGGATAACTTAGAACCAAATAACAACCACATGCAAAAGGGCAGTTCTAGATATGCATAATTATAGCATAATTTACAGAGAATCATTTTAAGAAATCTGAGTAAAACCAAAACCAAAAAGGTACCTGTACAAGAAACATCGTCATACTAAAATGTAATAGTTGCTTGTACATACCTGAGTAAAAGATAATGACCCTCCCCGGCTGTGGAAGTCGGCGTATTTAAGCATAAACATTCCACAGTCACACCTGCAACACGAGTACAAACCACGTCAACTCAAAACTTCAGGGAAAGAATCTCGGAGTTGATTGCAGTCGTTGCCTGGGATTAGTGAAAATACAGAATACAACACATGAATGTCGGCAAGAATTCAGATACATACCCGTTGAGCTGTTCCGGAATGTCCTGAGGAAAAACGCTCTCCCATTTGCTCACATCCAGAATACGACTGTCCTTATCCTTTGCCTCGTCTACTAAATACCTTGCCTGACCAGAAAACCCAAATCCATAATTATATTCCTACAAAATGTCCAGTGCACTCGGACAAAACCTAAAACTGCGCTCAACATGCACCTGCAAAATGCTTTATAGGCAACCTTTTTTTTCCCTATTTCATATGCAAGCCAGCACTGCATTTCTTTAACTCATTTTCACTACTACAGGATTTCACAGAGCGTATATTCAAGGCAGAGACTCTGAGAGGATGGAACGTGGAAACAAGCAACATACTTTCAAAGGTTCTGCCTAGTTCTATTTCTTTAATCTGATTAAAAGACAATACTATAGACGAGTGGTTTATGTATTGAATACTCACAAGGACTCTAAGAACATTCTCATCACGACCGCTCAATGAGTCAAGATATTCAAACTTCTGATCCCGTAAATTGATGACGGCCAAGCACCAGTGAATGTCTTGGTGAATTGGAACCAGAATCTGCACAAGGAAAAATTATGCTCCAGTTCATATCGATACATCTCATTCCAATATGAAGAACTGATGATATACTATCCTAAAGGTAAATTAAAATGCTGGTGACATCAGATCTGACACCGATGACGGAAACCGATAAGACTGGACTCATTAAACTTTCCAATAATCTCATAAATTAGATCAACTCTAAAAGGACCCAGGAGCTTTCAAACTGAACGTTCTGACATAGTAATTCATTCTTTCACGTACTCTAGCAGGCAGACCAGACCAAGTAACTCGACTAATCAGACCAGCTAGACAAAGGTTTACCTTATCACAATCTGCGAGGCTGTAACCAATTTTTCTTTGAGTAGTCCATCTTCGAACTGATTTGTAATCATAACTCCGCTTATCCTTAAAAAGCTGTATAACCACAATAGTAGGTTCCAGTTAACAAGGCAAACGATGTACTAGTATGTGGTCTAATTTGGAAATAAATATAGCAGCAGAGTGCGAATATGTTATCACGATGTTCGGTCAAAGCAGAAAGTACCTTGTTGTAAAAGAAAGTATTAAAAAAATGGCACTTCAAAAACTTGTCAGGACTACGATTCTCCCTTTCCTTGAGAAGTTGCATGTAAACATTAATCACCTGCACAAGTGCATCACAGCAAGATTAAATAAGGCATCTCACTCGTATCAAATCTATCAAGAATAAATACAGAAAGTACGAGTTACATATATATTACAAAAGTGACTTACTTCATCATTAAGCCATGCACCCGGAACCAGACACTGCATAATGGCTCTTGTCACCTCGATGTTTGTCTCCTCATGGAATGCAAGTACCTCATTCCTGTCAATATAACACGCCAGGTGAAAACTTAAAAAATTTCATAGGGAACAACAAGTCTCAACGGGTTGCATGCTACTAATGGTGGCTTATTTGTGAGCATTGAACTTTCATATAAAAAAGCATCGGTAGAAATAAGCACCTGCTTCCAACATACAGAGCATCTTCTACAGCCTGCTCAGCTTCATCGGACAACGGAAGCAAGGCTTCAATCTGTAAGAGAAGACCAACACTTAACGCAATTAAATCTGAAAGCATGCTGCCCTTCAATCACCATATCATAAGTAAACATTGGTGTTCTTCCATGACGGTGAACAGCGAATTCAAAATTTAACCTCTAGTTCTAATCCAACGCAGTAACTACTAAAAGTAAACACTTCAGACTACACCCACTCTCCTACCACATGGTTTTGCCGAATACGAGGAGATAACGATACTACGAATCTCACCAGAACACGGACATAATCAAATTCAAATAAAAGATCTCTGCAGTACATCAACCAAAGTTTCCACAATTTGCTAAAAGGGAAAAGTCTACAACTGTGAGAACTGCAGCTCAAACAAACCCACTGAATATGATAAACTAAAGAACTAGAGGCACAGACGGCAACACTTGAAAACGCAAGAATACCAAAAGTGAAGGCAAAATACCACTTCTTCCTTTTTACTAGCTTCTCTTTCTTTCTGACGTCTTGCTTCGTCCTCCTTCCGGTTAAATTGAAGTCGCGACAATTTATCACTCAGAGCTTCTATATCCCTATCCCGTGACTCAATGCAAGGTGTCCTGATTTGAGCCTTCTTCAAGAGTGTCCGCCAATCTTCATTCTGCTCATTATCCTGCTTCGGCACATCCCCTTCAGCATGATCGTACGAAGCAACTGTTGCACCTGCAGGCTGGACGCTCGATTCAGGACCTAAACCCGTAGCTGCATCAGTTGCCTCTAGCTCACTATGACGCTGAGTCCCGTCATACTCGGTCCTCCTGAAAGCATCCCCGTTAGCCATTCGGCTCTTCGAATGACCCCCACCCGTTTGAGACTCCCTGAGTGTGGCTTCCTGGATGTTGTATAAATTCCTTGGCCCCTGCTGTAAATTACTGCCTCGTCGTCTCATACTTTCCAAAGATGAGTATATTGCGTGCGAGCCATTTGAGGTAAGAGGAACGTAACTGTTCACGGCGTTTACCACACGTTTATAATCCTCCAACTCGCGTTTGGCATTGACGAATTTCTGATAGTATGATTCAGAGGGTCCTAAGGTAAGATTTAGCCCAATAACTGGTCTTCCTACTCTATCAAGGGCATCTTCCGCTAACGCTGTTGAGCGATCAAGCTTTGAGAACCACGAAGAGCGCTGTCTCATTTCTTCCTTAACACCCTCGTACCTTAATCTCGAATTTCTAACATAAGGGGGGGTGGATAAACCTCGAGATGGGTGGTCCTGCCAAGCTGATGGTAAAGGAGTTTTCACTACAACATTCCTAAAGCCGTATCCAACTGAAAACTGCAGATTCCCAGGAAGGTCAGGCTCCCACTTGAAGGTAGTCATAGACTTCTTCACAGTTCGCAGTCTTTTCTCAAAAGGGGGAGTTATTTCGGAACCATTCGCTAATCCGAAGGGCGTACGAGGTGCAAAAGGAGTACTTATCCAAGAAGGGTTTCTCTCAGCCTGCAAGCTATACACTCGCTTCCGGGTAGCTGTTTCAGTCACCATCGCCATATCCGCATGAAATTGTCTTAATTGCAGTCAAATACTAATCAAATTGTCTATTCACAATTTAGGCACGCTTAAAGTCATTTGTGAAAAAAAGGATGTCAATCGTCTGGTAATCCAGATTATGTCATTTGAAAACCTGCATCTCCCTCTTCAGCAAGGCGAAACTTACAGTCCCTCAACGACCCTGAAACTCATAACCACCCTTCTCGCGCGCTGTACCGCGCTACAAGAACCTGTGTAAGTGATAACAGGATCTAAACCTTCCTGGTTAACAAAGGCGTGCACATCCTTGAGCCTTCCAAAACAGAAAGGTCACCTTCAACGTGACGGGGATAATAAGAAACAAAACTCCTCAGAAGTGGCATGCACGATCCCAACTCCAACCGGAAGCTAACATCCAATAGCCACTATTCGATTGAGCTGCATAACAAATTTCCGTGCATTCTACCACCTATAATCGTGCTGAAATCGTGCTACCTGCCAAAAAGTAAAAACAATCTCAGCAACATTAGAAGAACGCAAGTACAGTCTCCTCTCACAATATTCTTTAAAAAGAAACCACACAAAAACTTCCACACGTCGAATCACATTAGATACGCAACGGCTCAGAGCACACATCCACGGCAAAAACGCAAGCTCGAAACCTAAAACTACTCACCGGATTCCAACGGATCGCCAAAACCTAAATCACCGCAACATAGCGTTTCCTGCGCACAAGCATTGAAACCCTAAGAGCCTGGCGTCCACCGTGATGGAGCACAATCGCCGACAGCCGCCTGCGAAAACTTCATAAAGACGCTAGCAACTGCATTGGCCGGGAAACGAATTACATTCCGAACTCCACGAAATGATTCCTCGACATAAAGAAACGGCAACTACGCTGGAAAACTCTGGAGAGAAGCCGAGGTCACAGAATGAAACGGCAATGGAGGCACAAGAGCGCGCGCAACGACGAGCTCACGGCTCGGGGGGAAGTGGACGTACTTTTGTATTGTATGTCGCGAAGCCCGCCCGTTACTTAGTGCTTTTTAATGTGACAGACAGAACGTAAGTGATAATATGGATTTTGACTGAAGAGAGTGGGCCACAGCAATGTCCGGGAAAAACCGGCAGTTAGTTCATTGTTAGCCGGTGCCTTGGGGAAAATAACCGGTTGGAGTGTGAAAATGGAGGATGGAAAACCGGACAAAACATTGGTAGGACTGGCAACTTACCAGTGTGCAAAAATAAATGGGGGCTATTTAACCACCACTTCCATGAAATTGTCGGATCTTAGCCACTTGCAATTTAGAATTCAAGGCTAATACTTGGGTTATTAGAGGTGGGTATCTTCTTGGACAAGGTGGACATTATTTCTTTGTAAATTGACTTTCAAGATGTATACAAAGATTGAGGCTTTGTCTAGTATTTGAATCTTTCTTATTGTAGAGGTGGCTTGGTGGTAGAGCAAGAGTATTATATAGTTTTGGGAGTAATCATGAAGAAGTTGTCAAGTTTTTTGTAGGAGCTAAATTTCTTGAAAATGAAGATTTTCATTGATTCTTTGTGGTATTACAAATTGATATATTTATTTGTGCCTATCACTTAGAATTGTCATAGTTATCTAGTTGTATTTAGGGTTGTTTGGCACCATTATTAGTTGCTTGCTTACCACACTACAATTAGTGACAATGTTTGAGGGTTGATATCAAAGTTGGATTTTGGAACCGTGACAAATAACATCAATGATATGCAAGTTTTACAAGTAATTTGTGCAAAACTTGCATATCAATATTCAAGCTATATTGAATCAAATTATTGCATCAACCAAGAAATCTTGCTCATTGACATCAAGTTGCAAATACTTTGATCAATGAAGAGTTGATAAATTTGAGACATGTGAGAACAATACATACTTAAATGACAATCACAATAGTTTTGAATCTAATTGCCATGAAAAATAGAATATTTCCAACTTATATGGAGGATGTATTGCAACCTTTATGAATTTGAAGTTGAAGGAAATTGGCCGGTGAGAATTTGATACTAGAGGAAATAAACGAGAAGATTTTGATAAGGAGAGGATGCAACCGGTGCCTCTAGGAAAAAAAACGGTCCCTCTATAAAGAGGAGGAAAATTACCGGGGCGACTCAAAAAACTTCCCAAATGCTGGGCTACAACTTTCTAACTAAAACTACCACCTGTTAATTTAGTCAATATAAGGTCAATGAACCGCCCTCTTACTTGTTCAGTTAAATTTAGTTTATAAGGGCCACTGTATATTAGGGCCCAATTCTTGGTTAGATTTAACCCTAGAGCGCTTCGACATCCAAAAAGTGGACGGCAAATAGAAATGGATCCGTTGTAGACGATAGAGAACTAAAAATTTTCATCCACTGATTTTTTTGGAATGTTTGGGAGGGATTCTTTGCATAGTACTAAAGAGAACATGCGAATAAGTGGGAGCAAACATGAGCTATGAAAATCAGAAGTGCAACATGTCACGATTTTGAAGAAAATTTTGAAGTACACAGAGTGACATTTTTGTGCAAACGGAAAATGTGAGTCCCAAAAACTTCTGGCGGGCTCACTATTTGGGCTTCCGTCCTGGTTTTTCCTTTGAATTATAGTAATAGTCCAAGTCTATTCTGTGAATGTGGACAGATAAATAATCTGACAAATGGCACACATTTCTGAAGGCACTCAGTGAATATTTCATTTCATAGTGCAAAAAGTTGCTTTGTTTAGGAGGTTCTTCGATTTGTTTATTCATATTCCGTAGACGAGCGTGTCTGTCACTTGCTAGTACAGTGCAGCCCCAATCAAGTATCAAAGATAAGGACATTCAAGGTAAAATGCTTCCTCGTACCTCATTGGCAACAGAGCTGGGCATTGAAGCTCCCGAGCATCCACATTGTTGCATTTTTTCTAATTCAATTTCGAGAGCTTGTTGTAGAAATGCTGTTGTAGAGACAATGCTTTCCGTCTTATTTTTCCACATGTTTTTGTGGTTGTTACGGTGACTTCAACGAAGCTCATTGCACTTGCTCAGGAGAGTCAAATTGTCTTGAAAACTAGTCAAACGTCTTGATCTTTGCACAAATTACAAAAAACAACATCAAGACTTGCTTTGCATACTCATTCTTCCTAATACCTGGAGATCTTGCGATTACTTCCAAATCAAACGTTCAAACATTCACGAGATCTCCACATCAAAACTGGTCTAAAACTATCATTTCTAATACAAGTATCAAATTTTAGGAATAAAAACATTTTTGAACATATGCAACCATAAGACCTTCTAATGTGCTCGTTTGAAAAAATGTGTAAAAGATTTAAAAAATTTCCACCTTGGAGATTGCAAGATATCAGCATTTGAAGTGATAAAAATCCTTTAGAAATGCATCACTACTAGAAATGCACTTCCAAAACAACAGAAATTCAATTGATTTATGTAATTTGGGACAGTAGAATGACCATTTTGTAACTTTCTATGAAAATCAATAGAATGGCAAATTCTTTCTATTAATTTGGATAGTGCAATGACCAAATCAACAAGTTTTTGTTGAATTTGGAATCTTTTAGGAATCTTTTAAAAATCTTTAAAAATCTTTTTAAAATCTTTGGAATCTTTTTGAAATATTTGAGAATCTAAGTATAATGATTTAAAAAAAATTAATCATGTAAAATTCAATCTTTTTTTCAATTCAGCAAACTTTGGAGTCCATTCTCACATAGTAGAATAAATATCTCAAAAAACTTAAAACTGAGAAAAGTTGTAAATTCAAGCCACTTTTCACCTCCAAAAGCCTGCTTGTGATTTCAATCCTCCAATCAAAAGTTATAGACAAAAATTAAATAGGGATAGTTAGGAACATTTATTTTGACATTTTCAAACATCCTCTCTAATTTTTGTCCATAACTTTTTATTAAAGACTCAAAATCACAAACGGATTTTAGGAGGTAAGAGATTTCTTGAATTTACAACTTTTCTTTGTTTCAAGTTTTTTGAAAAAATGTGTTCTATTATGACTAAATGACCTTTGAAGTCCGCCAAAAATACAAAACACATGAAAAAACAATGAAAAAAACTAAATTTATAAAATTTTAGTTCTTATGTGGTCACTTAAGTGTTTAGGTGGTTTAGTGGTTTGAACCTTGAACCTTCAAACATGAGGTTCAAGGTTTGAATCCCCTTGGAGGTACCCACCCGCGTGGCGGGTGGCCTAGGTGGCTCTACTCGTGTAGTGGGTTGCCTAGGTGGTTGCCTGGGAAAAAAAATAAAAAAATAAAAAAATAAAAAAAATAAAAAATAACGGGCATCACCCAAAAAATTAATTAATTAATTTTTTTAATTTAGTTTAACTTTTTTGATTTGTTCAAAACAACAAAAAAAATCAAGAGATTTCAGTTTAATTTTGTCTAAAACAACACCTCTAAAATATTTGAATCATTCAACAGATTTGAGTTGAAATTCTATTGTTATGGTCATGAATTTTCTAGTAGTGATGTGGGATTTAATGTTGAACAAGTAAGTTTGTCATCTCACTAGTGTCTATAAATTAGAGATATGATAATGAGAGATGATAGACATCAATTTAACTCTTAAATACTTAAGCCTTTCCAAGTGTGTTTTTTCTATGAAAAAAATATAGACTTATAGTTATCCCCAAAGAAGCAAATTTTTTTTTCAAAATCTAATTGTAGAGATGTTTAAAGAACCTGCTTATTGGTGTGCCTAACAATTTTGAGTGTGAAATTGTGTAGGAGTTGTGAGATTATAACAAGAAAATTACATATATCTTATTTTTAATATGTTATCTTTCTTCACAATGTTTGAGAAATTTGTACATAAGAGTTTTTGGGATTGGATGTATCATGAACAAGTAGAAATTGTGTTAGGACACTAATATGCACTTCCAAAAACCATAAGTTCAAATAAAGAGCTATCAAATTTATTAAACAATCCACCTTTTCTTTAACTATATAAAATATGTTGATATCCAACTCACTTCTTGAACCACATCTCCTCCACAAGATTGGTAAAAAGTAATTCCAAAATAAAATTAATGTAAAAAAATTTTGAATTGTTTTTTTTAAATGTGTAGAAAAAATCTACAAAAAGAAATTATATTTTTAGTATATGCCAAACTTATAATAAAAATACATTTGGTAGAAATGTATTCACCTTCACCTTCAATTATGATGTTATAAATAAAATGTGATATAATAGAACCTATCTAAAGTAATAGCTTTGGGATTGCAATAACTATATTACATTACATAGGTTATTACATTAGAGAAGGTTATTGTATTAATGATGTTTGTATGGAGCCCAAGTGGGGATTGGGCAATCAATATTACTTTTAGAGAAGTTATTACTTTGAAGAGGTTTTACTCTACATTAGATGTTTTTTTTTGTCTTTAGAAAATTGCAAGTTCTTAAACTATAGAAAACATGGAAACATCTCAGGAACACTACCACATCCTAAATCTAACATGGCTAGGAAATTGCTATGTCAGATAATATTGATCAATTAATATATTTTAAAATATTTTTATAAAAAAATTCAAAATTTTAGTTTTTTCTTACTAACTTTTTTTAATGATTTAATATTTTGGAGAGTTGTGCTTGGTTCACAACTTTGGGAACAACCTTGAAATGGTCTTTTAAAGGGCTAAGAAAACATCTAATGATAAAAATATAAATATAGAGGACGACTTGAGTAGTTGAGTTGGATATCTATATTAAAAGAGGTAAAGATACTATAATTAAAAAAAGTAAT
This sequence comes from Pseudoscleropodium purum, assembly GCA_963969395.1. Classification (NCBI taxonomy): domain Eukaryota; kingdom Viridiplantae; phylum Streptophyta; class Bryopsida; order Hypnales; family Brachytheciaceae; genus Pseudoscleropodium; species Pseudoscleropodium purum. The sequence continues at coordinate 25,030,045 of OZ017796.1, forward strand.
ATTAAAAGAGTCTCAATAAATATACAAGGGCCTTTGTATTTGTACAAGAATTTTTTTGCTTTGAATAAAGTTTTGATGGTTAAACTTGAATTATATGTTGCCATGTGCAATGAAATACATGATGGTATATAAACTTTATCAATGACTTTTGAAGAAATGAATTAGTTTGACATAATCAAATATCCACTTATTTTCTAGATGATTTTGAGAATAAAATAGAAAAATAGAAAAAAAATTTAATGTTATTAGAAATTTTTTATTTTTTGTTTGATGTTTGCAATATAATATTCTCAAGTAGTGTTTCATTTGCACCTTTTCCATTGTAATCTAATACTAAGGATAAAATCTATTTGTTTAGGAGCCTTGCATTTTTTTGGTTGTCGTTAATTCTTTGCAGCTATAGAATTAATGAAGGTGTTTTAAATATCACCAACAAACAAATATTAGAGGAATTTGTACATACATCAAAATTTTCATGAAATTCCAATTCACATGGCATAAGATATTTGAGTTTTAATAACAATATTTTCTAAGGCTTTAGGTTCTCTATCAAAATAAGGGAGTGGAAAAATATTTTACAAAGTTTGTTAGTAGTTTGAAGATTTAGCAAGAAATAGAGGAGAAGAACTAGGTAAGCATCATGTAGTCAAAGGTTACATGAGACAAGCATTTTCATTGTAGCTCTCTTTAATATACACGAAGTAGGATATATAATATTTTAAAATTGTAAATAGTTGAAGATTCAACAAATTAGTAAATTATGGAGGATAAAAATTGACATCATGTAGTCAAAGAACACTTGAAATAAGCATCTATAGTAAAAAATTCATATTCAATAAAAGAGATACAATCATAGTGAAGGCCCTAGTGTAAAGGAAATACAATTTGCAATGATCTACTTCTTCTATTAATTTCTTCATTATGGTGAATAAACTAATCATCTTTCCAAGAATTCCAAAAATACCTTACTACTATTGCTGAACAATGTTATATTCTTAGAATTTTTATGGTTATGAGCCAAAACATTGTAAAATAGAAACCTCTATACAACAACTCTATTTTGTCATTCAACCCTTACATCACAACTAGTCTTGTATGGTGAAGTTTGATAATACAATTAATCATCAAATATCTACTTTACAAAATTTGACACATAGACCTCCTAAATTGAATTATCTATTTTGAGAATTTTGAATACTTTTTTAGATTTTCTATTTTGAAAAAAGATTGGTATGCGTAGTTGTTTCTTACATATTTTTGCAATTGAATCTTGAATCTTCATCATCACCAATGGAAGTAATGTAGATCTTGCTCAAGTATTACAAATGAGTTCACACTTTTATGCATTTATTCTGAACCACAATAATTATAAAGAAACATTGTGAGTCATTGAAATTTAAAATCTTTGTAGTAGAAAGATATATATTCAATATCTCCACGGTGTGGAGATGTCCCTAAGCATAAGCACAATACAATTAGACATCGACACCAAATTTCTCCCCTAAAGAAATTACACAAGTTAGACTTTGTTTAGTGATTCAGTATCCTCATTAGTGAGGGCAAAAAATTAGATTCACTACAAGAACTTTGTTGAGGGGTAATTCCATAAAGACTCGTGGTTGATTTGGGGAGGGGGGCACAATATGTTTTTTTGTCCTAATTCGAACATGGAAAAAAAGATCAAACCATGAAACATTTTGGAGATTTGACCATATTGACTGAATTGGTTTGAATGCTTGGGGCTTTGTAGTAAATGCATGACAAATTTTGCATTGATTTTTGTACTAATTTTTGTATTTTTAGTCATAATTTTGTTTGTTTTTTCAACCCCCCAAATCGCATGCCAACACAAATTGTCATGATTCTTGTCCCAATGCATTAAATTTCCAATTCCCTACACCCATTTCCTTTGGTTTGAATTCAAGTTCATTTAAAAACTTTGGCTATCAATGAAAAAGTGTCAATTTTCAACTCAAAAGTGGTTGACCAGTCTTTCATGGGTTAGTACAATGTGGAAATATTTTCCACCTATTCTAATTTAAAATAATGTGTCTTTGATTAAATATTGTTACAGAAGTAGTGTCACACCTTATTACTATCCAACTATCCAATGAAAAGATGCAACACATGTGGTTTCAATTAACAACCCTCTTTCTCACTGAAAAAATGAGAGTTGTTGATTCTAAAAAAATAATTTCCCCTCCCTCTTCTGACACCATTGATCTTGAAAAATAATGGATTTTGATACAATATGGTACAAATATAGATATGAGTACATACAAGAAATACAAATATGAAATACATGAGCCATTAATCCATATTGTTTGTCTATACAAGTTGGTTTGGAAAATATAAGTATGTTTGGAAGGGGGTATTGAAATATAAATTAATTACATTTTGAATTAATCATTGAATTAATTCAAAATGAACATTGTGACTCACTATTTGCTTAGAATATAGGTATTGTACATAAAGATCTAATTCGGCACTTGAATATCAAATTACTTTCTTTTTCATATGCAAAGGAGTTAGGCAACTAGAATTATTGCTATTGGGGTTTCAGAATTCCAATGACTAAATTTTTTTGTATTTGGCAACTTCTAGTTTGTTTTGGTTTAGAAAACATGTTATGTGAAGCTTAAGGTGTGAGATAAGTTTCTAAAATATTCAAAAATTTAGACTATGTGAATGAAAATTTTCTACAACATTTCAACATTTTAATTTTAATATTCCAAACATTCAAACATCCCAAAAAATACTTAATTTGTGTTTGAATCTAACCTTCACGTAGGATACTCACTTAACCCTTTAAAGACTTGATTCATTGTGAAATGGTCAAACTTCTTATTTGAGCTAATTTTAGCCTTTTTTATAATGTTCAAATAAAAATTTGATATTTTTACTACCTGAAACTCTGAATTCTGTATCACTTTGAGAAATTGCAATTTATTTCGTGAAATTCTCTAATTGTTATCATTTTTGTTGCAAAAATTGATCATAAATGAGTAAAAATAGCAAAAACAATCCAAATTATTTGAAATTTTCTTGGGAGGTAAACGTAGCAATGGAGATTATTATGAAAAAATTTCAATTGGTTATTTTATTTTTTACACCCAAAATAGTCACATCAAACACCTTGAAGTCAAATTCAACCTTCAAACCAAATATACCCTTTTATTTAATTGATGTACAAAATTTTGATATTTTTTTACAAGTAGAAAAATAAATTTTTTATTTATTTTTTATTTTTTCAATAGTTTGTAAAGAAAATAAAATTATTGTGATTTATCAAAGCTAAAGGTAGAAATAAAATTATATCAATTATAATATATATTTGAATAATCTATAATTTTTACTGTAAATAAAAGGTGGAATGAGAAATATAATTTTATAATTTAAATTCAAAATATTATATATATATATGAATGAAAAGCACACCATATTTTGTTATTTGGATTTTAATACATGGAGCTTTCAATTACAATAACTCTTTCAATTTTTGACATTTCTCAAAACTTTAAAATGATATAGGAACAAAACTTGTCAAGCTTTGTTTTCTTAGTTGAAATCAAATTTCAAAAATAGTTATTTTTGAAATTGTAATTGAGGTTGACCAAGTCGCATCCACTTTTTAGATGCCTGCGCATTTAAGGGTTAACTTATGTGGGTCATAAGCTTAAGTGGATGAGTTGATTGTTTATTAACTTAGTTCCCTTTTCCCAACATGTCCAAGTCTCCCTTTTCCATCATGCTTCTACTTGTGCACATAAGTTTGTGGAGAGGTTGCCGAGTCAAATTTTGTTTCTCAAAAGGTTTATGCACATGACCTTCATAGATCTGGGTGGGTCCGAGATGATCCTAGGGTAGCCAACCCATTTCCAACTACTTAAGCAATCACACATATTTGGAGTGCAGGTTTTTTGAGTTTGTAATTTTGCCCATGTACAAAAATAGAGTTTGGAAGGATTTTGTATTTTCCTAGAATTTTATTACACAAAGTGTAATTATTATGAATTTTTTAGTGGAAGATTTTCTTTGACCTATAATGGTGATATAGACCTTTTTATTTCTGACCACAGGCTAATTGCAAAATCAACCAAGGGTTGGTTGCAATATTGTGAGTCTTCCAACCAATAGTAATGTGCCACAACTAAGTTGAGAACTGTGCTATAATTTATCATTGCTCATCTCTTGCTAATCAGAAAGAGAATAGTCTATATCACAAGAATGAGGGTGTAATTAGAAATGGGTCAGCTACTAATAACCCCTTAATGTACAAAGCTTATTTTGAGTTTCTTGGAATTTGCTCTAAATTGATCAAAACGCCAACACTTTTATAAGTTGTATCAATTTTTTTTTTAATTGTAACTATACAAATTCATAGTAGACATGTTAGAGATTTCCTAGGAAGAAAAAACACAACAATATCACTTATGGAATGAAAGATTATAATATTTGACCATGAGGGTGTTAAAATTGCAAAAGTGATGTGAAGTTTTTCAATCCTCTTTTTACAAGTCAAATCTAAAAAGTTGGTGACCAAAAAAAATACAAGGTTCAAGGGCCTAACATGCATAATTCCAATCAATTTCTGGCTTTTTAAAATCTACTCTGTAATTTTTTTATATGAATTTTGCATTAGAAGGGATTTGAAGGCAGTAAAAGCCCATTTCAAGCCTATTTCCTTTGTTGTCCCCCCCCACAATGAAAGAACGGCTAGGTATCAAAAAAATTTAAAAAAAATTAATGAATGAAATAGCTCTTAAAATGAAAAAATATATTTTATATAACATGACAAGGTCTCAACTATGTCATACTGTTGCGGTGGCGCAGTTTGCTTGTTCCTTGTAGGTTGGGAACTTGTAGGCTTTTATTGCCTTCAAATCCCTTCCAATGAATGTGATTTTTTCTCTACGATCTAGTGTATTTGAGACTCATTTCAAAGAGCTCTCAATATTGTAGGAAGTCAAGATTGCAATAGGTACCCTTATGCAAAATCTTGAATAGAAAAATCACTATCATTTATTTTCAAGATCGGATTTTTGGAGCTAAAACTAGACTTCAAGAAGAAATTTTCAAAAATATAAAATACTAAAAATAGAAACTTAGTTAGGATTTATTTAACTTCAAAGTTTTGCAAACATTAGATTTTGGTGCCTGGAGCATTTAGGAGCTAAACTATCAAGTGATGGTAGTGAGGTACCCAAACTGAATGATATGGGTGTGGATTTGATACTTGGTGGTGCCTTGTTCTTTAACTTGTGTGAAAACAACCTCTCTTCTTGATAGAAAAATCCTTGCGGTGTATTTCCTAAATATGCTTGTTTCAAGAAAGAAAAGGTCAAGGTGAATTGATCTCTTCACTTGTCCCTTCTAAATCATTTTAGGGATGCATGTAAAATAATGCCCCCCTATTTTGTGCCTAATTAATTCATCATTTAGATCTCTCCTAGCTAATTTGGGGCCTTTGATTGCAAATATAAATTCAAAACTTGCAAATTTTATCATATATGAAAAATAAAAAATTTCAGCATTTTCCTTGGGGAATGAATAAGGGGGTCCATTCACCTTGGCCATCAAACATCATAGCAGTGTGCTATTGCCACAATCAAAATCAAAGTAATTTTCTATAATTATTCCAAAATTAATTTTGAAATCTATAACTTTTACACTATAGGTCCAGTCGCCTCAAAACCAAGTCTGTGCACCCCTCCTTGCCAAGAAGAGGTTTCCAATGATACCAAGAACATGCCTTACATATGCATGAGCCAGGTCATCTCAGCATAATAAATAAACAAAACAAACAAACAACTTGATTTAATGTATGAATAATAGTCAAGGTTGACAAATCAGTACGTCCGCCCCAAAATAGCGTCCGTAACCCGGATGTCCGTCCTCACGGACGCCAACGGACACAGCGTCCCTCCCGCCGTCGGAAGATGGACGGGCGGGGCGGACGGCCAGATCATGCGGACCACATCAATCCGCGTGTCGATCGGACGGCCGTAACCGGGTGGACGGGTATCGGGGCGGATAGGCAGACGGGGGGACAAGCGGACGCTGCGGACACAGCGTCCGCGTCTAGACGTCCCGAACGTCCAACCGTCCTGTCAACCCTAATAATAGTGTGGGCATGTTGAATAGAGTGGATTAAATTACTCTCCTATTGCTTGATCTGAACTGAAAATATCTACTATTAGTTATTGTACATTGAATTTCCATAGCATGTGAAGGTGTGATTTGGTACTCAAGTTGCTGAAATTGAATTTCCATGTTAGATTTTCAGGGGATCTGTAGTCTTTTGAAGTTTGCAATTTTTGACAATTTGCTGTGAATAGTGTGAATAGAGACAAATTGACGAAGAGTTCACACAATAGAGTAGAAATATAGACAAATTGCCAGATTAGAAAGGATTTAGAAAGAAAAACATAAAAGTTTTGAGATGGTAAAAGACAAGTTGACTCTACACTTCGGGTTTGAATAGTTGTCTTTAGTTTTGCATATAGCCAGGCAATTTGTCATTTTGTCTCTCTCACTTTCTTGGTTATCAAATAGCTTTTGTAAAATTGTCTCTTCTTCATGTACTTTGAACTTCTTCAATAATATAATATTTTTTATAAACAATTTGTCTTATAAGCTTTAAATTTAGATCCAATGATTGGACTAAATTGAGCATTCTATAATTTGTAGTTAGGATCCAGTGATTGGATCCTCTGAACTGTAAATTAATTTAACAAATTGTCTTGAGTATCCAGTGATTGGATCTCTTTGTTTATTTGTGACTAATTATATTCTTGGCGGTTGTGTTTTGGTTGTGTAAATTGTAAAATTAACAATTTGTATGCTTTGAACTAGTGAGTGGATAGCAATACTTAGCAATTTGTCAAATACTATTCCGATCCTGTGACTGGATGGAACTGGGGTGTGAGCATTGAATATGTGTGTGACTTCTTTGTATAAGTTGTGTGTAGATTTATTCTCGGGGGGGGCACTGGCAAAAATAGTAGGAACTACATGTGATAAAAAATAGGGTCTCATATATTCATTCTATGTAAAATTTGTAAAAAATATACATGTAAAATACATAGCTCTAAATTGTAAAACTACATTATAAGTAACATAGCATTGAACATAATATAGAAGATTTACCTTACCAGTACATATAAAATACCATGAGAAATGGGTAGTGGCCCCCTTTAGGTGTAGAATGTATGGTAGAATGCTCTAAAATGGAGTAGTGCCAATAATGGAGCTCTAGTAATCTTCACTGATAGGGACATAATAGCTTCCCCATACAATAGTGTCATGTATTTACTGCAGATATTATAGGGTGTCACTTTAGGGCACCATTTTAGGAACACCTATATTTCCAACTTCAAAAATTCATAACTCATTGTAGAAGAGTCCAAAAATGATGATTCCACTTGCTATATCTTTCTACTAATTTTCCTCATGTACAAAAAATATGTCCGTGATGCTAACATCCTTGTAGATTTCGCGTGTTGAAAATTGAGCCATTATTGTACAGCTTTCCATAAAGGTATTTGAGATGGTAGAAATTAAATTTTGGAGGGAAAACAAAGTATTCATTTTTTAAGGGCGACAACCTGGCAGGGCAAGTTTAGCAGGTATCGAACGGCAACACGCATCCAATGTGCTTTTTTTCTTTCACAACGGAACAATGAGGGTTTCGACCTAGGAGGAAAAGGCGAAAAATCATTGTTTGAACCTCTGGTTCGGAGAGCGAGCGCGCGGTTTTGTTCAGGAGACTCGTGGACTAGATTGATGTGTGTTTGCTGAGTCGTTGGTGTGATTTACGGTGGTTTGATTAGGTTTTTCTTCTTGCGGTTTGGGGGTTCTGTGCGTTAGAGGTAAGCGGTGCAAAACTTTTGATTAGGGTTCACTTGCAATTGTTTACATTTTAGAGGTTGCGGTTACGGTGAATGTTTCCTATCTGAATGCTATTAGGGTTTGCGAAGGCTTCCAATTAGCTTGGCTGCACAATTGCTTGGAGTTCACCACGGATGCTTGAACGTCGAGATTTGAGCATCGCATGAATTTTAATTGGTTGTGCTTGAAACTTGTGGCAGCTGGGAGTACCTTCCATCTCAATGAGGATCAAGGTTTACTTCCGGAAGTGTGAAGGTGATCCGCCGAAGTTGTTGAGCCCCATGGATACTGATGAAGACACTTCGTTGCAAACTTTGAGAACAAGGCTTGAAGCCCTGAATATATTCAAGCGTCTTGGTGTATTTCAGTTCTGGGATGTTGAAGAATCGTGCAGGATTGACGTGGATTTCGAAGCCTTGAATTCCATTCGAGATTCCGTACACCTTATTCCAGCAGCCGATGAAGACTTGGAGCTCGGCCCTAGCAAGCGTCCCCGAATAGACAACGGGGGAGAATTTGTGGGAACAGCCGTAGATACTGTCTTTGGCTCCAGCCAGCCTGAATCTATAGATTTACAAGTGCCGGTTCCTACTTTTATTGCTGAGCCGACGACATATGAGGATCAATCATGCACACATACCGAAGAATTGAAGTCCGTCCTCCTCTCAAAGGAATTGCTGGAGTTGTACCGAAGAGGAGAAGGAAAACTTCGTCAAGACTTGAAGGTACAAGCCATGGAAGATCACAACTGGTCTTTGCGTTCATGGGATCAAGATGGAGTAGGAGTAGTCAAGCTATATTGTGGAGAGTGCCGAAGTTTGGTAGGTGGCAGCAGTGGCAAGCATGACAAGAACACTATATCCAACTTGTTCTGTAATTTTCGGAAGAGTCACTTGATGAGTGCAAGACACATCCGGAATTACTGCAAACAAAAAGGAATGAAGGAAGAGAACCATCCACAAGCTAGGAGCTTAAGAAGCAACACAGTTGAACTCACTGGTGCTGATTACAAGCGCATGATTGAGGAGGGCATTGAAACCTTGGGCATTGTCAATCAGTCCCTCGACGAAAGCAAGCTGACATTTCAGCTGATAGGTGATCCCGAAGACCCTATTATGAGGGTATTTTGGTTCAAGGTTAAATGCTTGATTTGCCCGAATGAAGTGCTCCAGTTGTGCCCCCCTAAACGCAATCTGGAGGCTAATCTAATGAATCATGTACATGGAGTGGTGCATTGCAAAAATCTTGAGAATTCTGATCAGCATAAGGAGGGTTCTGCCTTGTCCACCGGCAAAAGAGGCTGCCCAAGCCGACCTTCATCATCTGGCAGTCACTCAACTCAATCAGGATTGCACAACTTCTTTAAGTATTCTGAAGGTGAGAGTCATTCATACGATAACACTTCTATTTCTGCACATGGTTGTTGGGGTTTGAAGGGACCACGTTGTGTGTATGCAGGAAAGTCATATCCCATTGATCCTTTGCTGTTTGACCTCCACCCTGGGAAAAACTGGTACCCTGAACCTTACTTAGAGGGTTCTTTCAGAGTAGGATCTGATCTTGTTTTTGTGAAGGGTTCTTTTAGGCATAGGTCGTGTAGACGTTTTTCCTCATCTAATACTGGATTTTTTAACTTCACATGTGACATGTGTGAAAGCATTGTTGACGAATTTGATTTTAGGTTACGTGTGGTTCGTGAAGAACGTGCGCTAGAAAAGAGGGGGTCTAGGAGTACAGCTACAGGTAGGCGAGTTGGTTATCTGTCTGTTTTAGAACTAAGTGCGCATTCACGGTTATTGGCCAAAAAACATAGAAAAGAGCGGTTCAAGCATTGGGGTGCAAAGGCCAGAATTGCCCAGTTAAAAGTCAGTCGTCCTACACTAAAAGAATCTGCGAAACAATCATCCGATCAGCATAATGTACACAAGTTTTGTCTGGACATTATAGCTGCCCACAGGATTGGTGCTATGGGAGGGAAACCTGCATTGTGGGATTTTCTAAAGGATGTAGCTACTAATCTAAATCGAAAGAAACAAGGAATCCACTGGTCTACAAATTCTGTAGCTTTCTCACAAGCGATGAAAATGTATGGAGGTAGGCATATGTGTGAATTGTTTTCCTTGAACTTTGTTGGTCCAACTTTTAGTACTACTAAACGGGTCAACCAGAAAGGTGTCCAGTTTGTCACTGGAGAGCATGTGGACATCTTCCGAAGTGTTGCTCAGATTTACGAACAAGCAAAGCAAGCTCATGGAGTTGTTGGTCCAGTTCCAATTATCTTGGCCGAAGATGAAACCAAGGTTAAGGGTAGGGTTGCTTGGGATCACCGGATGGATACACTAGTCGGCTTTTGTGGCACAAAAACTGAACATATTTGTGTCACAGATTACAAGTTGTTTGTAGGCATAGGAGATGCAGGATATGATAATATTGTTGATGGTTTTCGTTCCAATTGTGTGGGAGCATTTGCTAGAATAATTATGGTAAATCCCCTACACTTAAGTTTGCCACGACTTGTTCTGTGTGTCACTTGTACTTGCAATTGCTTTGATGCATCGTGGGTGAGGCAACAGTGGCAGAGAATCGAAGACCTGTGGAGAAAAGAGTGCCAAGACAAGGTGGGACCAATCATCGGCCACGCAAGTGATGGAGACAGTAGGCTACGGCAGTTGATGCTTGGCGATTACAAGAGTGTCAACGGGGCACGATTTAGGGTCAACTGGGAGGGCTGGTTACTTTCTGCCGTGGTTGACGAAGAAGGCAGGTGTAGTGGGCTGCACGACCAAGATTGGATACACAATGGGAAAAAGCTTATCAATCCGCTTAACTCGCTTGTGAAAACTTTGCAGCTGGGAGAAGATGGAGCATTCCATACACACTTGGGCATGATTTATAATAAATATAGATTTGATGAGCATGGGTTGAAGCTTGAGGATGTTCAGCGTAAAGACAGGCAGAATTGGGCGTTTGCTCAACGAATGTGCCAGAGAAAGACACAAGACTGTTTGGCAGCCATGAGGAATTCCCTTGAGGCACACCGGGAGCGCACCCTCAGCACAGAGATGTACCTCCAAATCTGCGGTGATTATATTGACATCTTTGCATCCCAAAAGCTTGATCTCCGATGTAGAATTGTTCTTGCAGCAAAAGTTTCTTTTTTCTTTAGATTGTAGAAATTATGGTTTGTACACGGAAATCATGCTGTGGGTAACAATTTGGTGAGATTTAGTCAATCTGAAAGCTTTGTGAATCAACAGTGCTTCCTTGATGTCCAGATTTCTTGTAACTTTGTTGTGCTCCTTGTGAAGCATTTCCGTGACATGTATCCACATCTGCCAGTTCCTTTGCACCTTACCGGCAGCGACAGTTGTGAAATTTTTTTCTCAAAAATTGGTGGCATGAATGGAATGGAACGGAGCTATGATTTCCATGACCTTGTGAATACTGCGAACACTTTAAACCGTCTGTCGAGTGTGGAGTACGGTGAGAATGGTCTGAAGTTTGGGAGAGTTCACTATAAGGTGGAAAACATTTGGGCTAGTCTTCACCCCTTGCAGGAGGGTGAATCCGTGGCTGATTTGGGGGATTACACTCTACTGAGCACTGACGCAGAAATAGAGGCTGCTTTAAAAGAAGGCTTCAAAGAAGCTCAAGCAATGCTTCGAGTTTTGAACATGGCGCCCAATATTTATGCCTTTGCCGCCAAAAAATTGTGGTTCAACTCGCCTTGGCTACTGGAGAAACAAGATCCCACTCATTTGGCTTGCCAACCTCCAGTAACTCCACAGCCGGGATTGGATGGTGACGTCGAATGTGAGTGCGTGAGACTTCAGAACATGCTGGACTGTGACGGCGAAACAGGGAGCAATTCTAACCCAAATGTTGTTCTTGAACGTGAGGATTTGCCTTTCCTGCTTGTGTTGGAAGAAGAGACTAGGCAAGTTGTAAGAGAGGTTTTGACTGAGCAGGAGGTCCAAATATCTAGCAATGAATCATCTGTTAAAGTGGTTCCAATTGTTACATATGAGGGTCATTCTATATACAAGTCAACACTTGTGAGCCAATTGAATGGCAACCCTTACCTGTCAAAAGATAGGCTAACACGGATGAAGAACTCTATCTATTTCAACAATGCTGATGATTACCTTGCTGCTTCATCGTCCACTTCATCAATGTTGTTGGGTTTAGGTTCTGACGTTGGAGTTTATTTTAAGGATATGCGTGGTGCTGGATCCACGACCAGAGCAGCACAAAAGCGAGGCAAAGGTAGGGCAGTTGCTGTGAATACTGGATTAACAAACGGCATGTTTTACATAGGGAGGGTGCAAAAAATTAGAGTGAAGGTGGGTAGCAAGTGGGGCATTTGCAGGCATCTAATTGATTTCATGAAGTGGGTCGTTCAAAATGGAAACAGAGGCACACTCTCTCCAACTGCCATGGTTTACTTACATTGGTTCCAGCCGCATGTGGGTCGTCACAAGTACAGATACATAGAGAGTGACTGTTTGTGGATTGATGTCGATGCAATAATCTCAACAGTGAGCCTTAGTTATTCAGCAACCACAAAAATATATACCCTAGATGAAGTGGATGCCGATTCTTTAAAAGAATTTGTTACTGATCAAAAATAGTAAGTTAGTATGTATGTATTTCACTCCTCACGTACGGTGCGAGGCATCTTCGACTAGAGGCACCTGCGAACAATCAGTTCAGGATCTTAGCGTAAGGAGGGCCGGTTAAGACAAATCATCCATCGTCATCAATCAACTTCATGGGGCGCCGTCATTCCTTGCGCAATCTAGAGGTATTTAAAACCCTGCTCCTTGGTGTTCCAGTACCGTGCTTGTTTTTCAAACTAGATTGTGTCATCCTCCTCGTTTTTGGCTCTCTTCTCCTCCCTCGCAGCAATGGATTACGCTGCCTTGACTGCTCTCTTCTCCCCCATCGTACAGCACTTGCATGTTGAATCATGCTGGGATGAGGGATACCAGGATGCACCCAGGTTTTCTGATTTGTGCTTCCTCTGGTCAAGCGTACAGATTTGTAAGGATAGTTGGAGCTTTCTTCAGTCCTGGCCGCATTATCAAGCTGTACGACTCGCTCTTACGGAGTATCAGTTTGAGGATCCAAATTGGATTTACAAGGTTGAGTTTGTACGCATGCGGTGGCGACGCAACTTCGCTGCTTTCAGCACCGCGTTTGTGGACCACGAGAAGCTTGCTCGTGTGCCGATCAAAGACCTTTCCGAAGTTCGTGATTCCCTGGAGTGCTTCACTTGGAGCGCATGACTTCGGGTGAGTGCCCTTGAGCTTTTTTTTCGATTCCAGTTAGTTCCTGTCATGATTCCAGTTAGCTTCTGTATCCTCTACCAAGTACCTTCAATCTCAATCGTTTCTGAGTTTTTGTGCTAAACCCTGAAATAGGAATCAATGGTGTCTAGTTTGCTACTGTTGTATTGTTGGAGCTTCTGTTTCAATTTTGGAGGTTTTTTGTGTTTGCTGACCGATGTTTGTTTGTTGATTTGTGTAACTCAGGGTATGTCGAGATGAGGGTGTTTTGGTAATGGGAGCGTGCACGCGTTGTTTGATGCCGCTAATTTTTTTTTTGTTCCTACATGTATCAATTTTGAGGTCTGTAGATTACTGAAACTTCAGAAGACTGAATAGTACTAAATGTTTTTTCCATATGCAGATTTTGTATTTGCAACTTGCAGAAGACTGAATAGTACTCCGCGTGTTTTAAATACGCAACTTTTACTCTAAACTAACTTGTAGAACTCAACACACTCACTTTGTAATATCATGGTTGCATTCCTTTTGAGTATGAATGGAATTTCAGAACTACTCTAAGGTAGAGTCACCAAGGTATAAATTTTCTTCACAGGTATAAATTTCAAAACTACTCTAAGGTTTTGAATGCAAAAGGTTTCTTCACCCCTTGGGGAATAAGGAAAAAAATTTGGTATAAATAAAATACCCCTCTTGAAATAGTCGTTCCAAAAAATTATAAGTACTATTACGATACACTTAATTAGCAAATTTTACATTTACTTCAAAAAATACCATGTCATATAATCAAATTTCCAAGGTAAATGAGCCCATTTAATTAGGCCATTATCGCACGTGTATTCAAAATTGACAAGGGAGTGCCCCCCCGAGGATTTATTGTGATGAATTCGTGGTTGTTTGAATGAATTGTGCAACAAGTTGTCTGTGAATTATTGTGTGTAGTTAGACTATGCTTGTGTGAATTCGTGGGAATTGTGTAGTAGTGGATTCATGTTTAGACAAATTGACTGAATTAGTTTTCGTATAATGAACGTATGAGTTGAATTGTCGGAGTGTTACTATGAGGAAATGGATAGCAATTTATCGGGATTGAAAGTCAATTTGTCTGTGTGACTCTTGTAAATCAAACGAAGCAGACGATTTGCCAACTAGTTCAACAATGCGGATGCTGTGGAGGCAGTGTGCAATCTGAGACAATTTGCCGGAACCAGCGATGCAGATCAACTAATTTACAGATAAATTCTTGTATCATTCTAATTCGTACTTTCGACCAATTGTCTTGTTAAATTCATTTATAATCTTCGTGTAGTTCAGACTGCTTCAATCCTATGAGTTATGTAGTTTGAGAGGAGTATCAGAGATTTAGCATAACGCTGTAAGTAGACAAATTGTCAAAGTAATAAATGTAAATTATAATAAAGAATTAGAACCAGTTTCTAAAGATTAGAAGAAATTAGAGACAAGTTGTCTAAAGAAATCCAACCGTGAATTTGACCAATGTAGTATGCTATATATATATTAAATTGATTTGTGTACAAATTGGGAGATTAGAGAACTAGAAGCTGAAAGAACGGATCCAAGTATGACAATTTGACTTATTTTTATGTGGTTGATGTATAAGTCAAATTGTCCTGAATGCATGTATGTGTGGTTGAATCCTGCGATATGTGTGGATAGACAAATTGTCCAGAATAGAATTAAGTTAATTTATTTCACGGTTGAACTTTTGAGATGATAATACAGTTAGTAGAATAGAAGCGAATTGTCTGAATTCTTGGTTGTTAGACTGGATATCGATAGGGTTTCTAACTGACAATTTGTCTTGGGCCAATTGATGTTGTTGATGCAGTTCAATCAGAGTAGGTCGGTGTTATAGACGAATTGCCGTAATGTTCAAATTTCACTGCAGACAGTGTATGGACAAATTGTTCTTATCAATTTAATTACTAAAAAGGGTATTGTGCCTGAAATTAGTAGAAGCAATATATATTTGGTGGAACGAATTGACTGAGTAACGGATGGAGTATACTGTATGACAAATGGTCTTGATTGATAATTAGGTCAAATTATAGGAGTAGCAGTGATTATTAAAACGTTGTGGTTACATGAATAGTGTGTTGGATAAATTATCTTGTTGATGTCAATGTTGTAAATTGTATTGCATCACACACTCATTCCCATTGCATTAGATAGAGACAATTTGTTGTAGAGGACTGGGACTTTGTGATACTCCTCTAACTTAGTAATTTGGCTAGATAAGTAGTGACTGGACAAATTGTTTTGGTAAAAAGTTTCACGGTAATTAATGAATTGATATATATATATATATATATATATATATATATATATATATATATATATATATATATATATATATGTGTGTGTGTGTGTGTGTGAATTGTTGCATTTAAAAGTCTAGATCATGCATGACAAATTGCTCTTATAAACCTGCCAAATTGTCTTGAAAATACCCCTAGAATACTAGGCAGGACCGGAACAGCACTCATGCGTCCATAGCATTATTTAACAGACATGCCACCCAATTTCCCCTTGGGATGTAAGAGTGTTTTACAATTGGTTTCTATAGTAAAATTGTTGAATAAATCCCATAACAATTTAACTTACAAGTGACTTCTAGCTGCAAAACATTAGACTTTTTGACCATTCCCTTTGATTTTAGGACCCCTATACTTAGTCCTGGGTTTTGGGAAATAGACGAAATCTAGACTACAGGGTCATGTCACGTCACACCATTCAC
The DNA here is from genome assembly GCA_963969395.1 of Pseudoscleropodium purum. Lineage (NCBI taxonomy): Eukaryota > Viridiplantae > Streptophyta > Bryopsida > Hypnales > Brachytheciaceae > Pseudoscleropodium > Pseudoscleropodium purum. The sequence continues at coordinate 25,045,981 of OZ017796.1, forward strand.
AAGATGACAAGTGGTATTTTAAAAAATAAACACACAAATGACTTAATTTATGCCAAATCTGACCTTCATATATGTTTTTCTTGCAATTCCTTCCTTGATTCAAATATCCCACAATCTTTTAGGATTGATGAAGAATAATGGACTTTTTTTTATAAGAGGGACCTAAATCTTCAAATTCACAACATATCAATGAAGTGAACCCTTCATATCACCAAATAAAAATAGTCTATCTTGATATTTGATGGTGCATGTGATACCTTAATAACAAATTAAACTATAAATTCACAACATATCAATGAAGTGAACCCTTCATATCACCAAATAAAAATAGTCTATCTTGATATTTGATGGTGCATGTGATACCTTAATAACAAATTAAACTATTAAATTCTTGACATAAAGTGACTTGAATTTCACCATTTGGCCTAGTTTTTGATACTTATTCATTTGTAGCATTTAATTTGTTTGTTTTTCAACTTCTTTCAAGAGTAATTTAAAAACAAATAAACTCTTTTTTATATAATCAATGCGGATTTTGATAGTCAAAGTATAGTATGAGGTAATTTTAAAAGGGAAAAGTTGAATGGGGTAGTCTACTACAATATTCTTACAAATTGACCATTGTGCCATTTATAGAATTTTTGATAATATATTTTTCAATTGATATTTTTTGCAATGCATGTTAAACATTACATTGCTATGTGATTTCAATTAAATATGTGTCATTTCAATTTTTGAAAACCAAAACTTTATCTTTGATGAATACTTTTAGGTGTGTGACAATTCTACATCTACATTACAATAGAAGTTATAAATATATGGAAAATCAAATAATCAAATCAAATTAATTGTTTTCAAGATCTATTGTATTTGTCAATTAATACAACTAATAAAATTAAGTACAAATCTGAAATGTTTTCATTTAAACAACCATATCATAAGCATCAATGGACAAAGTCCAAAAGTGGATATATAAAAGTTGTAGTATCTAGCATACTATACGTTATCATGGAAGTTTGAAAATAAAATTATTTGTGATTTGAAAGAAGATTAATTTCAAAGTAAGCCATGTTCAAAACTTGGTTTTGTTCACCATGATTTGATATCACTTTATCTATTGTCAATTTTTCTTTATAATTCCAAAAACCTTTTTGTACCTTGGGATGTTGGTATATCATTTTAGATTTTTGAACACAAAAATTGAAGGAAAGTAACATTTATAGAAATTAAAATATCAAAAATTTGACAAACATGCAAATGATGTTGGTTCTCACAATATTTGAATTTGTTTTTGAATTGAGAGCATTGGATTGCATTTGCTATTATAGAGAGAATATAGATCGCAAGGTGGACCATTGTTATATCTTAATGCTCTTGCATGTGAAAAATTTGTTGAAATGGACAATGTGTTCAATTTATATTTTATAGCCATATAATGCATTTTTAAGTTCAATTTTTTCGTATGAAGACTCGAGTTCATTATGCACATAACTAATTCAAAAAATTCATAGTAATGCACAACATATGGGTGCAAAGCATAATTGACCTTAAAGTGTTTGAAAGGATGTTTTGTGTTATACGGATGAATTGAAGAAGGCTTTAAGGTTGAGAAAAAAAAAATTCATCCAATTTTTCTTGACGGAGATACTTGAACCCAATTTCAATGCAAAGCACATGGAGTGCTTATTTTCTAATTTAGAATGACATTTATGTAGAATTTTAAATATTTTTTAATTATATTTTTAAAATGAATTATTTTCATTGTTTATTCAAATTTCACAATAATTTGAATTTTGTACAAAGGAATCTGAAATTTTTATAAGACATTCAATTACATTTTTGAAAAACAAACTCAAGAAAGTTCAATTATATATTGTTGTAGAAATAATACTATTGTTTCCTTTGTGCTTACAAAAGGAACACTAGCCTATTATTCAAAAACAAAGGGAGTAACATATAGTGAGAGGAACTTCAAGGTTTGAAAAAGTGGTCATAGCTTTGTCCTTTCACGGGCTAACTTATTGTACAAAATGCTAATTTTCAATTAAAGTTTACTCATCAATTGGCTATGTGAAGTGACACACTAACTCATAAGTTAACTCAAAGGCAAGGTGAACCAACCCATCACAAGCAAAAGTTGCATCATTTACACCAAGGGAGTGATCCATCCAAGTCTTGCATGAATCCATGACAAACCTTTTTCAAAAAACGAGATTCAAGCTACATTGAGTTCAATTCAATACTACCATCAATATCTTGGATGAAAGTGATTAATGATTGCAAAAGGACCTTCCACCATTTGAGTGTAAATTCATCACTAAAAGCAACCTTTTAGGCCTTTGGGTTGTGGTCAAGTTAGGAAACATTCTATTTACTTTAGGTGAATAAGATGACTATTATGGATACACTTTTTTTTGTTGGTTTTGAAACAATCCAAAAACTCTTCAGGGTCAGTTGGACAACTCACTTCAGAAATTCATAATTTATCCAAAAAATATACTCCCTTTATTTTAACGTGTACTTTTAACGTACTAAAGAACGGTCCATCAAGAGCCAATTCTGCCGTGGAGCGAGCTCTTGAGCCCAATAACTTACTGCAAGTTACAGCAAAACCGACTCATTCTGTTTCACACCTTTCAGGTACTAGTAAGTTACTACTGGTACCCTTTATTATCTCAGACATTTTCGCCTGTCATGCATTTATTAAATGTCTCAGACATTTTCAATTTAAAAAAAAAATTCATTGTAAAAATTGAATGGAGAATTCGATGAATATGTGAGAGTAGGCTTATAAATTGTAAAACCAAATAATTCTCTCAAAGTGAATAATTATTCTGATTTTGGAAAATTGAATGCCATGTTAGTCACACTACAACATGTCTTATTAACCCTTGTAAAGTCGTTGGAGACACTAAGTGTTTGATGGATGACAAAGAATCCTTCTATGAAAAACAAAATTGTAGATGTTTGTTATTGGAATTTTGTGTGAAAAGGAAAAGTCTTGCAGAGTAATTTGACTTCCAATGAGTGCTCTTGGGGTTTTGTTAGGCAAATAATTCACAAGATACTCAAAAAGATGATTTCCATGGTAACCAACTCAATGTTCCAAGGTTAACTTCTAAGAGAGACAACATATGTTGGGTTGATTATGCATATTTTTATGAAGATATAGCATGAGTTACACAAAATTGATAGGGTGCATCTCAATATGTTAACAAGACAATTTTTATCTATTCTTTAGTAGTGTGATTGACCAAGCAACCAACGGCAACAAAAATTGGTTCAATGTAAAAACTTCTATTTATGAGAGCTTAGGGTCAATTTTGGATTACTAATTTGCAACACTTTGAAAGCTCATAGTTTATTCAAAAGGGGTCCCTAAAATGCATTCTATAAGAACCTAGAATGTTCTTTAGACTTCAAATACAATTCTATAAAACTAAGACAATAAGGACTATACTCAAATGCTTATGTAGATGCAATTTAGATGCACTTACATTACCACCATCCTCACCATCATGTTATTTTTTATTTATTTATACCTTAGAATAAAGGCTATCCTTCTTCTAGTAATTGTAAAATGCTATACACTTTTGGTTATGAGAACATTAAAATTGCAATTTTTAATTGACATAGTTCTACATCTATGTTTTACCATAATTCATTGCCAAATTGTTATTTTTTGTGTACAATGCAAATAAATAAAATGTTTTTTATGCTATTTTTGCACATTTGACCTTAAGATCTTGCACTAGAAAAATATGGAAATACATGGAAGAAATTTTATAAACCTTAGTTATATAGATTGCAAAATTTTAGGATTAAGAATGAAAAAATCATTTTGTGTCTTCATCTTTTTATTTTGGATTCTACTTTTTGAGTCCTCTTAACTTAAAAATTTTGCACTAAAGATTTTGATTTTCTTTATGTCAAAGGATTGAATTGAGAGTTTAGGAAAAAAAAAATTGATTTTTCATTCTTAAAATATTTGTTATGTACAATTAGGTATGAGAAGGTAAAAAAATCCTAAATTGTTAACAACTTTCAAATGAAAATTGAAACAAATCAATCCTAAAGGTGAGACTATTCTATCAAGCATTTTTGATCTATGGATCATTCTTTTGGAAAAATTGTGAAAATTAAGTTCACAACACTAGTGGAAAATATGTATGCATAGACTAATTTGTAAGCCCCACACTTGGTCTAACTTGGCATTGTTAGACCAAGTGTGGGTTTCAAAGCTTAGTCTCACTAAACATGTTTTTTACTAGTACAAATGAATCCTAAATGTTGTATTTTCAAGCTTGGGAGGGGGGCAATGAGCTATAATAGTAGAATTCAATGTGCAAACAAATGATAGGGTGCCTTAAAGACATTTGAGATAAAAATTATAATTTGTTTTTTGTACTATAGGGTACAAAAATGCCATGCCATATCTTCAAACTACTATAGGGTTTAGAAAAGTAGGTTCAATTAGAAAAAAAATTAGACCTAGGATACCCCCTTTTTTATTTATTTTTTGGCCAAAAGTAAATGCTTTTGCCTTGTGAGTGGTATATTTAAATTGTTCAATAATTTGATAGACACTACTAATTTCTATAGTAGACTTTGGTTGGCTTTAGGTGTCTATAATTTAATTATGGAAATTGGCGGTTCTTGTTCTAGGCCCTCTATTCATTGTTGAATTTCAACGGGGTTGAAAAAAAATGGGGTTGGAAAAAAAATGGGGTAAAAGAAACTACAATGGGAAGAAAATTTTTAGTAACATAGTATATGATATATTCATGGCATTTGGAAATTAAAATTCATATATGTCCCCTATTTAATGACCCAAATTAGAAAATTATATAATCATAGAGTGCCAAAAAAATAATAGACAAAAAATAATACCCCCCTATAAAATAGAGCTTCACAATTATATCCTTATTTTTTTCACGGACTACATCCCCAAAGTTTTCAAGAAGATGCTACAATTGCCTACAAAGCAAAACTCTATATAACCCTTACATCAATAATCTAAAATGAACTAGTATGAACTTCCCATGTAGACAAAAATATGTTCTATGAAAAATCATTTTCTCCAATTTTATTTGAAGTTTTTGTGGTTTTGTTTTGTTAACCAATCTTGTCTATTTTATTGTAGGTGATATAACTTTTGGTCTCAAGCACTGATTAAAATAAAATTTATAATTACCATTTAGCTAACGTGTTCTTCTATCTTAAGTTGGAAAAAAGTTCTAAAAAATCATCTCCTAAATTGAGATACTATAGTAGGAACTTGCCCAAATTTTCAATTTTCCCCTAAGGGACATTGCTCCTTTAGGTGTTAAACAAGAATGATGTAATTGTGAAGCTCTGTAGTAAGTAAACAACACTATTAACCCTAAAGCGCTTCGACGGTTATATTCTAGAGGATGAATAGAATGCTTCTAAGTGTTGCATAGACTAGCAAACTTTTCATTCCTCCAATCTTATACTTGAATCTTGAAGAGAAAACCTTCTTTAATGACCAATTTCTTGAAATTGCATTAAATCATTTTTCCACAAAAAAATATAAGCCAAAATGTGCAAAAAATCAAAAAAGGATTGGGGCATTTAGGGGTTAATTTATTGATCAATTAGACCCCACATCCCCACTTCAACTAAATCCTAATCATGTTGTGTAGTGTGAATGTAGTTGTAGAGTGAATTCAGAAACCATAGTTGATGCCATCGTTTGCGTTCAAAGGATAGAGTGAATGAAATAGCCAATGCATGTTATGGTACTCTCTTTAGGGATGCTTTACACCTCAAGGCTGGGCCAATTCGTTGTGTATGAGGCCTGAAATCGTCACTTGTGATTGAACAAAAGGCTGAAATCCTTGCTTGTAATTGGACAAAAGACTGAAATTGTGCAATCGACCTAAGCGGAATTGGCCCAGCCTCTAGAGGCAAGAGCATCCCTTAGAATAGGGAAAAAAAACTCTCTGCATTGGACGGGGCAAACAGTCAAGTTGGCAAGAGAGATTGATGAAGCGGGAGGCACGAGCTGGACCAAGGGTAGGGAATGTCCCCAGCCCAGGAGCCGGTGTGGGGCGAGGTCGGATGAACGTCGACTGAGGTCGGATGAACTACGGATGATTTCCGGATGAAATATTTTAGTGCAGCACTCGCAGCTTTCTCCGACGGGACGACGAGAGCGACGACGCTATAAAAAGGAAGCCCAGGGCCTCTCCCATTTCTCCATCGCGCTCCTGCTTGTGCCCGCCGAAGGCAAGGATGCCACGCTCTTCTGCCATCGCTCTCCCCTGCTCCTCTTTTTCTCGTAGCATTTGCAGCATTTCCAGGATCATTAGTTTGCGTTTTGGAATTGGCACGGGAATTGGCTGGTGCTGCGAGGACGAGGAGGACGACGACGGCTGAAATTTGGAGCTTTTATTTTGGGAGATCATCATGGGGTGGGTGGATTTGGACCTGAATCTGCCGCCTCCTCCACCAGACCCCGACGGTGACACGCCCTTGCCCTCGCCTACGCCCGAGACGGAGCAGCGGGAGCAGAGTGGTACCGGCGATCGAAGCTCTCTGGACGGGCAGGTTGCGCGCGTCGAGGCTGCTGGGAATGCGAATGCCGTTCCGAGTGCTGCTCCGAGTGTTGAGGTGGAGGTGGAAGCGCAGACGGCCGCTCGTGACGACTTTAGGGTTCGTGAGGATGATACTGCTGCGGCCGAGACGGCTGTGGACTTAGGTGGGGATTGTGTCGCGGAGACTGTCGCTTGTACCGGCTTTAGGGTTTTGGATGATGCTGTGGATGCGGGAAGGGATATTGAGGAAACGTCTGTGAGGAGGGAGGTGGTGCGTGTGGACGCGAATGTGGACGTGGAGAATTTTTCTTCGCGTGAGGAGGATGCAAGAGCGGAAGCGAAGGTGGAGAGTGACGACGATGAGATTGGTGTGGTTTCTAGGGTTTCACGGGCAAGAATTGAGGTGGTTGATGCTGCGCCGGCTTCTGGTCCGTCTGCGGAGCGCGGAGATGTGGCAAGTGCAGCGGAAGATGGGCTTGCGCAGCACAAACCGGTGCGTAAGCGGCTGAGAACGTTAGGGCAGCTTAGGAACCAAAAGATTGAGAGAGTCACCCCTGTTGTGAGCCCTGATCGTGAGAAAGCGAGCCCTACTTCGAGTGTTGTTACTGCGACGACCTCAAATCCTTTGAAAGTGGAAGAGAACGATGGGAAGGGTGGGGGAGATTTGAAAGAAAAGTGTTCTCCGGAGCCGAAACTGGAGCGTGCTAGCAGTGTCTTGGCAGTTGGTGAGGCATCGAAGGCGGAAAATCCTATTCAGCAGGGTGAGAAGATGCAGGTAGATGACGAAGAAGCGTCTCCAAAGAAGAAGGTAGTTGCTGTGAGAGACGCGAATTTCGACAAACGCCGGCGATCGATTGTGGTGCTAGGGGGAGAAGCTCAAGCACCGCCGAAGAGGCCTCGGTTACCGAGGCATCCGTTAAAAAGAACCAGGTCTTTTGGAGGGGTCATTGTCGGAGAGAATTTGGACGAAGGTCCTAAATCTTCTGGGAAAGGTTCGAAGCTTGAGTCTCCTCAGAGCAGTGAGTCCGGGAAAAATCCCAATCCTTTGGGAAATGGGAAAGAAGTTAGGTTTCCTTCGGAAACGGCTGGTTCGGGACGCAAGGAGTCGAAGAGACAAGCACTGAAGGAGGATGGTACTGTTGAGGATAACAGCAAAGATGTTGAGATGCCTCAGCAGGTCGACAACGGGTCCGAGGTAGCCGAAGGCAGTGGATTATCTGAAGAAAAGCAGGGAGATAAATCACGAGACATTGGTATTGGCGTTACTGTTCCCCGCAGGCCTCGGAAAATGAAGGAAATTCCAGTTCCTTCATCTCGAGCCCCACGGAGTACGAAGCCTCCTCCCGCCGTCAAGCCAACTGAGTTTATCAGGCCAACCGTGAAGAAACCGTCGGTCACAACTCCCCTTGGAAGGTCAAATTCGACTGTTGGTGCAAGTTCTCGGAGTGATTCGAGACCAGTGTTTCAAGACACGACCATTGAAAGGCTGCAACGCGAAGCGACCTGCGGCAAACTATGGCAATCTCCAGGTTTGTTTTCTTGCTTCATCTAATGTGTGCATCGTTTGCGTTTGCCATCGAACTAGACTTATAATTGAGTATTCTCCCTAACACTAATTTTGGTTCCCGAGTTTTCACTGTCTCCAGCGGTATTGTGTTCTACTACTGGAGTTTTTTGCGTTTAGGGCGTATTATGTCTGTCGAATTTGCTTTTGCCCTGATGTTTCAGATGCAGATTTGACAGTCATTGATTACTTTGAACATGTTGTCTTCACAAGGTTATCTGAAACTACAGAAGTTATACGTGTCTAATGTTGCGGTCCGTGAGGAATCTTGCTACGGGTTTGGTTCTTGTGTACAGGTGCGATGCGAAGTGCACTTACACTCGTTAGTAGATCCCCCTGAATTGGGAGCTTCTGATTGGCTCTGAGAGCTCTATGAGCCACTTAGTAGTCGAACTCGACGATGATTCTAAGTTTGAATTGACGACTGATTTTACCCATACCACATGTTACCTTGAGGTTTAGGAGTATAATACCTTTAGAGTTGTTACTTAAGCGAGAATGCGGTTCAAACAGGTCAAGTAGTAAATTAGTGCAGCTTTGGTTGTGTTCTCTGTCTGTATAGCAAACGTGCTCTCATACTTTGAATTTATGTTTGTACGGAACATTTTTTTTCTGTGTTTCTTCGATTATCGTGAGAAACACATATTCACCACGGTAGAGCGATATGTTTTCACTTCTAAAACTTGTTTTAACAATTCTTTTTCTGAAACGCACTCTAGAAGCATCTTTCGGGGAAGAACGAACACGTTCTGTACGGATTTTTCTGCCAGAAAGATACTTCCGACTTAAGATCAGTTGTCAGACTTTTGGAGGCGCCTCTTACTGACCAAGGATTTTATATATTTTGAGTTCCTGGTGTCGCACATTGGATGAGGCTGATAGGGGTTAGTCAGCATCTACATCTCAAGTTGAGAGGCTTATTTCAAACGTATTGGAACAACTGAAACAATAGTACCTATCAATTCAGATGCTCAGGCATCCAAATATTTATGGTTTGTTGAAGGTAAAATATGGGTAAGGGCTTGATGTGTTGCCATTCGGGCTCTCGGGTCGCAGGTATGCTTGAGGGTGGTTTGTCTGTATCATCTCTTGCCTGTATCAATGACAGGCTGCTGCCTTGGACTGTGGCTCATGGGACTGTCAATGGCTGATTGTCAAACGCTGATGCATCATCCATGCATCTGGTTGAGCACGGCTATACCTTCTGGAGCATGCAAGGCAAGGCACCAGGTGTTCTCGCAACTAGATTAATGTTGACGGATTATTGTTCCTAGACAGCTGTCAAACATAGTCAAGGCAGTCCACTTTCTCTTGTGACGGGTGTATTCCTTCTTGACTATCTCTCACAAATGTGGCGCCTTGTTATTTTGGCTTTGAATGGATATCAGGATTGGACCTATTCTGCTTGAACAAGTCAACCGTTAAAACAATGATGGAATTTGAAATATTCTTTAAAGCTACAAGATAACTTTTCTTTCTTCTGCGCATCACTCGAGCATGATGGTTGTTTATGTTCTTGGTCGAGTGTCACTTCAAAGTGGGGTCGGTAATTGTTGTGAATTAACTTTGTATTCCGCTGCAACCATATCTCCTCACTAAATTGGTGCCGATTGCCTTGTTTCGTTGTTGCTTCAGGGAATACTGAATTGCAGAAAGTGCCTGGTAGCTTTCCATCCGTAGAAGATTATGCTAGAGTATTGGAACCTCTACTTTTTGAAGAATGCCGAGCACAGCTGCACAATAATTGGGAAGAGCTCTTAGAAGGAACTTCTGGTGATCCTCATGCAGCTGTTGTGATTAAAATGCATGAACGACGGGAACGAGGTACTGGATGGTTTTTAAGTACAGTTAATCTAAGTGAATTTACTTGTGGGTATTTTGTCATGTGGCGTAATTTAATGCGGTGCATCTTTTTATTCATGAGTGATTTGATTGTTTCCTTTAATTAGGAAAATCTGCTGGTGGTTTTGACTTTAAAACTGACAATATTGTTATTGCCAAAAATTCAGGTTGGTATGATGTAGTTGTGATGCCCGCGGATCGCAACAGAGAACTTCGATTCAAGGAAGGTGATGTTGGTGTTCTCTCA